>CANTUQ010000069.1:1627500-2895000 GCA_947683425.1 Excoecaria cochinchinensis
ACCCTAGATTGCCTTCTCACATTCACTGTTTTAACTCATGATCTCATAAAATAATTTTCGTGTTCACTATTATGTTTCTACTCATAAAAACTATAATAGGCTAGCCAATGAACCACGAAACCTTATGAAAGTGATCAAAAGGCTATATTCCCCTCTTACTGTATACCATCAATCATGATTCAACTCGCTTTTCTAGGGCCTAAACTTTTCCCAGACCTCTTGGAAACTAACTAAACTAGCCACATTGAACCATACTTCAGGGATAAGTTAAGGGTTCTAAGGGTCAAAATATAAATAGGGTCTCACAATATGGAAAGTTGAGATCAATGATATTATTAAATTCCCATCCCTTTGGTCACATAAGCACACACGGTATAAAACATGTGTTATGGTGTTCTTTCCTTCCCTTTAAAGGAGCGCACGTCTCACATTTCGATAATGTGTATATCAAAATACCATACAGAAGCGTAAGGTTGCGATGCACCGTATCACCCAACTTTAGTCTGCTTACTTAAGGACTACTTCTGGCTTTTTAGACAGAACATGGTAGTTACATATAACTGACCATCAGATTCCATACAATCCTTAATTTGGATCTCAATTCAAAGCATACAACTTTATGTATGTCTTTATCTTGCACCTTAACAAGACTCATCTTATAATTTCTGCAAGACAACACTTTTATTTTAAACAGGCTCTCGAGCATTCTCATATGTTCAAAAATCGCCTCATCTTAGTTTTTGCCAACTAATTGACAAAACTAAGGTAAACACCCTTGTGAGTGGGCTACTTCTTTGTCCGACATGCTCAATCTCATGTCAATAACAGTAAATGTTTACACATAAACATTCACACTCATGTATTGCCAATAATGAACTTTGGTTATTATTCACAAATAATAACGTTAAGGGATTATATAAAATATAACATTACCAATTAAATTTTTTGCAAACCTCGAAATCTAATGTGTCTCTCAAAACATATCTCTCATTATTGGTTTACTCAATGGATCTGCATGCGTAGAAACCCACTGTAAGTTCACTTCTCCTCGTGCAAGAATATTTCTTATGTATTAATACTTAATATCGATATGCTTAGCTCCATTATAAGCTATCAATGACTGATTGTCACTATAGACTGTCACAGATACCTCTGAGACAGTTACTCTTAAATGGCTCACAAACCATTTTAGCCAAATTGTCTCCTATACTGCATTTGAGCAAGTGACAAATTCAACTTCCACTATTGATAGGGCTACACAGGTTTAATTCTTGTTACTCTACAAGATGGCACTCTTGCCAAACAAGAATATGAAACCTGGAGTGGATTTCCTCTCATCCACATCTCCTGCCCAATCAACGTCTATGTATTCTCTCAATGCAGACTATTTTCTTGATAATAGAGAGAATAGTTTGCAGTACTTTTAAGATATATAAGTATCCTTTTAATTGCTTCCAATGTGCTTTGCCTGGGTTAGATTGATATATGTTTACCATGCTCACTGCGTAGCATATATCATGTCTTGTACAATACTGCATACAAAAGATTACCCACGATATTGGCATATCGAACATTCCTCATACATTCATTTCTTCTGGCTTATTAGGACACATATCTTTGCTAAAAAACTGACTCTTGGCAATGGGGTTATCTATGGATTTATAGTTTTGCATATTAAATCGTTCAAGGTTTTTATTAATATATTTCTCTCAAGAAACAAACAACAATTTCTCTCAAGAAACAAACAACAATCTTCTCAAATGATCTCTTGAAATCTTAACTTCAAGAATGTAATATGCATGACCCATATCATTTGTCTCAAAGTTGGACAATAACCAATTTTGATTTCATTTACGTACCATTTATCATTTTCAGCTTTAAGTATGTTGTCTACATACAATGTCAAAATGATAGATTTACTTTCAGAACTTTTACTATAAACACAATGATCTTCATCAATCATATTAAACACATTCGACATGATTGGATGATGAAGTTTCAAGTACCATTGTGTTAAAGACTGTTTAAAGTCATAAATTGAACTCATAATCAGCAAATCTTATGTTTGCTGCCTTTTTCGATGGAACATTTAGTTTGTTCCATCCAATTCTCCATTGAAAAAAGCAGTCTTTTCATCCATTTGATGAAGCTCTAGGTTCAAACTCGCCACTATGGCCAGAATTAACCTTATATACGTAAATCTTACAATAAATGAGAAAGTCTACTCATAGTCGATCTCTTATTATTGTATGAACCCCTTAGCGACTAGCCAAGTCTTATATCTTTCGATACCTCTTTCAGCCTTTCGCCTCACTTTGAGAATCTATTTATTCCCAATTTGTGTCCTTCCAGTTGATCAACTAGTTCTGAAACATGGTTTGATCTCATGGTTACCATTTTTTCTTCCATTACTTTAATCCATTTTTCCTTAGATGGGCATGAAAAAGCTTTTTGAATATTTTTATGCTCTTTCTTTGTCTTGTGGGATAACCAAAAGGGTTTCGTTCAAACCTTTGATTTTTTAAATCGTCGGCATGGAACACTTATCCTTTTAGATTTTTGTAGTTCTGAATCTTGATAAACATGTCTCATATATTCATCGTGATTCATAATGCTCCCATTGGGACTATGTTCCATACTCCCACTGGAGTCAGGAATACCATATTCTTTACTCCCACTGGAATTAAGAATACTTCCACTTGAATCAGGGTCTCGAATATTCGGATCGTTTGGAGGATGAGGGTCTTAACCTTCTTCCTCTAAATCCCTTCCACTCGGATGGAGTGATCCTGATGGTTCCTCTTCCTGAGATTAATCGAAAGTGAAATCTTAATTCACTTCGCCTAACTTTGAAAATTCATCCTCTTAAGAATATGACGCCTAGTGATTCAAATTCTGTCATTATGCCATTTGCTTGCTTATCCATGAAAATGTATCCTTTTGATACTTCAGAATATCTCACATCGAAACTCTTTTTATCTCTTGGTCTCAAATTTACCAAATCGAGGTATCATGGATTGGAGGACATATAGTTCAGAACATATGTGACAGTCAATAAAACATCTCCCCAATAGGAGATAGGCAATTTTGCCTCTGCCATCGTAAATTTAACCATATCTAGGAGAGTCTTATTTCTCCTTTCCGCAACACCATTTTGTTGTGAATTTTTAGGAATAAACAACTGATGTTCAATCCTTTTTCATCACATAAAACTTTAAATTTATCTGTAAGATATCACTGACCTCTGTCAGTTCTTAAAGCTTTGATCTTTTTATCTAATTGATTCTCAGCTATACTCATATAAGTCTTAAAGCAACTCAATGCTTCTAACTTGTGAGAAATCAAATAGATATGACAATACCTAGTATAGTCATCTATAAATGTGATGAAATAGTAGACCCTATGCCTTGCTCTCACATTCATTTGACCACATTCGTCAGAATGGACTAACTGCAATGGAAATTTGGCTTTAGTTCCTTGTTCGAATGATTTTCTAACCAGTTTTCCTTTTAGGCAATACTTTCATGTAGGTAATTCAATCTTATTTAAATCGCCTACTAAACCTTCTTTGACTAACTGACTCATTCGGTCTTGTCCAATATGGTTTAATTTAGCATGCCATAATTTCACATTATTCTCATAACAATGTGAAAAATAATAAATTAAAGGAAAATAGTCATGGTCAACATCCATAACCAGAACCATAATAGAAATCATTCAAGTATAAGCATATACTGTCATCCTTAAAATAAAAATTGAAAATAAATTTCAATAAAGTAAGAACAAAACCTAAATTTCATAACAAAGGTATCTCGATCTATTGTTACACGGTCCATTGGTTCTAAATCTATCACCCACAAATGATGAAATTCAGAACTAGATACATAAATTTTACTCACTCTTGAGTCAAAATAGTGTATATTTTAGGCACAATGCAGCCTCTTTGCATAGTGTCCTTTCTATAGACAATTGAAACATTTCACTCTTGAATTGTTTACCTCATTTTTGCCTTTGGACCTTTAGTGATTACTTTTTTCCTTTTGCTTTTTAGGCTCTCAAGCCTTTTCCTTATCCCTATTATTGAAGCTTCTTTTGTTGTTCTAGTTAGAACTCTTTCTACCAGAACAGGACTGTGCCACATGCACTATGGCATTGACCTTAGTCGCTGCCAAACGGTCCCTTTTAAGCTCCAAATGATAAATAACATCCTTTTACGTTATCCACATGAGTTAGTTGTATCCTTATATACTCCTAACTCTTGGATAAGGAATGGATAACAGTTTGGACCTACTGCTCGTTAGTCAACTTATGACCAAAGTCACTAAACTCACTTATTCTTTTCCATCTCTCTTAGATGTTTCCGCATTGAATAATTAGACTTTTCTGATATGTATCAAATTTGATCGTCAATGATCGGAGCTTATTCAGAGTCACATCTCTGAACTTCTCCTGCAAAGTAATCCACAGATCCATTGCATTTTGATATTTGCGGGATTGCTTAGTGATATCATCATCCATTGCACTTAGCAAGATGATATGAGCAGTGAAATTTTCGTTTCTATGCCACATAGGCATCTCGGTCCTGCTTATACTAGGCTATAGTGCCATCCTTAGGTTCAGCCATAACCGAACTTGAGGGTTTAAGAGCCTCTTGCTCTTCAAGCACACACCGGATCTTCGTATTCCAGATTTCATAATTGTTAGCATTAATCTTAATATCTTTATTAAGGGTGACAATTGCCTTAGAAGCAATATGCATTAGGATCCTCTGATCTCAAATGGAACAATATTGCACATATTTAAGAGAGATAAGGCAACACATGCTATTTATTATGCACCTGAGATAATAACCTAGTAAAATTTTCTATTAGGCTCAAATTCGAAAAAGGTTACTAATAGTATCCAATTACTCTCTAAGTCCTAATGTCCAATCTTACAAGTCAAAACTTCATGCATAATAAATCTGAATTATTGAATTATTAAGTTCTCAAACTTATGAGGGGATTTTATTAAGCCTTTACTTAATAAATATGCAATCATTTTACTCATAAAATATCGCAAGGCAATTAACAATTAAAATAAACATATTTATTATAAAGTTAAATGTCATCATAATTAATAAATAAATGCATTTATTTAACCAATAAATAAAATTTAATAATCCAAAAATAAGACACTCATGTCAAATATTAATAGGAAACATAAATCCTATTTTAATAACGACAAACGCCAACTCAAATTGACACTTATGTCAACTATTATTGAAGTCCAGATTTCATAAGATCTTTTTAGTTATTAGAATTATATCTTTGACCGATTTTATCAATTCATCAAGCAACTCATAAGTCAAATGATGAAGCCATGGATGATGCACGCTCCGTCCATATCTGAATATCATCATAGATTTTAGTGTTGCTTCTCAACACTTGCCCTTTCTGGCAACTCTAACCAAAGTTCCATTTTCATACTCAGACCACCAGTTCAAATGCACTCTTGCATTTGTTCTCACACATTTACTTTATGATGCACTATTGCATCAATGTTATCAGCTCAAAACTTTTTTCGCATTTTGACGTTACTTATAGATTGCACTCTTGCATTTCTCAAAGCAACCTATGTGCAATTTAAGGAAGACCTACTGTCCTTATTCAATATTTCTGTAACATAATACAAAAAAATTTTATACACTCATGTATAAATACACATGATTGAAACACATTTCAATCAATAAGTAAAAGCAGAACCTCAAAAATTTTTTAAAATATTTTTAAAATTTTCAAAAGCAGAAAACACATTTTCTACACATTTTTAATATTTTATTTTAAAATTAAACACATTTAAATATAAAAAATACACAATTTATTTTCTGGTTATTAAAAAATTTTGAAAACATGACCAAAAAATTATAAATAATTTGGAAAAATTATTTGACAAAAATCAAAGCTGAAAAGGTGGTCGGAGAACGCCGCACGCGCCGACGAATGGGAGGAAGATGCGCTCGCGCACCTTCACGTGCCACATGCGCGCCCTCTCACTTGGCCAGCCACGTGTCACACCCACAGAGTGCCACATGTCGATCTTCTACTGGTCCACCTGGTTCCACGTGGCACGCCGGCACACGTCAGCTCCACGTGGCATGACACGTGTCATTCACATGGTGGTGTCTCATTGGTCCACATGCTAATGATGCCACGTCATCACTGACACGTGTCATGACACATGTCACATCCTCAGTTGTTCACGTGTCTCCCCCTGATTGGGACACGTGTCACCCTTTGATTTCGCCACATGTCCATCTCCCTCATATGCCATGTGGCATGGCCTCTGCCATCCACGTGGCGCTCATCCATTGGGCCATATGTCACTCGGTTGACATGTCATCGCCACGTGGTGTAGCCGCCACTGCCCACGTGTCGATCTCCCATTGGGCCACGTGTTTCCAGTGACGCATCGCTGGAGACACGTGGCATCGCGCATGTGAGCCATCGCTCACGTGCACGCGCCTATTGTATGTGGCGAGTGTGATGCATGCGCCGCCTTTTGCATTTTGACGTTACTTATAGATTGCACTCTTACATTTCTCAAAGCAACCTATGTGCAATTTAAGGAAGACCTACTGTCCTTATTCAATATTTCTGTAACATAATACAAAAAATTTTTATACACTCATGTATAAATACACATGATTGAAATACATTTCAATCAATAAGTAAGAGCAGAACCTCAAAAATTTTTTAAAATATTTTTAAAAATTTTCGAAAGCAGAAAACACATTTTCTACACATTTTAAATATTTTATTTTGAAATTAAACATATTTAAATATAAAAAATACACAATTTATTTTCTAGTCATTAAAAAATTTTGAAAATATGACCAAAAAATTATAAAAAATTTGGAAAAATTATTTGACAAAAATCGGAGCTGAAAAGGTGGTCGAAAAACGCCGCACGCGCCGACGGATGGGAGGAAGATGCGCTCGTTAGCCTTCACGTGCCACATGTGCGCCCTCTCACTTGGCCAGCCACGTGTCACACCCACAGAGTGCCACGTGTCGATCTTCTACTGGTCCACCTAGTGCCTACATGGCACGCCGGTACACATCAGCTCCACGTGGCATGACACGTGTCATTCACGTGACGGTGTCTCATTAGTCCACATGCCAATGATGCCACGTCATCACTAACACGTGTTATGACACATGGCACGTCCTTAGTTGTTCACGTGTCTCCCCCTGATTGGGACACGTGTCACCCCTTGATTTTGCCACATGTCCATCTCCCTTATATGCCATGTGGCATGGCCTCTGCCATCCACGTGGTGCTCATCCATTGGGCCATGTGTCACTCGGTTGACATGTCATCGCCACGTGGTGTAGCCGCCACTGCCCACGTGTCGATCTCCCATTGGGCCACGTGTCTCCAGCGACGCATCGCTGGAGACACGTGGTGTCGCGCGTGTGAGCCATCGCTCACGCGCATGCACCTATCGTATGTGGCGAGTGTGATGCACGCGCCGCCTTCCCGACGATTTTTATAGCTTCGATTTCGGCCAGTGGGGGGTTTTTGGGGTCTGTGAATCCAATGGTGAGATCAAAAATTAAAAATTCTGACTTTTAGTTAGCCGTTTTGAACACTCATGTTAGTCCCCTCGGGTTTCGGTGTACACATACACGAAATTGAGGCCAAATATACACGTATATATATTTTTCAAACAAAAATTAAATTTTTGTTGTGTTAATTGCATCTCAGATCTAATAATTTTACACATAAAATTTTAGATTTATTTAGCCACATGCCAGGACGCAAAAACAACGGCTCTGATACCAATGATGGATTTGGAAAATTATAATATATATAATTTAATGGAGGTATCATAACAAATGGTACCTATCTCTTGTACCGCATAAATTCGTTGCGAAAACATTTACAAGGATTCCGTTTGTTTTTTATCATTGGATTGGCTTTTATTCACATGCGGGATAATAGCAGCTATTCCACAATCTAAAAGCTCCTGAAAAATTAAGACAAAAAACTGTGAGTGGGAACGAGCAGTTTTGCGGCGTATATGTTTTTTCGTTACCAAATACTGAGATCTCTCATCTATTTATAAAGATCTTAAAAACTAGAGACCTAACTCTCGTTTAACTCAGACTCTTTCTGAGATAAGATTTGGTAATCTTAATCAGATTGAATTATTTAATTCAATCTGAATTGGACTTTTATCCAAATTAGAGTAATGAGCGTACCCAAACTCTATCAGATCCGAAATATAATCAATTTTAAATTAACTAAATTAAAAATTTAGAATTATAATTTTTATTTTTAAAAATTGACGGTTAACCGTTGACTAATATAAATTTTGTATATAATATTTTAAATTTTACACTTAAATTTCTCAATATTTTTGTAGTTTATAAATATTTTGATATATGACTTTTTAGAATATTATTATAATACATATTTTTAGATAAATAAATATTGAAATTATCTTTTTTATTACAATTATTTATTATTATATGTGCATAATTAACACTTTATTGTTAGTTTCATATTAAATATATTTAATTCTTATTATTAATTATGAAAATTTTATTTTTCTTTTGATTCTTTTAATGGATATTATATTTGATTTGTATTTTTCAACTTTAAAACATTTTTAACTATTAAAAATAACATTATAAGTTGTACAATTTATTAAATTTATATGTTAAAATTTTTTAATAATTAACTAGTAAACCGATATGAAAAAATTGGTTTAAAATCGAAACCGATATAGTGATTAACCGAAATTAATGAACTAATTAATAAAATTATTAATGTACCTGTTAATCGATCCATGCTTATCCTAACTCATATATTTACATATAGCATACCTCATGCATTTATATATAATAATTAAATTTTCAATTCAATAATTTGTTGACTTGTAGAAAACTTAGGTAAGTACTTTTCAAAAAGTCTCATTATTTTTTTGGATTTTAGTTATATCCTTAATAACGTTTTCTTGTAATTTTTTTTTTTCAAATGAGGATGATGTACATTTCTTATTGTTAATTGATAATTAATTTATTAAAAACTTAATTTTTTAATTATTAGTCACAAAATATTTAATTTTATCTTAAAAATAATCATTATTGATCACGATATTTGTGTATAAA
The DNA here is from genome assembly GCA_947683425.1 of Excoecaria cochinchinensis. NCBI lineage: Eukaryota > Viridiplantae > Streptophyta > Magnoliopsida > Malpighiales > Euphorbiaceae > Excoecaria > Excoecaria cochinchinensis. The sequence goes on from CANTUQ010000069.1 coordinate 1,636,659, forward strand.
AATTCAAATATCAAATTAAAAAATTTAGTAAGGAAAAAATAATTTAAAAACAAGAATCAAATAATTTAAAAAAATTTGCAATCTAAATTTGTTATTATAATATATGATAGATAAATAAAACGTATGCTATATTGATGAAATGAAATTGAATTTTTTATCCAAAAAATTAATATAAAAGAAACAAAAAGTTATGAACATAATAATTAGTTTTGTATAAAGATATTTTAATTATATATGCACTACAGCTTACAATTACAAGTATTTTGTATTTACATTTTAATTAAATTATTATAAAAAAAATTTTAGTACTATTTTTTTAATAATATGAATAAAAATATATAATAATAATAATATTTACATAACTTAGGGTGTGTTCGGTAAAATTTTACGTTTTACGTTTTTTATTTTTAAAATCCAAAAACTATTTTTAGTTTTTATTATTTATTTTTTAGAAAACTGTTTTATATATTTAAAAATTTTATCATATTTTTTTAATTATTCATGCATATTATAATAATGATTTTACTGGTGACAATGGCAACAACGATAGTGTGGTGGTGATGGAGGCGGCGGCGGTGTCGTGGCGGTGGCAGTGTCGTTGTAGTGGTGGCGGCGGTGTGGAGGCGGCGACGGTGGTGGTGGGGGCGACGGTGGTGGTGGAGGCGGCGATGCGGTTATGGTGGTGGCAGCGGTGTGGTTGTGGTGGTGGTGGTAGCGACGGAGGCATGGTGGCGGCGATGTGGTTATGATGGTGGCAACGATGTGGTTGTGGCGGCAGCAGCCGCAGTGTGGTGGTGGTAGCGGCGAAAGCATGGTGGTGGTGATATTGTGTTGATGGTGGTGGTAGCGACTGCAGTGTGGTTGTGGTGGTAATGGCAGTGTAGATGTGGTGGAGGCGGTGGCAGCGTAGTGGTGGAGGCGGTAGCGGTGGTGCAGCAGTGTGGTTATGGTTGGTGGCGGTGGTGTAGTTGTGGTGATGACGGTGGTGTGGTTGTGGCGGCGGCGGCGACGGTGTGGTGGTAGTAGTGGCAGAGGCATAGTGGTGGCAGCGACGGCGGTGTGGTGGTGGCAGCGGCGGCGGTGTGGTGGCGGCGGCGGCGTGGTGGTAGTAGGGGCAGTAACGGTATGGTGGCTGTGAAAACAGCAGCGGTAATGACAATGATGGTGGCGGTGGCAATGATGGTGATGATAATAAGAATAAAGTAGCAAAATTTTAAAAACCACATTTTGAAGATTTTATTTTTTATTTTTGGTATGAAAATCATTTCTTTAAATTTTTGCAAAAACTGAAACGAAAAAAAATTTACCGAACATATTTTGGTTTTATTTTCAAAAATAAAAAATAAAAAATCGAAAACAAAATTTTCCTCGAGCGCACCCTTAACTTATCACTTGCACCATATATAGGAAAATAAAATTCAATTAAAGTAGTGGTAATTCAGTGTGCATGTTCATTTGGTATGCATATATTTAAACTGTTGGATCATATGGATTAATCGATCAGATGGTGCATACGTATGCACACCATATGTACGTGTGCATCATATCTCAACCTAATTAATTTTTTTATAAAAAAATAAAACTTCAATTAAACTAATTTAAAGTGCACACCATGTGTAAGAATGAAGGGTGTATATTCCTCTTGCTCGTGTTAGCAAGCTTTTCCTCTTGCTCGTGTTAGCAAGCTTGCTTCTCTTGTTTTCAGGTTGTTCTCTTGGTTTGTGTGATTTAGTTTTGTTCTTTCTTTCCTAGGTATGGCTGATACATCGGCTACCGCAGACATTACTCAAAGATACGGGAAGGTTACACTAGATGACGGGGGTGAAGATGGTTTGGTTTTTGATGAAGAGGATTTCTGTGATGAAAAGGCTGATTTGGCACTGTGCCTTATTGGTAGGGTCATTTCCAATAGATCTATCAATGTAGCCGCTTTTAAAGCTACTATGGCTGAGGCATGGGAACCTGGTAGGGGCATTGAAATTCAGGAACTGGCTCCCAAGTTGTTCAGTTTTCAATTTTTTCATGAGGTGGAAATGAATATGGTTATCAATGATGGGCCATGGTCTTTCGAGCAAAAACTTTTGGTATTAAGAAGAATGGAGGTTGGTTTGAACCCCGTTAATATTGATCTGTTTGAAGTAGATTTTTGGGTTCAATGTTATAATTTGCCTGTAGGGTATTGGACAGAACGCATTGCCAGAACTATAGGAAATCAGATGGGAATTTTTCTCAAGATTGATCCTAAGAGTGTGGATGGTTCTTGGAAAACTTTTATGAGAATACGGGTTACTCTGGATATCAGGAAACCGCTTAGAATCTCTACTAAGGTGAAGAAACAAGGAGGACAATGGGTGGTGATTAACTTTAAATATGAAAGGCTCCCTGGTTTTAATTTTCTATGCGGCATTATAGGCCATCAGGAAAAGTTCTGCGAAAAGAGATTTGAGGTTGATCTGCGCACTCATCAGCTTGAGTATGGTATTTTTCTTCGGGCTCTGGCGAAAAAGGTGATCAAATATTTCGGCGAGCGGTGGTTTCGATCAAACATGGAGGAAGTTAAGACAGATATGGCTAATCACGATACAAGAGGCACTAATCCCGAACAGGTTGTTACTTACCAAAATCAGCAAGAATCTGTGTTGGGTTCAAATTTTAGAGGTTCGGATTTTCAGGTATCTAATTCTACTGGTGTCAAGGCCGTGATTGTAGCAAGTACGGTAGAACAGAATATGCCTATCAAATTTGATCAATCTTACGTGCATGGGGGTGGTAATTCCTCATCCTATAAAATTATGCCAGCTGGACTTGTTAAGGATATTAATTCTTCTGCTCACACAAGCTGCATTTTAGAATTGGACAACAAACGACGACGTTCCAACTCAGAAATTTTAGACATAACACCTTACTCTGCTTCCTTAGCTCAGCAGGATACAGAGGTGGGCGATATCTCTATGGTAGAGGTAGGTCCTGCTAAGCAGGCCTGCCAGGAGCAATGATCGTCTTATCTTGGAACTGCTGCGGTTTGGGCCGAACCCATGCAGTTCTTGAGCTTACTGATACGGTCCATCCCTTCTATTATTTTTCTTATGGAAGTTCGAGGTTCTCAGGTTCTTATTGATCGATTGTGCAGACGCATTAATTTTTATGGCAAGTTTACAGTGTGTAGTCCTAATTCTGGTGGGGGTTTAGCTCTTCTCTGGAATAATGAAGTCTCTGTCTCTCTTCGTTCGTACTCTCTCTCTCACATTGATGTTCTGATTTCATCTCCTTCCCAGAGTGCTGTTCGGTTTACTGGCTTTTATGGGAACCCTGTTCGAAATCTAAGGCACTTGTCTTGGCAACTTCTTAGACAGCTGTCTGGTAATAATGATTGGCCTTGGTGTGTTATGGGTGACTTTAATGACCTTTTTGCTTCTTCAGAAAAGCAAGGAGGCAATCCCCACCCTCTGTCTCTCATTAATGGTTTTCAGGATACCATTCAAGCTTGTGGTCTCTATGATATGGGTTATTCTGGTTACCAATATACTTGGGAAAGGTCTAGGGGTTCTCTTGGTTGGATACGTGAAAGATTGGATAGGGGACTTGCTAATGATGATTGGTTTAATGTCTTCCCTGATAGTCGTATCATTCATGTTGGGATGATTAATTATGATCATATGGCCTTGCTGCTTAATACCTCCTCTAGCCGTGGTGCTTTTAATAAGAGATTCCAGTTTGAAAATGCCTGGCTTCAAAACAGTGATTTTAAAGATACTTTTGCTTTTTGTTGGACTGCATTTGGGATGTTACCTATTATCCAACGCTTAGCATATTGTTCTAATTCCTTAAGCAGCTGGGGTCAAGAGTCTAGACGTAGATTTGCTGATAAAATTTCTGCTTGTAAGGAGGAGCTGAACGTTCTTAAGCCTAAATCGGATGCTATGTCTGTGGCTAGGTTCAAACAAGCTAAAGAAAAGTTAGCTAGGCTCTTATGTCAGAAAAATGTTTATTGGAAGCAGCGTGCTAAAATACAATGGCTTAAGGAAGGTGATTTGAACTCTAAATTTTTTCATGCTTTTGCTTCTAATATAAGGAAAAAGAATAGAATTACTCACTTGTTTAATGTGGATGGGACTAAATTAGAGTGGAATTCTGGGCTTCAGGAGCATATCCATCAGTACTTTGATAACATATTTAAGGCTACGAATGGTAGCTCTATGGATCTTCTTGCCCTTGTTAATCCTTGTGTTTCTGATGCTCAAAATGAAGAGTTGATCCGGCCTTTTGATATAGGGGATGTTAAAGAGGCTCTCTTCTCCATGCATCCAGATAAAGCGCCAGGACTGGACGGTTTTAATCCAGGTTTCTTTCAATCGCAATGGGATTTAGTTGGGCCTGATATTTCTAATTTTATTTTGAATATCCTTAACTCTATTGACATGCCTGCTGCTCTCAATGAGACTATTATTGTTCTTATCCCTAAGATCAAATCTCCTAAGGCTATTGTGGATTATAGACCGATTGCCTTGTGCAATGTTATCTATAAAATTTTGGCTAAAATGTTAGCTAACCGTATGAAGTTTCTACTTAATGATGTCATCTCTGAAAACCAAAGTGCTTTTATACCTGGAAGGCTCATCACTGACAATGTGTTGGTAGCATATGAGGTTGGTCATTATCTTCATAATCAGGCCAGGGGTGTTAATGGGTCTATTGCGCTAAAGCTAGACATGGCGAAGGCTTATGATAAAATGGAGTGGTCATACTTGAGAAATATTATGTCTAAAATGGGATTTCATGATCGGTGGATCAAGCTTATAATGATGTGCGTTTCTTCCATTTCGTATACTGTTTGCTCCAGTGGGTTTTCTATTGGCCCTATTATTCCTGGAAGGGGACTTAGACAAGGTGATCCTCTTTCCCCCTACCTTTTTATTCTGTGCTCTCAAGGCCTCACGGCTGCTCTTCAAAGTCTAGAACAAAGAGGTGTCATTCATGGTATTAAGTTCGCAAGGGGTGCCCCTTCTATCAGCCATCTATTATTTATAGATGATTCTTACCTGTTTTTCAGAGCCAATCTTTGTGAAGCTCTAGCTATCAAGGACTGTCTGCATATGTATGAGGTAGCTTCTGGTCAAACAGTGAATTTTCATAAATCTTCGTTGGGTTTTAGCAAAAACATCGATCCTTTTATGCGCCGTATATTCTGTAACCTTTTAGGTATTTCTGCCTCTCTTCATGCAGATTCTTATCTTGGTATGCCTATGTTTGTTGGGCGAAATAAAATTCAGGCTTTTCATTTTATTAAAGATAGAATTTGGAAGAGATTGAATAGTTGGAGAAATAAGTTTCTTTCTTGGGGTGGAAAGGAGGTTCTAATTAAGTCAGTTCTTCAAGCTATCCCAACTTATCTCATGAGCTTGTTTCTACTCCCTCAAAGCATTTGTGATTCTATCCACAGAATGCTCAATAGTTTCTGGTGGAGAAATAAAGGTAACTCTAGTGGTGGTGTTAACTGGCTTCGTTGGAAAGCTCTCTGTGTTCCAAAAAAAAAGGGTGGCCTTGGTTTTCGTAATGTGCGCGACTTTAACTTAGCTCTTCTGGGTAAGCAAGTTTGGAGGCTCCTTTCCCGTGGTGATTCCCTTGTTGCGAAGGTGCTTAAGGCTAAGTATTATCCTGATGGTAATATTGCCCAAGCTCAGTTAGGCAGTCGTCCCAGCTACACCTAGCGTAGTATACTGGCTGCTAAGGGTGTGGTGCTTCATAATTTCAGATGGAAGGTTGGGGATGGTTCTAATATTAATATTTACAATGAACCTTGGCTCCCTGAAAATGCTGATCCCAAACTCTCTTCTGTTCCAACGATTGACCTGCAAAACTCAAAAGTGTCTTCGTTGATGACCAGCACTGGAGATGGGTGGGATTTGTCTGTGCTTCAAGCTAATTTTAATAGCAGGGATATTGAGCTTATTCTGCAGATTCCTCTCAGGCGTGCTTCAACGGATGCTGTTTACTGGCCGCTTGAACCTCATGGTCAGTATTCAGTAAAGAGTGCAAATCGGGTTATTCAAGGTTCGGTCTTCCCCTTAGCCGGTTTCGATTTTTCGTGGAATTCTCTCTGGAACTTGCCTATTCCTGCTAAAATTCGTATTTTCTTGTGGAAATGTGTTATGAATGTCCTCCCCACTAGACTTAACTTGTTTTACAGGCATGCGGTGGATCTTTCTGTGTGCCCCTTCTGTTCTCCATTAGCATCTGAATCTGTTCACCATGTCTTCTCTGGGTGTCCCTCTACTAAGGCCATTTGGCAAGCTTGCTCTTTGGGGATTTGCTTTGAGGTCGGTCATTCTGTTGAAGATATTATGAAAGCATGGTTTATTTCTCTTCCCCATGATGAACTTTATCTGGCTTTTTTTGTTCTTTGGGCCATTTGGTACAGAAGAAACATCTTTGTTTAGCAACAAGGTAGAATGAGTTATGGAGTTGTGGTTAGGTTGGCGACCAGCTGCTTGAATCAATGGCTGGTAGTTCAAAGTAAAGATCCTGTGTTTAATCCTTCATCGGTTCCATTAATTTTAGATACTTGGTCTCCGCCTTCGTCCGATTTTATCAAATGTAATATTGATGCTGCTCTGTTTAAGGAGGAGAATAGGGTCGGGTTTGGGTGGATTTGCCAAGATTCCAGGAGGAGCTTTGTTCTAGCTGGGCATGGGACTCTCTTATGTCCCTTAGATCTCTTAATAGCAGAAGCTATGTCGGTGAAGGAGGCCCTGGGTTGGTTGAAGAATGCTGGGTTTCACAATATAATCTTGGAGACGGGTTGCCTTATTTTATTTCATGCTCTTATTAAGCCGTTTAATTCCATCTCTCCCTTTGGTTGTATTGTTAAAGATTGAATTGCTATGAGTCGCTACTTTAATAAGTGTCTGTTTTGTTTTGTCATAAGATCTTAAAACGATTTTGCCCATATTTTAGTTAGGATCTCTGTTGTTGCTTCGGGAGTTAGTTATTCTTCTCCCGCTTAGTGTATTCAGCTGTTGCTTTAATGATAAGGTCCTTTAAAAAAAATAAAAATAAAAAGAGAGTAAAGTGTACGCCATGTTCTCTGTACGTGAAAGGATGGATTTTGGCAAATCCCATTCTACCGACACTCGCTAATTGTCCTAAGTTGCCTAATCAAACGATACGTCGTTTAAATGTATTAAAATTTTCATTTACTGTTCATCTCCTCAACCAAACATCTACAAAGCCATTTTGGAACCTCGTAAAAGCAAAGCCATGGAGTCACAGTCACCGACAAGAAATCTGGTGATGGGTCTGGTTCTATTAATCTTCTTCTTCTCCAGTGTGCATGCTTGGACTGGTGAAATCCACGGAAGAGTCTTTTGTGATGTGTGCAGTGATTCATCCATTGGCCCTGAAGATCATGTCTTAGAAGGTCTCTCTCCTCATCTATTTAACTGGTCATGGGAAATGAGTTTTAGAATTGGTGAATAAATTTTCTTTCTGGGTTGATTTTTCTGATACTGTTCTTTTAGGTAATTAATGGGTACTGATGCCTCTAGGAGTTTAGCTGGGAATGATTCAATTTAGATGGTGACTGTGAAATTATGAAACTTGGGTTTGTTATTTCATTAACATCCTTATGAGTGTTTATACTTATTTTAACATTCATAACTTTGATAATTATAATTTTATGATGATTAGGGCATAGTATATGTTAGTTTTATCTGCAATTCACATTAGAACTCTACCCAAGGCTTCAACCCTATGTTTTGGAAGTTCTTTTTCTTTCCATTTATAGATTTCCCATGTTCAATATGATTATTGGCTCTGCAGATAATTATTCTCTAAAGAATCTCCAATGACTGATGGGGGTAAATTTTTACTTGGCAATGCTTAAATGATTGGGTTTCCTAAACATTATCTTGTTCTTCCCTTAAATTTTTATCCAAGTAGATCAAATTTCTTGAATTAATACTTAAGCCTGAATTTTTCTCTGAGGAAAAAAAAAAAAGAACCAGAGAGAGAAAAGTAATAATTTTGATCTTATTAGTTATTTGCTTCTAAGTTTCTTATTTTGTGATGGTGTTGTCTTCATGATTGGGATTTGAAAATATAGCTTGCTGGTAATTATGCCATTATGAAGTTCAAAGCTCTTATATATGATATTCAGTTTCTTTTTTCAATGTCAAAATTGTATAAAAGGTGCATATGGACATCACTTGCAGAGATTGGATACATGAGCTGAAAGATCTAGACTTTAGGAACTTGCTAATATGCTTGTTGAAATCAATTTTCAGTCATTTGCCCGATGAAAATTACAGTATATATGCTTTTATTTTTTTTCTTTGGTTTAGAGTCTTTTTTAACTTTAAACATAATTATATACATCTATCTGCCAAGGACAATATCCTGTAAAAGTATAACACTAGTTGAAATGGGCAGATAATGGCATTTGCAACTATCATGGCAAATCATTGAGGTATAACTTTTCCAGTGGAAGATGTTTGGTTCTCTATGTGCTAGTATTTCCATCCTGTGTTATTACTAAAACAAAACTTAATGCAGCTCTTAGAGGCTTTGCCAAAACAAGAAAAAAAAGTAAAAATAATGGATTTGTATGTAAAAGAGTAAACTTCAACTTTGTTTCTTACTCTATATGCTTGGCTACATTATCTGCTATTCTCCTGGCCATATGGCTGCATTTATCACTTGCTTTAGCTGCTGATTGTCTTTCTATGAATCTATGTTTACTTGGTAAAGTTTGGCCCGTGGGAATTTTTTTTTTGTTTGACAAAAAAAAATTATGCAAGCAGTCCATTAACATTCATTTCAAGTTATCATTTCTGGGGTTCTTGGATCTTTGCTGTGTGGACAATGAAGTTTACGTTCTCTGGTGCAGCATTATTGTGAATACCCATGAGCCTCTAATGACATTACTCCAATAATTGCAAGGGGAGGATTAGTGGAATTTCCAAATAGCCATATTGCCTTGACATTGGTGATAACCATTATTGAACTTTATCTGCAGTATGTGATTATAAAAGTTGAGGTGCGGAATCAATTTTCTTTTTTTTTCTTGCTTGTTTTGGTCTAGGTGCTGAAGTGGCTGTTCTGTGCATAACAAAATCTGGGGAAGTTCTAAATTATCAAGCATTTACAAATGCAAAGGGGATATATACTGTGGCGGAGACCATGCCTGAGAGTGACCGTTGGGATGCATGCTTGGCACGACCCATTAGCAGCTTCCATGAGCACTGCACCCATCTTGGGGAGGGAAGTACCGGAGTGAAATTCACTTATAATCGTCCATCAGGTTATTCCCATACTGTCCGACCTTTTCTGTATCGCCCTGCTAGTGTGCCTACATACTGTATCTAGTTGTTGCACCCATTCTGATGTATATTCTGCTCAAGAATTTTGCTTGTTCTATCTAGAAGATACTAGGGAACATGTAAGTTCATGTTTTTCATAAAACAAGTTCAATTAGAATTTAATGTGTATGTTTGTGAAAGACTTGGAGGTAGTACAGTGCTTCGCTTTCTTATTATTAAATTTAGGTAAGTTCATAAAGATCAGAAAAATATCCGGTTTGTTAACTTATTGGTATTCAGAAAGCTTTTGAAGCAAAGTCTGATATTGCTTCTGTACTCTTCCAGTTTGTAAATTGTTTCCATTTTGCATGAGCTTGATTCTTTCTTTCGTAGTTTATATCGGCAAATGATTAGGGCACCATATATCTTTCATTTGGTTAGCAGATAATCTCAAGTAACTATAGATTGAAGTTCTATTGCTTAAATTTGCATGGAGATAAAAAAGCTGTTTGCAGTGAGTTTTTCTAAGGTTGATTAATTAGATATTAGACTCCCTCTTACTATTGTCAAGAAGGAAGTAAGCTAGATATTACTGTTACATTATGTTATGCTTTACATAGCCGTATAATTGCTAGTACAAAGTAGGAAAGACAGTTCCTTTAGCCAGCTTGTGAATTATTACAACTTAAAAACCATGAATCACTTTATTTATTTATTTTTTAAGTGGGAGTTTGTGGGACAAAAGAAATGTGATTGTCATTGGTAACAGGGATGAGAAAAAAAATCGAAAATTTAGTTAACCGTAAAATCAATTTGAATTTTCGGTTAATTGATATGATGGATGATGGATTTGGTTTTAGTTTTAGTTTTTAATTTTAACATTTTCGGTTATCTGTTTTAGTTTTTGAATACCCGTTAACAGTTAATTCATGGTTAACTAATTTTTATTTATATTAAATTTTTATTTTTATATCTTAATTTTTTTTTTCATTTCTCTTGGAAACTTATATAGAGTAATAATTTAAAGTATATATAAATTATATGTCATTTCTCTTAATTAAATGGGGTAATACTTTAAAGTGTATTTAAATTATATGTAATTATTCTTAATTATTTAAAGTAATATTTATATAGAGTAACCGGTTAATATTTATATATGTTGTTTCTTATTACATATTTTGGTGCATGTGTCTTGATAGTATTTAATAATATTTTCTTGTGTTTTATAGTTTATGTATTAATATTTAATTTTGGCCAATATTTTTTTTAATCTAAGGTTAAGCATGCTAATTTTCAATAAAAATCGATTTTGCTGAATAATATTAGTTATTGATTTGTTGAAATAATTAATTATAAGAAGTGGAATACTTGCTTCTCAACTATTGAAAATGGATTGATTTTACTCCTCAATTTTGTCTTGAGCCCATTTTGCCCTTAAAAGTTAGTTTTTGAGAGCATTTACAAACAACGGTCCATCACCCAAAATAATATTAGTTTTTGAGAAGTGGCATCACACATGGCATTTATGTTGAATATTAAAAAATTAAAAAAGAAACAAAAAATTGTCTGACTTATAAAAAAATGAAATGAAAAGGAGGGGAAAAATTTATTTATTTTCCAAGAAAATGCAAGAAAAATTCCGTGGTTTGTATAGAAGGAAGATGAACAAGCACGAACAAGATCACCGTAACCAAAAATTGAAGGGTGCGTTTGGGGAAGTTTTTGTTTTCGTTTTTATTTTCGTTTTTTTTTTATTTTTTTAAAAAAATAAAATCAAAATACATTCGGTAAATTCTTTCTCGTTTTGATTTTTGCAAAAATTTAAAAAACCGATTTTCACCTCTAAAATAGAAAATAAAAATCTTCAAAATTAAATTTTTAGAATTTTGCTATTTTATTTTTATTACCAACACAACGCCACTACTATCACCACACCGCCAGCATCGCTGCCGCCGTTGTTGCCACCACACCGCCAGCATCGCTGCCGCCGTTGTTGCCACCACCACGCCGCTGCCGCTGCCTCCACCACCACGTCGCCTCCACATCCACCGCCGCACCACTGCCGCCACCACGCCGCCTCCACATCCACCGCCGCACCACTGCCATCTCCACCACTACGGCAATGACCACCACACTGTTGTCGCTTCTACCACCACCATGCTGCCACCGCCTCTGTCACCACCACTACTGCCACACCGTTGTCGCCTCTATCACCACCACTACGACGCTGTCGCTACCTCTACCACCATCACGCTGCCGCCGCCTTCACCACCACCTCGCTGTCATTGCCTCCACCACTACGCTTCTGTCACCTCAGCAACCACTACGCTGTCGCCGCCTCCACCACCACCATGCTGTCGACGCCCCCATTACTATGCCGCTGTCACCTCCGCCGCCACCATGCTACCGCCGCCTCCACCACCACTATGCTACCGCCGCCTCCGCCTCCACCACCACCACACCGCTGCCACCTCTGCCACCTCTGCAATGCCGCCGCTGCCACCACAACGACACCGTTGCTGCTGTCACTACTACCACCAAAATCATTAATATAATGTACATGAATAATTAAAAACTATACATGAATAATTAAAAAATATGATAAAGTTTTTAAATATATAGAACAATTTTCTAAAAAATAAATAACAAAAACTAAAAATAGTTTTTAGATTTTAAAAACAAAAAACCGACAACTTTGCCGAACACACCAGAAGTTTCTTTAATTCCATCTCATTTCCTTTGCTTAATACCACAACAAAGATCTTTAAAATATATGATCTTCCTTCTTGCACTCAAAGATTTGGTTTCCAAGAAATCGAAAGCAGTGTGCGAAGGATCAAAACTAAAAAGTGATGCCTTCCTTTCTTTAAAATTTTGGTACTTCTTTTACTTGGAAATTTCTTATCTATGTGGAAATTTCTTATCTAGACATTGAAATCTGCTTGTAGGAATGAATGCCTTGAGTATATGAAGAGATCAGAAGTTCTCTACAGAAAGCTTATGAAAGTTTTAATGGAGAAGTTGAGGGTGAAGGAAATAAATGAGTAGAAAGAATCAAAATTGATGGGATCAAAAAGGATAAATCTAAATTACTATCCAAAATGCCCAAATCCAAACCTAACAATTGGGGTTGGAAGACACTCAGATGTGCCATCACACACATTTCTTATCGGAGGGCTATACGTCAGAGTAAACAAAGGGAAAGGGGAAGAAGATGGATGGATTAATTTAATTCTCTATGTAAATTACACTTTTGATACCGATACTGGAAATTAAGATTAGGGGTTTTAGTTGATTTAGGATTTGCAGTTTATTGTGCTTAATGTTCTTTGTCTGTTAGGGTGATTTAGAACTCTTTATTCCTCCATCTTGCTTACCTGAACATCTTATTAACCTGCGAACTCGCCGAAAAATGCATCAGTCATCGGGATATGAGTTTCGTGACTCAACGGAGGAGACGAGAGGAGTTTTTTTTTTTTTTTTGCATGTTTGTTATGCCATCAAAGTGGCTGCCATGTGTGTGTCGATGTATTACGTTCTCATTAGATGCCGTTAACTCCATTCTCCATGTGTGATTTCCATCTAGTTGAAGGATAAAATCGCACTGTTTAAATGAGTTCAAGGGTAAAATGGGCTTAAATAAAAGATGAGAGGTAAAATCACCCTATTTCCAATAATTCGATGGCAAAAAAATATCCTAGCCCTTAAAAAAGTGGTCAATAGATTGGTTTACCGGTCCATGCTTATAATTAAATGGCAAGGCTAATATATTTGTTCTATTGGAAGCTGAGTATTTGTTTATTATTATTATTATTATTATTATTCATTCTTGGAATATGAGTTTTCGTGTGGTAATTTTTTCTTTTCAAAAGGAACACGTTTGAAATTATAAACATATTAAATTTGAAAATTTTCAAGTGTTTTAATTTTTAAGTTGTCACTGAGGTACTAATTTCTATTCCATTCATTCCATATAAATTTTATATGTCACTTTTAGCAACAAAAAAATTGTTCAATTTGAAATGCCATTTTACAAAATTAATAAAATTTATTATATTTATTTCAATTTTACTTGTTTCATTATTACTAACATTACATTAGTATCTTTGTTAGTGGTGACAATTTACATTAAAATCAAAATAATGAGGTTTTAGTCATTTTAAATTTCTTTTTTTTTAGAAGACTATTTTTTTTTAAAATTTTTTTGCCCAATACTTTCATGGGTACCCTTTTGCTATTCCACTAAATATATTCGTCCAAAACATAGAGGGGAACCTTCATTGCTATTCATTAAAATGTTTTTACCCAAAACTACATGGGTAGTATTTTGCTTTTTGTCTAAATTATTTTCGCCCCTTGAATATCCACTACAAAAAAAGGGAATTAGTGACGGCAAATTCCGTCGCTAATTAATTTTAGTGACTCAATGACTAATCGTCGCAAATAATTTCGTCGCAAGAAATTTTGCGACTAAAACCTAAAATCGTCGTTAAAAACAAAAAAGTTCCGTCGCTAATTAACTCCTAAATTTAGTCGTGTGAGATTTTAAAAAATTATTAGCAACGGATTTTTTCATCGCTAAATTCCATCGCAAAATAATATTTTTGAAATACCACATGAAAAAAAGAATTACCGACAGCAAATACCGTGCAATTTAATTTTAATATATTTTTTATATTATTATTATTATTATTATTATTTCCAATTTAATTTTGTTGTTATTATTATTATTATTGTAACATCCAAAATTTAATTTATATAAATAACAATTTTACAACACTATTAATTTTAAAAAATATAATACCATAAAAGTACATTAAATTGTATAGTACTTAAAAAGTGCTTAGAAAAAAAAAAAAAAAACTAATTCAAGCTAAATAGAACTTAACTAACAAACTAATCCAAACTGCAAAGACTGAATAGTACATTCGCCAAGTTTGATAGAATTAGAGACTTGTTTTAAGAAATCACTTGGAGTTTGATATCGGTGCTTATATCATATATTGCCAAAATCACATCCCCAGATGAAATGCCAGCTCTACTTGCAGGATCTCTTAGAGCTGCTGAAATAACTAGTCTAGTAGGTGATCCATCAAATCCTGTAGGATAGCCAATTGACAGCCTAACATAATTAAGTTCTATTTTCAATTTAGGTACTTAATCACATAACCACAATTATGGTTCGGCCATATTGAAAATCAAGACATTATGGGTTTATTTCTTCCTTATTTCATTTTATATGTTATAATTAACCTCTAAAGTCATCAATTTAACAATTATCCACCTATTATATACATGTTTCATATTATGTTTAGTTGTTATACATAATCTAGAAATGGATAAAATTAAGTGGTTTATGTGTCCACTTTAATTCCAACAATGCATTCTCATTTCAAAATTTCATTTGTTAACTTAATTTAATTTTAGCCAAACAAATCCATCAAACAAGCCATTAAACAAACCAATTTAGCAACCCAAACCAACTCAAAATCTCTAATCACACTTATTTCCATATTCAAATGAGAATTCCCTTATACATACATTTTTCATCCCATTTTCAAGAGCACAAGTAAACAAATGTGTTTAAAACAACTTACATAATTTGGCTAAGATAACTAAATCAAATACATTCCAACAATATTAACTCATTAAATCAAATACATTCCAGCATATTTGTCATACTAATTAGCCAACTACTCAAGTCTAAAATTCAAATTATCTAAATATATCACAACACAGAACATAAAATATTCCTAACCAATTTAATTCATTAAAATCACATAGAAAGGTAACTTTGGTGGTGCACATACCAAAATTGTTGCCAGTCCTTCAAATTTAGTTCAAATCGCCAAAATCAGCATTCTGCTCCACCGGAGCCTCGCTGCTACTCGCTAGTTGCCAAAGCTTCGCCAGCATGGAACCAAGAACACCTGGAGGAAGCCGACACCACTAGGGTTCCGATGGAGGTTGTCACGCACCTTACAACTCCGTGGTTTGGCTGAAATTGGCGTCGGAAGGTCGCGTTATCCTCCTCTCCGATCTCTTCGTCGGCAGTGAGTGGGGACGATCGGCAGGTACCAACGGGTGCGCCTCGCCTTTAGCTATCTTTCGGTGCCGTTCCTACCTCCATCTAATGTCGAAGCTCATTGAAATATGGAGATGAAGATTCAGCTTGAGAGGAGAGAGGAAAAATGACAGTTCACGGAGGAGGACGGCGGCGTTACAGCAATGGCAGCACTAAGCTGTCATCGGTGCTGGCGAAGCTGGTCGCCGGTCTCTCTCTCGGTCGAGTTTCCTATTCCTGCATTTTCGCCCTTCTTCTTTTTCCCCGTTTTCCCTTTTCTTTGTTTTAATTTTATGTTCTTTTCTTTTTTTTTATTATTATTTTATTAATATTATTATTATTTACAAACCCGAATTTTCGGGGCGTGTAGATCAAATCTAGACTCTTAAGATTTTTATGTATTATTACTATTATTTATTTACTTACCTAATACACATATTTATATTTTTACATATTCTTATTATTTACTTGTTTATTCAAATATACATGCATTTCTTTTTATTTATTTTATTTGACTAAAATAAATTTTAGTTAGAATTTTTTTTTAATTATATAATTTCAAGTTTAAATGTTAATCTTATCGAGATTAGGAAAATGACTGAATTTCGATACAATTTCATGTATATAGCAAAAATATTAAATAATTAATAATTACTAAACATATATATGTGTGTGTGTGTGTGTATTTTTATTAATATCATAATGCTTAGTAAAATCAATAATCATAATTATAAATTTTTGAAAAAATTAAATTCAAAATAAACAATTTATAAAATATAAAACACTTTTAGCGATCAATTAAAGTCGTCGCTATATAAAATACGTATTTTAATAAAAAAAATTGTGACAAACCCTTTGTTGCTATTCCGTCGCTAAATTATAGCAATGGGATAATCTGTCGGTAAAAATGGCGCTATTATTTACCGGTAATATTTGACGACTGTTTTATGAATCCGTCGCTAAACTAGACACCAAATTGAAAATCTATATTTTTACGACGGATTTGGAAAATAGTCTCTAATTTAAGATTTTTTTTTTGGCAGGGATCCCTTTACTTTTTATCTAAATTTTTTTTGTCTAAAACTCCAAGGTGCTCTTTACTTTTTGTCTAAATTTTTTTTGTCCATGACTCCAACAGGTACCACTTTACTATTTCTCTAAATATTTTCACCCAAATTTAAATGGATACCTCTTTTGCTATTAGTCAAAATGTTTCTTTCTAAAACTCCAAATGATACCCTCTTGTTTTTTATCAAAACTTTTTGCCCTAAATTTTAAGGGCAACCCTTTGGTTTCCTTCTAATTTTTCTCGTCCAAAACACCAAATATCATTGCTATTTCTCTAAATATATTCCCTCAAAGCTTAGAGGGGTATAACCATTGCTATTCACCAAATTAATGTCAGAGAAAGCAATCATGGGATAAAATGGTCATTTTTTGAAACTCTTTACTAAAACTGTCATTTTTTTGAAATATGGGATAAAACGGTTATTTTAATTTTGTATAAAAATAAATTTCGTCATTTGCTTGAGATATTTTTCATTTTCTGTTTCTCCTCTCTAACTAAAAGATTCTTTCCATTTTTCAAAATTAATAATTGAAAATTTTCCTTATATTTCATATCCAAATCAATTCTATGAAAAAGCAATTCTTCTTTCAAAATGAGCTCTATTAAAATTTCAAATAGCACAAGTAAGTTACAAGAAATTTGCTTTATATTGTTAAAGATGGTCATATATTATATGATCGACTAACTTTAAGAAAAAACTGTTTAGATTTTTATATATCAACCTATACTTAATACTAAAATAAAATGTTTGTTAAAATTATTCATTGAAATAATATAAAGAAATAAAAGTAATTGAAATAAATTTGTTATGAATCATTGTAGAATTTAATTAAACTCATATACAAAATTTCGGCTTTTATATGCCATGCATACAATACAACTTTATTTGGTTGAGAAGTAAACAAAAAATTAACATTGCATCAAATAGAAAATATCTGAAACTAATAAGACTGGGCAACAATTAAAATTCATGTAATTGGAACATGTACATACATGCATGCGGTTGAGTAAACATACATAAATAAATACATGTAAGCATATATATATATATATATATATATATATATAATGAATCATCATTATTGTTTGATTTATTTTAATAAATTAATTAATATAAAATGATACTCTATTGAATTTGCTTATTAATAAATGCCTATAATAGTCTTTTAATAATTTTTTTCGAATTTGCAAATATATTATTATTAAAATTTAAAAGTAGTTGAAAGATATTGTTATTTAAAGAAATAACAAGAGATTAACATTGATCGATAATTTAGAAATTCAATAATCAATCTGATGTTGAAAAAATACATTTAACCTGAAATTGACCAAAAAACAGCAATCCAAAACTGACATGATATGAAACTAACCAAATCTGAGATTGACTCATTTGACAGATATATATGCAGCAAATGCAAATCATTTGATCAAAATTATTTTTTTAAATTTCAATTTAATAGTCCATATTTACTACATAATATAAATCCAACCTGTTAACTCATCTCCCACGAAAATACTAAGAATTTTTCTCAAACAAATATAAAAACCATACCATTAAAATTTTAAATTAAATAATTTTGATGAATTTTTCAATAATTCGTATAAAATAAACATCTCTCTCAAGGAAGAGTTAGTATTTTTGAATATATATATCAAAAGGGCAATTAAGCAATGAAAAGAAAACAAAAATAGGACAGAAACTAATTAAAATTCCTAAATAAAAAATACAAAAACGGAAAAAACAACCTAGCTATGTAACCCCATACACAATAATAAAAACGGTCATTTTATTTAAAACTCACAACAGTCATTTTTATTTTGAAATTTTGTATAAAAATAAAATGTCATTTGTTTCTGATATTTTTCATTCTTCTTTCTCTCCTCTTTGTCTAAACAATTCTTTCCATACTCTTATTTTCTCCTTCGTTTACAATTTCTCTCTGTGATTTTGAATCTTAATGATTTGTTTTTGGCTTTTACATTCTCCTTCGTCTTTAATTTGGGAATAGCAGATTGGGAATAGCAATTTGAGTACCATTCCTGTACGTGCAAATGGTGTTGAATCACCAGTAAAATCTGATGAAAAAAATGACCAACAATGAAAACACTAAATGTGCGGAATGAATGTTCGTTATTTATCTTTCTCTACTTGAATAAACCTTTGAGGTAAATTAGCAAATAAAACAATATCCAAAACAAATACCACAGCAATAAGTTCTAAACTCTACAGCCACAATCAACACAAGAGCACGCAAAATTTTTATGTGAAAAACCTCCTTGATGTAAGGAGTAAAACCACGGGACCCTTAGACCTCTTAAATCTTCCACTATCAAATAATGGGCAAATACAATATATATTCTGTCTATTACAGTAAATCTTCTCTAGACATAACTAGAGGCATATAATCATCGTCATCATCATCATAATCTTGGAATAAACATCAAGATATATGGAATAAATTAAAGATAAAAGCAAGAGAGCTAATACCCAGAAATTTCAATTCTGTCCAGCCACGAACTGACCTCTAGATATCAGAATCCGATTTTTTCCGTTGATAATGAAGATCAGGATGTGAGAAATATTTTATCCAAAATACAACTCAATCTAACGGTTCAATCTTTGGAAAAGAAAGAATTTGTGCGACTGGTCTGTGTAGAAGAAAAAATCTGTTGTCTCAGCCACGAAATAACTTCAGGCTACAGAATCCGATCTTTACCGTTGAGAATATAGATCGAACGTGTGGGAAAGCTTCTCTCTAAATTTCATCTTGATCCAACGGCTGAATCTCTAGAAAAGTAAGAGCTCATGGGACTATTCTGTGTAGAAGACAAACCAGATTTTTCTTTCTCTTTTCTTCAACTCTCTCTCTGCCAATTTTTCTTTCTTTCTTTCTTTTTTTTCACACAAACCTTTTCAAACCACTCATCTGTATTTATACCCTTTATATATCTGATACAAGGGCTAATATTTGGACTCTCTCCTCATGGGACAGAAGAAGTCCAACAAATCTCCCCCTTTCTGACTATGAGGAAGAGTCCGCCATTTCGGCGATAGAGCAACACACCTTTAGATTCTGCTTAGCTAAAACTTTTGTCAATATATCGGAACCATTATTATTGGTATGAACCTTATCAAGTTCAAATAGTTTCTCTTTAAGAGCATCTATAATCCAATGATACCTCGCATCAATATGTTTTATTTTCTTGTGGTAAGTCGAGTTTTTAGCAAGATGAATCACGCTTTGATTATCACAAAGCACTACACAGGGTTGTTACTTGAAGCATAACTCTTGCACAAACCTCTTCAACCATAACATCTCCTTACCTGCTTCCATTGCTGCTATATACTCGGCCTCTGTAGTAGAAAGTGCAACACACTTTTGCAGTCTTGATTGCCATGACACAGCTCCCCCTGCAAAAGTCATCAAATACCCAAAAGTTGATTTGTGACTATCCTTGTCTCTTGCCATGTCAGAATCTGTATACCCAACTAGCACTGGCTTTCCATTTCCAAATATAAGACCCAATTTGGAAGTACCCCGAAGATATATAAATATCCACTTAACTGCTTCCCAATGCTTCCTACTCAGATTTGATAGAAAACGACTAACAACACCTACTGTATGAGCTATATCAGGTCGTGTGCACACCATAGCATACATCAAACTTCCTATAGCTGAGGCATATGGAACTCTATCCATCTCTTCCTTCTCTTTCTCAGTAGAAGGGAAATCTTTTTCAGTTAGCTTAAAGTTGGTTGTAAGAGGAGAACTAACCACTTTTGTTTTATCCATGTTGAACTTGCAAAGCACATTTTCAATGTACTTTTCTTGTGACATATGCAATTTCTTAGCAGCCCTATCTCGAGTAATTTTAATGCCAAGAATTTGTTTCGCCGGCCCTAAGTCCTTCATAGCAAAGGACTTACTCAACTGTTGTTTCAATTGGGCAATCCTTCAAGTATTCTTTTCAACAATTAAAATGTCATCAACATACATCAATAAAATGATAAAATCATCACTACTAAACCTTTGAACAAATATGCAGTGATCTGAAGTAGTCTTTCAGTAGCCTTGCTCTGCTATATCAGACTCTAACTTTTTGTACCATTGCCTTGGTGCTTGCTTCAAACCATATAGACTTTTCTGAAGTCTGCACACATACCTCTCTTTGCCTTTCATCTGAAACCTTTTAGGCTGCTCTATGTAAATCTCCTTATTCAATTCACCATGGAGAAAAGTAGTCTTGACATCCATCTGCTCAACCTCTAAATCAAGGCTAGCTGCTAAACCGAGAAGAATATGAATAGATGTTATTTTCACAAATGGAGAAAAAATCTTATCAAAATCAATACCTTTCTTCTGGCTAAATCCTTTGACCACCAATTTAGCTTTGTACCATGATTGTGAAGAGTTCTCACCTTGCTTCACTTTGTACACCCACTTGTTCTTCAAAGCTCTTTTGCCTTTAGGTAACTCTACCAACCCAAAGGTGTTATTCTCATACAAGGACTTCATTTCATCTTGCATGGCATCAATCCACTTTTTCTTGTGCTCATCTTCCATGGCTTCTGCATAACTTTCAGGTTCTCCCCCATCAGTCAACAACACATACTCATCAGCAGAATAACGTGTAGAAGAATGACGATCTCTAATAGACCGCCTAAGTGGAACAAATGGTGGTGTATTTGGTACTGGTAACTCCTCATCCATATCAACTTGTTGTGGAGCATCAACATCATCAATACCCTGCTGGTCAGCATTCTGATCATCATCTCTAGTCTGCGTATCAGCATGCCGAGAAGGAACTGGATCCAAATTAATAAGATCATCAGCACACTGAGGAACTGTCTCTACCTTCTCAACATCTTTCAAAGTCTGATCTTCCATAAAGATAACATCTCGGCTTCTCACAATTTTTTTCATAATTAGATCATACAACTTGTAACCCATCTCATCTTGTCCATAGCCAATGAACACACATTGCCTAGTCTTCACATAAAGCTTAGATCTCTAATCTTTTGGAATATGCACAAAAGCCTTACATCCAAGGACGCGCAAGTGATTATAAGAAACATTTTTGCTGCTGTTAGGAACATCAAAATGTAAAGGAACCTAGGGTGTCAGATTTAAAACATGTACCACAGTACTCAAAGTCTCACCCCAAAATGATCTAGGAGATCCTGCATGTGATAGCACACATCTGACTAGCTCAACCAATGTCATGTTTGTCCTCTCTGCTAAACCATTCAGCTGCGGGGTCTTTGGAGGAGTCTTTTGGTGCCGAATACCTTGTTGTCTGCAATATGCATCAAAAGGGCCTATGTATTCCCCTCCATTATCTGTCCGGATACACTTGAGCTTCTTCCCAGTCTGTCTCTCAACTAGAGCTTGAAACTGCTTGAATGCATTTAATACTTGACCCTTAGACTTCAAGGTATAAACCCAAATCTTCCTTGAATAATCATCGATGAATGTAACAAAATAAAAGGAACCACCAAGTGTCCTTGTAGACATAGGACGACCACAAACATCGGAATGCACCAAATTAAGTATGTTCTCCTTCCTGGAAATAGGATGGCTCTTAAAAGAGACTTTTGTCTGTTTACCTGTCAAGCAGTCAGAACATTTCTTCAAGTGAATATCCTGCACACCAGATAGCAATTTCTTCTTTGACAACATAGACATGCCCTTTTCACTCATATGGGCAAGTCTCTTATGCCATAAATCAATCACATCGGTATTCTCCACTACATTAACAAAGCTTTTAGAGATCTTTGGATGTACTGTGTACAACTTTGGATGTTTACTACCTCTTGCCACAATTAAAGAATCTCGAGTAAGCTTCCATTGTCCATTACCAAGGCCGTTGTAATAGCCATCATCATCAAGCAAGCCTGTAGAAATCAAATTCAATCTCATATCTAGGACATGTTTCACGTTATGCAAAACCAACTCTATCCCAGTGTCAAATTTCAAACAGACTTCTCCAATACCAATAGCGTTTGATATCCCATCATTATCCATCTGTACATCACCAAACTCACTTGGAGTGTAAGATGAAAAATAATCCCTTCATGATGCAATATGACACGTAGCACCACTGTCAATTACCCAACTCGACTCATCATATGTAAGGTTAACAATGTCACAATCACAACAAACAAGATAGTTATCAGTATAACATTAACCATAGCATTTTTATTATCACTGTTAGTATTCTTCTGATTGTTGTCAGGCCGTTGTCTATTTTCAGCATGTTGTTTATTCTCTTTCTTCAGCTTTCTGCAAAACTTTCTAGTGTGCCCCTTCTTGCAACAATGAAAACACTCAACGTCAGCAAGCTTACCCTTAGAACTGTTACGCTGATTTCCTCCATTCGGACCTCTACTCTTACTTCTCTCTCGCCTTTCTGTGACTAAGACTTCTGAATGTGAGGAGGAACCTTGTGACTTTCTTCTAATCTTTTCATTCATTGCCGTATATACCCACAAACCTGTCAATGCAAAATAGTCCATTTTGCCTCTTTCTTATTATCAGGCTTATTTTCCATAAACACAGGTAGATAATAATCCTTCACATAAAGAAGATACTCTATTTTGCCTTTCCAGAGATGGTAATTTGAACCATTTAAATTAACCATTTTATTTGTATTAGCTTCTATTATTCAAACAAGTCTAATAATAATAATAACAACCAAAAGCTTTGATACCAATCTGATGGGAAAAATGACCAATAACGGAAACACTAAATGTGCAGAATGAATCTTTATTATTTATCTTTCCCTACTTGAATAAACCTTTGAGATAAACTAACAAATAGAGCAATATCCAAAATAAATATCACAGCAATAAGTTCTGAACTCTACAGCCACAATCAACACAAGAGTACACAAAATTTTTACATGAAAAACTTTCTTGATGTAAGGAGTAAAAACCACGGGACTCTTAGGCCTCTAAATCTTCCACTATCAAATAATGGGCAAATACAACATATATTCTGTATATTACAGCAAATCTTCTCTAAACAGAACTAGAGGCATATCATCATCATCATCATCATAATCTTGGAATAAACATCAAGATATATGGAATAAATCAAAGGCAAAAGCAAGAGAGTTAATACCAAGAAATTTCAATTCTATCCAGCCACGAACTAAACTTCGGACATTAAAATCCGATCTTTACTGTTGATAGTAAATATCAAGATGTGAAAAAGATGCTGTCCAAAATACAGCTCAATCCAACGGTTCAATCTCCAGAAAAGAAAGAATTCGTGGGACTAGTTTGTGTAGAAGAAAAAATCTGTTGTCTCAGCCACGAAATAACCGTCAGCATTCAAAATCCGATCTTCACTGTTAATAATGAAGATCAACGTGTGGGAAATCTTCTGTCCAAATTTCAGCTCAATCCAACGGCTGAATCTCTGGAAAATTAAGAGCTCGTGGGACTAGTCTGTGTAGAAGACAAACCAGATTTTTCTTTCTCTTTTCTTCAACTCTCTCTGCCAATTTTTCTTTCTTTCTTTCTTTCTTTCACACACACCTTTTTAAACCTCTCATCTATATTTATACCCTTTATATATCTGATACAAGGGCCAATATTTGGACTCTCTCCTCATGGGACAGATGAAGTCCAACAAAATCTGGGTGTCTTTGTGGCTTGAAGGATTTAAAAAGAGCAATGTGGTGGCAATACCCGAGTATTCCTGCAAGTATGTTTGGGAATTTATCTATGCTGACTTTAATTGTATCTTTATTTCTTTTTATATATAATTGGATACTAAATCTTTCATTTATTCTGTCAGGTGAAGGGTTCAATACCCACAATATAACTTGTTGGCATCGATCTCGCTAGTTTCAGATATGAATTTTCTTTATCCCTTCTATTTCTTTTCTATAATTCATGCTTGGGAATTATGTTTCTTCCATTTTGATTTTGATGTCTGAATTTAAAATAAACCGTATTCTTTGATATTTGGGTTGTGTTACTTTCTCTGTTCATACGGGATCTTTTATTTACAATTTTCCTTTTTCTTTTCAAGAGTTTATAATCATTCTTTTATATTTGGAAATGTTGTTTAAGATAAATTTTGGCAATTATCAATAATGTTATTGTGACGCGCGCCGAACCCCGTGGCCTCCCGAAAGTCCGCTTTAGGGCGATCGGGATGGGATTCATTTAAACTTGTAAGGTATTTACAAGTGCGTCTATTTTGGGTAACAATGAGGTTTCTTGGAGTCGCCACCCAATAAAACATTGGAAAAGGTCGTCTAGCCTCGTCGAGCCTAAGACGGCGCATACATATCCATCTTGGGCTATCCAGAGAGATCTTGGAGGTCTCAGCCTCTACCCCCTGGAGCCTAGGATTTGTATATTTAAGTCTTTTGGTGAGACTCAAGAGGTGTCTTGGAAGTCCTAGACCTCTCGCCTCATTGAGTCCTAAAGACCAAAGTGAGTTCGGGACTTTTCATTTATTTATACCTTGATCAATATTATAATTAAGTTTTGAATTCATTGTTTCACCAACTTTCCACACGATACATTTAATTAAAGCACAATCATTCATGTCAAAAGCAATAAGTAAAAGGAAGTAAAAATCAAAATAAGGCATTCAAAAATAAATTACAATAACACCAGGAGCGGAATACAACTCCCATTTGTAAAAGTGCAAATACATGCATAAAACGAGATATTCGTTAATGAAGAGGACATTGGTCCTCACATGCATACTTGTTTTAAAATAATTTTTTAAGAAGTGTCAATTTGTTGGTTAAAAAAATAGGACATTGGTCCGTAGCTTTCGAGAAAACCTCAAATTAATTACTATAAATACTTGGCCCTTTTCACTTTAACGACATTGAAATAATCTTGATAATAACATAATATGAAAGAAAGGATAAAGAAAGAACCCGAATGAAAATCCTCATATTGATGCGACCACCATCGTTTACAACCCCAATTTCGAATGGCCCGAAAATAGCTCATAGGAATAGACATGTCAGTATCAAATTTTCAAGTAAAGTAAAGAGAAGGAAAATGATGAGAAACTTAAAAGAAAGGAATTAAAAGATAAAAAGAATAAAAAAAGGGTAAAAAATAACTTTAAAATCATGGTATGACCGGCGGACGGAGTGGAAACCACTCTACCCGTCGGTCCCTCCCAATTGCTAAATTTAAAATAAAACTCCTCGAAGTTTTAATTAAAAGATGGTTAACTTAGAAAATGAAAACAATCAATGTAAAGAAATTAAATTATACAAATATTAGTCCAGAATGTTTACCCTCGGATTTTACCTGTTGGGTGAATATCGAATGGTTTCGGTCCCCGCACGCTCCACAAGGATCAAAGAAAAATATATCAAGACAGGAAAATTTGTATTTTCTGTTCTAAAAATTTGATAGCGATCAAGTGTTTGAATTGGCTGTATTGATGGAAACGAATTAATTTCGTTACCTCAAATTAGTTTAATCCGCAAGAGAAATTTTGAAGAAATCAATCAATTGGAAGAAATTTTATCAAATAAAATTTTGAAAAATAAACCGAGGCTTTTTTTGATAAATTACTTCACAAAACCTTTTCTAAAAAACCCAATCTCTCAAAAGGTTTGATAACTTTTCCAAAGAATTTTTCTCTAAAAACTTTGTTACTTTTTCTCTCAAAAATTGTCAAAATTTCTTTCCAAATTTTCTCTCCAAATTTTTTCTCCAAATTTTTTTATCCAAATTTTTTTCTCAAATTTTTTTCTCCCTCAATTGAAATTTGATCCTCTATTTATAGGATTTTAGGGGATCATTAAGATAAGCCTCAATCTAAAGTTTGAATTTTAAAAGGACTTTAAAATTCAAATCTTAGATAAATCCTATCCTTTATTTGAAAGAAAACTAATCAGATTTTATCCAATCCGACGTGATCCGGTCAGTTACCGTACCGATGGGCTTCCCTGCAGATACCGACGGCCGTCCCTACTAAGGGCATATGTGGGAAACTGACTAGGGACGGGACTGGATGCGATACTAGGGACGGACGTCCCTACATCGCCACGTGTCCGTCGCCACTACGCCTAGAGACGGGGATCACCCCAAGTAGGGATGGGCGTCCCTACACAGACGGGATGCCCGTCTAAAATAACTAAAAAAATTATACATAAATTTTTCATATTATTTTTCTAATAAATTAACAAAATTACACTAAAAAAATATATTAAAAATAAATACAATATAAGTTCTTATTAATAATATATTTAATATACTTCAATTAAAAAAAACATATATGTAAATAAATATAACTATAGTGTATATTTAGATTTAGGTTATATATATATATATATATATATAAAAGTAAAATGGTGAATTTTAAAAACTTCGGTCGGTTCGGTTCTTTCGGTTTTACAATTTTAAGAACCGAACCGAAATAACCGAAATTTAATTTCGATTTAGAACCAAACAAACCGAAAATCGAAGAAACCGAACCAAATGGACCAAAATCCATTCGGTTCGGTTCGATTTTCGGTTCCGGTTCGATTTTGCACAGCCCTAATCATTATTACTTTCTTGCTATCCATGTGACCAGATCTCTCAAAATGAAATGGATGGACTTTGTGTCTCTTAATCGAAGCCCGGCCTTATTTGAATATATTAATTATTCAATTATTAATGATCCACTAAAACCATCTTTCAGACTTAATGCAAGCTATTCAAATTTGGTTTGGTATCAAGTAGGGGTATTCAAAAATAGATTGGGTGGGTTATAATAAAATTTGAATCAAATTTATATAATATATTTTGTGAGATTATGTATAATTTAACTCTATTTTTCTTCTAAAAAAAATATAATTGTAACCCATCTAACCCATTTTTAAACACCCCTAGTATCAAATTCACCATAACAAAAGAAGCAACTAAATAGAAACACCATGCAGTAACAAAGATCTTGCTAAATCGCCTTGAAGCGAGGCCATGACATGCCACTGAAACTGCACATTCTGATCTGATCAAACGCCAAACTAGGCATTACATCAGCCACAAAATTAGCTTCCATGTAAATATATTTAATTGTAATAGATATATACCATTCTCTGTTGTTATAAAATAAATAAATAAATAAAAATAATTATTTTGCTCTAATTAAATTCAAAGAGTTCGATTTTACCTAATTACAACGATTACAGATAAAGTCTATCAGTGCCGATTTCGTCACTCAGAAAGTTCCAAAATTATCAAAGTAATCCACCAATTGAGTTAATGGCAAATTCACGAGAATTCATGTTAAAATTACTACAGTATCAACTTGTAAAAGCTTAACAAAGTGGGAAAATTTAATTCTTTGGCAGAACAGAGAAATCAAAACTTGTAGGGAACAAAGGAGATGGTATCAAGTAAGTTTCATTGAATTAAACGATGCAAAATAAAGCAAACAAGGGTGGTGGTTGGTGTTCACTAGAGAAGAAAACGTGTTAATCATCTTTCAGTGGTAGATGACGAGTGAGGAAGGACCCCTAATTAGGGTTTCAAAATCAAAAGCTTAACACACACAAAAGTGTAAATATGACTATTTCCTTACAAGATAAGAAAGCAAGAACAAGGACTAACCACACCTCCTTGGGTTTATAACCGAAAGTAGCAGTCCGCCAAGGCATATGCTTTACCCTTAAAAGATGTACCAACACTGTTTCATTCCTTAATCATGTCCAAATTATCACTGTATCACTCCTATTTCCTTGGACATTCCACATTTAACATCCTTTTCTATATATACCAATAGCTTCATCACCATTTCAAACCCAAGACCAAGTCAGTCAATCATGGGTGGCAACAGGAAAAATAAGGTTTCTACTACTGTCTTTAAGTTATTCAGGTCTTCGAAGCCTAAAACAGAAGAAGGTTCAACCCATGGTGGACAACCATGGAGTGTGAGGCCTAGGTATGACGATGAAGGTCCATGGGAAGCTGATCCACGCATCAACGATAAAACTTCAGCTTTTATTGCTCGCATCAAAGCAACTCATGTCTTAGAATCCTGATGTTCCATGCTAGAGAGCCCTTTCATGTGTGTGTTTTTGTGCACTTCAAAATTCTACATCTCATCTTCATTCATAATGCTGTACAAAATTTGTTTCAGAGCAGCATGCAGATTAGAGTAATATATAGATTAGCTAATATGCTTATCTTCTAATATAGTCTCTTCCTTTCTCTCAAAGACTGATTATTTCCTTTGCATAACTCAAAGGGGCTCAATTTCTATCATTGAGCTGGAGCACTTTCAAAACAAAATGAAGTTTGCGTGCATAGTAACAACATCAAATTTACTTGAAATGTGCAATGAACATTGTCAAGTGTTTTCTACCAAAACAAAAATGATCAACTTACACCAATAAGATGAACTTGGTAATACAGGTCTGCATTGAAGTTCAACCCTATTCACACCCCTTGTAACAGGGAAAAAAAATGATGATGAATTTGCGCAAGGTAATAATTTTTAGAAAGACAGTCACAGTTTTACCACCGTGAACAATGCTGGGCTGGGATTGGATTACCACCATTGAGAATATGCTTCCATGTATTCATAACTTATAGCAAAACCGTCAGATGAAGACCAGGAAAAAGCTTTCCGTTGGAAATCTAATATTCAGGTTCATCTGCAAGATTACAAAATTGTTAGATCCAGAAATTCACTTATTCTAAAATATGTCACCAACAGACCAATGTTAAACTGCAGTCAAGCTAGTTAAAATTCCATGCTGGCAGCATGCTGTGGAGCTAATGAATTGAACGTGCATACCATTGTTTCCATCGCCCATGTCATTATAGTCGTCGTCATCATCATCAAAATCAATGTTCTGCAATAATAAAACCAAATTTGACTAAAACCACGCATCAAAGTAAAGAAGACCTAAAAGTTTTCTTTACTATAAACAGAAAATTATAACAAAAAGTAAAGACCCTGCATTAAACGTTGAGCAACCATTCTTGTTGAAGGACCGAATCTATTAGAACAGATACTATAGAATGATTTCACATTAAGTGATCAGAGATTTTAATAAATGAGAATACCATGAATTATGCCATCAAGTTAATGTCTCTGCCACAGCTACCCAAAAAATTACCAAATATGTCACTAAGAGGAACTCCAGCAGGAAACTTATATCATAGATGTCACAAATATGACTTGTCAATCATTATATATAGAGATCCTGCAAGAATTTTGATATGCCCAACCAATAGCATACATTTGCTGATACTGGTAGAACAATGAATTAACAAATTTTAAGTTGAAGACGCTGGGTGTCTGCCACACAGCCCTGACTACAGAAATGGAAACTGAATCTCCTAGTCGTTCTGTTACCCAAAAAAAAATTGCACAAGTTATCTGGAGACTATCATCAAGCATCTCATGCAGGGATGTTTTATGTATGTAAGTCAGTCATCCTAAGAAATTTGCAAATAATAGATATCCTACTTCTAAGGCTTAAAGAGCATATTGTTGATAAACTCTATTAACTCCCATAGACAAATCATTTAGTATGACAATTTTCTTCAACTGAATTCATTGTCCGAACTCTGTTATCCATTTCCAGCTATCATTCTTGGTGACAAGAAAATACTTTCCCCCATACCACATAGATATGACATGTCATTGCAATGTGGAAAGAAATGGAGATATCATGTGCAAAAATCTTAATAACTGAATCATAGAATCCTAAGATTTCTGTAAGAACCTGATTATAGTCATCATCACTGAATTCTTCCTCAGCTTCTTCGGCTTCTTCATCTTCACCTTCTTCCTCGTCTTCACCTTCTTTCTTTTCCTTTTCACCTTTCTCCTCTCGTCCCTAGACATATCAATTACCAGAAAAAGGAATCTCTTAAAGTTGAAAGCCAAAAAGGAAAAAGAATCAAGAAAACTTCTTTATATAGGGTTTCTTGACTTGCTATGATAACTACTGGCCAAATAATGCAGTCAAAATATTAGGGCCCCAAATGTTTTACCTGATATTTCTCTTCAAGCTTCTCAAATAGATCCAATTTTTGCAGGTCTGTGATGCATATTCCAAATCGGTTTGATTTTATATTAGAAAACACCAAGTGACAAAATTGCTAACCAGAAAAGCATGGGCACTCTATTGAACATATGTTCATTTAAGAGAGATAGTAGATCATGACAAAGCAAGCAGAACTCTATAAAGCACAAGCAACAACAGGAATCTCAAAAAAACAATAATGCAGAAGAGCTAAAGAAAGTAACGGGCACGTAATCTTATCAGACCTGAACTTGGATTCCATCTAACTTTTTGGGGATTTGGCCGCTCCCACTTTGCACCTGAATGAGGATTACATCAACAGAAGTCTCTGATACCATCACACTTGAAAAAAAAAAAAGGAGTAAAAAAGGATGAACAACGGGAAATATATACTAAGCAAACCTGCAACAAGTTCTTTAGGAAAATTCATAAGTTGTACAAAATTGCCAAGTGCATCACGTTTTGTTGTGGCTTTTGGCTTCCCCCAGTCAGAAAATCTTTCTATGTCCATGCTTTGAACCTCTGTTGTCATGAATTTAAAAAGAAAATAATAAAAATAATAAGAGAAGCATCAAATGGAAACTAAAGGTCTAGCAACAATGTTAGATAATCAATGCATATAAAGGTCTAGCAGCAGTTCATCGCAAAAAGTGTATGAACCGAAAGGTTCTCTAAAGCATATGGCCATGCATTAGATCCAGCTCATTTAAATTGCTATATAAAATCGAAAACTTCTTCCCTAGACCTAGTGCAATGCATAATTTGACGAGTGAAAAGAACATCAAGAGCAAAGAACAATTACTTTTCAGTAAATCCACAAATTAATTAGAGTGGAGCATGAATTTGGACTAATAAGGAGCCAAATTCTCAAGTGAAGCAGGAAGGCTCGTATTCTTTCCATCATAAATCAAATTATTTAGGAAATAAAACACGCAACAAAGATAGTCGTTAGATTTTCATGCTTACTCTTTGATACGTTCTCTTCAAGATAATAAGGGGAGGATTTCCAAAAATTGAGCAACTTAGCATTACCAATAACCAAGGCTCTTTCCTCCTTCACTGCTTTGGGATCAGGCAATTCAATTTCCTGCAATTTGCACGTAGAAGACACTATTATGAACACAAGCAAAATCTGAATCGTGCTATTTCCATTACAGTTTCTTTGCTTTCCTAATTAAGATCGTTTTGTAATCAGCATACAGTTAGCTCATCAGTTTAATTGACAAGTAAATAACCCAGTGTTCAAGCAATGATCTTTCTTATAAAGAATATGCAATGAGTGAATGGGTTAAATAAAAAAGACTCACAGGAAATTCAACAAAAGGCTCTTGCCTTGCATAGCCAAACCCGCCTCCTCCTCCGTATCCTCCTCGCCCTCGTCCTCTCCCTCTAAAAGACATCTGCATAACACATGCACAAATTGAAACTGACAGAGTTCTATGCTTTAGACGATTAAAACCAGTAACTGAAAAATGACCAGATTACCTCTTAACACTATGTTTGGATCAAGGTAACAGAGGCTATTGGAGGGTAAGGTAAGTGTAAATGGACTGTTTGGGATGAAGGTTGGGGTTTAGTGAGGGCTACAGAGGGTTCAATTTTCTGCAGAGGTTTTAACAACCCGAATTGGAGGGTTAAAAAATTTATTTCCTAATTTTACCCTCAGCTAACTCACTTATATTACTATAGTACCTGCAATTATTTTCCAATTTTGCTGTGCACTGTGCACTCGTTTCCTCTTTTTTTTTTTTTAACTAGTATTAACAGCGGACGGAACAATATTAAAAAAATTAATAATAAAATAAAAATTAAGTGTTGATATTTTTTATGAAATTATATTTGAATTAATTTGAAATTAATTGCTTTATAAAACGATTCATAATGCATAATCATTTAATGTAAAATAATTTTGTTAATATGCCGCACTTCAATTTTTTTTTAAAAAAATCGTCATATTCCATATCGATATTCGTATGGGTACAAGTACCTATTTTTTGCTGCACGATAAAGTTTTAATACATAAACTCTCATTTCCATGCTTTCTTAAACTGTGCATGGGAATGAAACATATCTAAATAAGATAAATTAGCTGAGTAGGGATAGACAAACCATCTATATAATAAGAAGAATATCTTTTTTTTTTTTTTTTCTTTTTCCAACAAATATGTTATGTTGGACTTGATGCTTGTAGGATGGTAAATCAATTTGCTATCTTAAAATGTACGAATCATCTATTTGTTTAATATAATATCTTGGTTTCTTTCAATGTTTTTCCTCTTCTACTTCCTTAAATTTTTAATTTAGTGTAGCCAGTGGCAGAACCAGAAATTTAAGATCAGTAGGGGTACATACTATAATTTTATTATAAAAAATTAAAATTATATAATTATTATTAGATTAAAATTTGAGAGATAAGACTTAAAAAATACTTAGAGGATCATAATAATAATTTATATATATATATATATAAAAGAAAATTCTAAAAGTGAGGATGTGCATACTTGAACGTAACTCCGCCATTGAGTGCAACAGTTCACATTTTATCATTGAAGTATATATAAATTTAAAAAAATACCACGTGTGATCTGGAATAATAGTTTAACAAGGTTTAATTAAGTTCTTCAAGCCATGAATGTGTACTAAAATTAACACGTCTTTCTTGCTTCATTGTTCCTCATGTTTATGTACTTGTATTCAAAATTCTAACTTGAAAACAAACCAAACGGTTAAATGAATCATGTTCAATATTCATGCTCCTTGCTCCTCACATACGCCTAGTTTTTGGCATCAGATCTGACCATGGATTCAAAGCTAAATATTCATAGGAAACAAAAAGCAAACCTTTCTAGGAAACTAACTTTATTGCCCTAAAATCTACAACTATAATTTCATGGTTAAAGCTTGACTTGAAATGCAGCTTCATACAATGGTTTTTTAACAGTTCAAGAGATTATACTATTGCCCTAAAATCAAGAATATTTCATGAATTAGAAAAGGTTCAAGAGATTATACTAACTTTTTTCAAACTATGATACCGAAAAATAAATAATGGTTGAATTTCAACATTTTTACTAATATAATTATAAGATTAATAAAATAATAGAGTGCTATTATACTTTTAAAATTAATAATTAAAAGAAAAAAAAAACAAAAACAAAGAATCGTTAGCACAGCTGCACAAAATTGTCCTTGTGTACGTTGCTTTGGTCCCAAAATAGCCACAAACCAAATATTTCAAAAATTCATTAAGAGATATAGAAAAGGAGATTGGTTATTAAAAGAAAACCTGCACATGACCAAAAATCATCACTGCCAAAATCAAAGTAAGCAATGTGTACCGAAAGAGGGAGGAGTTGAAATGAGCCAATCATCGGGCGAAAGATCCTTAACTACAGCGACTACAGAATGCTACTCCACTGCACCTTCATATCCTCCATTCATGATCTCCAGTACCTACAGAATGCAGAATGATCTAAGCCTAAAATAATCTCCTTTCAGCGTTTTGGAGGAGTAAAATAAAATGTCAATTTTGCAGCACCAGCAGATTAAAATGACAAGACGCTTGCTTTATGGATGCATGCAATTTATTGAAGGCAATTAACATATCTTAAGATTTAATTATCACAAACTCCTCTACATGCATCTATTAATGCATCATCTTGTGGGGTTGAGACAATAAGTAAAGCCTATAAGCTAAAACTAAATGCACAATCACTACATTAGTGAATTTCTTTAATCTCCAAAATGAGTGCTTGAATGGTACGTGCTTATTATAAGCAAATAGCGTGGTGGAGAACAGAAGCTGAAATACCGGATAACTGCAGATTTCGGCTCATAGTTAACTGAGCATCACCAAGTCCAGGAGGCATATCAAACACGATAATGTCAAGATTGCCCCAATCAACTCAAATCAGCATTTTCTTAATACCACTCATGGCCTTCAAGAAGAAAAGGTTATATATGTTTAAGTGAAATCAAAGATATTTCCAAGAAAATTGAATTCCTTTCGACTTTAACCATGAAAAACAAACAAACCTCTCAATTTAGATACGTATTAAAGCATAGGGGGAAGTAAATTTAGATAAGGTAATTGATTAATTAGAATAAATATGAATCAGTAGCGGGTGTTGTATATGCAAGCTGTATAAATATTTACCCTGACATATCCAAGCTGTTGTATATCCTCATTCCTCAAGCCTTCCTGTACGTGTATGCTTCCTTAATTTTAGAGTAAACCCATAAGGTGAATTGCTTTCTTCCCTATATAGAGTCCACCAAGAAGAGAAATCAGTAAGCTTTTTTCTTTGGTTTGATGACAAAAAAAAAATTGAAAATTTATATTATATTAAAGTAATGAAGATTAGTGCATGTAAGCCTTGGTGTGCAAGCGAACACCACTTTCCATCAGGAGAAAAACTTTCTCACTTTCTCCTGATTTTGTTGCTCCGCTACGATTCAGTATCTTGAACACATGCCTGAGAATTATAAAAAGAAAGGAAACAATTATCAATCGCGCCGACATGAATTATAAGAGAAATGATGAAATAGAAAGAATAGGCCGAATAGTTTTGGACCATTTGGGCTGACCCAACACATTTGAGCAACATATATGGGCCGGGACTAAAATTGTACTGTATATACCCTATATATTTTGATAAAGGGCATGAAACGAAAAATCGAAATTGAGACTCGGTTTGAGGTGTGTATGAGGCAGTCTTTAAGGATAATTCGCCCATAGTATGCAATCGAGCAAAATAAAGGAAATTGGCGTATTTTCCAGGATTCAACAAACTCTTCTGCTAATTGTGCAGGGATTAGGAACAATAGAAGCACAACTAATAACCCGACAATACAATGTTGGCTCAAAAGGCTAAAACTCAATCTCGGATTTTGATAATTAATAAAACATTTCTATCAATTAAATTTTGGACCTTTATAATTTAAATTGTGCAGGTCCAAAAACAGAATAAATCTGAAGTTAGATGTTCTATTCTGAACATAACAGTCCAAATGTATTCTACTTTAATCAGACCTGGTGTGATCTGTTACTATTTCAATTAGACCTGGTATGATCTGTTACTTCATCATATCTGACGTGATATGTTGATTACTTTTCTTTAGGAAATGTTTGTAAAATCAATTCTGATGATTCATACACCCACAATGATCAACTGCATTCAAATATCTTTCCAAAATCATTTCCGAACTTATTTAAATTTATTTCTTTCTAAAAATTAATTTTTCATATACATGTCTCTTTGAAAAAGGAAAGAAAAATTCCGAAATATTTTTTTTTTTCAGATTGAATTTAATACTTACTGCACTCAAATGTTTTTCAAAATCATATCTTAACTTATTCAAAATTATTTCTTTCCAAAATTCATATTTTTCATATACATTATTATTGGCAAAAGGAAAGGAATAAAATATGGAATATTTTTAGTTTGTTTTTTTTTAAGGAAAGAATTTTTGAATTATATTTTCCAAATGGATTTTTATAGGAAGGATAAATTTGGAAAACATTTTAATTATCTTTTCAAGCATGTTTATTTTGACTTTGGAAGTAAAAATCTTGCTTATCATCTCAAGCTTATTTTATTGACTAAAGAAACATTAAATCTTTCCAAAAGGATTTCTTTGTCAAAAGATAAATCTCTTCAAATATTTTTTAATAAGTATTTGAATTCAAAGTAAAATTATTTCTTTCCTAAAAATATTTTTCCACCGTTAAAATTATTTGAAAAGAGAAGAAATTGCTGTTGACTATGAGAAATCTTTTTGAGCTGAATATGTTGACTATTAAAGCAAAAAATCTAGGAATATTTCTTTTAACAAACTTCTTTGACTAAGGAAAATAATATCTTTTCATAACATATTTCTTTTTCTAAAATCTCTTCAAACATTTTTGGAATTAATGTTCCCAATCAACGGCTATATTTTCATGAACTATAAAATGAATTTTTGTTGAGTTGTTCTTCAAGTGAGTGAAAAATATATTTTATACTTGTGCTTAATTTTGTTTATAAGTTTTTTATTATTTCATGTGCATTCACGATCACATCTTTTCAGTATGATTATACTTTTTATATATTATAATCATGTTAGTGATATTTATCAAATTTTTGAGATTATGTTGCTAGAATATAGGAAAATAAACTAACAAGTTGTTAGGTTCTTTTACTTGGGAAAAATGGCTAAGTGTTTTGATCATTTTAATTTTGAAAAAATGATTAAGTGTTTTTAGAGTTTTAACTTAGGAAGAAAAACTTGGGGTAACTACTTGTAACAGATTTTTAACTCTTGCCCGTAAATAGAGTCACATTAAAAAGTGAGAAACTATTAAGACGGGTTGTTTTAAGGAGAGGATATAGGCGGTGGCCGAACCTCTATAAATCGCGGTGTTAAATTCTCTATCTCTTACTCTCTTTTTATTTCGTTTTCTATAATTTTTATGCTGAAATTAACTGTTTTTTATCTGTTCTGTGTTCTATAGAACAAAGTCAGAAAATCATCATGTGTTCTAAAAACGGGTTGAAATTTATTTTTCTAAATTAATTTATTCAATGAAAGTCTGATTTTTTCTCACTAATAATTTCATTCATATGTGTTGTTTTTAATGGTAAAAGATAATTAAAAAATTATTTTAAGTAAATTGTATAAAATGGATTTATTATGATAATAGTATTTTGCATATCAACTGTCTGTATTATAATATGTTCAGATAACGAAAAATTATGAAATGATCTATTCACCCCTCTCTAGATCATATATTTGGGACTCACATACAAGTATTTCAAATATGAATTATGGTTGTAGAGAAAAATTAGGAACAGGGATCAAAATTTGGGAAAACTGGTAGTGGGAGAAAGATCATGAAGCAATGGGTAGAGGAGGAGTAAACTTGGGAAAGAATATTTATTTCTGTGCTACCAAACAGTAAGTCCCGTGAATTCACGTGATTGTATGCTAATCAAGAAACTTTAGCATCACATAATTACTTGTCATGTAAAAAAGCAATATAATGTGAAAATATATTTGTAAACAGATATGTATATGATAATAAAATTTCCAACCAAAGAGAGAAAAATAGATACAAAATTATATCATACGCACTTTTTTTTTTTTTTCTCTTAACATTTTTAAATTGTTTATTTTCTTTTTTGAATTAATTAAGCTTCTTCTTTTTTTTTTTATTGGAAATTGTAAAATGATGCAGAAATCAAAATGACATTTTCATTTTCAGAGGATTATATTCCACAAAGATGTGCGAGGACAACCTATGGAGTCTAGATATTGGCCTGATAACCGAAAATTTAACAAAAATGCTCTACTCAATTCCACTACTATATATACTTTTTATATGATCATCTCGTTGCTGATAAAAAGATGAATTTTTTTTTTCATTAAATCTGCAAATGCCTCTAATTTCCTGCCTGCTTAATCTATTGCCTTTTCAAGCAACAAGATACCCAAAATTTTAAACTATTTTTCAATTAAGTCCACATCTAATATAGCTCAAACCATGAAACAAACAATTGAAGAAAGTGAAGCACCCATTATTGGAGGAGAAGATAAACAATTAATGTGCTACTTCATTAGAATCCATTGTTGATTTTGTCATTGCAAAGCTTGGAAAGAAAGCTCAAGCAATTTATAATAAGTAGAAGAAGAGAACAAGAAACAAGAGTCCACTATTCTAGGAGTCAAAATGCTGGGAGAAAATCAAAAGGAAAGATATGTATATGCTATTTATTATTGCCATAAAATTAATGCTACCAAGGTTTATGAGGTTCGTTTAAAGGTGTTAATAGCTTTAAAGCCAACGCAATTGTTTTTTGTCATATAGATACATCAGCTTGAAATCTGAATCATTTTGCGGGTTCAAAATTAAGTCCGGAGAACCACCAATTTGTCACTTACTTAATAGTGCTACTTATTTGGATTCCTAATTAAGTTATGTAAGTTATTGTATGTATTTGGTGAAACTAGATATATAATAATGTTGTATGTCTATTTGGAGGATGGAATTTGGCATTTTATTACAATGTAGGTTTCTATATATTTATATTTTCCTTCCTTCTTGTGATGATTGATGCTTTTATGTGGACGAAGGCACTACCTACTTAGGTTAATACAGTTTTTGCAAATTCTTAAAAAAAACAAAAGTTGTAAAGAAAAAAGAGTGGTGGGCTGCTGATAGCACGTGTCTGCACCTTTTAATCGAGTGAAAAATGAAAATAAAAATTTATTTTATGTCAAAAAGAAAAAAATATAAATTTTCATTTTTTATAAAAAAGAAATTTAGAGGGTTTGAGTTTTAATAGCTGGGGGAGTATGAAAAGAAAAAGGACCAAAAAAAAAAATCTGATATGATAAGCAATGCATGACCAATCATATATTTATGACAGAAACCACGAGAATATTAAGTCCCTTAATCTTCCCTCTTCTGCCAAAAAGCACCTCCTTTGTGATACTCAACCATGGCGGAATCACCCATCGCCATTGTTGAATCAAGACAAGAGCTTATGGTTTCACCAATTCATGCAAATCCCATCTTAAGAACAGCCCATTTCCTAAAACCCTCCATTGACTTAAAACTTGAAGGCATCAGCGACCCTCCCTCACTGTCGTTACCCTCTTTGCCACTCACATTTGATCCCCAAAACTGGCCTTTGACTGTTAAGTTTAATGGGTGGAGACACCCACAAAAGGGATGGAAAGAATGGGTTTGTAAGATGGCTTCCTTGCACGAATCCACTTGGAAGAAAGCTGGTATTCATGAAGCAATCTGGAACTCTACTTACCAAATTTGTGAAAATAGTGATTTGGCTCTTGGGGTTGCAGA
This sequence comes from Excoecaria cochinchinensis, assembly GCA_947683425.1. Classification (NCBI taxonomy): domain Eukaryota; kingdom Viridiplantae; phylum Streptophyta; class Magnoliopsida; order Malpighiales; family Euphorbiaceae; genus Excoecaria; species Excoecaria cochinchinensis. Next base: position 1,675,952 of record CANTUQ010000069.1, read on the forward strand.
GAGATGGTGCCCAGATACCAATTCATTCCTTTTTTCTTGGGGTGAAGCTACATTGACACTTGAGGATATGATGATTGTTGGGTACTCTGTTTTAGGCTCCCCTGTCTCTGAACTTCTTGAAACAAAGGAATTGAAGCGAATTCAAGATAATTTGGTCCAAGCGAGATTAGAACTGGTAAGGTCAGAATCTAAGAAGGCAAGTCATGGAGGATGGTGGAAAAAATTCATGGATAGTGGTAGCCAAATAGAGCACGAAGCATTTCTTTCTTTTTGGTTATCAAGGTTCGTTTTGCCCACCTCTTATGATGTCATATGTGATTGTGTTTTTCCAATTGCGATTCACTTGTCTAAAGGTACTAGAATTGCTTTAGCACCTGCTGTTCTTGCTACCATTTATAGAGATTTGAGTTTATTGAAAGAAAAGATTGTTTCTTTATCTAATAATAATATTGATCATAATGATGAGGAGAGATTAGATGTTACAATTTGGTCTCCGTTTCAACTTGTTTTGGTTTGGATTTGGGAGAGATTTGTGAAACTGCGCCCTGCGCCTAATCTGATCAAGAATGGGGAGCCAAGATTGGCTCAATGGAACAACCTTAAATGAAAAACTGAGAATGTGAGGCTGGTTTTAAACTCATCTAAAGAGAGTTTCACATGGCGCCCGTATACTAAAACACTACAAAACTGGGATATGCCTAAGTTTTATAAGGAGAAAGAAATGTGGGTGATACTGAATTCAGATATAGATGAAGAATTATTATCATTCGTTCAATGTATGAGAGTTTCCGAGCTTGTTGGATTGGACTGCATAGAACTGTACCTTCCACATAGAGTAGCAAGGCAGTTTGGAATTGATCAAGATCTTCCACGCTTTGTTGCTCGATCCAGTGCCAGTCATGACGATGCTTGGACTAGTTACATTAAACCAATTAGTGATGCAAAGTGTTATATTCCTTCTCGTCGAGTAGAGAGTGATGTTACAACCCGGTATTTGGAGTGGTGGAATCGGTGGGTATCAGGTCTGCATCAGGAAAAGTGTCTTAAAATAAGTATAGGCATGTCAAAATATCAAAATTTGAAGAGAAAGAACCGTTGTGAAACTATGGTTTCTCTTGTCGATCATGGGAAGCAATCAGAAACCTTGGGCAATAGTGATGAGATAGAAGCAGAAGATCCTGGTGAAGAAGATAAGTTGACAATTGCTGAGCTGCTGAAATCTAAGAAAAAGCATGATATTGAAGCCCCAACATCTGCAGAAACAGAAACAGGAGTTGAACAAGATGAAAATGAGAGTTGTGAAGCAAGTATGGGTCTTAAAATGGCTAGCACCAATAGGATTGACAACAACTATTCAATTGAGGAACTAGGATCTAGGATAGAACGTAGAATTCAAAGGCTTGAGAAGATATCTGCAGAGCTAAAATCTCAATTGTTGAGAAATATATGATGAGAGCATAGAGTTTATCTGTTTTTTGCTGATTGATACGCTGACTGTGAAGGCAGTTGAGTGTACTGTAGACTTTAAATCTTTGTTCTTGTAAGATATTCATCAACTATGATCGAGTTTGCATTTTGTGGCATTTGAATTTTCTTCCACATTCTTCGATTGTTTGTCTTGCATTTTCTTGTTTTATATGTCTTTTTCATGTTATTACCTATTTTTAAAGAGTCTTGATATTCTGTTCTTCATAGTTTGCTTCCATATTCAAATGCTTTTCTCACATTGCTGTGTTTCTCATGGGTTAAATCCACCCATTCTCGATCAACTTTGCAGTAGGAATGATCAATGCCTTCAGGGGCAAATATAATTAGGATTTTTCAGTTGCAGATTGTAAAAGAAGCAGATTTAAATGGGGTCTGAGTAAATGACAAATCGAACTGTCATGAATCTGAAAGCGACAAATTATAGTGTTAATTGTGTTACTTTTAAGAAGTTTATTTCCTTAACAGGTTCTTTAGTATCTCTACAAATTCATGCCGTTTTGATCGATAATTGATTGAATCCGAAGATGCAACATTATCTTTCAATCAAGGCGATTGACCTTTGCATTTCCACCACATTATCTTTGAATCCCCTCAATGTGTTATTCCAATAGATTTTGTTATACTTGTCGGATTGGTATCCTTGTTGAGATGAAGCTAAACAAGTCTATATTTTAGTCACTGATTTTGTTAGCTCCTTTACACAAGCTGCTAACTCTCCTATCTTACTCTCTATTTCCTCCACCCGGGTAACCAAAGCTTGGTGGCGAGTCTCCATAATCCCTATGCTCAGTGGAGATCCGGCAGGTTGAACCAATGATGAGTCTTAAACAATATCTGATAGAGAAGAGGCCAACAAAGAAGAGGCTTAAGCCCACAGGCCCACTGTTTGGAGAGTCTACTCCAGAAGACCCAAAAAGAAAGTGGGATACGAAATGGAGGGTGAGCTGGCACAATTCAGTTAGGAATAAATAGTTGGTTTTGTGAGAGGAGAGAGGGCGGAAAAAGAATCATCCTGAAAGAGGTGTGAAGGGAGGTAAGGGAAGGGAAGAGCAGATGGTTGGCTGTTCTAGTTGTTAGGCCCTTGCTGTTACTTTATTTTGTTCTTATTTCTGTTGATTGTATTATGAAGGAATACTCTGCTGTAATTGATTCCATTTCATATCAATACCACAGCTATACTACATTTCTTCTTTATTTGTCTGTTTGTTTGATTGGTTGTTAACCATTGTTTATCATTGGTCTGACCTGCAGGATAATCGAAAATGGAAACCCATTTGCAATCTGTGAATCTACGTTTGGATGAAACAGAGAACAAGGTAGGAGAATTAGCAGCTTGTGTTAAAGAACTCACCAAGTCTGTGACTGAGATCCAGACCTATTAGGCTGCTACCCAGCTGAGTTATCAGAAGGATAAGAAGGAGGAAGATGAATTCCGTGGTCAGGTGCTCAACTGAATTAAAAGGATAAACAAAAATCTAATACAAATGAGATTAAATTCCAGGAAGAAATAACCATGACGGAGGCCGTGAATCAACATGACCAAGTATCAGTTCAAAAAATGCAGTACCATCTCAATGCAAACCATTTCGCTGACCCATACGCACATCTCAAAAAGGTAAAACTCCCTATATTTGATGGGACCGATCCTCGAGGATGGGTAATGAGGGCCTAGACGTATTTTAGGATAAACCAAATTCCAATGGAACTACGAATCCATTTGGCTGAGTTGAGTATGGAAGGGGCAACTATAAATTGGTTTACCATGCTCCTCGATATCAATTCCTTTCTGACTTGGGAGCAACTTAAGAAAGAAATTATGTGAAGGTATGGTGGAGTTCATTCTTCTAGTCAATTCGAAGAGTTAGCAGATCTTAAACAAGAAGGGAGTGTAGACGAATTCATTGAAATGTTTGAAATGGTAGCCGCGGCAGCTCTGGATTACCTGAACCACAGCATGTGGGGTATTTCATAAGTGGATTGAAGAACGAAATTAAGGGGTGGGTGAAGGTGCATCAACCGGAGGATAGGATAGAGGCCATGCGATTGGCTCGAACCATTTAAGCTTCTCTGCAAATCGGGAGATCAGGGGTCAGTGCATCCAAACCATTGCTGAATTCGTGGAAAGAGAAGGATGGCAGTAACAAACTTCATGTAACGTCTGGATCCTGGAATGGGTCACAACGCCATGGGCCATTTTCGTGGCAGACGAACTCAACTTTTGGGCCGGCCCAAGGTAAATACCCAGCCCAATTCACAAACACTCCACTGCCAGCCAATTCTCTTTCGTTTGAGTCAAATCGTTGGGGAAGTAGGCGATCTGGAATTCGGCACCTCACTAAGACAGAATGGGAAGAGAGGAGGAAAAAAGGACTTTGTTTTCAGTGCGGTCAACCTTATTCTCCACAACATAAGTGCCCTAAGGCGCAACTGAAGGTAATGTTGTTAGGAGAAAGAGAGGACGTTGACGAGGAGGATGAGTTCTTTGAAGTGGAGAACGAGGCAGAAGCAGAACCTATAGATGGAGAGTGCAGGGTGCTCGGGTTGAGCCGACTCCACCAATAAACTGGGTTCGCAGAGCATGAAAGAGAGCTAGAGACAATTAAAGTGGCCGGAACAATCAACGGAATTTCCTATCGTGATGCTCATTGACAGTGGAGCAACACACAACTTCATATCATCTCAAATGGCGGCTGTTGCGGGACTTCAGGCCTGTCGTATTCAAACTCTTGGGATTAGACTCGGAGATGGGAATCGAATTGGGGTGGATAGAAAGTGCACCGCCATACCCATAATCATTGGTGAATACCATTGCTCGATCGATGCTTTGGTTACTGATTTAGGCGGGTTGGATTTGATTTTGGGTGTGGAATGGCTCAGAACTCTTGGGGACATTACAGCGAATTGGGCATTGGGGTGTTTAAAATTCATTGACCAAGGGAAAGAAGTGGAATTGAAGGGGGTGAAAACAGGGCAAAGAGAACTAGAGCCTTTGCAAACTTAGTTAAATGGTCATCTTTTGCAGCTCTTGGCCGAAGGAGATAGATCCCCACATGTGTCTCTGGATGCATTGCAACATTTGAATGACCCACAGAAGCAACAACTAACTGCGTTATTCAACCAGTACAGTCAAGTCTTTGGGGAATTGGAGGGGCTGCCACCCAAAAGAGCAGTTGAACACTCGATTAACCTTCACCCTGGTCAAGGGCCAGTTTGTGTGAGACCCTATCGTTACCCCTACCATCACAAAGTAGAAATCCAACGACAAGTCTCTGAGATATTGAACAAAGGAATCATAAGGCACAGTCAAAGTTCTTTTTCTAGTCCAGTGATTTTGGTCAAGAAGAAAGACCAGTCTTGGAGGATGTGTGTCGATTATCGCGCTCTGAATAAGGTTACCATACTTGATAAGTATCCTATTCCTGTAATAGAGGAGTTGTTTGATGAGTTGGGAGGAGCAAAATTCTTCAACAAATTGGATCTCAAGTCAGGGTACCATCAGATTCTTGTCCATGCGAGGGATATTGAAAAGACTGCTTTTCGCACGCATGATGGTCATTACGAATTCTTAGTGATGCCCTTCGGACTGACTAATGCGCCCGCCACCTTCCAAGCTACTATGAATGAAAATTTCGGCCCTTACTTCGCAAATGTGTACTGGTATTTTTTGACGATATACTCATATATAGTTGCACTTGGGAAGAACATTTGCAACATGTGGGGAAAGTGTTGAGCATTCTGGCAAAACATCAGTACATATTGAATCACAAGAAATGCAGTTTTGGGCAACTTACAGTGGAGTACCTGGGTCATGTAGTAACTGGGTCAGGGGTAATGGTGGATTCCAACAAGGTCAGAGCAGTTCAAGAATGGCCTACACCCACTACAGTAAAAGGAGTGGTGGTTTCCTCGGACTCACAGGCTACTACTGTAAGTTCATTGCAGGGTATGGGAAAATTGCTAAACCATTGACCGAATTAACAAAGAAGATCTGTTTTCAATGGAATTCAGCAGCTCAAAATGCTTTCGAAGCTCTTAAGCACAAATTAATTACTGCCCCGTTACTCAAGTTACCAGATTTTTCTACGCCTTTTGAGATCGAATGCGATGCTTCAGGCTATGGCATTGGGGCAGTGCTTATGCAGGATCGCCGACTGATTGCTTATTACAGTAAGGCGTTATCACCTCATAACCTCAGTAAATCAGCTTATGAGAAGGAGATTATGGCTATTGCTCTTGCTATCCTACATTGGAGACCATACCTCTTGGGCCAACCTTTCATTGTTCACACCGACCACCAAAGCATCCGCCAACTGCTTCACTAAAGAATAACAACTAGTGACCAACAGAACTGGATTGCTAAGTTAATGGGGTACAAGTTTGAAGTGTGGTATAAACCAGGAAATGCAAATCTAGCTGCTGATGCCTTGTCTCGGGTTACAGGAACGGCAGGGGAGTTGTCAACTTTCTCAGTCAGCCCTTGTTTATTGGATGGCCCAGAGTTGACTTACGGCATGGACAGTGACCCTCAACTACAAAAAATACTTTTTGATCTCCGAAAGGATGCTCTCGCCCATCCTGGTTTCGTGGAACGCCAAGGTAAACTCTATTTTAAAAATCGGTTAGTCCTCCCTTCTGTATCCCCTTGGATTCCCAGACTGTTGGAGGAATTCCACTCTACTCCTTCGGGTGGGCATTCAGGCTATTATCGCACTTATAGGCGATTGGCTTCCTTATTCTATTGGGTGGGAATGACGAAGACAATGCAGCAGTTTGTTCGCACTTGTGACATATGCCAAAGGTACAAGGCTTAAACGTTAGTTCTGGGTGGGTTGCTTCAGCCCCTGCTTGTTCCGAGTCAAGTGTGGGAGGACATATCCATGGACTTCATCACTGGATTACCAAGATCAAAGGGGTTTGACACAATCTAGGTGGTGGTGGATAGGCTATTGAAATATGCCCATTTTATTCCTCTCAAACACCCTTTCACTGCAAGACTGTTGGCTGAAGTTTTTCTTCGGGAGGTTATCCGCTTACATGGGTTGCCGAAGTCCATCCTAAGCGACAGAGATCCACTGTTTGTTAGTCAGTTATGGCAGGAGATTTTTAAGTTGCAAGGGACTAAGCTGCATTTCAGTTCCGCCTACCATCCTCAGACTGACGGTCAAACGGAGGTAGTAAACAGGTGTATTGAGACATTTTTGCATTGTTTTTCTACTGACCAGCCCAAGACCTGGTCTTCATGGTTGTCTTGGGCTGAGTTTTGGTATAACTCAAACTATCATGTGTCAATTGATAAAACTCCTTTCGAGGTGGTTTATGGTCGTCCTGCACCCACTGTGTTTCAATTTGTTCTTGGAGAAGTTCAAGTGGCAGTTGTCGGCAGAGAGTTGTTGGACAGAGATGAAGCATTGCGTCAGTTAAAATCTCATCTGGCTCGAGCACAGTCTAGGATAAAACAAGCAGCTGATCAGCACCGCCGACATGTTGATTTCATTGAGGGAGACTAGGTGTATGTTAAGCTGCGTCCTCATCGCCAATTTTCGGTGACTTCCAGAATTACTCCCAAATTGGCTCCCAGATTCTATGGCCCTTTTCCTATAATTCAACGCATTGGGCCGGTAGCATACAAGTTGCAATACCTCCGGGTGCAAAAATTCATCCAGTTTTTCATGTGTCATTGTTAAAGAAGGCAATTAGAATAGCACAAGTAGTGGCATCGCTGTCGAAAGGCTTGGAACCCGACGAGGTCCAATCTCTCCAACCGGTTTATATTTTAGCTAAACGGACCATCCGCAAACATGGGGAGACAATTTTCCAATGGCTGATTCAATGGAATGAAGGAGGGATAGACAATGCTACTTGGGAGGATGAGTTTGTAATTTGTAATCAATTCGCTCATTTCAGTCTTGAGGACAAGACTGCTTCCCCACCGGGTGGCAATCATAGAGAAGAGACCAATAAAGAAGAGGCTCAAGCCCACAGGCCCACTGTTTGGAGAGCTTACTCCAGAAGACCCAAAAAGAAAGTGGGATACGAAATGGAGGGTGAGCTGGCACAATTCAGTTAGGAATAAATAGTTGCTTTTGTGAGAGGAGAGAGAGTGGAAAAAGAATCATCCTGAAAGAGGTGTGAAGGGAGGTAAGGGACGGGAAGAGCAGATGGTTGGCTGTTCTAATTGTTAGGCCCTTGCTGTTACTTTATTTTGTTCTTATTTCTGTTGATTGTATTATGAAGGAATACTCTGCTGTAATTGATTCCATTTCATATCAATACCACAATTATACTACATTTCTTCTTTATTTGTCTGTTTGTTTGATTGGTTGTTAACCATTGTTTATCAATATCACACAGCAATAACAAGAAATGGAGAAGAAAATATTGTGTATTATGTATTGATTTGCAAATGCCAAAGTAACAGCAATCTTTCTCAGTATTAAAAACTAAGGAAATAAGAACAAAAAACAATAAGGGCGCCAGCAACTAAGAGAACGGCAACCAAATAGCTCCTCTCCCTTTCTGCCTTACCAGCCTAAGCCAACATCACAATAATTTTCCCCACATACCCCTCTCCCCTTACAGATTCCCTTATATATAGTTATTCCCCATTTCTCTCTCCTCTCCTAATTCCTAACTAACTTTTGCCAGCTCACCACCATCATCATCACCTGCATTCTTTTTTTATCTTCTCGTATATACCCTTAATATTTTGGGCTTTGCTTCCCTCATCACCCCTTCTTGATCATCCTCTCTATCATTATGCTAATGATCTTTCATGTAATGATTCTTTCAAAATGTTCCTCAACCAAACAGCATAAAAAACTGTGGAATAAGAAGAAATAAACTGGAAGGAAAAATGAGAGGAAAGAGATAAAAAGTAATCAATTAATCAAAAAACAGCAATACAAGATTCACAAACTGATCACCATTATGAATGACTAGCATATTTAATGAACCAGTCATTAGGTTTTGATCTTTAAATGCATATGATATTTAAAAGCAAGAGTATATGACTGAGTTTGTAGGGACTTGTTAGTAGGTTTTATATAGGTTTCTATGGGTCATTTTTAAATAAATTTTAGGTTGGAATAGTAATTTAGTAGCTAATTGCCATTATATTTCAGCTACATTCTTTATTTCTTTTTTTTATTGCTAAGTTGGCTTAATTGTGTTAATCTTGGTGGTTTTAGGTTTAATCTTGTTAATCTTCAATGATTAATGGGTTTGGAGTTCATTTGAAGACATAAAATTTGCATTGGAAGCTTTAAAGGTTTAAAAAGAGTGCAAAATGGTGAAAGAAAGCAACCAGAGATTTTCACCACCCAAGGCTATAAGGGTTAGATGGACAGACTGTTTCACCACCTCAGGTGGTGACACTAGGTAAAAATCACCACCTGAGGGTGTGGTGACGGGGATAAAAACGTGAATGGAATGTTTTATTATTTTTTTTATTCCAACTCTGTTTTGTTTCTTCCAAAACAAGTCCTAGAGCTCTCCTATTCCATTTGGGACACTTTTTCCATATAGGGAGGTCATTCCATCTCAAATAGAGAGGACAAAAAAAACAAGAGGAAGAATTGAAGAACTCAAGATTTGGAATCAAAGTTTCAAGCACCAAGATTTTCATCTCTACTCAATTTCAAGTTTGCTTTAACTATGTTATTGAATTTGAATTGTAATTTTGGATTCTTGAACGTGATTAATATGAGCTAAATTTTCTTTAGGGTTATCTTTGATGTAGCTTGACTTTTTACTCTTTTTAATTATTTCAATTAGCTTTCTTTACTTTTGCAATTGTTCACAATTATGCTTAATGCCATCAGTTAACTGGCCATTGATTGATTGATCTATTTTCTTAAGATTAGTACGGAAGGAAAATTTTAAGATTGAATTGGAATTGTAAACAACACAAGAATATAGTTTGAATGGAAATAATATAACTTGACTTGTGGGAATTTATTGAGAATAATTATATTCGTAAATTCATTCATTAATATCTGTTATAAAAGATTAATAGGCATTAGTGAATAAGTTTAGCTTAGCTTGGAAAAGCATGTTAAACATCTTAGGATTATTTTTCCTTGTTTAAGTAATTAAATTTGATTGTTAATAGTTATAATTGAAAAAGTAAATTCAAGTGAACTCAAAGATACCATTGCTTCTCATCTATTGATTTCTTTCAATCTCTCGATTGTTTGTGTGGTTCTATTTTCACAACTATTATTTATTTTAATCAATTAAGTTTTGCTTGTCTAAATAATAGGAAATTATCACAGTTTTGGTACTTGATCATCAGTCCTTGTGGGAACGATAACTCATTCACTCTTTATTACTAAAATCGATTTCGTATACTTGCGAAAATCGATAACAAGTTTTTGGCGCCGTTGTCGGGGACTGGAAGGATTAATACCAATACAAAATAATTTGCTATTACTTTAGATTTTATTTTATTTTATTTTTACTTTCTCTCTTGATTTTGTTATGCAGGTGTATGAGAAGATCAAAAAGTTTTGAACTATTGCCATTTGATCCTAAAATTGAGCGCACCTTCAAAGCTAGATTAAGGGAACAAAGAGAAAAGAAGGAACCAAAAAAGGATATAGTAATGGGGGAACCAGCCAGACGCGCATTGCGTGACTATTCTACCCCAACTGTTGAAGGAGCAACATCAAGCATTGTGCAACGTACCATTGAAGCTAACAACTTTGAAATTAAGTCATCTGTATTGTCTATACTTCAAAATTCATGTCAATTTGGAGGGTTGACCACTGAAGATCCAAATTTGCATATTTTAAGATTTTTGGCGATTTGTGGCGCATTTAAGACTAACGGAGCTTCTAATGAGGCAATTAGACTAAGACTCTTTCCTTTCACACTTAGAGACAAGGCTCAGAGTTGGTTGGAATCTCTGCTAGCAAGGACAATTACTAATTGGAATGATCTAGCTAAGAGATTCTTAACAAAATTCTTTCGGCCAGCAAAGTTAAGGTCTGAAATTAATAACTTTGCACAACGAGAGTCTGAAGCTTTATATGATACTTGGGAGAGATTTCAAGATCTTTTGAGGAAGTGTCCACATCATGGAATAGCAGATTGGATGTTAGTGCATAATTTTTACACTGGTCTCCATCCCAACACTCGAATCCTGGTAGATGTAGCAGCAGGAGGAGCTTTTATGGGACTAGAAATGGATGATGCAATGAAGCTTCTTGAGGAAATCGCAATGAATAACTATATGTACAACTCTTCCGACAGAAGCACCCTCAAGAAACCCAACGGAGTTCTAGAAATTGATGCTATTTCTGCTATTAATATTAAAATAGATGCTTTAGTTAGCAAGGTTGATAAATTAGGACTAAATGCTGTTCATTCTTATGTGCAGGTATGTGAAACATGTGGTGGACAACATGGAACCAATGAGTGCCAAGAGGAGATATCTTTTAATCAGCCAAATTCGGAGAAAGCTCATTATGTAGCTAGTTAGGGCCGCCAACAGCATAACCCATATTCTAACACGTACAACCCTGGATGGCGAAATCATACTAACTTCTCATGGACTAACCAGCAAAATGTGCAAAGACCTCCAACTGGATTTCAGCAGTAAGAGAAGAAAACTTCATTGGAAGATTTAGTTGTTAACCTGACCAAAGCAACCACGGATTTTATGGTCGATACCAAGACTACATTTCAAAATCAACAAGCCTCTATCATGAATTTAGAACTTCAAATTGGTCAATTGGCACAAGCCATGACAAATAGAACTCAAGGTAATTTACCAAGCAATACAGAGACAAATCCAAAGGAACAATTGAAGGCAGCTACATTGAGGAATGGTAGAGAGCTAGAAGAGCAAAAGAATAAGGAAGCTGATGTATCAAGAAGGGAAAAAACGAACAACAATGACAAGAAGGAAGAAGATGATATGAAAAAAAAGGAATCCGAGCAAGTCAAGCCTTATGTTCCACCGGTTCCTTTTCCTCAACGACTTCAAAAGCATAAAGAAGATAAGAATTTCCTTAAAGTTTTAGATATCTATAAAAAGCTGCACATTAACATTCCTTTTGTAGAGGCTTTAGCGGAAATGCCATCATATGCTAAATTTTTGAAGGAAATTCTTACCAAAAAGAGAAGGTTAGAAGAATATGAGACGGTGAAGTTGACAGCTAAATGCAGTGCCATTATTCAGAGAAAACTACCTCAAAAGCTAAAAGATCCAGGGAGTTTTATTATTGATTGCAAAATAGGAAATAACGAGAGTAGTAAAGCTTTATGTGATCTTGGTGCTAGCATAAATCTAATGCCCTTTTCTTTGTTTAAAAAATTAGGATTGGGGGAAGTCAAACCCACCACCGTGTCATTGCAACTAGCGGATAGATCGATCAGACATCCTTTGGGTGTAATTGAAGACATACTTGTCAAAATCGAAAAATTCATCTTTCCTGCTGATTTTATAATTATTGACATGGAAGAGGAAAGAGAAGTACCACTGATTTTAGGAAGACCTTTTCTCTGCACTAGACGTGCCTTAATTGATGTAGAACAAGGTAAGTTGACATTGAGAGTGGGACAAAAAGAGGTAACTTTTAATGTTTTTAATGCTTCTAAATACCCCTTTGATTTTTCTAATTGTAATCGGGTTGATATTATCGATGAATGTGTGGAAGAAACTTTAAATCAACCTGAATTTTTGTGTTCTAATGAGTTGCTAGAGATTGATGAGCTACAGGTGGTAGGATCTAGAAAAAGTGGATCAAAGAAAGGTCTTGATAGGACTTATGCTGAAATGAAGCAAGTATTTGAGAAACTTGAGAAGGAATCAACCCCTGCAGTACCTTCCATTGTTAGAGCTCCTACATTAGAGCTTAAGAAACTTCCAGCTCATCTCAGGTACGCTTTTTTAGGAGAATTTTCTACTCTTCCTGTAATCATAGCTGCTGATTTGACTAAAGAACAAGAGAAAAAGCTATTGCATGTTTTAAGATCACATATTAGAGCTATAGGTTGGACAATAGCTGACATTAAGGGGATTAGCCCTTCTTTGTGCATGCATAAAATTTTAATGGAAGAAAATCACAAACCTTCAATCGAACCTCAATGAAGATTAAATCCTAGTATGAAGTAAGTTGTGAAGAAGGAAGTCATCAAACTTTTAGATGCAGGAATTATATATCCTATCTCAGATAGCAATTGGGTTAGTCCTACACAAGTTGTGCCTAAGAAGGGGGGAATTACTGTTGTAGCCAATGAAAATAATGAACTAATACCAACTAGAATAGTAACAGGTTGGCGTGTATGTATTGATTTCAGGAAACTTAATAATGCAACACGTAAAGACCATTTTCCCTTACCTTTTGTGGATCAAATGATTGAAAGACTTGCAGGATATAAATATTATTGCTTTCTAGACAGATATTCAGGTTATTTACAGATTCCAATTGCACCGGAGGACCAAGAGAAAACTACATTTACATGTCCATATGGTACGTTTGCTTATAGAAGGATGCCATTCGGCTTATGTAACGCACCAACGACTTTTCAAAGGTGTATGATGGCTATCTTCTCTGATATGATTGAAGATTTTATTGAAGTTTTTATGGATGATTTTTCTGTTTTTGGTTCCTCTTCTGATCATTGTCTAACTAACCTTTCCTGAGTTTTACAAAGATGTGAAGAGACTAACTTAGTCTTGAATTGGGAAAAGTGTCATTTTATGGTGCAGGAAGGAATTGTTCTAGGTCACAAGATTTCAGAGCACGGCATTGAGGTGGATAAGGCGAAGATTGAAGTGATTGAAAAACTACCACCTCCAACCTCGATTAAGGGAGTATGAAGCTTTCTTAGGCATGCGGGATTTTACCGCCGGTTCATCAAAGATTTCTCTAAAATCACCAAACCTCTTTGTAATTTGTTAGTTAAAGATATGCCTTTTGATTTTAACGAAGAGTGTTTGATTGCTTTCAACAGATTAAAAAAGGAGTTGACAACGGCACCTATTATGGCATCGCCAAACTGGGAGTTACCATTTGAATTGATGTGTGATGCAAGTGATGTTACAGTGGGAGCGGTTCTAGGACAAAGAAAGGACAAAAAGTTGCATGTTATCTATTATGCTAGTCGAACTTTAAATGACGTGCAGTATATTATGCAACCACTGAAAAGGAGCTTTTAGCTATTATTTTTTTTTGATAAATTTCGCTCTTATTTGATAGGAAATAAAACAATAGTCTTCACTGACCATTCGGCTATTAAGTATCTCCTTCAAAAGAAAGAAGCCAAACCAAGACTAATTAGATGGGTGTTACTTTTGCAGGAATTTGATTTTGAAATTCGAGATAAGAAAGGTGCTGAGAATGTGGTAGCTGACCATCTCTCTATACTGGAATTAGAGAGAACTGATGATAATGAGTGCTCAATCAATGAATCATTTCCTAATGAACAACTGTACCCGGTCTTTGCAACTCAAATACCATGGTATGTTGATATAGCCAACTATCTAGCTTGTGAAATAATTCCCTCAAATTTGACATATCAGCAAAAGAAGAAATTCTTTTCTGATGTTAAATATTATTATTGGGAAGACCCATACTTGTTTAGATTATGTGCTGATTAGATTATTAGGCGATGTGTTCCTAAGCATGAAAGGAATGATATTTTAAGACATTGTCATACTCTTGAATGTTGTGGTCATTTTGGACACTCTAAAACGGCAGCTAAGGTATTACAATGCGGTTTTTATTAGCCTAACCTATTCAAAGATGCTTTTCATTTTGTTTCTACTTGTGATAGATGTCAAAGAATAGGTAACCTTTCCAAGAGAAATGAGATGCCACTACAAAACATCCTAGAAGTTGAGTTATTTGATGTATAGGGAATCGACTTTATGGGTCCATTTCCAAAATCTTGCTCAAACCAGTACATCTTGATGGCAATAGATTATGTGTCTAAATGGGTGGAAGCAGTGGCATTGCCAAATAATGATGCTAAAAGCGTTATGAAGTTCCTACGGAAGAATATTTTTGCCCGTTTTGGAACCCCACGAGCTATTATCAGCGATGGAGGTAAACATTTTTGCAATCGTTATTTAGATTCCTTACTGATAAAATATGGCATGACTCATCGTGTAGGAACATCGTATCATCCTCAAACCAGCGGACAAGTTGAAATCTCTAACAGGGAAATCAAAAGGATTCTTGAGAAAATGGTGTGTTCATCTAGAAAAGATTGGGCACGGAAACTCGATGATGCATTATGGGCATATAGAACAACATTCAAGACTCCAATTGGGATGTCCCCGTATCGGTTGGTGTATGGACAATCATGCACTTGCCAGTGGAATTGGAACATAAAGCATATTGGGCAATGAGACTGTTAAATTTTGATGAAGGACCTGCAGGAGAAAAAAGATTGTTGCAACTCAATGAAATGGATGAATTTCGCCTTCAAGCTTATGAGAATGCCAAAATTTATAAAGAACGGACCAAGAAGTGGCATGACAAATATATTGTAAGACACGAGTTTTATGTTGGACAAAAGGTTCTGCTATTTAACTCTCGTCTTAAGCTTTTTCCAGGTAAGCTTCGATCTCGTTGGTCTGGTCCATTCACAATTTTTAGGATTTTTCCTCATGGAGCTATTGAAGTTCAAAGTGAGGATCGTACTTTTAAAGTAAACGGGCACCGACTAAAACCTTATTTCGAGGGTGATAACATTTCATCCATCGAAGTCCTCCGACTCGAGTAAAAGGGAGTAACTCAGTCTAGCTATAGACATTAAATAAAGTGCTAATTGGGAGGCAACCCAATCATTCAGTAAATATTTTTTTTAGTTTAATTAATTAAATAATTAATTAATTTATCTTGAATTTAAGTAGATTTTTTTTAGGCTTAATATTTATTTATATATTTCTAATTAGTGATATTTTTTTTGAAATTTAAAATTATTTTTTTTTTCTTTTGCAGATTTAAATTGGCAAGTGAAAAAAAAAGAGAAGAAAAGTAAAGAAGCAAAAGTTAAATCGTGAAGAAATGGGAAACTAAAGCTAAAGAAGACAAAAATGGAAAATGTGAAATGAATTGCAACCATGTGACCAATGGGTTCCACGAGAGTAAAGTGTGAAATGGAAAATTGAAATAAAAGACAAAGTAAACCAACAATTGCCAATTGACAGTGCATTTCACGATTTCACTCCGTGAAATCATTTACGACGATTTGGGTTCTTTTTATTTCAATTTTTTTTATTTTGCTTTGATAGTCCCGATTTTGTGTTGATCATTCCTTTCTTCTTCTTCTCATTTGTCTTCATCTAAGCAGAGATTCTATATATTTTTGTTTGTGTTCTTAAATCCCTAGTTTTTCTAATTGGGGATTTTCCAAATCAGATCCAACCATGGGGAGAGAAGGAGAGAAAAGGAAGAGTGCAACAATTTCCACTACAAGGAGTAAGAAGACAGTTGAAAGGCAGCAAAAATAGGGGAAACTATCCAAGAAGAAATCGAGACCGACACCAGCCACAATCAAAGCGCAGGAAGTAGTCGAACCTCAAAGATTAGAAATGGCCAATCTATTCCTATTGAGAAACACAAGGTTCAGGATGTGCATGACAACCCGGAAGAGCTGACCGAGCATGAAGAGAGCCCGATTTTCCTACTCACTGAACCAAGCTCCTTCAACTCCATTTTAACTATTGAGCAATTGAAAGTTCATGTTGATGCTAGAATTGATGATGTGCAAGCGCAGATCTCCAACCTGAGGGATCGCGTGGAGTTTTTAATTGCATCCCTCGTACCATATTTTCGTCCACCTCCGTAGTCTTTCATGCTATGTAGTCCTCAAAATTTCAGGGAAGTGTTCTAATTTTTCTTACTACATGTTTTGTTTTCTGTCCTTGCCTATCATTTTCATGATTTGAGGACAATGCATATTTTAAGTTTGGAGGTGGTTGCAATTTGTTTTGTATGGTTTATTTTGCCTTTGAAAAAAAAAATTGAATTAATTTGAGCTTGAAATTTGCTTGGACCTTGTTTGGCATTTGAATTTGAATGTATTTGAGCTCGATTTCGGATGATGGCATCTAATTAAAGACTAAGTTAAGCTAGAATATAGTTTGATGGTGGCTAAGTTAGGTTTATCATTTTATGCTTAAGTTTCAATCTGTCGATGAACAAACTTTCTAAATTATGACTTTCATATCTAGATTGATTTATTTTAATAAGCTAGCACAAATGATTTTTTTCTCATCTTTTTGCATCCAGCATGATTAATTTTAACTATGTTTCTCAAGAACAGGATGTATGAGTTCTAAGAAATTGAACTTGCTTGCAAGAGACACTGTTAATGCATTTGAAAACTTTATTTCAACCTTGCCTTGATATGCATAGACTTTTAATTTTTGAGCAATGAATTTAGAAATATGGGATGTCCAGAAACCAAAAAGAAAAAAAAATAATAATAAATGTTTATCTTTTCCTTTTTGAGAAGTGGTTTACCAACATTGGTCGGTTCAAGTGGTACGACACTTGGTCCCCTTAAACAAGGTTTCGGTAATGATCCTTGTGAATGGAAAAGATCAATGCTGGGAGAGCTTTACCCCGTCGGGGCCGTTCATAGCTCAAAATTTGCCACGTAAAAAAAAAATGGTTCACCATCGCTGGTTGATTCAGGTGGTTTGGACCTATTTCCCTTAAGCAAAGTCTCGGTAATGAGTTTTGTGTATGGAAAAAATCAGTGTTGAAAGACTGTATCCCCGTAAGGGCTAATATAAGCTCGAACAAAATCCATTAAAAATGCCTCAAATAGGAAAAATGAATAAAAAGAAAAAAAAATTTTGGCTCCTGTGTTCTCTAAGTTTATTTGCACGAATTTGTAAATTTTATTTATCTTGGTAGGTTGAGTACATGTTTTCCTATGTATTCACTTAACTCTTATCGAAACTTAACTATATGGTCATGATTCTAAATTCTCTATATCTCATTCTTGAGAACTTGGTTGACATTTGTTATGTTTAATGTGGATTGATGAGAATTTATTGTGAAATGCTAGCTGCTTTTGATACGTCAATTTAGCTTTGAAAGTCATGGTTTATAGGAAGTTGTACATCGTTGGATTTGGGCTGTAAAAGAAAAAAGAAAAAGAGGAAAATGTGCTTGTGATAATTAGTAAATATTGCTTTTACTTATCTTGGTTAAGATTGGTTGCAATCATCTGAAAATCTGAGTTTGACTTGTTTAAATGTGTGGTTTATTCTTCTTTACTCGAGGACAAGCAAAGTTCAAGTTTGGGGGTATTTTGTTAGTAGGTTTTATATAGGTTTCTATGGGTCATTTTTAAGTAAATTTTAGGTTGGAATAGAAATTTAGTAGCTAATTTCCATTATATTTCAGTTACATTCTTTATTTCTTTTCTTTTAATTGCTAAGTTGGCTTAATTGTGTTAATCTTGGTGGTTTTAGGTTTAATCTTGTTAATATTCAATGATTATTGGGTTTGGAGTTCATTTGAAGACATAAAGTTTGCATTGGAAGCTTTAGAGGTTTAAAAAGAGTGAAAAATGGTGAAAGAAAGCAACCAGAGATTTTCACCACCCAAGGCTGTGAGGGTTAGATGGACAGACTGTTTCACCACCTCAGGTGGTGACACTGGGCAAAAATCACCACTTGAGGGTGTGGTGACGGGGATAAAAACGTGAATGGAATGTTTTAATTGTTTTCCGATTCCAACTCTATTTTGTTTCTTCCAAAACAAGTCCTAGAGCTCTCCTATTCCAATTGGGACACTTTTTCCATATAGGGAGGTCATTCCATCTCAAATAGAGAGGAAGGAAAAAACAAGAGGAAGAATTGAAGAACTCAAGATTTGGAATAAAAGTTTCAAGCACCAAGATTTTCATCTCTACTCAATTTCAAGTTTGCTTTGAGTAGAGATGAACGTGATTGAATTTGAATTATAATTTTGGATTCTGGAACGTGATTAATATGAGCTAAATTTTCTTTAGGGTTATCTTTGATGTAGCTTGACTTTTTACTCTTTTTAATTATTTCAATTAGCTTTCTTTACTTTTGCAATTGTTCACAATTATGCTTAATGCCATCAGTTAACTGGCCATTAATTGATTGATCTATTTTCTTAAGATTAGTATGGAAGGAAAATTTTAAGATTGAATTGGAATTGTAAACAATACAAGAATATAGTTTGAATGGAAATAATATAACTTGACTTGTGGGAATTTATTGAGAATAATCATATTCGTAAATTCATTCATTAATATCTGTTATAAAAGATTAATAGGCATTAGTGAATAAGTTTAGCTTAGATTGGGAAAGCATGTTAAATATCTTAGGATTATTTTTCCTTGTTTAAGTAATTAAATTTGATTGTTAATAGTTATAATTGAAAAAGTAAATTCAAGTGAACTCAAAGATACCCTTGCTTCTCATCTATTGATTTCTTTCAATCTCTCGATTGTTTGTGTGGCTCTATTTTCACAATTATTATTTATTTTAATCAATTAAGTTTTGCTTGTCTAAATAATAGGAAATTATCATAGTTTTGGTACTTGATCATCAGTTCTTGTGGGAACGATAACTCATTCACTCTTTATTACTAGAATCGATTTCGTATACTTACGAAAACCGACAACGGGACTTAATTTTTTTAAATAGTCTATAGCTGTGATATTTAAGTATGTAGACTGTGTTATCATCAATGAATAAATCCATTATTTTTTGTTAATAGGGCGTTATACTCGTGGTGAAGATAGGGTGTTATCCTCATGGAGAAAAAAAATTTCAAAATAGAAGAGCATCAATTATATTGAGTGCATTACAAGACCAACAAAAGGGATCTCATTAGAAAACGGAAACATTAACAAACAGCAGTAGCACACCAGACATTGACAAGGTAGACATCCCCCCTACACGGTTTGAGAGCTCGGCCTTAGCAGGCAGGCCTACTCTTACCTGCCCTATCCAACCTGATCCTACTCCTACACCCTACTTGACCCGAGCCCCATAGTCTGAACCAGGCATCCTGGACCAGCCCGACCAGCCCAACCTCTAAGCCCCACTCAGGCCGCCTGCCCAAATTAGGCCCCCTTGCCCGAGCTTGAGCCACCCCAACCCCTGACCCAACCCAAGCCCTACCTCGGCACTACTCCCCTAGCCCGACCCAAGTGCCCACAGCCGACTAATTACCCCTCGGCCTCTCGGCTCGAGCCCTACCCTACCCCCCGAGCCAGTACGAGCCTGACTACCTATGCCTGAGCCCTATCCTTACCCTCCAACTTGAGCCCTGCTCGGCTCCTTGGCTCGACCCAAGCCCTCCAGCCGCAGCCCGACTCTCGGCTTGAGCTCAAGCCCAAACCTGGCCCTTTTGCTCGACACGAGCTCCCCTAACCCTGCTCGGATAGCTCCTACCTTACCCCCTCCCCCCTGAATTAGGCTCCCCCCCAACCCGAACCAAGCCTTCTGACCCAGCTTGCTCGGTCTGCGCCGAGCCCTACCTACCTCACCCCTGCCCCTTAGCCCAGACCCGACCGCAACCTACCCCTTAGCCCGGACTCGAGCCTAGACCCCCTCAGCCCAGACCCAACCTGACCTCTAGCCACTAGCCCCTAGCCCAAACTAGGCCACCTAGGTTCGAGCTCGAGCTCAAACCAGGCCTCCTGGTCCAATTTGAGCCCTGCTCTGCTCCTATCCCCCAGCCCGGACCCATCCTCCTAGCTCGACTCGAACCCCCAGCCCAAACTAGGCCTTTTGGCCTAGCTCGACTCCTTGCCCCCCCTCCGCGCCCAGACCCAGCCCCACCCCTATCCCTCCGTCCAAACCCGTCCCCTTAGCCCAACTCGAGCCCCCAGCCCGAACAATGCCCCCTAGCCCAGCTCGACTCCCTACCCCCAGGCCAGACCCGGCCCCACCCCTATTCCCTACCCCGGACCCATCTTTTTGGCCCAACTCGAGCCCCCAGCCCAAACTAGGCCTCCTAGCCTAACCAGACTCCCTAGCCCCCGCCTAGACCCAGCCTGGCCACTATCCTTCTGTATGAACTAAGCCTCCTGGCCCAGCTCGACTCCCTACCCCCACCTAAAGTCGGCCTCTTGGCCCAACTCTAGCTCCTTCAGTCCTTGTTCGGGGTGCTTCTACCCTACCCCACCCGAACTAAGCCCCTCTGGCTTAAGCTTAAGCCCCCTCAGCCCGAACCAAGCCTCTTGGCCTTGCTCAAGCCCTACCGCCCCCCAGCTCAGACCCGGCCTGAGCTCGAACCCAACTTGGCCCTTTAGCTCTACTCGAACCCCCCTAGCCCGAACCAAGCCTCCTGGCTTAGCCCTAATCCCTACCCCCAACCCTCCAGCTACCCGGCTCAAGCTTAACTCCCCCTCGCCTAACTCCTACCCTTCTGGTCCAGCATGAGCCTTACCCCACAGGCCCTACTCGATACACCCTGAGCATTACCTACCCCACCTTGACTAGGACCCACCCCTAGCTAGCCCTACCGTCTAGCCCGGCCCGGCCACCTAGGCTCCTGGCCCTTAGCCTAACCTGAGCCCTACCCTGCTCAGACCCAACCCCGCCCCGATCCCCCAGCCTGAACCAAGCCTCTTGGCCTAGCTCGACTCCCTACTCCCCTGCCCAGAGCCAACCTCTTAGCTTGACCTGAGCTCCGTCAGCCCCTCCTTCGGCTCCACTTGGGCTGCTCCTACCCAACCCCAACTGAACTAAGCCCACCTGGCCCAGCCTGAGCTTGACCTTACCCCTACTCCCCTAGCTCGGACTCAACCCCTCAGCTCGATCCAAGCCTCCCGGCCCAGCCCGATCCGAGCTCCCTCCTACCCTACCTCGGGCTGCTCCTACCCTCCCCCCCTTGAACTAGGCCTCCTAGCCAGAGGCCGAGTCCCCCTAGTCCAAACTAAGCCTCTTGGCCCAACACGAGCCCTACCCTACAGGCCCTGCTCGATCAACCTCGAGCACTACCTACCCCGCCTAGACTAGGACCCGCCCAAACTATTTATAAAAGAATGATGATAAACTCTTGAAAATAAAAAGCAAAAAAATTAACACAACCCAAATATTAACAAATACGGTTTATTTTAAATTCAAACATCAAAATGGAAGCAACATAATTCCCAAGCTTGAATTACAGAAAAGAAATAGAAGGGATAAAGAAAATTCGTATTTGAAACTAGTGAGATCGATGTCAACAAGTTATATTGTGCGTATTGAACCCTTCACCTAACAGAATAAATGAAAGATCCAGTATTCAATTACATATAAAAAGAAATGAAGATACAATTAAAGTCAACATAGATAAATTCCCAAAAATACCTTAAAGAATACTCGGGGATTGCCACCACATTGCTCCTTTTAAATCCTTCAAGCCACAAAGACACCTAGATTTTCACTGGTGATTCAACACCATTTGCAAGTATAGGAATGGTACTCAAACTGCTATTCCCAATCTGCTACTCCCAAATAAGATGAAGGAGAATGTCAAATAGAAGCAAATTATTAAGATTGAAATTCACAGAGACAAATTATAGACGAAGGAGAAAATAAGAGTATGGAAAGAATCATTTAGACAGAGAAGAGAAAGGAAAATGAAAAATATCTGAAACAAATAACATTTTATTTTTATACAAAATTTCAAAATAAAATGACCGTTTTAAGTTTCAAATAAAATGACCGTTTTTATTATTGTGTGTGAGGGTTACATATAGCTAGGTTATTTTTTCCGTTTTTGTATTTTGTATTTAGGAATTTTAATTGTTGTCCAGTACTATTAGTCTTATATATTTTCTATTTGATGCAATGTTAATTTTTTGTTTACTCCCCAACCAAATAAAAGTTACATTTGAACTTAATTAAATTCTACATGATTCATAACAAATTTATTTTAATTATTTTAATCTCTTGATATTGTTTCGGTGAATAGTTTTAACAAACATTTCATTTTAGTGTTAAGTATAGGTTGATATAACAATCTAAATAGTTTTTTCTTAAAGGCAGTCGATTTTTAACAACATTAGAGAAATGCAATATAAATTTCTTGTAACTTACCTACACTATTTTAAATGATAATATAATAATTTTGAAAGAATAAGTGCATTTTTATAGAATTGATTTGGATATGGAATATTAGGAAAATTTTCAATTATTAATTTTTTTTTATTGATTTTGAGGTTATGTAATAGTGATAATTAATATATCTGATATAAGAAAAATGTAGCAGTATGATTTATGTTTTTGGTCTAAAAGAGTCATGATCCTTTAGGTTAATATTCATAATGAATGATCATAATAACCAAGAATATAGACATGAAAAAAAGAGTGAGCAATTGAGAATGGACAACACTGCAATGTCCAAAAATTGAAAGAATATTTTAGACAGAAAGTAGAGAAAGGAAAATGTAAAATGTAACACCCCTTCCCTGTATGTAGTAAACTATCATGACAGGTAAAGGATGCCACACGACAGCTACAAAACTAAGCACATGCTTGTCTCAGATACAGATAACAAAAGACAGAATTATAAAATTTCTTTCATTATAAAATCATTTTCGCGTAACACATTTAACAAAATACACAATCTCGTTATACATAATACATTCTTCATAACTTTACAAATTCACAACTGATTTCTTTATATAATACTCAGTTAATTTACATCACAATACATAATACAAAAACCATACAATAAACTCCTACAGACTTGTTGGCATTGACTGATGCGGGATATCTTTGGCAAAACAACTATCTTCGATACTTGCACGGATGAAATACCCGTGCTAAGCTTATAGTTTGGTGGGGAACAAATGGAACATGGACAACTACTTACAATCATTGTCGATAAATGCACTCAAATGATTGCATTTAGTTAAACAAGGTAAAAGTATACATTAAACTCATATATACACTTTCAATGTTCCATAATCATACACTTCTAATCAATGGTATAGGCATTTACTATAGTACACATACATATGCACATAATTATATCTATATATATAATAAGAAGTGTCATGTTATTTATTTATCATGTAACTTTCAACATTATTATTTACCTTATATCTCTATCTATGCAAAATATACATATATATAATTCCATAAAGACATTTATTAAACATTTACGGACCCCAATATCTCTTCTTATTTACATTCTTCATTTAGAGTTCATTTCCTATCTTTACCTTAATTTACTTTTCATGTTTACATACTTACATCCTTAGCCTTTCATCATATTTACTTAATGATAGTACAAGAATATTCCTACATATTTAATGTATATGGGTTTCCCCTCAAAGCATATTCATATTAATAATCGTACTAACTTATTACAAATTTCATGCAATCAAAAGCATACGTGTACATTTCGCATTAGCAAAGCATATGGCTACAAATAACACTATGAAGTCACCCATTTAAGTTATACACAGTCATGTCAATAGACACCTCTTGCCTTGTTACTAAGCTAGAATGTCTAATTTAATTCATAATCCAATTTTAACATATTAAAGATACAACATATATTATATTTATTCACAAACATTCTTAATATATCAAATACAAGCGTTAACAATTAACCAATGCTATCACTTACGTACGGAATGCTTATTTTCATATTAACTTTCCAAACATAAATAATATAGTCATCAAAGAGTCAATCTCGATTAGCAAATAACATGAGCATTTATTATCGCACACCTTTTGAGTTCATTCATTTACGAATTTCATAAACAATTAGCAAATTTTTTGTAACTTACTTGTACTATTTAAAAAGGTAATAGAGTAATTTTGAAAGAAGTTCATTTTCATAGAATTGATTTGGATATGGATTATAACGAAAAATTTCAATCATTCATTTTTGGGATCAGAGTTTTTTTTTTTTGCCCTCAAAGTATTGGAAATAGCTTGAAAATGCCCAATTTTTTTTTTGTCAATTTTTACACCTGATTTCATAAAAATAGATTGAAAATGTTCTCATTTAGAATGGAAAGTTCAGTTGATAAATGGAGTTAACTGCAGCTAATACCGCGATGACAAGTTAACATCCACGTGTCCATTTTCCTTTCCAATTAGATTAAAAAAAAGGTTGAAAGCTGATGTGGAAAGTCTCTGTCTACAAATCAATGACAGGTTAAAAAATAAATAAAAGTTGATAAGTGTTATCCCCCCCCCCCTCTCTCTCTCTCTCTCTTTCTGTTTCTTCCAATGCACTCATCAATTCTTCTTGATTATTATCTGTTTCAACTCTTTGCAAATCAATGGCAGATTAAAAAAAAGTTGAATAACATTTTTGAATGTGACTTAGCTGAATTTAAATTGGACTTAAATTGATATTGATTTGCAGACAGAGAAAGAGAGAGAGATTATACACATCGGGTCCTGATGCAGCCCAGACCGAAGTTACCCTATGATGAGAATGATGCCTGTTCACGGGTTAGAAGCAAATAAAAGTGATGGCTTCCTAAAAAAAAAAATGGTTTTTGTTTTAAAAAAAAGGGAAGAAAAAGGTCTCCAAATGAGGGCCTTTGCTAGGTTCCGGTGCGCGTCACAGTGGCGACTCCATTGGGGACGATCGAAATTTCACTTCGAAAGTAATTTAAGTTAAAATTATAATTGAGTTATTAAGAATCAAAAATCCCATTTCTAATCGAAATTGGATTACATACATTAGAGCCTTAGAATATGTTAGTTGGTCCCTTATCTGCCCCGGTGCGTTCCTAAAACACGACCCTACTTTCACTCATTGTAGGGAAGTGTTCGGGATAATCACCAGCCCAAGCCTTGTACCATCAAATAGTATATCAAATGGAGACCCGATTGGTCACTATGCTTGTGATGAGTTAGATCCGTTGGCAGGGACCATGCTTGGGTAGACCTAAAATAACACCACCTTTGACCAAAGCCCATGTAATGGCAATATATACTCCCACTAGGTGAAATGTACCATAATACCATGCTTGCTATTTGGGCCATCATATATTGGACAAAATCAATCAAATTAAATGGTCTTCATCAAAGGCTTTCATGCCCCGGTAGACCCATTTTAATTTAGTTAAATTGTTTAAATATATAATGGCCAAACACCCATATGTATCTATATTAGGCAAGAAATGTTATGCTACCGGTTTTTCACCGTGCGCTATACGTGTCCAATGGGTTCCCTGTTAACCCTTGGATAAAGCCCACCTAGGAAAGAGACCGCACGACCCCGTGTGTGAGAGAAATAAGGTTGGAAGGATCTATCTGCTTGCATGTAGTTGTGAATGCTGCACAACATACTTATGCATCATATGTCATTCATACATGTCGAAAAAAATAAATAATAAATAATAAAATAAACAAAAATATATATGTGTGTGTGTGTGTGTGTGTGTGTGTGTATAATATATGTTCTCTCATGTTGCGTTTGTACATATCTTTTTGTCTGCATATTATTTTTCACATGTACATATCACCCTACATTTAATTTTTTTTATATATACATCACATCGTGTCAGTGTAATATGTTGATCTTTCACTCATCGAGAACCATCTGCACATCATAATCATACATTACATGACATTCATGCATCATTCTAACTCCTTAATTTTACAGTCACTATAGACCATTTGTCCAAGTGGTTTTGGGGTTCCGACAGTCATCGTTGGAGGACCATTTTTCTGGGGTTAGGATCAGGATCTGGATCAAGGGTAGTTAATAAGAATTCAAAATTTTTAAGAATCGCCAATTTTTTGCAACAGATTGAAGAGACTCGTGCCTTAATTGCCCAAGAGATAGATGGAAGGCTTGAAGAGCTCGAAAAGAGGTTGTTGGCCACGATTATTAAAAGGATGGATGCCATGGCGCTAGTTCTTCAGGCTCAGCTTATGGCAATTACCCTTAACCAAGTTGATCCGGCTACTGTCGAGAAGGCCTATACAGTGATGACTGCAGTGTCTCCTCTTACTTCCAAGCCCAGAGACAAGGTTACCCTTGTTTCACCAGTCAAGCAAAGAGGAGATATGGGATCTACTCTAGATGGGATATTGTGCCTGAAGAGGATGGAGATACAGTAAGGATGCATGCTCTGAAAAATGAAAGCCCGGGTATCTGCAATAACAGTAAGGGCAATGTTAAGAGGACGGGAGTGCCAACCACGAAAATGAATCAAAGGCACTACTCTGATTTGGGCAGATCCTTGTCATGGGTTTTTGAGAAGCTGATGAAGGAGGGGATATTATAGCCATTGCCTCCTAAGCCCGCCAGTAGCCAGGGATATCCCAGTTACAGGGTTGATCAGTATTGCGCCTTCCACCAATACACCGGGCATCTGACGGACTATTATTAGACTTTAAGGGACCAGGTACAAGACCTCATTGATAGCAAGCAGATCTCTGAACCAGAAGAGCGAAAGAAGGAGAGGAAGACAAATTGAGTACCTAAGTGGGGAAAGAAGACGGTTCTCATGAATGATAATGAACCATTGACTATAGCACCTGTACAGAAGACTATGTTTTAGATGTTTTGTTTCTTTTTATTTCAAGAACTTCTTATAACAGTCTTGGTTAGTTTAATATGATGACCAATTTTGCTTATTTGTATAATGTTTTTGATGATTTCATTTCTCATGATCACGATACATTCATTTTTTGACATTAATTCAATTAAATACAATTGCATTTAATCTCAAAACTTTGGGAAATCCAAATAAAATCTTGATAGCATCTGATATAACTCCTGTAGAGAGAGAAATTCAGAGAGAAAATAAATAAAAGAAAGAAAAACTGGTTGCAATTAGGGGATTGGATGGATATTCACTGAGAGCACTAAAACCTTTCTGATTACCCGTCAAAGCGATCCTTGGATAAGACGGAACCTAGAAAATGATTTAGGCAACCCTTCTTTGAATAGCTCTCTAAATGACTGTTTTCTACCTTTATTTCGCAATCGCTTGCTAGCCCGTTGAGCCTTTATGCTAGTATGCTAAATGCGTACCAATTTTGTTGTTACACATGTTGAAACTACCCTTTGCCTAAAATAATTTTTACCTCCCATTAGAAAAATGGCTGCTCTAGTAAGAACGGATGTACATCATTGACAATTCTGTGGGTTATCAAAAATTGTCCTGATAAGGATAAGTTTACATTTCGGGAAGAGGGTTTTAGCCATGCGCAAAAGACTCGAGCTCTCAAAAAAACAAACAAATAAATAAAAATGAAATAAAAAAAGAAGCGAAAAATAATAATAATAATAATAATAATAATAATAATAATAATAATAATAATAATAATAATAATAATAATAAAAAATAGAGCTCAAGATAGTAACCACTTGACGAGTTTCAATGATCATCTTTTTAATTGTTATTCTGATCTTGATGAGCTAAAATGTTATTGAGCCCAAATTCAAGAATACCTTTGTATATGCAATTGAGTTGAGAACGGTTCACCCATCAGTCGAGTAAATATTGTGGCTATTTTCCTCTAGCGACCTGATCCTCCTTTGACAGCCATCTACATAAGCCTAACATTACAACCAAAATAAGACCTCTTGATTCTTGGTTCAGTCTTATCTAATTAGCGGAGATGACCTTCTAATAAGGTTTGGTATGTAAGAAGAGGCATATGGTGTTTCTTGAGCTTCAAGCGGGAAGCCACGAGTGCATTCTTGCATTCGGGTTGAGTCTCGTCCCCAACATTGCATCTAGAACCCGCGTTCAAAGCAAAAAAATTAAGAGCTGAGAGAAAATATTCTAACATGAAAACCCGAGAGGGCTGATTGATAACAAGAGTTTGATGCTTTCAAGATCCATCCCGAGATTAGATGAGGTTTTGTGTTTTTGGGATTAATGACAAATAACGATCATGTGTTATGAAATCAAATTGAAATATATGCATTTATGCAGTGTTATTGATGTGACTAGAGCAATTCATCTTGCATACTCAAAGTTGTCTGGGTCCGGCATAGAATCAGCGCATTGGTACTATCTTTCCTACGGTGCTCTATCCACTCGTGCACTTCAGTCAACTTATCCTGAAATAATAATAATAATAATAATAATAATAATAATAATAATAATAAAAAGAAAAAAAATAAATAAAAGCCGCTGGATTGGGTTGGGTCCATTCCAGGCAAAAAATAAGCCACTGGGTTATGTGAAAATCCGAAAGAAAGCATTTCCCGCTAAGAAAAGCTAGTGTGAAAATCTACAAGGGACGCACTATCTTAAAATAATGATTACAGGTATTAGACGAGAACCTCGTAATCCCCAAAGGCACGAAATTTAAAAGCAATTCCAGAGGGCACCGATCCTGCTGCAAATTGTGACCAAACCGGCTATCGCATCCAAATCCACTCAGATGAATTCTTATCTTGCATTGCTGCATATACATGCATTTCACTTGCATACTCACCATTTTTTCCTGCATATTTGGTTTTCCAGTTTTGCAGTAAGAAAGATTCGATGTGGACACCAACAAAAGGTGAGTGATGACATCAATCCAAACAATCAACAAAAGACCTCTCAGGGGGCAGTTTAACCCAAGACCTCTCAGGGAGCAAGTCAACCAAAGACCTCTCAGGGGACAAGTCAACCTCAGGGGGCAAGTCAACCAAAGACCTCTCAGGGGGCAACCAACCAAAGACTTCTCAGGGGGCAGTTTAACCCAAGACCTCTCAGGGGGAAACCAACCAAAGACTTCTCAGGGGGCAGTTTAACCCAAGACCTCTCAGGGGGCAATTAATCAAAGACCTCTTAGGGGGCAACCAATCAAAGACCTTTCAAGGGGCAAATCAACCCAAGACCTCTCAAGGGGAAATCAAAAGACCTCTCAGGGGGCAAATCAACTAAAGACCTCTCAGGGGGCAGTCAACCAAAGACCTCTCAGGGGGCAGTTTAACCCAAGACCTCTCAGGGGGCACATTCAACCAAAGACCTCTTAGGGGGCACCACTTCAAAGACAGTTTGCACGATGACGGCACTACCGTTCTACGGAAGGTTTGCACGACCATGGTACTACTGCTTCGAATCTCAGAAGGGTTTGCATGATGGCGGCACTACCATTCTACGGAAGGTTTGCACGACCACGGTACTACCACTTCAGAAAGGTTTGCACGATAATGACACTACCATTCTACGGAAGGTTTGTATGATCACGGCACTACCGCATCAACAAAGCATAACATGCTGACAACATGGCGACAACCACCACAACAACAGCATCACCCAGTTCAAGAAGATAGTTGCCTCAGGTACGTCTCTCTTGTCTTTTTCTTTGAGTTTTGGCTCACCTAGGCACCTAGGCTCTACGTTCTCCAAAACTGGGGCAACTGAAGACACTGAGTCCTGAGACAACCCAGACCGAAGTTACCCTATGATGAGAATGATGCCTATTTGCGGGCTAGAAGCAAATAGAAGTGATGACTTCCTCGAAAAAAAATTATTTTTCGCTTTAAAAAAAAGGGTCTCCAAATGAGGGCCTTTGCTAGGTTCCGGCGCACGTCACAAAGACTTTTCAAATCAGCTTTCAACTTTTTTTTTAATCTGATTAGGAAAAATGCTCTCATTTTGGGCGAAAAGTCCAATTGATAAATGGGATTAACGGCAGCTAATACCGCGATGACAAGTTAACATCCACTTGTCCATTTTCTTTTCCAGTTAGATTAAAAAAAAAGGTTGAAAGCTGATTTGAAAAATCTCTATCTGCAAATCCAGTACTATTAGTTTTGGATATTTTCTATTTAACGCAATGTTAATTTTTTGTTTACTCTTTCTCAACCAAATAAAAGTTATAATTGAGTTTAATTAAATTCTACAATGATTCATAACAAATTTATTTTCAATTACTTTTATTTCTTGATATTGTTTCAGTGAATAATTTTAACAAACATTTTGTTTTGGTGTTAAGTATAGATTGATAGATAACAATCTAAACAGTTTTTCCTTAACGGCTGTTGGTCTTTAACTACATAAAAGAAATGCAACAATTTTTTTTATTACTTGCACTATTTGAAATGGTAATAGAGTAATTTTGAAAGAAGTGCTTTTTCATAGAATTGATTTGGATATGGATTATAACGAAAATTTTCAATCATTAATTTTTGGGATAAAAGGTTTTTTTTTTTGCCCTCAAAGTATTGGAAATAGCTTGAAAATGCCCTCAAATTTTTTTTGGTCAATTTTTACACCTGAAGTGATATAAATAGATGGAAAATGCTCTTATTTTGAACGGAAAATTCAGTTGACAAATGGAGTTTACGGCAGCTAATACCATGATGACAAGTTAGCATCCATGCGTCCATTTTCCTTTCCAATTAGATTAAAAAAAAAAGATTGAAAGCTGATTTGAAAAATCTCTGTCTGCAAATCAATGGCAGGTTAAAAGAATAAAAGTTGATAGCTATTATTCCCACCCCCCTCTCTCTCTCTCTCTTTCATTTTTTTTTCTTCCAATGGCCTCATCAACTTTGCAGAATTTAAAATGGACTTGAACTGCTATTGATTTGCAGAGAGAGAGAAGGGGGGGGGGGGGGGGGGGGGGGGGAGGGGGGGGGGGGAATAATAGCTGAATTTGAAATGGACTTGAACTGCCATTGTTTTGCAGGAAGAGAAAAACGGAGACAGACTTTTCAATTCAAGTTTCAACTTTTTTTTTTTAAATCTGATTAAGAAAAATGCTCTCATTTTAAACAGACAGTCCAGTTAACAAATAGAGTTAACGGTAGCTAATACCTTGATGATAAGTTAGCATCCACGTGTTCATTTTCTTTTCCAGTTAGATTAAAAAAAAAAGGTTGAAAGCTGAAGTGGAAAGTCTCTATATGCAAATCAATGGCAGGTTAAAAAAATAAAAGTTGATAGTTGCTGCTTCTCTCTCTCTCTCTCTCTCTCTCTCTCTCTCTCTCTCTCTCTTTTTCTTCCAATGGCCTCATCAACTCTTCTTGATTATGCTCTGTTTCAACTCTTTGCAAATCAATGGCAGATAAAAGGAAAAAAGTTAAATAGCATTTTTTTAATGTGATTTAGATGAATTTGAAATGGACTTGAACTGCCATTGATTTGCAGAGAGAGACTTTTCAAATCAGCTTTTAACTTTTTTTTTTTTAATCTGACTAGGAAAAAGAATGTACACATGGGTGTTGACATGTCATTACGGTATTAACTGTCGTTAACTCCGTTTGCCCGATGAACTTTTCATCCAAAATAAAATCATTTTTCATCTATTTACATGATTTCAAGGATAAAAACCCATCAAAAAAGAGTTTAAGGGCATTTTCATCCAATTTCCAACACTTTTAGGGCAAAAAAAACCTTTTATCACTTAATTTTTTCTTGATTTTCAGGTTAAGTTATGTGATGGTGATAACTAATACCTCTGATAGAAGCAAAATGCAGCATATGATTTATGTTTTTGGTACATAAGAGTCATGATCCTTTAAGTTAATATTCATAACTGTAAACACTGATACTTTTGGGTTAATTCAATATATATTCTTCTCACAAAAGGAGGCAATATATATACAAGTAAAATTACACTTTTTAGGAAGAAAACTATTCTAGGTAGGGCCCCGTAATTGCTCAATCATATCCTAACAAATCTTTCTATAATTATCTAGTCAACAACTTCTATATTTACAACTTATATACAGCTTACTTCCATACTCCCCCTCAAGTTGATGCATAACTATTCAACATGCCCAACTTGCCAATCACATTATGAAATGTCTTTCTTGAAACTGCTTTGGTAAGGATATCAGCAAGTTGATCTTCCGATTTGACATGAGGAAGCTGAATAATCTTTTGATCTAATTTTTCCTTGATAAAATGTCTGTCCACTTCAACATGTTTGGTACGATCATGCTGTACAGGATTTTGTGCGATCTCAATAGCAGCCTTATTATCACAATAAAAATTCATAGCTCTTGCATGGTTAATCCCCAAATCTGATAGAACATGTGCAATCCATAATAATTCACATATTCCATGAGCTATATCTCGAATTTCAGCTTCTGCACTTGACCTTGCAACAATCTTTTGCTTCTTGCTTCTCCAAGTTACAAGATTTTCTTCCACAAAAGTAAAATAACCAGATGTAAATTTTCTGGTTGTTTGTTCACCTGCCCAATCCGCATCCGTGTATCCTTCATATTGGAAACATTATTCTTTGAGAAGAACAGTCCTTTTCAAGGAGAACCTTTCAAGTACCTCAAAATTTGATAGATTGCATCCATATGTTTTTCACTCGGTTGATGCGTAAATTGACTGACAACACTTACTGCATATGTTGTATCTGGCCTTGTATGAGACAGATAAATTAACCTCCCAACTATCCGTTGATAGTGCCCTACATCTGTTGGAATTTGATTTGAAAAAATTCCAAGCTTATGATTATTTCCATAGGCGTTTCAGCTGGTTTGCAAGCAAGCATTCCAGTTTCAGTTAAGAGGTCCAATACATATTTTCTTTGTGAAAGACGAATTCCTTGATTTGTCCTTACTACTTCGATACCTAAAAAGTATTTTAGTGGTCCTAGGTTCTTCATTTCAAATTCAGTAGCTAAGTTTTCTTGTAGAAGCTTCATTTCCTCACAGTCATCACCTGTCAAGACCATATCATCTATATACTCAATTAAAATCATCATTTTTCCTCCTTTGCGTTTTACGAATAATGTATGATCTGCACCACTTTGTTTATAACCAAATGCTTTTATTATCATGGAAAATCTCTCAAACCAGGCTTTAGGTGACTGTTTGAGCCCGTACAAAGATTTTTTCAGTTTGTAAACTTTATTCCTGCTTGATGAACCAAACTTCACACTTGGTGGCAACTCCATGTATACCTCTTCATCTAAATCTCCATTGAGGAAAGCGTTCTTAACATCAAACTATTTTAAAACCCATTCCCAATTTGCTGCAATAGAGATGAGAATGCGGATTGTATCTAGTTTAGCTATTGGTGCAAAGGTTTCTTGCTAATCTACTCCATACGTTTGCGTATAACCCTTTGCGACTAGCCTCGCTTTATATCTATCAGTGCTCCCATCTGCCTTGAGCTTTATAGTATATACCCATCTACACTCGATTGTTTTCTTTCCTTCAGGTAATGAAATAAGGTCGCAAGTAAAGTTCTTTTGCAAAGCTCCCATTTCTTCATTCATTGCTGTAGTCCACTTTGTATCTTTCAAGGCTTTCTACACATTACTAGGAATAGAAATACTGGATAATTGATTAACAACAAGTGCATATAATTCTGACAATTTTTTAGTAGAAACATAATTGTTGATGGGGTATTTGACATTTGATTTAAGATCGGGTTCATATTATTTCTTTGGAACACATTTGTTCGATCTTTGTGGGTATCTAAAAAGAGGAAAATTGGACTCATTTCTAGAGTTATCAGATATTGGACTTGAGATTACCTGAGGACTATCATTTTGGATATTCTAGATCGACTCTTCAGTTGATGGTGTTAAAGTAGACAAATCTATATTACTAGACTGTTCTTCATGGCTGTCGTTGTTATCAACTTTGTCCAGGTCCAAGCACCCATCTGTATTACTTAGGATATTGACCACTTCCAGTTCGTCATCCAGTTTTGAGTACTCATATTCATTTCATTTTGTGTCATGCAACATTTTCCCTTTACCATCACTTTCTCCCCCGAAAGGGAAGATGTTGAAACCCCCCTGAATAATATGGATCTAACTCCCGAAATGAAACATCCAAGGTAACAAGTATTTTTTTTGAGTGAGGGTCATAACAACGATACCCCTTTTAAAAATCGGAATAGCTAACAAACACACATTTCTTGGCACAAGTGTCAAGTTTAGTGCGCAAGATCTTAGGGATATGAACATATACGGTACAACCAAAGATTCTAGGTTTAA
The DNA here is from genome assembly GCA_947683425.1 of Excoecaria cochinchinensis. Taxonomy (NCBI): domain Eukaryota; kingdom Viridiplantae; phylum Streptophyta; class Magnoliopsida; order Malpighiales; family Euphorbiaceae; genus Excoecaria; species Excoecaria cochinchinensis. Next base: position 1,710,294 of record CANTUQ010000069.1, read on the forward strand.
TGTTTGGGAGGTGAGGAATTAAAAAAAAAGATTGAATTTTTGGTTGGGGAGTTTGAAAATCTATCACACGAGATGGTGTTCGATTAATAAGATGCACTGCAGATTTTACTGCCTCTCCCCAATAAACTCGTGGCATGTTTATCCCAAATAAAGAAGCACGGACCACTTCTAATATTTGTCTATTCCTCCTTTTCGCTAAGCCATTCTGTTGTGGAGTATAAGTGCAGGAAGTCTGATGTCGAATCCCATGCTGATTCAAAAAATTTCCAAGGGTAGCATCCATAAATTCCATGGCATTATCAGTTTGCCAAACTTAAATTGGTTTCTGATATTAAGTACTCACCATGTTGCAAAAATCTTGAAACGTTGTACAAACATCACTTCTTTTATAAAGCAATGATATCCAAGTCATACGAGTGCATTCATCAATAAATGTAACAAAATATTTAGCATTAGACAGTGATGGAATTTTCGAAGGTCCCCACACATCAGAGTGTATAACTGCAAAAGGTTCAGTACTTTTATTGAAACTAGGCAAATAAGGAACATGGTGGTTTTTTGCAAGTTCACAAATTTCACAATGGAAAATTGAATCATTTAAGTTTGAAAAAAGATGTGGCTTGTAATTTCATAAGGTATCCAAAAGAAAGATGACCCAACTATCGATGCCATAACCAGACATTTGCTCGAGCTTGTTCTTGACTATTAGTCAAATATGCATGGCTGAATTTTTGTCCTCCATTTTCTGTTAATTCCAAATAATATAATTTGCCATGTTTAACACCATAACCAAGAGTTTTTCGAGTCAGAATATCCTGAAAAACACAAAAAGAAGGCCAAAAAGTTACTGTACATTTAAGGGATGAAGTAATCTGTCCAACAGATAAGAGATTATAGTCGAGGGATGGTACAGCTAAGACATAATTTAGTATAAGGTTATTAGACAAGGTAATAGATCCTTGCCCAACAATAGAACACACACTACCATTAGCTATAGAAACGATGGATTGAGGTGATGGACTGATAGACCGTAATTGGGTAGAATCTCCAATCATGTGATCAGATGGACCTGTATCAATAATCCATATATTTTTCCTAGAAATTATAGAAAGAGCATCTGCCTTACCCACACTACTTGAATGAGCAATATTTGCCGTGGGCGTTGACATTTCCTCTCCTTTCGATTCCACTTCGTTCACAGCTTCCATTATAGCCTTCTTAACAGCTTTCTTTCGTGGTTTTTTTGAGAAATTCCACCAATTAGGATAGCCAATAATTTCATAACAATGTTGTTTCAAGTGCCCTGTTTCACCACAATGAGCACACACAAGGTTATTAGATTTTCCTGTCGATTTATTTTTGCAACTCTTCCCCGAACCAGATAAAGGTCCTTGTCGAGTTTGATTTGCCAGCATCCCTGAATGTTCAGAGATTGAATGAGAACCTCTCATAGTCTGTCTTTGTTGATACTCTCTCCTTATGTATGCATATGTGCTTTCCAAGTCAATTTTTGGGTCGTTGCATTAGATTTCTCTACGAACCTGATAAAAAACGGAATCCAATACACTTAGGAAAATATGAACTCGAAGCCTCACCATTACTGAATGTAACTGAAGTACTCCTTCAATAGTCCCTTCTTGAGAAGTTGATCAGTAATCAATCTCTTAAAAAATAGCCACAAGTTCATTGTAGTATGTTGACAATGGCCTATTGTCTTCTCTGATAGAAAAAGATTTTTGATTCAATTCAAAAAGACGAGTTTCATCGGAACTATCATAGAAACTTTTTGATACAGCCTCCCATATTTCTTTGGCAGTTGAAAGATGAATAAATCGTTGCATCAACGACGGACTCATTGAGTCAATAAGCCAACTTTTTACTTTTTGATTTTCAGTAATCCAAATCCCAAAATTTGGGTCTTCAGGTGCAGGTTTCTTTGCTGTCCTAGTAAGATATCTAGCCTTGTAACGTGCTCCAATTCGCATCTCCATAAGTTGGGACCATAATGAATAATTAGTCTCATCAAGTATGAATGATGATTGGTTATGTTGGTAGGTAATATGTTGTTGCTGGAACAAGAGTTCCTTCGGGGTTCATTCTGGTGTTTCAAGGTTACGAAGATTGTTCAATTCAAGGCGTATTTTCAGATGACACTGCTCTGATACCATGTAAACACTGATACTTTTGGGTTAACTCAATATATATTCTTCTCACAAAAGGAGGCAATATATACAAGTACAATTACACTTTTTAGGAAGAAAACTATTCTAGGTAGGGCCCCGTAACTTCTCAATCATATCCTAACAAATCTTTCTATAATTATCTAGTCAACAACTTCTATATTTACAACTTATATATTACTTTCACAATAACCAATTATCATAACAACCAAGCATATAGACATGAAAAAAAGGAGCAGTTGAGAATGGACAGAGCTGCACCGATTTATCACTTGAGTAAAAGAACTGTTTCTAGGCAACTTAAGACAGCTTGTGTTGAAATGTCTCACGCATTTCAATTGGCAGCTTAGGATCTCTAACAAGAGTGTGACGCGCGTCGGACCAGCAAGGCCCTCATTGGAGCCCGTCTTTTGGGGTTCGAGGGATTGGTTCGCATTTTTTTTTATCTTGGGTATCATGAGACATTTTGGACACCTCCTACCCAATAGAACATTGAGAGGATTATCTAATCTCGCAACACCTTTAGATACCTTGAGGCATTTTGGAGTCGCCACCCAATTTATGAGAAATTGGGAAAAGGGTCGTCTAACCTCGGTGGTCTTAAACTAGAGAAAGTGTTCGGAACTTTACTTTTATTAATGATTTAAGTTAAATTTTATAAATGAGTTTTTAGCAAAACAAATTCCATCTCTCATCTCACGCAATCATACATTGAATTTAAAGCGCATTACAACCATTTTGACAAACATTAAATAAAGTAATAAATAAATAAATAAATTACAAGAGTAAAATTCGCCCCAAAAATTAATTACAAGAGCCCAACATGAATAAGTAAATAATACTTTACAAAAAGGGAATAAAATACATCATACATAAATCGTGAAATTTGTTGGGCTTTTAGGAACATTGGTTCCTTTTATTGACTTAAGAAAATTGGAGAATTCTTTTGGACATTGATTGAGAAAACGGGGAAGAGTGATATCATTTTATGAAATTAGTTCTCCACTTGATAGTGATATTTTATTGGATAAAATAGGACATTGGTCCATTTTATTTAATAAAATTCCCAATTTTAATTATTGTAAAAAATATGATTTATTATAATGCGGGCAAGTCTAAAATACATTTTTGCATGCGACATAAAAATAATATACTAAATAAAATACAACAATTAAGAAATGCAAACCGAATACGAAGGTCTTAGTTTCTCGTTTCTCTAGCCTGCTCGGAGATACCACTCAAGGCAAAATAGACACGTTTTGGGACAATTAAAAAAAGAATAAAATAGAATGTTAGTGAATTAAATCAAATCAATAAATAATATAAACAAGCGTATAAATTAATCGAATGAATAATTATTTAAATAATGATACAACCAATTAAACAATTATTTAAATTATATAACAACCAATTATATTAATGAACCAAAATTAATTAGTTCGCTAAAACTCTCTCTTTCTCTCCCTCTCTTTGAATTCCATAGCCACCAATTTTTTGACCTAATTTTGGGGCTGCCGTCACTTCATTTTCAGGCGGCGGCCCTTTACTTCTTTTCTTTTATCTTACTTTTTTCCATAATAATTTTCAGATCAGTACAGATCTGAATTTTTAATTTTATTCGTTATTTTTTTATTTATTTTTGAAATTTTTTGTGTCTTTTGGTTGTATTATTTGATTTAATAAACTCATATTTGAATTTTTTTTGTGTTTTTCTTTCGTTTTTGGATTGTTGTGTCAGATCTGAAATCTTTAGTGTTTTGTTGTTGTGTTTTTTATTTCAATAAACACAGATCTGTATAAATCTGAGTTACTTATTATTTGTTTTTGAATTTTTTGTTTCTATTATCTCAGATCTGAAACTTTCTGTAGTTATGTTTTCGAGTTTGGATCTTTTTATCAAATCTGAAATTTTATTTAGATTTAGTTCTTTTTAATTAAACTTGAATGCAATTTAAATTTTTATAATGAAAGTTTGTTCTCCAAATTTGGAGATTGTTGTCTTCCTTTATGAAAGTTTGGTTGTCTTCCGTTTCGTTTTCTTGCTTTATGGAAGTTTTCTTTTGAACAACAGATGAATTGAATTTTTCGCTGAAAGCCAGATTGCGCACCACATGTTACCATTATCCACTATTTTCGTCGAAAAAATTCAGAGATATAATCCAGCAATTTCATTTATTTTATACATCTTATATACTTTTAATTTTTATAAATTTATTTGTACTCTACAGATGTATTTTTTATTATATTAATGAAAGTTTAATTTGCATTAAAAAAAAATAGATTAATTGAATATATACAATCAATTAAATCAGCTAAATGCAAATAATCAATTAGATCAATTAAATAAAGCAATAAAGATGAGTCAAGCAATTAAATGAATAATACAGACAACCAACAAATAAATTAAATAAATTATGCAATTACTTAAACGTTTAATTGAATAAATTAAATAAATTAGACCACTAATTAAACATAAACAAATTAGCTGAATATTTATTAGTCTATAAACTATCTTTATACATCATGCAAGTAATTTATTTTAAGTCAAGATTATTTATGAGAGCATATTAATATACAAATATAATAATAATAACACACTAATCAATTACAATAAGCAAATAATGAATAATTTAACAACTAGACTACTTATTACATTGATTATTAATAATGAACCATGATATACAAGCAAGCCCATGAATAAAGTGCCAATACCCAGGAATAAATTGATGAACAGCATAATAATAACTATAAATACAACAAAATAATGAAACAACAAGAAATATATATAATATGTAAATTAACTAGATCAAACCACAATAAAGATATATATAATGACATGTTCAACAATAGATAGCAATAAATGTACATGAATGGGTTATTAACAAACATCATGAATAAACAATAAATCATAGATGAATAATGCACAATAGCAAACATTAATAATCGGATGGTAATAACAATAACAAATTAATAGTAAATATTAACAATAACCAACACAGAAAATATATTACAAATAATAATAAACCAAATAAATAAAAAACAGTTAAAAATAAATAATAAACATTCAAATTAGGATAAACGAATATACAATATAATAGTATACAACAACCAAAAATACACAGTATGCACAATGATTAAATTAAGGATGCAAGAAAAGAGAAGGCACTGATTTAACTCAAGTATTTACCCTCAAATATGATTTGGATTTGCAAACTGAAAGAAGATAATTATTTCCTGTCGATTTGCTTGAAAAGAAAATTAAAAGATAAGAGAAAAACTTTAGATGAAAATTTTCTTTAAGAAAACTAGATGAAAACGATTGAATCCTAAACTACAAGAATTAATTTCTCGAGTTCAAGAACAATTTCAGAAAAGTTTTGAGAAGAAAATCCCTTTTTTTGCTCTCCAAAAACCCTTTATTTTCCTCTATATTTTCTGGGTTTTTTCCGGCGCTCTTCCCCAAAAAACCTCCTCCTAAAACTGTTCTAATTTTCTATTTATATGTCAATGAAAACCTAGGTTTTCCAGGGTCTCTTGGGTTAAAATCCCTAAAATACCCCTCTAAAAATCAGATTTCTTCCTTTAAAAACAGACAGGCAGCCTGAATTTTACCAGAAAAAGGCCCAAAAAAAGCGGAAAAACGGTGCGCTGGCGCAAGAAGACGCGCTTGCGCGTAGGGGCGCAGTGCAGGGCCGCGTGTCGCACGGTGCGACACGCGACACGCCAGAGCATGGCCGCATGTCGCATAGCGCGACGCGCACACCAGGGGGAGCACGTCTCCCTTGGCGACATGCGTGCTAGGGCGCACGCCAGAAGCCCAAGTGTCCATCTTAAAGAAGAATTGGCATCCCTCAGTATGGATTTCTCATCAATAAATCAGTCCACTACTTTTTGTTAACATCCAATCCTCATGGAGAAGCCAATAAATTTCAACGGGCAAGCATTGAAAATGAGAACAAAAAAGATTGGAAAGAAAAATCTTTGCAAATACATCTTGATTGTCAGATCCTTTCCAAAATAGATAAGTTTTGATAAATAGCCATCAACTATATTGAATTACACTAAAAGACCAACAGAAAGGCTCTATAGAATTTACATCTTAGACAAACCAGGCAACTGATATCCCCCCAAACTTATTTTTTCAACATTATATAGCCTACAAGCAATTATCAACAACAAATGTAAACGATATATACAATACAATATATATAATAATGAACAGAAAGGGATCTCATCAGAAGAAGAACAACACATAGCAAAACAGAACTTGTTCATGAAACCCACAATTCTCCCTGCTGATGCACTTGCAAAATATATGGGAAAGGAAACAATGCATCTTAAGAATCGATTATTATTCTGCACTTCCATACATCAAAAACTATCTTGTGCGAAATTTGAATGACCCTGGCAACCACAGGCTTCAAACTAGAACAGAAAAATATCAAAAGCATATAGTTCATTTTGCGAAGCTAATAAAAACAGAAAACATGAACAGAATTGATTAATCATCAATATATGGAGATCAGTCCACTACTTTTATATATATAACTCAATCTTCATATTGATGCAACCCAATAGTTTAGTGAACAAGAACTTGCAAAAGGATACGCAAAACAACTCTGAACAGCACAAAAACGCATTTACAGATTGATAAAGTTTTCATCTTGCTCTGAATATCTCCATTGGAAGAGCAGAACTTGATTAAACTTAACCCATAAACCATCAAAGGAAAACAGCAAAATTGCATATAAAGCGCAAAATTGCAAATACATCCATCCTTGTCCGCCAAGTACGTTGCTCATCAATGTTCCATGGATAAGTTACCAAGGTGCTTTCTTTATACCGTTCAACATAACTTAGGACACTGCAAAGCAAAACCACTGAGAATGGAAATGAGGTGATTGCAAAATTTCAACTCTACCTGCTGATATTGCAGCTCTTAAGGGTTTGAGTGCAGTGATGTCTGTGGAGAAAGCAAAGCATTGTTGAGCAACTGAGGATAGTCAGCATGGCAGTTATTATAATGCGTTCCATCAATTTGGTCAGTCTCAAACTCATATATCCTTAGTTGCAGGCAATAAGATGCTAAAAAATTCAGAGCTACAAGAAGCAGAATTAGCAGAAAAAGTTATGGTAACCAAAAGAGGAGGATTAAAGCAAAATGAGTATGGTGCAGGGAATGCAGCTCATAAAGGAACCGATAAATACTCACCCGAGTCACCAGCATTTACAATGCTGGAAGATAGAATTGGAAGGCTTGAGGAGAGGATTGCAAAGAGATTAGCAGTGCTGTGTGGAGAAAAGCACGGTGGGTAATATCATATTACTGTAACATTGTTTGAGCCCTTGTATGACAGTTTTATTAAGTATGTTTGAGTTTTGGTACGTATGTTTGACTTGATAATGCAGGAATAGTCTCTTTGTAATGTGTTGTTTGACTTGATAATGCAGGAATAGTCTCTTTGTAATGTGTTGTAAATAGCAACTTTTCTGCGCACATAATGAATTTCATCTTTTGCATTTTTGTGTCCAACTAGTGCCATTCTGAGCTGTGCTTCTGCTCCTTTTAGAATTAATTTCAAATATTTTTTCACCTGGAAAAAATGGTACACTAACGGTGGCAAAAATTGAGTCAAAAAGAAAAGAAAGATCCCAGCTTTCCTCCTCTCATCTCTCTGTTTTCTTTCCATGAGAAGCATATAAATTTCAGAAATTTCCAAGAAACAACTCATACAATTTCAAGTGTTGATCACAAACTTTTTGCTCCATATTTAATTAATAGCATATTTAATGAATCAGTCATCAGGTTTTGATCTTCAAATGCAGATGATATTTAAATGCAAGAGTATGTGACTGAGTTTGTAGGGACTTAATTTTATAAACAGTCTCTAGTTGTGGAATCGAAGTGACGTAGATAGGGTGTTATCATCAATCATTGAATAAATCCACTAGTTTTTGTTAACAGGGCGTTATCCTCATGGAGAAGACGTGTTATCCTCATCAAGAAAATAAATTCAAAATAGACGAGCATCAATTATATCGAGTGCACTACGAGACCAAAGAAAAGGATCCCTCCCCCAAACTTATTTTTTCCACATTAATAAACAGCAGCAGCACACCAGACATTGACTAGGTAAGGCCTTACCCCTTACCCCTATCCTAATGCCTCGGGGACCGTGCCCTCACTATACAGTTTGAAAGCCCGGCCTTACCCTACCTTAGTAGCAGGCCCCCCCACACCAAGCCCCCTGTACCTGATTGAGCCCTACCCCCCTACCTAGCTTGGGGGACGCTGAACCGGCCTCTACCCCTAGCCTCCTACGCCCCCTAACTGCCTACCTACCTACCCTAAGGCCTACCCCAGCCTGCCATGTAGAGGCCCCCATCCCTTTTAGCGCAACCGAGCCTTACCCTTACCCCTGCCCTACCCCTTTTTGCACAGCCAAGCCATATCCCTACCCTTACGCAGGGGCATAGCTGGTATGAAATAAGTGGGCTCAATTTTAATCCTACCAATTTCGAAAATTTTTTAAAACATTCTTGATAATTTTTGTTTTCAAAATTAATTTCAATAAAATTTTGAATAATTCAATTAAAAATTAATCTCACTAATATATTTAAATATTTTTACTAAAAGTTAATTTTCATAAAAAATTTAAAAATTATTATATGTGCTTTACAACAATAATAATAAAAATAAATGTAACAATTGGCAGTAAAATGGATAATTGAATTATATATATATATATATATAAGAAAAGAGAAGATAAAAACGCCAAAGAGAACACAAACACAACTTTTACCGTTTTCTTTGAAAGAACACAAACACAGCAAAAGAGGAGGTAAAATGCCAAAACAGAAGAAGAAAATGCTAAGAGGTCAAAAAGGAAACCGACAAAGTTTGATTGCAAATTTTTCACTTCAATTTTATAAAAGTAAATGATAATATAACATTTATCTTCTTTTCTTATAGTTTTGTTCTCAAATCTAAATGCATAAAAACTTTAATTATTTGCAATTCTTTAATTCAATTGAGCCTTATGAGTTAGTTTATAAAAGTTATAATTTGTTTTATAAAAATAGATTATTAATTTGATTTTATTATAATGTGATATTGTGTAAATAGGAATTAGATTCAATTTTAATTGGAGTTGGGTTCAAAATTTTCAATATATGAAATAGTTGGGATTATAGTTAAAATTGATATTTTTATTTATTTTTTAAATAGTTATGAATAAATTTGTGATTAAGAGAATCACTTTTTGAGCAACTAATTAATTGACCAAGGAATTGAAAATAATTTAGATATTCTTCCTGCTGATCCTGGATTGAGAATTAAAATATCAGAATGTCATCCTAATGATTGGAACAAAGTAAGAAGAGCATATTTTCAAAAAGGATCTTGTCAACCACAAAACTATAATTTTAAACAACTAACTATTAAGAATATTCTTCATCGTTTTAATTCTAAGTGGTATAAGAAATATTCTAATTGATTGGAGTATAGTATACAAAAAGTTGTAGCATTTTGCTTATGTTATTATCTTTTTAGAATTGAGATGAGGAAGCAAAGAGGAGGTGATTCATTTATTACAGATGGTGTCAATGCTTTGAATGAAAATGAGAGGTTAGATATTCATGTGGGAGGTCCTAATAGTGCTCATAATGTAGCTTGGAAAAATGTGAAGCACTAATGAAATAAGACCAAATTATAGAAGTTGTTTTCAATAAACATACATATCAAGTAAGAAAGAAATGTAAAACTCGGTTAAATGCTTCAATTGATTGTATTCGGTTTCTTTTGCGATAGGGGCTTCCTTTTTATGGTTATGATGAATCTTATGGTTCAAAACAAGAAGGTAAATTCAACTACTTCTAAAGTTTTTAGCTAAGCACAATGAAAGTATTGATGATGTTGTTTGTGAAAATGTTCCTAATAAACTCAAGTTAACATCTCTTACTCTTGAACGTGAAATTATAAATGTTTGTACTACTAAAACTATTGATGCCATTATTAATGATTTAGGTGATGATATATTTGCAATTTTGGTTGATAAATCTCATGATATATCAGTAAAAGAATAAACGATTGTTGTTCTGCATTATGTTAATAATAAGGGTGATGTGGTTGATTGATTTCTTAGTATTGTTCATGTTCATGATACTAGTGCTTCATCTTTTAAAATTTTGATCAAGTCGTTATTTGCTTACGATTTAAGTATATCGCAATTACGAGGGCAAGGTTATGATAGGGCTAATAACATAAGAGGATAATTAAAAAAATTGAAGAGTTTGATCATGAAAGAAAGTAAGTATGCTTATTATGTTCATTGTTTTGCTGATCAACTCCAATTAACACTTGTCGCAGTTGCTAAAACTGGTATCAATATTGCATCTCTTTTTAATTTGTTGGCTACTTTATTGAATGTTGTTGGAGCATCGTGTAAACGTCGAGATCTTTTGACAAAAAGTCAAACTGCTAAAGTTTCTGAAGCATTCAGAAATGGTGAATTGGCAAGTGGTCGATGATTAAATTAAGAAACTAGTTTTAAATGAGCAGGTGATAAACGTTGGAGTTCTCATTATGGTACAATCTTGAATTTAATAATTATGTTTGGATATGTAGTAGAGGTATTTGATAACATTTTTGAGGATGGAATTAACTCTGAACAAAGGGCTAAAGCTTTTGCTTTGTTAGAAGCAATACAATGTTTTGATTTTGCATTCAATTTGCACTTAACGAAAGGAATTTTAGGAATCACAAATGAGTTATCACAAGCTTTGCAAGAAAAGATCTAGATATTATTAATGCTATGCAATTAGTTGCAATATATATAAAAAAAAAAAGCTATAAAAGATGAGGGATGATGGTTGGGATTTTTTGTTGAATGAGGTTTGCCTCTTTTGTGAAACACATAGTGTCTCTATTTCTAATATGAGTGACATGTTTCAAGTGCAGCGTAGAATTCAATAAGTCACAAATGCACCATTATCGAGTGGATTTGCTCTATGCTATCATTGATTTGCAACTTCAAGAGCTTAACAATTATTTTATTAAAAGGAATACTGAGTTGCTTTTGTGTGGTTTGTTTAAGTCCAAATGATGCATTTTCTCTTTTGATAAAGAAAAGTTGATTTTACTTGCTCAATTTTTTTCTCGTGATTTTTCAACGATACAGCTTCTTTCACTTGACAATCACCTTGAAACTTATATTATTGACATACTATCCAATGATGAGTTTTTTATGTTGGAAGAAATCAACACTCTTGCTAGTTAAGACAAAAAAAAAGGTGTATCTTTTAGTTTATTTGCTAGTCAAATTAGATCCTGATATTACTAATTTTGATAGCAACTATTAAAAGGGCAATTTCTACTATAAATATAGTGAAAAATCGTATGTGAAATCAAATGGGAGATAAGTTATTGGATGATTACTTATATTGATAATGATGTATTTGAAAATATTAACAATGAAATAATTATTCAATACTTTTAAAATATGAAAACTCATACATGACAACTGTAATATTATCATATTAATAAGTTATTTTTTTATTATTTTTTATGTGAATGAATTTTTTTATCAGCGATAATTTTTAATCCCTCTGAATTCAATTTCTAACCACCCCTATGCCTCTGCCCCCACTTGGTCATGCCTCTTATCTCGGACCGAGCCGTGCCCTATCCTACCCTCGTTCAAACAAGGCCCTCTAACTTGACCTACCACACTGCTCAGACCTACCTTGCCCAGGCCTTAAGCCTTGCTCGAACTTGTCCCTATGGCCTGACCTAAGCCCTCCTAGCCCCTACTTCGCCTGAGCACTACCCTACCCGGACCAGGCCTTATAACACCTCGAAATGTACCCTAGAAGGATTTGTGTATTTCTGGAGATTTTGACGATCGAAATCGTGTGATGTGATGGTCGGAGTGATTATGTAGTAGGAAAAGATATGATCAGAATTAAGAGAAAGAGAGCCAAGGGTATTTCGGTAATTTCACATATAGGGATTTAATTGAGTGGAATAAATAAATATGAGGGCTAAATTTTAATAATGGATAATTTATATGCCGAATGTATGTGATTTGTGGCATTAGATGTGTCGAAAGGACGAATTCGGTATTAACGTAAAAGTTTCGGCAAGTGCGGCCAATTCTGAAAATTTAAAAAGGTATTATGTTAGGACTTAATTGAGGGGAGTGAGGTTTTAATTGAGGGCCAATATAGGAATGATATTTATGTAATGGGCCAAGGAAATATTAAAGAAGAGCTAAATGACTAAAAAGGAGAATTACCATAAAAATCAATTTTGGGCCAATAGGATGGTGCCACTTGGCAAGGTGGATAAGTATGAAGGTGAGAGAGCAGATTTTTTTTTGCTCATCCTTCTCCTCCCTCACGTCACTTTCCATTTTTCTCTTTTTCTCTTTTTCTCTTCTTCTTCTTCATCTCACGCCTTCCTCTCTCATTCCTTGCAAGCCCTAAGTTGTGTATAATGGAAAGTGCAGCTCAAGTGTTCTTGGTGAGAGTTTTAGCATGATAGGGTAAGTTATGGATTTTAATTTTTGAAATATTTCCTCTTTGTTCAATTAAAAATCTTAAGTAATATTCTATGTTTTGATGAGGAAATTGGAATAATAAAACTGAAGAAAGAGTATGGAAGCAAGAAGAGCAACCATTGAAGCTAATGAAGCAAAGGAGTTTGAGGTTTGGGAAAAGTTATATGCTTTGGTGTGAATTCTTAATTATTGATTTTTGTATGAATGAGTTTCTATTTTGAAGTGTATTTTATTTAAAATTTGATTGGTTGTGTTGATGTGGTTGTGTGGATTGGCTTGGGTTTAGAGAATTTGAATTTTCTGGGGATACTCTGTCCAGATTTCACTGGACCTTTAGTGTTCGTTTTAGTTATAAGTCAAGCTATAGATGTCCAAATGCGATGAAACTAGTGCCATTTGAACGCTAATTCATTTATCAAAAATTTTCTCTAAAGACCGGAATCTAATTCTGGCTCTAAGATCCTTGAAAATGGTAAAAATTGTGGTGTCTGTACTTAGACGGGTTCATGAGAGCAGTGTAGGTTGTGTAGCTTATATCTGGAGTTTTATATGTCCAATTGATCTGAAATTTATTGCATTTGAAAGCTAACATCCTAAAAAAATTTTGATAAGAGGAGTTTTTGGCTAAAAACGAGTTTTAGTGGGTCGTTTAGATGGTACAAAGTCGGGGCGAGAAGCAGTCACGTACATCTGTTTTCGTAGGGCAAGTGGCGGAGGCTTTTGTCGCGAGCGCGACAGAACCTGCTTGCTGAAGGTGTTTTCTCTTATTTTGAGCCTTATGGTTGGTATAAACCCTTGCCCCTCTTTACCGTTGTCTAGGTTATGTATTTTATAATGTTTTGCCTTCCGAAATCCACCCGAACATCTTTTAAACCTCTTGAGACTAATTTATCATATGTTTAGAGTTTGGAAATGAAAAAATAAATGGTTATCACTTGGGAATACAAATGTTTAAGGTTATAAATAAGAATATTGACTTAGTTATTTAGAATTTTAATGAATCGAACACTTTCGAGTATGTTCATTTTAAACCAGATTTATATTATGTTAGGCAATTTGAAGTGGAATTCTATAACTTACATTTTGAACTAGTAGAGTTACAGGGTTGGACTCCCAATTCTTCGGGATACATATGAAGTTTAGAATATTCTTTCAAGTTCAAACCAAAGCATGAAAACTTAATCGAACATGAAAGAGAGAGTATCAATTGAACCCTAGTAGTGCCTTGGTGTTTGTTAAGAATAATTGTGGCACATTGTGTAAGACCTATAAAAGTTTGTGAGCCTTTAATGATTCAAAACCTGAGGAGACTTACTTATAGTTAGAATTGGTATGAGATGTTAAGAATGAAATAAATGATGGTATTAAGCGTGTCATAAATCGAAATTGAAATGAATCTTCTGTATCTCAAATAGTTTTAGTTTGACTACTTAATTACAGAATAATTCTTAATCAATGGAGTAATTTGAGAGAATTGTATTGAAACACTTTGGTTCTATGTATGAATTTAGGGAAAATAATGTTCATGAAAATTAGTTACGGACATGACAAAAGTAAGTACGTTTACGCTATAGAAGCTGATGATGATAAAGCAAAAATAGAGATGAACCTCTCAGAAATGATTAAGTAGGAGATTATGAAATTGATGAAGGGAAAAGGACCAGCAGACCCCATGGTGAATTTTGCTCACTTGCATGATTTCGCAAGTAGTGTTCTTAAACACAGACTTGATTTTTCTTTGACTTGTCATGATTTATTTGATTTTGAATCTTGGATAGTTGACTCTGGTGCATGCTATCATATTTGTTTCAAAACTGACCTAATGATAAAACCAAACAAACCAAGCAGATTTACTCCTGTCTACATGCCCAATAACACCATGGCTGCTATACATCACATTGGAGATGTGCAGCTTACCAACAAAATAACCTTGACTAAAGCCCTGCATATTCCTTCTTTTAAATTCAACCTATTGTCTGTTTACAAGTTAATCAGTTCAGCCCATGTCAAATTTGAATTTTATTCCTTGCACTGTATTTTGCAGGACCTGAAGACTAAGGAGGTATTGGCAGTAGGAAAGGTTGTGAGAGGGTTATATGTTCTTGACAAATACTCTTTTAGTAGAGATGTTATTAAGAAACACACAGTTTTTCTTGAATTTCCTTTATTAACCATAGATTCAAATGGCTCTAGTAATAATGATGCTTGCTCTATTTGGCACAATAGACTCGGTCATTCTCCCATTAATGTCTTCAAAGACATTCCAGATATTATGAATGGAGTTCAAAATTTTGATAAAACTTGTGATATTTGTCCCCTAGCTAAACAGCAGAGACTTTATTTTTCTTCGAGTGATACTCACACTAATCGCATTTTTGAGTTGTATACATGTTTGGGGACCATATAATCATCACAATATAACAGGGGGGGTCTATATTCTTACTATTGTTGAGGATTACAGCAGGGGAACATGGACATATTTAATGCAAAATAAATCCCAGGTTGCTAGTATCTTAAGAAAATTTTGCAAGATGATCACCAATCAATTCAATACAACCATTAAGATCATTAGGACTGATAATGGGATAAAATTTTTGGGAAATAATTGTCAAGATTTGTTTACTGAAATGGGAATTATTCATCAAAGGAGTTGTGTTTACACACCTCAACAAAATGGGTTGGTTGAGAGAAAATATAAGAACCTGTTACAAGTAGCTAGAGCCCTGATGTTTCAAGCCAAATTACCACAAAAATTCTGGGAAAAATCCATTCTAATTACTACATACATCATCAATAAACTGCCCACACCTATTCTTATTTGGAAAACACCATATGAAATGTTATTCAATAAACCACCATCTTATGCTAATTTAA
Organism: Excoecaria cochinchinensis; assembly: GCA_947683425.1. NCBI lineage: Eukaryota > Viridiplantae > Streptophyta > Magnoliopsida > Malpighiales > Euphorbiaceae > Excoecaria > Excoecaria cochinchinensis. Next base: position 1,725,907 of record CANTUQ010000069.1, read on the forward strand.
AGGTTTTTGGTTGCCTATGCTATGCTACAAATACCATGCCAAAGAAAACCAAATTTGAATCTAGAGCCTTTAAATGTGTTTCCATTGGTTATGTATCTGGAAAGAAAGCTTACAAACTTTATAATCTTGATGATCAAACCATCATAATTTCCAGAGATGTCATATTTCATGAACATATTTTTCCTTACCTATCCATTAACACACAAACCAAGCCTCAACTTGACACCTGTTTGCCAGCTATTTCTGCCCCTCCTATTTTTTCATTCGATGAAAATATGCCTTTTCAGTTTGATACTGAAAATGAAACATCTATTTTACCAGAAAATAAAGTTATCCAACCAGAACCTAGCCCTTCCCATGACTCAGTTGAATTGGATTCTTCCCAGTCCCAGCCATTGAGGAAAAGTAACAGAGTCACTCACAAACCTGCTTAGTTAAATAATTTTATCTCTAGTGTTAGAGTGGGAAAAGTCATAAATGATACCTTTAGTTCCAATCACCTCTACAGGTCTTACTCTTCCTTCCCTACACTTGAATCGCACTCTAACCTTAGCACTATTTCTTTCTCACCCGAACATATGTCATTTGTTGTATAGTTGTCAACTTTTCAGGAACTAAAATCTTATAAAAAGGCCAAGTTAGACCCACACCGGGTTACTGCAATGCAACAAGAATTGAAGACTTTAGAAGAAAATCAGACTTGGGAAATCATGTCTCTACCACCAGGGAAGCAGGCCATCAGATCCAAGTGGGTCTATAAACTGAAACTGAAGCCTGATGGTACAATAGAGAGACGCAAAGCCCGATTGGTAGCCAAAGGGTATAACCAAATTGAAGGAGTTGGTTTTACAGAGAGATTTTCACCAGTGGCTAAGACAGTAACAATACAAATTCTGTTTGCTATTGCTTCAGCTAATTCATGACCTCTATTTCAACTTGATATCAATAATGCGTTCCTTCATGGATCCATTAATGAAGAAGTGTATATGGTGCCCCCAGAAGGATATGACAAAGCTTCTAATGGGCAAGTTTGCAAGCTTCGACGGTCCCTTTATGGCTTAAAATAAGCTTCAAGGTAGTGGAATCAAGAATTCACCTCAAGTCTCTAGAGTTTTGGCTTCCAGCAGTCCAAGCATGATCATTGTCTATTTATGAAGCCTTCAGGTACTTCTCATATGGCTTTACTGGTATATGTTGATGATGTGTTGATTATTGGTCCTTTAGAAGATAGCATAAGGGCAGTAAAACAGTTTTTACAAGATGAGTTCACCATCAAAGATTTGGGATATGCAAAATTTTTCCTAGGAATTGAAATCTCAAGATCTGAACATGGGACAACCATCAATCAAAGAAAGTATATACAAGATATAACTAGGAATGCTGGTCTCAGTAATGCTAAAGCTAGTAGTACTCCTTTGCCTTTGGGTATTAAACTAACTGAGAATGCTGGCTGTCTCTTAGCTGATCCTGAACCTTATAGAAGATTAATTGGTTAGTTGCTTTATTTAAACTTCACTAGACCTGATATATCTCATGGCGTTCAACAAATTAGTCAATATATTCAAGCTCCCCGTCTACTACATTGGGAGTCTGCCATGCATTTGCTCAGATATTTGAAGGGCTCTACAGAAAAGGGTTATTTTTCCCTATTAACAATCAGTTGCAGCTAACTGCTTATTCTGATGCTGACTGGGCATCCTACAAAGACACCAGATAATCTCTCACAAGTTTCTTTATTTTCCTTGGTACTTCTCTCATTTCTTGGAAGACCAAGAAATAGTCTACAGTGTTTAGATCCTCTGCTGAAGCTAAATACAAAAGCATGGCTTGGATTTCTTATATTCTTCAAGACTTCCATGTCCCTATCAATCTCCCTATTCCTTTTTTGTGTGACAATAAAGCTGATCTCCATATAACAGCTAACCTGGTTTTTCATGAATGCACCAAACATCTTGATATTGATTGTCACCTAGTACGCAATCAATACAAATATGGCTTCATCAATCCACAACACATTCCTTCTCAGCAGCAGGTGGCAAATATATTCACCAAAATTCTACCTCCAACAGCCTTCTTTTCTCTCTTATCCAAGTTGGGCATGGTTACTCTCCCTTGATCCAACTTGAGGGGGGATGATAAATTACCCATTTTTGTCTTTTTGTATATATGCATTTTTACTCATTTTTACTGCTACTGTTTTTCTTTTCCTTATTTCCGTTACTCCCTTCCTTTATTTTAGGTCAGTAGTGTCATTCCTTTTGTGTGAGTAGATTCTCGCTGACTTGTATACGTTTTTAGTTATTCTTTCTTGTATATAAGCTGTAACTTTTATTGCACCTATATGAGAATATACAGAAAATACTTCTCATCTTCTTCTCTTATTTTACTCTGCTAATTTACAGAGTTTTGTACAGAGAAATTATAAACGAAGGAGAAAATAAGAGTATGGAAAGAATCGTTTAGATAGAGAGGAGTGAAAGGAGAATGAAAAATATGTGAAACAAATGACATTTTATTTTTATACAAAATTTCAAAATAAAAAATGACCGTTTTGAGTTTTTAAATGCACCAGGAAGATGTTTATTTTATTCGAATTCTTGAAAAATTCATCAAAAATATTTAATTTAAAATTTTAATGGTGCGGTTTTTTATATTTGTTTGAGAAAAATTCTTAGTATTTTTGTGGGAGATGAGTTAATAGGTTGGATTTATATTATGTAGTAGATATGGACTATAAATTAAAATCTAAAAAAATAATTTTGATTAAGTGATTTGCATTCGCTGCATATAGATCTGTTAAATGAGTCTGTCTTGCATTTGGTTAGTTTCTGATCATGTCAGTTTTGATTGCTATTTTTTGGTCAATTTCATGTCAAATGTGCTTTTTGTTATTGTCAGATTGATGAGTTTAGTTTTAAAGATGTGAAATTTATACAACTGAGGAAGTAATACACATCGTTTTGCTTAGGCAGCTTATACGCTCTGTTTTGCTTATTGGTGACTAAGGCGGGAAATAACAGAATTCAGTTGTTTCTTTTTTCTTGCTCCTTGTCATTTCCTATTTTGTATAAATACCTTACTCTGTTCTCCTCTGTTTCTTTAGTTGTGTAATCAATGGAATAATAACTATATAAGTTTTATTTCTCTCGTTTCATATGGTATCAGAGCGGGTTCTGAATTGATCCTACGATGGCGAGAGGCAAACAAAACCAGAATTGATTTCATGAAATAGCAGCTAATGTTGATTTTCCTGATGATTCAAGACCTGGTGTTGGCGGTGCGAATGGAAGTATTGACGTCGGTGTTTCTGATGACAGATTTTCAATCAGAATTGAAGGTAATGTTAATCATATTACTGGATCTGGTTCACAGTCTGAAAATCCTAGATTTTTGCTTGTTAGTACACAACTTAATGGTCATAATTACATGTTTTGGAGTCGTTCTATGATTCGTGCCTTGAAGGTAAAGGAATTAGCAGATCTAATATTAGAGGAACCTGAAATACCTCCTGAAGGTACACCGGCGTTTAAGAAATGGATGAAGTTAGATAATCTGGTTACTACGTGGATTCTAAATGCAATTACCAAAGATTTATCTGATGGTTTTTAGTATGTGTCAACGTCTAGGGAGTTATGGCTAGATCTTCAGGATCATTTTGGAGAAAGTAATGGTCCACAGATTTTCAAGATCAAAAGAGAATTAAGCTTGATTCATCAAGGAAATAACTCAGTCATGATGTATTTCTCAAAATTAAAGAAATGTTGGGATGAGTTAACTTTCTTAAGACCTGTTCCTTATTGCCATTGTGGCGCAAAAAAATCCTGTATTTGTAATGCTTTTCGAAGAATTTAGGATGTTCAAGAAGAGGACAAAGTTTTTCAGTTTCTCTTAGGGTTAAATGAGCAGTATGACCATGTGAAGAATCAGATTTCTTTAATTGAGCCTATGCCAAATCTCAATAAAGTTTACTCCATAGTGCTTCAAGTGGAAAAACAAAATGAGATTTCAGTGGATCAATCTTTTAATATGGTGGCATTTGTTAGAAAGGATGGAAAGGGCAAACAAACTGTAAAAGCAAAAGGGAAGAAGAAAGCTAGAGAGTCAGGAGATGAAAAATTATGTTCTCATTGTGGCTCAACAGGGCACATGAAGTCTAATTGTTTTCAGCTCATTGGTTATCCGGATTGGTGGAAAGGAGATAAGTCACAGAAGAAGGAATATCCAAAGTCAAAAGTAAGAGTCAATGCAACAGTTACTAAAGACATGGTTGATTCCAGTTATGAAGATATAGATTCAGATGAATCTATATCTGCTAATTTTGGCAAGATGTTGACTGACATACATCGCATGATGAAGGGCAAAAATGTTATCTCCAGCAATCCTATTACCACTACAGATTTTACTGCTTTTGCTGGTTTCTCAGGTAAACCCTTAAACACTCAGAATTTTGATTTCTTTATGAAAGAATGTTGGATTATTGATAGTGGAGCTACTTCTCACATGACTGCCAAAGGAAATAAGATGATTAATATACATAGTCTGCCCTCCAAACAAACTGTCACGCTACTTGATGGAAAAATTAGAATGGTTAAAGAAATAGGGGAGGTTCATTTGTCAAATAGGCTGGTTTTGGACAAAGTCTTGTTGGTTCCTAGTTTTCAGTACAATTTGCTGTCAGTTAGTCGATTATTGTAACAAGCTTCTATAGAAGCTGCTTTTTACAATGATTGTTGTTGTCTACAGGACCAGGGGAGTAAGGAGCTTATAGCGGTTGCCTGGAATTATCAAGGACTTTATCTACTGGATAAGCAATCTTTTAATTCTAAGTGTAGAAATGTAGTGCAAAGGTGTTTACTTTCACTAAATGACTGTAATACAATGCCTATAGAAGACATTTGGCATCTGAGATTAGGGCATGCTTCTTTTGATGTTCTAAGTCAAATACGTGATGATGTTGTTTCTATTGATTGTTTGAATAACGATTGCAGAATCTGTCATTTGGCTAAACAACATAGATTTTCCTTTTCCAGAAGTATCACTATATGCAATGTTTATTTTGAGTTGATTCATGTTGATCTATGGGGCCCTTATAAAGAAAGATCACTTATAGGAGGTCGATATTTTTTAACTATTGTTAATGATTATTCCAGGGTTACATGGGTTGTTTTATTGCATAACAAGGCTCAGACTTTCGCTGCTCTAATTATTTTTTTGAACATGATTGAAGTTCAGTTCAATGCTAAAGTTAAGATGATTAGGTCCGATAATGGCAGGGAATTTGTTAATCGTAGTTTTGCTCAGTTGTTCATGGGCAGGGGTATTGTGCATCAGCAATCTTATGTGTATACGCCACAGTAGAATAGTACTGTGGAAAGAAAACATAGGCATTTGTTAGAATTGGCACGGGCCATTTTGTTTCAGGCTCATCTTCCACCTAGTTTTTGGGGTGAAGCAATACAAATGGCAGTAGCTATTGTTAATGTGTTGCCTACTAGGGTGCTTCAGTGGGTCACTCCCTATGAAAAGTTGTATGGCCATGCTCCTGATTATTCAAGATTTTATGTTTTTGGTTGTGAATGTTTTTATACTGATGTTCAACCACAGAAAGATAAGTTTGAGGCAAGAGCACACAAGGGTTTGTTTCTTGGTTTTACTCCAGGAAAAAAGGGATTTAAGGTAACGGATTTAGACAGTAAGAAAATCCATGTTAGCAGAGATGTTCATTTTATAGAAACAAGTTTTCCTTATAATTCACAATCTGTTAATATACAGAACCCCGAAAATCCAATACTTGTTACGAAGCCGACTCCTATCAAATTCTACTGATATTGTATCTTTCACAATATCAGTTAGACAATCTACCAGGAAATCTGTTAAACCACAATGGTTTAAGGATTATGTTACTTATGCCTTTTAAAATTCCATCGATTTTTTGTCCAACTTGTCCAACTCTGATGATCACAAGGCTTTCTTATCCACTATTGCTCAATTCAAGGAGCTTGCCACATATTATGAAGCTCAGCAAGATCTAGCATGGGTTTCTGCTATGGATTAAGAAATAGCAGCCTTGGAAGCAAATAACACATGGGAGGTTGTCTCATTACTAGCTCACAAAAGACCTTTAGCTACAAAGTGGGTTTATCGTATTAAATACAAATCCACAGGAGAAGTTGACAGATTCAAGGCGAGATTAGTAGCCAAGGGATTTAATCAAGAATTTGGAGTGGATTATCATGAGAGTTTCAGTCCCGTAGCCAAATCTGTTACAGTCAAAGTTTTTCTTGCTGTTGGAGCTGCTTTTCATTGGCCTATTCATCAAATAGATGTTAATAATGCATACTTGCATGGTCACTTAGATGAAGAAATCTATTTGCAACCGCCATTGGGGTATAGTAAAGCTAAGAAGGGACAAGCTTGTCGATTAATTAAGTCTTTATATGGGCTAAAGCAGGCTGGCAGACAGTAGCACAAGGAAATTTCTGAGAAGTTGCTTGAGTTTGGGTTCAATCGATCCTATAATGACCATTGTTTATTCTCTATGACAATCAAGGGTAATCTTCTTGCTCTTCTGGTTTATGTTGATGATATTCTCATCATGGGAGCCCAAGAAAGTGATATAAATGCAGTAAAATCATATTTGCATGATTTGTTTACTATTAAGGATTTAGGTGCAACAAAGTATTTCCTGGGATTGGAGATTACTAGAACAGCAGAGGGGATTTTCTTGTCTCAAACCAAATATATAGCTGATATTCTGACAGATGCAGGCCTTACTGGTGCAAAAATTATTGGTAATCCAACTGATCATGGTATTGATCTTACTACAGAAGGGGAATTATTGACCGATCCTGCTGTCTACAGGCGTCTTGTGGGTAGGCTTTTGTATTTACAGTTTAACAGACCTGACTTGTCTTTTATAACTCAACAACTTAGCCAATTCATGCAAAAACCATGTAAGCATCATTTGGTGGCTGCTCTGCATGTTTTGAAGTATTTGAAAGGCACAATGGGTTATGGGCTCTTTTACAGCAGTAATTCTGATATTTCCAAGTTGACTGCTTACTGCGATGCTGATTGGGCTAAGTGTAAGCAAACCAGACGATCATTGATTGGGTTTTGTGTTTTACTGGGTGATTCTTTGATTTCATGGAAAACTAAGAAGCAAACCACTGTTAGCCGTTCAAGTGCTGAAGCTGAGTATATGAGCATGGCAATGACTTGTTGCGAATTGAAATGGTTACAATTTTTGTTGGCGAATTTTGGTGTGTCAATTCAATTACCAATTCAACTATATTGTGATAGTAGTTCAGCTAGCTCCTTGGCACATAATCCTATTGCTCATAACCGGACCAAGCACATAGACATTGATTGTCATTTGATTCGTGATCATGTGTCTACTGGTTTTGTGCACCTTTCCCATGTTTCTACTAAACAACAAGCAGCAGATTTGTTTACTAAAGCTTTATCTCTGGATCATATGTTACCTACTTTGTCCAAGTTGGGATTGCTTAATGGCTTGAAGGCTCCAACTTGGGGGGGGGGGGGGGGGGGGGTGTTATTGTGAAACTTATATAACTGAGGAAGTAATACACATCGTTTTGCTTATACGCTCCGTTTTGCTTATTGGTGACTAAAGTGGGAAATAACTGAATTCAGTTGTTTCTTTTTTCTTGCTCCTTGTCATTTTCTATTTTGTATAAATACCTTACTCTGTTCTCCTCTGTTTCTTTTGTTGTGTAATCAATGGAACAATAACTGTATAAGTTTTGTTTCTCACGTTTCATTAAAGAAATAGAGAAAATGAAAAGACAATATCGAGTATAAAATTTATAGCAGTATAAATTCTTTATATATTAATAAAATGACATAATATAGATAAAATTAATTTTTTTTCAAATAAAAATTTTAGTGATCAAAAAAATTGAAAAATTAGATTTTTCTTTTTCTAAAAAAATCAATTTAGGGTTGACCCATTCGAATTACAGACTTGGATCTGATAGGATTTAATGTGTTTTCGGGGTGGATTTTTTGAGTTTCAAGTTCGAATCAGGTTCGATCCTTAATTTTTTGGATCATTTAGATTCTTTCGGATTCAGAACACTATTTTTCTTAGATCGAGTAAAATATTGTCAGGTCTAATTGAAACTTAAAAATATTATACCGAGGTTGAATTTCAACATTTTTACTAATATAATTATAAGATTAATAAAATAATAGAGTGCTATTATACTTTTAAAATAAATAATTTAGAAAAAAAAAATAATCGTTAGCACAGCTGCATATCTTTCTTTTTCTTTTTTTTTTCTTTTTTTTGAGAAGTAGCACAGCTGCATATCTTAGTTATTGATGGAATATGTCATGGTATGTGTATGATGATCACGCAGCGGAAAACCAAAAAAATTTGATCATACATGCCAAACAATTCCATGACAAGAATCGGAAACATGCAATTTTAGGGTTTTAATAACTTACAACTTTAGATGCCTTTCAAATTGAATTTGATGATGACCAGCAATTTAGATGATCTTGTCCACCTTAGATGTTCACCACCAATGCCAAGGAACAGCCTTTTTCGCCACTCCTCTCTATTCTCACACACACACTCGCAAAGACGGCTCAAAACCGAAAGTGCTAGCTTACTAAATATGTATTGTGTAATGGAATTAGTTTGAAGCCACAAGACTTGATCTTGTCCTTCTACTATGTGTAATCAATGCTCAAAGTCACAAGCAAGCAAGGAAGAATCCTTCTCCTTGTGTATTTCGGCCAAGAAGAAAAAAATGAGAGAGAGAGAGATGTTTCACGCAAAACCTAGCCACCACTCTCTTTTTTTTTTTTTCTTAGGGTTTTATTCTTATCTAATATATACCCCTCCTTATGGCAAGTCTTTAATCCGAATTTTCCTACCTTGAGATAGTTAATTCAACCTTAAACACTTCCTAAAGATCAGTAGTAAATATTAGCTCAATCCCTTTTGAATTTAAAATTCAAATTGATTTGAAATAAAACCTTAAGATGTATTAATCAAACTAATCACTTACCATTTAACTTGTGATGAAATTCCCATGGTATATATCCTTTGGAATTTCGGCTAGGTCATCCCATTATTAAGTGATTTAGTTTGACTTAAATATCTTAGGATTTAATACTCAATTAAATTAATTAATACAACATAATTAATTAATTGAAATTAAACCTATGTGGGCCGAATTTCCTCTCTCATGGACCAAGGTCCATTAGCAATTAAATACCCATTACATATACATTAATTTGACTTAAATTAAAAGCCTAAATTAATGCTCAATACTTTATTCAAGTATTTTAAGCCCAATGCTTTGTGTGCGATCCTATAGGTCCATTTAATATTGGCAATGAATTAAAAATTAATTCAAAGGCTATATATATTCTCTAGCAAGATATTATAGCATTCCAAATTAAATGAAAATGCAATTGGCATTTAGTGACCTAATGCAATTTTATATATTCCCTTACCCATAAATATCAGAATTAACATAAGGCATGGAACAAGTCATCCTCATGTGTAAGTTAATTCCTTTCTTGATATTCCAGTGACACTGAACTTCTCAGATAAATAATGATTGCACATTATTACATCTCGGTATGGCCATACACTTCTCAGTTCACTGATCAAGTGGCCGATGATATTTTCTCTCTTATAGAGAGGGGTAATCCCTTCACTTCTCTCATGCTCTCTAACATGAATCAATGCATACCCAAGCATACCCATACTTGTCACTCAGTTACGAGCACGTTAGGTGTATGTCAAAGTACACAGTAATTCATAAAGAGTTTCATAGAGATTTTAGGTCTAAGAACTCCGATACAAAACTTGCATATGAGGAACACTTATGACTTGTACCATGTAGTGTTCTCATGTGTGGATCGTATCCAAATACCATGTTACAAACATGTATCTATGATCTCTGATTGACACTTTTGTCCTTATGATCCGTAAGACAGAACTCAACTAATCAGAGAGAGCATACTAGTCTTAATTCATTTGTTATTCCCATAACAATGACTGACTAGGGATATTTAGAATGAAGTCTCATTTGTTTCAAGGTCTTACAACCATGTGCCTCACACATGATAACTTAAACTGAAACAACATTCTTGGATAGTTCTATCAATTGACATGCACAGGAATACAATGGATAAAACAAATGCCTCATTTATTAACTAAAGTGTTTTATTACAATGTATTGGGGCTAGGGCTTACACTAACAATCTCCCACTAGCACTAGTCCCAATTGGGCATAGCCCTAAGACCGAATGATCTCAAATGAGCTTCGTGCAGATTTGGGCGCAACTGTTTCGTCAAAGGATCTGCTACATTGTCTTCACTTGCTATCTTGCTGACCTTGACGTCCCCACGATCAATGATTTCTCTGATCAGGTGGTACCTCCTGAGTATGTGTTTGGATTTCTGGTGTGACCGGGGCTCTTTGGCCTGTGCAATAGCCCCGTTGTTGTCACAAAAAATTTCTAATGGATCTAGGATGCTTGGGACCACTCCTAATCCAGAAATGAAATTTCTAATCCAAACAGCCTCTTTTGCAGCCTCACTTGCTGCAATATACTCAGATTCTGTAGTTGAGTCGGCAACGGTCTCTTGCTTTGAGCTTCTCCAGCTGACAGCAGCACCATTTAAAACAAAAATGAATCCAGATTGCGATCTTGAGTCCTGAGTGCTGGTTTGAAAAGCAGCATCGGCATAGCCTTGTATGACGAGCTCTTCCTGACCACCATACACCAAGAAGTGATCCTTAGTCCTTCGTAGGTACTTTAGAATCCCTTTTACAGCAGACCAGTGCTTTTCACCAGGGTCTTGCTGAAACCTACTGGTTATACTCAGTGCATGAGCAACATCCAACCTAGTACATAACATAGCGTACATGATAGATCCAATAGCAGATGCATATGGGATTCTACTCATGTTGTCCCTTTCCTCTTTGGTTTTAGGGCACTGTTCTTTAGTTAAAGGAACTCCCAAAGCCAAAGGTATGTACCCTTTCTTTGAGTCTCCCATACTAAAACGCTTTAGTACCTTGTCTATGTACTTTTCTTGACTTAGTCCCAATAGACGATTCGATCTATCTCTGTAGATCCGAATGCCAAGTATTGTCTCAGCTTCACCTAAGTCTTTCATTGAGAAACATTTCCCCAACCATTGCTTAACCTTTTGCAATGTTGGAATGTCATTCCCAATGAGAAGGATGTCGTCCACATACAGGACCAGAAACACTACTATGCTCCCACTAACCTTCTTGTATACACAAGGCTCATCTTCGTTCTTGACGAAGTCAAATTCTTTGACTGCCTCATCAAAACGAAGATTCCAACTTCGGGATGCTTGCTTTAATCCATAAATGGATTTCTGAAGCTTGCAAACCTTCTTAGGATGCTTGGGATTGACAAAACCTTCAGGCTGTGTCATAAACACCTCCTCTAGTAAATTTCCATTGAGGAAAGCAGTTTTGACATCCATTTGCCATATCTCATAATCATGATATGCAGCTATGGCAAGCAAGATCCTAATGGACTTGAGCATGACTACAGGCGAAAAGGTTTCATCATAGTCTACACCATGTGTTTGTCGAAAACCTTTCGCTACTAGTCTACCTTTGTAGGTCTTATCAGCTTTGAGTTTAAATAGCCACTTGCATTCAATTACTTTAGCACCTTGTGGTGGATCAACCAAGGTCCAAACCTGGTTATCGTACATTGATTGCATCTCGGATTTCATGGCTTCAAGCCAATTTTTCGAGTCTGGGCTTTCAATAGCTTCTCGGTAGGTAGTAGGATCCTCACGATCTACTAACTCAATAGTGTCACTGTCAGTGATTAGAAAACCATATCTCTCAATCTCCTGACGTACCCTACCGGACCTTCTAGGTACTTGTGCAATGGGTTCTTGTTCCACAATTGGTTGTGAACTTGATCCCATTTCCAACTCATCCTGTATAGGAGTTTGTGGCGTTTGAATTTCTCCAAGTTCTACTTTACTCCCACTGTCTTTCTTGAGAAGGAACTCCTTTTCCAAGAAAACAGCCTTGCGAGCAACAAATACTTTGTTCTCGGTTTGTGAGTAAAAGTAGTATCCCTTTGTTTCTTTGGGATAACCCACAAATAAGCAGACAGTGGATTTGGACTCTAGTTTGTCAGATGTTAATTTCTTAACATGTGATTCACAGCCCCAAATCCTGAGAAATGACATATTGGGTTCTTTCCCAGTCCATACCTTGTATGGTGTCTTTTCAACTGCTTTAGTTGGAATACGGTTTAGTAGAAACACAGCAGTTTCTAATGCATAGCCCCAAAAAGAGACAGGAAGATTTGCTTGACTCATCATAGATCGAACCATGTCCAATAGAGTTCGATTTCTCCTTTCGGACACACCATTCCATTGTGGTGTTCCAGGAGGAGTGAGCTGTGATATAATACCACACTCCTTTAGATGACAGTCAAACTCTTGGCTTAAATATTCGCCACCTCGATCTGACCGAATGGCTTTTATACTTTTGCCAAGTTGGTTTTCTACTTCGTTTTTAAACACTTTGAATTTCTCAAAAGTTTCAGATTTATGCTTCATTAGATAGACATAGCCATATCTACTGAAGTCATCTGTGAATGTCACGAAGTAGCTAAAACCACCTCTGGCTTGTGTACTTAATGGTCCACATACATCGGTATGTATTAGCTCCAATAAGCCATTAGTCCTCTCACCTTTCTTATTAAAAGGACTTTTTGTCATTTTTCCATGCAAACATGGCTCGCATGTATCATAAGACTCTAAGTCGAATGACCCAAGTACTCCAGTTTTGTGGAGTCTTAAAATGCGTTTTTCGTTTGCATGTCCTAAACGACAATGCCAGAAGTAAGTAGGGTTTAACTCATTTGATTTAACCCTCTTTGTATTAATGTTGTATATGGACTCTTTGTTTGATAGATCAAGGATATAAAGGCCATTTTGCAACATGGCATTGCCATATGAAATGCCTTGGCGACGAATATGAGCATTGCAATTTTTAATAACAAAATCAAATTCATCCAAATCCAATAATGAAACTGAAATAATGTTTCTGCTCATAGCAGGCACATAATAACAATTTTTCAAAATTAAACAAAGTCCTGAAGGTAAAGTGAGTTGATAGTCGCCTATCTCCATGGCAGCAACTCGTGCTCCATTCCCCACACGGAGGTCCACTTCATTCTTCCCAAGTAATCTCCTATTTCTTAGCCCCTGCACATTTGAACAAATGTGAGAACCACAACCGGTATCTAGTACCCAAGTGGTAGAAATAGAAAGGTTAATTTCAACAACAAAAATACCTGAACTGGACGCCTTGGCTCCATTCTTTTTTTGTTCTTCCTTGAAGAGAGCGCAATTCTTCTTCCAATGCCCTATTTTGTTGCAATGGAAGCAAGTGCTCTCACTCTCTTTGGGCTTTTGCGCCTTGGGCTTGGATTGGGCCTGAGGTGCGCTCCCATTTGACTTGAACCGAGCCAGGTCATTCTTGGGTTTTGCCTTTCCCTTTCCTTTTCCCTTAGCCGGTCCCTTCTTAATGCCCCCTTGAACCATCAGTATGGGATTAGTCTTTCGAATGTTTTCTTCAGCATTCTTAAGCATCCCATGAAGCTCAGTAACTGACTTGTTCATCGCATGCATGTTATAATTCATTACAAATGGATCATAATCATCAGCCAATGATCCTAAAATCAAGTCAGTAGCCAATTCCTTTGGTACTTGTACCTCAAGCTTCTCAAGAGTATCAAGATACCCTTTCATCTTGAGTACATGTGTACTAACAGGAGTACCTGCAGCCATCTTACAGGAAATTAAGGCCTTAGTTGTCACAAACCTCTCGTGACGAGCTTGCTCTTGGAACATTTCCTTTAAGTGCACCATGATCGCATACGCCTCTTGGTCCATAAATTGCTTTTGCAAGTCAGGCACCATAGTGGCTAGCATCAAACAGGTCACATCATTGGAGTCGCTCTTCTTGGTCTCAAAAGTTTCCCTTTGAACCGCAGAGGCGTTCCTTGCAGGTTCTTGAGGCAAGGGTGCATCCAAAACATACGACTTTTTCTCTTGCTTAAGAACTATCCTTAAGTTTCGAGACCAGTCTATGAAATTGGTGCCATTCAATTTGTCCTTTTCAAGGACCGATCGCAATGAGAAATTGTTGTTTGAAGATGCCATTTTTCAATCTACAATAAAATTTAGCAAGATTAAATGAGGTCTTATTAATAATCCCACAAACCGAATTAATATCCCTTTAAATAATTCGCGTTAGTGATTTAATGTGGGCCAAGATCCACTTTTCACAACAACCTTATTAGTCAAGCTGAGCTTGTACACCTAACAAGTTAAGTTACTTAGGTAGGATAACTCCAATCATGATTCGTACATGACTCTTGGATCAAATGGGCTAACATCTTAAGATGTTATAGCACAAACCCATTTATTAGTTGCCTAGGTCCGGGCATCCCTTTCCATGTTAAGTCCAACCTACATTCACAACTCATGCCTCACAAAGATAATCGGGCGCATCTAGGACTCCTAGTCTACGTTACCGATGATCGATGCCTTGACATGTTTCGAATTAGGAAGGCAACTTTATGACTTACAATTTTAGGGATTCATTTTATTACGGCTTACATGGCATACGCTTTGTCATCCATTCATAGCATGCATATATAAATAATTGCATAAAGTAAAGCGTGACAAACATGGGCCCATAAAACCTACAACTAAGATTCTATACTATTACACAAGAATCTTCTTAGTTGGGCTTCATCTTGATTTACAAAGTCTTCAAGTAAATTCTATTCTAAGAAATAAATGAAACTTTTACAATAATACATAATGGCTCGCAGGCCATAATTAATTACAAAAACCCAGGGCCCATGAATGCACCATGCATATCCATTTATCACACCAAACAAGCAAATTAATATACATAACATTCATGGATCAAACAAAGTCCAATTTTAATTAAATTAGCCAAGCCCATTAATGGAAATTGTGTACTTGAACCTTTAAGAGATGACCCTATGATGGGCCTGGGCCGAGGCCCAATGGACTAAATCCTCTTATTGAATAAGTTCTCTTAAAAGCCCAAAACACAAACTAGTTAGATTTGTGCTATAAATCAACTCTAGTATAATTTCCAATTTTGCCATTTTAATAATATGTCATACTGCCCATAAACATTAAAAATTCATATAATATGTACCGACATGAATTAAAAATAAAATCATGAAGAACATATATATAAAACATGGCATGCATATAAAAACAAACAAACAACAAAAACTAGTTGTTTAATGCTTATGTGATGCCAAAAATGCACAAACACTTAAATCAATTTTATGAGTCATTTAATAATCTAAATAAGGTCATAAATATTGATTTAACATTCTGTACCAATCTGATCTAAATGTGTTTTTACCATTTTAATCAAATCAAAACAAAACAATGTTGATTAAACATGTAACAAACACAAACTAGTCATGTTTTAAGTGATTTTAAAATTAATCAATTAATTTGTCATGGACCAGAATTAAAACCATATTTAAATAAAGTCCAGACCTGATATTTAATAATTTAAAAACACTTACAAACATGCCAAAACCAATTTTACATTTAATATATAAAACTAGTTGTTAAAATTTCAATTAACATGCCATAATGCACCTAGTTTTAACATTAACATGTACCATCAGGTATACATAATTAAATCTGACCATTAACAGCCCCTAAACAACCTAAGGACAGTATATTAACATGTCATATTAATTATAATACCTATCTAATCAATTAAAATCGTTTTTACACCAAAACAATGCAAAAAAAAAACCAAAACAGAAAATTTCAGCATTGCATGTATTAAAAGTAACGATTTTTAATTAATTATTTCATGCACCTAAAGCACTAAAATAAGCATGTTTAGGCTCTGATACCACTGATGGAATATGTCATGGTATGTGTATGATGATCACGCAGCGGAAAACAAAAAAAATTTGATCATACATGCCAAACAATTCCATGACAAGAATCGGAAACATGCAATTTTAGGGTTTTAATAACTTACAACTTTAGATGCCTTTCAAATTGAATTTGATGATGACCAGCAATTTAGATGATCTTGTCCACCTTAGATGTTCACCACCAATGCCAAGGAACAGCCTTTTTCGCCACTCCTCTCTATTCTCACACACACACTCGCAAAGACGGCTCAAAACCGAAAGTGCTAGCTTACTAAATATGTATTGTGTAATGGAATTAGTTTGAAGCCACAAGACTTGATCTTGTCCTTCTACTATGTGTAATCAATGCTCAAAGTCACAAGCAAGCAAGGAAGAATCCTTCTCCTTGTGTATTTCGGCCAAGAAGAAAAAAATGAGAGAGAGAGAGATGTTTCACGCAAAACCTAGCCACCACTCTTTTTTTTTTTTTTTCTTAGGGTTTTATTCTTATCTAATATATACCCCTCCTTATGGCAAGTCTTTAATCCGAATTTTCCTACCTTGAGATAGTTAATTCAACCTTAAACACTTCCTAAAGATCAGTAGTAAATATTAGCTCAATCCCTTTTGAATTTAAAATTCAAATTGATTTGAAATAAAACCTTAAGATGTATTAATCAAACTAATCACTTACCATTTAACTTGTGATGAAATTCCCATGGTATATATCCTTTGGAATTTCGGCTAGGTCATCCCATTATTAAGTGATTTAGTTTGACTTAAATATCTTAGGATTTAATACTCAATTAAATTAATTAATACAACATAATTAATTAATTGAAATTAAACCTATGTGGGCCGAATTTCCTCTCTCATGGACCAAGGTCCATTAGCAATTAAATACCCATTACATATACATTAATTTGACTTAAATTAAAAGCCTAAATTAATGCTCAATACTTTATTCAAGTATTTTAAGCCCAATGCTTTGTGTGCGATCCTATAGGTCCATTTAATATTGGCAATGAATTAAAAATTAATTCAAAGGCTATATATATTCTCTAGCAAGATATTATAGCATTCCAAATTAAATGAAAATGCAATTGGCATTTAGTGACCTAATGCAATTTTATATATTCCCTTACCCATAAATATCAGAATTAACATAAGGCATGGAACAAGTCATCCTCATGTGTAAGTTAATTCCTTTCTTGATATTCCAGTGACACTGAACTTCTCAGATAAATAATGATTGCACATTATTACATCTCGGTATGGCCATACACTTCTCAGTTCACTGATCAAGTGGCCGATGATATTTTCTCTCTTATAGAGAGGGGTAATCCCTTCACTTCTCTCATGCTCTCTAACATGAATCAATGCATACCCAAGCATACCCATACTTGTCACTCAGTTACGAGCACGTTAGGTGTATGTCAAAGTACACAGTAATTCATAAAGAGTTTCATAGAGATTTTAGGTCTAAGAACTCCGATACAAAACTTGCATATGAGGAACACTTATGACTTGTACCATGTAGTGTTCTCATGTGTGGATCGTATCCAAATACCATGTTACAAACATGTATCTATGATCTCTGATTGACACTTTTGTCCTTATGATCCGTAAGACAGAACTCAACTAATCAGAGAGAGCATACTAGTCTTAATTCATTTGTTATTCCCATAACAATGACTGACTAGGGATATTTAGAATGAAGTCTCATTTGTTTCAAGGTCTTACAACCATGTGCCTCACACATGATAACTTAAACTGAAACAACATTCTTGGATAGTTCTATCAATTGACATGCACAGGAATACAATGGATAAAACAAATGCCTCATTTATTAACTAAAGTGTTTTATTACAATGTATTGGGGCTAGGGCTTACACTAACAGTTATCACATATCTTAAGATTTAATTATCACAAGCTCCTCTACGTGCATCTTTTAGTGCATCATATTGTGCAGTCGAGACAATAAGCAAACCTATAAGCTAAAAGTAAATGCACAATCATTACATTAGAACAGAAGCTGATCAAATACCTGATAACTGCAGATTTTGGCTCATAGTTAACTGAGCATCACCAAGTCCAGGTGGCACGTCAAACACAATAATGTCAAGATTGCCCCAATCAACTCAAATCAGCATTTTCTTAATACCACTCATGACCTTCAAGAAGAGAAGGTTATGTTGAAGTGAAATCCATAGTCGATTTTGTCATTGCAAAGCTTGGAAGAAAGCTCAAGCAATTTCTGATGAGGTAGAGGAAGAGAACAAGAAACAAGAGTACTCTAATCTAGGAGTCAAAATGATGGGAGAAAATCAAATAGTTTGTCATAAGGAAAGATATGTATATGCTATTTATTATTGCCATAAAATTAATGCCACCAAACTTTATGAGGTTCGTTTGAGGGTGCTGATAGCTATATAGATATATCAGTTTGGAATTTGAATCATTTTGTCTTTCAAGTGTTCAACATTAAGTCTGAAAAACCACCAATTTTTCACTTACTTAATATTGATACTTATTTGAATTCCCAATTAAGTTGGAGAATGGGTGTAGATATAATTTGGAATTTTATTTCATTGTAGTTTTTTGTATATTTATATTTTCCTTCTTGCGATGATTGATGCCTTTATGTACATGAACTCACTACATGCTTAGGGTAATATAAGTTTTTCAAGTTCTTCAAAAAAAATTTAAAAAAAAAATTGAAGAAAAAATAGTAGTGTGCTGCTGATAACATGCGTACGCATTTTTAATCCAATGAAAAATAAAAATAAAAATTTATTTTATGCTGATAAGACAGTATATATGCATATGTACGGTTAAACATATGCACTATAGCAATATTTTTATAAAAAGAAAGTTAAGAGGGTTTTAGTAGCGAGGGGGGAGTATTAAAAGAAAAGAAAAAGAAAAAAAAAATCTGATATGACACGCAATGCATGAACCACGAGAACATTAAGTCCCTTAATCTTCCCTCTTCTGCCAGAAAGCTCTTCCTTTGTGATACTCAACCATGGAGGAATCGCCAATCGCCATTGTTGAATCAAGACAAGAGCTTATGGTTTCACCAATTCATGCAAATCCCATCTTAAGAACAGCCCATTTCCTAAAACCCTCAATTGACTTAAAACTTGAAGGCATCAGCGACCCTCCCTCACTGCTCTTTGCCACTCACATTTGATCCTCAAAACTGACCTTTGACTGTTAAGTTTAATGGGTGGAGACACCCACAAAAGGGATGGAAAGAATGGGTTTGCAAGATGGCTTCCTTGAAGGAATCCACTTTGAAGAAAGTTGGTATTCACGAAGCAATCTTGAACTCTACTTACCAAATTGGTGAAAATAGTGATTTGGTTCTTGGGGTTGCAGAGAGATGCCCAGATACCAATTCATTCATTTTTTCTTGGGGTGAAGCTACATTGACACTTGAGGATATGATGATTGTTGGGTACTCTGTTTTAGGCTCCCCTGTTTCTGAACCTCTTGAAACGAAGGAATTGAAGCGAATTCAAGATAATTTGGTCCAAGCAAGATTAGAACTGGTAAGGTCACAATCTAAGAAGGTAAATCATCGAGGATGGTGGAAAAAGTCCATGGATAGTGGTAGCCAAATAGAGCACGAAGCATTTCTTTCTTTTTGGTTATCAAGGTTCGTTTTGCCTACCTCTTATGGTGTTATATGGGATTGTGTTTTCCCAATCGCGGTTCACTTGTCTGAAGCTACTAGAATTGCTTTGGCACCTGCTGTTCTTGCTACCATTTATAGAGATTTGAGCTTATTGAAAGAAAAGATTGTTTCTTTATCTAATAATAATATTGATCATAATGATGAGGAGAGATTAGAAGTCACAATTTGGTTTCCGTTTCAACTTGTTTTGGTTTGGATTTGGGAGAGATTTGTGAAACTGCGCCCTGCGCCTAATCTGATCAAGAATGGGAGCCAAGATTGGCTCAATGGAACAACCTTAAATGCAAAACTGAGAATGTGAGGCTGGTTTTAAACTCATCTAAAGAGAGTTTCGCATGGCGCCCGTATACTAAAACACAACAAAACTGGGATATGCCTAAGTTTTATAAGGAGAAAGAAATGTGGGTGATACTGAATTCAGATATAGATGAAGAATTTTTATCATTCATTCAATGTATGAGAGTTTTCTTGCTTGTTGGATTGGACTGCATAGAACAGTACCTTCCACATAGAGTAGCAAGGCAGTTTGGAATTGATCAAGATATTCCAGGCTTTGTTGCATATAAAATAAGTATAGACATGTCGAAATATCAAAATTTGAAGAGAAAGAACAGTTGTGAAACTTTCGTTTCTCTTGTCGATCAAGGGAAGCAATCAGAAACCTTGGCCAATAGTGATGAGATGGAAGCAGAAGATCCTGGTGAAGGAGATAAGTTGACAATTGCTGAGCTGCTGAAATCTAGGAGAAAGCATGGCTAGGAACACTCTTGCGCATAAATAACACGTTCATGGTATGCATTATCGACCATTCGCTTAACTAAATTAAGCAAGACCGTGAACCATTAGAAGCTTGAAAAGTAATCTGCATTCAACTTATCTGCAGGATTAATTACAAGGTCCACGAATAAGTTTGGAGCCAGAGGCGTAGCCAGAAAATTAGTACAATAAGGTTAAAAAAATAAAAATAAATTATTTAAATATTTAGTGGGTCATTTTCAAAAAAATTAAGATTATAAGATTATTTTTTAATTTTTTAGTGGGATGAATTTTATAAAAAAAATTAAAATTAAAGAATGTTTTTAAAATTTTTTTAGTTGAGTGGGGTCAATTGACCCCACTCAACTAGGGGCAGCTACACCCCTGCTTGGAGCTGCAATTTGATGCCTCTCAAAGCTGCAAAGCTGCTGGAGTTAGCGAGGTAATTTCTCGGAATCATCCGATATAACTAGAGTATCGAACTCTCCCATATTTTGATGAACTAAATTGTAAATTTAGATTGAACTGCTATGAATCTGAAAGCGACAAATTATAGTGTTAATTAGGTTACGTTTAAGAAGTTTATTTCCTTAATAGGTTCTTTAGTATCTCTGCAAATTCATGCCTTTTTGATTGATAATTGATTGAATCCCAAGATACCCCATTATCTTTTAATCAAGGCTATTCACCTTTGCATTTCCACCCCATCATCTTTGAATCCCCTCAATGTGTTATTCCAATAGACATTAATTATTTGCTCCTCAACTGTTGTCTTTTCACCATAATTATAACCCAGCTCTTATTTTATTTTATTTTTTAGGCTTTTGATACTATATAAAATTTGTATGAATCTAAAAAGTTGTCCAATTTAATAATTATAAGCTTACCATTTCTTTTATTTTTTTAAAAAAGTAATGAACTCGCCATTTTTTTAACGTTTAAAATGACTTGAGCCTTCTAAAATTGATTTTACCATTTCCTTTAATTATCCACAAAGATTCTCTCTCTCTCTCCAACATTTATAAAAACTTATTCTATCTTGTAGTTGATTAGATGTGGAAATAATGTTTTCATCTTCATGTACACTTAATCACTAACTAAATATCTCTAACACCGATCTTCTCATATAGAAGTAAAACACACACATTTTGTACTTTTAATATCATATGCTATTAAAAAAACGCAATCAATATCATATAATAAAACAATACATAATGTACGCTCTAGGATTAAGGAAAAAGGTATCAAAATGCAATTATTATTATCAAATTATAAGAAATTTAAGAAATTTGCTATTATTTTAATATATATATATATATAATTTGCTCATAAATCATTTATAGGATACGAACGACTTGGTTTTCAAGCCATAAATTATAATAGAGTGAAAATTTAGTGAAGAAGCTCCATAGATTCAAGAAATTTATTGAGGAAGCTCCTGAAATTCAAAAAACTACCATTAGTGATTTGAAACTTCATCGCAAAAGTTTTTTTTAAATTGACTAAAGAAATTTTAAAAAACAGCTTTATACATTTATAAAGATAATAATAAAGAGTGTGATATGATAGAATACATGTGTATCTCAATCGTCTTATCACACCAATCAAACAATGCATATTAGATTACCATTCAAATGCAGAAATTAAATATATTATTATGTTAAAATTCTGAAAAAAAAAAAAAAACTACATAAAAAGAGAATTATTGGGTGCGCTGCTGTGCCGTGCCCGCAGTCAAAAATAAATCTGAGAAAAATACGTGACTGACACGAAAGAATTAAACTCGTGCGAGTGGAAACAGAGAATTCGTTTTGTTGGTGACACACAGTCGCAATCACCATCACAAATCAACAACCCCATTTTCACTTTCCTTCTCTTAAACACAAAAATCACCATAATTCTACCATGGAGAAGGAAGAATCATCCTGCTCCATTGTTGAATCGAGGCAAGAGCATATGATTTCCCCAACTTCTCATGCAAATCCAACTTTGAGAACCGCCCATTTCCTCGAACCCTCTACCGATTCCAATCCTCAAGCACTATTTAAGCTTTCTTCTCCGTCACAATCCTCTTTGCCACCCTCATTTGATCCCCAAAACTGGCCTTTCACTGTCTGTTTTAATGGGTGGAGGCATCCTCTAAAGCAATGGGAAGAATGGGTTAGGAACATGGCTTCCTTACATGGACCAACTTGGAAGAAAGCTGGGATTCATGGCGCGATCTTCAATTCTATTTACCCTATCCATAAAGCAACTGATTTGATTCTTGCGGTTGCTAGGAGGTGGTGCCCAGATACTAATTCATTCATTTTTTCTTGGGGTGAAGCTACATTGACACTTGAGGATATGTTGATTGCTGGGTACTCTGTTTTAGGGTCCCCTGTTTTTGAACCTCTTCAAACAGATGAATTGATGGGAGTTCAAGAGAATCTGGTCCAAGCAAGATTGGAATTGATTAGGTCTTCATCTAAGAAGGCAGTTCAGAGCGCATGGTTGAAAAATTTCATGAACAGTGGGAGTGAAATAGAGCACGAAGCATTTCTTTCTTTGTGGTTATCAAGGTTTGTCTTGCCTACCTCTTTTGATGTTGTATGTGATTGTGTTTTTCCAATTGCGATTCACTTGGCTAGAGGTACTAGGATTGCTCTAGCTCCTGCTGTTCTTGCAACCATTTATAGAGATTTGAGCTTGTTGAAACAAAAGATTGTTGCTTTATCTAATAATCATACTGATAATAATGATGAAAAATTAGCTGTTAACATTTGGTCTCCGTTTCAATTAGTTTTGGTTTGGGTTTGGGAGAGATTTGTGAACTTGTGTCCCGAGCCTAACTTGATCAAGAATGGGGAGCCAAGATTGGCTAGATGGAACAACCTTAAATGCAAAACTGAGGATGTGAGGCTGGTCTTAGACTCATCTAGAGAGAATTTTATTTGGCGACCTTATACTAAAACAATGGAAAACTGGGATATGCCTAAGTTTTATAGGGAGAAAGAAATGTGGGTGTCACCGAATTGTGCTTTGGATGAAGAGTTAATGTCATTCATTCGATGTCTGCGGATTTCTGAGCTTATTGGATTGGACTGCAGAGAACAGTACCTTCCACACAGAGCGGCAAGGCAGTTTGGAATGGATCAAGATCTTCCATGCTTTGTTGCTAGATCCAGTGGGAGCTGTGATGATGCTTGGAGTTTTTACACTAGACCAATTAGTGATGCAAAATGTTACATTCCTTCTCGTCTATTTGAGTCAGATGTTACAACCCGGTATCTAGAGTGGTGGAATCGTTCAGTATCAGTTCAGCATCAGGAAAAGATTTCTGAAATAACTCCACAGGTGTCGAAAGAAAATGAGAATGGACAGAACTCTCAACAAAGTTTGGGAAGGCTCAAAGGAAAGAAGGAACTGCTGGTTCCGTATCAGGAAAAGATTTCTAAAATAATTCCAAAGGTCTTGAAAGAAAAGAAGGGACAGAAGCTTGTCACTAGTTCTCAAAGAAGTTTGATAATTCTCAATGAAAAGAAGGCAGCTGATAAACTAAACAGGTTAAGAATTTCAGCAAAACGTTGTAGAATGAAGAAAGTTACAACTATCTCAAGCTTCATGATAAAACCTAAGATTTCATATAGAACAAAGGAAGGTGATATTTTTATCTCAAGTTTTAAGATAACACCTAAGGTTTCAAATAGAACAGAGGGAGGTGATATTCCTATCTCAAGTTTTGAGATATCACCAGAGAATGCAACAGAGAATGAGGAAGCTGATGCTGGGTGTAGCAATCCCAGTTATCATTCAAAATCACAGCTTCGAATTTTAAAAAGAAAGAAATGCGGCAAAGCCATGGATGCTCTTGGTAATCCTCTGAATCAAACAAAAACCTTGGCCAATAGTTCAAAAGCAAATAATGTAGAGAATAGCAAGTCTATGAAGACCCTGGCTGAAACTAACAATCTTCTGGTTCCTCCTGGATTTCCTCCAAAATATGATAGGGTTGGAGTAAGAGTTCCTACTGAAGAAGATAACCAGACAATTGCAGAGATGCTGAAATGCATGAACCAAAGTCAGTGTGCCGGTGGCAAGAATGTGTCAGGTAAACTTGAAAGCCATTCATCTCCTGTTGCGGATAATGAACCTTCTAGAACATCAGTTGTTGCCACATCGGTGGCAAGGACACTGCAAAGCAAAACCATTGAGAATGGAAATGATGGTGATAGCAAAATTTCAACTGTACCTGCTGATATTGCAGCTCTTCAGGGTTTGAGTTCAGTGATGTCTCTGGAGAAAGCGAAGCATGGTGAAGCAACTGAGGATAGTCAGCATGGCAGTTATTATAATGCGTCGCATCAATTTGGTCAATCTCAAACTCATGCATCCTTAGTTGCAGGCAACAAGATGCTAAAAAATTCAGAGTTACAAGAAGCAGAATTGGCAGAAAAAGTTATGGTAACCAAAAGAGGAGGATTAGAGCAAAATGTGTATGGTGCAGGGAATGCAGCTCATAAAGGAAGCGATAAATACTCACTTGAGTCACCGGCATTTACAATGCTGGAAGATAAAATTGGAAGACTTGAGGAGAGGATTGCAAAGAGATTAGCAGTGCTGTGTGGAGAAAAGCATGGTGGGTAATATCATATTAGTGTCACATTGTTTGAGCCTTGTATGATAGTTTTGGTAAGTATGTTTGAGTTTTGGTAAGTATGTTTGACTTGATAATGCAGGAATAGACTCTTTGTAATGTGTTGTTTGACTTGATAATGCAGGAATAGTCTCTTTGTAATGTGTTGTAAACAGCTACATTTCTGTGTACATAATGAATTTCATCTTTTGCATTTTTGTGTCCATCTAGTGCCATTCTGAACGGTGCTTCTGCTCCTTTTAGAATTAATTTCAAATATTTTTTCGCCTGGAAAAAATGGTACACTTAACATTGGCAAAAATTGAGTCAAAAAGAAAAGAAAGGTCCTAGCTTTCCTCCTCTCATCTCTCTGTTTTCTTTCCATGAGAAGCATATAAATTTCAGAAATTTCCAAGAAACCACTGATACAATTTCAAGTGTTTGATCACAAACTTTTTTTCATTTTCTCATAAATTATCAGAGAAGGGCTTTGTCAATGGATGCCACTGATCTACAAGCTGAGAATAAAGTTGCATTTTGGGAACTACAAATGAAGCATTGCGTAGCTAACTTGAAAAAAAAAAAAAAAAAAAAGAAACTACTTCCTAGATAATGACATGTAAACTCGATTCTTAAAACATTCAATGCAAAACTAAATTTCAAAGAGGGCATCATATCAAAGTATGATGACAATTTCAATTGAGAACATTGACATAGATGTTGAAGACAACATTATAACTTAGATAGATCCATCCTTATCCGTAAAGTAAATAGCTCATCAATGTTCCGCGAAATGAGTTACCAACAGGGGCGGAGCCAAGACCTCAGGATCAGAGAGGGCACATTGTCGGTACCACGTAACTCCGCCCTTGGGCACACATTATAATTTTTTTTTAGGAAAATCATGTTGACGTGGTTGATATGATCCTATTTGTAAGTAATATCTTATAATCTTATTTCAGTCATTAGAATGATAATGTGACATTTTAGAGCGTAAATCGGGATCTAATGGAACCTTTTCAAAGTTAATATCTACTCGATGTTCAAAATTAGTTTCAAGAGACTTTAAAAAATCTTGATCAGAAATTGATTTTCTTTTAAGAAATTTATCCATACCCTATATCAATTAAAAAAATACACTTAAATTAAGTTATAATTTTACATTAACAAGTTCCTAAATGGTACTTAAAATTAACAAATTGCATTATGTACTTAAAATTAAAGTCATGTAATTAGATAGATCTGTTACTGACAAAATCTTAATTAAAAGTTCTATACAAACCAATAATTCTTAGTAACAAAATGTAAGAGCAAAATGACGTCATTTGAGGGGTAAGGGGCAAATTTTTTTAATATATCCAGAAATGTCAGGTTTTTTACCTTTATTATTCGAATAATTGTGTTACAAATATACTCTCTCATAAATAAATTTTTAATTTTATTTACATGCCCAAAAATATTGGAAGCAAAATTTGAGAGTGGACACTTAAAAAATCTGAAGGGGTCACAATTCTAATTTATATATACATATTTTAAAAAAATTAAAATTGACATGCACTCCGCCAATGGTTACCAATTTGTGCCATTCAACTTACCTTGGGATTCCAATTCACGAAAAACAATACAGGACATACGAAAGAATTCATAAACAGCACGAGGGTGACCAGTTCAAAGAACTGTTTCTTAGCAACTTGGAAAATTTTTTAAAACATCATAGTGTTTTCACTAATTTATTTACATATTTTTTTTTTCAAAATTAGTCACACTAAAATTTTAAATAACTCCAATAACAATTGATCCCACTAATTTATTTAAATATTTTCATTAAAAATTAATCCAATTAAATATTTTAAAATTTAAAAATTATTATATGTGCTTTACAACAATAATAATAGAAATAAATGTAACAATTGGCAGTAAAGTGGATTGAATTATATATATATATATATATATATATATATATATATATATATATATATATATATATATATATATATATATATATATATATATATATATATATATATATATATATATATATATAAGAAAAGAAAAGAGGAAAACTCCAAAGACAACACAAACACAACTTTTACCCCTTCTTTGAAAGAACACAAATACAGCAAAAGAGGAGGTAAAATGCCAAAACAGAAGAAGAAAATGCCAAGAGATCCAAAAGGAACCGACAAAGTTTGATTGCAAATTTTTCACATCAGTTTTATAAAGGTACACAATAATATAATATTTCTCTCCTTTTCTTATAGTTCTGTTCTCAAATCTCAATGCATGAGAACCTTAATTATTTGCAATTCTTTAATTCAATTGAATCCTGGGAGTTAGTTTTTATAAGTTATAATTTGCTTTATAAAAGTAGATTATTAATTTGATTTTATTGTAGTGTGATATTGTGTAAATAGAAATTAGGTTCAATTTTAATTGGAGTTGGGTTCAAAATTTTCAATATATGAAATAGTTGTGATTATAGTTAAAATTGACATTTTTATTTCTTTGAAATTGTTAAGAATAAATTTGTGATTAAGAGAAAATCACCCTTTGAGCAACTAATTAATTGACCAAAGAATTGAAAATAATTTAGATAATCTTCCTCACTACAAGAAAAGCATAAAATAGCGACGGATTTTTAGCGACGGAAATAATTCCGTCGCTAAATTGCGATGGAATTTCCA
Source organism: Excoecaria cochinchinensis (assembly GCA_947683425.1). Lineage (NCBI taxonomy): Eukaryota > Viridiplantae > Streptophyta > Magnoliopsida > Malpighiales > Euphorbiaceae > Excoecaria > Excoecaria cochinchinensis. Next base: position 1,753,659 of record CANTUQ010000069.1, read on the forward strand.
TTCCGTCGCAATTTAGCGACGGAAAATAAATTCCGTCGGAAAATAGCGACGGAAAATAAATTCCGTCGCCAAAAATGGCGCGAAGAATTTCCGCCAAAATTCCCGACCGAAAATAGCGACGGAAAATATATTCCGTCGCTAAAAAAAATTAGAAAAAAATTTAATTTAATTTAGCGACGGAATTTAATAACCGTCGCTAAAATTAGCGACGGATATTTATAACCGTCGCTAAAATTAGCAACGGAATAAAATATCCGTCGCTAAATAAAAATTAGAAAAAAATGAATTATTCTTTTAGCGACGGAATAAAAATCTGTCGCTAAAAATTGCGACGGTATACCTGTGACTGTCGTTAAAAAGTAAAATTTTCTAACTTTAGCGACGGACAGAACATCCGTCGCTAAAAATACTGACGGTTTATTTTACTCCATCGCGAAAAAATTTTAATTGAAAAAATTTTAATTTTCAAAATTAGCGACGGAATAAAAATCCGTCGCTAAAAGTATAAACCAATTAAAGTCCTCTCTCCTTCTCCCTCTCTCTCTCTCTCTTCCTCTCCCTCTCCCTCCCGTTTTCCATTTCTGGCCGCCACCCACCTCCGGCGACGCTCCACCGGCCAGATCCGCGCCTCCCCCTTCCCTCCGGCGCCGATCCGGCCCTCCCTCCCCTCCTCCTCCTCCCTCTCTCTCTCTCTCTCTCTCTCTCCTCCCTCTCTCCTCCCTCCCGTTTTCCATTTCTGCCCGCCACCCACCTCCGGCGACGCTCCACTGGCTGGATCCGCGCCTCCCCTTCCCTCCGGCGCCGATCTGGCCCCGCCTCCCCTCCTCCTCCCTCTCCTCCTCCTCCTCCCTTCCCCTCCCTCTTTCTCTCGATCGCTTGCTGCTCTCGCCTCCCCTCCTCCTCCCTCTCCTCTCCTCCTCCTCCTCCTCCGACGCCGTTGGTTGCCGCTGCTCCGGCGCTGGGTGGGGCTGCTCCGGCTCCTCCTCCTTCCTCCTCTCCTCCTCCGGCGGCGTGAGGTAAGTGGAATTCCTTTTTCTTTTTTTTTTTTTTAGTTTAATAATAAATATTGTTATTATTTATGTTAGTTATTTATGTTAGAGTTAATTGTTGTTGTTAGAATTAATTTTATTTGTTTATGTTAATTAAATATTTTATTATTGTTAAATAATAGTATGAATAATTTGTGTCAAATATGTTATTATTAGTGTTATTAGTTAGATTAGATTATTATTAAATAATGATATGAACAATTTATTATTATTAGTATTATTAGAAAATAATTAACTTAATAATTTATTTGAGAATATTTGAAAAATTATGTTGTTTATTAATATTATTGTTTTTAATATGGAATGTTGTTATTGTTAGAATAGTTTGTTATGATTTTATTTTAATTAATTTTTTCAAGTAGTTTATTATTAGTGTTATTAGTCTTAGCAGGAATTTTGTTAAATAATAAAATAATATGATTTATAGTTCTTAGTATTATTAGAAAATAATAAACTTAACGTTTTATTTGTGGATTTTCACAATAGTATTTTATAGATATATTTCTTTATTTATGAGTTTATTAATTTAAATGTTATTATTAAATTTATTATTAGTAGTCATCATATTATTAGTATTCAACATTTTGTTATTATTAAAATAAAATAAGTAAAATTTGTACCTTAATTATTATTATTAATTTGTATTGTTGTTATTATTGTTTTATTTAATTTTTTTATGTGCTTTTTAAATTACCGACCCGACGGAATATTAAATTCCGTAGGGAAATTCTGAATTTTTTTTTATTTTTTTTAAAAAATTCCCGACGGAAATTAATATTCCGTCGGTAATTTCCCGACGGAATATTAAATTCCGTAGGGAAATTCTGAATTTTTTTTATTTTTTTAAAAAATTCCCGACGGAAATTAATATTCCGTCGGTAATTTCCCGACGGAATATTAAATTCCGTAGGGAAATTCTGAAATTTTTTTATTTTTTTAAAAAATTCCCGACGGAATTTAATATTTCGTCGGGAAATTACCGACGGAATATTAAATTCCGTCGGTAATTTCCGAAATTTTTTTATTTTTTTTTAAATTACCGACGGAATATTAAATTCCGTCGGGAATTTACCGACGGAATTTAACTTCCGTCGGAAAAATTACCGACGGAATATTACGTTCCGTCGGAAAAATTGCCGACGGAATATTAAATTCCGTCGGTAATTTTTGCCTACGATCATATTGCCGACGGAATGCAATTCAGTTGGCAATTACATTTCCCGACGGAAAATCATGGATTTCCGTCGGGAATTTCCGTCGGGAAAGGCTTCAATTCTTGTAGTGCCTGCTGATCCTGGATTGAGAATTAAAATCTTAGAATATCATCCTAATGATTGAGCCAAAGTAATAAGAGCATATCTTTAAAAAGAACCTTGTCAACTACAAAACTGTAATTTTAAACAACTAACTATTAAGAATATTTTTCATCGTTTTAATCCTAAGTGGTATAAGGACTGTTCTAATTGGTAGAGTATAGTATACAAAAAGATGCAGGTATTTTGCTTATGTTATTATCTTTTTAGAATTGAGATTGGTAAGCAAAGAGGAGGTGATTAATTTATTACATATGGTTTCAATGCTTGGAATGAAAAGTAGAGGCTAGATATTCATGTGGGAGGTCCTAATAAAGCTCATAATGTAGCTTGGAGAAAATGTGAAGCACTAATGAAACAAGACCAAAATATAGACGTTGTTTTCAATAAACATACAATTCAAGTAAAAAAGAAATATATAACTCGATTAACTACTTCGATTGATTGTATTCAGCTTCTTTTGCGACAAGCCTTCCTCTTCGTGGTCATGATGAATATTATAGTTCAAAACAAGAACGTAATTTCAATGACTTCTAAAGTTTTTAGCTAAGCACAATGAAAGTATTGATGATATTGTTCGTGAAAATGCTCCCAATAAACTCAAGTTAACATCTCCTACTATTCAACATGAGATTATAAATGTTTGTAATACTAAAACTATTGATACCATCATTAATGATTTAGGTGATGATATATTTGCAAATTTGGTTGATGAGTCTCATGATGCATCAGTGAAAGAACAAATGATTGTTGTTCTGCGTTACGTTAATGTTAAGGGTGATGTGGATGATTGATTTCTTAGTACTGTTCATGTTCCTGATACTAGTACTTCATCTCTTAAAATTTCAATCAAGTTGTTCTTTGCTTACGATTTAAGTATGTTGAAATTAAAAGGGCAAGGTTATGATAGGACTAGTAACATGAGAGTATAATTCAAATGATTGAAGAGTTTAATCATGAAAGAAAGTAAATATGCTTGATATATTCATTGTTTTGCTCATCAACTCCAATTAACACTTGTCGCAGTTGCTAAAAATGATATTAATATTGCATCTCTTTTTAATTTATTGACTACTTTATTGAATGTTGTTGGAGCATCGTGTAAACGTCGAGATTTTTTTAGAGAAAGTCAAACTATTAACGTTTTTGAAGCATTCAGAAATAGTGAATTGGCAAGTGGTCGAGGATTAAATCAAGAAAGTAGTTTTAAACGAGCAGCTGATAGACATTGGAGTTCTCATTATGGTACAATCTTGAATTTAATATGTTTGGATCCGTAGTAGAGGTACTTGATAACATTGTTGAGACTGGAACTAACTTTGAGCAAAGGGCTAAGGCTTTTGCTTTATTAGAAGCAATACAATGTTTTGACTTTGCATTCAATTTGCCCTTAATGAAAGGAATTTTGGAAATCAGAAATGAGTTATCACAAGCTTTGCAAAGAAAAATCAAGATATTGTTAATGCTATGCAATTAGTTACAATATATATATAAAAAAAGCTACAAAAGATAAGGGATGATGGTCTTTGTTTAATGAGGTTTGCCTCTTTTGTGAAACACATAATGTCTCTATTTCAAATATGAGTGACATGTTTCAAGTGCAGTGCAAAATTCAACAAGTCACAAATTTGCACTACTATCAAGTGGATTTGCTTTATGCTATCATTGATTTGCAACTTCAAGAGCTTAACAATTGTTTTACTGAAATGAATACCGAGTTGCTTTTATTTGGCTTGTTTAAGTCCAAATGATACATTTTTTTATTTTCATAAAGTAAAGTTTATTCTACTTGCTCAATTTTATCCTCGTGATTTTACAACTATACAACTTCTTTCACTTGACAATCAGCTTGAAACTTATATTATTGACATGCTATCCAATGATGACTTTTTGATGTTGAAAGGACTTAACAATCTTGCTCAATTGCTAGTTAAGACAGGAAAAAATTTGGTGTATCTTTTAATTTATTTGCTTGTCAAATTAGCTCATGATATTACCAATTTTGATGGCAACTATTAAAAAGGCATTTTCGGCTATGAATATGGTAAAAAGTCGTATGCGAAATCAAATGAGAGATCAGTTATTGGATGATTGTTTAATTACTTATATTAAAAATGATGTATTTGAAAATATTAATAATGAAATAATTATTCAAAACTTTCAAAATATGAAAACTCAGTACATAACATGTAACACCCCCATGCACCTTAGGAGGAACTGGGTGTGCTACATTATGCTTGCCCCGATAACTAATTAATTCTCAAGTTTAATTAACAATTATAAATCATTTTAATTCAATCTTATTTATAAGTTCATAATTATCCACTAACGTTCACTTATCTCACTTACAAACCTTTCTATTATTACTTTGCAATATTTCACATTCAAATTATTTTAACAAATGATGATATACACCCTATTCAATTGCTAGTTAAGATAGGAAAAAATTTGGTGTATCTTTTAGTTTATTTGATAGTCAAATTAGCTCTTGATATTACCAATTTCGATAGCAACTATTAAAAAGGCATTTTCTGCTATGAATATAGTGAAAAGTCATATGCGAAATCAAATGGGAGATCAATTATTAGATGATTATTTAGTTACTTATATTGAAAATGGTGTATTTGAAAATATTAACAATGAAATAATAAAACTTTCAAAATATGAAAACTCGTACATGACATGTAACACCACCATGTACCTTAGGAGGAACTGGGTGTGCTACATTATGCTTGTTCTGATAACTAATTAATTGTCAAGTTTAATTAATAATTATAAACCATTTTAATTCAATTTTTTTTATAAGTTCATAATTATCCACTAACATTCACTTATCTCACTTACAAACCTTTCTATTATTACTTTGCAATATTTCACATTCAAATTATTTTAACAAATGATGATATACAATTAACATACTTAGCAATGTTCCATTTACAACTACACTTTGTATTATGATAACAAAATCAAGTATAATCTTATGTTAAATTTCATTACTATTGCTATCTAAATTATCATGCATTTATCAATTTTCTATGACTTGATACAAACACATTCACTTATTGCTTAATTAAAGTTTAAATACACTATTAGTTTCCAATGATTTGGTTCGAATTTGGAACAGATTTCCAAACTTTCTACGTATCCCAATAATTTTGAGAATCAGAACCACGTAGTTTTACATGCATTATTTCATTACATGTGATCATTGACATATAATCAGGTTAACACATAACATAATATCAATAATAAAAACATATAATTCAAACACATGCATTATAAACATTAGTCCTTTTTTAATATGCATACATATATTATCATTTCTATTAATATGCTTTTATAGCTTTAATCACATTAAAAGTCTTTTTATCTCCTGAATTCTCATTAGAGTGAATAACGGGAACACTGGATACTACTAGGGCATCAGACATTAGATACTGAGTAAACAGTATCAATCACTATAGACATGAAAGTCTCAATACACTGGATACCAAACAGGTATCAAACACTAGACAACAATGTGGTGTCAACACTAGCAACTGCAATCACTATCCCTTATAGGCATGCCTATCTATCCACGACTATGTTTAGTTCAAGCTTCAGTCCAAGTTATTAATTATTGTTTCAAATACTATTCACTGGTGAATTATGAAAATTCACAACATTATTCATATACTAAATATCTGTATCCATAAACATGTAACAAATATAAATAGCTATATACATTTCATTATTATTTTCATTTGATCAATAATAAACTGATGCATCATCTAGATCACAAATTCATGCGTAACAACATGTCATTATTCGCATAACCAATCAAATCAATGCTCATTCAGTATTTTCACATTACATAACATATATAAAATCATTAGAAAATATTCCAAAACAAGTTATAGAACGACACTTCTATTCAAGCAAAACACCACTTCTATTCAAGTAGAACAAATTCTAGAATAGGTATTATGTTAAAAAAGAACTGGTTCCAGAACACTTATTCTGATTTAAAAGAAATCAATTCAAAAGAGGTTACAAAATAGAACAGGTTAAAGAAAAGAACTGATTACAAAACAGATCAGGTTACAGGGCAGAACAGTTCATAGAACAAATCAGGTTCTAGAGCAAAACTAGTTTCATAGCAGAACTACAGATCTGATTCTAAAGCAGAACTGCAGATCTAGTTAATCTTAAACACTGGATAGAATCACGAGGCTACTGTAATTGAGGAATTTCACTAAGCAAAAGACATTTTTAGGCAAATATGTCTTCTAAATAATTATTTTACTATATCTTATGGTCATTTTGACATAAAAATTATCCAATTTGGACAAGTCCTGGAGGAGTTATGCTCAATCGAACACAAATTGTTCCAATAGTAGAGACAGAATTCAACTTAGATATTCAATTGCATTTTAACGTAACTTAGGGATAGAATCAGATTTCCATTTCTTCTAGACATTTATAGATCTATTTCTTATCGTTTGTTTACAACTTGAATCACTCAATTTGGAGCTCTATGGTCCCATTTATGATTAAAATTTCAGAAGTGGTTCAAGTGAACCAAAAACAAAATTTAACCAAAATCAATTCCCTAGTTAATTAAACTCTTAATCCAACTAATTCACCAATAAATCAACATTATTCCATCAAAATCATACTTATTACAAGATAAGAATCAGATCTAAATAATTAAATGCATACCAATTCACATGAGGAGCAAATAAGAGTTAATCTCACTTACTTGAGGCAAATAATTCATTTAATCGTCATTTTCCTTTTTGACCCCTACTCTTGCTTTCCATCTTTTCAATTCCTTCAATTGTCCACATAATTTTCATTTTCTTAATATCAATGACACACATAGAAGAGCTGGGTGAACAGTGTAATACCCTAATGTCCCTTGAGAGGACAAGGGAGCGCTACGCGACAAACTCACTAAACAATAATTAATCCCTCTCACGATCACTAAACACATTAACATACATTAATCATCACTAAACCATTTACTATCACTAGTTCACTATAGCTTACATATTACAATACAAAATTACATATACATTTATATGCCTATCTTATACAAAATTGAGCTCTAATTATACAATATCATTGCAAAACGATTAACCTAAATAGACGTCTTCAAGCTCTTATAGTGGCCTGCAGAAAGCTCCCTTCAAAATTCAAACTCCAAGCTATAACCTACATAAGAGACAAGCACCCGTGCTAAGCGTTAACTCTTAGTGGGGATATAAACAAAACAATAATAATACAAGTGTTCATATAATGACATAAAACAATATAACATGCCATAATCAAACAGAACGCCAAGCAACAGCCGATCATTCATTAGTTCATTAACATGCCATCATGCACTAATTCATGCTTCACAATAACAATATTCGATAATACACACTTTACAATAATAGTCACTAATGCTCACTTATAGCGGAAAGCTTCAATATCACTATCTATAAATCAAGCAACACAACATTGGTATCACTCATTATGACATAGCTTTCACTACCACTAGTCAATATAATAATAAACTTGTTATTGTCATCACTATGTACAATTAGTTTCATTTATATAGCCTGAATCATACAGAAGTGGATACGGGTATACTAATAATATAATAACACTAGTTCACTGGATACCTGTCGGTATCAAACACTAGACACCCGTCGGTGTCACACTAGCAGCTGCGAATCACTAGCCCTTCATAAGCATACTTATCTATCCACGGCTCGATTATAGACCATAATTCACTTCTGTTTATGTTCACTTTATACTTACATTGTCATTATTTAAATATAACCATTCATAAAACATCATTGATCACATACAAATTGCACTTATCCATCTCATACGCATATGCACTTATAGGTCGCATATTATAGCTCATAAGAATAGAGTAAAAGATTTGCATTTAAAAGTTCCAGCATTGTCGCGCCCGCGATAGAGCAAGGTTATTTCTTCTATCACGCTCGCCCCAATTATCATGCTCGCGACAATGCATAATTCAGCAATAGACAATAAACAAAGCATTCTATTCTTATCACGCGACAGAAGACAGAACATGACTCAATCTCAATTTTTCACATACCACTTTCAATGCTTGTTCACACTACATACTTTACATGCACTCTAAGCAATTCATCAATATAATTCATACCATTTTACACGCTTACAACTAGCCACTTACTCAAGTCTCAACATCACATATAATTAATACATCCAAAATCATAACTTTATTTACACTAACCTATCATCATACATATCATCATACACAACTCATTCCAATAACCAATAAAGTCTCATCTACTATACTTAAACATCCCAGAATTTAGAAGAGCCTTTGAACCCTTCAAATCCTACGTTTTCCCCAAATAAATCACACATACAATATACATAGATTTCAAGTAAAATTCGAAACCTCTTGAAGCACTCCTCCAACCTTCACAAGCTAGATGACCTTCTTTTTACCCTTAGCTTTTCTACTAGCCTCTCCAACTTACAATCACATATACAAACACATTCAAAGTAGAATTAACACCATGAACTAATATTCAATCAAAAGAAGAAGGAGAAGAAGATGATAAACACTTGACACAATCATACCTTTTTAGCTTAACACTTGACCTTGTCAATCAATCCAATCTAGACTTAAGAAACCAATGAAATGGATGAAAAAACAAGAGTGGTAGAAGAAAGAGGATTGATGAACAAAGAAAGAAGGAGCAGAAAGGAGGGAAGCCGGATCAAAGAGAGGCAATGACAAATTTTACCACTACACATTACTTATACATGCATGCAAATATGAGTTATCACAACACAAGCTCTCCATTTGCTAGATGGCAGCTTATGCAAAGACACATGGATCCCACTAAAGTTTGATTACGACTAATTAATTTTACTTAATTAACTTAATCCACCACTTAGCACTAATCACGCATTATTACCCTTTAGTCACTACAATACTTTTATTTTATGCAAATAAGTCCCTAGTTTCTTACTTTCAATTTAATCCAAATCTGTAAACCCTAATTTTTATTCACATAATTACACTAATCACACTCAATACTACTAGGGTGGTTTTCGGACTGTTACAAATAGAACCAAGAAAGAAGAAAGGAAAATGTACAATCCTTTCTCTCTCTTAAAATCATCTTTATATATGCATGAAAACTTATGTGTTGACTTGCTCTCCTTATGACACATCAAAATCAACTAACTCTTAGTTAACTTTATGTAATCCAAGTTTATGGTAGTGTTTGGAATAAATGAATTCCATAAATTTTATGGAATTCATTTGTAATTCATATTTTTCATACTTAGAATGCAGCAAAAAAAAAAAAAAGGAATTGAATTCTAAATTCCATGAAATTCATCATGCTTTCACCAAATTCCACCAAAATGGGTGGAATTTGCAAATGAACGCCATATTTTTAAGTGTTAAATTTGAAAAAAATATAATACTCTCTTGATCATTTATTAAAAATAAATTACTTTTGTATAGCTAATGTAGTCTGTTCTTCTCCTCCCCCACCACTGTTCTTCTCCCTCTCCTACCACTATTCTTCTCTCACCCAAAGACATCATCACCGAATTTTTGCTCGTCTCTATTGGACCATCAATAACCAACTTTGTTGGTTGTCGGTATGTATGACTTTTTTTTTTTCATTTTATTTTCTATTTTTTAAAATTATGACTTAAGAAATAGACATATCAATCTTTATAAAATGCAGTTAATTATTTTATTTAAATTTTAGTAGTAAATTTTTAGAGAAAGATTAATCATCAATGTTGTTTGTAGTCTCTAGCCATCATATTTAATTAAAGATTGAATTATTAATTTTAAGAAGTAAGATAAAATAATGACATCGTTTTTCTCATTATTCAAAAACTGTTCAATTTAATATATATATATATGATTTTTTAAAAAAATTATCTTATCATTGATTCAATGTTTATCGAAAATTTTAAAATGATGATTAATGGTTATTAATTTTTTTTATTTTTTATTGTGAGTAATTGGAAGAAGGAATCAAAATTGAAATTGTGGATATTTTAGGAAATAAAATAGAAATGAATTACCTTATTCATTTATTCCAAGCATAAAAATAAGGAAATCATTTTCGATTCTACAATTTAGTAATTTTATTCCAAGTATAAGAATTCATTTAGAAATGAATTTCATATGAAATTCATTTGTAAGGCTCCGATTGGAACAAATAAATTTAAATTGTATGGAATTCATTTATAAATAAATTCATATGCTTGGAATAAAATTACTAAGATATAGAATTAAAAATGAATTCCTTATTTTTATGGTTGAAATAAATGAAGAAAGAAATTCATTTCTATTTTATTTCCTCAAATATCCTTAATATCAATTTTGATGTTTTCTTCCAATTATTTATAATAAAAAAATTAATAACCATTAATCATCATTTTAAAATTTTTGACAAATACTGAATCAATGATAATATAATTTTTTTAAATAAAAGTCATATATATATTAACATTCTGTACAGAATAGTGGTAGAAGAGGGAGAAAAACAGTTGTGGGGGAGGAAGAAGAACTGACTATATTAGCTGTATAATGATAATTTATTTTTAACAAATAATCAAGAGGGTATTATAGTATTTTTAAATATGGAATTCATTTGCAAATTCCATCTATTTTGGTGGAATTTGGTGAAAACATGATGAATTCCATGGAATTCCTTTCTTTTTTTTTTTTGTATTCCAAGTATAGAAAATAGGAATTACAAATAAATTTCATAAAATTTTATGGAATTTATTTGTTGCATGTGGAGCCTAAATGAATTCCACAATTTAAATTCATTTGTTTCAAGCGGAGCTTAAGTTAATTAAACTCTCACTTATTATTAATCATGCAATATTTCATTTTAATCACTACTATTTTATTTTATTCAATTAAGTCCTTTTCGAACTTTTAAGTTCTTTTCATTGTAGTCTTTTTCTTATCCAAGTGACTCACATTTTTCCACTATCCCATAATATAATTTAATTAATCCTTATTTACTTAATTAATCACTCTTAATTAATCCTCACTATGACTAGGTATAGTTTAGGTCCTTACATGACAACTGTAATATTATCATATTAATAAGTTATTTTTTATTATATTTTATGTGAATGAATATTTTACGTGAATTCAATTCATGAGCACTCCTATGCCTTTGCCTCCACTCGACCAAGCCCCCTATCTCGGCTCGAGCCCCACCCCAAGGCCGAACTCAGCCCCTAGAGCCCCTGCCCGACCTGAGCCCTACCTTGCCCTCGCTCGATCAAGGCCCTCTAGCTCGGCTTGGGCCTACCCCACCCTCTCCCCCTCCAACATGTGCTCTCAAACCATGCCCCTCTAGTCCAAACTCAAATCGAACCGAAATTCTAGATCGGCTACCGAAATTCAAAAATTATAATTTATAAAAATTTTGTGTCTAAAAATTATACAAAATTACAAATCATAAAACTAAAATACAAACATCCAAATTGAAAATAAATTAGTTAGCCATTCAAATTTCAAAGCTCATAAAAATAAAAATTCCATTTCAATTTTTAAATATAAAAAAATGAACTAATAATTATATCTTTAACTGATAATTATACATTAAATAAATTAGTTCGGTTTTTTCTTTTCAAAATCGAAGTAAACCGAATTAACTGAACATGCTAGAATTTTGAAATCGAAATCAAACTGAAAATAGAAAAACTAAACCAAATTAAAAAAATCAGTCGGTTTGATTTGGTTTAAACCAAATTTTGCTCACTCCTAACCCCAACCCTACAACCCCTTTGGCCCAGCCCTACCCCTACCATTGGCCCTACCCCTCTACCCTACCCTAAAGGTACCTTACCCCCTACCCCACCCCTGCCCGGACCAGGCCTCTCCTGCTTGGCCGAGCCTTACCCTACCTACCCAACCCTACCCTACCTAGGATCAAGCCCCCCTGGCGAAGCTCGAGCCCTTCCCAAGCCACCTGAGACCGCCCAAACCAGGCCTCCTGGCCCGAGCTCACCTTTTAGCTAGCCCCTTAGCTAAGGCCTTACCCTACCCCCAACCCGGACCCGGCCTTTTGACTTGAGCCATACCCCTCCATACGGACCCAAACCATTGGCCTGGCCCAAGCCCAAGCCCAACCCAACCCTGCCCTACACTACCCCGGCCCTACTCTGCCCCCTAAGATCGAGCCCTACTCTGCCCCTACCCTCTATCCCAGACCCGACCGCGCCCTAGGCCCAAGCTCCCAACCTAAACTAGGCCTCCTAGCTCGGCCCAAGTCCTATCTTCAGGCCATCCCTCCAAGTTGTACCCTACCCAGCCCCCAGCCCTCCTTACTAGCTCGAGCCCCCAGCCCAATCCAGGACTCTTAGCCCAATCCTCTAGCCTAAAGCCTGGCCGGCCTGAGCCCTATTCTCTACTCTCAGCTTGAGCCCTACCCTACCCCTATGGCCACTTGGCTCGACTTGAGCTCGCCCAGCCCTTGCTCAGGCCGCCCTTACCCTACTCCAAATCTAAATCTAAATCCTAAACTAGGCTCTTTTGGCCTAAGCTTGAGTCCTAGCCCCCTTGCCTGAACCAAGCCTCCTAGCCCGACCCGAGCCCTACCCCATCTTTACCCCCAGCCCTGACCCAACCAAGTCCTTGGCCCCTTAGCTCGGCCCAAGCCCCCCTATGCCTTACATATCCCCCCCCACCTCTACGCCCTTACCCTTACCCCTACCCCTACCCCTACCTATCCCTTACCCCTTAAATCTCCTTAAATTTAAATACTAAAACCTAAACCTAGAGTCTAGCCTAAACCTTAATTCAAAATCCTATAAGCTACCATAAACTAAAAAAATCCTAAACTCTAAACCAAAAGCAAAATCTTAAAATCGTATCATTCTAGAAAATGAAACAAGTGAATGCAAATAGAGTTCCGTATAGATGTATAAATTTTCATTATAGAAAAAGAAAAAAAAATAAACATTTTGAAGTGATAACAAGTATATTAAATTAACATAGTGTATAGTTTATGATAATGGTTTAGCAAATAATTGTTTTACATTTAATAGTTATCTCAAATTTGTTAATGTAGTTTATAAAATAGTTGCTAATGATTTTTTAATTCAGGAAATTCATCCTTTTAAAGTAACATTATGCTGCAACTAGCTCTGGAATTTATAACTGATGGCTAAGACAAAATTTTTATCACTTTATTTTTACCCTACCCCCTGAACTAAGCTCTCCGGCCTAATCCGAGCCTCCTAGCCTGGCCTAAGCCCCTACCCTTCCCCTGCTTGGACTAGGGCATAAGCCTTGCCCAAACCCTACTTTGCCCCACTTATGACCAACCGAGGACCTCTGGCCCGACCCGAGCCTTAACCTACCCCATTCCCACAACAGGCCCCTCACTTGGCACCGAGCCCTGCACTGCCCTGCCCCCTAGCTCAGCTCGAGCCCTACCCTACCTTATTTGCCCTTCAGGCCCAACCCTACCCCTACCCTACCCCACCCCACCCTACCTGCCCCTTCCTTAGTTTGTCCCAAGACTACCCTACCCTACCTTACCCAAGCCTTGCCCGAAACCTGGCCCCCTGGCCCAACCCTACCCTACCTGAAATCAGGCCCCCCTGGCCCAGCCCAACCCGAACTAGGCCTCCTGACTTGAGGCCGCCCCCTAGCCCTTAGTCACCTAAATCCTATAAACCTACCATAAACCAAAAAATCCTAAACTCTAAATGAAAAGCCAAATCTTAAGATCACATATTCCAGAAAATGAAATAAGTGAATGCAAGTAGTAGAAGACTATCAATACTCAATACAGGTCCATATCTGGATTTTAAAAATAGAAAAAATAGAGTTCCGTATAGATGTATAGATTTTCATTGTAGAATAAAAAAATAAAAATTTTGAAGTAATAACAAGTATATTAAATTCATATGTTGTATAGTTTATGATATTGGTTTAGCTAATAATTGTTTTGCATTTAATAGTTATCTCAAATTTGCTAATGTTGTTTATAAAATAGTTGCTAATGATTTTTTTAATAATGGAAATTCATCCTTTTAAAGTAAAATTATGCTACACCTAGTTCTGAAATTTATTAGCTGATGGCTAAGACAGAATTTTCATCCCTTTATTTAGTCATACAATACAAGAAGCAATAAGAAAATCTTTTGGTCATTATAAAAATATATAAATTAAAAAACATATTGGAGCCATTTTTCTAAAAAGTGAAAATTAAGCTATATCAAATCAACTGACCAATTATAGAATAGAATAACAAGGCTACATCAATAGTTACAAATTTGGTCTACAGATTGCAGAAATTATTTTGAACATTAGGCTTCAACCATGAGAAGAATTCATTTTTAGCAAATTGGACAGTTGCATTACAATTTAGCTTTGTAGTGCCCTTAAAAGAAGGAAATGGAAAAACACAAGAGAAAATATAAATTGTCAATGTAATTTCACAGAGTTCCTAGAAAATGTGTAAGCATAGAATTATTCATTGAATTAAAAAGGACAAAAATCAATTCAATTTAGAAGAAAAAACTAGAAAACCCATTAATATTTATCTTTTAAAGATAAAAGGTATGCTTAACAGAGTTCCTAGAAAATGGAATTTTCATCAAGGTGAATAAAGAATTCCAGTAAAATACAGATATTGATAATTGCCAAAATTTTTCTTTAATAACATTTCCAAATATAAAAGAATGATTATAAATTCAGACATCAAAATGGAAGAAACATAATTCCCAAGCATGAATAAAAGAAAAGAAATAGAAGGGATAAAGAAAATTCGTATATAAAATTAGCGAGATCGATGTCAACAAGTTATATTGTGGGTATTGAACCCTTCACTTGACAGAATAAATGAATCAAATTAAATATAAAAAGAAATGAATATACAATTGAAGTCAACATAGATAAATTCCTAAACGTACCTACGAGAAAACTCGGGTATTGCCACCACATTGCTCCTTTTAAAACCTCAAGCCACAAAGACACCCACATTTTGCTAGTGATTCAACACTATTTGCACATATAGGAATTGTACTCAAACTGCTATTCCCAATCTACTATTCCCAAATAAGATGAAGGAGAATGTAAAACAAAAGCCTATCAATAAGATTGTGTTGGCTTAAAGGGCTAATCTTTAGGTTTTGATGTATTAACAAAATATTTGCACTTAATAAAATTGGGCTTCTTTTTAGCTTTTATATTACAGGCCCAAGTTTTAGGTTCTGATGCAGAATGCTCTATCAAATATAGAACAGATGTATTTCGTGTTCTACAACTATCAGAGCAGACTTACAGCATTAAAGGTTTATTAGGAAATAAAATTTGTAAAATCATTTTTAAGGAATTCACACACTCACAACACGTCGGTTAAAATATTTTTTGCATTTAAAATATTTTTTAAATCACATGGTTACTTAAAATAAAATTATCTCTTTCCTAAAAGTTAAAAATCCAAAATTACAGTTTTTGAAAATGGAAAGAAATCCTTTTATTGAATCTAATTTTTATTATTTAAAGAAACATAAAATCTGAAGAAATTTTCTTTCAATTAGGTCTTCATTGACTAAAGAAACATAAAAACAAAAATCTCTTTGAACATAGAAAATTTTTTGAAATACTATTCACACCTAACAGCTATATCTTTCAACTATAAAAAGAAGTTTTGTTGGTGTGTTCTAGCAAGTAAGTGAAAAGGGTTTTTATTCTAATTATATTTTATCTTATAAGTTTTCCATTCCTTCATGTGCATCATGATCACATCTCCTCAATATGATTATAGTTTCTATTGTAATCATGTTAGTGAGGCTATTCAAACTTATGAGATAAATTTGTGAGGTTAGGTTGCTAGAGCCTAGGAAAATAAACTAGCAAGTATTTTAGTTCTTTTACTTGGGAAAAAGCACTAAGTGTTTTGATCATTTTACTTTGGAAAAATGATTAAGTATTTTAGAGTTTTCACTTGGGAAGAAAAACTTGGAATAGCTATTTGTAACAAGCTTTTGACTCTTGCTCATAAATAAGAGTCACATTAGAAAGAGAAAAACTCTTAAGACGGATTGTCTTAAGGAGAGGATGTAGGCAATGGCCGAACCTCTAATAATTTCGTCCATATGTGGTGTTTCTAATGGTAAAAGTTAATTAAAAAATTAGCTTAAGTAATTTGCATGAAATGGAATTATTATGATGATGGTATTATATATATCAAAATGTCTGTGTTCTAATACGTTCAGATGATGAAAAAATTATAAATTGATCTATTCACCCCCTCTAGATCATATATTTGGGACTCACATTTGGTATCAGAGCAGGTCTCATTTTTTACTTTTCAGGTTTAACAAACTAGAGAGATTCGAAGATTGCTGGAACAAATTTTTTGAACATAACTTTTGCTGAAGGACAATTATCAACACGTCCTCCTATATTTTGCAGACAAAACTTTTCATTTTGGAAAGCTAGGATGAGACATTTCATCTAAATGCAAGACATGGAGAGCTGGAAGATGGTGACAAATGGATTCCATCCACCAACAAAAGTTGAGAATGGAACTAAAGTACCTAAGGCAGAGAATGAGTATTCAGAAACTGATATTTTAAACATTTAAAGAAATTCAAAAGCAATGAGTTTATTATATTATTCTTTGGATGCTAATGAGTTCAATAGAATTTCAGCTTGTAACACTGCCAAAGAAATTTGGGATAAATTTGTGGCAACCTATGAGGGAACCAATCAAGTGAAGGACTCGCGTTTGTATATTTTAATGTGTGACTATGAATCTTTTAAAATGAAAACTAATGAAATAATTTCTGAAATGAGTGACAAGTTTGTCAAGATTACAAGTTCCATGAAACGTCTTGGAAAGGTTGTAAGTGAGGAAGAGCAAATTAAAAAATTGATCAAATCACTGAACTCAAACTGGCATGAAAAAGTGGTTATCTTGCTAGATAGAGATTTGTGTAATTTTTCATATGATGATCTTATTGGATCCTTACCATCTTATAAACTTGTGATGCAAAGTCAGAAAAATGAAAAAAAGCAGAAAGGAATTGCTATAGCTGCTGATTCAAATGAAAATACCTCTGGCAAAAAATTTGCTATGATCACTCAAAAATTTCAAAAATTTTATAGAAAGGAAATGAAACGTGGAAGATTTCAAAAGAAGGTACGTAACAATAATAAAGCTAAAAATTCTCAACAGAATTCTGGCGAACGAGTGTGCTATCACTGTAATAAACCTGGACATATCAAAACCAAATGTCCTCTTCTGAAAAAGAAGGACAAGAAGCTAAATAAGAAAGCAATGTTGGCAACATGGAGCAACAGTGATGACTCTAGTGAAGATTCGAAATCAGATTAAAATACAGAGGATGCTGGTTTGATGGCTATGTCTGATGAAGAAATTGAACATGGTGCTGTATTGGTGAATCAGGAGGAAACTAAAAATGAAGTAAGTGATTCTAACTTAAATCTAGTAGAGCTAAATGAAATCTTTGAAGAGCTTTGTACAAAATATGATAGCGTAAAGAAAAGAAATTGTGAAATTGTGGTGAGCTATCAAACTCTATTTGAAGTTTATAAAAATTTAGAGGAATCACATAAAAATTTGAAAATAAATATTGAAAAGTTATTGAGAAATGCTCAAGAAGAACGAAAAAAATATTTGGAGTTAATTGAAGATTAGAATGATCTAGAAAATGAGCTTAACATGAAATCATGTGATTATGTAGAGCTTAAGATGGTTGTTGATGAATTGAAAAATGAGGTTAAAAAATTAAAAACAAAAAATGAAGATCTAATAGAACCCTCAATTGATGATTTAAAAGAGGAGATTGAAAAACTAAGAAGAGAAAAAGAATAATTAAGAAAGTCTACTTTTAAGGAAATTATTGATCTGAATATCATGATTGGAAAATTAAGAAGGGAAAATGAAGCATTTAAGGAATCCGCTAAAGCTGACGAAATTGGCGACCAAGTTGAGAAACACTACAAGAAAAATGCTCTTTAACGAAGGGAAATCCAGTCGTTAAAAGTTAAAATCAAGTGGGCGCTGAATGGGTAACAATGCCCAAAATATCGTGTTCCTTTTGTGGAAAAAAATGGTCATATTACTAATAATTATTATCATAAGAAGAAGGGGAAAGGAAAGAACTATAAAGCTAAAAGTAAAAATTTTGCTGTGAAAACTAATCATCAAGGACCTAAAATTAATTGGGTACCTAAAAAGAAATGATTATCTTGAAGGTTTGTTTAAAGAGCAACATGAACAACAAGTGGTATCTAGATAGTGGTTGCTCAAGACATATGACATGGGATAAAAAGAAGTTTGCTGAACTCTCTATGAAAAATGGAGGGATTGTCATGTGACAAAAATAAAGGCAAAATCATTGGAGTTGGAACCATTGGAACCAGCCCACGTATCAAGGATGTTTCACTAGTGAAGGGATTGAAATATAATCTCCTTAGTATAAGCCAATTATGTGAAAAAAATAACAGAGTTATCTTTGAAATAAAGGACTGCAAAGTTGAGGATGCAAATTCAGGTAATACTATCCTTACTGGTTATAAAACTGGAAATATTTATCAAGTAAGTTTGGATGAAAATGAAAATAATAATTCAACCTGTTTAATGTCAAAAGATGATCAGAACTGGATATGGCATAAAAGATTAGGTCATGCAAGTTTACATGCTATTGAAAAATTATCTAAAAATGACTTAGTTATTGGCTTGCCTAAATCAAATTTGATAAGAAATATGTTTGTGAAGCATGTCAATTTAGTAAACAGACTAGAAATTCATTTAAATCCAAGAAAGAAATATCAACTAAAAAATGTTTAGAAATGCTGCATATGGATTTATTTGGACGAATTTCTCCATCTAGTCTAAAAGGAAAAAGTTATGTGTTTGTAATTGTTGATGATTACTCACATATCACATGGACAATTTTTCTTGCACAAAAATATGAGACGTTTGAGGCATTCAAAAAGTTGGCAAAGAGAATACAGAATGAAAAGGGATATCATATTGTTAAAATTAGGAGTGATAATGGAGGAGAATTTGTGAACAAAGAATTTGATAACTTCTGCTCAAGGGAAGGAATTGAACATAACTTCTCAGCACCAAAAACTCCACAACAGAATGGAGTAGTGGAGTGAAAAAACAGAACATTGCAGGAGATGGCACGGACCATAATGAATGAAAATAGTTTGTCTAAATATTTTTAGGTTAAAGTAGTAAACACAACAAGTTATATCATCAACAGAGTCTTGATTAGAGCAATTCTGAACAAAACTCCATATGAGCTTTGGAAATGAAGGAAGCCAAACATCAATTATTTCCATACATTTGGCTGTGATAAGAATGAAGAAGCTAAAGGAAAAGAACAAACAGATTAAAACAGAACAAATGAAACAACACAAGAAACAAATTATCAAGAACCAGAACAGAATCTTGATCCGCCTAAGGAGTGGGATGTCCATAGGAATCACTCAAAAGAGGATCTACTAAGCAGTCCATCAACTAAGATGATGACCAGGAGACAACTAAGAGAGTTCTATAGTAATGTGGCTTTTGTTTCTCAAATTGAACCAAAAAATATTCAAGAAGCTCAAGATAACAACAACTGGTTACTTGCAATGCAAGAAGAATTGAATCAATTCGAAAGAAACAAGGTATGGACTCTTGTTCCAAATTGAAAAATCATTCAATTATAGGGACAAAATGGGTCTTTAGGAATAAGATGGATGAGCAAGGAAATTTGACAAGAAGTAAAGCAAGACTTGTGGCTCAAGGGTACAATCAAGAAGAAGGTATTGATTTTGATGAAATATTTGCACCTGTTGCACGCTTAGAAGCTATTCGTATCTTATGTGCATTTGCATGTTTTAAGAAAATCAAGCTTTATCAAATGGATGTCAAAAGTGCATTTCTAAATGGATACATTAATGAGGAAGTTTATGTTGCACAACTACCTGGTTTTAAAAACAATGTATTTCCAAATCATGTTATAAATTGACAAAAGCTTTGTATGGTTTAAAACAAGCTCCAAGAGCTTGGTATGAAAGACTTTCAAGTTTTTTAATACAATATGACTTTGTTAGAGGAAAAGTTGATAATACATTGTTTATAAAGCATAAGGAAACTGATATCATGCTTGTACAAATATATGTGGATGACATTGTATGGCGCTACTAACATCTCAATGTGCAAGGAATTTGAAAAATTGATGAAATAAGAATTTAAAATGAGCATGATGGGAGAATTGACCTTCTTTTTGGGACTGCAAATTAATCAGAATAAAGATGGAATCTTTATTAGCCAAGTCAAATACACACAAGAATTACTGAAGAAATTCAAAATGATGGAAGCAAAGATCCTCAGTACACCAATGAGTCCATCAATTAAGCTTGATCCTGATGAGAAAGGTAAAAGTGTGGATCAAAAGCTTTATAGAGGAATGATTGGTTCACTGCTATATTTAACTGCCAGTAGACCTGATATGCACTTTATTGTATGTCTATGTGCTCGATTTTAGTCAAATCCAAAGGAGTCTCATCTATCAGCAGTAAAACGAATTCTAAGATACCTATTGGGAACTCAAAATACTGGTTTATGGTATTTTAAAGACTCAAGTTTTGATCTTGTTGGTTTTTCAGATGCTGACTTTGCAGGTTGCAGAATTGAGAGAAAAAGCACTTCTAGAACATGTCAATTATTAGGACAATCTCTCATTACATGGTCTAGCAGAAAATTACACTTTGTTGCCTTGTCAACTGCAGAAGCAGAATATATAGCTGCAGGAAGTTATACTGCACAAATTCTTTGGATCAAGAAATAATTGATTGATTATGGTTTTGAGCTTAAGGAAATACCCATTTACTATGACAACACCAGTGCCATAAATCTCACAAAAAATCCAATGATGCACTCAAGAACAAAACACATTGAAATAAGATATCATTTCTTATGAGATCATGTTCAAAAAGGAGACATTACATTGGATTATATCTCAAATAAACACCAATTAGCTGATATCTTCACCAAACCATTGAAGGAAGAACAATTTTACAAACTAAGAAGAGAATTGGGCATGGGTAAGCTAGAAAATTCATCCTAAAAGGTAATCTTATTTTTCAGTAATTTTAGTTTACTTTATGCTTGCATAATTTTATGTTCTACATTTGTGTTCTATATGTGTGGTATGTTCTAATGTTCTTTATAGACTGGTCGTGCTCTATTTTTCTTTTTATTGTCAGTTATGGAAGTTTTTGATTTTATTGCTATTATGAGTGCTATTTTAATGGAGATATTCTTGGTTTTTAAAAGAGGAAGTTGTTGCCTTTTCTACATAGTCCACTTTCCTCTTCAAAATAACTTTCCATTTTCCTTAATAAAAAACTATTTTTCAACTTTAAAAGTACAACTTTTCACCTACCTTCTTTATTACTTCAATTTTCTATATAAAGATTTAAAAATCAGATTTTTACACTCTCCTTCATCTACTCTCTACTATCTTTCTCTCTCAAACTCCAAACCATGGCAAGAATGAAAACCCCAGCAAATAAAAAACCCTCATCTCCACCACTGCATGAACCCATTGCATCTTATGCCACAAACTCATCCTCCACCATCGAGAATAATATTGACGCTGAAAGTCAAGGAGATTCGCGAATTTCTCATCCCAAAATCTATCGACTGGGAAGAATTGCAAAGCACTAACACATCTATGGCCACGTGACTTGAATGACTTCAATGGAGAGGTATTTTAACTTATGAGTCTGAAATTTATCCCTCATTCATTAAAGCTTTCCATCAGACTAGGAAAATGCTAGATGATGAATCAATGGCTGTTAAGATAGTAGGACAGTATAAAATTCTCACTCCAGGAACCATAACTATTCTTTTCAATATGCGAAATAATGGTTTCAAAATAACCAAGAATACTAGGCTTACTTGGATTGGCGGGTTTAACAAAGTTGAATTTTTAAGTGAGACAACTGATATGGACTAATATCCTAGAAAGGATAAAATCCCACCATATACCAATATGAACTTAGAATTTAGAATCCTTCACAAATTTCTGGTTGAGATCTTAGTTCCTAGAGCTGGTAGTGTAGATCATGTCACAGACACTGATTTAGGCATCATGTGGCATATTTGCAGGGGTTATTCCATTAATTTGCCTTACTTGATTTTTCACCAAATAATATCTGTGAAAGAAAATCAATGCTACCCTTTTGCGATAATACTCAGTGCTATTTTTACTTATTGGAACTTGCCTGTAGACAACACAGAATGTGAGCTATTTAATGATAAACTGGGAATTGGGAAGGATATTTATAAGATGCCAAATCTTCACTTACAAAAGTCAATAAAAAGGTCCATAAGTGGGGATGTAGTTCAAATGAGAAAGGGAAAAAGAATTAAAGCTTATTATAGCTCCAAATTAAAAGATGATTCGAACACTGAGAACTAATCCAAGAAACTGACTATCCAAGACAAGCCAACCTTAGTTGATACATCTTTATCTGGTAGCAA
The DNA here is from genome assembly GCA_947683425.1 of Excoecaria cochinchinensis. Lineage (NCBI taxonomy): Eukaryota > Viridiplantae > Streptophyta > Magnoliopsida > Malpighiales > Euphorbiaceae > Excoecaria > Excoecaria cochinchinensis. The sequence goes on from CANTUQ010000069.1 coordinate 1,776,588, forward strand.
TTCTCAGAGTAGGAGGGTTAGTACTAAGAGTGGAGCAACAGAATCATATTATTCTGAGAAATTTAAAGCTGATGATGAAGCTGAGATAGCAACAAAGGTGGTAAGTAATGAAGAGAAATTTGGGGACACTCATAGTTAGTTTGAGAAAACCCTTACGGACCCCAAGGAACAACAAGTTCATCTAGAGTCTTTCTCTACTTCGGAATCTAAGAAGGAACCTAAGATGGATTGTAAGCCTAAATCTAATAAATGGGTAGAATTTTGGGAGCTTCAACGATGACTTATGAATTGGGCAGAAGCAAGATTCGTTGAGAGTGAATTTGGACCTCAACGTACTATCATTGAAGAAGAAGTTGACTCACCTCTACCCTCACCTCTTAGTAACTCTATTTCACCTATCCCTATTCCAAAATTGAGGAAATCTATGCCTCTTGTAGCCAAATATAAATTTAAACCAACTTCCAAGCCCGGTTAAGTCGGCAGCAGTACCAATCCCCGAAGATATTAACCGAGTTCTAAATATGTCTACTACTTGTTTTCTTTTTGCTACTAGGAAAATTGCTTTGTTTATAGATGATGGTTTATCATTTTTATCTGTGGTTGGAACTATTTTGGTTGATTGCTATTTTGGTTTATCATTTTCTTCGAACTTGATGTTAAAGAATTTGTGATTTTGTGATGACAAAAAGGGGGAGAAAACATGATTATATTTATTTTGATCATATGCTGATGTGCTGGTATTTTAAAAAACATGATTACATTTATTTTGATCATGTGCTGATGTGCTAATATTTTAAATATGTTGCAGAATTTTTGCTTAAATTGTGTTTAATTATTTGGACTACATGTGCATGCAGAATTTTTGAACCAAATATTATGTAGGTGGAAAAATGATAAATTGATTTGTATAGATTTGTGAAAATAATGGTATGCACATTTGATGATGATTAAATGAATTTAGTGGAGATCTGCAGGTTGGTTTAGTATATGCAAAAACATACTTGACTATATTTGACGTGATTTTCATGCAGGATGTGGGTTAATATTTGACTTGATTTTCATGCAGGATATTTTGGTTAAATATAATTATAATCTGATCTTGAATTTAAATTCCCTTGCAACTAAATTATATATTTTTTTAATTTAAGCTTTGTAAAAATGACTCTGCAAAATGGATTCTCTATATGAATAAGAGTTATGACAAAATGCTACAGGTTAAATGAAATATGCTAAATTGAATGATATATTTTGCTAATCAATTGATGCACTTAACTTAATTATGCTTAAATTATGAGGATTGATTACTTAAAGTAAGTATATAAGTAAGCATAAGTAAAATTAAAACTTATCTTAATAGTTTGTAGAATTAAGAAATACTTATGCAAAGTTTTGAATTGATATAAAATACTGTAGTACTTTCTCAAAACAGGGCTAAACATATTATAGGTTAGCGGTATAAAATAATTATGTGGGGAGATAGATTGATAATTTTAAGTGCACATATTCAGGGGGAGTTTTACTCTAAATAAACAGGGGGAGCACAAGCTAAAATAAATAAATGTTTTGTCATCATCAAAAAGGGGGAGAATGTTGGCTCAAAGGGCTAATCTTTAGGGTTTGATGTATTAACAAAACATTTGCACTTAATAAAATTGGGCTTCTTTCTAGCTTTTATATTGCAGGCTCAAGTTTTAGGTTCTGATGCAGAATACTCTATCAAATATAGAACAGACGTGTTTCGTGTTCTACAACTATCAGAGCAGACTTACAACATTAAAGGTTTATTAGGAAATAAAATTTATAAAATCATTTTTGAGCAATTCACACACTCACAACACGTTAGTTAAAATATTTTTTGCATTTAAAATATTTTTGAAATCATATGATTACTTAAAATAAAATTATCTCTTTCCTAAAAGTTAAAAATCCACAATTACGGTTTTTGAAAATGGAAAGAAAGCCTTTTATTGAATTTAATTTTTCTTATTTAAAGAAACATAAAATCTGAAGAAATTTTCTTTCAATCAAGTCTTCATTGATTAAAGAAACATAAAAACAAAAATCTCTTCAAACATAGAAACATTTTTGAAATATTGTTCACACCTAACAGCTATATCTTTCAACTATAAAAAGAAGTTTTGTTGGTGTGTTCTAGCAAGTGAGTGAAAAACGTTTTTATTCTGTTTTATCTTGTAAATTTTTTATTCTTTTATTTGCATTCATGATCACATTTCCTCAATATGATTATAGTTTCTATTGTAATCATGTTAGTGAGGCTATTCAAACTTGTGAGATAAATTTGTGAGGTTAGGTTGCTAGAACTTAAGAAAATAAACTTGCAAGTGTTTTAGTTCTTTTACTTGGAAAAAAGGGGTAAGTGTTTTGATAATTTTACTTTGAAAAAATGATTAAGTGTTTTAGAGTTTTCACTTGGGAAAAAAAACTTGGAATAGCTATTTATAACAGGCTTTTGACTCTTGCCCGTAAATAAGAGTCACATTAGAAAGAGAGAAACTCTTAAAACGGATTGTCTTAAGGAGAGGATGTAGGCAATGGCCGAACCTGTATAAATCGCGGTGTTAAACTTCTCTATCTCTTACTCTCTTTTTATTTTGTGCTCTATAATTTTTATGCTAAAATTAACTGTTTTGTATCTGTTCTATATTTTATAGAATAGAGTAAGAAAATCACCTTGTGTTCTAAAAACGGGTTAAAATTTATTTTTCTAAAATAATTTATCCAATGAAAGTCTGTTTTTTTTTTTCTCACTAATAATTTCGTCCATATGTGGTGTTTTTAATGGTAAAAGTTAATTAAAAAATTATCTTAAGTAATTTGCATGAAATTGAATTATTATGATGATGGTATTATGCATATCAAAATGTACGTGTTCTAATATGTTCAGATCACGAAAAAATTATGAATTGATCTATTCACCGCCCTCTAGATCATATATTTGGGACTCACAGATTGAAATTCACAGAGAAATTGTAGACGAAGAAGAAAATAAGAGATATGTTTGAATAGGACATGAACTTTGGAAAATGGAAAGAACCATGTATTTATATAAAGTTTCAAAAAAAATGACCGTTTAAAGAGTTTGAAATAAAATGACCGTTTTTATTGTATAGCTAGGTTGCTTTTTCGGTTTTTGTATTTTTGATTTAAGAATTTTAATTGTTGTTTAGTACTATTAGTTCCAGATATTTTCTATTTGATGCAATCTTAATTTTTTGTTTACTTCTCCTCAATCAAAGAAAAGTTGTATTGTGTGCATGGCATATAAAAGCCGAAATGTTGTATATTTTCTGTAAAATTATTTTTGAGTTTAATTAAATTCTACATTGAGTCATAATAAATTTATTTCCATGACTTTTATTTCTTGTTTCAGTGAATAATTTTAACAAACATTTTATTTTAGTATTAAGTACAAGTTGATATATAACGATCTAAACAAATTTTCCTTAAACCTAGTCGGTCTTTAACAACATAATCGAAATGAATGAAGCAAATTTTTTATAACTTACCTGCACCACTTGAAATGGTAATAGAGTAATTTTGAAGTTAAGTTATGTAATATTGATAATTTTGCAGTATGATTTACGTTTTTTTGTCCAAAAGAGTATTGATCCTTTAAGTTAATATTCATAATGAATAATCATAATAGCCAAGTATATAGAGAAGGGAAAATGAAAAATATCTCAAGAAAATAACAGATTTTATTTTTATACAATGTTTCAAAATGAAAATGACCGTTTTAATTATTCAATGGTTTCAAAAGATGACCATTTAACTAAGAGTTACAAAATTAAAATGACTGTTTTATCCCATGGTTACTTTTTCCTTTTTTTAATTTTTTATTTAGGAATTTTAATTGTTGTCCAGTACTATTAGTTTAGGATATTTTCTATTTGATGCAATGTTAATTTTTTGTTTACTCGTCCTCAACAAAATAAAAGATATATTTGAATTTAAATAAATTATGCAATAATTCATAACAAATTTATTTCAATTACTTTTATTTTTTAATATTGTTTCGGTGGGTAGTTTTAACAAACATTTCATTTTAGTGTTAAATATAGGTTGATATATAACAATTTAAACAGTTTTTTCTTAAAGGCAGTCGGTCTTTAATAACATTAGAGAAATGCAGTAAATTTCTTGTAACTTAGCTGCATTATTTGAAATGATAATAGAGTAATTTTTATAGAATTGATTTGGATATGGAATATAAGGAAAATTTTCAATTATTAATTTTTACTTGATTTTGAGGTTAAGTTATGTAATATTGATAATTAATACCTCTGATAGAAGAAAAATGTCGTAGTACGTTTTATGTTTTTGGTCCAATAGAGTCATGATCCTTTAAGTGAATATTCATAACGAATAATCATAGCAGCTAAGCATATAGACATGAAAAAAAGGAGTGATAAGTTGAGAATGGACAGTACTGCAATGTTGGAAAATTGAAAGAATCTTTTAGACAGAGAGTAGAAAAAAGAAAATGAAAAATATCTCAAGAAAATGACTGATTTTATTTTTATACAAAATTTCAATATGAAAATGACTGTTTTATTTCATGGTTTAAAAAATAATGACCATTTTACTTAAGAGTTTCAAAATGAATATGACCGTTTTATGCCATGGTTGCTTTTTTTGTTTTTCTATTTTTTATGTAGGAATTTTAATTTTTGCCCACAGTTTCGGATATTTTATGTTTGATACAATGTTAATTTTTTGTTTACTCCTCCTCAACAATATGAATGTTATATTTGAATTTAATTATATTCTACAAATTTATTTCAATTACTTTTATTTCTTAGTATTGTTTAAGTGAATAGTTTTAATAAATATTTTATTTTAGGGTTGAGTATAGGTTGATATGTAATAATCTAAACAGTTTTTCCAAAAAACAGCACTGTTTGAAATGGTAGTAGAATAATTTTGAAATAAGAAATGCTTTTTCATATAATTGATTTGGATATGGAATATTAGGAAAATTTTCAATTATTATTTTTTTTTGAAAAATTCAATTATTAATTTTTTATTTATTTTGAGGCTATGTAATAGTGATAATTAATATATCTGATATAAGAAAAATGTAGCAGTATGATTTATGTTTTTGGTCCACAAGAGTCATGATCCTTTAATTTAATATTCATAACCAATTATCATAACAGTCAGGCACATAGACATGAAAAAAAGCGGAGCAGTTGAGAATGGATAGAACTATACCGATTTCTCACTAGAGTAACATTAAATTCACAAAATGACCACCATTGGGAATATAAAATCAAAACTCATTATCTAATTTGACTATCCATATAGAAAATGATGAATAGCATACTACAAGGTCATCAGTTTTGATTCCCTTGATCCTCCAATGCAGATGATATTTGAAAGGAAGAGCACATGATAGAGTTTACAGGGACTTAATTATATAATCAATCTAGCTCTGGATGTAACACCCTAAAACTCCTGTAATCGTAAATAGTACTTTCTAGGCATGAATATTCACCCGAGGGTGAATAGTACCATCTAGGAGTGAAAAATATTTTATGTAACTGTCGAAAAATACTATTTATAAGGAGTACTACAAGAAAATTGCAATTTAGCAACGAAAAATAGCAACAGAAATTTGACATTTTTCGTTGCTAATAAAAAATAACAACGAAAATTAGCAACGAAACTTTTGGTTGCTAAACCGGTAGTTGCTAATTTTTAGTAACGAAAATGAAATTTCATTGCTAAACTCAATCAAATAAAGTTTTTGTGAATTGGTCAATTTTAGCAAAGGATAGCAACGGAAAATAATTTCTATTGCTATTTTTCAGTCCAAATTTTTTTTTCCATCTGTTGGCACATTATTTAGCAATGGTATGATAATTTCGTTGCTAAATTTTGGCGCTAAAAATTCGAGTGAGAGAATATAATTTGTGGTGTAATTGACATTAAATAGGCCTTTAAAACTTAAAAATAAAAATAAGACACGTTTTGGTTTAAAAAGTATACCAATTTGACTAAACTTTGACTAAGTCTAAAAAAATGTTAGAGACCTCCAAAAAATTATTCAGACACATGCACTTACTCTAAATAATATAGGAGACATTTTGGTAATGGAAAATTAATTTTTTAATGACACAAAAAACTAAGTTATCGGACTGGTAAAAATTTATTTGACCTAAAAAATATTTTTCAATAATTATGAACATATTTTTATGAGAAAAGATGCAAGAAAAATGGAAGAAAAATAATTGGGCCTAAATATGCTAAGAAATAGACTATTGGGCTTATTTATGATTGCACCCAATTGGTTGGACCTAATTTGACCCATTTTGGATGGGTATATAAGGCCAAGAAATCAGAATTTTCTTAAAGAACCTCACGCTTTCTCTACTCCTCCGAACAGTGACCCATTCTTCAATCTTCTCTCCAATTTCTTTCAAATTTCTCACTCAAATTCCATCAAATCTCATCCTCTAAGCAATTCCAAGGCCCTAAATTCATTATTGGTAATCTCAAGAACTCATTTAAGTGAAAGAGTTGATAAAATTGTGAAGAAAAGATAGTTGAGCAAGAATTCAAGTAAGTGAATTTAGTGAATTTAATTGAGTTTTAGGTAGATTTTGAGGTAGAGATTTATGTTCTATGCAAATTTTGAATTATTGAAAAAAAATGGATGGAAAACTCATGCATGAATTCAGTTAGGTGAGGAGGTGCAAGAAGGAACAAGTAAAGCTAAAGGAAAAGGAAAAAAGGTGGAAGAATAAGCTAGAAGAAGAGGAGAAATAAGGTTAATTAGTGGATACAAATTCTATTATTTTCCATTTATTTGATAATTTTTCATGTGTATGTATGTATGTATGTGTGAATGAAGAAAATGCATGAATAATGTAAATTAAGCACGAAAACATGAAATTTAGGTTAAAATATGATATAAGAAATGAAAAACTTGATGAAAACAACATTGGAGGAGAAGAAGTATGCATTGCCGAATGGTACCTTTAGGGAAATTCATGTCGATTAATGAAGTTTTAATGAATTTTAAGTAAGAAAATGAAAATAGAATTAAAATAATGCTAGTAGGAATTTAATGGAAATTTTTAAGAATTATTTGGCTATAGTATAGTTTAAGTGATCATTATGTACTAATTGATAAAAATTAAGTATATTTGTTTTAAATGAAATAATGGTGTAATTAGATAAGAAATAAATAGAGAATATCATGAAACTAAATTAAATGGAAGAAAAATAAATTGGAAGGCAATAATGGGTTACGACCGAATGGTTATTAGTATGGAAAATGATGTTTATGTGATATTTATGGCTATGTAAGCATGACAATGGAATAATTAATATGTGATGTATGTATGTTTATCATGTTACATGGATGAATCAGAAACGAGAATGTTTTCAAGGCATGACATGTAATTTTATAAGCAAGAAAAATGGAAGGAAATTAAGCATTGCCCTTAGTATACTGGTAGTAAATCACTAGATTAGGATATAATTGGCTAGACATAGAGACACCTATATATACCACGGTTCTAGTCATGGCGACTCGCATGGATAGGCCAATGGCAGTCTACTATATATGGCTACTGCCATAATGGCTTTAGAGTAAGTGATTCTTTGGGGTCACTTTCTCTCATGGATCTGGACCATTGGGATCCACGTCCCCTGTATTCGATTCAAAATTTTTTTCGGGATATTACTAGGGGCAAAATGGGAAAAATAAGATTAAATGAGTAAACATATAATAAATGTAAGGTAAATGAAATGAAATGGCAAATATGTAAGGAATTAGGAATTAAAAGGAGTAAATGGTAATTATGCAAGAAATAGGGTTAAAAAAAGAGTAAAAAGGATAAATTAGATAATAAATTGGTTAATATAAAATAAAGGTATTGAAAATAAGGACTAAAGATGAATTATGCCTAGATTCGACTTATAGAGACTAAAAAGGTAATTTATATGTAAAAAGGGTAATTTATGGATAAAATAAATTGTAGTGGCAAAATGGTAAATTTGAGTTATTGAAAGGGCAAATTCAGAATTAGAGGAGAAATTAGGGACTAAATGGTAACTTTGACAAGATTATGAGTAATAATAAAATTAAGAAAGAAAATTAAAGAAAATACATGTAAGGAAATAATAATAATAATAATAATAATAATAATAATAATAATAATAATAATAATAATAATTAGTTCTTAATTAAGTTGTTTATATGTTAGAGAAAATGTATAAAATAAATATTATGAATAAGCATGGAATAATTATGAATAAATAATAAATGACTATAGTAAACACTAAGAATTTAATGTATATAAGTAAATATGCATGAATGTGTATGTATGTGATTAGATGGAAAATATTAGAATTGTATCCACTACTAGGCGTTGATCGCTTAATTCATAGTTTTGCCGCACGCAAGTTTAGGTTAAGCTAATAAGGAGTATAAGAGCTGGAGCAAGCATACAGACATAAGATCAGTGAATCAATTGCACCAATAATATTTCGAACTTTTTGTTATGCCATGTATATGTAAAGCAGTGTAAACAGTTATGTACGTTTTATGAACTGTTTATCTATATATGGAGACTGCTATAAGTAGTATATATATAAGTTGACATTATGGATACTTATGTTGTGTATGATGCTTACATATATGAATTATCTTGTGATGGAATGGTTGTTGGAATTGGTTGTGATTGATATTTTTGCACTACAAGAAAATGCAATTTTAGCGATGGAAATTTTTTCATCGCTAAATAGCAACAGAAAAAGAATACCATCGCTATTTTAATAGCAAATGTATTTTTGAGTGATGGAAAAAATTTTCCGTCACTAAATTTGGCGCTAAGGAAATTTTGCTACAATTTTTAGCGACGGAGTTGCCATTCAACGACTGTAAAGTTCTTCCATCTTTATTTAGCGTTGGTAAAGATATACCATAGCTAATTTAGCGATGGAATAACTTTACCGTCGCTAAATAACAATGGAAGAAGTCTACCGTCGCTAAATAGAGACGGTAGTTATATTTCCATCGCTATTCAGCAACGGAACTAATCTATCGTCGCTAATAGCTATGAAAAATCTCACCGGTCGCTATTTAGAAGGGTATAAATACCTTTTTTTTTCCTCTCTCCACCCTTTCCTCCCACTTCTCTCCCTCGCTATCGGCTTCCCTCCCCCCTCCCCTCCGCCCCCCTTGCCTCCCACCTACCAGATCTAGAAGCCGTTGTTGGCTTTGGCTTCCCTCCCCCTGCTCTGCCTGTGCAACCCTCCGGTCTCCTCTTCTCTCTCCCGCCGCCTACCTCTCTTTTCCTCCGCCTGCAGATCTGTCGTCAGTGTCCCCTCCCCCCCAAACTGAAGTCCAGTTATGGTGAACTAGGACCCGTCCGCCTCACTGGTCGCTCCCCCCTCCTCCGCCGCTGTCCTCCTCCTGTGGACCCCACAGTAGATCCTGACATTGCCCCTCCTTAGCGCGTGTTCTCCCTCGTGCACCAGCAGGTAGCCGCTGTTTGCCAGTCTATTTAAACCCCAAGGTATATTTTTCTTTCTCCTTTCGTAAAACTAATAAAAATATTAATTTAATACCCAGCTGTAAATCTGTACTTGTTTGCTTAAATTTTTGTGGATGTATGGTTTTCATTGTGCAGTGAGAATTTTGATTCATTTGGAGTATTTGGAGTATTTGGATTTGCATTTCTATTCTGGGATGTATTAAGTGTAGATTCTATGTGATAGAGCAGAGTTTATAAGAGATTGATGGCTTTATCTTTCTCAATCTCTCTAGCTTTACTATTTCAATGATGCATTATCACTATGACTTGTGGGGGCTGAGTGCTTTTTCTGATGCTATATTTTAGAATTTGAGTATAGCTTTTAGAAGTTAGGGAGTAGTAACAGTTTAGAATTATTCATTGGATGCTTCAAAGAGTTAGGATTTGTATGTATTAACAGTTAATATAGTATATGCCTTGAAAGGGAAGTTTTAGGTTAATTAACTTTACTGCAAGTTGTTCAGGTTTTGAAATTATTTGATATCTCGGTACTGCTTTTGGGCAATAGCTCATTGGGTGTTTAAGCGTGTTCTTAATATTCAAGGTAATCTAGACTGTTTTATTTCCTCAAAATAGACCCCATAAACATGAAATCTCATGTTCTAATGATTATCCCATCAGCTTGCACATTGGAGTTGCCATTATTGCTGAGCTTTTTTCCATGTTAGTTATGCTTAAATAGGAGAATGTTAGATATATCAAATCGGTTGTGACATAAACATGATTTCATATTTCTACATACATATTGGATTTCAGTAGAAGTTTTGATGCTTGTATGTGCTTAGGTCTCGGGCCACTTACAGGGTTAGTAAATAGCTGCACAACTTTGGGCACATAATTGCTACTTTCTAGTTGAGAATTTAAGTCAACTATGTGGATATTATGATGCAAGTTTCATGGCTTTCTGTATATACTTTAATATTATGGCTTTTTGTATTCAATAATTATATATATGGGTTGTTTTTGGCATTTAGTAAATCACAAACATACACTTTTGGGTTGTTTTTGGCATTTAGTAAATCACAAACATACATTGGGTGCCATCTTTCCTAATCATTCTTACAATAGGGCATTTGTTTCCTATCAAACAAGAGGCAACACCCATGGAAATTTTTTGAAATTAAGTTTATCTGATGAGTTGAACAATTTGGACAAGTCAAATTCAGTTAAGTGAGGATTGATCTCATTCATATTATAGGTGCTTTTCTTCTGTTTGCTCGTGGTATCAGGTGCAAATCTAATTTCATTTTCTTCAATAGTTGCTTAATTATACATATATAATTAATGTTGTTGCTCAAATTTGATTGACTTTGATAATCTACTTTAAATAGGCACACAAGATGCTATTGGCGGATCTCCTTCTCAGTTTGAAGATTTCTCAGTAATGGCTTCAAGTACTAATGAGGATGGAGAACTAAGAGTATGAGCATACTATTCTACTACTTTAACTGATCTTCTTGGAGTATAGATCCCATTAGTGCAAGACTAAAATTTATAACATAGATAATAGTGCTCGCTGTGATTTATAATTAGTTAGAAATTCTTAAACAATTTAGTTTTTGTAATTATTTTATATTATAGTACATTATTGTTAGATTTTTGCAAATATTATTTGCTCTAATTAATATATTCTCAATTATATTATTTTTGTTAATTATAATTTTTATATTATTAGTAATTTTATCATTTAAAATTTAAAAAATAAATTAATATAAATAAATAAAAAGAAAAATTTCATAAATTTAGCGACGAAAACTAATTTTTCATCGCTAAAACCATATGTCCGACGCTAATTTTAGCGACGAACATAATTTTTTGTCACTAAAATTAACGACGGAATATGTATATCCGTCGCTAAATTCTATATGTCTGTCGCTAAAGTTGTCACCACCGCCTCCAAAATTAGCAACGGAAAATAAATTTCGTCGCTAATTATAGTGACGAAAAAATAAATTATAAACGAACTGAATAGCAACGGAAATTGGCCTTCGCTATTTACGATTAGCGACGGAATTCCATCGCTAATCTATTATTTTCTTGTAGTGTTGGAGGTTATTGAAATGTTGTGAACATATTGGGAGTACTATTTTTCAAATTTCCAGAAGGGTAGGATTCACAGTGTAGCCGTTATGTTGCCGAAAATTTTAATAAATGAATAGTAATTTTGGACAGTTATAGGTACATCGGCAAGCAAATAGTCACAAGGAAATAAATAAAAAGGAAAACAAAATCACCATTTTATGTACGGATAAGGGATTTTTTTTGCTCTCAAACTATCAAAAATAGGGTGAAAATGCATTAAAACTTTTTTTTTGCCCGGTTTTTACCCTTGAAATCACTTAAATGGATGAAAAATATCTTCATTCTGGACGGAAAGTATAGCTAGCAAACAAAATTAATAGTAGCCAATCATGTATCGACACATATCAGGAGTAAAAACCGACTAAAACAAAGTTTGAGGACATTTTCACACCCTTTCGCATAGTTTGAGAGCAAAAAACTCCTTATATAATCCAAATCAGCAATCTGACTAGGAAAAATAGTTGACACATGTCGAAACATGATTGGATGCTTGCCAGTTGAACTTTCTGTCCAAAATGAGGGTATTTTCCATTCATTTAAGTGAGTTTAGAGGTAAAAACCAACAAAAAAAGTACAAGATAATTTTCATGCCCTTTCCCATAGTTTCAAGAACAAAAACCCCTTATCTCTATTATGTATCATATTATTAAGAATGAACCGAAAAGGTTTACCATGACCACATAACCGATTTATAACATTTGTTACACATAACGTATTATACATTACGACTTTAAGTTGTTACACTGGATCTATACAAGTGGCTGCATCCATCATCTTGACGGTGCAAGTAACAGATACAATTTGCAATTTCAAATTCCCAATCATCTGCGGGTTAACTTGCCGTGCCCCATGATAGACGATCCTAACAGGGACCAAAGCCTTTACTGCTCCTTTCACAAAGATAAAGGCCATCAGACGAATAACTGCCGCCAGCTGAAACGAGAAATCGAGCATTTAATCCGAAAGGGCAAGCTCGGACAATTCGTAAAGGGAATAGAGAGGAATGGGCGAGATAGGTCGCCCTCACCACGAAGATAGGGTAATGGAGCTAGTTCAAGTAAAAAGGCTCTAGCTAGGGTGATCCACGTGATTGCAAGGGGCCAGCATTATGATGTTTTCGAGGAATGCAGAAAATGAAAGGCCAAGGAGGTATTTTCCTTGGGGACCGGCAATAGAACAGGGGGATACGAGGTCACATTTTCAGAAGCGGATGAAGCTAATGTCCGGATGCCTTACACTGATTCGCTAGTTGTGGAAGCCCGATACAAGACTATCTGGTCCAGAGAATTTTAGTAGACACAGGGAGTGTGGTGAATCTTATCACTTTATAGGCCTACAAGGCATTAGGGCTGTCAGCTAACAGGTTAGAAACCATGTCAGCTCCACTGATCGGAATATCTGGACAATCGGTTAAAGTAGAAGGCTCAGCCATGTTAGATTTGTAGCTCGGTGATGAGGATCAGGTGTGCAGTTGTAGTTGTTGTTTCATGGTGGTCGATATACCACTCGCCTACAATGTGATCATTGGATGACCGCTCTTAGTTGGAGTGGATGCCTACATCTCTATGCGTAAGCTGCTAGTGAAGATACCTGTCCAAAGAGGTGTGGCCATACTTAGAGGTAATCAAAAGGCAGCCCGAGAAACATATGTGAGCATGCTGAAAGAGGCAGACTAGGCTTTACCATTGGATGCACTGGACATTCCAACTGTAAGGAATGCTGAACCTGTGGATTCAATTCGAGAGGTAGAACTTTCGAGAGGCAAGGTGGTCAAGATCGCTGCTAGTAAAATGGGAAAGGAGAAGGAGGCACTGGTAGCAGTATTATCAGAGTACGAAGATGTGTTTGCTTGGCAACCTTCAGACATTAAAGGAGTCTCTTCCGAGGTAATATGTTATGCTCTCAATGTGCTTCCTAACTGTAAGCCTGTCAAGCAAAAGAAGAGAAATCATGCTCCCGAGCGGCAGTTGGCCATGTCAGAGGAGGTTGACACATTATTGAACGGTTTTATAAGGGAGGTATTATATCCGGACTGGTTATCAAATGTGGTGTTAGTAAAGAAGGCCAATGGAAAGTGGAGGATGTGTGTTGACTTTACAGACTTGAACAAGGCCTTTCCTAAAGATTGCTACCCACTGCCCAACAATGACCTCCTGGTCGACTCCACCTCGGGATTTGAGGAGTATGCTTTCCTGGACGCCTCGGCAGGATATCACCAAATCCCAATGAATAAAAATGATAAAGAAAAAACAGCTTTTGTCGCACATCGGGCTACCTATTGTTACCGGGTCATGCCATTCGGATTGAAGAATGCTGGGGCCACCTATCAAAGATTAATGAACAGAATGTTCACAGATCAGCTGGGGAGGAACATTGAGGTCTATGTTGATGACATGATCATCAAGGGAAAGACTGCAGAGGACTTACCAACTGAGCTAGCAAAAACTTTCAGGGTATTGAGGGAGTTCGGTTTGAAGCTAAATCCTGAAAAATGTGCTTTCGGTGTACAGTCCGGTAAGTTCCTGGGGTACATGATTTCAAAAAAGGGAATAGAGGCTAACCTGGAAAAGATTCAAGCCATTCTGGAGATGGAACCACCAAAGTCAATAAGGGATGTTCAGAAACTCAACGGAAGGGTGACAGCGCTAGGTAGGTTCATTTCTTGCTCGGCTAAATGATGCCTCCCCTTTTATCGGACTCTCAAGAAAGTGAAGGGTTTTGAGTGGACTGCAGATTGTCAAAAAGCCTTTGAGGAGTTGAAACATTTTCTACCACACCCCCTCTGCTAAGTCGGCCACAACCTAGAGAAACTCTGTATATTTACCTTACAGTTTTATCTGGATATTTGGGTTCGGTTTTGATAAGAGAAGAGGGTAGCCAATAGTTCCCAATTTATCACACCAGTAAGGTTTTAAGAGGCGTCGAACTGCGATACCCCATATTGGAACAACTCGCCTTTGGACTGGTAATATATGTCATCAAGCTGCGTCCTTACTTCCAGGCACACACTGTGATAGTCAGAACGAACACGAATCTTAGAAAAGTGTTGTAGAAGCCGGAAGCCTTTGGCAGGATTATTGAATGGGTGGCTCGGTTAGGAGAATTTCATGTCCGGTATGAGTCGCGCCCATCAATAAAGGACCAGATCTTAGCTGACTTCATAGCAGAGTTGCATGCACCCCCACAGGAGCCAAGTCTGTACTCTTGGAAGTTGTACATAGACGGAGCATCCTCATCCACAGGTGCTGGAGCCGGTGTAGTCCTAATTGGCCCAAGGAAGATGATAGTCTGGCTCACATAGCTTTTCAAGCAACCAACAACGTGGCAGAATACGAATCTCTTAGCTTCGACCTACAACTCTCCATCGAGGTAAAACCGGACTCACTAACTATTTTTTCTGATTTTCAGCTTGTGGTTAGCCAGATACTTGGCAAATTTGAAGCGAAGGACCAAATAATGATCAGATACAAAGAGTTAACAGCCGTACTCCTTTTCCAACTAGAGAAACTGGGATGTGTTTTGGTCATCGAGCAGATACCCTGGGCAGAGAATGAGGAGGCAGATGCTTTAGCTAAGCAGGCCTGTCTCCAGAACTAGTCATCTGTTTCAGATATTGTTTGGTCTATTATATCGGTCCCAACTCATAAAACATATAAGGTGCATTTGCAAGAGCCGATGGATGGATGGCGGCTTCCAATTTACCAGTATTTGAGTACCGAATCTCTTCCAGAAGATCAAGTCCAAGCTTGGAAAGTGGTTCGGCGATCTAGTCATTATGCAATTATGGATGATCATGTTTTACAGGCAATCTTTCTCAGCTCCTTGGACGAAATGCTTGAGCATGGAAGAAGGTGATTACGTATTGAGAGAGATCCATGAGGGCATTTACGGAGCACATGAGGGAGCACAAGCGGTAGCTCGGAAAGCATTGTTGCAGGGGTATTATTGGCCAAGCATGGAGAAGGATGCAAAAGAACTAGTCCGAAAATGCGATAAGTGCCAATGGTTCGGTAACTTGAATCATCAAAAGCCTACTGCTCAGGTTCCAATTCACAGTCCTTGGCCATTTGCTCAATTGGGAATCGACATCGTAGGCCCTTTTCCCTTGGCGACTGGACAACGGAAATTCTTAATGGTGGCAGTGGACCATTTCACAAAATGGGTAGAAGCAGAACCCTTAGCATCAATCACCCCAGTGAATATTATAAAGTTTGTCCAGAAGTCCATCATTACAAGGTTCGGGATCCCACATTCCATTATAACAGACAATGGGAAACAGTTCGATTGTGCGGCATTCAAGGGATATTGCTCGGAGTTGAAGATCCAGCTTTACTTTGCTTCGGTATACCACCCGCAGTCAAACGGCATGACCAAGGTAACTAACCGAACCATTCTTGCAGGACTGAAGAAAAGACTTGATGCATCAAAAGGGCTTTGGGTAGATGAACTTTACAATGTTCTGTGGGCTTACCGAACCTCGCCAAGATCGGCAACGGGAGAGACCCCATTTTCACTCACATATGGAACAGAAGCTGTTATTTCTTATGAAATAGGTATGCCAAATATCTGGACTTCAAGTTTTGATGTGGAGCAAAATGACACGAACCTACTGTGTCAGCTGGACAGACTGGAAGAACAAAGGGAGTTCACTCAGATACAATCTGTCGCTTATAAGAAAAGAATGTTGTCCTACCATGATCGAAACGTAAGACCGAGGACGTTCAGAATCGGCCAGCTCGTTCTCAAAAAGGTGGTGGCATCCCAAACATCCACAGGAGTGGGAAAGCTAAATCCTAATTGGGAAGGTCCTTACTTAATACATGATGTCAGGGTGGAGCATATAGGCTGAAAGATTCCTCTGGAAAGATACTTCCTCATTCATGGAACGTTTCAAATTTAAAGAGCTATTATCAGTGATCTATGATCTATAGTTCGGCTTTACAATTTTATCGCTCACTCGGCAATTACGCCATCGAGCATTTCTATCTAGTACTGTATTTTGCTTAGCTCGGCTTTATTGCCATAAAAGCAACTGTACTAGTTAACACATCAATAAAAGAGGTATATTCATGGAAAAATTGTCTTTTATTATGCAATATGGTTGTTCTAACTCGGCAATTTCACCATTAAACAACCCAATGTCATACATCCTCATATTCAGCAATGAGATCGTCTATATCGCTCACTCGGCAATAATGCCAATTGAGCATTTTTTTCTTTTGCATAAGTATTTTTTTATGATAAGATTGGCTGCACCGCCGTAAAAGCTGTTAAGTTCTATAACTCATTGCAAAGCTCGGTTATACCGGTATCATAATATTATGTTAAGTTCTCGAAGTACTCGCTCGGCATTATTGCCACATGAGTATTGGTTCAATTATCAGTTAACTTTATTAGCAATGATAACGCTATCAAAAATCAAAGTATTAAACAATTGCTCGGCTGTGGTCATCATTCATTCCGCATTATTGTTCGGATAGACATGCAGCCTATTACTTCATATATAAATGGGTGCTAAATTGATTGCGCAGTGCGGTTATTAAAAGAGATTAACAACAAAAGAAAATTCAGATTTTATTAAATCAAAAACAATACAGGAACGATATATTCATTTGGATATACATCATCTAACCAGGACCCGTCCATGTCGGGATGGCATCCTTTGACAGCATCTGAAAGCTTTTGACTAAAAGCTAGACACTTATCAACAGCCAAATCCACTGACTTATATTTGAGGTCGGCGAGCTTCTCCTCTAGATCGGCTTTGCCACTCTTGGCCTCCTCAAGCTCAGCCCGAAGACTCGACAGCTCGGTCTCCATCTCCTCTTTCCTCCACTCGCTCTCTGCCACCCTCTCCTCCGCCTCTGATATTTTATTCCTGGCCTCTTGTGCCTTGACTTTGGCATCCAGAGCTCTCTTTTCAGCATCCTTCAGCTTGGCTTCAGTGGTATTAGCCCTAAACTGCTGCCCAGCGATAGATCTGGCCTCCCTATTAAAGGCCATAATCAGGGAGTTCATTTTCCCTATGCAGCACCGCTCAGCATTCTACACAAAGTTAGGAAATGATGAAAAGAGCACAGTGTTTTTCAGGAATTAACTAGGCAAAGGACATCACAGAATTGCTAACCTCAATTAGATGCCTCTTGAGGGCGATACTCAGGTCCTCGGCTCTCTAGCACGTCATAGGGGTGACTCTCTAGGGAATACAGGAGAGCTGGCGCATGAAATCGTAAAAGGCTGAATTTTGCTCCCAATACCCATCCCCTTCTTCTTTCAGCTGACCGCAGATTTCATCAGCGAAGGCTCTTAAATCCCTTTTGTGGGAATGGGGATTTGAGGTTCCGGCAGCGGCACCACCTTCGGGAGATTGAGGCCAGGGTGGGGTCTGCAGATCTACCGATGGCATCTGAGCTATAGGGCTCGGAGGTAAAGTGTCCTCCTGCACATTGGTTGGGGGAGGAGAGGCAGCATGAGTAGGCGCGGCTGGAGTCAGCTCGGTGGCAGCGGTAGTGGCCTCCCTACTGGGCTCCCCTAGTACTGACCCAGCAGTTTTCTTTTATCTTTTTGCCTTCATCATTTTGGCCATGTTGTGTCTCTCTGTTCGTTTCATATCTACAAAAAACCAAATAATGAGAGAGTATTAAAACAGAAGAATTGATAAAAGAATGTACCTCTTCTTTGACGACGAGAAGAGGTTGTTTGGTCAAAACTGAACATGAGCTGATCTCTAATGTCGATCTTGTTTGCCGCCAGAGCCCTCTATCGAGCTAAAGTTCATTCTTCCTCCTCGGTAAGAAGGATGGGGTTGTCATTCTTATTCACATACCGACCCCACGTTGTTTGGAAAGGGAAATTATTGTCGCTCTCAATGACGAAGAATCGGTTCTTTCAATTCTTTAGAGACTCCGAATTTCCCTTGAACACCCCATAAGCAGCTCGGGCCTGGACATAGTTGTGATCCTCGGTGGTGATTCAGAGCCCAACCACGTGGGTAGCTTGGAAGAGCCGAACTGTTAGCTCGATTTCGTTGTCTGCTGGCCACATTTGTAAGGCGGATATGGTTCGCCAAGTGTTGGGATGAATTTGGCCCATGGTTAAGCCGTAGTAATTTATCAGCTTGACCTCAAAAGCAATGGGGGGAAGGATCATCCCAGCTTCAAAATCGGCCTCCTAGATAGCTATTGTCTTCCTACCTGAGAACTTTGCATTGTCTCGGAGACTGGCCCCAGGCACTCGGATCCTATAGCTTTCTGGAATCCCCAACCTGTCGTGAAGCTCTATCATTTCACTGCTTCTCATAATCGAGCCGATGCTCCCTACCCGAGGATTCCTTTTCGGCTCTTTCCTCCTAAGTTGATCTGGCTGGCTGGTACTAGGAGACTCTGGGATATCTTCGTGTAAAAGTCCCTCTTCTACCCTCTGGCTCTTAGTTGCCCTCAGAAGCACTCATGGTGAAAAGGAGAAGAAAGATAAGATACTAACCTAAAATAGGAAGGGAAGTTGCAGAAAATGCACGATCACAGAGCTAAACGGAGGCCTGATGTAGTTGAAATCGCACAAGAGAGAAGCAAGAATTTTCGGGGAAGAAAAATTTGAAATCCCTAAGAGAATCAAAAATGGAAGAAAGAAGAAGAAACTAATATTTATAGGAGAATAAAACCACTCAGATGTGGACAGATGTCAAGTGTTGATTGGGTGAACTGGCAGTAATTACTCCTTGCGTAGTTGCCGAAGAAACGCCATCACTTCAGGGCTTGACACAGCCGTTGGATCACAGTTCATGAAGCACCTATTCACAGTGAATGAAGCACCCGTCCATGCTTTTTAAGGGTCACGGGCATAGCTGTCGCCAAAGCGTCATGAGTTGGTGTCCACACACTCTCTTTGAATGTCAGATCAACGCTCCTATAACATGAATGTCATCATCTGAGGGGGGGACTTATGATAACTGGACTCTTTGAGCAAGAGATCGGTAGACCTTCTCCGAGCGCGTGTCAAGAACCGGACTCTTAGGCAAAGAGTTAGGTAACCAGGCTCATTCGGATATCCAGTCATATCAGTAGTTCGGTTACCTTAATAGCTCGGTATCAGAATATAGAAAGTCATCATTCACAGACATTTTCCAGATATTGTGTAGATTCTGATCCCTTAATGATGGAAAATACCAAGAATCACTCAATAAATCCTCATAAAATAGGAATCAAGCACTAATCAAGAGATTAAGGTGATTTCCTCCTATTTGGGATTTGATTTCCAATTTGGTCTAGCAAAAGAGCTCTATATAAAGAAAACCATCAGGTACATTTACCTCTCTCTGAATCCTTTTTACAGAAAACCCTCTTTAATCAATTCACTGACTTGATCGTCGGAGCTTCCATCATCGGAACCCCGCCGGTTTTGTTAATCTTTTCAGGTGATCACTCTGTAAGAACACTTCAAGAAATTCAACTATTATCAATAGGCAAACTATGATTAAAATACTCTAAAACAAAAGGAAAATTCGAGTTCAAAAGCCAGAAGCCCAAGTGTCCATCTTAAAGAAGAATTGGCATCCCTCAGTGTGGATTTCTCATCAATAAATCTGTCCACTACTTTTTATTAACATCCAATCCTCATGGAGAAGCGAATAAATTTCAATGGGCAAGCATTGAAAACGAGGATTGAAAAGAAAAATCTTTGCAAATACATCTTGATTATCAGATCCTTTCCAAAAGAGACAAGTTTTGATAAATAGCCATAAACTATATTGAGTTACACTAAAAGACCGATAGAAAAGCACTATAGAAATTACATCTTAGACAAACCAGGCAACTAACATCCCCCCAAACTTATTTTTTTAACATTATATAGCCTACAAGCAATTATCAACAACAAATGTAAACAATATATACAATACAATATATATATAATAAAGAACAGAAAGGGATCTCATCAGAAGAAGAATAAAACATAACAAAACAAAACTTGTTCATGAAACCCACAATTCTCCCTGCTGATGCACTTGCAAAATATATGGGAAAGGAAACAATGCATCTTAAGAATCGATTATTATTCCGCACTTCCATGCATTAAAAAACTATCTTATATAAAATTTGAATGACCCTGGCAACCACAGGCTTCAAACTAGAACAAAAAAAATATCAAAAGCATAGTTTATTTTGCAAGGCTAATAAAAGCAAAAAACATGAACCCAACAAGTTTGATACATGCCTCAGAATTGATTAATCATCACTGGAGATCAGTCCACTACGTTTATATATATAACTCAATCTTCATAGGGATGCAACCCAATAGTTTAGTGAAAGAGAACTTGCAAAAGGATACGCAAAACAACTCTAAACAGCACAAAAATGCATTTATAGAATGATAAAGTTTCATCTTGCTCTGAATATCTCCACTGGAAGACCAGGACTTGATCAAACTTAACCCATAAAGCATCAAAGGAAAATAGCAAATTTAGTGGTTATAAAGCAAAATTGCAAATATTCACTAGACTCTAACACGATCGGTTTACCCTTTCTTTGGGGCTTTTGCATGTTCACAGCAACCGGAAAATCAAATTCAACCCTACAAACTTCAAGAGATTACCTCTGATGTGGATATAGAAACCAGCGCTCTCGATCGGTTATTAGAAGACTGGAGATCGATGCGGCTACGGGTTAGCTTCTTGGCTCAATATAGAATTTATAGCGAGTGACAAGTGGAGAACTTGCATTTTAGTCCCTCAAATTTCAAAAATAAATTTTCAACCGTCGAATTGAATTGTAATTATTTGAGTTAATTTCAAATCTCCCCTCACTTTTTCACCCTATTTTAGTTTAACACCAAATCTTAAAAAATTTAACAAATAAGATAAACTAAAGGGGCAAATTTGCACTTTAAATTTGTCAAAAAATGCAATGTGAATTTTAAATTTCCAATCGATACAATTTTGTTCCCAAATTTATAAAATCGAGGCAATTTTGCCTTTCATTTTAGAGGCAATTTTGCTCATTCGGCCACTAATAAGATATTTACCATATAAACCATTGCAATATAAAGACTATTTATAATATATCCAAACCAACAAAATTTCTTCTAGGAATTTTATCACACACCTTTTACATATGTTACTAATTCTTGTGCATCAAATGCATTAATAGGTTTGTGTGCTATAGTTATGGACATGTTAGCCCCTCTGCACCAGCAAGCCAGCGTCATCATGTGCCATGTGTTAAGGGGTAAACTTCAATAGCTAGCCAAATAATGATATGATATTAGGCTTATGATCAAGCAAAAGGGTGCAATTGAAAGGTAACTTTAGTTATGCAGTTGCTTTCATAAATATGCAAAAGATTATAAGGGGCAAAAGATTATAAGGGTGCGGTAGGTGGAACATATTGATGTCTCCTCTTAGCAAAAACAAAGATTAACCTTGAACTTTTTAGGGAGACCGTGGTATACTGATATTATCTTTCTGATGATAGTCCAAATTTCCAAGTTATCAACCGAAGCAAGTCACATGAAAAACATGAAATCCGGTGGATCTCTGACAAGGAAGACTCCGACGGTAAAGTCAGAAAATTTACAAGAATAAAGTATTTGTGATCTTGAGAAAAATTCCAGAGAGCTTCAATATACTTTGATTCCTCCTTTTATAAAGTTTAGCATCCATATTGGAATAGGAAATAAATTCTAAATAAGAGAGAACTCTTTTGAATCCCTGATTTGTGCTTAACTATATATAGGGATCTGATTAAGTAGGTTCATATAACTTCCATTATAATGAGATTAGAATATTCTGAAGATCTCCGCAAATAATAACTTTTCAAATGCTGATTTTGAGCTATTGAGATAAACCGAGCGGTTGATGTGGGGAATATCCAGATGAGCTTGGTTACCGGACTCAGGGATAGAGTGTCCGGTTATCATAAGTCCCCCCTGGTATGTGACATTTATGTCAGATATTTGGGTGGCAATTCAAATTTAAAGAGGTAACCACCAGGCACGTGGCTCATTAAAAAGGTCATGATGACAGGACAAGATGGTGCGTCGTCTGATGCGTTTTGATGGCTGGAGCAGTTACAAAAGGAGTGTAACGCTTCAGACTCCACGCCAGGAGTTATGATGACTGAAACAACCACTCATACATAGCCACGTGTTTGCTTTCTAGTGGCTCATATTTCTTATATATATATATATATATATATCCCTTCCTCTTTCCCTGTTTTCGCTCTTGTTGGCATAGTTGTCTTATTTTCCTCCTCATTCCTTCCAAATTCTTTCTCTATTTCTGCTTGCCCTGAGGTTTTATCTTCAGACATTTAAGCATTTTGTGATTCCAGATACCTCCTCTAGATTTTCGGGTTTATGCCTTCTCTTTTTACTTTTTCTTGTAATGAGCTCTTCTAAGAGTTCCAGTGAAAGAGCGATGGTGGAGGAAGGACCTCTCTATGACAGCCCTCCCGGTCTCCCAGCACTAACCAGTGAAAGCGAGGGGGAAGGAGAGAACCCAGGAGACTTCATCAGGTAGGAAGTATTAGTTTGGCTGTAAAGAATGGTCAAATAGTTGAACTACATGACCGTTTAGGCATTCCTCATAACTACAGGATACAGGCTCTAGGAGCCAACGTCCGAGCTAATGCCAAGCTCTTCGGCAAAAAGACTATAGTTGTTTACGAGGCAGACTTTGAAGCCGGAATGAGCCTTCCCCCCCACCCTCCACTGGATTTGAGATCGATTTTATGAATCATTATGGATTGACCATTAGCTAGGTCCCATCCTAACACGTGGCGCACTATTTCAGCACTACAGATGTGGGAAGTCAAACACAACCTCGATCTAACCCTTCGGCTCTTCCAAGCCACTCACATGGTGGGACTTCGGATAGCCACAAAGGATCACAACTACATCCAAGCCCGAGGTAGCTATGAGATTTTTTCAGGGAACCCAGAGTCCTTGAAGAATTGGAAAAACCATTTCTTTATTATAGAAAGCGACGAGGAGTTCAGTTTCTAATCACAGTGGGGCCAATTTGTCAATAAGAACGATAACCTCTTATATCTTTCTGATGAAAAGAAGCAAATGTTAGCTTAGTGGAAGCAGCTAGCTTAAAATAAAATAGACATCAGGGAATAGCTCAGCTAGGGATAACTCCAGCCAAATCATCTCAACGAAATAAAAAAAGGTAGACTCTTTTAGTCTTTTTTTATTCTAATACTTTCTCATTATTTTCTTTCTTATTGTGATGAAGAGGGCTGACCATCCTAGTATGCCCGAGATGATAAAAACTAAGAGGCAAAAGGCTCAGACGAGTTAAGTGCCTGCAACAGCTACGCTAAAGGCTAACCCTGCAACGTCTTCTCAGAGCTCTATTCCTCCAACTCCGAGCTCAGTTCTCATTGGTGTGGTGGATGACACATTGTCTCAAACACAAGATCCCGATAATCAGACAATTAAAAATAATTCCACCTCTGAGCCTCTCCAACCCAAAGACACGACAGAGGCAGGAACATCGACCTCTAAGTTGTCCGGAATAAAAGATATAAAAGCTCTTGCTGACTACCTATCCAAATTCTGGGGGGAGCAGGGGGATGCTAACTCTAGAGATAACCCTGCTTTTAATAAATTCATTCATCAACTGGCTTGCGTTCCTAGGGAAGTTGCTCCGTTAATGCGGTTGAACACCGAGGAACTGAGTTTTGCTGTTAAGAGACACCAGATAGAGGTAAATCTCTTTCTCTACTATTTTGCCAAATATTGCACATGCTTTGAGCCTCTATTTGTTCATTTATAGGGATCTATTTTAGGCGGGGCTATCATTACCAAAATGAATAGTCTAATCATGGCTTGGACGAGGGAATTGCAGTTTGTGGTTGCAGTGTTTTTGAGCTAATGTTGTTGACATTAAATTATCTGAGTGTGAGAAAAGAGCTCTAGAAGCTAAGGCCAAGGCGACTGATGCCCTAAATAAGGTTATCGAGGCAGAGGAAAGAGCAGCAACTGCTGAGAGGAGAGGAGAAGAGCTAAAGCAGAGGCCGAGCTAGAAAATCACAAAGTGAACTAGAAGAGGCGAAAAAGGAGAAAGCCGACCTGGAGGGGAAATGTTCTAATCTAGAGTACAAGTCCTTGGACTTGGCTGTCGAAAAATGCCTTACTTTTAGCACCAAGCTTTCTGTTACTGTGCAAAGGCGTTACCCAGATATGGATTGGTCATGGGTGGATAACGTGTATCCAGATGAGTAAATGGGACTCCTTATATTACTTCTTCTATTTTGGCTTTGTAATGATTTTTAGCCTAATGAAATCAACATTTATTCAACTTAATATATGCTTATTTTGAGTAACTAATGCGATTAATTGCACTGTCAGAGCACTTTAATAACGATGTGCTAATGATGAAAATTTAACAAGTACTTGTTGGTATGCTGAATTATATCATACTTTAAAGAGAAGAATTTAATCATGGTTGCAAATATGCGTAGAGAAACTATTTATTCTAGCAACAACATAATATATATGGCGATATAGCCGAGAGTGCAATAAACAATAAATTTTGAGTGAAGAGACTTCTTTTATTGATATTATTGATAGTACAATCGCTTGAATGGCAATATAGCCGAGCTAAGCGATAAACAATTAAAGCAGAAATGCTCGAATGGCGACACTGCCGAATGAGCAATTGTCATGGAGCAGAATGCTCAATGGCGAAACTGTCGAACTTGAGCAATAGCTTACTGACAATACAATTTTAAGTTGGAAATGTTCCATGAATGGGGAAGTATTCTTTCAATTTGTAAGCTCCACCTTTGACTTCATATATCAGGTATGAACCTTCCCAGTTTGGGTTAAGTTTTCCCACTTCTACAGCCGTCTATGTTGCAACCACCTTTTTAAGAACAAGTTGTCTGATTTTAAATGAACTCGGCTTGAGATTTCGATCATGATAAGATGACATGCACTGTTTGTATGTTGCAGATTGCATTTGGGTGAACTCCCTTAGTTCTTCTAGCTGATCTAACTGATACAGTTGGCTTGCTTCATTTTCAGCATAATACCTTGAAGTTCGGATATTTGGAATATCGATCTCAAATGGAATAACTACTTCAGTCCCATATGTGAGGGAAAAGGGAGTGACTCCAGTCGTTGCTCTGGGAGAAGTTCAGTAGGCCCATAACACGTTATTCAGTTCATTGACCCAGAGGCCCTTTGCAGAATCAAGTCTCCTCTTCAACCTCGCTAATATGGTTCAATTGGTTATCTTAGTCATACCATTTGATTACAAATGGTATATCGAAGTAAAGCAAAGTTGGATTTTTAATTTCGAACAATAGCTCTTAATTATTGAACAATCAAACTGTTTACCATTATTAGTGATGTGGCATGTGGATTTTTGAACCTCGTGATTATAGACTTCTAGAGGAACTTGATTATAGTTATGGGAGTAATTGTGGCTAGGGGCTGTGCTTCAACCCACTTGGTGAAATGGTCAACTACAACAACCAAGAACTTTTGTTGCCCTGTAGCTAAGGGAAAAGGGCCTAGAATAGCGATACCCGACTGAGCAAATGGCCAAGGACTATGAATAAGAACCAGATAAGTTGACTTCTGATGCATCATATTACCAAACTGTTGGCATTTGTTGCACTTCTGAATGAGCTCCTTGGCATCTCTCTCCATACTAGGCCAACAATATCCTTGTAACAAAGTTTTTCGAGCTATTGCTTGTGCGCCTTCATATGCACCACAAATGCCTTCATGGATTTCTCTAAGTACATAATCACCATCCCCTGTGCTCAAACACCATGTCCAAGCGGCTGAAAAATATCGCCTATACAGCTTGTTATCCAAAATGGCATACCAACTAGATCTTTGAACAACCTTTCGAGCTTAAACTTGGTCTTCAGGAAGGACTCCTATGCTCAAATACTGGTAAATTAGTAATCGCCAGCCAATCATTGGTTCTTGCAATTGAACTTTATAAGTCTCTTGAGTTGCTACTGACAGAACTGACCAGATGATGTCTGCCGTTGATATTCTATTCTGAAGGCAAGGCTGCTTAGCCAGGGCATCAGTGCCTGAGGTATCTGCTGAATCAACTATGTGCACTCTAATTTCTCTAATTGAGAGAGAAGAGCAGTAATCAGCTCTTTGTATCGGACCATTGTCTATTCTTTGGCCTCAAATTTCCCAAGCATCTGGCTGACAACTAGCTGTGAGTCATAAAAGATAGCCAATGAATCTGGTTTTACCTCAATGGTGAGCTGTAATCCGAAACTAAGAGCTTCATACTCTACAAACACTATTAGAGGCAAGAAATGTTATATGAGCCATTCCTCTGATTGTTATCTTTCCTAGCCCGATGAGGATCACTCTAGCTCTAGCACCTTCAGACAAAGATGCTCCATCAGTAAACAAACTCTAAGAACAAGTGATCGGCTCTGGTGGTAGGGCGTGCAATTCGGCTACAAAGTCAACTAGAACTTGAGCTTTCATTGAAGGCCGAGCCTCATACCGATTATCGAATTCACCCAAATGAGCTGCCCATTCTGTAATCCTTTTAGATGCTTTCAACCTCTAGAGCACTTTTTTGAGATTAATGTTCATTCGCACCACCACAGTGTGCTTGAAAATAGGGCCGGAGTTTAATGGCTGATGTAACTAGTGCGAAGGCTAGCTGCTCCAATATAGGGTATCTTAGCTTGGTACCCTTCATCACCTTGCTGGTATAAAAAATTGGAAACTATTGGCTAGCTTATTGTGCACCTCCCTGACTGACTTCAGCTGTTCCATCTCTAAAATGGCTTGGATCTTTGCTGGATTGGTCTCTATTCCCCTTTTGAGATCATAAACCCCAAGAATTTATCAAACTGCACCTCAAAAGCACACTTCTCTGGGTTAAGCTTGAGACCAAACTTTCTGAGAGTTGTGAAAGTCTCTGCAAGTTCAATTGGTAAATCCTCAGATGCCTTGCTTTTGACTATCATGTCATCCACATAGACCTCCATGTTTCTTTCAAGCTAGTTGGTGAACAACCTGTTCATCAACCTCTAATAAGTAGCGCCAGCATTTTTGAGCCCAAACAATATAACTCAATAACAAAATGTTGCCCAGTATAAATACAATTTTTTCTTTGTCAGCCGAATCCATATGTATCTGGTTATAACTAGCAGAAGCTTCTAAAAAGGCACATTTTTCAAATTCGGTGGTGGAATCAACTAGGAGGTCTATGTTGGGTAGCGAGTAGCTATCCTTAGGGCAAGCCTTGTTTAGATCCTTGAAATCCACGCATATTCTCCACTTTTCATTAGATTTCTTCACCAATACCACGTTCGATAACCAATTCGGGCATAAAACTTCTCATATAAATACGTTTTTCAATAAGGTATCTATTTTTACTTCCATTGCCAACTGCCACTTGGGAGCATGATTCCATTTTTTTTTGTTTATTAGGTTTGCAGTCAAGTCGACTATAAAGTGAATGGCATATTACCTTGGAAGATATGCCTTTCATATCCGAGGACTGCTAGGTGAACACATCCATAAATTTTGCAAGTACTATTATGAGTGCCTCTTTTCCTTTTCCCATCTTACTGGAAGCCACTTTGATAACTTTCCCAAGTGCGAGCTTTACTTCTTGTAATGAATCTAATGGGTCGGCTTTTCGAGCGTATCTGTTGGAATATCCAACACATCCAATGACAATGCTTGATCGGCTTCTTTAGCAATGCAATGTATGTTTCCCGTGCTACTTTTTGGTTTCCTAGAAGGACTACAACACCTCCTGAAATAAGGATCTTTAGCAATAACTTATGCATGAAAATGTATGCATCCACCCCCCACCAAGAGAGGTCTCCCAACGATTACATTGTAGGCAAATGGTATATCCACTACCATGAAATAACTCTTATAATTGCAAATAACCTCATTATCCTCGAACTGAAGAGCTAACACAACCGATCCTTTCACCTTTATTGGTTGTCCGAATATCCCAATAAGTAGGGTTAATACGATCTCTAAAGTGTTAATAGACATTGCCAGTTCCTTGTATGCTTGAAGGGTGATAAGATTGACCGCATTTCCTATACTTACTAAAATCCTCTGAACCAAGTAATCTTGTATCAGAGCTTTAACTACCAAAGAGTCTGTATGTGGTGTTCGAATGTGAGCGGTATTGACATCAGAGAACTTTACTTTATAATCTCATGCTCCAGAACTAGCTCCTAGGGAGAATACTTCTTTAGCTTTCCGTTTATTGGAGTCATCAAAAACATCATAATGTTTGTCCCCCCGCCATGATATGAATAACTCTAGTTGGAACTTTCTTACTTGTACTAGCTCTGTTGTCTTATCTCTGAGGTGGTGGGGACCTATCCCTGCCATTTTTGTCTTTTCCCTTTACAAATTGGCCGAGTTTTCCCTTCTGAACTAAGAACTCGATCTCCCACTTGAGCTGCCGGCAGCTGTTTGTCTAATGTCCCTTGTCTTTGTGAAAGGAACAGTAAAGGCTTTAATCTCTTTTAGGATCCTCCCTCATGGGATGTGTTTAGTTAACTCACTCATTCTCTTTCATCCATGCCAAGATTTGGAACCTCGAGGATGTTAAAGGTGTCAACCTCTCTTCCTACTAATCGCCAGAACGCGATTTAGTGACTACATAAGTTCAATTCGAGCCACCTGACCCTCTATTTCTAGAATCATCCCGACCTCCATTACTTTTTTCTCTGTTGGCTTGAAATTTTTCTCTGACTCTCTAAACTAAGAGTTATATCAAAGCCTGCGTGCTTTGTATATGAGCCTGGGACATGAGCTCGGTAAAGTCACTTGGTGGTTTTTTACTCAGAGAGTTGCTAAAATCTTGGCACTTGGTATTGTAAATGAGAGCATTAATGGCCATTGACAAAATTCAGATTCTGAATATCCATAGCTGCCATATTAAATCTCTCCATATAGGCTCTCAGCGGCTCACCTTTCTCCTGATAAACATCCCACAAAAATGGTGCCTTCAAACTTCTATGGGCTCTCACTTGGCATTGAAAAAGGCTCACACATAAAAATAATTATTGAAATAAAAACAAAAATAAAGATGATGTTAGTAATGAAAATGAGTTAAACATGTAACATGTAAAAAATGAATTAAAACAAATAAAGTACATCATGCATGACAAATTAATTAAATGGCATGATAAAAATATGTAACTTAACAAATTAACAATTCAACATGCATAAATAATAAAAATAACAACAATAATAAAATTCAACATGCATGAAAACATAAATAAAATAATAATAATAATAATAATAATAATAATAATAATAATGATGATGATGATGATGATGATGATGATGATGATGATGATGATGACAACAATAATAACTTATAATAAGAAACAAAACTAATAAAAATAATAATAATGATAGTAGTAATGACAAATAATAATAATAATAACACTAATCACAATAATAATAATAATACTAATGATAATAATAATGATAATAATATCAAAGAATATGAACAACCCAATTAAATATGCAAGTACTACTACTACTACTACTAATAATAATAATAATAATAATAATAACATCAAAGAATATGAACAATCAAATCGCATATGTAAGAATAAAATGAAGAAGTAAAATAAAAAAATAAACCAATCATTCTAAAACATGTTAAATGATAGTGCTAACAATAATATATGAACAAAATGATGATAATAATACTAATATGAATAATTAAATAAGGACACAAGAATAAAAATAACAATAATTATAATAATATGAAATAAGAATAAGAACACAAAAATAATATGAACAATTAAATAAAAAATAAAAGTAAGAAATAATAATATGAACAATTAAATGAGAACTAAGAAAATAGATTTAAAAGAATTTACATGTTAGCTAACTAATTATAAACAAAGATTATATTAAAAATTAAATTAAAATTAGAGCTAAGAATGCTTACCCTCAAATTTGATATGATGAATGAAGTTGGATGATAAATTTCCTTGCTTTGATTTAGAAAAATAAAATATATAATGAAATTTTATCTCAAGAACAAATAATTGATTTATTTGTCTTAAGGAAAAATTATGAAAAACAAGAAGTAAATTCCCAAGAACAAATAATTAATTTATTTGTCTTAAGAATTAACTTAAAAAAATCAGATTAGAATACTTAGAGAATTTTTCTTGAAGAAGAAGAAGAGAGAAAGTATATTTTTCTTAAGAAAAATCCCCCCTCAAATCCTCTCCAAAAAACCCATTTTACACTTCAAAAATAAACCAAATTTAATAAATAAATTAAATTAATTTAACTCACATTAAACCCAAAAACTGAAAAATTTGAAGAGTTGGAAGATAAAAAACTTAAAGAGTTAAAAACTACAAAAAAAATAAGTTAAAAAACACTAAAAAGTGAAGAAAAACGGATTGGGGGCTGATTGGCCACGCGTGGGCGTGCACAGGGGCGAGTGATGCCCAACGGGAGTCGTCGCGCGCTGGGCGCTGCCGCAGCCCGACACTCGCGATCTTCCGATTTTTTTTTCTAAAACACAATAATTTCAAAACATACCCTTTTTGTCTCAAAAATAATTTTTACAATATTTTTTAAATATATTTTTTTATTTATTTCTAGTAAATCAAACCGACAAGGTAATCGTCACTTCCAACTTTCATTTTTGCATATAAACAGGGGCACTTAATTTTATCATTGGGTAATCCTGATCTAAGCTGACTCGGAACCCGGTGTCTACAGTTGCCCCCAGTTTTAGGGAAGCTAGTACACTAGTGTTTAGATGAGCCTAAACTCAGAGAAAAGAAGGAAAGAGACGCATACTTGAGGCAACCATCTTTCCAAAATGGATGATGTTATTGTAATGGTTGTCACCAGCTTGTTGGCGTGTCGTCCATTGTTGAAGCAGTAGTGCCGTGATCGTGATAACCCTCAATAGAGTGGTAGTGCCGTCATCGTGCTAACCCTTCTGAAGTGGTAGTGTTACGGTCGTCCTAACCTTCCATAGAATGGTAGTGCCGCCATCGTGCTAACCCTTCTGAGATTTGAAGCGGTAGTGCCGTGGTTATGCTCACCCTCCGTGGAATGGTAGTGCCGCCATCATGCTAACTCTTCTGAACTGGTAGTGCCGTGGTCGTGCTAACCTTCCGTAGAATGGTAGTGCCGCCATCGTGCTAACCCTTCTGAGTTGGTGAAGCGGTAGTGCCGTGATCGTGCTAACCCTCCGGGGAGTGGTAGTGCCATCATCGTGCTAACCCTTCTGAAGTGGTAGTGCCGTGGTCGTGCTAACCTTCCGTAGAATGGTAGTGCCGCCATCGTGCTAACCCTTCTGTGTTTTGAAGTGGTAGTGCCGTGATCGTGCTAACCCTCCGGGGAGTGGTAGTGCCGCCATCGTGCTAACCCTTCTGAAGTGGTAGTGCCGTGATCGTGCTAACTTTCCGTAGAATGGTAGTGCCGCCATCGTGCTAACCTTTCTGTGTTTTGAAGTGATAGTACCGTGATCGTGCTAACCCTCCGGGGAGTGGTAGTGCCATCCTCGTGCTAACCCTTCTGAAGTGGTAGTGTCGTGGTCATGCTAACCTTCCGTAAAATGGTAGTGCCGCCATTGTGCTAACCCTTATGTGTTTTGAAGTGGTAGTGCCGTGATCGTGCTAACCCTCCGAGGAGTGGTAGTACCGTCATCGTGCTAACCCTTTTGAAGTATGAAGTGGTACTGTCTGTGAGCCCCTTGGTTGATTGCCCTCTGAGAGGTCTTTGGCTAATTGTTGAATTGTTGCTTGAAATGATGTTTTGGCTTGATTTTGTTTTGGCTGGTTGCCCCATGAGAGGTCTTTGGTTGATGTTTGGATTGGTGTTTTGATTGATGTCGTCACTCGCCTTTTGTCGGTGTCCGCATCAAATCTCTCTTACTGCAAAATTGAAAAACCAAATATGCAGGAAAAATAGTGAGTATGCACGTGAAATGCATGGATCATGCAAGAATGTAGGATAAGAATTCATCTAAAGTGGACTTAGAGATGATAGCCAGTTTGGCTGCAATTTGCAATAGGGTCGATGCCTTTTGAAGCTGCTTTTGAATTTCATATCTTTGGAATTGTGAGGTTCTCCATCGATACCTGTAGTCATTTTTTGAAGGTAGTGCATCCCTCGTGGATTCACACTAGCTTTTCTTAGCGGGAAATGCGTCTTTTTCAGATTTTCACATAACCGTGTGCCTTATTTTTTGCTTGGAATGGACTCAACCCAATCCAGTGACTTTTATTTATTTCATTTTTTTGTAGGGCAGACTGCCTGTTCCCAGGTTTTCACCCTGCCCTTTGGCCTAACTTTTGCTTAGAGCACCAGTTACGGTTTTCGTCTCTAATGGCTTTTTTTTTTTTGCAGATTGCTGAAGCTGTTGCCAAAAATCTTTCAAGCTTGATCGGCATGTGCTTACACCCATGACCATAGTTGTATCAGCTTGATTGATTTCACAAATGATAGCAGGATAAGTAGTTGACTGAAGCACTCGAGCGGTGAAAGGAGTGGAGGGTAGACAGTAGATGACTTTGATCACACAAAGTGAACTGCTCTGATCACACCAATATGTCATTACATAAATGCATGGGTTTTAATTTGATTTCATTAAACATGATCATTATTTGGCATTAATCTCAAAAAATACAGGACCTCATCTAATCTCGGGATAGATCTTGGAAGCATCAGACTCCTGTTATCAGCTCTCCCTCTCGAATTTTCATGGATGAAAATATTCTCTCTGCCCCTTTTTTTTAATTAATTTTTTTTTGAAGCAAATTCTAGATGCAACGTTGGGGACGAAACTCAACTTAAATGCATAAATGCACCTGTGGCTCCTTGCTTGAAGCTCAAGAAACACCACATGCCTTTTCCTACATACCAAACCTTATTAAAAGGTCATCTCTGTTGATTGGTTAAGAATGAACCAAGAATCAAAAGGTCTTACTTCGGTTGTAATGTTAGGCTTAGGTAGATGGCTATCAAAGGAGGATTGGGTTGCTAGAGAAAAAATGGCCGCTCAACTCAAGAGCGTACTATAAACGTATTCTTGAATTTGGATTTGATAATATTTTAGCTTATCAAGCTCAGAATAACAATTAAGTTAAAATGATTGCCATAGAAACTAATCAAGAGATTACTATCTTGAGCTCTACTTTTTTTTTCTTCTTATCTTTTTTTTTTCTTTCTTTTCTTTTTTTTTTTCTCTTTTTTTCTATCTTTCTTTTTTTTTTCTTTTTTCCTATATTTTTCTTCTTTTTTTTATCCTCCTTACCAGGGCAATTTTTGGTAACCCAAAGAATTGTTAAAACGTACACTTCTAGAGCGGCCATTCTTCTAAGGGGAGGCAAACATCATTTTAGGCAAGGGGATAGTTTTAACATGTGCAACAACAAAATCGGTACGCATTTAGCATACCTCCATAAAGGCTCAATGGGCTAACAAACGATTGTGAAATAAAGGTAAAAAATAGTCATTTAGAGAGCTATACAAAGAAAGGCTGCCTAAATCATTTTCTAGGTTCTGTCTTATCCAGGGATCGCTTTGACTGGTAATCAGAAAGGTTCTAGTGCTCTTAGTGAGTTTTCATCTGATCCCCTAATTGCAACTAGTTTTTTTTTACCACTTCTCAAAATTTTTCTCTCGTCAGGAGTTATATCAGATGCTATCAAGATTTTCTTTAGGTTTTTCAAAGTTTTGAGATTAAATGTAATCGTATTAATTGAATTAATATCAAAAATTGAATGCATCATGATCATGAGAAATAAAATCATCAGAAACACTGTACAAATACGCAAGATTGTTCATTTTATTGAAATTAGCAATACTGCAAATACTGTCATAAAAAGTGTTATTGGAATAAAAAATAACTAAAAACATATTCTTCTCCTCCGATCACATTCATAGTAGGGGAATTGCATTATATCCTGCCCTCTTCTTCTTGTCGCTCTTCTCATGGTCGGTGATCTCCTTGGCATCAATAAGATCCTGAATTTTATTCCTCAGAGTCCGGTAATAATCTGTTAAATGCCCAGTGTGCTGATGGTAAGCACAGTATTGATCATCTCTATGCCCTGGCTTTCTTGATTCATAGCTGGCCTGGATGGCAAAGGTCTCAGCTTCCCTTCCTTTGTCAACTTCTCCAATACCCAAGACAGAGAGCGGCCCAAATTAGAGTAGTACCTCTGAACCTGTCCAACCTCAGTGGCTGAAACCTCGGTCGTCTTACCACTTCTATTATTACTGCTTCCTACACAGCCCGACTTGTACCCTGATTGGTTGCTCTAACCTTTCCCAGTAAAGTTATTTTGGCTTACTTTCTTTGCTAGGTAAGCCCCCTCAGCCTCTACAGCAATGTCCTTAAGCGACTCCCAGTCTCTAAGCCCCTTAAAGCTGAGCAAGTCCCTCAAGTAAGGGCAAGAGTTCCTGATAGCTAGCCTGATTGGGTCAGCAGTGTCTATTTCTCCATCTTGTAAGGTATCCATGGAATGACTCATCATTCTTCTGCTGTAAAAGCTTGAGGTCCTTTAAGGTGACCTCCATTCTAATACTGCAGTCGTACTGCTTCATGAACTCTTTAGTCAAAAGGTCCTAATCTTCCTTGGACCTCCTATCTAACCCATGGTACCAGTCCACAGTCGGACCCACCAGACTAAGGCAAAAATATTCCACCTTCTGTCTCTTGGTCAACCCTGTGCCTTTTATCACCAGTGTATACTGCTTAATATGTGCAGATGGATCCGAGGTACCATCAAACTTCGGTAGCTCGGGCATTTTGAACCTTTGGGACAATAGCTATTCGTCCCCTAAATCTCTATCTACAGGGTTGATCCCCTTTCCGGGTAATCGCTTCAATCTGTTGCCTCAT
Organism: Excoecaria cochinchinensis; assembly: GCA_947683425.1. Taxonomy (NCBI): domain Eukaryota; kingdom Viridiplantae; phylum Streptophyta; class Magnoliopsida; order Malpighiales; family Euphorbiaceae; genus Excoecaria; species Excoecaria cochinchinensis. Next base: position 1,812,114 of record CANTUQ010000069.1, read on the forward strand.
CCCTCTCATCGCCTCATCTTCTGCCCTGGGTGCTCTAGCCCCCACAAATTGAGGCAAATAGTATCAATTATTTACATATTAACATATTGCCAGATTGATAAATACTTTAAAATTATTGCATCTATATCTATTATAAGAAAATATCTCTTCATAATAAATGCCAATTCATTCTAATAAATGTCATAAAATAAGTCATTATTTATGACTTCATTGTACATTGCATGAATATGCACCCAATTGGCATCATATTTTTTAATATTTGAACTACAGGTCAAAAAATGCATATTATAGAATTGAATGCAATTAGCATATGTATTTTTCAACATATTTAATTTCAAGATCCTCGTTATGTTGAAAATATCAACATCGATATTTTTATGCAAAAATGTTGTCGACAACTTTAACTTTTTCGGTTCATTTCAATGACATAACATATTGAGATCTCTTATTTAATTTCAAATACTTGAATCACTTCCGGGATTTTGAAATTTGTTATGTTATACGTCTCTTCAGGAGCACATGCCTCCATACTATGCCATATTAATTTATTTGCTCCTTATTATTCAAAGATTTTATTTTTATTTAGAACCGAATAATTTACCCTACAAGGCAAATTGTCTTACTGGGACATTACTTTGAATTGGAGTATTTGCAGCCGATACATATGAGATTCAATGAATCTTTATACACTAACAAATACATTAGCATCATAATTTGAACTTCAGGTTCATGATATGAGGATCTAAATTACATATAATGTATTTATTATTCTATTTTTTTTCAGCTGCTTACTTCCCTTGATATTAGGAAAACTATTTAATCAAAATGCAATTTTTAAGTAAAAATTGCAATAGAGGAATTTAATAATCTTTATTGGTATAATACATATAAGTATTGCTTCAAGCAATAATATCCCTATATAAAAATAGGAGTACTGTTGTTCTCTTAAAAATATCTAGCAATTGATCAGAGGCATTTAATAAATATTTTTGCTAGAAATTTGAGACGCGCTTATAATAATCATTTACCCGCGATATATAATCACTAGCATTATCAAGAAAAATATCTTGATTCCATTATCTGGAAGTTGTGCACTTAATTTGAATAATCTCACAAACTACAGGTCGTGAGTTGATAATAACACACATGTTACCATTTTATTAATGCATCTCTCAAAAATCATAAAATATTTGAGTGGTTAACATGGTGGATAGTGGGCGCACGTGTATTATCTTTATTCATTCTAGAATGAAGGGAATGCAGCCCCTTTATTAGCTAGTGATACTTTAATTATACTTTTGAGAACAAGTAACTTATGAATCTCATGTAATACTTTTGTTAGTGTACAAAGATTCATTGAATCTCATGTGTATCGGCTGCAAATACTCCAATTCAAAGTAATGTCCTAGTAGGACAATTTGCCTTGTAGGGTAAATTATTCGGTTCTAAATAAAAATAATTTTTTTTTAGTGTTTAATACCGAAGAAGAGAAACTTTTTCCAAATTTGAAATTTCTATATTTTATTTATATTGCAACAAAAATAATAATATTTCATTAATTTTATTACTATCATACTCTTTTGTAAATTAAGAAACTTTTAATTAGTTGTACAATTTTTTACATATAGAATTTATAATTTATATAACAACATTTATCACATCTCTATACTATTTTTTTTAGCAAAAATAACCTCTTATATTTTTATATTATTGACAAAATTATGTTAGTCAAATATGGTAGGCAGAAAAGAAAAAAAAAGAATCCCACATTGGGAAACTTAGAAAGAGGAAGGGTTTTTGATAACTATAAATATATCCCCTTACCTTTAGGTTTAATCATCTCTTATTGTTTAGCTTGTCAATTAGTTAAGCATATTTCTTCTCTTTTGTATTATTTCACTTTTCAGCTTTAATGAAATAATATTCTTAGTCTCCGAGAACGTAGGCAATATTGGCCGAATCTCGTTAAAATCTTTTATTGCTTAGTATTTTTATTTTAGCTGGGGTTTTTACTCTAATCCGGTCCTTATTTTTCATGACAAGTGGTATCAGAGCCGAGATTCTGTCTTAGTATGCTCTGTGGTTGCAGCATAAACTGATCTTTCACATCAGAAAACACTTTTCCTTGGATACTGTTCACGTACACGATACTGTTTATGTATACGGTCACTGTTTATCTATACGGTTACTATTCACTTAAAATAGTGGGAGCTAATTTTTTTAGCAGAGGAGTTCGTGATAGAAGTAATGGCGACAAAATATGAGATCGAGAAATTCAACGGGAGTAATTTCTCACTGCAAAAATTGAAGATGAAGGCTGTCTTGAGAAAAGATAATTGCCCAGTGGCTATAAGTCAAAGGCCAGTTTATTTCACAGATGATAATAAGTAGAACGAGATAGATGGAAATGCTATGGCAAATCTTCATCTGGCATTAGCAGATGGGGTGTTGTTAAGCATAGAAGAGAAGAAGACAGCAAAGGAGATCTGGTATCACCTCACTAAGTTATATGAGGCCAAATCACTCCACAATAAAATTTTCCTTAAAAGAAAACTCTATACTCTTTGTATGGAGGAATCTACTTCAGTGACAGAGCATATTAATACTTTGAATACTCTATTTTCTCAACTCACTTCTTTGGGTTATAAAATAGAGACAATAGAACGTGCTGAGCTTCTACTTTAAAGTTTACCAGATTCGTATGATTAACTCATCATTAACTTACCAAATAATATCCTTACGGATATTCTAGTCTTCGATAATGTTGCAGCCGCTGTTCTAGAGGAGGAAAATCAGCGCAAAAATAAGGAAGACATGCAGGCAAGTTCACAGTATGTGGAAGCCCTGACGGTTATCAGAGGGAGATCAACAGAACGCGGCTCAAGTGGGAGCCACAATCATGGTAGATCAAAATCAAGAAGTAAGAAGAATGTTAAATGCTACAACTGTGGCAAGAATGGTCACTTGAAGAAGGATTATTGGAGTTTAAAGAAAACTTCTGATTCTCAAGGAAATGTGGCAAGCTGTTTCAATAGTGGAGATGCTCTATATTATGAAGCAAAAACAACTAATGAAGGCAAAAAAAGATTTGCTGAAGTATGGTTTCTTGATTCAGGAGCTACATTTCACATGACCTCTAGAAGAGAATGGTTCCATCATTATGAACCTATCTCTGGAGGATCTGTGTACAGTTGCAATGATCATGCCTTAAAGATCGTTGGCATTGGAACTATTAAGATGAAAATGTATGATGGTACAATTTGTACTATTCAAGACATACGGCATGTGGAGGGCCTAAAGAAGAATCTGTTGTCTTTAGGATAATTGATGATTTGGGGTGCAAGTTCAGTGGTGAGAAGGGAATTATGAAGATAGCAAAAGGAGCGTTTGTACTTATAAAGGGAGAAAAGATAGCTGCAAATTTATACATGATAAAAGGAGAGACTTTACAAGAAGAGGAGGCATCTGTCGTCATGAGCATTCCAAGTGAAAAACGTACAATGACCTGGCATAAGAAACTTGGGCATATGTCTGAACAAGGAATGAAGATTCTTACAGAGAGAAATATACTTCTAGGTCTCACAAAGGTCTCACTACCCTTTTGTGAGCATTGTATTGTAAGTAAGCAACATCGGTTGAAGTTCAACACATCAAATTTCAGAAGCAAAGCCATTTTGGAATTAGTTCATTCTGATGTATGGCAAGCACTAGTGTCATCCCTAGGAGGAGCAAACTACTTTGGATCGTTTATCGATGATTACTCCAGGAGGTGTTGGGTGTTTCCTATCAAGAAGAAAGCAGATGTGTTTCTAGTCTTCAAAACTTAAAAAGCGCGAGTGGAACTTGAATCTGGACAAAAGATCAAGTGTTTGAGGACAGATAATGGAGGAGAATACACCAGTAAAGAATTTGATGAATTCTGTAAATAATAAGGCATCAAAAGACAGTTCACTACAGCATACACTCCTCAACAAAATGGAGTGGCAGAGCGGATGAATGGAACTCTGTTGGAAAGAACAAATACAATGATGAGAACTGCAGGTTTAGATAAGAAATTTTGGGCAGAAGCAGTCAACACTGCCTGTTATGTGGTGAATCGAGCTCCATCAACTGCAATTGAGTGTAAGACACCAATAGAGATGTGGGCTAAAAAACTGGTGGATTATTCAAACCTCCATGTATTTGGAAGTCCTGCTTATGTGATGTATAATGCCCAAAAAACTACAAAACTGGATCCAAAATCCAAAAAATGCATATTCTTGGAGTATGCTGAAGGAGTAAAGGGGTATCGCCTGTGGGTTCCCACTACCCACAAGGTTATTGTTAGCAAGAAAGTTATCTTTGTAGAAGATAAAAATCAAGAGCAAGCAGAAAGTGAAGAAAAGTCAGAGACTACAACAGTATGTGTAGAAAGAGAATCGGTAACCAATAATTTTCTGAAACTGCACCAGAGCACGAGGAACAAGTGTAACATCCTAAAAATGGCCTAGTTGATAATTTCATGTTTAATTGGACATTTAAGGGTAATTTGGTAATTGTGTAAGTGAATTGGGGATTAATTAAGGACTAAAAGAGAAAGTCAAAGAATTTGTGTAAGGGGTCTAATGAGAGATGGACATGTGGATTGGTAGGTGAGAGCATTAAAGAGGATTTGAAAGAAAGAGAGAGGGAAGGCAGAACTTATTTGCTTCTCGTGGAAGCTTGTTCCTCTTCCTGCTCTTGCCGTTCCTGCTTCTTTCTCTTCTTCTTTTCCTTTTCCTGCTCTCTAGTTTTCTTTGCATGTGTTGATCATTGAGCTTGAGCTGGATCTTGGAGATTAAGAATTGTTCCAAGAGGTAATTGGCTGGGTTTTGTGGCTTGCTTCTTCTTCTTCTCCTCCTTCTTCATCCGTATGGGTTCATTATGGGTTATATGGTTTTGTTCATGGGTTAATTAAATGTGTGTTTTGGTTGAATTTATGCAAGAATCTGAAGAGAGGAGGAAAGATAGAGAAAAAGGAAAAGTGGGATCTTGAAATAGTGGATTTGTTGATCTCCATTTTAGGTTTGGGAGTGTTTTTGCCCTTCTCAGTTCGGATCAGATATTGAGTTTTGATTTCACTATTAATTGTGTGCTTTTGACACATGTAAACGCATGTGTTTAGTAGATTTGTGTAAATGATTTGAGATGATAGAGTTATAATTGTTTACATGTCAATTTTGAGTGAACGTACATGAATATGAGATGAATTTCTGGGTTTTTGATGAACTATTAAAAACCTCTGTATATGTTATTTTAATTGGTATTACTACTGTGTAATTTGAGTTGTTATTGTTATAAGTTTGTTTTGAATGTATTGGAGTGATGAGGTAAGTTATATGCATGAGATGAAGTTGTTGAGTTTGAAACAAATGAGTTTTCTATTAAAATCTGGGCTAGAATGAATTACACAGTGGTAAGGGATCCCCATACTGCCGTGTAATTCATTCCAGCCCAGATTTTTACAGAAAACTAATTTGTTTCAAACTCAACAACTTCATCTTATGCCGTGTAATTGTATTATGGATTGGTGATTTATGTTGGTCCGTCGAGCTACATGGCGGTAAGGATAGGCCATACCGCCGTGTAACTGTTCTCTGGACGTGTTGCGGCATGGTTTTTGGCCCCTTCACGAGTCGTGAAGGCTGACATGACCCATGAAGCTCCTTCACGAGTCGTGAAGGTTGGCACGACCCCGTGAAGCTCCTTCATGAGTCGTGAAGGAAGCTCCCTCATGAGTCGTGAAGATGGCCAGCACGACTTGGCATGATTTTGGTCATCGCGAGAGAGAGAGAGAGAGCACGAGTCGTGCTCAAGAGCACGAGTCGTGCACTTGTGCATGAGTCTTGCACAGCCTCTCCTCTGCAGAGTGCTTCTGGTTCCTATTGTGAGCACGACCCCTTGTCGCGATCAGGACAGAGTTTCTTCCTGCCTGCCCTATTTTCTGAAAAGATTTTCTCTCTTGTTTCTCCTTACATGGGTTCTTCCTACTACATGGTATATGATTTTGCTTATGCATGTATAATATTATGGTATTTTATCATAAGTTATATGTTCATGATTAATAAGGTTTACATGATTTATATGTCTTTAAACTTGATCAGTGTACATGTATATATAAACTATGTGATTGTACTTGAATTATAGTCTATTGTATGGCAATATGTTAGACATAGATGAGTTGTTATTTTTGAGCCTGACCAGTCATAGTAGTGGATAGTTAATCACTTATTAAGGGTTAAAGTGTGAGTCCAGCTGCTATATGTTACACGTTACATGTTGATCTCATTTGGGTCTATATGATAAGAGACTTCGGTCTCCGGTATACCTTCGGGTATACATGTTTACACATGATTCGAGACTCATGTCTCTATATGCTTGGATACTGTGTCAGTATTATTAGTATCTGTATCCACTAGTTAGTGAGTAATCAGGCTACTACATGAGGCTTGTATATGCGGCTATTATATATGACTATGATATGTGTTCCCAATAATATAAAAATGGATATATGTTACATGTTTATGTACATGCGATATGACAAGATATGATGCGATACTTGTAGTTAGATATGAATGGCTAATTGTTTATATTGTGAGCATGCATATGAAGATTGATTACTTGGATATAAATGGTTAATTACTCTATCTTGTGAATACACATATGATGAATAAGTGATGGCTACGTACCCATATGCATGTGTGGATGAATACTTGATATAAGTATGAGTGGAATATGTTTACATGCTTTGTTGCTTTGATAAGCTCATAAATTGTTATTGTAATTATATGTATATGCAAATTTTGTTCCTCCCCACTAAGCGTTATCACTTAGCACGGGTTATTTTCTCGTGTATGTGGCAGGTTCAGTTTGGAGTCAGACATCTGCAGGTCGGCCACTAGAAGTCTATAGTTGGAGTTCTTTTTGTCTTCCGCTATATTTTTGTATTGATATAAGTTTTGTATATGGATTTTGGTTTTGGGCAAATGTAATTTGTAAAGGAACGATTTTGTTTATGTATATGTTAAATGTTTACAAATCCTTTTTGTAAAACGATATGATTATTTATATATGGATTTGATATCTTATGACTAAATGTATTTATTTTATATATATTGATTATACATATGTATATGTTTATTTGTGTGTAGCACTCCGGTATTCTTCTAAAGGGGATATCGGAGTGTTACAATAAGAGCCAGTCGAAGCTGAAGTTTCAAATAATAGGCAACCAACTTGCACAAGAAGGCCGCCTAATTGGCACTCAGATTATATTATGGAGGGTAATGTTGCATATTATCTTCTAACTGACGATGGGGAGCCATCAACTCTCCAAGAAGCAATGAATAGTTCAGATGCATCTCAGTGGATTGCAGCAATGCAAGAGAAAATTGAAGCTCTTCATAAAAATAAGACATGGGAACTGGTGTCACTACCGCAAGTGAGAAAACCCATAAGCAATAAATGGGTCTACAAAATCAAGCGGAATGGTGATAATCAAATTGAGAGATATCGTGCTAGATTGGTGGTAAAAGGATATGCTCAGAAAGAAGGGTAGACTTTAATGAAATCTTCTCACCTGTGGTTCGTCTCACTACAATCCGAATAGTCCTGGCAATATATGCAAATTCTGACTTGTATGTTGAGCAGTTAGATGTAAAAACTGCATTTTTTCATGGAGATCTTGAAGAAAAAATTTACATGCTCCAACTAGAAGGTTTTGAAGAAAAAGGAAATGAGAACTTGGTTTGCAGGTTGAATAAATCTCTGTACGGTCTAAAACAGGCGCCAAGGTGTTGGTACAAGAGATTTAATTCTTTTATTATAAGCCTTAGATACAGCAGGCTAAACGCAGACCCTTGTGCATATTCCGAGAGGTTTGGTGAAAATGATGTCATTATCTTGCTGTTATATGTAGACGACATGTTGGTAGCAGGCCCCAACAAAAATCGCATCAAGGAGTTAAAGGCTCAGTTGGCTTCGGAATTTGATATGAAGGACTTGGGATGCAAATTCTGCTACATATTCTGCTTCTGTTCTAGGGATGGAAATTCACTAAGATAGAAATAATAGGAAGATTTGGCTTTCTCAAAAGAATTATATATTTGAAGAAAATCTTGCGACGTTTCAACATGCAAGATTGTAAGCCAATTTCTACCCCACTTCCTGTTAATTTTAAGTTATCCTAAAAAATGAGTCCTAGCAATGAAGAAGAGAGGATGGAGATGTCTTGAGTACCGTATGCATCAGCAGTGGGGAGTTTAATGTTTACTATGATATGTACAAGACCAGATATTGCATATGAAGTGGAAATGGTTAGTCGATACATGGCGAATCCTGGTAGAGAGTATTGGAATCATGTTAAAAGGATCCTAAGATACATTAAGGGAACCTCAGATGTTGCATTATGTTGTGGAGGATCAGACTTTATTGTCAGCAGATATGTTGATTCAGATTATGCAGGTGATCTTGATAAAAGCAAATCTACTACAGGTTATGTGTTTAAACTTGCTGGTGGAACTGTAAGCTGCGTTTCAAAACTGCAATCAGTTGTGGCCACATCAACAACAGAAGCAGAATATGTAGCAGCTACACAAGCCAGTAAAGAAGCAGCATGGTTGAAAATGCTATTGGAGGAACTCAGGCACAAACAAGAGAAAATTTCTTTATTTTGTGACAGTCAGAGTGCCTTGCATTTTGCAAGGAATCCAGCATTTCATTCGAAGACCAAACACATAAGGGTGCAGTACCACTTCGTTCGTGAGAAAGTGGAAGAAGAAATAGTAGATATGCAAAAAATTCATGCCAAAGAAAACATAGCAGATTTATAACGAAGGCAGTTAATACTGACAAGTTTGTTTGGTGTCGATCTTCCAGTGGCCTGACAGAAACACAAGCAACGGGATTGGCAAGAGAGAAAGAATAATGTGAAGATGTGATTGATACTCAATCAAATTTTCAAGTGGGAGATTGTTAGTCAAATATGGTAGGCAAAAAAAAAAAAGAAGAATCCCACATCGGGAGACTTAGAAAGAGGAAGAGTTTTTTATAGCTATAAATATGGCCCCTTAGCTTTACGTTTAATCATCCCTTGTTGCTTAGCTTGTTAATTAGTTAAGCATATTTATTCTCTCTTGTATTATTTTACTTTTTTGTTTTAGTGAAATAATATTTTTAGTTTCCGAGAACGTAGGCAATATTGGCCGAATCTCGTTAAAATCTTTTGTTCCTTACTATTTTTGTTTTAACTGCGGTTTTTGCTCTAATCCGGTCCTTATTTTTCACAAAAAATTAACCTATTGTAAAACAGAAAAATAACTAATCTAATAGCTAATTAAAAGAATATTAAGATGTTATCAAGTTTTATATTATAATTATAATAGAATAAAGAAAGTAAATGGCAGAATTTAAACCATATTCAACGCACTTTAATTAAACTTTAAGTTATTTTAAGCAAATATTAGTTTAAAACATTTTTAACACTAATTCAATTTATAACTTATTGATTAGGTATACTTTAGTGTCCCGACTATAATTAAAAAATTATTTATGTTAACATGATCAATTTCTCATATGTCAATATTACATATTATAAATTTGACATAGTAAAAGAATATAAAATTAAAAAATATCAATTTTTTCTTAAATATTGGTTCAATGATATATTGAGAAAAATTCCAGAGAGGTTCAACATAATTTAATTCCTCCTTTTATAGAGTTTTTTTTTTCCCATATCAGAATAGGAAACGAATTCTCAATAGGAAAAAGCTCTTACGAATCCTTAATTTTTGCTTGATTCCTAATTTACATGGATCTGATTAAATAGCTTCAGATAACTTACATTATAATTAGATTAGAATCTTCTGAATATCTTGAAAATCTCTGAGAATAATAACTTTTCAAATACTGATTCCGAGCTATTGACGTGTACAATATCCGGGTGAGCTCGATTACCGGACTCATGGATGGAGTGTCCGGCTATCAGATATGAAATTCTTTCCAATACAACCAGTATTTCAATTACATCCATTCGCCTAATTTAAATTCGTATCTAATAATGGTATTTCCTTTCAAATATTTAAAAATTTTTCATATTTAGAACTGGAACATAAAATCTCTAATTAAAAAATACAAACAAAAAACAATTTCATCCCATTTCATTCCTTAAAAATACTTAATTTTGAATTTTTGATTGCAGAGTCATATACATTTGACCACAAATTTGGATGAGGGTGGAAGATTGCCTAAAGACCAATCCGTTGATTTTAAAGCTTTCTATCATGAAGTCAATAATGGAGGCGCTGAATTAATATAAATTAAAAGACAAAATTTCATTCAAATAAATTATTCTCGTATTCTTTACATTGCTCATCTCACTCATGGCAGCCTCACTGTTCTTCCACCTCATTTCCATGCTTTTATTTTCCAGTCAAGTTCTTGCTATTGCTGTTGAAAAGGAAGTAGCAGAAGCTGATGCCTTACTGAAATGGAAAGCTAATCTTGATAACCAAAGCCAATCTTTCCTGTCTTCTTGGACTTCAGGCAGACCTTGCAATTGGTATGGTATTCACTGCAACAAAGCTGGAACCGTCACTAATATAAGCCTTCAAGATTCTGGTCTCTCAGGTACTCTTCAAAGTTTCAGCTTCCCTTCATTTCCTAATCTTGTTCATTTTAATCTTAGTAACAACTCAATCTATGGCACCATTCCTTCTTATATTGCCAATCTATCCAACCTCAACATTCTTGACTTCTCTTACGCTAATATCTCTGGTTCTATTCCTGAAGAAATTGGAACCTTAACCTCTCTCACCTATGTTGATTTATCATACAATTTTCTTAACGGTTCAATTCCAACTTCTATTGCAAATTTGACACAGTTGCCGGTTCTTTACATTCATAAGACCCAGCTCTCTGGTCCGATACCTTCAGAAGTTGGAATGTTGAAATCTCTTACCGTTCTTGATCTGTCTGGAAATAGTTTCACTGGTAAAATCCCAACTTCCATTGGAAACCTTGCAAAACTAAGGAACCTTTACCTTAATGACAACCAACTTTTTGGTTCCATTCCTGAAGAGATTGGAATGTTGATATCTCTTGTTGAACTTGCTTTATCATGGAATAACTTCACTGGTCCAATCCCAGCTTCTATAGGAAATTTGAAGTCATTAACTTCTCTTTATCTTACTGGCAATCAGCTTTCCAATTCAATACCTCGAGAAATCGGGTTTTTGACAGAGCTAAGTAAGCTATTTCTTGAAAACAATCAGTTTTCTGGACCTCTCCCTCTAGAAATGAACAACATCACTCTTCTACAAGTTTTTATGATATATTCTAACAGATTCACTGGTCATTTACCGGATAATATATGCGTTGGTGGTCGCCTTATAGCCTTGGGTGTTAATGGAAATAATTTCACAGGTCCTGTCCCCAAGAGCCTGAAAAACTGTAGCAGCTTGATCAGAGTCCATCTTGAAGAAAACCAACTCACAGGAAATGTATCTGAAGATTTTGGGATATATCCACGGTTGAGCTATTTGGATTTAAGTGATAACAAATTCTATGGAGAGCTTTCTTGGAAATGGGAAAATTTTTCTACTTTGTCAACCTTGAAAATTTCAAAGAATAATATCTCTGGCACAATCCCTGCAGCAATTGGAAGTGCATCTCAATTGCATTTGCTCGATCTTTCATCGAATCAAATTGTAGGAAAGATTCCAAAAGAATTGGGGAAGTTAACATTGTTTGAGCTTTATCTTGAAGATAACAAGCTTTCAGGAACCATTCCTGCAGAAATTGGCATGTTATCTCAGTTGGAAACACTAAACATGGCAGCGAACAATCTAAGTGGATCGATTCCCACACAACTTGGAGACTGCTCAAAACTGTTGTTCTTGAATATAAGCAAGAATAGATTTGCAGACAATATTCCTTTAGAGGTCAGCAAATTGGACTCTCTTCAAAGTATTGATCTCAGTTACAATTCGTTAACTGGTGAGATACCACAGCAGCTTGGAGGATTGCTAAGGTTGGAGACACTGAACCTTTCCCACAATTTGCTGTCAGGTTCCATCCCAACTTCTTTTGGTGATCTGTTAGGCTTGACTGCGGTGGATATATCCTACAATGAGTTGCAAGGCCAAATTCCCAACATTAAAGCCTTTCGCACGGCTCCATTTGAAGCACTTCGAAATAACACAAACCTGTGTGGCAATAACACTGAACTAAAGGCATGTGTTTCTCCTGGAATCAATCAGGGCACCAGGAAAACGGAGAATAAAGTGAAACATTACGTTATTCTGATTGCTGTCTCGTTTGCTCTGATTCTAATCATTTTCTTGGTTGGAGGTTTCTTAATCGTCCGCCAAATGATTAACAGAAACAAGAAGCCTTGTTTAGAGGAAGGGGAGACTGATTCCAAAAGTGTTTATGCAGTATGGAGCCATGACAAGGATATCAGTTATGAAAACATTATTGAGGCTACAGAGGATTTCAACTCCAAGTATTGCTTTGGGGTAGGAGGATATGGAATTGTGTACAAAGCTGTGTTACCAACAGGTCGAGTTGTTGCTGTGAAGAAACTTCACCAGTCACAAAGTGAAGGAGTGGCTGATTTGAAAGCATTTGCAAGTGAGATTGATGTGCTGATGAACATTCGACATAGAAACATTGTCAAGTTACATGGTTTCTGTTCACATCCGAAACATTCTTTTCTGGTTTATGAATTCGTAGAGCGAGGAAGTTTGAGAAATATTTTAAACAATCCAGAAGAGGCAATGGAGTTGGATTGGTTCAAGAGGTTGAATGTTGTTAAAGGAATAGCTAATGCAGTGGCCTACATGCACCACGACTGCTCTCCTCCGATCATTCATCGAGACATTTCCACCAATAATGTTCTATTGGATTCAAAATTTGAGGCTCATATCTCTGATTTTGGCACAGCTAGACTGCTGATGCCTGATTCATCAAATTGGACCTCATTCGCAGGCACATTTGGATACACAGCACCAGGTACATAGACTTTACATGGAATTTTTCTTAATTATTTTCTCCATTGCCTTTGGTTCTGATAATTTCTTGCAACCATATTTTTGCAGAGCTAGCTTACACAATGGCTATCAATGAAAAATGTGATGTCTTCAGCGTTGGTGTGTTGACACTTGAAATACTAATGGGAAGGCATCCGGGTGATTTAATTTCATTTCTTTCGTCGTCATCTTCATTTTTGAATTCAAATGATCAGCAAATACTATTTAAGGATGTGATCGATCAATGCCTCCAAACTCCGCAGAATAAAGTAGCCGAAGGAGTTGTATATGTTGCAAAACTCGCGCTTGCATGCTTGAGTGAGAATCCCCAATCTCGTCCAACCATGAGGCAACTTTCTTCACATCTAGCTGCTCAATGGCATCCATTGACAAAGCCCTTCTCTGCAATAACATTAGGAGAAATTTTTGTTTAGTAAATTTTTGTTTAGAATATGTATCAGTGGTTTCTTGAAAGTTTCTGAAATTGGAAGTTCTCCAGGTATGTACAAATGGAATATAGAAAATCTTATAATTAGTTTCCCGAAATATTAAGAATAGCTATACAGATCCCGTATTACAAGTTTGATAAGTTGCTGTCAAAGAAGCAACAGAGACTGAATAGCTCATTTGTTCTTGTTTGCCTTTTGTTATTGCTCACGCAGGATCTTTTATAGCTCTAGGTAATGTGTTTTTGAGGCACAAGGGATTAGCTACTTGCTAATACTTTTCATAATGAGCAGACACTGTAAAGTTCATTTTGGTCCTTGCTTTCTATTTTCACCTTCTCAAGCTTTCTACTTTCATTTTTCTATTAAAATGTGAAGCATCTAACCAGAAAATTAACAAAGGATTTGATTCTCACATATACTCACAAAACAGAAAATTAACAAAGGATTTGATTCTCACGCATAGCAAAGCAAGGACGGGAAGCAAACTGAACTTCATTTTGAACTCTATTACGAATCTGTTAAAATGTGGAGCATCTAACCAAACATTTATGCTCATAAAAACAATAAACTATATATTATTATATTATATAAAATCACAGTCTACAAGTCTAAAAAATGACAAGGAAATGGGCTCTTGCTCGTCCACCTCTTTAAATAATATATTTCTTTTCACTATGATTCATAAAATAGAACCTTAACTACAGAATATTATTATAGTTAATTCAAAATTATGCACATCAGATATAATTTCGAAATATAATAAATAAATAATCAAAAGAAAAATACTCCATTCAACTAATCAACTTTACTGAACTTTAGGAAAAAATCTAAAAAATATATAAAATAATCTAATAGATGAAATGGTAGGTAGGAAGTCAGCCTCAGAAAACATGGTTTTATTAAACAATACAATCTAGATTGTCCATAGGATATATTTTGATTTTAAGTTAATCATATGTAATTTCTCCAAAAAATAAACAACCATATATAAGAATATAATATTGAATTGGAAAAACTTATAATTTATTCCCTGAATTTTAACGTTTTTACACATTGAATCTTTAACTTTAATGTACTTACACGTTGAATTTCTATACTTTCAAAACTACACATTGAATCCCTGAACTTATCTACTAGAATATATTAAGTCCAAACAAACGGTAAAAACAACAGTATTCCATTAAAATACACGCGACTTTAAATGTACTTGTATTACGCTGTTGTTTGTACTGTTTATTTTGGATTTAATGTGTTCTTTTCAAAAATTTCAAGAACTCAATGTGTAGTTTGAAAGTATAGGGACCCAATGTGTAAAATCATTAAAGTACATGGACTAAAGTATGGGTTTCTCCTATTGAATTTGAAAAACACCATGAATATCTACCTTTGTGTGCATGTCGTAGCATTGTGCGTGGACTAGTTTACCAAACATCCATGCCTTTTAAACTGTAATTAAAAATAAGGGTTAATTACAAGTTTAGACCTGAATTATTTGGTATTTTTCAATATTTGCACCATACTTTGGAAACTTACAATTTCGGTCCCCATCTTTCAGTTCCTCTCAATTGAGAGACTCCGTCAACAAATCCGTTAAATGCTAAAGGAAAAGATGGGACCCATAACTAAGCTGAAAATAGTAAATCCGTTAGAATTCAATGGATTTGTTGATTGAGTCGCTCAATTGAAAGGAACTAAAAGATGGGGACCGAAATTGTAAGCTTCCAAAGTATGGTAAAAATATTGAAAAATACCCTATAGTTCTGGTCTAAATTTGTAATTAACCCTAAAAATAAAATAATAATCATAATAATAATATAAAATTCTGCTTGGCTTGCCACAATAATCACAGTGCAGATAGTCTTTATCAGAAGTAACACCCTTCGGCTGCTCATGAGTGACATGGGCAGACTTCTCAATTGGTGCAGTGTAAATCCTGGCACCTCTTCTGGTCTCTTCCTGCTAGATATAAGAATATGCCTCCTCAATAGAGGGAAAAAGAGATATGCCAATAATTAACTTGAACTCTCAATTGGTCAAATGGATGGTTCAAACCAGCTAAAAAATCATAGACACGCTCCTTTTCAATCATGTTTTGAATTAGTACCGCATCATTAGTACACTTGGCCAGAAAATCTTGATAATAATCCGATCCCTGCCATAAACTACCGAGCTCAAAAAAGTAATATCAAATAGAAAGGTTACCTTGTTTTGTGCCATGAATTTTGTTACGAAGTTCAAAAATTCGCCCATCATTTCCATCCTAGAATAAGTGATTTTTGTAGCTTTCCATATCTTCTCTATAGTGTCAAGCAGTAAATACTGTGGAGAGATCTTAGGGTGCATAAATTAATAAGCCAAGACATAATCAAGGAGTTATCAAAGTCCATTGACTAAAGGTGGGGTCAGTGATAGGTGATTGTTTCTTATCTCCATTAAGATAACACTGTAACCTTCTAGCCTTGATACACAATAAACGTCATTTAGACTAGGCTAAATAAGTACTTCTGCCATCAAGTTTAACAGGACTAATTTGACTGTAGGGGCTATCATTACTAGTATAATGTTTCTCTTTAGTATTTGACATGATGCACTATAAAAAAAGCAGAAATAGGGATGAAAATTTAGCGACGAAATAATTTTTGTCACTATTTAGCGACGAAAAAATGATTTTCGCAGCTAATTCTAGATGAAAAATAAATTTCGTCGCTAATTATTGACCGAAAAGAAATTTCGGTTGCTAAAAAATATTCCCTCCATTTTTTATCAATGGATTTTAGCGACGGAAAAATTGAACTGGTAGTAAATATGGCGCGAAAAAATCACGACAATAATTGCTACAAAAATTAGCAACAAAATTTAATTTCTGTCACTCTTTAGCTATGAAAATTAAATTTTGTTGCTAAAAAAATTTTTGTTGCTGAAAGTGGAGGCAAATATTCCCTCCATTAATTTCATCGGAAATTAGCGACGGACTATAATTTTCGTCGCTAAAAATTAGCACGAAATTTATTTTCCATAGCTAAATAGCGACGGAAAATAAATTCCAAAATTTCTGTCGCTAAAAGACGAGTCAATTTTTTCCCATTAATTTCTACAGAAATTAGGGACGGAATATAATTTTCGTCTCAAAAGATTAGCAACGGAATTTAATTTATTAGCTAAATAGTGACGAAAAATGATTCTATCGCTAAATACTTATATATATAAAGAAAAAAAAAACTGCCCTTTTTTCCCCTCTCACTCTCTCTGTAACACCCCTTATACCCCTTAGAAGGATAAGAGAGTGTTACACAACATAGACACGAAGCTTACAAATTAGATTTATAAATTTTGTTCTCATTTACATTACTGTACCATTCCAATATTACATATCAACAGTTATTTACAAATATCACCTACATTACTTGAATAACAATAAAATTCATATTACACTAACATTAAAGACTCCATCCTATCCCTTGTGTTAGCCTAGCCCACAGTAGACGATATCTCAAAATAACTTCACCTTAACCCATACAGATTAGAACCTGTGCCAAGCATAAAACTTAGTGAAAATAATACATATAATATGAATGACCACTTGTAATAATCGTCAATATATATTAAGTTTTAACGTAAATTGAACACCTCCATAATTATTTCTTGATTACAGTATCCTTTCATAATTTTCACATACCTTTTTCCCAATCATCAAAGTTCTCATACACATGTCAGATGCATTTACATATACCTACATAATACACAACTATCTCAAACCTAATATTTAACAATTAAAGCCGAGTACTTAACTTACTCTTTCCTGAATGAATTATTAGAACGAAACACTTAACTTGTCTCTCTTAACATTAGAAATACCTGTATTTCCGAAGTTCATAATAGTAGGTGCCTATAGGCACTAAACAGGGGTACCCAAAGGTACATTACATATATCACACTTCTAGCACATTAACGTATACCGAGTACACTAACTAACACATCTTATTGCCTATCACACTAACCTTTCACATTCATCTTAAGCAGATATATAAATACATGTATCAGAAATATAGTTAATTCATACATTTCCGTGCACATACAACTCCTTTAAGATTTGGTTCAAAATATTACATCACAAGTACACAGATTAATTATATCATATGAGACCCATATTGCCAATATACAATAATTATTTTGACTTCCATATTGTATCAAAACATACACGTCACATATTCATCATGAACTTAATCTCCAGGTTCAGGTCCATTCATAGAGCTTTTAAATGTTTTAAGTATACCACTACAAAAAAACCCAAATTAGTGGCGAAAATTAGCGACGGACACATTTTCGTCCCTAATTAGCTACAGATTTGCGACGAAATTTAAAATTAGTCGTGAAAATCTATTTTTTAAATTTTAGCAATGGAAATAAAGAAACAGTCGCTAATTTTTTGCGGCAATGGATGGCGAATTTTTTTGTGACGGAATTTAGCGTCAAAATTTTTTCATCGCTAATTAGCGACGATTTTTCGAATTTGTCGTGAAAATACAGAATTTCAATTTTATTTTCAATATTACCGATGAAATAGCGATGGATTGTTCCGTCACTAAAAAATTTACAAATTTGTTAATTATTAAAACAATATTTTAGAAATTGAAGTGATAATTTAGTGACGGAATAATCCATCTCTATTTAGTCAGGAAAATTGATTATAATAATAATAAAAGTATTCATACATACTTATAGTTATTAATTATTTTTAATATTTTTGCTTTACAAATGAAATTATATTGAAATTCATTCCCTTTGCTATTTCTGATAAGATTAACATTTAATCTTGAAAATATATAATTAAAACAATTGTAAACAAAATTAAATAATTTTTTTAGTACTTTCATTCATTAAAATAAATTTTTTAATTGTATTTTTTAGCTTGTAATCATTTTAGATTATGAATTTTATATTTAATTTGTCTAAAATAAATTTTTTATTATTCAATTATTTAGAAATTTAATAAAAATATTAGATAGGTGAATTGAAATTAATATTAATAAAGAAATTTATTAAGGAATATGTGTTGATATTATTTTTGGGTTTTGAATTAATAACTTTGACAAAATGATTAAATTAAAATACATAAATTAATATATGTATGTATATATTGCAACATCCTGACAAATAAATAATTATACAAATAAATTAATTAAATTATAGGTTAACTTTGTTATTTTTTGAAAAATTAAGAATTCTTTGTGAGCAAATCTGTTAGGGATCTGTACTTGGTTCTTTTTATTTCCTTTTCATTGTTCTTAGTTATTTCGGTACTTCGTTTCTTGGTTAATTTCGGCATTTTTTCCTCATCTTTGTTTCTTTCTTCATTAGCAGTTCCATTTTACTATCTGTCTTCTTTCAATCTTTGTTTCATTAATCCACAATGGTTAGAACCAAAAATCCATCCATTTTAAGAATTGAACAAGCAAGGCAGGAGGCTGAAGAGGGTGACATTTCTGATTCCTTTAGTGCTGGATTTCCTATATTTTCTGTTGACGAAGGTAGTCGATTTCTTACTCTTTGTGATAGAAAATTTTCACAATGTAAGTATTTTCCATCAGATTTGTTAGAGCAAGTGGGCATGTTAAATACTGTGATTGAGATGTTGTCTAACTGTGGTTTCCTTAGATTTGCTAATATGCATGAAGATATTTATCCTGATTTAATGATTGAATTTTATACATCTTTGAAAAAGAATGAGGATAATGAATATTGGATTGATTTTCGTTTGGATGGTAAAGCACACACTCTGACTTATTTTATGATGAATCGTATGTTTGGATTTTCACAAACTGGTTTGTTTAACCCACCTAAATCTTTTAAGCCTAATAGATTTTGGACTTTTTTAACTGATTTGCAAACACCATATAAAGCTAGAGATGCTAAATCAATGTTTATCAAAGATTTAAAATATTGGGTTTTATACAAGATTTTTGCATCTTTGATTTTCAACAGGTCTGAATTTAATAGAGTTTCTCTTAATGAACTCTTTTTAATGTGGTGTGTACATAAAAGAAAGGATGTGTGTTGGTCTTATTGGGTTGTAAGTCAGTTGTTGAATTGTGTTAATAGACATGAATCACCTATAACACATGGGCATATTATTACTGTTCTTGCAAGAAATTTAGATGTTGATTTTCATTGTTATCATAGACATCGTCCTTGTATCTATTTTACTAAACATCTTTTTGTTCATGGAGAGGTGGTTAGTGCAAATTTTCAGGAAATTCCATCACATTCGAGGTCTTGTTGGAGGGACCTTGCTGGATCTTCTACGCCACAAGTAGAGGCCCAAGAAGAAGCGGGTGGTGATGAGGGGGCAAGTGAAGATGAAATTCTGCCTGATGTTCCAGCAGATATGGCTGCTGCCCCTGATGTTGGCTCATCTAGCTATACCATTCCAATGATGTTATCTCATATGCAAGATCAACTTTCTTCTATAGCGCGAAGGCAAAGACGTTTGGAGTACAAGTTTGATAACTTCATCACACAAGCTGGATTTGTGATTCCATCACCTCCACATTCACCATGATAGGGGAGTATTTATATTCTTCCTTTTAATTGTTTTCTTTGTTTTAATTGTTTATTTTCTTTCATTTCTTCACATTGAGGACAATATTGGTTCTAAGTGTGGGGGAGTGAGTGTGTTGTGTTGTTTGTGATTATTTATGCTTTGTAAGTTCTTGTATGTATGGGGGATGTTAATTGCAGGATTATTTATGTGTCTTAGTTAGGTTCTTAGTAAGTTTTATTATAAAGCATTGTTCATTTGGTATATTATATAGATTGTTAAGTCCATTATCTTTTATGCTCATTTTTATCAGTTTTTCAAAATTTTTGGTATGTGTTTTAAGTTTTTCATGTTATTTGGTTTTACTTATTTCAACATTATAGATTATTTAGTCTCTTTACTAGCCATATTTTTAAAATTAGAATTTGCTCATTTTGTTTAAAATTTTAAGTTTCTAGTTGCTTATGAAAACTATAGCCATAAAACTTACCTTTTATCTTTTCAATAATGGATGAGGACTCAAAAAGAAAAGAAAAATAAAGATAAGTGGGATGGAGCATAAAATGCACCCACTCAAGTCATAAAAAGAAAAATATATCAAGATGTACATCCAAAATTGTAAAAAATATGGGATGAAGTGTAAAACGCACCCATATTACCTTCTCTTGCTATGCATGGGATTAAAAAAAAAAAATATATATATATACCCATGTAAAACAAAAAGAAAAATTCATAGAAAATAGAAAGAAAAGTCTAAAAATGCCATGAGATTGGATAAGGGTAAGTGAGCTCACAAATGTCTTAAATGCAGCTAGCAAACTTGGAATTTTTAACTTTTATGATCAATTTTCTCTCTTTGATTCATGTTCAGTTTTGAAACTTTATATTCTTTATGTTGGAAGTAGTAAAGTTAGAAAACTTGTTGAATTTTCAATACATATTTTGAATTTTGATTTACTAATATGTGTGAGTGCTTGAGATAGTTGAGCTTTATAATTTTAGTATATATATGCTGAATGGACAGTGCTATATAATAATTTTTACTATCTATTAAATTTTCTTATTTCTTTTCTCTTGCTTGAGGACAAGCAAGGGTTAAGTGTGGGGGAATTTGATAAGAGTTTAATTTAGGTATAATATAGTATATGTTTTCTATGTATTTATGTAATTAATCATGTAATTGTGTATATTTGATGTCATATGTGTTAGTTTATGTTTATTTGTATTAGATTGCATGTTTTTGTGTTTACTGGTGTTTTAGGTGAAAAATAAAGAGAAGAAGCAGATAAAGAAGGAGAGAATCACGAGAGCAGAGTAGAGTCACGACTAGTGATGCTATATCACGAGTCGTGACTGGCGAGGGAGAAGGCAGAAGGAAGGAGGAAAAGAAGAAGAGGGGCTGAGGAAGTAGGGTCACGAGTCGTGATGATGCCTCACGACTCGTGACGGCACAGAGAGGCCAGGAAAGAAAGGGAAAGAGAAAGAAGAGAAGAGAAAGAGAGGAGAAGGCGAGACGTGAGCACCAGTCACGACTCACACACGAAGTCACGCCACGTGATGGGAGGTCGCAACTTGTGACAAGCCAGAGGAAGAAAGGAGAAAAGAAGGAAAGGCCAAGAGGAGCTTGTTCTGTCGCGATCGCGACAACGTTGCGAGCGCGACAGAGACGACCGTTGGGGCAGTTTTGAGTCAAAAGTCACTTGAAAAGCCACCTTCTTTCACCAAACTTTGCAACCATTCTCAAGGGACACAAACTTTAAATTATTATCTATAAATATGTAGTTTAACTGTAATGTTAAAAAAGGAATGATGAATTTTAGTTAAGTGATTTTCTGTATTTTGTAGACAGTTTTCTTTAGTTTTATTTTCTTATTTAGTTTTATGTTTTGAAGAAGAAGATCAAGGAGAAGAAAATCTATTTCAAGAGATTGAGAAAAGGGTTGAAAGGCTTCTATCTTATTCTTTTATTTTTAATTCTTCTCCAATATTTCTATGAATATCATTTCAATGAATTTGCATGTTATAATTCTTTATATTTCCATTTACTTTCATGATCTTTCAATGTAGATTCTCTATTAGTATATTTTGCATGATCTTTACAAGTTAAAGTAATTCGAGAGTTTGCTTTATCTGACATCTAATAGAGTTTCATTATCAAGGTATATTTTGAGAAATCGGTATATTGAGATAATTGCTATAGGTTGGTGATTATTCTTAAAATATGTCATTAGAAACCTCTAATTCATTAATGAAAGTTGTGAGTTAGAATTTTAATTGCATATTTTAGGTATTTTAATTTATGTCGAGAGAGTAAATTAGAACTTTAGTTCAACTTGGCTTGCATGAAAGATGAATAAATGTTAATCAAATGGATGGATCAAATTCATTATTTTTAGTTCTTCATTCATATATCCTTTATCTTCTTCTGATAAACATAAATTAGGTTTAATTAATTATTATAATAAAGTAGTTCAAATTTAACCATCAAATTTATTACCATTGTAAACAAGACTAAAATTGATTAGTAATAGTGTGTAAAAAACGTTTCTCGTGGGATCGACATCTTAAGTACTATTGCGGTACACCGTATACTTGCGGTCAATAAGCATATATAAAAAATGCTCAACAATAACATAATAAAAATAATTTAAGTCAAGAAAGAAAAGGGAAAACGGGGAATACATATAGAGGAGGAAAGCGAGAGAGAGAGAGCGCGATGGAGAGCTCTGCTCAGCCACACCCCCCTCCCCCCCCCCCCCCCCCGGGGCATCTCTGTTCTGCTGCCGCTCACCCCACACCCTGGCGTCCCCACTCCGGCATCCCTTTCCCTCTCGCCGCGTGCCAGATCTGGCCGCCTGCTTTGCCCCCTCTCACCTTGCGCCAGATCTGCGAAGGCTCCTTAAATCTTACTCAATGGAATTGACGATGTCGCTGAAAAACCGAGCAGACCATATATCCCTATACTACCCCGTTTTGGGAGGTAAGGTAAAAATGTTGTATTTTGTTTTCTTCCCTCGCATTTCATCGATCTTCACTCTTCAGTCCTCATTTTTCGCTAACCCTATTTTTTCTCATCACTCTCCACTGCAGCCACCTAGTAGTCGATGCCTCCCTCCCTCCAATCGTCGGAGCTCTCGGTAGACTGAACGATTGCGACTTCAGTTGGCGAAAGGTTCTGATTTATCATCTTCAGTTCTTCATATTGATTTCAATTTTCTTTTATCTATTATTATTTTTTTCTTTAAGTCGATGCTTCTGAGTTGTGAATCTTCTTCTTTTGATTCTTTTTTTTTTTTTTATTTCAATTCTTCATTTCATTGACTTCATTTCATGGTTCTAATATATTTGGTTACTGATTCCACATTTTTCTTTCTTTTTTAGCCACACAAGCCACTAGACTCGATTTTCTTGTTTTGTTTTAGGCTTTGCTCTTTTAAACAGGTACCGCTTCTAAATTTGTATTTTTTTTGTAGCTTAACTTCTTCTTCTGTTCTATAGTTCTGTACTGTGGTTTTGTTCCAAAAAATGATAGCTCATCTGGAGCAATTGCTTCTACTGCTGCTTATACATATATTTAAGATATGTTTCACATGCTCATTGTCTGCAGTCTTTAAAAATTTGCATTTCTTATCTTAAATTAGGAAATTAAGCTTAAAATTGAAGTAATTCTCAGTTTTCATTGCTGAAGTAGATGGCTTTCCACTAATTGCTCTGATTAGTATTGTAGCTAGAAAGAAAAGAAAAACTTTTGATTATCAGAGTCAAAAATTATAAATATAAAACAACGTGATTCTTTAGTCAGATTTGCATTGTCGATATGTTGTGCCCCATATTCGGATCAAATTGGAAAGAGACGAATTTAGACTCAGAAGCACACAATTCTAAATACATGCTTCATCAAAATATCTATTCAAGTACGTCTTTAATTTGTAGTTAATTTAGTATATGATTGTCTAACGATTGGCATGTAATCTGGATCTTACAAATTATTTTTATTAATTCTAACAAGTATAATTAGAGCCAACATGTTCAAATCATTAGACGTCCAACTAAAGGATTTATTTTGATGAATTGATTTGGTTTATATATGTGAATTTATTGTTACTTATGCGGTGGACATTGAATTGCATTTTTTTTTATGTTTGTATGCATAAACATTACTGCTTATATATTTGTTTTACTCTAATCATGGCGGAATGCAAAACGGAAATAGGGAATTGATGGATTTAGCAAGGATTATTACTTAAAGATTTTCTTTTATGCAGTACCAATTAGATTATTTTCTTATGGCCATTGATTTACACATTATGGTTTTTTTTTTTTTTTTAATAATATGTGGGACTATCGAAGTATATCTTTGGGTTACTGTTCATGGCGACTTTGAAATATATATATATATGTTAGGGGTGGTGTAGACACCGGGTCCCGAGGCGGTCCAAGATCAGGATTACCCGATGATGAAATAAAAGACCGATTTTCGGCAAGAAAAGTGAGAATCGATCGCTCCCTTGTCAAAAGTGTGTTTTTCAGAAAATAATTAAAAATATATTTTAGAAATTAAAAATTAAAATGGGGTAAAAAAATATTAATTTTGTGTTAACGTTTTATTAAAAAAAATAAAAAAATCACGAGTGCCACCTGCGTCAGCTCGGGGCCGCGTAGGCGCCCCCGCCCCTGCGCGCGCGCAGGTAGGGGGATCGCGCGCCCCCCTGCGCGCGAGGCAGGGGGACCGCGCGCCCCCCCTGCGCGCGAGGCAGGCGCCTCGCGCGATGTAGGGGCCCCGCGCGTGCCCCTGCGCGCGCAGCAGCCTGCCGCGCGCGCTCTTCTCTCTCCGCGCGACTGCTTTTGGTCGCCTGCTCCTGTTTTTTTTTCAGTCTGATTTTTCCGTTTGTTTCACCATTTTATGCTATTTTGGATTAACTAAAAATAAAAGCTATTCTTGTCCTTTGCCTTTCTTGGCCAAGGTAAGAATTAAAGAGGATTTTCCCCTCATTTTGAGAGGGGGGGGGGGGGGGGGGGGGGAGCAAGGGAGTTTTTTTTGGCTTTTGGGTTTTTCTCTCTAGCTTTTCACTCCCTAGCAAAAGGTTCTTCAAGATTTCTCAATTTCTTTTTTTCTTTCCCTCAAGTTTTAATTTATTTATTTTTCTTCAAAAAATATATTTCATTTCTTGAGTGATTTGAACTTGAAAAATTAATTTCCTTTGCTCAAATCACCCACCAAAAAAATATTTTTATCAAGGTATTCTCTTGATTTTATTTTCAAAGCATCGATTTTTACATTTTCTCCAAGCATTCATCACCACAAAATCGACAAGGGGAACGAATCGAGACACCGTTCTTCGATCTAAAAATTCTGAGGGTAAACATTGTTGGACTCACCCTCATTTGTATATTATTTATTATTGTTAATATTATTTTTTGCTATTATTATCATGTATATTGCTTACTTTTAGCATTTTAATGTGTTAATATCACTACTAATATATTATTTGTTTGCTTCAATTTGATATTTTGCTATCATTATTATTTTATTGTGTTTATGTTTATTATTGTTATTCTGCCATCCTTATTATTATTATTATTATTATTATTATTATTATTATTATTATTATTATTATTATTTTATTATTTTTATTATCCTGTCTAACTATTACTACTATTATTATTATTTGTTCTATTATTATTACCGTTATTAATTATTTTGTTGTTATTAATATAGTTTGTTATTAACAGTTATTACATATTATTATCATTTTATTGTTATTTTTATTATTGTTATATTGATGTTCACTATTGGATTACTTTCTTTTTTTTTTGTTATGGTCATTTTTATTATTTTTATTATTATCATTATTCACATTCATTATTCATTATTCATTATTCATTATTATTATTATTATTATTATTATTATTATTATTATTATTATTATTATTATTTTCTAATATTTTGTTACTGTTAACATTATTTCATCATTATCTTCATTTTGCCATGACTTGTTTTAATTTACCTTGCATGTAAATTATCTGGTTCATTAATTTAATTCGCCCAATATTTATTTCGTCTTTACTTGATTAATTTTTAGAATTATTACTAATATTTTTGATGTTAATTTTTGTTTGAGATTTAACTTGAGTCGGGTCATGTGAGCGCCCCGCGACTCCCCGGATGGGTCGCGATGGGTGGAGGGTCACATCGGTTCGGTGAGATCTCTCTAATTACCTATCCTTCTGTTGTGTTTATTTGTAAATATTTATTATATTTATGCACGCGTGAGATAAAAAGTCATAAAAATACTTTTACAATTAAATTGAGCTTTATTAATAAAATTGGGACCAATGTCCCTTGTTTTAACCCAACCATAAAAACATCACAATTAAAACAAAAAGTCAACTTTTCTCAAAAAATGGGATCACTCATCCCGATTTTTCAATTCAAACAATCAAAATGACTCTTCGAACCCTCTTTAAGTTAATACGAAGGAACCAATGTTCCTAAATTTCGAACAAGTGCGAAGGAACCAATGTTCCTAAAATAATGTCCCGATTTATGTATGTCTTTTTATTTCGATCTTGTGTGAGTGTTTTAAATTCAAGTTCATTTCTTTTTGGGCCCTTGTAATTAATTTTGGGGCAACTTTATTTATTTTTGGGGATTGTATTCCGTCCCCATTCATGTCCTTTTTTGGGGTTGTATTCCGCCCCTATTTCTCTTGTAATTGTGTGCTTGCGTGTTTACCACTTTCTTTATTTACTTCGTTTATCGCTTTCCTTTTATTACTTTTGAATGCTTGAGATGCGCTTTCATTTTTAATGCATCGAATGCGTGAGGTGAGAGATATAATCATAAGAAGTTAAAAACCAAATTATAATTAACCAAAGCATAAATAAGAGGGAAGTTCCGGACATCGTATCTCTGGTTTAGACCGTTAGAGGTGAGAGACTTTTTCCCAATTTCTTGCAAATTGGGTGGCGACTCCAAATGCCTCAAAGGTGCCTTTAGGCGTCATTAAACTAGGTTGTTCTCTCCAATGTTCTATTGGGAGGAACACACCGATGATGTCTCATGTCGCCCATGATCAAAAGACGCAAACCAATACCTCAAATCCCAATGACGGATTCTCAAGCGAGGGCCCTTGCTGGGTTCGGCACGCGTCACAGTAGCGACTCCACTGGTGAATTTGTGTTTGAGACTTTACTCCGAAAGTGCTTTGGTTAAAAATATAATTGGGTTTTTTTAAAACTTAAGATTCTATCTCTCATCGAACTTGCATTACATTCTAGAGCCTTAGAAATATGCTAGTTGGTCCCTTTTTACCTCGGTGCGTTCCCAAAGTACAACCCTACTTTCACTCATTGTAGGGAAGTGTTAGGGATAATCACCAGCCCAAGCCTAGTACCTTTTGGTATATCAAATGGAGATCCAATCGGTCGTTACGCTCACGACGAGCTAGACCCGTTGGTAGGGACCATGCTTGGGTAGCCCTAAAACTTCATCACCTTGACCAAAGCCCATGTAAAGGCAAGTAGAAACTTCCCCTAGGTAGCATGCTCCTTAATACAATGCTTGTGATATGGGTCATCACGTATTAGATGAAATCAACCAATTTAAGTGGTCTTTTATCAAAGGCTTTTATGCCCCAGTAAGCCCACCTTAATTTGATTGAATTGTCCAAATACATAATGGCCAAAACACATACGAATGTGCATTAGATTAAGACTGTTATGCTGCGGTTTTTCACCATACACCATACGTCTCTGATGGGTTCCCTGTTAACCCTCGAATGAAGCCCACCTAGGAAAGAGACCACACCACCTCGTGTGCGGGAGTGATAAGGTTAGAAGGATCTACTTGCTTGCATGTGGTTGTTGATGCCGCACAGCATGCTCATGCATCGTGTGTCATTCATGCATGTTAAAAATAAAATAAAATGCATATGTAAACACATATCCATTTCATTTTTGTGTGTGTATATCCTTTTCTCTGCATATCTTTTTCACGTATACATATCATCCTACGTATGATTTTTTCCACTCATCGCATCATATCACTGTAATCTATTGACCTTTCACTCATTGAGGACTATTTGCATGGCATGACCATGCATCACATGTCATCTATGCATCATTCTAACCCCTTTGGTTTTTCAGCCATCATATGCCATTCAACTGGGAGGTTCTGGGGTCCTTATAGCTGTCTGAAGAGTAAGCAGAATTTGAAGTGGTTGGCAGAGATCTACCGTCTTAGTCAGAGCATCTATAGACATTGGGAATGGCTGGTCCTTCGAGACAGATTGAAGAGGCCCATGTCATGATTGCCCGAGAACTAGATGAAAAGTTTGAAAAGCTTGAAGGGAGGTTGTCAGCCACAATTAAGGAAAGGTTGGATGCCGTGGCACTAATTCTTCAAGCTCAAGTCACTGCAGCTACACTTAACCGATTTGAGCTAGCTGCGACCAAAAAGGAGTACGTGACGATCGCTGTAATGTCTCCATTCGCTCTTGAGCCTAGAGGCGAGGCGACACCCAACTCACCGATCGAGCAAGTGGAAAGAGGGAAAGGACTAGGGCCCTTACAGTCGATGGATCCTCTCAGTCCCGTAAACACTAAAAAGAGATTAGCTGATCTTGAGGAGGAGACCATGAGGTCCAAGCTTGCAACTACCCGGACACCTCCCAATGGGACCGTTACTAGCCCTACAAGTCTCGGAATTGGTTACTATGGTGACAGCGGAGGTATAAAAAGGATGGGGAAAGCGCCAATGGTTGAGATGGCTCAGAGGCATTACTCTAATTTAGGCAGACCTTTGTCTTGGGTCCTGGAAAGGCTGATAAAGAAGGGGGTGTTACAACCATTGCCGTTCAAGCTGGCAAAGACCTGGGGGCAGCCCGGGCACAAGGAAGGCGAGTACTACACCTACCACCAACACACTGGCCATATGACGGATAATTGTGCTAGGCTGAGGCACGAGATTCAGGATCTGATCGACAGCAACCAGATCACAGATCCTGAATTCCACCAGGGTAGTCACGGGAGCTTAAGTTTTACGGGGGGCGATGGAGAAGGTTTTAGAGCCACAAGGACCCCGACCTTCGGAATGACTCAAAGTCACTATGCCATACTGAAAAAACCCCTGTCCAAGCACCTCACTCATTTTGTCAGCAAGGGGAAAATACAGTTAATGCCGGCCCAACCTGCCAGGGGCCAAGGGCACCCCAATCACCGAACATATCTATATTGTGCCTACCATCAGCGTACTGGGCACGAGACTGACGAGTGCCGAATTCTTAGGAGGCAAATTCTACACTTAATTGATGAGGAGCTGAGAAGTGAGGAGAATGGTTTCTAAAAGTGCTAATAGGCCGTTGACTGTAGCATCCGTGTTGGCAAGAGAAGAAGGAAGTAGCTATTTAGATGTTCTTTTTTTTTCTGAACTATTTAATGATGACAGTTTTAATTATAGTTTTATTGAATGAAGTGGATGGATTTGCTTACTTGTGTGATGTTTCTTATGATTTCATTATGCATAATCATGACACATTCATAATTCAGATGATGCCATTCCATTTAATCTCAAAATTTTGGGAGAATCCAAACAAAATCTTGATAGCATTTGATATAACTCTTGAAGAGAGGATGATTTTGAGAGGAAAAAAAAAGAGCCTTTGCCTGGACTTGGTATGACATGCTGAAAATTGATAAGGACATCCTTGAGATCAATACTACTTCTATGAGCCAACATGACGACGAACCGAATTTTGAAAGCCATTTCTTTGCACCCGCAACACCTGAGTCGCATATGGTGCGACCAAATAAAATAAAGCTCCAAGATCTGCATCAGAAATTGGGCGAGTGAAACCCAAGACCACCACGAAGAATATACAACCCATCAAAACCAAACCATATGACCCTTTTCTTCACGACCACTTGAAATGTGCACCCTCAAAACTGATTATGACTGACCCTTAACCATCCAGAACCGTTATAGCCAAAACTCTTGCTAAAGCTCAATGCCAGACCAAATTGAACAATAATAGGTCCCAGTGGTTAAGATGAAAAGTGCACGTATGTGTGAACTTCAAGGCTTGAGCAAAGCTTGTCAAAAAAAAAACAATTTGGGTTGTAAAAAAAAAAATCGGAGTGCAAAAAAAAAAAAAATTGGGTTGTAAAAAAAAAATTCGAAAAAAATGGGGTGTAAAGAAAAGAGAGAAGAAAAGAGAGAATTGATCAGGGGGCAAGGGAATGTTATTTGGGGGCAAGCTTTGCTCAAGTCCCGTTAATCTACACATATCTGCGTTTTGTCGTTCTTTTTAGCCACTGAAAAGGACCTAAAAAACTGAACCACAAGCCACCCAATCATTTCATCAATATAGAGGATGTGCAGTGCGAGGGATATTCTTGTATTGTTACTGCTCATGCCTGCCACTGAAAAGACCTGGAGGCTAATCCATAAGCCATCCACCCAGTCCATAAGTATAAAGGAGGCATTGTACGAGAGATGAGCTGATGACATACAGATGACATACGAACAAGAGGAAGACTAAGAAGGTTATGGAGTAGACCCATTTTGGGGTCTGCAATTAGAACCTTTACAAGAGTCACACTTTATACCTTGATGCGTGAAGCGAAAGCATTACTGCCCGTCGAAGCACGTCAAATTCTTAAAGGGCAGTCATGGAAGCGACAGCTGCAGCAACTAAAACATGTCAAACGAAAAAGGGTTTCGAGATTGCTATTGCTATCGGATCTTTCGAAAAACACCTTGTCCGATCATTTGGGAAAAAAGTCAGAAAGCACCCACCGGAAGAATAAGATTGGGTCTTCGGGCAAATAGCTTCAGATATTCCAGATGGGCGAGGTGAATTCAAACTAATAAGTGAAGGCCCATTCGTTCTTGGAAAAGTTGTTATTCAGGGAAGCAACACCCCGAAAAATAGCGAGGGAAGCAAGTTTAAAGAGCCAAACCGACATCAACAGATCCGAGGAGGTCCATGGCTAAAGACTAAAAATCAAAAGAAGAGAATAAATGCCCCGCGGGTCGAAAACCGAAAAGGCAGCCTTGCTAAAATTGGGCGCCTCGTCAGGGTGAAAACCGAAAAAAGGCACTCTGGTCAAAAATTAGAGGCTCGAGAGAGAATATCCAATCAAGAAAACCCGAGAGGGCTGATTAGAAACAGGAGTCTGATGCTTTCAAGATCCATTTTGAGATTAAATGTAATTTTGCATTCCGAATCTGTGTTAAATGGTGATTATGTATAGAGAAATCGTGCTGGAATGCACACAGTTTTTGCAAATACATAAAGCAAAAGCAGTTCAACTCATCATTTCCTAGTTCTTTTATAAAAAGTAAAATCTAAATGGCTACTCTACTCCTGCTCTCACCAACTAGATGCCCAAGCCGAGGGGTCCTATTAGCCACTGCAGGGCTAAGTACCTTCCTCTTACATGCACTTAGGGTGTAGTCTGCAATCAGGACAGTTCATTTTGCACACTCAAAGTTGCCGGGTGCAAGCATAAAATCAGTGCATTGGTACTATTGATTCTCTGCCAGTCTCGCCACTCAGGCACTTCAGTTAACTCCTCCTGCTATCAACTGTGAAGCCAATTCTATAGCACCCTCATGATAGAAAACAAGCTCAGACAACCATGACCTAAGACGTAGATACACCCCGATTATACCTGAAAGACCTTTTACAACAACTATCTACCCTCTACCATTCTCGCCACTCAGGCACTTCAGTCATCTCATCTTGCTACCCACTATGAAGCCAACCCTACAGCACCTCCCCGATAAAGAACCAAGTTCATACAACCATAACCTGAGACATAAGCACATGCCAATCAAACCCGAAAGATCTTTCACAATGACTCCAACTTCTCTCTCTCAAAAAAAAAAAAAGGGGCCGTTAGAGATGAAAACCGTGACTGGCGCTCTAAGCAAAAGTTAGGCCAAAGGGTAGGGTGAAAACCTGACAACAGGCCGTCTGCCCTACAAAAAATGAAATAAATAAAAGCCGCTGGATTGGGTTGGGTCCATTCCAGGAAAAAAATAAGGCACAGGGTTATGTGAAAATCCGACAAGAACGCATTTCCCGCTAAGAAAAGCTAGTGTGAAAATCCACAAGGGACGCACTACCTTTAAAACAATAACGTACGACGCTTGGAGCGATAAGGCGGCATTATCTCGGGCAACCCCTTTCAAGCAGAGACGCACATCAGACAGTTCTCCTTGAAAACTATGAGTCAGAGTCCCTAAATCAGGACAACGCCTTCAGGCCCTCGGGGGCATAATTGACCAAATGAAACCACGAGTCGCTTCAGTAAAAGTTATCGCACCTCGACCCCTGGGCCACTCAGATGAATGGTGTCACCTACATCCTGCATAACATATGCACATGCACATGCATAACTTACCCTTGCATACAAATTTCTTTTGATTCCTCAGGAAAGCCTGGTGTCTAGACACACCGACAAGCTGGTGTTTATCAGTCGCTCAGCCGTGGTTTCACACACCGATAAGCTGGTGTTTCATCAATCACATCCTCCAAAGTCTGGCGTCTTCACACACCGACAAGCAGGTGTTTGTCAGTAGCTCAGCCGTGGTTTCACACACTGACAAGCTGGTGTTTCATCAATCACGTCCTTCAAAGTCTGGCGCCTTCACACACCGACAAGCTGGTGTTTATCAGTCGCTCAGCCGTGGTTTCACACACCGACAAGCTGGTGTTTCATCAATCATGTCCTCCAAAGTCTGGCACCTTCACACACCGACAAGCTGGTGTTTATCAGTCGCTCAGCCGTGGTTTCACACACCGACAAGCTGGTGTTTCATCAATCACGTCCTGCAAAGTCTGGCGCCTTCACACACCGACAAGCTGGTGCTTATCAGTCGCTCAGCCGTGGTTTCACACACCGACAAGCTGGTGTTTATCAGTCGTTCAGCCGTGGTTTCACACACCGACAAGCTGGTGTTTCATCAATCACGTCCTATAAAGTCTGGCACCTTCACACACCGACAAACTGGTGTTTATCAGTTGCTTAGTCGTAGTTTCACACACCGACAAGCTGGTGTTTCATCAATCACGTCCTCCAAAGTCTAGCGCCTTCACACACCGACAAGCAGGTGTTTATCAGTCGCTCAGCCGTGGTTTCACACACCGACAAGCTGGTGTTTCATCAATCACGTCCTCCAAAGTCTGGCGCCTTCACACACCGACAACCTGGTATTTATCAGTCGTTCAGCCGTGGTTTCACACATCGACAAGCTGGTGTTTATCAGTCGCTCAGCCGTGGTGTCACACACCGACAAGCTGGTGTTTCATCAATCACGTCCTCCAAAGTCTGGCGCCTTCACACACCGACAAGCTGGTGTTTATCAGTCGCTCAGCCGTAGTTTCACACACCGACAAGCTGGTGTTTCATCAATCACGTTCTACAAAGTCTGACGTCTAGACACATCGACAAGCTTGTGTTCATCAGTGGTTCAGACGCAGTTTCACATGTCGACAAGCTGACGCATATCGACAAGCTGACGTTCATCAATCACGTGACCAATAATAGTCCCGTAACGCCGACAAGCTGGCAGGACCAAGTTCGAAAAAGCGACCGCCTCAGGTACACGTCTCTTTCCTTCTTTCCTGAATTTTGGCTCACTTAGGCACCTGAAATCTAAGTTCCCTAAAATTGGGGGCAACTGTAGACACCGGGTCCCGAGGCGGTCCAAGATCAGGATTACCCGATGATGAAATAAAAGACCGATTTTTGGCAAGAAAGGTGAGAATCGATCGTTCCCTTGTCAAAGGTGTGTTTTTCGAAAAATAATTAAAAATATATTTTAGAAATTAAAAATTAAAATGGGGTAAAAAAAATATTAATTTTGTGTTAAGGTTTTAAAAAAAAAAATCACGAGTGCTACCTGCGGCAGCGCGCAGGGGCGGCCAGCCGCGCGCGCAGGCAGGGGGATCGCGCGCCCCCCTTGCGCGTGAGGCAGGGGGACCGTGTGCCCCCCTGCGCGCGAGGCAGGCGCCTCGCGCGATGCAGGGGAACCGCGCGCGCCCCTGCGCGCGCAGCAGCCTGCCGCGCTCGGTGCAGTGGCACCACGCGCGCAGCAGCCTGCCGCGCTCGGTGCAGTGGCACCACGCGCGCAGCAGCCTGCCGCGCTCGGTGCAGTGGCACCACGCGCGCAGCAGGCTGCCGCGCACGCTCTTCCCTCTCCGCGCGACTGCTTTTGGTCGCCAGCTCCTATTATTTTTTCAGTATGTTCTTTTCAGTCTGATTTTTCCGTTTGTCTCACCATTTTATGCTATTTTGGATTAACTAAAAATAAAAGCTATTCTTGTCCTTTGCCTTTCTTGGCCAAGGTAAGAATTAAAGAGGATTTTCCCCTCATTTTGAAGGGGGTGGAACTATGGTTCAAGGGAGTTTTTTTTGGCTTTTGAGTTTTTCTCTCTAGCTTTTCACTCCCCAGCAAAAGGTTCTTCAAGATTTCTAAATTTCTTTTTTTCTTTCCCTCAAGTTTTAATTTATTTATTTTTCTTCAAAAAATATATTTCATTTCTTGAGTGATTTGAGCTTGAAAAATTTATTTCCTTTGCTCAAATCACTCACAAAAAAATATTTTTATCAAGGTATTCTCTTGATTTTATTTTCAAAGCATCGATTTTTACATTTTCTCCAAGCATTCATCACCACAAAATCGACAAGGGGAACGAATCTAGACACCGTTCTTCGATCTAAAAATTCTGAGGGTAAACATTCTTGGACTCACCCTCATTTATATATTATTTATTATTGTTAATATTATTTTTTGCTATTATTATCATGTATATTGCTTACTTTTAGCATTTTAATGTGTTAATATCACTACTAATATATTATTTGTTTGCTTCAATTTGATATTTTGCTATCATTATTATTTTATTGTGTTTATGTTTATTATTGTTATTCTGCCATCCTTATTATTATTATTATTATTATTATTATTATTATTATTATTATTATTATTATTATTATTATTATTATTATTATTATTATTATCATGTCTAACTATTACTACTATTATTATTATTTGTTCTATTATTATTACCGTTATTAATTATTTTGTTGTTATTAATATAGTTTGTTATTAACAGTTATTACATATTATTATCATTTTATTGTTATTTTTATTATTGTTATATTGATGTTCACTGTTGGATTACTTTCTTTTTTTTTTGTTATGGTTATTTTTATTATCATCATTATTCACATTCATTTTTCATTATTATTATTATTATTATTATTATTATTATTATTATTATTATTATTATTATTATTATTTTCTAATATTTTGTTACTGTTATCATTATTTCATCATTATCTTCATTTTGCCATGACTTGTTTTAATTTACCTTGCATGTAAATTATCTGGTTCATTAATTTAATTAGCCCAATATTTATTTCGTCTTTACTTGATTAATTTTTAGAATTATTACTAATATTTTTGATGTTAATTTTTGTCTGATATTTAACTTGAGTCGGGTCATGTGAGTGCGCCGCGACTCCCCGGATGGGTCGCGACGCGTGGAGGGTCACATCGGTTGGGTGAGATCTCTCTAATTCCCTATCCTTTTGTTGTGTTTATTTGTAAATATTTATTCTATTTATGCACGCGTGAGATAAAAAGTCATAAAAATACTTTTACAATTAAATTGAGCTTTATTAATAAAATTGGGACCAATGTCCCTTGTTTTAACCCAACCATAAAAACATCACAATCAAAACGAAGAGTCAATTTTTCTCAAAAAATGGGATCACTCATCCCGATTTTTCAATTCAAACAATCAGAATGACTCTTCGAACCCTCTTTAAGTTAATACGAAGGAACCAATGTTCCTAAAATAATGTCCCGATTTATGTATGTCTTTTTATATCGATCTTGTGTGAGTGTTTTAAATTCAAGTTCATTTCTTTTTGGGCCCTTGTAATTAATTTTGGGGCAACTTTATTTATTTTTGGGGATTGTATTCCGTCCCCATTCATGTCCTTTTATTGGGGTTGTATTCCGCCCCTATTTCTCTTGTAATTGTGTGCTTGCGTGTTTCCCACTTTCTTTATTTACTTCGTTTATCGCTTTCCTTTTATTACTTTTGAATGCTTGAGATGCGCTTTCATTTTTAATGCATCGAATGCGTGAGGTGAGAGATATAATCTTAAGAAGTTAAAAACCCACTTATAATTAACCAAAGCATAAATAAGAGGGAAGTTCCGGACACCATATCTCTGGTTTAGACCGTTAGAGGTGAGAGACTTTTTCCCAATTTCTTGCAAATTGGGTGGCGACTCCAAATGTCTCAAAGGTGCCTTTAGGCGTCATTAGACTAGGTTGTTCTCCCCAATAATGTTATATTGGGAGGAACACACCGATGATGTCTCATGTCGCCTATGATCAAAAGACGCAAACCAATACCTCGAATCCCAATGGCGGATTCTCAAGCGAGGGCCCTTGCTGGGTTCGACGCCCATCACAGGTGGGCAAAAATCGAACTGATCCGAATAACCTGACCTGAAATATTAATTCGGGTAAGGTTATTCTGATATTTCGGTTCGGGTTGGAGAAATTGTGAAATTTCGGGTTCGGGTCGGTTCGGGTGAAAATGGGAAAAAACCGAACCACCCACACTTAACAAACCTGGTTTGCCCTTTTATCCCTTCCCTATTTTCAGTTTTCCCTCATGCTAAATCCCTAGAATCTCTAAATCTCTTTTTGCCCTGCCGCTCTTTTCCTCCACCGCCATCGCCGCCGCTCAGCTCCTTCATCGCTGTCGCCGTCGCCGCTCGTCTTCGTCGCCGGTAGCATCAACGAAGGTAAGTTCCTCTTCTTCCTCCTCTTCTTCTTCTTCTTCTTCTTATTCTATTTTCGGGTTATGTTTTGTTAAATATACTCAATTTATTTGATGAACTGAGTTTAATTTAGAGTATAATATATTCATTATACACAACTTAAAATAGATTTATATAATTTTGTAACTTTTGTAACATGATTTTGAAATTCAAATTCATATTTTTCTAACCTAGACATTCTTAGACTGGAATTGATTCATGTACCAAAGTCTAGTTCCATGTCTGTATCAAACGGATATGCAGATTCTTGTGATGTTGAATTCCTAGATAGTTTCATTCATCTGGAAGTAATGCATGTTCTGATTTGGCAAAACATAATAGTCCCATGTTTCTTTATGTGCAAGGAGAACCGAAATCAAGCTTCCCCTCGTAATTCCAGGAAGCTTCCCCTGCATAAACAAGTGATAAAACCATCATTTTCTTTTATTTGTGTATGTAAATTTCACAAAAAGGATATGTGCAGTTATTACTGTAGCCAAAAATATAAAAAAGAAATTGAAAGACTTTCATTCTTGTCAATGCACATATAAACGTTTTCTCTTTAAAGGCAGCAAAGTATGGAGCATATAGTTAGTATTGAGATTTATTGAGAAAATAATGAAATGTGTTATAGGTAATATAAGTAATATACGTTGTGCAAGTATATAGTATAAAGAACATGAAAAAGGTTGATTTGTCTTAGTATTCAAGTTATTGTGGCCCTGATGAAAATAACAACTCAAACTTGGTAATAAGGTTTAATTAGTTTTAAATTAAAAAAAATATTAAAATACGGGTTATTTGGTTCGGGGGCCCGAAAATTTTCGGGTTATTCGATTCGGGATCCTATTATAATTTTGGGTCGGTTCGGGTCATAAGATTTACCATATTTTGATTTTTGGGTTATTCGGGTTCGGGTCGGGTTGACCCGAACCCGACAATTGCCCACCCCTAATATATATATATAATTATTTATATGCATAATATATGATTTTTTTTTGTATTCACGTGACAATTGATTTTTATTAATCTTTTTGTATTCATATATGGATTCGGTGCTGTTAATCATATGTGTGGTTTTGCATATAACTTGGTTTTGATATATATATATATATATATATATTTTCTCTTAAAAACAAGTGGTATATTCCTTAGCACAAACAAGTCTAATAAACACGAAAGTTTTGATCCTTTCTAGTTAAAAAAAAAAAAGGTTTTGATCCCTATTCAGTGTTCTGCTTTCACAATGTCAATTTGTTATGTTTTGAAACTCACTTGTATGCCTGAGTTGAGTGTGGAATACCAGGTCAGTTCTAAATATATAAATATATGTAAATATATATGTAAGCCTACGAGTTGTATTAGATTGTAAGTGAAATTAGAAGATTTCTTTTAAATTGTAAGTTGATATATATAAATATATATATAAATATATATATATATATATATATATATATATATATATATATATATATATATATATATATATATATATATATATATATATATATATATATATATATATATATAATTGGTTTATGTACTGGAGGACGGGAAAACTTGTGTTGGAGTTTGATTTAGAATATGATGAATGAATGTTTGATTTTAGAAGTGTAAAAGACTTTCTTTTTACAGGAGGATGGCAATATTATAGGGGCAATTTTGCTGAAATTTCGGTAGAATTAAATGGCACATTAAGTTAGAGCCACATTTGAAACAATTTATTAGCATCATTAGGAAGCATGTATTCCAATTATTCTTATTTCGTTTAATTATTATTATTTTTTCAATTACATATTATTAACAGTATCATATTAATTTTTAAGGGCTAATAAAGTATGTTGGTTTGTTTACACTTATTTTCTTGGCTGCAGGATTTGTTTAGTTGCCGGACTAAAAAGAGTCTGTAAAAAATCAAATCTATTTTGGGAAAGAGTCAGAAGCATATAAGATATATAAGAAAAAGATCGATTGAATTGTTAGTTTGTATGACGAACGATTTTAACATTTTATTTTTCTAAGTATTTTTTAAGTACTATACAATTTA
This sequence comes from Excoecaria cochinchinensis, assembly GCA_947683425.1. Classification (NCBI taxonomy): domain Eukaryota; kingdom Viridiplantae; phylum Streptophyta; class Magnoliopsida; order Malpighiales; family Euphorbiaceae; genus Excoecaria; species Excoecaria cochinchinensis. The sequence continues at coordinate 1,851,051 of CANTUQ010000069.1, forward strand.
ATGTACTTTTATTATATTATATTTTTTAAAATAATAATATTAGAGAATTGCTATTTATATAAATTAAATTTTGAATGTAATAATAATAATAATAATAATAATAATAATAATAATAATAATAACAATAATAATAAATTGCAAATAATAATAATAGTAATAATAATAACAAATATTAAAATTAAATTAGCGACGGATTTTGTCATCGCAAATTTTCTTTTTTTACGTGGTATTCTAAAAATATTATTTTGCGACGGAATTTAGCAACGAAAATATCCGTCGCTAACATTTTTTTAATCTAATGGCGACCACTTTTGGGGTTAATTAGCGAAGATTTTTCAGTTGCTATTCCATCGCTATTTTTAGCGACTGCTTTGTGTTTTAGTTGCAAATTTTCTTACGATGGCCGAAATAGCTACGAATAGTCGTTTTATCGCTAAAAAGAATTAGCGATGGAATTTTTCCAATTAGCGACGGAAATTTTCGTCGCTAATTCCTTGTTTTTCTGTAGTGTACGTCAATCTTTCAAGATTTGGTTCGGACTTGGAATGGGTATTCCAAGCTTCCTACGTATCCCAATGGTTGGGAAATAGAACAACGTAGCTCTACTAGTTCAAATACAATATACAATTATTTACAAAGAAACAGGCTATGCTTTAGGACTCATAACTTATTTTATCGATGCACATGTTATGAGCATTCTCTACCATTTACTTATTTAAATCATTTATAGAGAATCAAAAATTATATCATAACACAAAGCACAGGAATATTAACACTTAAATCATGCCAATATAATTCAATCAATTAAAGGCCAGATATCAGCTCTTCGTTAATGCAGTACCGATTAACGAGTTCTATTCCTATTTAGATAAATATCATATTCATATTATCGCTTAGTAATGCAAGCCCGAAGCAAATATCATTTAATATCAGGCATAAAAACACATGTCGGGATTACAGTCAATTTATGAATTTATCTTGTCATTGGGTTAAAAATTTGCATATAAAGGATATATCAATCTCATGTATATATTTTAAAAAATATTAACATAATATATGGTAATCACATGAATAATTCATAAAGTAATACAAAAACATAATAAATACCATTTATTAATGCCAAATAATCATTATATTAAATTTGGTGCGATTCGGAGTTCATTTGGTAGCAAAACAGACAAGTTGGGTCATAAAAACAAAGGGGCTTACGAAACACACCAGACCACATAGCTGTGTTTTTTCGTAGCACAGCTGTGTTCTGAGGGGTGATGTGTGTCGAATTATATGTATTAAAGTGGTGTTTTAGATCTAATTAAGTCAAGAAAATATTTATGTTTGAGTTAATTTGCTTATGAAACATGGTATCTTTTATGCTTTTTGTGTGTGTGTTTGTTATGTAGGAGAAAAAGGGACAAAATAGGAGAAGGATGCTTTAATATGAGCTGAAAGAGTATACTATCGCGAGTGTGATGGTGGTTGCGGGCGCGACATAAGATGGGTGAGAAGGAGCAAGGAAAAGAAGAAGAAAGAGGAACAGAACAAAAATGTGCGTTCTGTTGCGGGCGCGAAGAAGGTCGCGAGCACGATAATGCAAGGCAAAAAAAGGGAGTCAACGCAGAAGAAAAGTCAGCGAGTGAAGCTTTGTGTTCTATTGCGAGCGCGATAGAGCTAGTCGTTGGAGCAGTTATTTTTGTATGGTCACTAGAACAATTGGGACTTTTACCAAGCTTCACAACTCTTTTGAAGAAGCATTTGAAGAGACACAAGTTTTGAAGACTTATATATATATATATATATATTTTAACTTGTAAATTAGGATATACATAAATTTTTTAGTGAGAAATTAGAAGAGAATAACAACTTTTATTTTGTAAATTCTCTAAGTATATTTTATGTTTTGAGAAGAAGACAAATAGCAAAGGAGAAGTTTATATTTTGTGAAGAGGATAAGGGTTAAGAGATCTCCTTCTTCTAACTTCTATCTTTTACTTCTTCTTTGTGAATATTTAATGATATTTGTAGGAACTTGAACAATGATGTTTATGATTGTTTATTCTATTTAATATAAATCATCTTTAATTAATTGCAGAATTCTTTAATGGTATTATTGCATGATCTTTATAAGTGAGAGTGTGGTTCGAGAGATATATTCTTACTTAAAGCTATTAGAGATTCATTGTCATAACATTGCTAGAGAGATCAGGATCTGTATGATAATTGTTATAGGTTGATCTATATTCTTAAATATATGATATGATATTTTAATTCATTAATGAGAGTTCGGGGTTAGAAATTACACTTGCATGTTTTAGGCATTCTAATTCATATCGAGAGAGTGATTTAGAATTTTAAGACAACTTGACTTTCATGTTAAAGATTAATTTTTAAACTAGAGATTATTTATCAAGTCCATATTTGTTAAATCTCATCATTAATTCTTCTTGTCTTCTTTGATCATTATTAATTAGGTTTAGATAATATTTAATGTAGCATTTCCACTATTGTAGACACCGGGTCCCGAGTAGCCAAGATCAGGATTACCCAATGATGAAATTAAGTGTGCCGATCTATAGGCAAAAAGAATGAAGTTGGAAGTGACGATTTCCTTGTCGATTTGTTGTTTTAAAATTAAATAAAAATGTATTTCAAAAATATTTTTAAAGTATTTTAAAATTTAATTTGTGATGAAAAAAGTGAGTTTTTAAATTATAATATTTTAAAAAAAAATTAAAAAAAAAAATTCCGAGCGAGGGACGGGCTGGCCGTCGGTCGCGCCTTCAGGCGGGTAGGCCGTCGGTCACGCCTTCAGACGGGCAGGCCATCTGTCGCCCCTCCGCGCCCCTGTTCGTCCGTTTTGCCTATTTTGGCCATAACTTCTTCATTTTAAATGCTTTTTAACTCTTTTGTTTTGCAAAATTTAATTCAAAAAGCCTTATATCTTCCAACCCAATAAATTCAGTGGTTTTTTGTAATTATGGGAATTAAATTAAATTAATTTCTTAATTAAAAAATCTGAATTTTGTAATTATGGGAATTAAATTAATTTAATTTCTTAATTAATAAATCTGAATTTTAAGGGGAATAAAAAGAGTTTTTTAGTGGGAATTAGGGGGGATTTTCTTGAGAAAATATTTTGCTTTTTCTTTCTTCTTTTCAAGAACAAATTCTCTCAATTTCTAAAGAGATTTCCAGCAATTCTTAAGGCAAAAAATAACTATTTTTGTTCTTGAGAATTTTCTTATTTTCAATCAAACAATTTTCTACTTTGAGACGAACAAATTAATTGTTTGTTCTTGAGTAAAATTCATCTTTCAATATTTTATTTTTCTAATCATATTCCTCAAATCAAGACAAGGAATTGGATCATTTACCTTCATCTCTTCAAGATAAATTTGAGGGTAAGTATTCTTAGCTCAATTTCTTAAATTAATTTTAATTTCATTCTTTTGTTTTTATTTAATTAATTAACATGTAAATTCTTTTAGTTCTATCATTTTATTCTTTTTTATTCTTTTAATTTTATTTAATTTATCATCATGTAAATTCTTTTAGATCTATTATTTAATTGTTCATATTTCTTATTTTTTTATTTAATTGTTCATACTATTATTTTTTTGTTCTTATTTCTTCTTTAATTGTTCATGCTATTATTTTTGTTCATATTATTTTTATTTAATTGTTCATATTGTTCATGTTGTTCATATTGTTCATCTTCTTTTATTATTATTATTATTATTATTATTATTATTATTATTATTATTGATTGTTCATATTGATTGTTATTTATTGTGTTATTATTATTGTAGTTATTATCATCCTTAGTATTATTATTATTATCCTTATTCTTGTTTAATATTATTATTATTATTATTATTTATTTCTTATGCATGCTGATTTTTATTATTACCTTTGCTGTTTATATATGTTGGATATTATTGTTATTATTTTATGTCTTTATGCATGTTAAATTCTATCATCATTATTTTGTGCTTGTTTTTGCATGTTGAATTTTATTATTATCATGTTATTTTTTCTATGCATGTTAATTTATTAATTTGTTAAATTGTATATTTTTTTATTATGTCATATTAATTGGTTCGTCATACATGATGCAATTTTGATTGCCTTAATTTAATTGTTTTCAAGTTATATGTTTAATTATTTTTATACTAACTTCATTTTTATTTGTTTTTTCCTATTTTTCAATACTTACTTTTTTTCATATGTGAGTTTTTGTCAAGTGGGAGCCCATGGAGATTTGAAGATCCACTTGGGAGTTGTTTATTATTTTTGTTGCTTTTTATTATTTTGGTTTAATTGATTATTATGTAATTTGTAATAATAAGTTTATTTTCATGCACGTTAATTAAGAAAATCACAAAAATATTTCTATTAAACTAAATTGGATTTTATTTAATAAAAATGGGACCAATGTCCTAGATTTTTCATCTAAAGTAAATTATCACTTTAATTGTTTTCTTAAATTATGCATGAGAGGACCAACGTTCTCATTCTTAATAAATAGCCTGATTTATGTATGATTTGCATTTTATTTACAAATGGGGGTTGTATTCCGCCCCTAGTTTTATTGTAATTTATTTTGCTTTCATTTTACTTTATTTATCACTTTTAATATATGATTGATATGCGTTTAATTAAATTGCATTAAAATTGAATGAGAAAAGGCATGAAATACTAAATTCAAAACTCGATTATAAACTTAACTAAGGTATGAATAAATGGGGAAACCCGAACTTTTTCTGGTCTTTGGGCTCAAAGAGGCGAGAGGTTTACCCTCCAAGACATCTCTTGTGTCACGAAACTTGGCGTTAATCCTAGGCTCCTTAGGGCGAGAGGTTTACCTTCCAAGACCCCTCTGGCTGGCCCAAAATGGATACTAAGCGCAGTCTTAGGCTCTCCGAGGCGAGAGAAACTTTCCCAATGTTCTATTGGGTGGCGACTCTATGAAATCTCCTTGTTGCCCAACATAGACGCACTTACGATTTTTTGCAAGCTGTTAACGGACCCTCAAGTGCCCGATCGCCCTCAAGCGGGCGGTCATAGGGGCGGCCGAGTGGACATCCGGCGCGCGTCACAGTGGCGAGTCCACTGGGGACGTTGAGACTTTCCTTTGAAAGTACCCTGGTTAAACTTTACAATTGAGTTTTAATTTAAAAATTTAATCTCTTTTCGAAATTGCATTGCATCCATATTAGAGCCTTAGATTATGCTAGTTTGGTCCCTATTTTAACCCCGGTGCGTTCCCTAAGCACGACCCTATTTTCACTCAATTTAGGGAAGTGTTAAGGATAATCACCAGCCCAAGCCTCGTACCTTATGGTATATCAAATGGCGACCCAATCGGTCGTTATACTCGTGATGAGTTAGACCCGTTGGCAGGGACCATGCTTGGGTAGCCCTAAAGTATCACTACCTTTTGACCAAAGCTCATGTATTGGCAATAGATACTTCCATTAGGTGAAATGTACCATAATACCGTGCTTGCTACGTGGGCCATCATAGATTGAACAAAATCAGTTAAATTAAATGGTCTTTCATCAAAGGCTTTCATGCCCCGGTGGGCCCATCTTGATTTAATTGAGGTGTTTAAATACATAATGGCCAAACAACCATATGTATGTACATGAGATAAGAGCTGTTATGCTGCCAGTTTTCCACCGTGCACCATACGCGTCCATTGGGTCCCCTGTTGAGCCATGGGCCAATCCCACCTAGGAAAGAGACTATGACCTCGTGTGCGGGAGTGATAAGGTTGTAGAGATCTATCTGTTTGCATGTGGTTGTGGATGCTGCGCAGCATGCTCATGTATCGCGTGCCATTCATGCGTGTTAATAAAAAAACCAAATGTATGCATTTCATTTTTGTGTGTGTATATCCTTTTGTCTGCATATTATCCTACACATTTTTTCCATGCATCGTATCGTATTATTGTAAACTATTGATCTTTCACTTGTCAAGGACCATCTGCACTAGCACGATCATACATTACATGCCATTCATGCATCATTCTAACCCCCTGGTTTTTTCAGCCACTATAGACCATTTACCTGGGAGGTTTTGGGGTCCCCGCAGTTGCTCGAGGGGCAAATAAAGTTCAAATTGGTTGGCAGAGATCTAGTATCTTTATCGGAATATACACAGGCATTAGAAATGGCTGATCCATCACAACAAATTGAAGAGGTCCGTGCCCTAATGGCCCAAGAGATAGATGAGAGATTTGAAGAGCTAGAGGAAAAGTTGTTGGCCGTGATTAAGGAGAGGATGGATGCTATGGCACTTATTCTTCAAGCTCAATTCATGATGACTTCTATTAGCCAAGTTAACTCGACCCCGACTCAGAAGGCTCATGCAACGATGGCCGTAATGTTCCCGTCCACTCTCGAGCCTAGGCACAAGGCCCCATTCGACTCACCAATCAAGCTACTGGGAAGAGCAAGGGGACTAGAGCCTTTACAGTTAATGGGCCTCCTCAGTCCCTCAAATACGAAAAGGAAGCTAACTGATCTTGAAGAAGAGATTGTAAAGTCCAAGCTTGCAACTACCCGGGCACCTCTCAATAAGACTATTGCTGGCCCCGCAAGTCCAGGAGTTGGTTACTATGATAATAGCAGCGATACCCAAAGAGCAAGAAAAGTGTCAGCAATTAAAGCGGGTCAGAGGCACTACTCTAATTTGGGCAGATCCTTATCTTGGGTACTCAACAGATTGATGAAGGAAGGTAAGCTATAGCCACTACCTGCTATGCCTGCCAGAAACCAAGGACAACCCAATCACAAGGACGATCAGTATTGTGCCTTCCACCAGCACACTGGGCATATGACGGACAATTGTGTAAGGCTAAGGCATGAGATTCAAGATCTGATTGATAATAAACAGATTACTAATCCAGAGCGCCGCAAGAAATAGGGGAGGAAACCTTCTAGTAGATATGCTTTTCATATTTGAACTTTTTTTTCAGTCTCGATGTATGCGGTACTATTTACATTAACTATATTAATGGCTTTTTGTTTATGTTCTCCTGATTTCATTATGCATGATCACAATCACAAGTCATTTACATTTGATATTAACTTAATGAATACTCCTTCATGTAATCTCGAGATCTTGTAGCGTCTGATATAACTCCTGAAGAGAGAAAATCCTGAGAGCTGAAAATAAAAATAGAATGTAGTGGAAAGGAAGAGCTAGATGCAATTAGGGGATTGGATGAAAACTCACTAAGAGCACTAGAACCTTTTTGATTACCCGTCAAAGCGACTCCTAGATAAGGCTGGATCTAGAAAATGATTTAGGCACTATTTCTTTGTATAGCTCTCCAAATGACCATTTCCTACCCTCATTTCAAAATCACTTGCTAGCCCGTTGAGCCTTTATTTTGGTATGCTAAATGCGTACCGATTTTATTGTTACACACATTAAAACTACCTTTCGCCTAAAATAATTTTGGCTTCCCCTTAGAAGAATGGCCGCTCTAGTAAGGATGGATGTACATTACGATATCCGCTTGAGCTATCCAAAAATTGCCCTAGGGAAAGTGGGTTTACACTTCTGAAAGAGATTTTTAATCATTGATGATCTTTGAGGCTTGACCATTGGCAATCCTTTGGGCCATCAAAAATTTGCCCTGATGAAAATGGATCTACATTTCGAGAAGGGAATTTCAACAATTGATAATTTTGGGTTACCAAAAATCACCCTGATAAGGATGGGTCTACTCTTTGGAAAATGAATTTGCGATCATCGATAATTTTTGGGCTACACTTCAGGAAAGGGGTTTTAAATCACCAGTAAATCTTTTGGGTAATTAGAGACATAAAGGGAGAAGGAAAAAAAGTGGAAAAAAAAGGAAGGGAAAAAAGAAAAAAAGAAAAAAGAAGAAAAATAGTAGGGCCTAAGATAATACCCCTTGATGAGTTCAGTAGCTATCTTTCTTAGCTTAATTGTTACGTTGAGTTGTATAAGTCAGAGTATTACCGAGTCCAAAGTCGAGAATTTCTGGACAGCATGAAATTAGTTTGAAAATGATTTCATCATCCAAATGAACGTTGCGGCCATTTTTCTCTAGAAACCTGATCCTCCTTTGATAGCCATTTACCTAAGCCTAACGTTACAACCAAAGTAAGACCTTTTGATTCTTAGTTCAATCTTATCCAATTAGCGAAGATGACCTTTTAATAAGGTTTGGTACGTAGGAAGAGGCATATGATGTTTCTTGAGCTTCAAGCGGGGAGCCACGAATGCATTTATGCATTTGAGTTGAGTCTTATCCCAATGTTGCATTTAGAATTTACTTAGAAAGAAAAAGAGTATTCGGGTAAAAATTAAGAGCAGAGAGAAAATTTTCAACCATGAAAATCCGAGAGAGCAGGTTGATAACAGGAGTTTGATGATTTCAAGATCCATTTCGATATTAGATAAGGTCATGTATTTTTGAGATTAATGCCAAATGATGATCATGTGTGATGAAATCAGACTGGAACATATGCATATATACAATAATATTTTAATGTAAGCAAAGCACTTTTTCTTGCATACTCAAAATGGTTTAAGTTCCAGTATAAAAAGTAGCGCATTGTTTCTCTTCGCATATGTGCAATTTACTATAAGTGGTTCTCATTGCCATTTTCATCTTGATGCTTCAAGCAGACTTGCCCCGACGTTGGCTTCGAGCTATTCGTCAGCCAAAATCCATACGACCATTATTCAAAAAGCTAAAAAAAAACAAAAAAAGAGGCCGTTAGAGATGAAAACCGTAATTGGCTCTTTAAGCAAAAATTAGGCCAAAGGGAAGGGTGAAAACCTGGAGACAGGCAGTCTGCCCTACAAAAAAAATAATAAAAAAATAAATAAGAGCCGCTGGATTGGGTTGGGTCCATTCCAAGCAAAAATTAGGCATAGGGTTATGTGAAAATCCCTAAAGGGACGCATTTCCCATGAAGAAAAGCTAGTGTGAAAATCCACAAGGGACGCACTACCTTTAAAACAATGACCTCCGATGCTTGGAGCAATAAGGCAGCATACTTCGGATGATCTTCCTTTCAGCCAGATAAGGCATGATTCAGGACATGAGTCAGAATCCCGGGTATTTTCTCATTGACCGGGGGGCAAAGATGCACACCTGATGGTTCTCTTTGAAGAGTTTACGGGTCAGGGTCCCTAAGCAAAGATGCCATTTCTAGTTCTTCAGGGGGCATGGTGGAGCGGCCAAGCCATATCCTCAACGGACCTTTAACCACTCAGCATGGTGGAGCGGCCAAGCCATATCATCAACGGACCCTTAACCACTCAGGACATGGTCTATTCATTTTTGCATGCATTTCATACCATTCTTTAGCAAACATCTGCATATGGTCATTTAAACTTGCATGCACAATCTATTGTATATATTCCTGTGCACACAACTTTGCAGGAAAGTCCAAATGAAGACCACACACATAAAGCTAGTCAAGGGCAACAACGTTAGCACTTGCCCTTGTTGGGCAATCAGGTCAAGATAGAATCTACGCCGGCAAATCTTCGAGACTTCTTAAGAGGTAATTCTTCGAGGTCTCTTAGGAGACTAATCTCTTTATCCTTTGCACTTTTAGCAGTCTGTAGCAGACTCGGTGCAGTCCTCTAAGAGGGCATCTCTTGCGCTTTTGGTAGTCTGTAGCAGACTCGGTGCAGTCCTCTAAGAGGGCATCTCTTGCGCTTTTGGTAGTCTATAGCAGACTTGGTGCAGTCCTCTAAGAGGGCATCTCTTGCGCTTTTAGTAGTCTGTAGCAGACTCGATGCAATCTTCCTTTTACGTTTTTTGTAGCCTGTAGCAGGCTCGGCGCATCGTCATCTACGGATGGCAGCTGTACTTTTAGTAGTCTGTAGCAGACTCGGTACAATTCTCTTTTTGCACTTTTTGTAGTCTGTAGCAGACTCGGTGCAATCCTCCTTTTGCGTTTTTTGTAGCCTGTTGCAGGCTCGGCGCATCATCATCTATGGATGGCAGCTGCACTTTTGGTAGCCTTGGTAGTGGCTCGGTGTAGTTCTTTTGTGCACTTTTGGTAGTCTTGGTAGTGAATCGGTGCATCTCTCTTGTGCGTTTTTAGTAGCCTTGGTAGTGGCTCAGCGCATCACCGTCTTAGGATGGAACTCTACACGTTTAGTAGTCTTGTCAGTGACTTCGTGCAGCGCACTTTTTCTAGCCTTGTCAGCGGCTTGGTGTGTTTTTCGTTCTGCACTTTTAGTAGTCTTGGTAGTGACTCGGCGCATCTCTATCTACAGATAGCACCTGTATGTTTAGTAGTCTTGTCAGCGACTCCGTGCAGCGCACTTTTAGTAGCCTTGTCAGCAGCTCGGTGCGATTTATCGTTCGCGTTTTGTAGTCTTGGTAGCGACTCGGCGCATCGCCGTCTTAGGATGGTTCCTTGGCACTTTGTAGTCTTGTCAGCGACTCAGTGCAACTCAAGAGGATGAATCACAGCACTGTTCTCGAGGGAGCAGTTGGAAGGAGGCAGCCTCAGGTACGCGCTTCTTTCCTTTTCCTGAATTTTGGCTCATCTAGGCATCCACACACTAGCCTCCCCAAAATTGGGGGCAACTGTAGACACCGGGTCCCGAGTAGCCAAGATCAGGATTACCCAATGATGAAATTAAGTGTGCCGATCTATAGGCAAAAAGAATGAAGCTGGAAGTGACGATTTCCTTATCGATTTGTTGTTTTAAAATTAAATAAAAATGTATTTCAAAAATATTTTTAAAGTATTTTAAAATTTATTTTGTGATGAAAAAAGTGAGTTTTTAAATTATAATATTTTAAAAAAAAAATATAAAAAAAATTCCGAGCGAGGGACAGGCTGGCCGTCGGTCGCGCCTTCAGGCGGGTAGGCCGTCGGTCACGCCTTCAGGCGGGGAGGTTGTCGGTCATGCCTTCAGACGGGCAGGCCGTCGGTCGCCCCTCCGCACCCCTGTTCGTCCGTTTTGCCTATTTTGGCTATTTTGGCCATAACTTCTTCATTTTAAATGCTTTTTAACTCATTTTTTTTACAAAATTTAATTCAAAAAGCCTTATATCTTCCAACCCAATAATTCAGTAGTTTTTTGTAATTATGGGAATTAAATTAATTTAATTTCTTAATTAAAAAATCTGAATTTTAAGGGGAATAAAAAGAGTTTTTTAGTGGGAATTAGGGGGGATTTTCTTGAGAAAATATTTTGCTTCTTCTTTCTTCTTTTCAAGAACAAATTCTCTCAATTTCTAAAGAGATTTTCAGCAATTCTTAAGGCAAAAAATAACTATTTTTGTTCTTGAGAATTTTCTTATTTTCAATCAAACAATTTTCTACTTTGAGACGAACAAATTAATTGTTTGTTCTTGAGTAAAATTCATCTTTCAATATTTTATTTTTCTAATCATATTCCTCAAATCAAGAGAAGGGATTGGATCATTTACCTTCATCTCTTCAAGATAAATTTGAGGGTAATTATTCTTAGCTCAATTTCTTAAATTAATTTTAATTTCATTCTTTTGTTTTTATTTAATTAATTAACATGTAAATTCTTTTAGTTCTATCATTTTATTCTTTTTTATTCTTTTAATTTTATTTAATTTATCATCATGTAAATTCTTTTAGATCTATTATTTAATTGTTCATATTTCTTATTTTTTTATTTAATTGTTCATACTATTATTTTTTTGTTCTTATTTCTTCTTTAATTGTTCATGCTATTATTTTTGTTCATATTATATTTATTTAATTGTTCATATTGTTCATGTTGTTCATATTGTTCATCTTCTTTTATTATTATTATTATTATTATTATTATTATTATTATTTGATTGTTCATATTCATTGTTATTTATTGTGTTATTATTATTGTAGTTATTATCATCATTAGTATTATTATTATTATCCTTATTCTTGTTTAATATTATTATTATTGTTATTTATTTCTTATGCATGCTGATTTTTATTATTACCTTTGCTTTTTATATATGTTGGATATTATTGTTATTATTTTATGTCTTTATGCATGTTAAATTCTATCATCATTATTTTGTGCTTGTTTTTGCATGTTGAATTTTATTATTATTATGTTATTTTTTCTATGCATGTTAATTTATTAATTTGTTAAATTGCATATTTTTTTATTATGTCATTTTAATTGGCTCGTCATACATGATGCAATTTTGATTGCCTTAATTTAATTGTTTTCAAGTTATATGTTTAATTATTTTTATACTAACTTCATTTTTATTTGTTTTTTTCCTATTTTTCAATACTTATTTTTTTTCATATGTGTGTTTTTGTCAGTGGGAGCCCATGGAGATTTGAAGATGCACTTGGGAGTTGTTTATTATTTTTGTTGCTTTTTATTATTTTGGTTTAATTGATTATTATGTAATTTGTAATAATAAGTTTATTTTCATGCACGTTAATTAAGAAAATCACAAAAATATTTCTATTAAACTAAATTGGATTTTATTTAATAAAAATGGGACCAATGTCCTAGATTTTTCATCTAAAGTAAATTATCACTTTAATTGTTTTCTTAAATTATGCATGAGAGGACCAACGTTCTCATTCTTAATAAATAGCCTGATTTATGTATGATTTGCATTTTATTTACAAATGGGGGTTGTATTCCGCCCCTAGGTTTATTGTAATTTATTTTGCTTTCATTTTACTTTATTTATCACTTTTAATATATGATTGATATGCGTTTAATTAAATTGCATTAAAATTGAATGAGAAAAGGCATGAAATACTAAATTGAAAACTCGATTATAAACTTAACCAAGGTATGAATAAATGGGGATTCCCGAACTTTCTCTGGTCTTTGGGCTCAAAGAGGCGAGAGGTTTACCCTCCAAGACATCTCTTGTGTCACGAAACTTGGCGTTAATCCTAGGCTCCTTAGGGCTAGAGGTTTACCTTCCAAGACCCCTCTGGCTGGCCCAAAATGGATACTAAGAGCAGTTTTAGGCTCTCCGAGGCGAGAGAAACTTTCCCAATGTTCTATTGGGTGGCAACTCCATGAAACCTCCTTATTGCCCAACATAGACGCACTTGCGATTTATTGCAAGCTGTTAACGGACCCTCAAGTGCCCCATCGCCCTCAAGCGGGTGGTCATAGGGGCGGCCGAGTGGACATCCGGCACGCGTCACAACTATCATTATCAAATTACTGAACATTGTAAACAAGATTAAAATCGGGTAGTAATAGTGTGTAATAATCAATCTATAGTCCTCGTGGGAACAATATCTTAAGTACTATAATCGGTAAACCGTGCGCTTGCGCATTTAGCACTAACAAGTTTTTGGCGCCGTTGCCGGGGATTGTAATGATTGAATTTGTTGCCATTATCTTGATTTATGACTTTGGATTACAATATTTAATTTGTTTGTTTGTTTTTTTTGATTTACAGGATTGGATAGTTAAAGTATATGCCTAGAACAAGAAGTTCCCAAGAAGAACTTGAACAATTGAATCCAAAAATAAAAAGATTTATTTTTAGTAACAAAAAACCCAAGAAAAAAAAAAGAGAACAATTATGGCTGATGATAAAAATCCACCAAGATTGATGGACTTTGCTACACTAGCATTGAGCGGGGCTAAAAAAGGGGTGGTAAGGCTAACGGTAAATGCAAATCAGTTCGAAATTAAACCCTCTCTTTTACAAATGATTTAAAATAGCATTCAATTCTATGGTTTGGCAAATGAGGATCCAAATACTCATTTGGCAAATTTCTTAGAAATTTGTGATACCTTTAAGATCAATGGAGTTTCGGCGGATGCAACTAAGCTTAGGCTTTTTCCTTTCACATTAAAGGATAAGGCTAAGGCTTGCACTACAAAAAAATGCATTTTACCGACGGACATATATTTCGTCGGTAAAATTAATATATTACCGACGGATTACCAACCAAACCTATAATGCGTGGGTAAAAAAATAAATTTGATAAATGATAAAATTTTTACCGATGGAAATTATAATTCGTCGGTATTATTGGCGGGAAATGTTGGTGCCAATTGATAGCGACCAATTTTCCGACGGTTATTGCGGTCGGTAAATATTTTTTTCAATTAATTCATCTAGTGTCAGAATTTTTATCAGTAACACAAGCATTTTTTATTTACTGACAGAAGTTGTGACGGATGTATTATCCGTCGATAATTATAGTACAAAAAATCTACCCTAACATAGTCCAAAACTACGACGTTTTGGCTCCATGCTCTTTCTTTTCTTTCTTTTTCTTCTTCTTTCTTTTCTTCTTCTTTCCCAATGCCTAGCCCCTGAAGATCCCGATCTTTTCCTTTAGTTTCCAGGCACCACCACCTACCCCTCTTCTTCTCATTGCCATCTCTGCCCCCTCTTTTGGCAGTCGCCGTCGCCGGCCTTTCCTCTTCTTCTTCTTTCTTTTCCGTCGGCTTTTGCGTGGAGAGGCAGTAGCATTTTTCCCCTTGGCATCCCTTTTCTTCCACCGTTGTCGCCACCTTTTCCTCCATCAGCTGGTCGGCAATCTGCTCTCTCTCTTCTCGATCTCTCTCTCTCTCTCAATCTCGCTTTCGCTCGCTATCTCGATCTCACTCTCCCTCACTCGATTTTGTGCCATCAATCAGGTATGTGTTTCTTTGTTCAAGATCTACATTTGAAGCTTGATTTGATTTATCTCCCTAATCCAATCGCCTATCTCAATTTTGTATCACTCTGTCAACTTTTATCTCATTCTTCTGGCTGAGACTAAATATTGGAGAAGTTCTCGGGTATGCTCCCTCTTATCCTCCTTCCTCATCTCCAATTACGGTACTCTTCTTTTTTTGTATTTAAATTTCTAGTTTTTATTTATTTATTTTTATATTTTAATTTTTTTAATGAGCTTATTGTTTGATTCCTCAGTTCGATTGTTTCATTTTTGTGCCCTTTTTCGTTCAATACAATTTATTTTAAGATTGGATGCCACAGATCTTCTTTCTAGTTATTTTCTCACAGGTATGATGAAAAATATTGTTATAAATTTATATTTTCTTTCACTCTGAAGATAATATTGATATTTGATCCTATCTTGAATTGAAATTTCTTAAAGTAGACGAAGTAATCTTGATGAATTCTTGCTATATTTGAATTTCTTTCCATATGATAATTAGATTGTTGTGTTCTTGAAACTTTATATTGATAGATACTGTTGTTGTTACTTCCAGTGACTTTCTTAAAAGGTATTCACTCCAAGTCATCTAAAAGGATACTTTGTATCAAACTTTTTAGTAAATATTAGTTTCTGTTTGTGCATTTATGTGAAAAATAAGATGTTGTGAACTGCTTTCATTGCTCACTGATCCTGTTTTATCCTGGTAACCATTAAAATTTGCCCACACTTTTTATAATTTAATAGTCCTGCATCAGATTGTGGTTAAAATGGACCATTTTTATCTCATTCACAATGTTACCATGCAATATATATATATATATATATATATATATATATATATATATATATATGGATTATGTATTATGCCCAACAACTCCATAACTGACCTTTTAGACAGGATCAACCAATCAAATTGTTTGCTAAAAAAATAAGTGTGGTGGACCATGACAATGTGACTCATAAGCTTTTCCTTGGGTGTGGGGAGGATTATGCGCAACTATGTCGAAACCTTATGCACCTGAAGGGAAAATCAGAAATTAGGATTTAGCTGCTGGGCATTGAGAATGAAAGTTGGTTGCATAAAATTTGCATTATTTTTGGTGCCCTTTGAACTCCAAAATAATCCCATGGCAATGGAAAAAAGCCAGAAATCAGTCAAATAAGTTAATTTTATTTTAACAAAGCTTTCAATTTGTTGAATTCATTACTTGCTATGGTTCTGTCTAATGGGGTTGACATTATTTTGATAATTCTTAAGATATGTTGGTATTTTATCTTTAGGTTTCTTAAATTTTGATTATTTGAATTCTGCATTTTGGTATTATGGTGTTTTTTATTTTATTATTTATCTAGCATTTTTTTTGTTGCATTGGATGTTATTGCAGACATCAGAAGGCTCTTTTGTTAGAAGGTCAGCTGCAAGCATGCTTACTGGGAAGAAGCCTGCTCCAGCTACTGTGAGTCTCTTTCTCTATCTCTTGATTTCATATCAGTTGTCTGCCATTGCACATCATCATTTCCATGGTTTTTCTATTAATTATGTTATTATTTTTATCAGCCTGCTAACAAAAAAGAAGGAACAAATAAATCTTGTGCTAACAAGAAAGCAGATGGAGCTGGGAGGCTTGAAACCTCTAAGGCAATTGAACCACCGGAAGACATTGAGGTAATTCAATTACTTTTGAGTAAATTAACTTTTATTATCATTGACAACATGACCTTTTTCTTTTTTGGGATCTTGATGGATACTCTACTTTGGTTGGTCGGATGTTAGCAGCCAGCTGAAATGGGTCTCGAAGAGATTGAAAGTAAATTGGGAGCTTGGGTTAATTTCACTCATGGTCACTCAACTTATCACTTATCGCACAAAAGTAACCGACTTTTTTTTTCTATCTTAAATGTCACTGAACTTCTAACATTTTTTAAAAAAGTCATGTTGACCGGAATCCGACGAGAACCCTTGCCGGATTGATGACATGGCATATGACACGTGGCAACGAATAGTAAATATATGACTTTTTTGTAAAAATGTTAGAAGTTCAGTAACATTTAAGTTGGAAAAAAAAGAAAATTTGTTACTTTTGCGCGATATATGATAAGTTTAGTGACCGTGAGTGAAATTAATTTAAATGTAGCATTTGTTGGAAATATTGTTAAACGACATGTAGTTTCTGACATGGCATGCCATGTCATCAATCCGGCGATAGTCCTCACCGGATTCCGGTCAACATGACTTTTTTTCAAAAATGTTAAAAGTTCAGTGACATTTAAGTAAGAAAAAAAAAGTCGGTTACTTTTGCGCGATAACTGATAAGTTGAGTGACCGTTAGTGAAATCAACCCTTGGGAGCTCCTATTCAGACAGAAACTGTTTCTCAATTGAAGAGCATTGTGTGGAAAGAGCGCCTTGAAGGTAGGTCATAATCTTTTATGTAATTCTCAGTTTTTAAGGATTGGTAACTATGTATAACACTCAATGGGGTTTGCTAGTGTTGTAATGGACATAAACTTGTACATTTTATTTCAATTTTGAAGAGGTTACTATTTATTGCAGATGTTAGGACAGCTATGAAAAACAAAGTTCCTCTTGTGCGCTCGCTAACTTTGAACTGGGTAACATTTTGTATTGAAACAAGTAACAAGGCTGTTATTCTAAAGGTGCACAAGGACTATGTCCCTATATGTATGGAGGTAGTGCACTCTTCCTTTGAGGTTGCATTTGTTATTTTTTATTTTGATTTTGTCAATAATTTTGCAAAAATGTTGTGCTTGCTTTTCTTGTTACCCTTCTTATATGCAACACTTCAAATTTTGGTTAATATGGTACAGTTGTTAGCCCCGATTTGGGTCTTGTGATCTATAGTATGCTTTCTTGATGTTCACAAGCAGTAATTTGTGATGCTTACGGAATGTTCTAGCATACAGACATAGAATTCTTACAATTTCAAATTAGAAAGATTGATCTTTCCTCAGGAATTTTCTAGACAGGCGTATAAATCTGCTAATGATTATATTAGTTATAAAATGTTTTCTTCTTGCTTCCCCATCTAAACTGAGCGTAGCATAGCCAAGGTATTCTGGTCTTGCTTTGGACTTCATATGATATTATGAATTTTTGTTTTTTGTCAACAAAAAGATAAGAAGGAAAGAAAGAAGAAAATTATGTCGTGGATGAATTACACTAAAAGAAGTATTTGGGAAGTCTAACTTTGTTTAGTTATTGCATTTTGTTACCTGCTAAATTAAAAGTATTGTGTTTTTAAGCCACCTATCAATAGATCTCAGATGCAATTCATATACATTGATGGTTCTTGTTCTTTTACTTATAAAAATATAGAGGTCATTGAATATAATTCTCCTTTTTGCAGATATTAGAATCTTACGCCCTCTGCACCTTTTTTTTTTCTCCCAATTGACTGATTTACTGCTGCCAGTGAATTTTTTCAACCAATTTATTTGATTGTTTGTGGCTGTATTGTTGAGGAATTGTAAAATTTTTTTACCTGTAGTGACTATTGCAGCATGATCTTTGTTCATCTTATTTGACATTAAATAAATTTGATCTTGTAGAGCCTTAATGATGGGACCCCTGAAGTGAGGGATTCAGCTTTTTCTGCCTTGGCAGTAATAGTTAAGGTAGCAGTTTCATTTGTCTGGAATATACGTTAAATCACTGCTTCACATCTAGAATTAACTGTTACAATTTGCCTATAATTTTCTTTTGCAGTCAGTCGGCATGAGGCCTTTGGAGAGGTCTCTGGAGAAACTTGATGATATTAGAAGAAAGAAGCTTTCTGAAATGATTGGGAGTTCAAGCGGCAGTATTTTGGGTAAATGCATATTCAAATGAAATTTGCTCCACTTTCATTTAGTTTTTCAATTAAGCCCCTCTTTGACAAGAAAACTTAACCATGTGTGTGTTCATCATTTACTTTTTAAAGATCTCGCAATTAATTTATGTTGAATCCTTAATGTTAATTTTCAAATTTATTTTATACTATTCTAGGATAAATGGAGAATTTGGATCGTAGTTGGATGTACGATAGGTTGGATGGTTGAGGAAGACATTCAATTCATGAGCGGTGTAAACATTAAGTGCTCCTATACAAAATGTCGAAACAACAATTTTATTAATAAGGAAACTATTATATCGATATTGGTATTGCTTGCATTGCAGTTACAAATATATAATTTGTTGTACAATTGTAAAATATTGTGCATTATACAAATATATTTGCACAACAGTTATGATGTATATTATTTTTGTTATATATTAAAATTATCAATTAATATATATCTTTAATTTAAATTTTAGACTTTTTGTTTTTAATTTATTGTGTTTAATTTGGGATTTGCAAATAGGAAATATATTATTTTTGCAAAAAATTAAGAAAAAAATTAAACAAAAAAATTAATATTGCTAACAACTTACCGACGAAAAAATCCGTCACTCTCATTTTAATTGTATTAATATTTTTACTAAATATATTTGCCGACAACTTTACCGACGAAAAAAATCCATCGCTGTTTATATTAAAATTAATCAATAATTTATTAATTAATTTTACCGACGGAATATTCAGTCGGTAAACGGTCAACGCGACAAAACAACCGATAGTTTTTTTATAAAATTACTGACGGAATATTTTTAACAATTCCGTCGGTAATATCCATCGGTAACATTACCGATGAAATTTTCCGCCGTTAAATTGGTACCTACGCACGTTTTAGGGACGGATTTATTCCGTCAGTAAAATAAAAAAAAACCGTCGGTAAGGTCATTTTCCATCGGTAAAATACTAAATTCCGTCGGTAAAATGTATTTTTTTTATAGTGTTGGTTGAATTCACTTGCTAGAGGATCCATTACAACTTGCGACCAACTGGCTTATCCATTTTTGTCTAAACAGTTTCCTTTTGCTAAAACTGCAAAGATTATTAAATATATTACTACATTTGTGCAAAATGACAATGAATCTTTGTATGAAGCGTGGGAAAGGTTTAAAGAATTGCAGAGAATTTGTCCACACCACAATCTTTCAAGCGAATTGCTTATGCAGACTTTCTACAATTGAGTAAACCCTACTACTAGAGGAACGGTTGATGCTATAGCAGGTGGTTCTCTTATGAGGAAGACAACGGATGTCGCTTTTGAATTGCTTGAGAAAATGTCAATAAATTATTGTATCTGGCCAACTGAAAGAGTAAGGGAATCTACTTCTTCAAATGCTAGAGGGTTACATTCAGTTGATTCGGTTGTAGCTTTGCAATCACAAATTGAAGCTTTGAATCATAAGGTTGATAGCCTAAGTATGGGAGGAAATTCACCAAATGCATGAACAATTTGTGGTCAACAAGGTCACGCTAGTGAAGTGTGTAGTTTGGGTAGGGCCAGCATGGAGGAGCAAGTAAGTTTCATTCAAGGATAAGGACGTGGAAATCCTTATTAAACACTTATAACCCTAGGTGGAGAAGTCATCCGAATTTTTCATGGGGTGATAATAATAATCATAATAGAGGTGTAAGTTTCCAACCACCACAAGATAGGCTTGGAGCATTAGAAGTAAAAATGGATAGATTCTTTAAGGATATCAAATTCAAGATTAACTCTCAAGATGAGAATCACAAGATACTAGAATCTAAGTTTGATCAAATAGCAAAGAATCATGCCTCATCTATCCATAACTTGGAGGTTCAATTAGGGCAAATTTCCAATGCACTACCTTCAAGACTACAAGGAAAACTTCCAAGCAATAAGGAGGATAATCTAAGAGAGCAAGTGAAATCATAATCTCTTATAGTTCTCTTGTTTTGGTTAATGACTTAGACTTTCTTTCTGCTTGAATTTTATTTTATGTTGCTTTGTTTTTGAATCATTTATTACTATTATTTTGATTATTTTTGTATTTTCTACAGTAAAATTGTGAAAAATAAATAAATGAATAAAAATTAAATAAAAAAATAAAATTTATTACATTTATAAGGTATTTTTGTGTGTTAATTAGATTTCATTTTAGTAAATTGGATTCTTATGTTACTAACACAGTTTATTTCTATTCTACGGGTTAATTTTGTAAGTAAATTTATTAGTATAAGTTCTAATGTAGTGTTCTTTAAAACTTATGTTAATATTGTAATTTTTGTTACTATCACGAGCACGACAGGTCAGGGAAGTGTTTAAAATTATCTCTGTCATATGCACGAATACTTTCGCGTGTGCGCTGATGGTGAAATTTAGCTTCTGTCGTGTGCACGACAGATTTATGGAATACCTTTTGTCGTGAGCGCACTTGGTTTCACGAGCGTGATGAATGAGGAATTATGCTTCTGTTGTGAGCGCGACGGTTGTCGCGGGCATGACAGAGCGTGGGATTTGAATTTAATAGGGGAATTCTGATTGCTGCAAACCCAATTTTTTACCCCTATAAATACTTTTTGTGCCCTAATTCCTCATTTTCACCCTGAATTCAGTTTTGCTTCACTTTCTTTCATTTTCTCTCAAATTTTTACATTCACTCTTTTAATTCCCCACAATTACAACTCAAGTTTTTGAATTACAACAGTTTTCTTCTTTCCTTTTCATCTTTTATTTCTTTATTAGCTTCTCTCTGTTCAGATTTTCTTTTAATTTCCTCGTTCATCATCATTCGAATCAACAGGGTAAGAACAAAGAGGGTTGCAGACAAGGGAAAGGGGAAGGCACCAGTTTCTAGCTCTCAGGCTCCAGGTTCTACATCTTTATCTAGGTTGTATAAATGCCCGTTTCCTTTATTAAATGATGATGAGGGTAAGAAATATGAAGTTTTTTTTTTCTAACAATGAGATTGTTGGCATGTATCACCTGAAATTTGATTTGTTAGATGACTTAGGAATTAGTCAAGAATTTGGAAATTTTCTGACATGCATGAGATGGGAACAATTTGCACATATGCACTTACCTGTTAGGAAGGATTGGGCTGTGGAATTTTTAGTAACCTTGGAATATGTTAATAACAGGAAAACGCAATTTAAGTTTAGGCATGAAGGAGTTGAATTTATTTTTGGTTTTGAGGAAATGCATACCTAGTTTAATTTTCCTTTAGATGGACAGACCTTTGTGCCTCAATTGTTTATAGCTTCTGATTATTGGAAAAGGTTAACTGGGTTAGATAGTTATCACCCTAAGAACTCTTCCAATAGGTTAATTAAGAATAATGCTATTTTGATGTTCCATAAATATCTTTGCAATGCTTTATTTGGAAGAGTTGAAAACAACAAAGTCCAAGTAAAAGATTTTTTTGTCTTGTCCTTGCTTCGGGCTCAAAAAATGCCTTGTTCAATTTCTTTTATTTTTGATGGTTTATATAATGCCTCAATTTCAAAGGCCAAAACTGTGGGTATGGGGTATATGATTACTGGTATCATTTTGGGGTGTTTAGGCCGATTAGAGGGTTTTGAGCCTCAAGAAGGGGACCATTTGACTATATTTGATATGGCCTTTTTGAGAAATTCTCAGCTGATTAACAAAGTAGGTTGGACACCACAATTTCTATCCTATGAGGAGAGGACAACCAAGAGAATTGTTTGCAAGGGGAAGCAGCAAGTCCCTACCCTTGCAGCAGAAGTGTCAGCTGATTATGATGATGAGGAGTCAGATTCGGGTCCTGGAGCTATGCGGGAGGCAGTTCAGCTGGTTGGCAGCAGGTGCTCACATGCCTAGATGGTATAGAAGCTGCTAACCAGAATTTAACTGCAAAAATTAATGGTCTAGAGGCTGTAAACTAGAGCTTGTTTGCCAAAGTGGATTCCATGGAAACCACCATGCATGAGATGCACAAGAGCTACAAAAGCATCAGTCGGAAGTTGCTATCTTTCTTTCGCAAGCAAAATGCGGAGTTCACCCCGTCTCCGCCAAGTTCTCCAAGTGACGCATTTTAAGGGCAGTTTCTATACTCTTGTATTTTTCTGCTTCTTTTTGATTTCATATTTGTGTTTGCTTGTGTTTTATGTTTTTGTTGTGATTTTTAATCTTTACACAATGAGGACATTGTGTCCTTTAAGTGTGGGGAGGTGTTTCTTAAGTATTATGTTAAGTGTTCATATTTTGTTATTATGTTTTGTTAGGGAGCTTTAATTTTGGGATGAAAACTTAGTGGTATGTATGTGAACAACTTCTGATTGAAATTTTTAGTTTAGTTGACTAATTTCTTAGGCAATCTTAAGGATCCCTTGTTTTGGTATGAATGTGCTAGTATAAATAGGCATGAATATTTAAAGTATTTCGGTGTGTGTTTCTTTTAAACTGTATTTCTTTATGCATGTTCTTTAGTTTGGTTAAGTGTTGCGTTATGTAGAGTTGCTATATTTTCTTACCTTGGTGAGTTTTGAGCTTAATTGTGAAATAATTTCTTAATGAGAGATCTACTTTTATGCTATTTACTCTAGAACTTGTGTTGAGTAAGCTTTGAGATCACATTTAGAATGAGATGTGCATGAAAAGTGATAAGGGCACTTAGAATAACCAAATTTAGCTTTCTTAAATTTCTAACCTTTTTAACTTTAGGTAGCCCATTTTGAGTTTTTAACCATTCTTTGTTTTGTTTAATAAGCCTACTTTTAGCCTTAATTTACCTTTTTGGACATTGAACTCATCTTTTTGGACCTTGATGTGGGAAATGTAGAATTGCTTTGATATATGAGACAAAAATTTAAGTTTACACCCCTTGAAGTTACTTGTCCACAGAAAGGATAAAAAAAGAAGAAATGAAATAAAAAAAATAAGCCTAAACTAGTTTGTTTGTTGAAAAAGAAAAGAATGAAAAGAAAAAAAAAAGAAAAAAAAAGAGATGAATTAGTTGTAATGGCAACTATAATCAAAAGTGGAAGTAGTGGATATTGAAAAGGGGATTTGAATTTGAAATTAGATCACTTTACACTACAAAAAAATATTAATTTAGCGACTAAATTTAGAGACTAAATTTTTTAGTTGCTATTTTTGCGACTGATTTGCGAACAAAATAAATTTTATTCGTGAAAACATAGTTTTTAAACTGGAAAAGCAAATTAGCGACTAAATAGCGACTGATATAAAACATTAGTCGCTAAATTTTGCCGCGAAATAACCGCAACTAAATTAACGACTAACTTATAGTCGCTAATCTCAATAGATACAATTGCAACTAAATAGCGACAAAAGTTTCTCTCGCAATTTGAAATATTATACTTAGTAACTGAATAATGTTATCGCTATAGGATTAGATTTTAATTTTAATTATTTAGCGACTAACTCATTGTAGTTGCTAAATAGTCGCTATTTTTCGATTAGTGAATCAGATCGAAATAAACCAAAATCCCCAAATTTTTTTATCACCCAAACGAAAAAAATGCAGAAGAGAGAAAACCCAGAATCCCCAATTTTCCCTAATCCCCCACCACCGGTCTCTTTGCCCGTTATCGCCGGAGGTCTAATCGGCGATAGCATCTCCATTTGCTTCTACTGTGTGAGAGGTAAGTTAGATTCACGTAGAACTTGATCTTGGATTTCATCTTCCAGATGTTTAAAAGTTGGGACTTTTTTTATAAATGATGTTTTTTAAAAAAATATTTGGATTTTTGGGGTGTTTTAAAGAATATTTGGGAAAGTGGGGTTTATTTCATTTCTGCAACAGGTTATTGCGGAAATGGAATTCCATTTTCGCAACAACCTGTTACGAAAATGAGTTATATATATATATATATATATATATTAAATGTTGAGCTTTCCATTCCATTGGATGTAGTAGCTGGAGTGGTAGAAAGGATAGTGTAGTGGCCCTCCTCGACCGCACGCATAGCTTTGCTACAACAATCAAAGAGTGTCACCACACACACAACACATGCATATAACTGAGCTATAAACAAAATCCTAAATTAATAAATTCCTTTTCCAAGCAACAAGATACATTCTATAATTCATACGATAATATACATGACATTAGGTGACAAATTATATTACATATTGTTAACTTTCTTATACATGTGATAACTTATAGTTACAAAACTCAAACTATTACATCACTTCTCTTTTATATGCCAAAACTTGAAATTGCATAATACATATTACAAAAGAACCTACACGAACAACGGACCCTAATGTGTTGACCAGAGAAGATGTGGGATCATCCTTCAAACGTACTTTACATTAGATCCTACACGGATTAACACCCGTGCTAAGCGATAACGCTTAGTGGGAAAACAACATACAATATCCATTCAATACGACCATCAAACATCATCATGTTCATGCTTTATAATAATGCACATATATGGTATCAATTATCATAACTATGCATACATACAACATAGTCAACAAACCATATTCATACATTCTGATATCACATTACATTCTCATAATGCATAAAATTCACATCACTTATTAATAATTCATCATCCATTTCTTACCTTGCCTGCATACTCTTAGAAGTGGATAACGGGATATCGCATTAGTACTCGTAAGTACCATAAATCACATTAGTATCCGTAGATACAACAATTATGCATTAGTACCTGTAGTATCGATATATTCATATATAAATATATATACACTTATGTGAATCCAAACGGGATTCTATATGCATTGGGGATTCCAAACGGGAATAAAAAATGCTTCGACTGCAGCACTTGACCCTATAGGCATGCCTATCTATCTACGACTCGACTTGCAGGCTAAATTATTAATCAATTTAATGCTTATATTATCGTATTGTATAACATCCATACAACCACATTAAGCAACACCATATCATTTGATATCTTGCACATACATATGGCTTATCTAATAAGCCCACACTTCATTATTCAATTTATATATGTTCACATGGGTTAACACATTATAGTAATCAATAAATTTATGCTAAATTTAGTTGAATTCTGTTCTCATACACTTTTAATAGCAATAGATGGTGTTTTGAGCTGAATTACAGAGAATTTAGGTACATTACGGTAACAACCAAATGGTTGTGACTGTGACCAAAGATAATTTAAGGCAGAATGGAAGTCGGACAAACCTCATAGAGACAACCAAATGGTTGTGACCATGAACAAAGGAGATACAAGGCAGAAGGGAAAATAAAAGCACCTCACGATGACAACCA
Source organism: Excoecaria cochinchinensis (assembly GCA_947683425.1). Taxonomy (NCBI): domain Eukaryota; kingdom Viridiplantae; phylum Streptophyta; class Magnoliopsida; order Malpighiales; family Euphorbiaceae; genus Excoecaria; species Excoecaria cochinchinensis. The sequence continues at coordinate 1,876,806 of CANTUQ010000069.1, forward strand.
AATGGTTATGACCGTGACCAAAGGCGATATAAGGTAGAAGCATCTCACTTAACTCGAGGTGCTACAAATTAATTACTCCCCATGTTGTGTGCCCTCAAAATCATTTGTAATAAATCCTTTTCTTTGCAAATGGAGACGCACTTCATCAATAGCAAGATAACTAATGTGTTTGCACTTTTTACAAGGACATCTGATTTTTGGGCCGTCCATGTATGCAAGTTGAGAATGTGCATATTCTATAAAAAAATTGAACTCCTTCAACAAATTCAGGATTAATGTAATCATCAGGTATTTTTCTTTCATACATCCAAGATCTATCAATGTTATTCATTATTGCAAAATTATTATTTAAACAAAGTGATTTCTTAGTTAGAATTAACTACAACTACATTGGTCAACTTAAAGCATGAAGATTATATCTAGGTACAAATAAGAAATGTTATCTACGAGTTCTTCTCCCTGTTAGCTTATGTAATGATTTGGAAAAAATGTTTAAACTTTCTGGTGGTGTAATAAGGGGAGGGGTATTTGTTGGATGAGGTGGGATCGGTTATGTGTTCATAAGGAAACAGGTGGTCTGGGGTTTAAAAAATTGCTGAATTTTAATATTGCTATGCTGGACAAGTAAGGGTGGCATTTTTTAACAAAGCTTGCTTCTCTCGTGGCAAGAATTTTTAAGGCAAAGTACTCTTGAAATGGGGATTACTTGAGTTCCAGTTTGGGATAAAATTCAAGTTATGTGTGGCGTTCAATTTGGGAGGCTAGGAAATGGGTGGAAAAAGGGAGTCGATGGAGGGTAGGGAATGGAGATGGTATTTACAGTAGAAAGGATTCATGGGTGTTGGGTAGTGAGAGTGGGCGAGTAACTTTAGCACTTCATTCTGAGGTGGCAAATACACCTGTTTCTTCTATTTTTAAATCAACTTGCAGACACTAGGATGAAGATATCCTGGAGGATATTTTTAATGAAGAAGATTGTGATTTGATCTTAAAAATTTCTCTATCTATATGGGATGTTAGTGATGATTGGATATGGAATGAGGAAATTAATGGAAGTTTCACTGTGAAAAGTTGTTATAGAATGGTTTGTGGTGAGGTCAGTTCTGATTTTGGGGCAATGTGGAGGAGGTTTTAGAAGTTGAAGATTCCAGCCAAGGTGAAGAATTTTATTTGGAGATAGTTTCATGAGGTTTTGCCTACTGCGGAGGATCTTAATGCTCGATGAGTAGGTATTGATATTCAATGTAAGGTTTGTTATTTTAATTTTGAAAATATTCTTCATATTCTCTATTTATCTCTAAAGGCTCAAGAGGTCTGAAATTTATCCTCGATTAATGTGGTGGAAAATATTATAACGGATAATTGTATGGTTTTTAAGGATTGGATGAGTCATGTTATTGCAGATGTAGATCAATATTGTAAGTGGGGTATGTTGTGTTGGTCGTTATGGTTTAATAAGAATAATGTGTGTGCAATGGAATTGATAGGTCTGTAAGGGAGATAGTTATGTTTGAAGATTCAAAGCTCCAGGAGTGGTTAGAGGCGCAATTGATTCCAGATAATGTTTATACTACACAGAGTAATTTGCAGCAAGGAGATAGAATTTTAAAATGGTCTAAATTGCCAGCAAGTTAATTGAAGGTAAATGCCGATGCTTCTATAAGATTAGATGATGGGCGCATGGGTATTGGCTCGATAGTCAGGGATAAAGTTGGTTCTTTTGTTTGGGGTAAATGTGCATGTGTGAAAGAGGTGTTTCAGCCAAGAGAAGTAGAGGCATTGGGCCTTAAGGAGGTCCTGAGTTGTCTAAAGGATAAGAGTAGAGACAAGGTGGTGGTAGAAATAGATGCAGCAGTGGTGGTTTATGGTTTGAAATAGGTTTCTTTTGTTTCTACTTTTGGTTTAATTATTGATGATTGCAAGGAGCTAGTGAGTAACTTCTCTCATATATAAGTTCATTTTGTTAGATGATTTGTGAATGAAGTAGGTTATAGACTAGTTAGGGCTGCTCTTTCTATAGCTGATTATATGGAGTGGCCTAGTTGCCCTCCTAATTTTATTATTGATTGTATTTCTATTGATCTTGCTTAATGAAGTTGATTTTGATTTCAAAAAAAAAAACTTACATTTTTCTTATACCTTTATGGTTTATTCTTTACTCTTATAAGAGCTATTAGAAACAAAAATCTTGTAGCTTTTAATCATTCTTTTCATTTTCTACTTTGTTCTTTTTTAAATTTTAAATGAAATTAATGTAAAAAGCTTGTAAATCAAGAGAAGATTGTAAAAGCCGATTGGTCTTACGTTTTTGTTAATACTGCTAAAAAGTTCTATAGATGAGATAATACATAGAGTTGTTGTAAGGACCTAAAATGTACCCTAGCAGTAATAAGACATATTTAGGGTGAAATGGAAACCAAAGGAGCATGATTAAGTGAAGGGTGAGTCGAAATGATATAGCCATCATTAAGGTAAAAGATTCAGCATGTGCGGCAAGTAAGTAGGTTATCAAACTATGACTTATATGCATTTAAAGAAATTCTTTAGTTGGCTAATGAATGAATTTGAACTAAATATAATTCAATGTAAGAATAAGAGAAAGAGGAAGGACCAAATTGAATGTCTTACAAAAAAAATCAAAAGGGGACCAATTAGAGATGGACACCTTGCACTCAATATAAGTAAGGAAACTCTTGGGGTATTTAAAAAGTGTGTGATGACTGGAAAGAAGAAGGAATTCTGATTTTTCCATTCCTTTCCCATGCCATTCTCACACACTTAAAGTGTCTAATTGATGGTCCTTAGATGCAAGCTAGATTTGAAGCATGTTTTTGAAGGGAAGGTAAGAGTAAAGCTCTCATTTCCATCATCATCTTTTCTATTATTTAAGAGATGGGAATATGTGATTGAAAATAGTTTTGATGTATATGGCTGAGGAAATTAGATAAAGCAGAAGAAATGAAGTAGAGAGAGCAAATGAGGCATATAGAATGAGTTTTGAGGACAAAACAGGTTTAGGAACTTAACCTTTATATGCATAATTTGATAATTGTTTGTGATCATCTTAGCCTATGTTGATGATAAATGTTGAATTGAGTGTGTTTTTGGTTGTTGAATTGGTTGAAATGATGATTAATGGTATGTAGAGTTTATAGGGGAAATTCTATCCAAAGTGTCACTTGACCCTAAGTTGGTTTTTAGGTCATAATTTGGCCTAAACATCTCCAAATAGGGGGATTCTAGTAGAACATGAAACCTAAGATCCATACCTACAAATTTCTAGAAGAGTTTAAGAGCTGAATCCTGCTCTAAGAGCCTCGAAATTGAGCCTACAGTTGAGGTACTTGTTCTATTCGGGCATTGGGAGCAGGTTGTGTTCCCAAGGCCATATCTCTAGGAAATAACTCCAAATTACATTTTTTTTATACCATTGGAAACTTAAGACCTAGGGAAACAATTTTTTAGAAGATACTTTTAACTAAAAATGAATCTAGCTAGGTGAAATATCATGTGCAAGTTGGAGGTTGGAATCTGCCCTGTTAAGTATTCTGCTTAACTCGGCACCATTGCCCAGTCCCACTTCATCTCCTTTTGCTTTTTATGCACCATTCTTTATTCTAAAGCATCACAATGCACTGCAAAGCATAAATTGAACCGAAGAACTTACAAAACACAAAAACAAGATAAAAACAACTAAGAGAAAATGATTATAGTGCAAATACCTTATAATCTTATATGTAAATGTTACTTGAAAATGAATATTATGTGTTATTAAGATGGTATAATTCCGAATTATGCATGATTATTTAATGAACTTGTTAAATAGAATTGAGCATGTTATGAATTTTATAAATTATTGATAAGTGGTAATAGGAATTAGATGTGAATTTGGGCTTTGTATAAATGACTATGAATGAATTGTTCTGAATTCACTACTATGCTTTAAATGATATAAAAAAGTAAATATATGTGTACATTATATATATATATATATATATATATATATATATATATATATATATATATATATATATATATATATATATATATATATATATATATATATATATATATATATATATATATATATATATATATATATAATTTGTATGTGATTATGTTTGAACTTAAAAGTTCGTCGTATGAATTTTCATGCAAGTGATAATGCAATTATGTAATTATAATAAATGACGGTGTAGGTATTAAATGAGCTCCGGTATGATTGATATGAGCATATATGTATAGGAATGAATGATTATGGTATTTTTTTAGCATTGTTATACAATGTTCAATAAAGTTATGCAAATACATTATTTGGGAATATGAAAAGTATTATGAAGGACTTGAAAATACTACATGTAATCATATACGATGAGTTTGTAAGTGTATATAATTATTATTTGATCATAATGAATGTTTGTGAATATGATGAATATGTCATTGATACTAGTACCATAAGTATGACTAAAAGCTTTTTTTTGACCGAGTAGTGGATAGATAGGCATGCCTATAGGGACCTTCGATGCTGCGGCCCTTCTTCTGTTCTATCAGCCCTATTTGGGTCATTGATCAGGCCCCATTTGGGTCATTATATTAGACCCCGTTTGGGTCATCATCTGTATCTTATCTGATAAATGTGTTATATGAGAAGTACCCATCAGGTACCCTTTGTTCTGTTTTGTACTCTCGTTATCAACTTTCTTTGGGAAAGTGCAGGCATATTACTAAAGAAAGTATAATAAAAGACTAATATGGAAATGCGACTCTTTAATATTTGTGGAGATATGTACATATGTAGGGATATGGAAGTGTATTAGATATATGTGTATTATATTATTGTGAATTTACTGTAATTACATGTATTCATATGAGTACATTATATGTGTGTGGCTTTGACAATTGTTTAGGAAGATGCCAGTAGTAGAAAGTACATTTAATAAGTTAAGATTGAATTCTGAATAAAATCATATATTATAACACTAAATGAGAACATGGAATGTTTACACACAATAATTTTACATGCAAATAAAATGACTATTACGAAATGTTAATTATAGCTATGTACTTAAATTCATGAAATGAGTACAAAGTTGTTATTATTGTATAAAACATAAGTAGGCTAGTATGAATGTCTTTGCTTGAACATATGTATAATAAAAGATTAGTTATACACAATTGTTAAAGAAAATGTGCTTTGAACGAAAAGTCATATATGTTAAATATGTATGAATATCTTATGTATTCTTTTTTGAATAACTTAATTATCCTCAAGGTGAACCATGCTGAAATGTTAATCATATGATCGCGATATATCAAAATGTGCACCAATATACATACTAAAGACTTAGCGTAAATGAAATTTATTATGTGAAAAAGGTTTTGCGGTGTGGGTATAGTATATGAATAAGATTAATGTAGGCAATAACAATAGTTCAATATTTTGAGTAAGCTCTTATAGTATACAACCATTTGCATGTTTTATTGATGATATATAAACTAAGAAATGTACTCTAATGTGTGAATTGAAGATTAACTGTAAATGAAGTATGCTAAATGGAATAGGTACTATAATTTTTAAACGATAAAGGAATAAGTTTAATATTGCAATCCGGAAATTGTATGATTGTTTAGATGTGGGTAAAATATATATATGAAATTAATGTATGCATTAATCTTAATTATGTATATGATTATAATATAATACTTTGTATCAATATATGCATACTCCATATGTGTGAATAATTAATTATGACAGTTATAAACGGTCATCTACATCATGCATGTTCCCCACTAAGCCATTGTACTTAGCATGGGTATTCCATCCATGTAGGTGCCGAAAATAGGTGTATCGCCAAGGACATCCAGCATCTTTCAAGGCCAACAAGTTTATAGAAGCTCATTGTGTAGACTTGTATTATGTTCAGTAATGTAATGCAATCTTCTATTGTAAATGAGTAACTTAATTATGTAATATGACCATTATATACAGAAATTAGCTTATGAATATGTAAAGTTACTTATGAGACTTGATATATATATATGATTTTTGATATTTTTGTTACTGTAACAACCATGCTTAGTTCGGTAGCACCCTTCATTTGTCATTGTAAACTAGCCATGTTATATTACAGTTTACTACGTACGGGTTAGGAGTGTTACAGTTGTAGTTGGCACTATTACCAATCTTACAATGAATGGTGAGTTATGCATTCATTACTTGGTTCATTTTGTTCAATGTATCTATCTGATGTTAGTTCATGCACCTTGATTGTAACACCCTTAACTTTCTATACTATACGTATGATGATCCATTAACCCACAAGTTACGTTACAATAAACAATGCCGTAATTTTTTTTTCCAAGCATCACTAACATTCATACATAGAAACAATATAATAGTCCGTACATTATTCTATTTGATAACTATACTTACATAAATACATAAACCTGTCTATATATAGACTTAAAATTATCCTTCAAGATCATATACATGCCATGCCTAAGTTTTATCCTTACTTTCTGTCACTTCTTTCGATTGTTACCAAATCTTAGCCACTTTAAGGTCTTTACTGCTATAACCTAGGCGCAGTAAACAAAACTATGCGCTGAGTATTAAAATGTCCAGTTGTGGATATATATACTAAATTTTTCATTCATAATTTCACACACGCATGCATTATTTACAACTTTCATAAATTATTTTCATACATTTACAGTCAATTACTTAATTTTCCTCTAATTTTATTATTTTCTTTTTCATATCTAATATTCTATGACAATTATCCTTACATACATTTTCATATTTTAACACTTAACATTAACATAACCAATTTTAGCATCAATTACTTTATTTCTATTAGTTAAACTAACTTTAATCCTTAATTATTATTTCTATTAATTATTTTATCATTAACCATACATATACTTTTATGCCATAAAATTTTAATGGTCATGTAAATTAATTCATTTATTTTTATTAATTAGACTATCGTTATTATTATTCTATGCTATTATTATTATTATTATTATTATTATTATTATTATTATTATTATTATTATTATTATTACAAATATGTAATAATTCTCATTAATTCTTATAATTGCATTATACAATAATTTTTCATTATCCTTATAATTACATCTACTAGTCAATTTTTCCCTGTCAAATTACATTTTAGTCCTTCAATTAACATTACTATCATTATTTTACAATTTAGTCCATAAATTTTTACTAAATTACAACATTGCCTTCCTTTTTCACTTATTCACAACAATGTGATTAGTTAATCTTATTTTTACATTTATTTCATTATTTGACATACAAATTATCATTTAGTTCTTAAAATATCATTTTCAAGCCAAAATTACATTTTAATCCTTATTTTCCCTTACATTACGATTTTGACATTAAATTTCACTATATTTACAATTATGCCACTAGTTACCTACTTTCACACCTAAATCATTACTTAACATGTAAAATGACACGGGCAAAATAAACTAAATCTAAGAGCAAGTGTACTCTATCGGTGCAAGTAGTAAATGACAGTGAGTCCAGATATCGTCCTCAGGGAACAACCTAATAATTACTAGAATTCTCAAATACTTATGTTATTTAGACAAACAATGTTTGAATATGAAACTAAGTTAAACTGTGCTAACAAATGACTAAATAATCTAACACTAATTTTAAAAAGAGAATTAATAATTATGATGAATGTTAGGACTTGGGTTTCACTTAACTTCTCAACTATGTAATTTACCAGATTTTTATGCAAAAGAATGATATTTCATATGAGATGGTTGATTTTTTTCCTAAATTAATCAAAATCCAATGATCATGGTATTTTAACCCTAATATCAATTTATTTAAATTGATCAAGTAAAAGAATGAAATCACAAAGCATTAAGTTTAATGGAAAAACCTTGATTAAACATCAAAAACCACAAGGATAAAAATAAGTATGATCATTCATATTTTCAATCCAAGTTATGTTTCATTTGATCCACTAATTAATTCCATTGGTCAAGTAAATTAATTGATTAAACTCATGTTGATTTGATCACTTTCAACAAGCATTAATCTCAATAAAAAACATAATCTCAAACTATAAAATCAATCTCATGCATTAAACCCAAAATAAATTACATATTCTAAAAGTTAAAATCCACCATAGTCCTAACTAGGGAATTAGTTCATAATAATAAAATTGAATCCCAAATCAAAACTAAAATCCATCAAGTTCATCATAATAGCAAAAGAAAAACAAAATAAAATAAATGGAAAAGAAAAAGAACACGATGAAGATTAGGTCTGGCCCACCAGCAGAATTCAGAACAGAGGAAGAGGATGAGTAGCATCTGGGTTGGCCACTAGCAGATTGTCTCTCCACTTTTTTTGATTTCCTTCTGCTGCTATTGTAGTTCATGTTATTATGCTTTTCACTCTGTTTTCCTTGTGTTTTCCTTCTCTCAATTAGGTTAAGAGATGTCCCTTTTTATTGCGCAGCCGTCCCCCCTTTTTCATCCCATCTTAAGAGTCCTCCTTAAATTATATATCTGTCAAAATAAGAAATTAAAAACACATCAGATCATAGACCAAAGATGCGATCAAAGCTGGTCTTGCTTTGGTCTCTGCTTTAGTCAGTTACTTTCTCTCTACCAAAGCTGATGCTTGCTTTGGTTTCAGCTTTTGTCCCATCTTTGGTAAGCCACTGCCCATCTCGTTGATTTCTTCCTCAACAATTGCTCTTGACCAAAGCTAGACCTTTATCCCAGCTTTGGTCAGCTTATGTCCCCCTTAAGCAATTTCAATGTAAAAAATGATCTAAGTCACCCAAATCTAACATAAAAATACATAATTAACACAAAAAAATAATAATTCAAAATAAATGCAAAAATATAAGAAAAACCTACATTAAATCAACAAAATAACATTAAACTTAAATAAAAACATCCTAAACATACTATAAAAATGCTATAAAATTATATACTAACAACTCCCCTACACTTGAGATTTTGCTTATCCTTAAGCAAAAAGAAAGAAAATTTCTCAACAAAATCAAATATAATAGACCATCTATGTCACACCCCATTGGCCCCCTAGTAGAATGAGCCTGTCTGTTCGTCTGTCTGTCTGTCTGTATGTGTAAGCATTCGCATGTGTTCAGCATTTCATAAGGGTATTTTAGTAAAATGTATATTTTTGGGTTTTATTATTATGGGGGTACATACATGGCATTAGTGTGTTTTATTAAGTGAGAAATACTTGGTGTGTGTGTTTATGCCATTGTAGGGTACTTTAATTATAAGTGCATTAGGTGTGGGTGATGTATGTGGAATTTAAGTGTGAGTGGTTAACTACACCAATAAGGAATGGACACTTATTTAGGGTAAAGAAAAGGAAAAGAAAAAGGAAGGAATGGAAAGGAACTTACAGATTTACGTTTCTTTCTTTACTCACTTTCTTCTTCTTCATTTTTCTTTATCCCAAGTACTGTGTTGAGGGTTCAAGATTTTATTGGTGAAGTTAATCTCTCTTGGCATTCCCTAGCTTGGTAAGTGCATATCCTTGTCTTTATCTTGCTGTAATTCTTCATCTTCTTCTTTAGGTTGAGTTTTAAGTTAGGGTTGCATGTTGATGTTCATTACTGTGTTTGTGTTCTAGCTGAGGCTCCACGCGATCCCAAAGGCAAAGAGGTTGCTGGGAGCAGTGGGACTAAGTGTTAGAAGCTTAGAATCCAGGTTTGGGAATGTTTATTTGTGAAATTGTGTGATTTTGAAATTACTGTAAAATTCTAGGGTTTATGTTCTTGTAAGTTTGAATGCATATGTTCTTAATGTGCTTTGGTTAATTATTGAATGAATTGAGTTGTATAATTGTTGCCTATGTTGTTTGAGATGATTTCTGGAAGGTAAAAAACAGGTTTGTATGGTTTTAAATCAAATTGGGATTGAATTCTGTGTTCTGGAAATTCTGGAAAATCGAAGTACTGTTGAAGTTCTTCTTTATCGCGTGACTCGCTACGGAAGAAGGCAAGTCACGAGACGTGACCCTCGGTCACGCCGTGACCTGCCTGCTGAGAAGCCAGTCGCGTGACCAGCTGAAGAACAAGCAAGTCACGGAACGTGATCTTCGGTCACGTCGTGCGACCCTGCGAGGGCACTGCGTGATCTGCGAGATCACGCAACGTGATCTGCGAGGGAGTAGCACGTCACGAGATGTGACGCCCAGTCACGCCGTGACCTGCGAGAGCGTTGCGTGGTTTGTGAAGATCACGCAACATGACCGGCGAGGAACAAGCAAGTCACGTCGCGTGACCCTTGGTCACGTCGCGTGACCTGCCTGTTGAGAAGGCCAGTCACGCCTTGTGACTAGCCAATCTCTCCCGTTTCCCGTTCTGCTCTTTTTCTAAAATTTCCCAGCTTTTGACTCAATAATAAATCTGGTATTTTTTCTTCTGGATGAATTTATACTGTGGTATAATGCCTGACCTACTTGTATATACTCTGATTTGAATAATACCATGAATTTCTGATGAATACTATTTTGTACTCTGAAATGTGATATGTTTGACGCATAACCTGCTAGAGTCAAGTAAGTGGATAGTTAGGCATGCCTAATAGAGTCTTTAGCTGCAGCCCTCAGTTCAGTTTGGACCCCGATCAGGTCCCCGTCTGGTTCCTCGCGAACCCCTCAGTATTAGGATCTTGTTTAAGGTCCCCTCAGTATATGAATAACATGTTTTGATAAATAAATAACATTTGATTTATACCTGTGAGGTACCCTCAGTATTCGATTCGTACCCGTAAGGTACCCTCAGTACACTCGTTATCCACTGTCTAGAGTCAGCAGGTGTTCTTTAAATGTTAATGGAATTGTTCTGATCTGATCTGGCTATGAATGGTATATCTGAATAAGTTTAATGATAAAATACATGTTGGATTATTCTGTAATGGATATGATTATGAGATACTGAATATATGGCTTCTAATACGAGCATGTTTATATGGAATATGTTATAACCTTTGCATTCTGCCATTGTGAATGTGTTATGCCTTGACGACCATTGTGAATGGCCGTCCATTATTTATGTGTGTTTCCCCACTAAGCATTTATCGCTTAGCACAGTGTTTTTACCCGTACAGGTGCGGAGGGCGTTTTGCTTTGGGAGAGTCGCCGTCATCAAGCCAACACAGAAGGGTTTAGTGTAGGGCTCAGTTTTGTATCAGTTATTGATTCTTTTTGTATAGAACTCTCTGTATCAGCTTCCGCTTTTGTATCTATATTTTGTATATGTAATATTCTTTTGTATCAGCTAGTCGATCAGATCAATATTGTAATAGTTATTATAGTAATGCATGATCAGCTTTTGCTTTCTGCATGTAAAGTTTTTAATTATTCTGTATTTTCTGAATGTATGTTTGATTGAATGTATGTTTTTACTTTGTTTTTGCTTGGTGGCACCTTTACTCATACGGCATCTCACTCCTTCTCGTATGGGATCGCCTATGTATGGGAAGGGGGTGTTACAATCTAAACTCACAAAAATCATAACTAAAATAAATAAGAGTCTCAATGTTCTAACACTAAGATGCAAACCTCACTAGCATTATTAATTCCTACTATTTTAATCATGTAATCAAATGAACATAATTTCACAAATATCCAAAATTTAAAGAAAAATAATGCTAGTTAAAGAAACCAAGATTGAAGATTAACTCCTTACTCAAAGTAAACAAGGAATTCTTATCATTCATTTTTTTTTCATCTTTCATTCACTTTTGTTTTATATATATATTTGCACCTTTGATAAGCAACTTGAGTGAAACAGGTTTAAGTATTTCAGATAATTTCCTAGTAACCAATCAATCTCAAAGGGGTACTTGTATATATTTCTCCAGTAACTGATGGTCTCAAAGAGGTACAAATAAATGTATTTCCAAGTAACCAGCAATCTCAAAGGAGTACATAAAATGTGGGGTTAATTACTTCGGTGGTCACTGAACTTTAAGGGTTGTAACAATTTGGTCACTAAACTTCAATTTGTAACAATAAAATAATACATCTATTATTTTGTAACGAAAAAATCAAAATGATCGAAAATCCGGTTTCGGCGGAAAACGGGAGCTGCTTGAAGACAGTGAAAATTGATTTTTTTTAACCATAAAGCCACGTCGGATCCATGTCAGATCCGACGTGGCAAAAAATCTAACGTTCATTCTGCTAATAGGTCAGGTTCCGGTTGCCATTTCCGATCATTTTGATTTTTTCGTTACAAAATAATAGATTTATTATTTTATTATTACAAATTGAAGTTTAGTGACCAAATCGTTGCAACTCTTAAAGTTCAGTGACCACCGAAGTAATTAACCCATAAAATGTGTTTCCCCCAGTAATTGATGATCTCAAAGGGGTATCTCAAAATTTACACATTAGTCATGGATTTGAATGAAAGTAAATCCTTATTAGAATTTCAGTGCAAAGTTAACTTCTTTCAAGTCTCAAAAATCAAGCAAATTTTTCTTAAAAATAAAGGAATTCCTAAATTACATGTTCAAAGGATTACACACAATAATAAAAAGGAATAACACTAGAATTGGGGTTGCAAAATTTAGTAAAAATTTGAAACTCCTATAAATTTTTAGGCTATAATTAATAGAATTTAACATAGGACTTTATACTTGAAATAATCAAGAAAAATTTGCAGTTAAATTGCTTAAAAGATTAACAAAAACACAAATGAGAGGAGTGACAAAAACATCAAAATACACTAAAGAAACCGCCCCCCCCCCCCCCCCCCCCCCCCCCCCCCCCGCCCCCCCATCCCCCCCCCCCCCCCCCCCCCCCCCCCTCCCACACTTAATATGTTTAGTGTCCCTAATAAATAAAATAAAAACAACAAAAGAGGAAGGAAAGGAAACTGCCCTGAATTGTGCAAAGGGAAAGAGAGACATTGCTCGTCATGGAAAATTCCCATCACGGAGATAGTCCCAAATCTACTCGATTTGAACTTGCTGGTATTTCAAAGTGCGTCGCTCCTCATCCAATGTCTGCTCCAATCGATGATGTGACGCTAAAATTAGTTGTTGGTTGGACAATAATTGCTCCAAAATCTGTTGCGACGTGCTAGGGAGTGAGCTTGCGGGAGGGGGATAATGGTGCACTGTCCATTGAGGCAGCTATTTGGCGAGGAATCTCACCTCCTTGAGGATGTGATATCCTAGAAGAAGGGCACCAAACCCCGTTGATCTAAATATATCCCATCTGAGTCATCGAAAAATCATCCAATACATCAGAAGAGGTGTGTAAGCCACATCTTTTCCCTGCAAATTAACTCCAAAATAGCAAAATATAGGGGTTAGTAGCACCAAAAAGCAAAAGTTATTAGTTGGCCAGCGGGTGCGGACTACTTCCACATGGAATTAAAAATAATACGAGACAACCTAATTGTTCCCAAAGATCCCAAATCTTCAACCATTTTGTACACAAAATAAATATCATGAACCCGAGCATCACTAGCAATTGCTCTAGGAAAGATATTAGAGCTAAGTAGATAAATTAACAATCTGTATCTAATGTCTATCCCATGAACAAGTAAAATATTTTAAAATTGGATGAATTCCTGCTCACTACAAAATGCAAACCAATCAACTGTCTAGCTTCATGAAAATTAAAACATGGGTCAGATAAAATTTTCTCACCTTGAGGTTTATAGATATGCCCATGATCTGGTAGATCAAGAATTTCAGCTAAGAGCCTAGCAACAAACTTAATCAACTTACCCTTAACATAAGTTTTAACTTGACTTTCACACTCATTTTTAACTTCAAAATTAGCATAAAATTCTTTAACAAGCCTAAGATAATAAGCACCATGAAAATCTAAAATCCTTTCCCATTCTAATACCTTAAATCCCCTCTCTTAGTTTGAATTGGTTATCTATGTCAGGTGGATTGTTTTCTCAACTATAAGCTTAGAATTTATGTAAGCATGAAACCAATATGCATTATCTTGTGAAGTAAACCTTAAGGTATCAAAAGAGGTAGAGGAAATAAAGTGCTTACATTTTTGTGTAGTGCTTGATTTAGGCATTTTGTCAAACATGTAAAGGGCGATGGAGTGCGTGAAATAATGTTACCAAATTGGAACTAACCGCAAACACACAATCTCAAAGACAACAAAAATAACACAACATTTAAGAAATAATAAGAAAAGAAAAAACAAATCGTGCGAAATAAATAAACGAAGGAGAAAGTTAAATTAAGAAAAACTGAGGATGACAGTTAAGAGGATAAACACAGAAAAAGAAAATTAATGGAGATAAGGAGAGATCTTACTTGACTTGGCTTATTGACATTGTGATTCGCTGTGGATTAAGAGAAAACGAGAAAGAAATTAATATGAGGAAAAGGTTAGACATGAGAAATTTAGAAAGAGGAAACAGAGCACCTAAATTAAATAACTAAACAAAAGAATGAGCACCTTAAACAAACTAAAGAATGAGCAAAACCAAAGTTCCTGGGGTAGTTTAAATGAAAAACATCGTCGGGCCCCTTTTTTTCAATGCCAATTTAATTGCATTTGACATGTATTTCACGAGGTTAACCCGTCAAATGCATTGCCACCATTTTATTTTATTTTTTTTAATGCTAATTGAGTTCCCACTCACAGTGTATTTCACGGGTTAACCCCCGTGAAATGCAATATGACCAATTTTTTTTTAAATATAAAAGTAAAATAAAATTAAAACAAAAATTTCAAACACCAAAAAATTTTTGAAAAGAAATATGAAAGACATAAAAATAGAAAATAAAAAAAATAAAATTTTAAAAAAAAATTGACTGCATTGCCTCCCAGAAGCGCTAAATTTTAAGTCATTAGGTAGACATTATAAATGTAATCAATTCGATTCTTGAAATTAGAGAGTGATCAAGTGAACATTACAATTGCCACCCTCATAACGTTTCACTCTTTGTCTGTTGACCTTGAACGTATCACCATTTGCTTTGCGAACTCAATTGTACCGAATGGAAGCACCACAACCACATCAAAAGGACCATACCATCTAGACTGTAGTTTCCCTGGAAAAAGTTTTAAACGTCAGTTATAGATTAAGACTCCATCACCAACCTAAAATTCAGGAGAAAGAATGCGCTTATCATGCCAAAGCTTCATCCTCTCCGTATAAAACCTTGCATTCTCATATGCTTCAAGACGGAATTCATCCATCTCATTAAGCTGTAGAAGCCTTTGTTCACCTGCATCTTGCATATTAAAGTTATGGAATTTCAAGGCCCAATATGCTTTATGTTCTAACTTGACAGATAAATGACAAGCTTTTCCATATAATAACCGATAGGGAGACATACCAATTTAAAGGTTGTTCTATATGCCCATAATGCATCATCTAATTTTAATGACCAATCTTTCCTTGATGCACTTACAGTCTTTTCTAGGATTCCCTTTAACTCTCTATTGGATATTTCAACTTGTCCACTAGTTTGGGGATGGTAAGGGGTGGAAACTTTATGAGTTAATCTACTCTATACTTAGAAAGTAAGGTATTAAATTTTTTATTACAGAAGTGTGTTCTACCATCACTAATGATGGATCTAGGTGTACCAAATCTGGTGAATATTTTCTTTTTAAGGAATTTCACTACTACCCAAGCATCATTAGTGGGCAGTGCCACTGCCTCCACCCACTTGGATACATAGTCCACTGCGACTAGAATAATTGATTGCCAAAAGATTTAGGGAAAGGTCCCATAAAGTCTATACCCAAACATCAAAGATTTCACAAACAAGTATATTATTTAAGGGCGTATCATGCCTTCGGGAGATATTACCACTTCATTGGCATTGCTCACAGGACTTAACAAATTGGACTGCATCTCTAAAAATTATAGGCCAATAAAAACCCGACTGAAGAACCTTAGCAGCAGTTCGATTGGGGCTAAAATGCCCACCTACTTCCTTAAAATAGCAGTGCTCTAAAATTGCATGAATTTCTGAAAATGGAATGCATCTCCTAATAATTCTATCAGCACATATTTTAAACAGATAAGGATCTTCCCATAAGTAATATTTAACATCAGAAAGGAATTTCTTCATTTGCTGATATGATAAATCAAATGGTAAGATATTACCTGCTAAGTAGTTCACAAAGTCTGCATACTATGGAAATTCAGAAACCGTGAATAATTGCTTATTAGGAAAGGTTTCTCTTCTCACCCATTCCTCAACCTTGACTTGCGATCCGAGCTCTAAACGTGATAAATGGTCCGCAATTAAATTTTCAGAACCCTTCTTATCATGTTTCTCAAGGTTAAATTCTTGCAAAAGAAGCACCCACCTGATCAGCCTTGGCTTGGCATCTTGTTTGGCAAATAAATATCTAAGTGAAGAATGGTCAGTGTAAACAATAACTTTGGAAAAAATTAGATAAGAACAAAATTTATCAAAAGCAAAAACTACTGCTAGCAACTCTTTTTCGGTTGTGGTATAGTTCTTTTATGCATCATTTAGAGTTCTGGTAGCATAGTAGATAGTCTGAAAATACTTATTCTTCTTTTGCCCAAGGACTGCCCCTACAGTTGTATCACTTGCATCGCACATTAATACAAAAGGTATAGTCCAAACAGGAGCAACAATAATAGGAGCATTAATTAATTTTTTCTTTAACAAATTAAAAGCTTTCTCGCATGCATCAAAAAAATTAAAATTTGTATCCTTCATTAATAGATCTGTAAGTGGCTTAGCGATCTTTGAGAAATCTTTTATAAACCTCCTATAGAACCCAGCATGTCCTAAAAAGCTTCTTATGGCTTTAATAGAATTTGGTGGAGGCAGTTTCTCAATCACCTCTACCTTAGCTGGATCCACCTCAATCCCTTTTTTAGACACTTTATGACCGAGGACTATGCATTCATTGACCATAAATTGACACTTCTCCCAATTTAAAACTAGGTTAGTATCCTTGCACCTATAAAGAACTTTTTCCAAATTTTTCAAACATGCATCAAAAGAAGACCCAAATACTGAGAAATCATCCATAAAAATTTCATTGCAATCTTCTAACATGTCAGAAAATATAGCAGTCATACATCATCGGAAAGTAGCAGGTGCATTATAAAGGCCGAATGGCATGCATCTATATGCAAATATCCCATAGAGGCATGTAAAAGTAGTTTTTTCTTGATCTTAAGGAGCTACAAGAATTTGCATATAACCACAGTACCCATCTAAACAACAATAATATGCATGTCTAGCTAATCGTTCTAACATATGATCAATAAAAGGTAATGGAAAGTGATCTTTTCTAGTGGTATCATTTAATCTCCTGTAATCAATGCACATGCGCCAGCCAGTGACCTTTCTAATAGGTATCAATTCATTTTTATCATTTTGCATAACAGTGGTTCCCCCCTTTTTAGGTACTACTTGCATAGGGCTTACCTAAGTACTATTAGAGATGGGATATATAATACCTGCATCGAGGAGCTTGAGTACCTCCTTTTTTACTACCTCTTTCATGCTGGGATTGAGCCATCTCTGGGGTTGTACCATGGGCTTGAATGTTTCCTCCATAAAAATTTGATGAGTGCAGATGGTTGGGCTAAGCCCTTTTAAGTCAGCTATTGTCCAGCCAATTGCTTGTTTGTGCTTTCTCAATACCTTCAGAAGTTTATCTTCTTCATCACCTGTCAAAATTGAAGAAATAATTACTGGCAACTTAGAAGGAGGTTCCAATGGTCACCCTAATTCTTCAACAGGCTGACTTCTTATCCAAGAGCATTTTTCATCAGCTTCCTCATCTACTTCCAAATCTTGATCACGATAATTTGACACCTGCATATCATCAAAACTTTTTTTAACCAATAAATTAGTGATATCTTTACTTTTAATAAAATGACAAGAATCAAATTCAGAAGGATTTTTAAGGGCATAAAAAACGTTAAAAGAAATTTCTTCATCTTGAAGCCTGAGAGTTAATTTTCCTTCTGCAACATCAATTATAGAACGCCCTTTTGCCAAAAAGGGTATTCCTAAAAGAATTGGCATTTAGATGTCCTCCTCCATGTCGAGTACAACAAAATCTGCAGGAAAAATAAATTTGTTATCCTTGACCAAAACATCTTCCACTATCCCACGTGGATGCTTAATGGATCTATCAGCTAATTGGAGTATCACATTAGCGGGTTTAGGCTCTCCCAATTCTAATTTCTTAAAAACAGACAAAAGCATCAGATTAATACTTGCACCTAAATCACATAAAGCTCTATCAAAATCAAAATTACCAATAGTACAAAGAATAGTAAAACTCCCTGGATCTTTCATCTTAGGTGGCAATTTCCTTGGTAAGATAGTAGAGCATTCTTTAGTGAGGCGAACAATCCCAAGATCTTCAAGTTTTCTCTTGTTGGAAAGTATTTCTTTCAAGAATTTTGCATATGTTAGCATCTTCTGTAGTGCCTCTGGAAATGGTATATTGATATGCAACTTCTTGAAGACTTCTATGAACTTTGAGAATTGCTTTTACAAATGTTTCTGCTTTAACCTTTGAGTAAATGGAATTGTAGGTTGTGCAGGTTGTACATTAGGATCAGCAAAAAGTCTTCATGTTGTCCTCTCCTCTTTCTCATTTTCTTCATTAGAAGGTGCAGCCTGTCCGCTCTTAAGAATTGGGTTAACTAGCTCTTTTCCACTTCGCAATGTGATAGCATGCAGTTGTTCTTTTGGATTGACTTTAGGCTGACTAGGAAATGTACCTTGCGCTCTCTCAGTCAAGATATTAACCAACCTGTTAATCTATGTCTCCAACCCCTTAATAGCAGCTTCTTGATTTTGGGCTCTTGTCTCCTGCATATTCAATCTTGTTTCTATGGTAGAGATGAATTTAGTTAACAACTCCTCTATATTTGGTTTCCTCTCCACTTGAGGCTGAAATCCTAGAGGTATAGGTGCATTGTTCCTTGCATTGGGAATTTGAACTGAAGGGGGCTCCATCCATTGCATGTTCTGTTGGTTGCTCCAAGAGAAGTTTGGATGATTTCACTAACCAAGGTTGTATGTGTTTGAGTACGAGTTTCCTTGACCCCTGTTCCAATTACCAACAAAATTAATAGATTCATCATGTGTAAATGAATTAATTACCGGACATTCATGAGCGGGATGATTTCCTCCACATGATCCACATGAGGCTAATCTGGTGAAATTTATGAAGCTATCAAATTTCTTGGATAAATTTTCTACTTGTGTAGCAAGGGCAATATTGTCTCAACTGCATACAGGCCTACTGATTTGCGCTATCGTTTTTTCTGCCATTTGCAATTGCTGCTCATAGCCATTTTATCCAAGATTTCATATGCCTCAGCTGATGGTTTCTTCAGCAGACTCCCTCCTGCAGCTACATTAACAAGTGATTGATTAGTTTCATTTAAACCATTATAAAAAGTTTCAACTAGAGCCCATTTACCAAAACCATAATGTGGACATTTTTGGACCAACTTAATAAATCTATCCCAAGCTTCTCCAAAGCTTTCCATTTTAGATTGTAAAAATGAAGATATCTCATTCCTTAGCTTAGCGGTCACGGATAGGGGAAAGAATTTACTAAGAAACTTCTTTACCAATGTTTCCCAAGTGGTAATGGATCCAGGTTTCAAATAATCTAACCAATCAGTTGCCTTGTCTCGTAGTGAAAAGGGAAATAACCTCAGTCTAATAGCATCATCAGATATGCCATTAAATTTGAAGATGTCGCATAATGCTAAAAACTTGGCTATATGTCTATTGGGATCCTCACTTGCTAGACCACTAAACTGACCTCCAGATTGAATGAGCTAAATCATTCCATGTCTGATCTCAAAATTGTTAGCTGCAATTGGTGGATGTACAATGTACGAGTTAGCACCACTCAAAGAAGGAGTAGTGTAGTTAATTACAGGCTTTGTAGGATCGTCCCGTGGATTTGACATCTCTTCAATATCTAAGGTAGGCTGTTCCTCTTTTGAATCTATGGTTGCTGAAGTTGAATCAGTTGCCCAAGCTTCTATAGCAATAGCGTCTTTATACTCTTTAGTTTTCTTCTTTGTCCTGTGCGCAGTCTTTTCAATTTCAGTATCAAAATGTAAAGAATCAGAATTGATGAGTGCCTAATGTTGCATGTTTTGGTCTATTTTTTCTCACTTTATTGCACTTAATTTTTGCTTAAATTAGTACTTTTGACTAATTAATTTGTTAGGCAAGTTTGAGTAGTGTTCATAATTATTTACTCATTTTTATACAATTTATGGTAGTCTTAATTACCTTTTGAATTAGAAATATCAAGGTTTAATTTTTAAGGTGAAATATAATTTTTGCATGTTCTAAACATTGATTTTTTGCACTTTAGAAACTTGTTAAAACCTTATTGGACACTTGTTTGATGTTGCAAGCTTTTAGATTGAAGGACTTGGTTATCAGGAATATATGTATATATATATAAAAAAAAAGGAAGTTGAACTTGCAATAAATTTTACTCCGCTGTCCACTTAAAAGGTGGTTATGAGTAGAGCTAGTAGCCGCTTTGAATTGTGTGATCTGAGTAACCGGGTGTATATGGGTCAGAACCGGATACGCTCGCGTAAAAAGGATCTCTACATTCATTGTAAGCATTTTGATCTTTCTTAGTTTGGAAAAACTAGGTGTATGCGGGCCAAAACTGGGTACTTTCTCGTCCACTACAGTCTGAGTTAAGTTAAGAAAAAAATATATATATGCAATAAATTTTCTGATTTTTCTAGTCCCTTCATCTAACAAGAATGTGAAGTTTGGTGTCTAATTTGGTTTGATAAGTTCTCTTTTATGCATTGATATTAATATTTAAGTGAGAAAAAATTCTTGTATGACTTAATGTTTATAAACCTTGCTGTTTCTAGTTTGAAAAGGTAGTTAAGAAACCCATGTTCTGTAATGAATTTGTGGGAAATTACCTTTGGACTTCTATCTCTATCTTGCCTTGCATTTTGATTTATTTGTAACTTATGGGATTGGAATTTGACTTTTGGGTGAATGAACTTTTGAAAGGATTGTGATTGAGGTTTAATTTATACTTGAGGACAAGCATGGGATAAGTGTGGGGGAATTTGATGAGTGTCTGATGTTGCATGTTTTAGTCTATTTTTCCACACTTTATTGCACTTAATTTTGGCTTAAATTAGTACTTTTTACTTATTTTGTGATTTTGGTCATTGTAGGGTCAAAGTGGTAGAAAGGAAACAAATTGAATCTAAATGAAGTGAATTTGGAATAGCCATGAAAGTTCAAGGAATTTAGAAGCAAAGAGTTGATTTTGGGCTTAGCCTTGCCCAAGGCTAAGGGGCAAGGGTAAGGAGCTGCCTTGCCTAAGGCTAACAGCCAAGACGCGACAGCAGATGCCAGCTTTTATATTTAAAGCCCGAAGTTGCCCTAGCCGCCAGCTTTTCTCAGTTTGATTTTTAAGGATAATTAGGCTGTAATTAAGGAGATAATAGGAAGTATTTTTAGGAGGATAATATTACATTTAATATTTGTAATTTATTTTAAAAATTTGGATATGAATTAATGACATTCCTAACTTATCTAGGTTTTATTCCTATTTAGCTAGGGAAAAACGTAAATAGTGACATCTCTTCTAATTCTTCTTTATCTGCGTTTTTCTCAAGGCTGTAATAGGGAGTTTAATTTCTTAATTTAATTTTATTTTGTTTCTACTTTAATTATGTGTGGCTAATTTCATTTGTTTCAGTTAAAGATTAATTCAAAGCCAGGTTTTTATTCACCGTGAGATTGTTGTGCTTGTTTATTGTTCTTAATTTCGTATAATGTTCATGTTATTTATTTAAGTTTAGAGAAACCATATCTCGATTATTATTTATTTTATGTTCAATGAGACGCCGTTGTTCATTTAAATAAATAAAATAATGCTAGTTGAGTTTGCTAAATCCGTAATTGTTTAGTAAAGTTAACAATAAGTGGCAATCAGTATAACTTCCTCACAAGGGTTGTTATATTGAGTAAATGCATGATTTGGTCTAAATCGGTCTCGCGTGAGGTCGGTTAGCTTAGGTCAGGTCTTTCTATTCCTTAATGTTGTCAACAAATTAAATTCTTGCGTGTGCTAAGGGTTATTTATTGATTACGAATTAATTATAGTCTTACTTGATTAACTCATTAATACGAAAAGATTAGGTCGGGAGCGCGAAGCCGACGGCTATAACTGACCCATTAATTGATTGTTAGATTTACTATTTCGTCAATGATCGGTTGAATTAATCCTGTGTTGCGAATATCTTTAACTGAAATTTATCATCTATTGAATTTGTTTTGATCAATTTACTGCTTGTTTATTTATTTTTTTACATTTAGCATTTGTTAGCTTTTTATGAAAACCCCCATTTATATTTTTATTGTTAAAAATCTAGTTATTTAAAATTATTTCGGTACTAGTCTCTGTGGATTCGACCCTTTCTTGCCCTATTTACAATTTAATTGATAGGATAATCGATGTATTTATTTTTGGTGGCTTCGACACCCATCAAGAATGCTTAGTCCTAGTGATCATACAAAAACAAACTCAATTAAAATAATAGAAATAAAATAAAATAAAATAAATAAAACAATAAACAATAAAAGAAATAAATAGAATGAAAAAGTCTAAAGTAACTAGAATTCTTAATTCTAATATTGCCAGAAATATTGTTCCCCGGCAACGGCACCAAAAACTTGACACGGGCAAAATTAACTAAATCTAAGAGCAAGTGTACTCTGTCGGTGCAAGTAGTAAATGACTGTGAGTCCAGATATCGTCCTCAGGGAACAACCTAATAATTACTAGAATTCTCAAATACTTATGTTATTTAGACAAACAATGTTTGAATATGAAACTAAGTTAACATATGCTAACAAATGACTAAATAATCTAACACTAATTTTAAAAAGAGAATAAATAATTATGATTAATGTTAGGACTTGGGTTTCACTAACTTCTCAACCTTGTAATTTTTCAGATTTTTATGCAAAAGAATGATATTTCATATGAGATGGTGATTTTTCCCTAAATTAATCAAAATCCAATGATCATGGTATTTTGACCCTAATCTCAATTTAATTCTTTCAATTGATCAAGTAAATGAATGAAATCAGGAAAGTATTAAATTCAATGGAAAAACCTTGATTAAAAATCAAAAACCACAAGGACAAAAATAAGTTTGATCATTCATATTTTCAATCCAAGTTATATTTCATTTGATCCACCAATTAATTCAATTGGTCAAGTAAATTAATTGATTAAATTCATGTTGATTTGATCAATTTCAACAAACATTAATTTCAATAAAAACATAATCTCAAATCATAAAATCAATCTCATGCATTAAACCTAAAATAAATTATATATTCTCAAAGTTAAGATCCACCATAGTCCTAACTAGGGAATTAGTTCATAATAATAAAATTAAATCCCAAATCAAAACTAAAATCCATCAAGTTCATCATAATAGTAAAGAAAAACAAAATAAAATAAAGGGAAAAGAAAAAGAACACGGTGTAGATTAGGTCTGGCCACCAGCAGAATTCAGAATATAGGAAGAGGAAGAGCAGGATCTGGGTTGGCCACTAGTATATTGTCTCTCCACTTTCTTTTATTTCCTTCTGCTGCTGTTGTAATTCACGTTATTATGCTTTTTACTCTATTTTCCTTGTTTTTTTCTTCTCTCAATTAGGTTAAGAGATGTCCCTTTTTATTGCGTAGCTGTCCCCCCTTTTTCGTCCCATCTTAAGAATCCTCCTTAAATTAGAAATCTGTCAAAATAAGGAATTAAAAACACATCAGATCACAGGCCAAAGCTGGGTCTTGCTTTGGTCTCAGCTTTAGTCAGTTACTTTCTCTCTACCAAAGCTGATGCTTGCTTTGAATCCAGCTTTTGTCCATCTTTGGTAAGCCACTGCCCATCTCGTTGATTTCTTCCTCAACAATTACTCTTGACCAAAGCTAGACTTTGCTTTGGTCTGTCCCAGCTTTGGTTAGCTTCTGTCACCTTAAGCAATTTCAACGTAAAAAATGATCTAAGTCACCTATATCTAAC
This sequence comes from Excoecaria cochinchinensis, assembly GCA_947683425.1. Lineage (NCBI taxonomy): Eukaryota > Viridiplantae > Streptophyta > Magnoliopsida > Malpighiales > Euphorbiaceae > Excoecaria > Excoecaria cochinchinensis. Next base: position 1,900,916 of record CANTUQ010000069.1, read on the forward strand.
ACAAAAGCACATAATTAACACAAGAACATAATAATTCAAAATAACTGCAAAAACATAAGAAAAACCTACATTAAATCAACAAAATAACATTAAACTAAAACAAAAACATCCTAAACATACTATAAAAATACTATAAAATCACATACTAACATAAAATTACCGTTTAATCCCTTACGCATGATTTTACATTTAATCCATATTTATTCATCTTATTACTTATTAAACCAATTAATTACTTATTATCCACAATTACCTTATTTCTCTCACTATTAAATATAATTACCATTATACCCCTAATACTTTTAAATTCTTACAATTTGATTCTTATTAATTTCATTTCTTGTATTATTCCATATTTATTCATTTCAATCCACTTTTCTTACCTTGCTCTAGCATCAATCCGGTAGAAATCTCTAAATCGGATATACGGGACAGAGAGCCATAAGAGGCAGTGACCACTAGGGATCATTAACTCTGGAGCCATAAGTGTAAGTAATCACTAAGGATTACTACTCTAGGAGCCATAAAAGTAAATGACCACTAGGGATCATTACTCTGGGAGCCGTAAGAGTAAATGACCACGAAGGATCATTACTTTGAGTCATAAAATAATCTATCAATTCCTTAAGCCATAATGGCATAGTGCCATACATAGTAGACTGCCATTAGCCTACACATACGAGTCGTCATGACTCAAACCGTGGTATAGGTGTCCCTATGGCTAGCCAAATATATCCTATTCTAGTGATTTTTTACCAGTATACTAAGGGCAACATACCATATACCTTACTTTCATTAATTTCATTATATATATATCCATAATCATTAACTATATTATTTCATATCATGTTTTAACCTAATCTTATTTCTTATTCTTAATCATAATTCCAGTTCTTATTCTATATACTTACATAAACATACATACATACATACATTATCTCTGATTCTTTTGTTACACTTACATATCCATAATTATCACATAACTTATTTTCATATTAATAACTCAATCATACTATAACTTAATTCTTTTAATTTTTACATCTTATATTTATACTTATTTTTCCTTAAGTACATTATTATTTCATTTTAAGTTCACATATTTCATTTTTATTAATTAATACTTAATATTTCCATAACCATACAGTATTCATTCATCATATTATCATCCATACATTTAATTCCCTTTCCATTTTTCCATTCCATTTCATTTTAACCTTATTTATATTATTACTTTACCTAAATGTAACTTAATCCATAACCTTTACTTAATACATAATAAAATATCAACAAAAATTTTATTCATTAACAATCTAGAAATTTCAAATAAATTAGTATATACTCTATTTTAACTATACATTCATTCTATGACATTAGTTTCATTAATTTAATCAAATACACATTAATACTCTTAAGTAAAGTATTCGGCCAACCTTATGAGTTTTCATCCAAAGTTTATTTTCTTCAAATTATCATTTAATCCATTAAATTACATGTTAATTTACATCATTACATACTTATATGTCATTAAACTTGAAAATATACCATAATAAACCCAAAACCTAAGTGTTTTTCATACAAGTTTATTATTTCAATTTTGATCATTTAAATCATTTTTCCTAACCTCCATAAACATGTCTATAACATTTATTTCAATTAAACATGCATATTTCACACAAATATTTAACATACATAAGCTTAAACTTAAACAAAATTTATGGAAAACAAAGGATATTGTATCCATTAACCTCATTTTCTTATTCTCCACTCCTTAATCTTCCTTTTTCTTCTCTTAATCCTTTGAAACACCATCACCTCCCTTGTATACCATAAGTGGCTGAATATATTAATCAAAGAAACCACCATCAATTTGCTTCCTTTATTCAATACAATAATATAAATGCACTCTACACATCCTAAAATACCTATTTGAACCTTTGAATCAAATTAAAAACCTTAATTTTACTTACCTAAATATTGACACATAAATTTTTTGCCTTACGTTTCTCCACTTCTTTCACTTCAAATGAACCTTAGAGATCACTATCATTGAAAAGAGAGGCTGGAAATTACTTGGGAAGGTTGAATTTGGTGGGAACTATGGAAGAAGAATGAATAAATCCATGGAGAAATTGAGAACCCCATTCGGCCAAGCTAGAAGTGAGGAGAGAAATGGAGAGAATTCTGGAGAATGGGAGATTTTTCAGCCTTATATAGTCCCTCAAGATGGGCCAACCCTAAAGCCTATTTAGGTTTTTAAGCCCATTATGCAATCTAAAATTATTTCTTTCACTTTCCAAGTTCAATTCCTCCCAAAATAAATTTTATAATTCATAAAATATATTTATTAGGCTATAAAAAGTTTTTTGGGTCAATCGGAGACCGTTTTTCAGTCCGGTAATTTCTTACCAATCCGATAACTCAATTTTATCTAAAATTATTTCTTTCACTTTCCAAGTTTAATTCCTCCCAAAATAAATTTTATAATTCATAAAATATATTTATTAGGCTCCAAAATTTTTTTTGGGTCAATCGGAGACCGTTTTTCAGTTCGGTAATTTCTTACCAAGATAACTCAATTTTCTATTTCACCGTAAAATTTATTTTTCATTACCATTTGATTCTCCATATTATTTAAAGCAAATCCATGCTTTTAGATAATTTTTCTGAGATCTATAACATTATTTGGAGCTCATTCAAACTAGTCAAACTGTGGTCAACTTGTTGGACCAGTCCAATTCACTGGTTGAACCGGTTCAGTTCACTTTTCATCCTTAACTTTATATTTGCTCTTAATAGCTCATTTGACCATGGTTTCATTTCAAATTGGGCCCATTTTCGATCCAGTTCAATTGAACCGGTTCGATTCACCAATATTTCAAAATCACCGTAAAACTTCATTTTTACCACCAAAATGTTCTACACATTATTCTAAGTCTATCTATTCCTTCAGATAAATTTTCAAAGGTCATTTACTATTTTTAAACTCTCAGTCAAATTTCGGTCAAATCTAGTTACTATTTGAATCGAACCAGAGGCTTTTTCTGTTTGGCTTCTGGAGACCTATTTGACCTTATTTTCACTTCAAATTGCATCACCAGACTCCTTATAACTCATATTTTCTAATGATTCAAAAAAAAAAATTTGACTAACTACTGTAATTTTTATCTAGATAACTTCCTAGGGGGTCACCCATCTTAGGATTTCTCTCACCCTCGCACCTTTAACCTTTTAACTCCTATGTAATTCAGGTTACTAATACTCTTGTTATCACACGTAAACCATACTATTCACTCTACATAATTCACTGATAAATACTATACCAGTATTCGGGCCATTACATTGATGGCTATTTTGAACTTGATTTTTGCTTTCTCTGTGTGATGTTTTCCTTCATCCAATTAGAAACCAACGAAGAGCTCATAATGTCACAAAGAGGTGTACATCTATTATCGACAACAGCATCCAAAGCTAAGAAATTGATTATGTAATTAGTCAGTTATTGTGAATTGATTATGTACTTTTACTTGTGTAATTAGTCAGTTATTGTGAATTGATTATGACGCTTAAAACTAATATGAGTATTTAGCATTGCTTTAACTTCTTCATTTTTCACTCTCATATCTCAGCCTTCATTATATTTGCATTGGTGGAGATTCCAGTATCTTTCACTGCATTGTTCCTTTAAAGAGTGGTTTACACTTAAACTAGTTTTTGTTTTTTTTAATCATTTCTAAATTTACTTACGGAATCCGACCGAATTATTGATTTCGTAAGTAAATTTACGATGGAATGTTTCTAGATAAACTACCGAAGGAAAGTTGATTTCCATCGTAAATATTACAGACGGAATATAGATTTTCGTCATAAAAATTAACTATGGAGCACTTCATTCCGTAGGTATAAATTTTTCGATGGTCAAATATTTTTCATCGAGAAAATTACCAATGGCCATTTTTCCAATGACTTTTTCTATCGGTAATTTCCGTTGGTAATCTTATTTCCCAACAGAAAATAGTGATTTTTTATCGAAAATTTCCGTCGGTAATCATTAATTCTCTTGTAGTGTAAAGGTTACAGCAATGGAGTGTTTGGTAACATGGATTTCCACTACACTTCTGCAAGTAGTGAAGCATCGCTTCCTCTTAGAAAAAGCGGCAAGAAGGTTGATGATGAAATTAGTAATGTTAATTAACTTAATCACATAATGACACAGTGAAAGACGCAACAAATATAAATTTGGAAAACCTCAAAATCAAACTGGAAATATTCTTAACCTCAAAGTTTAACAAATAAATCTATTTATTGGTTTAAAAACCCTAAATAAATAAAACCGAAAATCACAAATAAATTCCTGAATAAAATTTTAAACAGTCAAAAACAGCCAAAGACGATTTAATTTGGGCCCGCCACAAGCAGTTACGGGTAAACCCGTAACGACTGTAGATCACATAAATCACTTCGTGTCAACGTGTTATGGTTCTCGTAACTCAACCAGAGTCAAAAGTTATGACCCCTCAAAGTTTTCGAGTTTTTTGCCGGCCGAGCTGGTCCAGAAAACATGCTACGATATGTTTCGTATCGCACAAACTCACAAAACAGAAAATTAACAAAGGATTTGATTCTCACGCATATAGCAAAGCAAGAACGGGAAGCAAACTGAACTTCATTTTGAACTCTATTACAAATCTGTTAAAATGTGGGGCATCTAACCAAACATTTATGCTCATAAAAACAATAAACTATATATTATTATATTATATAAAATCAGTCTACAAGTCTAAAAAATGACAAGGAAATGGGCTCTTGCTCGTCCACCTCTTTAAATAATATATTTATTTTGACTATGATACATAAAATCGAACCTTAACTACAGAATATTAGATAGTTAATTCAAAATTATGCACATCAGATATAATTTTGAAATATAATAAATAAATGATCAGCTTGACTGAACTTTGGGAAAAAATCTAAAAAATATATAAAATAATCTAATAGATGAAGTGGGTAGGTAGGAAGTCAGCCTCAGAAAACATGGTTTTATTAAACAAAACAATCTAGATTGTCCATAGGATATCTTTTGATTTTAAGTTGATCATACGTAATTTCTCCAAAAAATAAACAATCATATATAAGAATATCTACCTTTGCCTGCATGTCGTGGCAATGTGCGTGGACTAGTTTAGCAAACATCCAAGCCTTTTAAACTTTAATTAAAAATAAAATAATAATCATAGTAACAATATAAAATTCGAAACTTAAACCATTGTGTGATAATAGATCTATCAAACGGTTCGGATTAGGTCAGACCAATTTTCATTTATTTTCGGATTGGATCCTCAGGTCAATTTGTCTTTCTTTTTTTTATAGCATCATACTGATTAATTGATTTTCAACTTATTGAATCACATTTAATCTCATATTATTTTTTCGTAAATATTAATATATTTCAACTATTTCTAAATTTTAATAATAACTTATACAAATTTCCAAAAAAATAATTTTATTAAAATAATATTATGAATATTTACTATAAAAAGACTTAATTATAATGTCATTTTATATTAACTAATTTGTCCAAATACATCTAATAATAAAAATAATTTATTATATGTATGTATGTACTTATCTACATGCAAACAATATATATGTATGTGTGTAATAATGTATGTATGTACCCAAAACAACCTTATTTTACAAAAATAATGTTAGTTCAGTTTTGAGTGCAGCACATCAAGATCATATAATTTACAACAATACATATTTTTTATATATCAACAAAATGATACGGACACACATAAATAGATACATAAATTCATTTATATGTGTATGTATGTATATATACCTAGAACGTCATCGTTTCACAAAATTTAGTTAGTTCAGTATTGATTGAAATGAAAAAAAGATTGTATGATTTATGAAAACATAAATTTTTCATACATCAACAAAATAACACTATATAGATAGAACTTGGATTTTTGTTTTAAAAATAATTGAATTAATATTAAAATTAAAAATTAAAAAATTAAAAATAAAATATTTTAAAAATTCAGGCCATTCAGGTTGATCCATGACTTGATCCATTCGGGTCAGTTTCGAGTCAACCCATTTGGATTTCGAGTCTGGTGGGATCCAACCCATAATTTTTTGGATTGAGTTCCGATGGGGTCATGCGCCTTTATTACTCATATTCGAGTCATTTTTTCGTGTTGATGCTGGTCAAAATTGATAGGTATATATGAGGCTGATTTATAAAATTGCTACCTATTACCCATGTAACAGTAAATTCCATGATTTTCAATTTATACCAAAAAAATTATTAGTTTTTTTATTTTAATAAAAAAAAGAAAAAAAATAAAACAAGTGATCAAACTTAACCGGTTCTTTGATGAGGGCAAATGAACATGGAATTGGCCAGAAAAGTGGTCAGAAGAGATAGTTAGATGACTTTTCGATCACACGCTGCTCACCACAACTGGAGATGGATGGCAAAAGAAGTAGTGAGTTCACCACAACTGGTAATTAATGTAGGTTTTTAGAGCTTTTATATATATTTATATATATTGAATTAATGTTGAACTTAATAAAAATATTATTTTACAAAAAACCTACATTAATTACCTCAAGGAAGTAGTGAGTTCAAATACATTAAGGCTATATTTGGTTCCTTATATTTTACATGTGATAGTATAATATAGTAAAATATAGTACAGGCTAAAACAAATATGGTATTTTGAAGATTTTTAAAACATATAATACATTATAAGTCACATTATGCCACATACACCGTATAAAACAATGCATAATGTACTGTTGGATTTGTGTAAAACAGTAACCACCGTATTATAAAATAGAGAGACAAATTTCGATATCCTCTTATTTTCGGCATCACCTTTATATTTGGCATTTTTTCAAATCAATTTTTTCTCGATTTTTTTTATTTGGGTTTAGAAAATGAAAAATAAGAAAATAAAGAGAGCAGTGGTGTACATTAATGGGAAATAGTTCATGATAGGTGTCGAAACTAACAAAAATAAAATTCATACTCTTAACTAAAGCTAACTTGTATGATAGAGTTGGGATACGCCCATGACTCTAATTTGGATAAAGGTCCAATCCAGATAGAATTAAGTAACTCAACCTGATTAAAATTACCAAATTCTATCTCAGAAAGAGTCTGAGTTAAACTAGAGATAGGTCTCTAGCTATTAGGATCTCTATAAATAGATGAGAGATCTCAGTATTTGGTAACGAGAAAACGTATACACCGCAAGGCTGCTCGTTCCCACTCACGCTTGTTTTTTGTCTTAATCTTTCCGGGGGCTTTTAGATTGTAGAATAGCTGTTGTTATCCCACATGTGGATAAAAATTAGGTCAGTGACCAAAAACAAACAGGATCCTTGTAGACGTTTTCGCAACGAGTTTCTGCGTTACAAGAGGTAGGTACCATCTTTATTAATGTTACCTCCGTATAAATTATATCTGTTATAATTTTTCTCCCTTCATTGGTATCAGAGCCGTTGTTTTTGCGTCCTGACATGTGGCTAAAAATGATCTAAAATTTTATGTGTAAAATTGGTAGATCTAGGATGCATGAAACACAATAAATTTATTTTTGTGTTAATAATATATATGTGTATATATTGCGGCTCGAAAAAAATTGTGCACGTGTACATTGCGATTCGAGGGGACGAATATGAGTATTCAAAATGCTTAACTAGAAGTCGGGATTTTTAATTTTTGATCTCACCATTTAATTCACAGACCCCGAAAATCCCCCACCGGCCGAAACAAGAATGCCAGAATCCGTCAGGAAGGCGACGCGTGGACTACACGTGCCACCATACGTTCGGCGCGTGCGCGGTGGCTCACACGCGCGTTGCCACATGAGCACGTCTTCCTCTCCCTTGTCGACGCGTGCACCATTCTCCGACCACCTTTTCAGCTCCGATTTTTGTTAAATAATTTTTTTAAATTATTTCTGATTTTTTGGTCATGTTTTCAAAATTTTTTAATGACCAGAAAGTAAATTGTGTATTTTTTGATATTTAAATGTGTTTAATTTCAAAATAAAATATTAAAAATGTAGAAAAAGTGTTTTCTACATTCCATTATTTTTTAAAATATTTTGAAAAATTTTTGATGTTCTGTCCTTACTTATTAATTGAAATGTGTTTCAATCATGTGAGTTTATACATAAGTGTATAAAATTTTTTGTAATAAGTTACAGAAATGTTAAATAAGGATACTAGATCTTCCTTAAATTGCGCATAGGTTGCTTTGAGAAATGCAAAAGTGCAATCTATAAGTAACATCAGAATGCGAAAAAAGATTTGAGCTGATGACATTGATGCAATAGTGCATCATAAAGTAAATGTGTGAGAACAAATGCAAGAGTGCATTTGGATTGGTGGTTCGAGTATGAAAATAAAATTTTGGTTAGAGTTGCCAAAAGAAAAGTGTTAAGAAGCAACACTAAAATCTGTGATGATATTGAGAAATAGACGTAGTGTGCATCGTCAATGGCTTCATCAAATGACTTATGAGTTGCTTAATGAATTGATGAAGTCGATCAAAGAAATAATCCTAATAGCTAAAAACATTTTATGAAATCTGGACTTCTAGAATAGTTGACATAAGTGTCAATTTGAGTTGGCATTTATTTTTGTTAAATAGGATTTATGTTTCCTATTGATATTTGACATGAGTGTCTTATTTTTGGGATTATTGGATTTTATTTGTTGGTTAAATAAATGTGTTTATTTATTATGATGGCATTTAACTTTATAATAAATGTGTATGTTTTCATTGTTAATTGCCCTGCAATATTTAATGAGTAAAATGATTGCATTTTTATTAAGTAGAGGCTTAATAAAAATCCACTCATAAGTTTGAGAACTTAAAAATCCAATAATTTAGATTTATTATGCATGAAATTTTAACCTGTAAGGTTGGACATTAGGACTTAGAGGGTAATTGGATACTATTAGTAACCTTTTCGAATTTGAGCCTAATAGAAAATTTTACTAGGTTATTATTTTAGATGCATAGTAAATTGCATGCATTTCCTTATCTCCTTTAAAAATGTGCAATATTGTTCCATTTGAGATCAGATGATCCTATTGAATACTGCTTCCAAGACAATTATTGTCAAACTTAATAAAGAAATTAAGATGAATGCTGACAATTATGAAATCTGGAATACGAAGATCCAGTGTGTGCTTGAAGAGCAAGAGGCTCTTGAACCCTCAAGTTCGGTTATGGCTGAAATTGAGGATGGCACTACAGCCCAGCATAGGCGGGACCAAGATGCCTATGTGGCATGGAAAAATAAGAATTCCACTACTCATATCATCTTCCTAAGTGCGATGGAAGATGATATCACTAAGCAATTATGCAAGTATCAAAATGCAATGGATCTGTGGATCGCTTTGTAGGAAAGTTCAGAGATGTGACTCTGAATAAGCTCCGATCATTGACGATCAAATTTGATACATATCAAAAAAAGTTTGATTATTCGATGCGAAAATATCTAAGAGAGATGGAAAAGAATAAGTGACCTTAGTGAACTTAGTCATAAGTTGACTGACGAGCAGTAGGTCCAAACTCTTATCTGTTCCTTATCCAAGAGTTGTAAGCATATAGGGATTCAACTAATTCATGTGGACAATTTAAAAGGATGTTATTTATCATTTGGAACTTAAAAGGGACCGTTTGGCAGCAACTAAGGTCAATGCCATTGTGCATATAGCACAGTCCCATTGTAATAGAATGAGTTCTCATTAGAACAACAAAAGAACCTTCAACAATAGGGATAAAGAAAAGGCTCAAGAGCCTGAAAAGCAAAAGGAAAAATGGAATCACTAAAGGTCCAAAGGCAAAAATGAGGTAAACGTTTCAAGAGTGAAATGTTTCAATTGCCTATAGAAAGGATACTATGCAAGAGACTGCATTATGCCCAAAAAGATACACTATTCTGACTCAAGAGTGAGTGAAATTTATGTATCCAGTTCTAAATTTCATCCTTTGTGGATGATAAATTCAGGACCAATGGACCATGTAACAAGGGATAGAGATGTCTTTATTATATATTGGTTCTAGTTATATTCTGAATAATTTTATTGTTATGGATATGGACCATGACTGTTTGAGTAAAACTAATTTTTCTTTTAATTTCTTATTTTTCGCATTGTTATGAGAATAATGTGAAATTATGGCATGCTACATTTAACCATATTGGACAAGACCGAATGAGTCGATTAGTCAAAGAAGGTTTAGTAGGCGATTTAAATAAGTTTGAATTGCCCACGTGTGAGCATTGCCTAAAAGGAAAAATTAGATAGAGAATCATTCCAAAAAGGTACTAGAGCCAAATTTCCATTGTAGTTAGTTCATTCTGACGTATGTGGTCAAATGAATATGAGGGCAAGGCATGGGTCCTACTATTTCATCACATTTAAATATAACTATACTAGGTATGGTCATATCTATTTGATTTCTAACAAGTCAGAAGCATTGAGTTGCTTTAAGACTTATATGAGTTTAGTTGAGAATCAATTAGATAGTAAGAATAAAGCATTAAGAACTGACAGAGGTTGGTTATATCTTACAGATAAATTTAAAGCTTCATGTGATGAAAAATGATTGAACATCAATTGTTCATTCCTAAAAATCCACAACAAAATGGTGTTGAGGGAAGGAGAAATAAGACTCTCCTATATATATGGTTAGATCTATGATGGTAGAGACAAAATTTGCCCATCTCTTATTAGGGAGATACTTTATTGACTGCCACATATGTTCTAAACTGAGTACCCTCTGAATCTGTCACTTTCATAACTTATGAGTTGTTGATTGGTCGACAAGCTGACCTAAGCCATTTACAACTTTTGGATTACAATGCTTGCATTCTTGATACCTCAATTTGGTAAATTTGAAACCAAGAAGCAAAAAGAGTATCTATGTGAGATATTCTGAAGTATCAAAAGGATACATTTTCATGGATAAGCAAGAAAATGGCATAATGACAAAATTTGAATCACTAGATGTCATATTCTTAAGAGAATGAATTTTCAAAGTTGGGCGAAGTGAATTAAGATTTCACTTTCGATTAATCTCAGGAAGAGGAACCATCAGGATCACTCCATCCGAGTGGGAGGGATTTAGAGGAAGAAGGTTAAGACACTCATCCTGCAAACGATCCGGATGTTCGAGACCTGATTGGAGTGGGAGCATTCTTGACTCTAGTGGGAGAAAAGAATATGGTATTCCTGACTCTAGTGGGAGTATGGAATATGGTCCCAGTGAAAGCATTGTGAATCACGATGAATAAATGAGACATGTTATCAAGATTCAGAACTGCAAAAATCTAAAAGGATAAGTGTTCTATGCCGATGATTTAAAATCGAAGGCTTGAACGAAGCCCTTTTTAAGTTATCCCATAAGACAAAGAAAGAGCATAAAATATTTAAACGGCTTTCTCATGCCCATCTAAGGAAAAATAGATTAAAGCAATAGAAGATGAAATGGCATCCATGAGATCAAACCATGTTTGAGAACTAGTTGATCTACTGGAAGAACACAAATTGAGAATAAATGTATTCTCAAAGTAAAGCGAAAGGCTGATAGAGGTATCGAAAGATATAAGACTCGACTAGTCGCTAAGGGGTTCACATAATAGGAAGAGATTGACTATGAGTAGACTTTCTCATCTGTTGTAAGATTTACATACATAAGGTTTATTCTGGCCATATTGGCGAGTTTAGACCTAGAGCTTCATTAAATGGATGGAAAGACTGCTTTTCTCAATGGAAAAAAGAATGGAATAACCTATAGTTTCATCTAAAAAGGCAGCAAACATAAGGTTTACTAATTGATGAGTTCAATCTATGGCCTTAAACAGGCTTCAACATAATGGTACTTGAGACTTCATCATACAATCATGTCGAATGTGTTTAACATGATTGATGAAGATCATTATGCTTATAGTAAAAGCTCTGAAAATGAATTTATCATTTTGGCATTGTATGTAGACGACATACTTAAAACTAAAAATGATAAATGGTACATAAATGAAATCAAAGATTGGTTATCGTCCAACTTTGAGACAAAGGATATGGGTCAAGCATATTATATTCTTGAAGTTAAGATTTCAAGAGATTGTTTGAGAAGGTTGTTGTCTTTTTCTTATGAGAAATATATCAACAAAGACCTTGAACTATTTAATATGCAAAACTACAAACTCATAGATTACCCCATTGCCAAGAATTAGTTTCTTAGCAAAGATGTGTGTCCTAAGAAGCCAAAAGAAATGAACGTATGAGGAAGGTTCCATATGCCAGTTTCATGGGTAGTCTTATGTACATGATCTTGTATATAAGATATGATATATGTTTTGCAGTGGGCATGGTAAATAAATATCAATCTAACCCAGGCAAAGCACATTGGAAGCAATTGAAATGATACTTATATACCTTAAAAGTACAGCATATTATTATCTCCATTATCAAGAAAGGGATCTGCAAATGAGAGAATACAGAAACATTGATTGGGCAGGAGATGTGGATGAAAGGAAATCCACCTCATATTTATATTCTTGTTGGGCAAGAGTGCTATCTTGTGGAGTAACAAGAAATAAACCCGTGTAGCCCATCAATAGTGGAAGTTGAATTTATCACTTCCTCAACTGCAGTACAAGAGACAGTTTGGCTGAAATGGTTTGTGAGTCATTTAAGAGTAACTATCTCAGAGGTATCAGTGACAGTCTATAGGGACAGTCAGTCGTTGATAGCTTATAGTAGAGCTAAGCATATCAACATTAACTATCAATACATGAGAGATATTATTGCAAGAGGAGAAGTGAACTTACTGTACGTTTCTACGCATGCAGATCCGTTGAGAAAACCTATAACAAGAGATGTGTTTTGAGAAATACATTAGATCTCAAGGTTTGCGTAGAATTTAATTGGTGCTGTTATATTTTAATTAATCCCTTAACGTTATTATTTGTGAATAATAACTAAAGTTCATTGTTGGCAATACATGAGTGTAAATGTTTATGTGTAAACATTTACTGTTATTGATGTGAGATTGAGTATGTCGGACAGAGAAGTAGCCCACTCACAAGGGTGTTTACCTTAGTTTTGTCAATGAGTTGGCAAAGACTAAGATGAAGCAATTTTTGAACATATGAGAATGCTCAAGAGCCTGTTCAAAATAAAAGTGCCGTCTTGCAGAAATTATAAGATGAGTCTTGTTAAGGTGCGAGATAAATACATAGATAAAATTGTATGCTTTGGATTGAGATCCAAAATAAGGATTGTATGGAATCTGATGGTCAGTTATACGTAACTACCATGTTCTGTCTAAAAGCCAGAAGTAGTTCTTAAGTAAGCGAACTAAAGTTGGGTGCTTCGGTGCATCGTAACCTTACGCTACTATACGGTGTTTGATATACACATTATTGAAATGTGAGATATGCGCTCCTTTAAGGGAAGGAAAGAACACCATAACACATGTTTTATACCGTGTGTGCCTGTGTGACCAAAGGGATGGGAATTTAATAATATTAATGATCTCAGCTTTCCCTATTGTGAGACCCTATTTATATTTCGACTCTTAGAACCCTTAACTTATCCCTGAAGTATGGTTCAATGTGGCTAGCTTAGTTAGTTTCCAGGAGGTCCGAGAAAGTTTAGGCCTGGAGGATCTAACTAGAAAAGCAAGTTGAATCATGATGGATGGCATACAATAAGAGGGGAAGATAGCCTTTTGATCACTTTCATAAGGTTTCGTGGTTCACTGACTAGCCTATTATAGTTTTTATGAGTAGAAACATAATAGTGAACACGAAAATTATTTTATGATATCACGAGTTAAAACAGTGAATGTGAGAAGGCAATCTAGGGTTAGGCATACGTGAAAAGGAGGATCTTGTTTTTCGAGACACTATATATCCCTAACAGGTGTATAGCACTAGTGCTCTTGAGGTATACTGGTCACACAATCTATCTGCCGGTATAACTGAAGATTAAGACTGGAATGCGTTCTGTCATGTGCGAGTGAGAGATGATAGAGTTGGGATATGCCCATGACTCTAATTTGGATAAAGGTCCAATCCAGATAGAATTAAGTAATTCAATCTGATTAAAATTACCAAATCCTATCTCAGAAAGAGTCTGAGTTAAACTAGGATCTCTATAAATAGATGAGAGATCTCAGTATTTGGTAACGAGAAAACGTATACACAGCAAGACTGCTCGTTCCCACTCACGTTTATTTTTTGTTTTAATCTTTCAGGGGTTTTAGATTGTGGAATAGCTGCTGTTATCCCACATGTGGATAAAAATCAGGCCAGAGACTAAAAATAAACGGGATCCTTGTAGATGCTTCCGCAACGAGTTTCTGCGCTACAAGAGGTAGGTACCATCTTTATTAATGTTACCTCCGTATAAATTATATCTGTTATAATTTTTCTCCCTTCATTGTAATTAGTGATGAGCAGGGTCGAATCCATAAGAATTGGTCGAGTTTTAATTCTTTAAATAACCAGAAATAAACAATAAAAATAAAAGGGGGGATTTTTATGGATCAAAGATAAAAAAAATACAGAATTAAAATAATAATAAAAAAATGCAGAAAAATAATTAAAAATAAAATAAAAGATGAGAAACTCCAGTTAAAAGTATGCACGTCACACGATTCATTTTTACTGATCATGGACGAAAAAATAACTTTAAAATCATGTAACACTACAAGAAAATGCAGAAATAGCGACGAAAAAAAATTGCAAGAAATAAGGATTGGTCAAGTTTTAATTTTTTAAATAACTAGAAATAAACAATAAAAATAAAAGGGGGTATTTTTATAGATCAAAGATAAAAAAAACAGAATTAAAATAATAATAATAATAATAATAAAATGCAAAAAAATAATTAAAAATAAAATAAAAGATGAGAAATTTCAGTTAAAAGTATTCGTAGCACATGATTCAATTTTACTGATCGTGGATAAAAATATAATTCTAAAATCATCTAACACTACAAGAAAATGCGGAAATAGCGACAGAAAATAATCTTCGTAGCTAAATAGTGATGGAAAATAAATTAGCGACGGAAAAAAAATTACCGTCGCTAAAAAATTTTTAACAACCGTTTTTAGTGATGGAAAAATTAAATTGTTGCTAAATATGATGCCAAAAAATCTCAGCATTATTTGCTACGGATATTAGCGACAGAAATGAACAACCGTCACTAAAAATTAGCCACGGAAATAAACTTCCTTTGCTAAAAAAAATTAATTAATTTTTTTAATATTTTTTAACGACGAAATAAACTTCTGTCGCTAAAAAGTAATTAATTTTTTAATATTTTTTAGCAACGGAACGAATTTCTATCGCTAAAAATTTTATATATAAAAAAAAATTCTGACTTTTCCTTTCTTCTTCCTAATTTTCCCTCCCTCTCTCCCGCCTCCTCTCCCCAGATCTGGTTCGTGCACCGTCGCCCAACCTCCGCCAGTCTGGTCCTCTCCACCGTCACCCCCTCCCGTTTGCTGTCATCCATTTGGACTTAATTTGTTCTCCTTGAAAAGTTCGAGGATCTAATGTGTAATTTTTAAAGTAAAGAGATCTAATGTGTAAAAACTTTAAAGTTTAAGAACCCAATGTGTAGTTTTTAAAGTTTAGGGATCCAATACATAAAAACATTAGAGTTCAGGAACTAAATTATGGATTTTTCCAAAAAAATTTGGGTAAAAAAATAAAAGGCTTAAAAGAAAAACCCATTATTTTATTTTTAAAGTGTAAAGGCTTCATAAAACAAATAAAGAAAAATCCTTTCATTGTCACCGCACTCTAGTAACCTTGTCCAAACCACCTGCAAAATAAAAATAAAAAAAAAATTTGTTAACCAGCCATGTGAGGAAGAAAAAGGCAAATAAAAAAAATAAACATAAAAATACTGAAATTAAATCTAAATATTGACTGTTTTGCCTTGACAAAGGCTAAAAACTGGGTTGCCTCCCAAAAGCACATTTGTTTAATGTCTTTGCCTAGACATTTGCAGATTTTAGGTCACTTAAGCCAGTCTCAAACTCTATTTTCATGTCCTTCCATTCATCACTTCCTGCAAGTTTGTATCAATTACCAAATTCTTCTCAAATTTGTTAGAATTTTTGAATATGAAATCCATACAAAATGAAGGATTCAAATCATTAGAATTACCACCCAATTCAAAAGATTAATCATCTAAAGATTCAGCAACATCCACTTTAAAAATACTAAAAACATTATTGAAATTTTCCTTAGTATCATAAATATAAAATTTAACAATTTTCCCATCAAACTCCATAGTGAGTGTATCCTCATGCACAATAATTTTTGCTTTGGTTGTACTAAGGAATAGTCTTCCTAGCAAAATATCTGAATAATTTAAGGATTTATCACCCTTCATGTCAAACACATAAAAATCAGCAGGAAATACTAATCCATAAATGTTTACCAAAATGTTCTCCAATACTCCTTCAGGTTAAACAAAAGACTTATTAGCAAGTTGAAGTACTACATTTGTCTCTTTTAATGGACCAACGTGCAAAGAAGAACAAATAGGCAATGGCATAATATTTATTGAACCTCTTAAATCACACATAGCTCTTTTCACCATAACATTGCCTATAGTACAAGGAATGGCAAACATACTTTGGTCTTTACATTTTGGAGGTAGTTTCTTCTGAATCATAGCAGAGACATTTTCTCCTATACTCACCCTTTCATTACAAACTAGCATTTTCTTATTGTCACACAATTTTTTAAGAAATTTAGCATATTGAGGTATTTGTTTAATTGCATTAAGTAATGGAATATTTACCTCAACCTTGTAAAAAATCTCAAAAATATCATTCTCTTCCTTTTTCTTATTGGAATTAAAGACCAATAAGCTGCTTAGTGAAATCGCCATTTGACCCAACTGTTTCTCCAAGTTTTGAATGCTGATCTTTGTCTCCTATTGAAATTGTAAAGCGTTACTAGCAATTGAATTGACAATTTCTTCAAGTGACATGCCTAAATTTGAAGAATTCTATTGTGATAGAATGAGCTAGATAAGCTAAAAATTCTATTAAATTTGTGGCCTTCTCCCATAACTGAAGTTTTACTGATCCATCCACCATGGATTATTAATATTCGCATATGGATCATAACTCCATTGTGGTGGACCTAAAAATCCTTCATGTGCATAAGAATTCTCTTGGTAATAAGCTCCAATTTGTTGCCTGTTTCTTGCAGCCAAATTCTGAACCAAAGATGTTATATAGCTGTGAAATTTTAAAGTAAAGAAAACACAAACATACAGCCATTTAAAAAAATTAAAATTAATATACACTAATCCCCGGCAACGGCACCAAAATTTGATGGGTGTCGAAACCAACAAAAATAAAATTTCTACTCTTAACTAAAACTAACTTGTAATTAGTGATGAGCAGGATCGAATCTATAAGAATCGGTCGAGTTTTAATTCTTTAAATAACTAGAAAAAAACAATAAAAATAAAAGGAGGAATTTTTATGGATCAAAGATAAAAAAAAAAATACAGAATTAAAATAATAATAAAAAATGCAAAAAAATAATTAAAAAAATAAAAGATAAGAAACTTCAGTTAAAGGTAATCGCGTCACATGATTTAATTTAATTCATCACGGATGAAAAGATAATTCTAAAATCATGTAATGGACCGATTATAGTTGTCGGCTTCACTCTCCTAACCAATCTTTTCGTATTAATAGGCTAACCAAATAAGACTGTAATTAACCTCTAACCAATCAAATAATATTTTACAAGCTAAAGAATTCAATCTAATTGACAGTTTTATGAATTAGAAAGAATGGATCTAAGCCAACCAACTCTTAACGAAATTGATTCAAACCAAATCATGCATTTACTTAATACAACAACCCTTTTTAGTATTATTATACTAATTACCACTTATTATTGTTTTTATCAAACAATTACAGATTTGATATCCTCAATTAGTTATATGCAATTTAATTATATGAACAACGAGCGCTTATTGCATAAATAATAAATGACAATTGAGATGGGATTTCTCTAAACCACAGTAAATAATATGAACACTGCAGAAAATTAAAGTGAAAAATAAAGCAAGAATAATCTCACAGTAATTGGTTAAATCCTGCCCTTGAATTAACCTTTGATTAGAATTAAATGTTTAGCCACTCATGGCCAAGAACAAAAACAAAATAAAAATAAAATTGAAAGCAAGAAAAATCTTGTTACAGAGATAGAAACAGAGGTTGCGGCTGAAAAGACACTATTCACGTTTTTGCTCTGTCCTCTTAAAAGAAAAACCTAAAAAATTTAGGAAAATAGTCTTTTACCTTATCTAAACTAGGTAAAATGAAAAATAAAAATAAAGTATTTAAAACAAATTAAAATCCTAAAAATACTGTTTTCCTAATCCTCAAATAAAAGATAATATCCCTAAAAAGTTGTTGGATCTCCTTAGCGGCTAGAGCTATCCGCGCACAAAATAGGGTTTCTAACTTATCCAAACTGTCCCGTTTTTCCCTTAGCCTTGGGCAAGGCTAAGGAACAGTTCTGCATCTTACCTCTCCTTTGCACCAAAAATTAATCCCAACTTCTTCAATTATTCCGAATCATTCCAATTGTCTTCAAATTGCTACATTTCATCAATTAAACCCTGTAATGGTCAAAATCATAAAAATAGGTGAAAAGTCTCAATTTGTCTAAAAATCAATGCATAAAAATAGGAAAAAACCAAGTAAAAAAAATGCAAATTTAAGCACTTAACAGTTCACCAAATTTTAAAATTACTAATTTATATATATATTGTGATATTTTCATGTCATATTTTCGTTTTTCTTTCTATTTTTTATTTTCACAGTAAAATTTATTTGGATTTTTTAATTAAAAAATGAATGTATGTATCAAACATAATTTTTTTTTATCTAAATTAATAACAACAAAAATATGTTAATTTTTTTTTATTTCTAATTTTGTTTTACAAAATTAATATAATGTCATATTTTATACCAAGTGTAGTATAAAATATTATAAGTTAATACAATTTTGTATCAAATACTGTACATAATAATATAGATTAAATAATATATATTAATACTGTGCAGACTAATATTATACAGACTAATATTTTATAAGCTAATACAATAAAACGATACAAATGTGCCCTAAAGCATTAACATAAGAAGGAGAATATACAGAGTTATGGATCTAAGCCAACCAACTCTTAGTGAGATTGATTCAAAGCAAATCATGTATTTACTTAATATAACAATCATTTTTAGTATTATTATACTAATTACCACTTGTTATTGATTTTATCAAATAATTACAGATTTAATATCCTCAATTAATTGTATGCTATTTAATTATATGAACAACGAGCTCTTATTGCATAAATAATAAATGACAATTGAGATGGGATATGAACACTGCAGAAAATTAAAGAGAAAAATAAAGCAAGAATAATCTCACAGTAATTTGTTAAATCCTACTCTTGAATTAACCTTTAATTAGAATAAAATGTTTAGCCACTCATGGCAAAGAACAAAAACAAAATAAAAATAAAATTGAAAGCAAGAAAAATCCTGTCATAGAGATAGAAGAACAGAGGTTGTGGCTAAAAAGATACTATTCACATTTTTTCTCTGTCCTCTTAAAAGAAAAACCTAAAAAAATTAGAAAAATAGTCTTTTACCTTATCTGAACTAGGAAAAACGAAAAACAAAAATAAAATATTTAAAACAAATTAAAATCCTAAAAATACTGTTTTCCTAATTCTCAAATAAAATATAATATCCCTAAAAATTTGCTAGATCTCCTTGCAGGCTAGAGCTACGCGCGCACAAAATAGGGTTTCTAACTTATCCAAACTGTCTCGTTTTTTCCTTAGACTTGGGCAAGGCTAAGAGACAGTTCTGCATCTTACCTCTCCTTTGCACCAAAAATTAATCCCAATTTCTTCAATTATTCCGAATCATTTCAATTGTCTTCAAATTGCTGCATTTCATCAATTAAACCCTGTAATGGTCAAAATCATAAAAATAGGTGAAAAGTCTCAATTTGGCTAAAAGGCAATGCATAAAAATAGGGAAAAACCAAGTAAAAAAATGCAAAATTAAGCACTTAACAGTTCACCAAATTTTAAAATTACTAATTTATATATATATTGTGATATTTTCATGTCATATTTTCGTTTTTCTTTCTATTTTTTATTTTCACAGTAAAATTTATTTGGATTTTTTAATTAAAAAATTAATGTATGTATCAAACATAATTTTTTTTTATCTAAATTAATAACAAAACAAATATGTTAATTTTTTTATATTTCTAATTTCGTTTTACAAAATTAATAGAATGTCATATTTTACCAAGTATAGTATAATATATCATAGGTTAATACAATTTTGTATCAAACACTGTATATAATAATATAGATTAAATATTACAAATTAATACTGTACAGACTAATACTATATAAGTTAATACAATAAAACCATGCAAATGTGCCCTAAAGCATTAACATAAGAAGTAGAATATAAATATATAGAAAACTACATACATCGTAATAAAATGCCAAATTGTACATCTATACATCCATTTTCAAAAGAGAAATACAATATTATTTACCTATCTAATTCACCAAATACACACAATAACTCACATAACTTATTTAATTAGGGATCCAAACAATGGTATCACTATTAAGTAAGTGGCAAATTGGTGGTCCTCCAGGCTTAACTTTAAGGACCTGAAAGGACAAATTATTTGAATTCCAAGTTGAAGTATTTGTATGACAAACAACAACTCCTTTAGCTTTAGAGCCGTCAACACCCCTAAATGGAACCTCATAAATCTTGGTATAATTAATTTTATGGCAATAATAAATAGCACATACACATCTTTCCTTATGGCAAACTATTTGATTTTCTCCCATTATATATATTTTAACTCCTTTTATAATAGTGCACTCTTGTTTCTTGTTCTCTTCTTCTACCTCATTAGAAATTGATCCTTTTTCCAAATTTGGCAATGACAAAGTCAACTAAGGATTCCAAAGAAGTAGCACATTGCTTGTTTTCTCCTTTAACACTTGGTACGGTGCTTCACATTCTTCAATTGTTTGTTTCATGGTTTGAGCTATCTTAGAGTCAGATTTAATTGAAAAATAGTTGAAAATTAATTGCTTGAAAAGGGAATATATTTAGCAACCTTACGTGGCAGGAAATTAGAGCCATTTGCGGATTTAGTGAAAATAATCTTATCTTTTTATCATCAATGAGGTCATCATATAAAAAATATACAGTAGTTGAATTGAGGATGGCATTTTTTTTGGAATTTCGGCTTATCAGGCCAATATCCGACTCCATAGGTTGTTCTTTCACAATCTTGTGGAACATAATTCTCTGGAAATGAAAAATCATCTTGATTTCTGCATCATTTATAATTTGCCTGTAAGATTTCGATCATTAATTTTATACTGACATCATCATAAACATTCATACCACATTCGGATCTTGAATATAATAATAATCACATAGAAAAGTGAATAAATCACTTACCTTAAGCGGAATTCGACATGATGAAGAGAAGTTTGACAATCACGAACGTCGTAAACTAATTTCTCTCCCTTAACCCTCTTTATGCAGCAAATGCTTGATGGAAAGCGAAAATACGATCGTTATGTATTTTGTTTTGTTTGCTAAACTTAATTAGGGTGCAGAGAGGACTAGTTTATATACCCTATTAACTTTAAATCTAGTACGTCCATCAAATACTAATTTAACGGTTAAGATTTAATATACTATTAAATAAAAGGATAATCCTAAACCTAACTTAATATGGGTTTAAATGTAAATAGAAGTATATGCCAAATAGACTTTTAATCCGGCCACACTTCTAACATTCTCCCACTTGGCCGGATGTTCCATCATCATATTTAATAGTATAACATAAGGCTAGCAAAATTAAATCTTATAAACCGTTAACATCATAAACACCTCAACATAACAAATTACATAATGCGGGTTATGGCAGTCATACACAGTATAGTCGCATACTCCCTTCCATATATCACTACATTAAGAACTTATTATGTCAAGTTCATAAGTTGTATATAAACAACATACAGTCCACATACTTGTTATGAAAATACATACATATTTCTCATTCAAACAATCATGTATACATAAACACAATGAATAAGAAATATAAAATTCAGAAACATGTCATTATTGAGCTCAAGAGTGTTAAACATTATTATCAATCATCAATACAACCAAGACCCATCCTAAGCACATGTTCTTTAAATGTCTTTGGTTGTAAACCTTTAGTTAGAGGATCTGCAATCATAAGATCCGTCCTAATATGTTTTATACACACTCTTTGTTTCTGAATCTCCTCTTTAACAACAAAATACTTTAATTCCATGTGTTTTGCGCCTCTGGAATATTTGTCATTTTTAGAGAAGAAAACTGCTGCAGAATTATCACAATAAATTTTTAGCAGCTTACTTATGGTGTCGACAATCCTAAGCCCTGAAATAAAGTTTCGCAGCCATAATGCATGAATTGTAGCCTCATAACAAGCTACAAATTCTGCTTCCATAGTGGATGAAGCAATAATAGACTGTTTGGCACTTTTCCATGAAATTGCTCCTTCAGCTAATAGGAACAAATAGCCAAACGTTGACTTTCTGCTATCAACACACCGAGCAAAATCTGAATCTGAATATCCAATCACATCTAAATGATCAGACCTCTTATAAGTGAGCATGTAATCATTTGTTCCTTGAAGGTATCTCAACACTTTCTTTGCAGCTTTCCAATGATCAATACCAGGATTACTTTGATATCTACCCAGCATCCCTACTGTAAAACTGATGTCGGGTCTAGTACAGGTTTGAAGGTACATCAAACTGCCCACAACAGAAGCATATGGAATTGCTTCCATTTCCTTACGTTCTACATCATTCTTTGGACATTGAATAAGACTAAATTTATCTCCCTTTTGAATAGGGACTATACTTGCTGAGCACTTGCTCATGTTAAATTTCTCAAGAATTTTCTCAATATAGGCTTTCTGAGACAGTCCTAATAAACCTTCTGATCTCTTACGGAATATTGAAATTCCAATCACATAGGATGCCTCTCCCATATCTTTCATTTCAAAACTCTTAGAAAGAAATTCTTTAGTCTTATGTAATATATCCAAATCATTAGCAGCAAGTAAAATGTCATCAACATACAGAACTAGAAATATAAACTTACTTCCACTGATCTTTCAGTAAATACATCGATCAACAGTGATTTCCTCAAAACCGAAAGAAGTAATGGTATTATTGAACTTAATATACCATTGCCTGGAAGCTTGTTTAAGTCCATATATTGACTTCTTCAATTTACACACCATACTTTCTTTACCTTCAATGGAAAAACCTTCAGGTTGATCCATATAAACTTCCTCCTCAAGATCCCCATTCAGAAAGGCTGTTTTCACATCCATTTGATGTAACTTTAAATCAAAATGAGCTACTAATGCCAAAATTATTCTCAAAGAATCTTTCTTTGAGACGGGTGAAAAAGTCTCCTTATAATCAATGCCATCTTTCTGAGTATAACCTTTGGCAACAAGTCTAGCTTTATATCTTTCAACATTGCCATTTGAGTGGCGTTTGGTCTTAAAGACCCATTTACAGCCAACCCTTTTAGAACCTTCTGGCAAGTTTACAAGATCCCAGACATTATTTTGTGCCATTGATTCTAACTCTTCTTTCATAGCATCAATCCATTTTTCAGACTTATCACTACCTATGGCTTGTGAAAATGAAACAGGATCATCATCAATGCCACAATCAAAATCTGACTCTTGCAAATAAACCACATAATCATTAGGAATAGCTGACCTTCTAACCCTTACAGGTTTATTTAAAGCTATACCAACTGGTTCATTTGTATGAGTTGGTGGTAAGTTAAGTTCTTCATGGGGTGCTTCTTCGTTATCCAAATATTGTTCTTGATTATTTTGTTCTTCCAAATCAGGAACAACATTTGTTGTGGTTGTGGATCTAAGAACATTTATGGGCAATGGAACATCAACCCTTATTTCATTAATATCCACAACTTGATTTTTAGCACTCCCACTAACCTCACCATTCTTTAAAAATTTGGCATTAGCTGTTTCAACAATTCTAGAATTGTGGTTTGGACAGTAAAACCTGTACCCTTTGGATTTCTCTGGGTAACCAATAAAGTAACCACTAACTGTTCGAGAATCCAATTTTCTTTCATGTGGATTATAAATTCTTGCTTCTGCTGGACAACCCCAAACATGCAGGTGTCTTAAACTAGGTTTCCTTCCAGTCCATAACTCAAAAGGAGTTTTAGGAACTGCTTTACTAGGAACCCTATTTAACAAATATACAGCAGTTCTTAATGCATACATCCACAAACTTTTGGGTAATGAGGTATTACTTATCATACTCCTAACCATATCCATTAATGTTCTATTTCACCTTTCTGCCACACCATTTTGTTGTGGTGTGCCTGGCATAGTATACTGTGCACATATGCCATGACTTTCGAGGAACTTAGCAAACGGACCAGGACACTGTCCAGATTCATCATACTTTCCATAATACTCACCACCTCTATCTGATCTTATAATTTTCACTTTTCTATCTAATTGCCTCTCAACCTCCTTTACAAACACCTCAAGGGCATTTACAGCTTGAGATTTTTCATGCAGCAAATAGATATAACCATACCGTGAAAAATCATCTATAAAGCTGATGAAGTATTTTTCTCCATTAAAGGACGGAGTGTCAAAAGGTCCACAAATATCGGTGTGTATTATTTCAAGAAGCTGACTGCTTCTTGTGGCTCCTTTCTTGCTATGTTTGGTTTGCTTGCCTTTAATGCATTCCACACATAAGCCAAGATCAGTAAAATCTAGATTTAGTAAAATCTCATTCTTTACTAATCTTTCTAATCTTTCTTTGGATATATGACCCAAACGTTTATACCACAAATAAGCAGAATATTCATTCACCAAACTACGTTTTATTCCAACATTATGATTAACATTAAATAAGGATTCAGAAAAAACATCATCAAGTTTCAATTTATATAAACCATCCATAAGAATTCCATAACCGATAAAGGAATTATTCTTATACAAATTGAAATAACCATGTCCACCATTAAAGGTATATCCACTAGCATCAAGTCTAGAAACAGAAATTAAATTTATAGAAATCGAAGGTACATAGAGAGTGTTCATTAGATCCAAGTGATGCCCTGTATCTAATGTCAATCGATAAATCCCTACACCTTCAATTGGGGCCTTCATTCGGTTCCCCATAAATAGAAAGTTGCTACTTGGGCTTATGGTTTGGATTGAAAGGAATCCCTGGATAATATTGGAAACATGAGTAGTGGCACCAGAATCAAACCACCAAGTATTAGAAGGAACTTCAGATAAGTTTGATTCAAAGCATACAGAAACATAATGTATACCTTTCTTTTCGAACCAAGCCTTACGCTTTAAGCAATCTTTCTGATAATGTCCTTGCTTCTTGTAAAAGTGACATTTATCGAATTTTTGTCCCTTCTTTTTATCGTTAGCAACCTGTGAAACTTTAGCAAGTTCCTTTTTCTTGAAATTCTTGACCTTTGGTTTGAGTCTTTTTCCAGCTCCTTGACCCACTAGATTAATAGAATGAACTCCTTGTTTCTTTAATCTCGATTCCTCCTGAATAAGCTTACTGGACAATTCATCAATGTTTCACTTATCCTTTAATGCATTATAATTGATGTGGAATGGTCCATATTCAGTAGGAAGTGAGTTCATGATAAACTGCACTAAGAAGGAGTCTTCCACAGTCATACCCAGTGTCTTAAGTCTTGCTGCAATATTAGTCATTTCAAGGACATGTTGCTGCATACTCTTTGACCCATCAAACTTCATGGTCGTGAGTTCAGCCATAAGTGTCCCTGCAAGTGCCTTATCAGCAGAACGAAACTTATCTTCCACTAGCTTAAGAAAATATTTGGCATTCTGATTTTCAGTGCTAGGAAGAGTAGACTTAATGTTGTTGGCAATTGTCATTCGCATAAAATTCAAGCATAATCTATTAGACCTTATCCATACCTTATGGTGTGCCTTTTCAGCCTCTGTACTAGTATCATTAATGTCAGCAGGCTTATCTTCTAATAACGCCAAGTCAAGATCCAAAGTACCTAAATGGAAAGTGACTTGCTCGCTCCATTCAGAAAAATTCACACCGGTGAACAAGGTGACAGAAGAAGCTTGAGAGTGTAGATTAATAGCCGCAAGTATAAAAACACTCACTTATTAACAGATTCATACAGGAAGCACATACATTAAATATATATTGTAGGTTTCCTTTGGGTAAACACAACAATACATATCATTATTATCATTAGAATACCATTTAAACTTTATGAGAAAATTAAATAAACTTTACCAAATATATATAGCATCTTTGGATAACTATATATATGTGACAATAGTATATTAATTTTCTCCTTTATATTTATTAGTTATAGAACATTGATTTACCTTTGGGTAAATTCCTTAATTTCTATCAACCAATAAATTATTTATAATAGCATATGATAAAATACATAAATTATATGACTACACATTCAAATTAATTTGGCCACTTTGGTGACTAACAAATTAATTTTAATCATAATGTCATACAATATATATTACCACACATTTTCAAAATTAATTTAGCCACTTTGGTGACAAATAAATTAATTTTGATCATACCATCATAAAATAATAATAATATACCCATGAGATAAATTAAGATTGAAGTTTTGGTTATAGGTCAAAATAACATTAATATGACCAAACATAAAAATCAAAACTTTAAAATCAATTTATACAATATTATTAAACTTTATGGATCAAAAGATAATTTGACATAATTAATAATTCCATACAATAAACAATCATAATTTGATCCAAATAAGACAATCATAATTTGATACAATATCAAACCAAACAATAACAATCCTAATTTGATGCATGTGTTTCATACAGCAGCAATTTCCCTTTTATTTTATTTTTATTATGGCAATATATGGCCCATTAACAATCTGCTTTGTAAAATTCCATGACACATAATGCAACTTACTTTACAAAACCCTAAACGCATGATTATTTGTATCAAAACTTAATTGCGGCAGCAACCTGCAAACATTACGGCGGCAACCATCCTAATTATTATTATAATTTCTTCATTAATGTTGCCCTAAATAAGGTTTGTTTCAATTGTTACATTATGGCAGCAAACTTCATGGCCCATTAACTGCTACGCTTGCATCATATTTTCCAAAACCCTTAACACAACTTTTATATTTCTTACCGCACAAAAATAAGATAGCGCCGACCTTCACTATATATAAATATATATACTTTGTTGCCCTGAATTACAACCTAGCTACTGCCCTTTATTCAACATGTTTGGAAAGATAACGCCTTGAGCGGCGAAATATCAAGCAGTACCAAATTGTAAGCATATACCGATACATGAGCGACAAAAAATTAAGAAATCGTCGATGATAAATGCAAATAAATTAATTCTTTACATAAAATTATAAAAGCATAATTTTCATAATCATAATTGATTAATCATCAAATCATAAATCTAGAGATTATTATTTATTCAAAATTACAGGCTCTGATATCACATGTAAAATTTCGATCATTAATTTTATACTGACATCATCATAAACATTCATACCACATTCGGATCTTGAATATAATAATAATCACATAGAAAAGTGAATAAATCACTTACCTTGAGCGAAATTCGACATGATGAAAAGAAGTTTGACAATCACGAACGTCGTAAACTAATTTCTCTCCCTTAACCCTCTTTATGCAGCAAATGCTTGATGGAAAGTGAAAATACGATCGTTATGTATTTTGTTTTGTTTGCTAAACTTAATTAGGGTGGAGGGAGAACTAATTTATATACCCTATTAACTTTAAATCTAGTACGTCCATCAAATACTAATTTAACGGTTAAAATTTAATATACTATTAAATAAAAGGATAATCCTAAACCTAACTTAATATGAGTTTAAATGTAAATAGAAGTATATGCCAAATAGACTTTTAATCCGGCCACACTTCTAACATTGCCATCAACAAGATGAAAATTAATTATGTAAATAAAAATCAACAATTTACAAATTACATGCTTGGATAAATAAGTATGTGTATGATTATTTTTTGTATCTCAAGAAATTCTCATCCTACAAGGAATGTATGTGCTAATTGAAATTACTCATCAACAAAGAGCATTACCAAGCCTAACTGACTTTTGATTACATTTATGCTTATAAAAAAATTTCGTTGTTGAACACTTAATTACTCTTTATGCTTAGCAAATAGCATAAAAGGTGCTAGTTAGTTTGGTACTAAGCCAAAAGTGTTATATCTCTCTGAGTAAAGTTAGACTTGATAATTGTGAACTTACAATTGCTTCAATGAAGTTCTACTACTATTATAACTTAAAGTTTTTGTTATTCATTTAATAATTTGATGTGGAATCTCTCCAACATTCTCCCTTTTGTGCAACTTGCTCATCAAGTTGTCACTTGTTTAATTTACCATTTTATCCATCCAGACTTAGTCATAGTGACCGGTAGATTTTACTTTTCGATTTCGGTTTCAGATCTTTTACCCATAGACTCTAAACTCATGTGATTAATTAGTTCTTTTATGGCTTTGGATCTGAAAAGTTGGTTTGATAACAGTGGGCTCATAATTGCTTCAAAACGACTTTAACAATAAAAAATTAGTTCTACTTTTCTTAAATAATCCGATGTGGAATTCTTTCCATAAAAAAGAATAATGAAATTATGAAAAGAAAATTGATAAAAGTAGAGAACTAACCAGGCTGCAAAAGTTCTTTCAGAGCTTTAGGCAACGGATTGTTTGGTAACATTGTTTCTAATATCTATTAAGAGATGCACACCCATGTATCTCAAAATCAATCATAACATAATTTTTATGCTCACACAGAATAAAGCAAAGATGAGAAAGAGATGAATATCCATAATAAGACAACTGAATTGAAATTTTTGAGCATCTAATCAAGCATATAAATACAGTGCACATGTAAAGAAGAGTATTTGACGTAAAGGAGACCAATATTCCGCGTGTACACTTTAAGTTGGACCCGAATTATTGAACTCACTCTTGATTTTAGACCTCTCATTTGCTAATTTCAAAATATCTTTACAAGGTTCAGTTAATTATTAAATGCATTGTTTTTGGACTTTGCGAATGGAAATTTCAATTCATACATTAAGTTATTTTTGCTACGACAAGTCTTGATTTTGACAAAGAAAACACACTGATATTGATAAGCACAAGTAGTGTTTTCTTTTTGTTATTTTTTAATAATTAAAATATAAATATTCTATGTTATCATTACAAAATTTTCTCCAAAGTGATTACAACTTTAACTAATTTTTGACATATATAATAGTAAGAAGCACTTAATTAGGAAGCAAAACAATGGTGTCACTGTTTAGGAAGTGACAAACTGGAGGTCCTCCAGGCTTAACTTTGAGGACTTTGAAAGCAAAATGCAGTGGATTCCAAGCTGATGTATCTAAATGGCAAGCAACCGCTGCTTTAGCTTCAGAGCCATCAGCACCAATCATTGGAACCATATAAATATTTGTATGATTGATTGTATGACAATAATACACAGCATATGCATATCTTTGTTTATGGCATACTATACTATTTTCTCCCATCTTTTGTATGCCTTTCTGGAACACATACTCTTGTTTCTTATTCTCTTTCTCTGCTTCATTGGATAGCGTTTGGACTTTCGTTCCAAAGTTTGCAACCACAAAATCAACCAAGGATTCTAAAGAAGTAGCACAATGTTTATGTTCTCCCTTAATGCCAGGTGCCTCGCATTCTCCAATGGTTTGTTTCATCATTTGAGCTTCCTTTGATTGGGATTTTATTGAAGTATAGTTTAATATTTCTGGTAATTTAGAGCTTGAAAAGGGTATGGATTGGGCAACTTTAAGCGGCAAGAAATTGGAGTCATTAGTGGATTCAGTGAAGATAAGAGTCATTGTTTGGTAAGGACGAAGATTGTCTTGTAAGAAAAATATAGTGGTTGTATTAAATAAATGGTCTTTATCAAATGTTTTGGATTCTTCCCAGTACCCTAATGGACCGGGTATGTTATACGAGACTCTACCAGCAATGAGCTCTTCTGAAAAAGTACTTCTGATTCTTGCATCTGATGAATTGCAAATCAAGAAAAATAAATGATTTTAGAAAATTATGTAGAAAGGGATGTAATTCAGTGCACATGCATACTTTTTAGAAAGCAAAGATGAAACTAAATTCCATTATTGAACAATCTAAAAGAGAAGAAAAAAGAGGATGTAGAAAATTAAGTAACCAGTGGTTAAAAGTTGTTGCAAAGCTTTGGGCAATGGAGTGTTTGGTAACATGGATTTCCAATATACTTCTGCAGGCAGTACAGAAGCATTACTTTCTCTTAGTATAAGCTGCAACAAAATGTTGAAAAACAATATTAATGATATAATTAAGCTTACAATAAAAATATTATTAAAGCAAAGAAAATTAATTCTCACACAGAGCAAAGTAATTAGGAGTGGAAGGAAATAGAACTCCATTTTGAGCACAAACTACAAATCTGTTGGAATTTGGAGCATCAGACCAAATATTTATACTCATAAAAACAATAAAATATGTATATTGTATAAGATCACAAAATTCAAACTGGATTAATTGTCAAGGTAGTCGGCTTAGGTTTCCAAAATAACAAGACTTGATCGTTGACTTCTTTCAAACATAACTTTATTTTGACTAGTCGAACAATCCTTTGGACTATGCAGAGTAAGAATAAAACTTGATCGTATCAGGATTACTGTATGAATTCTGAGGCCAAAGGCCAATACCGATCAGGATTAATATAAAATCTGCAATTTAGAAAAACTTTTATTCACTACAAGAAAAAGTATTAATACCGACGGAATTTTACCGACGGAATAAAAACCGTCGCTAAATAGTGACGGAATAAGCATTCCTTAAGAAATTGCGACAGAAATTAGCGACGGATATATAAATCCGTCGTTATAAAAAAAATTAATTTCCGTTTAGCGACGGAATTTTATTCCGTCGCTATAATTAGCGACGGAGTTAGAAACCGTCGCTAAATTTAGCGATAGGTCCGTCGCGAAAAAAAATAAGATTTAAAATATAAAATAATTTTAGCGACGGAATTACTATTCTGCCGCTAATTAGCGACGGAATTCTATTTCCGTCGCTATTTTTAGCGACAGAAGTACTATTCCGCCGCTAATTACCGACTGAATGCGATTTCCATCGCTATATTTAGCGACGGAAATTGCATTCCGTCGGGAAATCTGAATTAAAATCAGATTTAACCCCCTTCCCCCCGATCCTCTCTCTCTCCTCCCTCTCCCCTCACTCTGCCCTCCGGTGTCCGATCCCCTGGCCTCTCGCCACCGACGACCGTGCCTCCCCTCCGTTCGCCGGTCCCCTCCCCTCCTCCTCCTCCTCCTCTCTTCCCTCCCTTCTCTCTTTTTTTCCCGCTCCGATCTTCCCTTCTTCTTCCCTCCCTGCCATGCGCCTTCTCTTCTTCGCCGCCGTCGACCGCCGCTGCTCCGGCGTTGGCTTCCTCTCCTCCTCAGCCTGGTCGACCTCCCTCCTCTGCCTCCTCCTCCTCTCCTCTCCTCCGGCATCTGGTAAGCCGATCTGCCCCTAGCTATTTTTTTTTTTATTATTATTATTATTATTAGACATACTAAAAATGAAGTCTGTAAAAGAATAATAATAAAGAAATTGTGAAATTTAAGGATAAGATGCCTAATTGGAAATATTAGGGGAAAGGGCCAAACAGAAGAGTATGGTTTTTCTGAAAACGATTAGTTTGTATTGAGTAATCGGATGTGGAAGTTTTTGCTGGAAAGAAATAGCCAATACAAAGAAAAACAAATTTTGTTGACTTGAACAAGACATTTCTATAAAGAAAATATGGTAAATTATTTTGGCTAATACTCGCCATATTTACAATACTTTGTTATAAATTTCAATTCATATATAGAAAATTAAAGTTGAAAATTAGTTTTGGTATCTGTTAATATTTCTCTATTTTTGTTGAATAATTTTCAGTGGTTCTAATAAAGTGATTGTTCATCTTTAGAATTAAAATTGCACTAAACTCCATATAAGTGACAAGGACAAAGCAACATCAAAAAGGAGGTGGACACCACAACCTTTAACACTCTTATATTAAAGAATTAAAATGAAAGTTTTGCAATCACAGCCGTTTGATCTTTATAACAATTTGATTAGACAATTGGATATTCGTGGGCCAATTTTGGTAAAACTTGGCATTTCTCTGCAGTCTGCTTATGTTACAAGACAAATTTCATGACTATTATTAGTCTACTACTTCCAGTGTCCAATTAAAGTAGCTAGCTAACTGCTACTCAATATATCTTTGTCTAATTCTGTTGAGCTAAGCACTAGGGGTGTGCAAGACCCGACCCGACCCATACAAACCGACGAACCCGACCCGAAAAAGCAATTCGGATAGGGTTGTTCGGAGAATACGGGTCGGATCGGGTGTAACAAATCCTATAACTTCGGGGTCGGGTCGGGTCGGGTTAAAATAGCCAAAACCCGAACCCGACCGAACATAAATATATAAAGTTTTTTTTTTCCTTTTTTCTCCCAAGTCCCCACCCCTCCCTCTCCTCCCCACCGTCATTCACTCATTCCCATTCTCTCTCTCTCTCTCTCTCTCTTCCCCTTCTCTCTCCCTCTTCCTCCTCCTCCTCCTCCACTCCTCCTCGCCACTGCCGCTCAGATCCTCCTCCTCCTCCACTCCTCCTCGCCACCGCTGCTCAGATCCTCCTCCTCCTCCACTCTCTTTCTCTCTCTTTCTTTCTCCATCTCAGATCTGGTTTTTTGTTCTCTTTCTTTTTTTTTGTTCTCAGATTTGGGATTGTTTGCTTTGATATGTTAGTTTAATTTTATTGTTTTTGATTTTATTTTGCTTTTTGTTTTTGTTGG
The DNA here is from genome assembly GCA_947683425.1 of Excoecaria cochinchinensis. Lineage (NCBI taxonomy): Eukaryota > Viridiplantae > Streptophyta > Magnoliopsida > Malpighiales > Euphorbiaceae > Excoecaria > Excoecaria cochinchinensis. The sequence goes on from CANTUQ010000069.1 coordinate 1,934,110, forward strand.
ATTTTGATGAATTAATATATTTTGTTTAAACTGAAATTAGGGTTCTTAATTGATATTTAGGGTTGCAATACTACACAGTACAGTCTTCTTTAGTTTTAGGGTTAGAATTATAGAGGAAGTGAGGATTATTGAGGACAGAGGACACGTTAATTAATTAATTATTCTTCTTGTTTTTTAATTTGATATTTGATTGGTTGCAATGGAAATCACGTGTTGTAAATAGAGAATACTTTTGTATTATTATGAAATTCTTCTTGTCTGGGCATCAAACAAATTTCTGTTGCATTTTCTTTATTGAATTTGCATTTGATTTTGTTGGATTTTGATGAATTAATAATTTCTTTGTTGGATTTTTGTTGGATTTTGATGCATTTTCATTTTTCTGTGTTGGTTTAAGTTTCTAAGTTCTTTCATTCCTTTTTCTTATATATTTTTTTTAATTTATTTCGGGTGAATCGGTTTTTTCGGGTTGGGGCCCGAAAATATTCGGGTTTTTCGGTTCGGGCCCCTAGTGGTAATATGGGTCGGTTCGGGGGGAGATTTAGCCTATTTTTCGGGTTTCGGGTTAATCGGGTTCGGTTCGGGTTGACCCAAACCCGACCGATGCACAGCCCTACTAAGCACGCTTAACATTTCCCCAACTTTTTTGGAACTCTAATATAATTTTTTCTGCCCCTCTACATTTCCAATTTTATATTAATTTAACTCCCCAATTTAGTAATCCAATTTTCAAATAACTGGGCAATTAAAAAAAAACCAATAAATATCATAATATTCGAGTAGGTTGTTAGAATTAATTTAAATTAGTTATGTTAATTAAATATTTTGTTATTTTTAAAAAATACAATGAATTAATTAGTGTTAATTGTTGTTAGAATGTTAAACATTTGTTGAAATAGATTATTGTTAGTGTTATTAATATATTAGGATTATGGTTAATTAATAAAATGACAAATTTAATGTTGTTAGTATTATTATATATAAAATAATAAGATTAGCATTTAGAACACCACAACTTTCATCATTTCTATTTCATTCGTACACCATTCATTATATAATTAAAGATTTTTTTTTGTGAAAAAATAGAAAATATATATATATATTTTAGCGAATGAAATGATAAAAAAATTAGAATATGATATTCCGACAAATTGTGTAGCGCCAAAAGTTTGAAAACACCAATTCTCATAAAAATATGTTTGGATATGTAAATAATAATAATAATAATAATAATAATTTCCCTTTCTTGAAATTGTGGATTCTGAAATATTATTAAAATAATAATTTGATTTATACTTAATTTTATTATGTGAACCAAACTCAATTTAATTGGATTAAATTAAGAAAATATTATTACTATAATTATTATTATTATCACTATTATAATATAGGTTATTACTATAAATTTGTATTTTTTTTTTGTTTTGAGCATAATAATCCGTATAACTTTTGTTTAATTGACTAGCAATTGTCGCAATTAATCATGTATTTAATATAAAAGTAGTTATATTATGAGTTGCTAGCATTATTGTCTAATATATTAAGTTTTTATTTTTTTTGAATTAGATTTTTATAATTCTATTTGAGATGGCTCCTTGTTCATGTAACAGTTTTGAAATTAATTATGAGTAACGTAGATAGATCTTGGATGTATAGACGAAAAACAAGAGATGGTTATATTAATCCTGAATTTGTGGAAGGGGTTCAGTCGTTTATTGAATATGCCAGTTCTCAACCTGCATAATATGGACGGGGCTAAAATAAGATGTCCATGCAAAAAGTGCCAACATCTTAGTTATCTGTCAGTCGATGAAGTGTATTTTCACCTGTTACGAAAGGGATTTGTGCAAAATTATTTTGAGTGGACACGACACGGAGAAACATCAATCTGTAGTACATCGAGTGGAAATGTGGGTAACATGTGGACAACTGTGGGTGAATTTGAAAGAGAGAGGGAATTTGTAGCCGATGATGTAGGGGTGACTGATAATCCATACGTTCAAATGGTTTACGATGCAGCTGGCCATGATTTTAGGGAAAGTACACCGATACTAGAAGAACCCAACGAAAATGCAACAAAATTTTATGATTTGCTAAATTCAGCAGATCAGGAGTTATGGCCAGGCTGCGATAACATGACTCAGTTATCTTCTGTAGCTCGGATATTGAATATAAAATCCGAGCAACATATTTCAAATCGAGGTTTTGACCAAATTCTTGCTTGGTACAATGAATCATTGCCTCCTGACCATAAAATGGTTGATAATTTGTATAATGTGAAGAAACTGATCAGTGGTTTAGGTTTGCCTGTTGAGAAAATTGACTGTTGTCGGTTGGGATTTATGTTGTTTTGGAGGGATGACATCAATTTACAAGAGTGCAAAGTGAATGTTCTGAAAATAATGATGCATTTTAGGAGGAAGAACCGGAAGTTCATGAAATCAACAACTCTCTGAATTTTGAAGATAACGAACCATTGAACTATGCGGACAATGAATTTGTTGACATTGATGGTGAGGATGATGAAGAAACTTTGGTTGGCGATGGATCTGATGACGAGCCAGAATTTTCCTCTTATACATTGGAAAATGAGGATGATTTGAATTACGATTTACAGTTTAGTGACGATAGCGAATAATTTGTTTAACTACTTGCTTATCATGTGAGACCAATTAATATTGCACTGACTTGGATAATAATTTAATATGCTTATTACAATGTAATTATTTTCTATTATCTGACAATATGCATTTTCCTTATAATGACAGGTTGAAAAATGTTTAAGCGAAAGAAGAGAACGGCGATTCCTCCGCATCTGAGGTTGCATGACGGCGATGACAGTACTGGTGATAGAGGATCCCCATCGCATGGGCTCAATGCCAGCACTGAGATTGCCGCATCACCGCCCATCCCAACTGTTGCACCATCTACCATTCCTTCCACTGATTCCACCCCTATGGCACACCCTGAATCTATGCCACCTCAGGGGTCAGGAACAGAACAAGCGGAAGAGCCTACGGCTGGCTCAATTGGAGAGGATGGAAGAATGTACATCAATATCACAGCTAAGGAGTAAGTAATTAATATTTCACTTCATTATGATTTCAATGACAGTTATTACTTGTACTAACAGTATTCACATTGTTGTATCTTAGATTGAATCCTTCAGGAAAGTGCTCACGCATAATGACAACCTCTTTCAAAAACAGAATTGAATACGATGGGTTTGTCTGGAAGAATGTGTCAGAGGAAACAAAGAATTTTTATTTCGAAGAATTCAAGGTAAAACATTTATGATAAAGTTTGTTACATAACAAATTATATTTTACACTTGCTTAATATTTGTTTTTTGTTCTGTCTGTCTCATAAGAAAAAATATTATTGGGACTCGGCGTTTGACGATATCATGCCTTCTGTGTGGGAGAGTCGTGCGCGGGCACGTTACAGAGATTTAGCCAGCTTGTTGAAAAATGGTGGTGTCCGACCTCGCTACATGACTGAAGATGCATGGGCACATTGGAGACAGTATTGGACGACCCCTGAAGCCATTTCCATTTCAGAGCAGAATTCTAGTAACAGACGGGGAGGACCTGAGGGACTCAGTTCATTCTTGCATACTGGAGGATCGATGTCGCATCGAGAACATGCAGATAGACTTGTAAGTATTACAAAATATTACTTTTACCACTGTAATCAATGGTTAGGATGTCTGAATTTTATCTCATTACCATAGAGGAGGATGGGAATGTTACTTGTGTGAGGAGTTTGTTTTGTTGTTGAATGTTAGATTGTAGTATAGTCTCGAAATTTGAAGTGTTTTTTTGTCTATGTATACAGGAGGTATGCTCCAAATATAGGAAAAACTTTGCCGAAATTTAAGTAAAAACTTTACAAAATATTACTTTTACCACTGTAATTAATGGTTAGGATGTCTGAATTTTATCTCATTACCATAGAGGAGGATGGGAATGTTACTTGTGCGAGGAGTTTGCTTTGTTGTTGAATGTTGGATTGTAGCATAGTCTCGAAATTTGAAGTGTTTTTTTTTTGTCTATGTATACAGGAGGTATGCTCCAAATATAGGGAAAACTCTGCCGAAATTTAAGTAAAAACTTGTACGAATAGTCAATAAATTATAGTTCATCTTTAATTCTTTTTATGTTTACAGGGAGCATCGATGGGTCGACCGGCTACCTATGTTGAGGTATTTTTACACACCCACACCAACAAGCATGATGGTCAAACGTTTGTCAATGATCGGTCAAGGGTTTTACATGTATGTCCAAGTTACTATATTTTACAAATTTTAAATATTACTTATTATTAATTGTTACTTATTGTAAAACATTTGTCCTACGACAGGAACAAGTTCAAGATGCAATTTAGCAACGCTCACAGACTTCTGATTATGTTGATGTGAATCAAATCTATTGTGAAGTGTCTGGTGGTAGAGACCAGCGAGAACGGATATTTGGCTTAGGTTCTTTGGCCAAATCCTGTCACTCGCATTTCTCAAGTTCAAGTATTGCCGCATCACATAGACGGTCTGAATCCAAGCGAGTCCATGAACTTGAGAATACTGTAAATGAGCTGAAATCTGAATTGCAACAGTCACATACTCGATGGCAGCAATCTCTCCACTTTATATCTGAGCTGCGCAATGAGATGGCAAATTTGAAGGGTATGGTGTCATCGCAGCAATCTGATCGTACTTCGCCACCGCCGCCGCCATCAGCTTAATTAGTTATGATTCTATATTAGACATGGATATTATGTTATTACATAATTACTAACTTTATAACTAGTACAATTATTAAATTCGACTATTATTGTATATTAAAATTTAGATATCATCTTCATTTGCTCATTATTTTGCAAATAATTTTACAGGTTATAATTTGGATTATAAAAATATAATTGTTAATTAAGGGGGGAAAATTTTTTTAATTTGCCGACGGATTTCCGTCGGTAATTATTTCCCGATGGAATAGAGTATTCCGTCGGGAATTATTACCGACGGAATAGAGTATTCCGTCGGGAATTATTACCGACGGAATTTGTACTTCCGTCGGTAATATTACCGACGGAATAGAGTATTCCCTCGGTAATTTTTTCCCGACGGAATACTCTATTCTGTCGGGAATTTCCCGACAGAAATAGAATTTTCGTCGGGAATTAATTTTTTCGTCGGGAAAATTTCCCTACGCCTTTATTGCCGACGGAAAATATTCCGTTGGCATTTTATTTTCCCGACGAAAATTACACATTTTCCGTCAGTAATTTCTGTCGGGAAACGCGGGTTTTCTTGTAGTGATTTATAATTTAAATAATTAAATTCGGGCGAATACAGTTCTTTTAAATACTTACATAATTTAACTCAATTTTTACATCAAGTGGGGTTGATTCTTTGGCTGACTGATTCTCCACCTACTACATATTTATTATTGGGTTGATTTCACTGATGGTCATCGAACTTATACCAAAATTACGCAAAAGTAACTAAATAATTTTTCTTTCCAAAAAGTCATTGAACTTAAAACCATTATACACAATAGTCATTATTAACCGATTCCGGTCACCGGAATCTATAAGGAATCTGTTTATAATGACTTTTGTGTATAATGATTTTAAGTTTAATGACTTTTTTGAAAGAAAAAAATTATCTAGTTACTTTTGCGTAATTTTGGTATAAGTTTAATGACTATAAGTGAAATGTTTTTAAGTTCGCGTGTGCACATGAGCTGTCAGCTAGATTTTCCGGTGACCGGAATCCGTTCATAATGACTTTTGTGTATAATAGTTTTAAGTTCAATGACTTTTTTGAAAGAAAAAATTATTTAGTTACTTTTGCGTAATTTTGGTATAAGTTCGATGACCACCAGTGAAATTAACCCTTTATTATTAGACTAGTTTATAGTAATATATTAATACTTTTCGTTTCGTCCAATTTGATAATTTTTGGAATTCTTTTATTTTATTAAACTTGATAATTATCTAAATTCAATAAAGAGTTTGTTATAATTTATCCTTGTAATCTTATATATTTATTATCTTATTATTATTTCTTAACAATATATTTCCTCCTATATCATTAATTTGATAACTTCTTATACCAAAAAGTTTCATTAAATATATAGAATGAATATATTATTTTGAATGACACTATTAAGATTAGGAAAGAAAATGAAAGAGGAGAAAATAATTGAAGATTATGAAGATTCAATAGACAGAGTTGAAAAAGACATGAATATGGTTGTTGAGGATTCAATGGAGAGTGCAGATTCAAGAAGGAAGTAGAAAATTTCTTGGAGTTGGATTACAAATCTTCATGGGATGCATTACTTATGAATTGAATACAGCTGCAAAAGATTCAAACTTGAATTCGCTTATTTGCAATGGATTTGATTTGAACAAATTTCCTCGAGAGACGGAAGAAGTTTTCGAAGAGGAAGAATTTAACAAAGTAGTAAGTGCAATGAACTTTCATATGATCCCAATAAATTTGGATTCTTCCATTCATATTAGTTATCAAATTAAATTCTTATTTTTTTCCTTGGCTGTTTAATTGGTCTAATCACGGTAAAGCCACTATAGCTAGCTGGTAAACGATATTTACATGCACAGTTAATTTAATCCACGTTCATCCAATTTATACTAAAATAATGGATAGCTGACAATAAAAAAATCTTATAACGCAAATAATATCTCAATTTCAAAAAATTATTGTGAAAAATCATTTTAGTCAAAATTAATCATGAAAATCTCCCAAAATTCAAATTGGCACTCCATATTAACATAATTTGGTATAGGAGCTTACACGTAGAAGACACATCATCAAGTCACATAAGATATGAGCCACGTGTCAATTTGACATGTCATCTCAACCTAGTTATCATGCCATATGTCAATCTAACGTGGCACATACTGGTAGTCTCTGTCTATGTATAAACTAATTCATTTAGCTAGACTGCCAGCAGTGATTTCTAATGGTTTTTAAGGTTGATTTTGATCAGAATGACTTTTAAAAATAATTTTTTGGAATTGAAACATTTTTACATTATAAAATTCTTTTATTATATTAGGTTCATTATTTTGGTATAAATCTGATAAGCGTTAAATAAATTAACCCAAACATTTGCATAACAATTTTGCTATTAATGGTAATCTTTGCAGAATTTCATTCCACCAACAGCATAGGAAGAGCAGGGGGAAAAAAAAAATCTTTGGCCACTTAATTAACTATTACATTTTTCTCGAATTAATCTTTATTGGGTATTATCGGGTTCCTAAACAATTATTCTAATCCAATTGAATCTCTCTCTATCTCTCTCTCTATATATATATATAAATAAAAACAGCATTTTTGCCCCACGAAATACTACTGTAAATAACAAGAGGTAGTTAAATATCCACTACTATAATTAGAAAATTTCATTTATCTGATTCCTAGCAGAAGGGATTATTGAGAGATGAAGCAAGGAAAACACGAAGAGAGTTTTCTTGTTTCTCCTGAAATCCATGGTTGAGTTTTTTAATTGATTAGGCACATAAACATTCATTATCAATTCTTGATATTTCCCATTCAATTCCATCACTTAAAATTTTGATGGTGGTAATATTAAACAGGGAGCCAAGAATATTAAGATGATGAATTGCTTTTCTTGTTGTATGTCTGAGCAGACACTCAACACAAAGTCTTTGAAGAAAAGCATTAAGGAATATCATGATGCCAAAAGTTTAGCCTCCTTCGCTAATCTCTCTTTCAAAAGTGGGTGTACAAGCGTGTGTGGGGGTTGATTTCACCTATGGTCACTCAACTTATCACTTCTCGCGCAAAAGTAACCGACTTTTTTTTTCTTACTTAAATGTCACTGAACTTTTAACATTATTGCACAAAAGTCATGTTGACCGGAATCCGGCGACGACTCTTGGCGGATTGATAAGTTCAACAAATGCTACATTTAAATTAATTTCACTCACGGTCACTAGACTTATCATTTATCTCGCAAAAGTAATTAACTTTTTTTTTTCAACTTAAATGTTACTGAATTTTTAACATTTTTGCAAAAAAGTCATTAATCCGGCAAGGGTCGTCGCCGGATTCCGGTCAACATGACTTTTGTGCAATAATGTTAAAAGTTCAGTGACATTTAAGTAAAAAAAAAAAAAGTCGATTACTTTTGCGCGATAAGTAATAAGTTGAGTGACCATGAGTGAAATCGCGTGTGTGGCATGCAAGGCTGGGCAACGTGTATAGAAGGGGTTTGATAAAATACCTAAAAGAAATTCTATTAGTTTGACATTAAATGGTTTAGAGGAAAGAAAATAATCATGCAAAATATTTATCATTTGCCACACAAAATAAATGACAGAAAGAATAAGAAAATTAACTAACCATTCTTTAGAAGTTCAAGTAAATGTTTCGGCAATGAGTGTCTGGTAACATGGATTTCTAGGACACTTCTGCAATTGGTGAAGCATCGCTTCCTCTTAGAAAAAGCTGCAAGAAGGTTGATGAAATTAGTAATGTTAATTAACTTAATCACAGGGTTAATTTCACTCTCTGTCACTCAACTTATCACTTATCGCGCAAAAGTAACCGACTTAAATGTCACTGAACTTCTAATAATTTTGCAAAAAAAGTCATGTACACCGGAATCCGGCGAGGACTCTTGCCGGATTGATGGCATGACAGTATCTCCAACAAATGCAACATATGGGTCAATTTCGATTACGGTCACTCAACTTATCATTTATCGCAAAAAAATAACCAACTTTATTTTTTTCCAACTTAAATGTCACTGAACTTCTAAAATTTTTGCAAAAAAGTCATGTATCTACTATTCGTCGCCACGTGTCATATTCCATGTCATCAATCCGGTAAGGGTTCTCGCCGGATTCTGGTTTACATGACATTTTTGCAAAAATATTAGAAGTTCAGTGACATTTAAGTCAGAAAAAAAAGTCGGTTACTTTTGCGCGATAAGTGATAAGTTGAGTGATCGTAAGTGAAATTAACCCCTTAATCACATAAACTCACAAAACAGAAAATTAAAAAAAGGATTTGATTCTCACACATTGCAAAGCAAGGACGGGAAGCAAACTAATTTGTCCAAATACATCTAATAATAAAAATAATTTATTATATGCATGTATATGTATGTACGTACGTATATACATGCAAACAATATATATGTATGTGTGTAATAATATGTATGTGTGTAATAATGTATGTATGTACCCAAAACAACCTTATTTTACAAAATAAAGTTAGTTCAGTTTTGATTGCAGCACATCAAGATCATATAATTTACGACAATACAAATTATTTATGTATCAACAAAATGATACAGACACACATAAATACATAGATACATACATTCATTCATATGTGTATGTATGTAAGTATATTACATCATTATTTCATAGAATTCACTTAGTTCAGTTTTGGAAAAAAGATCATATGATTTACGACAACATAAATTTTTCATACATCAACAAAATAACAATATATAGGTAGAATTTGGATTTTTCTTTTAAAAAACAATTGAATTAATATTAAAAATTAAAAAAAATAAAAAAATTCGGGTCATTCAAGTTGATCCATGACCCAATCCATCCGGGGTCAATTTCGAGTCAATCCATTTGAATTTCGGATCGGGTGGGATCTGACCCATAATTTTTTGGATCAAATCCAGATTGGTTCATGTGCCTTTTTTCTCATATTTGAGTCACTATTTTGAGCGGATGCAGCTTAAAATTGATAGGCTTAATATGCAATTTGCCCCTTCAACTAGTAATTGATTGCCATATCGTCCCTCTAATTTACAAGTTTACCAGTTGAACGCTTAAAGTTGATTGTAAAGATATTTATAAACACTTATTGCTGACTGTACAACATATGTGGCATGAAAGTGTATGATATGGCATGAGGAGGTAATTTACACATGTTGGAGAAGCGTGAGAACTGGTTTCCCACAGCCTCTCTCAACGGTAAAATCCACAGCTCTGTTAAAACTCCATTTTCGAATATGCCATTTCATTGCTCTCTATCTCTCATCCATTATAACCCAGCAACCACGTTCATCAACATGGATTATCCCAAGGGTTCAATGCTACTCTTATTTTTGTAATGCAATAAGCATTCATCTACTCTAACAAGACATTAAAGAAAAAAAAATATTCAAAATGACAACAAATCAATTGTAGATATGAAGTTTTGCATTATTGTTCGATAAAAATAGTAGATGAATGCATCAATTGATTTAAGAAATTGCCAAGTTGTGTTTTAGGTAGAGTTGACAAAAATAACAACAGCAGAACAAAGAAGGGCATCAATGCTCATAATAGACAATCACTCAAAATTGCACAATTAATTGATTGCCCAAAATATATATGTACTACAACAACCTCCCAGAAAATCCAACTATGCTCTAGCCATACAATAATTCTGAAAACACTTATATAATAATTTTAGCTTTAGAATTGTACTTTAATAAATCTGTCTATCACACATTTCTCTAATGACCAAAAAATTGTGAAGTAAATTGGGATAATAATAGCTAAATTTTATACCATAAAGAGACAAAAGAAGAAAAGGGAAGGGATCTTAATAGATCTGAGAAAAGCAATCACCGACACAAGGAGGGCAAGTGCAGAAAAAGTGGCTGATGGCAGCTAAGCCTTCCTGGAAGTGCCAAAAGAGAGCCGGACCCAGAATGTAACCAATTAAGCACATACCCATCAAGACAAAGGCCACTTTCACCACCACTGCATGATTCATTGCCATAAAAGATTTGGTTGTTGATCAGTAGAAAATTGGGGGTTTAAGGTCGGAGTTGGAGAAGAAAGAAAGTCGCCAACGACAGTGATGCAAAGTGGAGACACAAGGATGAGAACAACAAACCGGTCTCGCAAACTCGATTCTCATGGGGTTCCTCGAAGCACCATCCCCTGTACACAGTCCTTCGCAAACTTGATTCTCTAGTGTTGTTTCTTAATCGGGGACGCAGAGGCTCCAATTGGAGAGGTAGAGGGGAGAGAACAGAGAGAGAGAGAACGAGAACAAATAGGGGGGAGATAATGGAGAGAGGGACATGTTCTTCATCCACATGTGGCTTAGTTATTGGTTAGAAATGACGGGTCAGCCACGTCAAGCACGTGTATTTCACGTGCATTCCTCAGTTACAAAATATGTTTATAAGTATTTTTATAATCAACTTCAGGTGTTTAACTGGTAAACTTATAAATTAAAAGGGTGGCATGACAATCAATTACAAGTTGAAGGGACAATTAGATTATTAAGCCAAGTTGATAGGTATATATGAGGGTGATTTATATAATTGCTCCCTATTACTCATGTAACAGTAAATTCCATGATTTTCAATTTATAACATAAAAATTATTGTATTTTAATTTTAATAAAAAAAAAAAAGAAAAAACAAAACAAGTGATCAAATTTAATCGGTTCTTCGTATTAATTGACTAGTGGAATTAAAAAAAAAAAATGCTTTTTTCTTGCTTTTTCTCTCTTTCATGAGAGCAAATGAACATGGGATTGGCCGCAAAAGTGGCCGGAAGAGATAGTTAGACGACTTTTCGATCACACGCCACTCACCATAACTGGAGATGGGTGGCAAAAAGAAGTACCAAACCATTACAAATCAAATGCAAATCTCATCATGGCCAAACGTGGCTAGCTGAAATGGCTTTAAAAAAAATCTCTCTCTCTCTCTCTATATTGATATATATATATATATATTGAATTAATGTTGAACTTAATAAAAATATTAATTTACAAAAATCCTACATTACCCCAAGGAAGTAGTGAGTTCAAATACATTAAGGCCATGTTTGTTTCCTTATATTTCATATCTGATAGTATAATATAATACAGGCTAATACAAGTATGATATTTCGAATATTTAAAAAAAATAATATAGGGATAATACAATACATTATAAGTCTCCTTATCCCACATATAAAACAATACACAATGAATTCTTGAATTTGTATAATACAGTAAACACCGTATTATAAAATAGAGACAAATTTTCAGCATCTTCTTATTTTCAGCCTCGCCTTCATATTCGGCATTTTTTCAAATCAATTTTTTTCTCGATTGTTTTTCCATTTTGGGTTTAGAAAATAAAAAATAAGAAAAAAATATGAGACCAGTGGTGTACATTAATGGGCAATAGTTCATCAAATTTTAAAACTGCTAATTTATATATATTTTTTTGATATTTTCACTGTTATGCCATACTTTCGTTTTTCTTTCTATTTTTTATTTTCACAGTAAAATTTATTTGGATTTTTTAATTAAAAATTAATGTATGTATCAAATATAATTTTTTTATCTAAATTAATAACAACACAAATAATTTAATTTTGTTTATTTTTAATTTCTTTTTACAAAATTAATATAATAAACCAAGCACAATATAAAATATTACAGTCTTATACAATTTTGCACTAAACACAGTTGTGACGCGCGCCAGAACCAGCAAGGCCCTCTTTGAACCCGCTTTTAGGATTCGAGAGATAGGTTCGCGTCTTTTCCGATTTTAGGTGTTATGAGATATTTTCGGCACCTCCTTTCATAATAGAACATTGAAAAGGACCATATCCATCGCCATAACACCTTTAGGCACTTTTGAGGTATTTTGGAGTCGCCACCCAATTTACAAGAAATTGGAAAAGTTTAACCTTTTATCGGTCTAAACCAGAGATGGTGTCCGGAACTTCACACTTATTGGTGCCTTGGTTAATTATAAATGAGTTTTTAAATTATAAAATTTCATTTTTCATCTCACACAATTAATGCAATTTATTAAAGCGCATATCAATCACATATAAAACGATAAATAAATATAAAAATAAAGATAAAAAGAAATTACAATAAAACTAGGAGCGGAATACAACCCCCATTGTAAATAAAATATAAATCATACATAAAACGGGGTATTTATTAATGTTGGGAACGTTGATCCTCTCATGCACAATTAAAGAAAATCATTTTAAAGTGACAATTTATTTTTGGATGAAAAAACTAGGACATTGGTCCCATTTTATTAGAAAATCCAATTTTATTTGTAGAAATATTTTTGTGTGATTTTTGATTAAGCGTGCATAAAATAAATGGTTCAATTAATTATTACATGCCCAATAACTCAATAAAACAAATAAAGAAAAAATGACAAGTACAATGAAAAATAACAAATCCTTGGATCTCCTCCTTCATCCGTACAGGTGCTCACACAGGGGAACACAAGTATTTGACACCAACAACAAACACAAATAAACTTAATGTTAGTAATCGAAGTAAGAAAATCAATTAAACATTTATGACAATACATAAATTAAATAAAACATGCATATTATGGGTTAAATAAACTAAATGACATGTTAAAATAAATTAACATATTAATATATCATTATTTAAAACATAAAGCGATAATAATAATAATGATGGTGATAATAATAAATAAACGGTAATAAAAACAACAACGGCAACAAGAATAATAATAACAATGATAATAATAATAATATGTGATGATAAATAATGATAATGGTAATAGTAATAATAATAATACTAACAGTAATAGTAATAATAATAATAATGATAATGAACGATTAAATGAAACAAGGGTAAGAATGAAATTAGAAATGTTAGATCTATGTATAAAAACACATAAAACAAATAAAAACCAAACAAATGTAAATATTTGCATGGTTAACAATTAAATATAAGTAAAATAAAATAAAAGAAAAATAAAAGACTAAGAGATCAAGCCCAGAATATTTACCCTCAGATTTAAATGATATTGAAGCAAGAAGTCCCAATCTAATCTCTTGTCAATAGGGGTGAGCATGGTCGGTTAACCGGTCCATTAGCTCCAGTCCATTAATCAGTCCATTAATATCGGTTTTTTGAAATTTCAGTCCATTAACCAGTCCATTACCATCGGTTAACCAGTCCATCGGTTTCGGATTTTCGGTTCGGTTACCCAATAATTTTCGGTTAACCACTATAATTATAAATATATTCATAAATAAAATTAAAATATTCAAGATACTTAAAAATTAAAGTTTTTTCACTATAATATAACATTATTGTTGTTAAAATAAAAATTTTTAGTGAATATAAGCAAATTTGTTTTTGAAAATTAATATTTAATAAGTAAATATATTAATCGGTCCATAATTACTTTTAATTAGATAAATTATTATACTTACTAATAGCCAATTAAAAAACTTAAAAACTTTAAAATAATTAGTATAATGAAAAAAAGTATATCATCACCTTTAATTAGGATAAATTATTATATAAATTGTTAAAAATTATTAAAAAAATAATAAATTAACTAAAAATTCGGTTTCGGTTCGGTTAACCAGTTATAAGAGTCAAAAACCATTAACCAGTCCATTAGTATCGGTTTTTTCAAAACACTAACCATTAACCAGTCCATTACAATCGGTTAACCAGTCCATCGGTTCGGTTTCGGATTTTTTTTCCGGTTAACCAAGTCCATCGGTTTTTTTTGCTCACCCCTACTTGTCAAGATCCAAAAATAAACTCAAAAAAAAATATTCAAGAAAATTCTTAAGTTTATGTCTCAAAAACTCAAGAACACTAATATTTAAAAATGATTTGATTTTTTTGTATTTGATGTTTGATGAGAAAACTCAAGTTAAGTAATTGATTTTCCTTTCTCAAAGTTTTCAAGCTCAATAAAAATATTTGATGTAAATAAAAACTAGAATAAAATTTTAAGAAGAAAATTTTTAGATTTAATAAAAGAGAATCAAAGAGATTTAAGAAAATGATTTTGATTTTTGAGAAGAGATGAACTTCAAGAACAATGAGTTCTTTGTTTTTTCCAGCAAAATCCACTATCTTTTCTCAAGAAGAACACCTCCTAAATGACTTAGAAAAATGTATTTTTCTAGAGAGAATTTTTTTTTACTCTTTTTAAAAACCCAATTTTCCTCCTCCCCTAAATGAAATCCCATCCTCCCGTAAAAACTCCAACCTCTGCCCCTTTCCAGCTCCCTCACACATTTTTTCAAAGATTCCTCTCTCTAATTTCAACAAAAAAACACTCAAAAATTCAAAATCAAATCCCTAAAGTCCAATATGGACAATTAACATTTGTATTTATTTTTAATTATTTTTTGTCATTTTTTGACTTTCAATTCCCACCCAATTTGACTAATATTTGTCAAATTTGAATGAAATATGAAAAAAACACAAGAAAAAATTATTTGTTGGCCCTAAAAATCGAAAAAATCGAAAATCGGCGGAAAATGGCGTTTGCGGCGGGGATTAGGGCAGGATCGGCGAGAAATCTCGCCGATCCTGGGGGCATTGGCGCGCAGTGCTGCGCGTCGCCTTTTCCTGCGCAGAGCGCAGCGGGCGCTGCGCTGCACGCCGCTGCAGGCGCCCCACCGCGCCCGACGCTCGCGACATTTTTTTTTTAATTTTTTTTATTTTTAAATATGTCCGAAAAACACTAAAATTGGCAAAAATATTTTTAAAACTAATTTTTTAAAATATTTTTGTTATTTTTAATTTTTTATTCAAAAATGCAAAATTTGACAAGAAAATCGTCACTTCCAACTATTTTTGCCTACGAGAGCATTTTATCATCATTGGGTAACTCCGATTTAGGCTGACTCAGGACCCGGTGTCTACAACAGTATATAATATTAAAGGTTAAACAATACAGACTAATACTATGCAAACTAATACTATACAGATTAATACAATACAACGATGCAAATGTACCGTAAACCATCAATATAAGAAAGAAAATATAAATATATAGAAAACTACATTGTAATAAAATGCCAAATTGTACATCTACATCCATTTTCGAAAGAGAAATACAACATTATTTACATATCTAGTTCACCAAATATACACAATAACTCACATAACTGATTTAATTAGAAATCCAAACAATGGTATCACTATTAAGTAAATGGCAAATTGGTGGTCCTCTAGGCTTAACTTTGAGGGGTTTTTTTTTGTGTAATTTTAAAAAAAAAAATTAGTAAAATGGGATTACCCTAAATATATTTAGGATTTGAGGTTGTTAAAAATCGGCATAATTATGTGCCGATTTTCGTCGAAGTGGGGCAGCTGATTTGACCAGCTGGCATGCTAGAAACCGAAACCTTTGACTGCCGATTTCTGTCAGCACTATTTTTTTTTAAAAAAAAATGTATCTGATCTTTGCCAATTTAATACCAAAGCCATGGAAACATGTGTAGCTACATTCCAAAGACATTGAAAACAAACATGCCAAGAAAACATCAATAAATGCCTATCCTGGTCATATCTTACACACAAAAGCAATATATGAATTAGGTTGTTAAAAATCGACATAATTATGTGCCGATTTTTGTTGGAGTGGGGCTACTGGTTTGACCAGCTGGCATGCTAAAAACCGAAACCTTTGAGTGCCGATTTCTGTCAGCACCGTTTTTTTTTTTAAAAAAAGATGTATCAGATCTTTGCCAATTTAATACCAAAGCCATGGAAACATGTGTAGCTACATTTCAAAGACATTGAAAACAAACATGACAAGAAAACATCAATAGATGCCTATCCTGGTCATATCTGACACACAAAAGTAATATATGAATTACTCATAATTATCAACAATTTCGAAATAATTTCATTTCTAAATTGTTGCTACCCATTATAATGAGAGGATAGTGTGTTTATATATAGAGAGAGATAATAAGATGATGATGAAGAACATTCAAAATAAGGAAAATATTATTTTTATTATTATTGATGTGAAAAGGATTTTTTATTTTTTATTTTTTATTTTTTTTGTGGTCTTGATTTGTTTTTTAAATGCTTAGATTCTTGCTTTTGTATAATTTGCAGACTTTTGACCCTTTTATTATTATTATTATTATTATTATTATTATTATTATTATTATTATTATTATTATTATTTACGTATATAGAATATATCTGGTAATATTATTGTATTTATTGTCGGAATAAATTTTATATATTATAAAGCAATGGTTCCATTTGGAAATATTAGTTTAGGATTTCTTGAGAGAATTTCTTGACTATTCTTTTAGTTTTGGTGGCGGTTAATAATTGTATATATTGGGAATATTGTGGAACAAATTATGTTTAAAAAGGTCAATTATTAAAAGATAATAAATAAATTTTAATATTTGACCTCGAACGTAATTCGGTTACTATTAATTCAAAATTTACTATCAACTTTTGGCCAATTTCAGAGATTAAAATAAATCTATCAAGTAAAAGAATGTAAAAAAATTATATATATATATATATATATATATATATATATATATATATATATATATATATATATATATATATATATATATATATATATATATATATATATATATATATATATATATATATATATATATATATATATATATCTGTGTGTGTGTGTGTGTAGACACCAGATCCTAAGTCAGTCCAGATCTGAGTTACCCAATAATGATAAAATGCCTTGTCACAGGCAAAAAAGTTAAAAGTAATAATTTCTTTGTCAAGTTTGAATTTTAGAATGAAAAAATAAAAAATAATAAAAATTATTTTTAAAATTAGATTTTAAAAATGGGGTTTAGAAATTGTAGTATTTTTAGTTAATTTTTAAATATAAAAAATAAATAAATAAATTTTCGAGCGCCATCGCGCGGCGCTCCGCGCTCGCTCATCTCACCTACCAACGCGCGGCGTGCGCGCTGGCAGCCCGTCGCTCGCTTGCGACATGCGTCGGTGGCCCAATTCCACCGCAAAACGTGATTTTCACCCCCAAAATCAGTTTTTTCGATTTTTCACCCAAAAAAATCATTTTTTATCTCATTTTTTAGGTTTTTACTTTTTTAAAATTCAAATTAAATAATATCTAATTTAATTGAGTTTTTTTTTAATGGTTTTTTCCTTGTTTTTGCATTTAAAAAGAAAATGATGAAACTAGTTGAGGGGGGGAATTTTTTAGGGTTTATGGTAGGGGTTAGCAAAAAAACCGATGGACTCGGTTAACCGAAAAAAAATTCGAAACCGAACCGATAGACTGGTTAATCGATTGTAATGGACTGGTTAATGGTTAGTGTTTTGAAAAAACCGATATTAATGGACTGGTTAATGGTTTTTGACTCATGTGATTGGTTAACCGAACCGAAACCGAATTCTTAGTTAATTTATTAATTTTTTTAATAATTTATAACAATTTATATAACAATTTATCCTAATTAAAGGTGATCATATACTTTTTTTTCATTATACTAATTATTTTAAAGTTTTTCAGTTTTTTTAATTGGCTATTAGTAAGTATAACAATTTATCTAATTAAAAATAATTATGGACCGGTTAATATATTTACTTATTAAATATTAATTTTTAAAAACAAATTTGCTTATATCTACCAAATATTTTTATTTTAACAATAATAATGTTATATTATAGTGAAAAAATTTTAATTTTTAAGTATCTTGAATATTTTAATTTTATTTATGAATATATTTATAATTATAGTGGTTAACCAAAAAAATTGGGTAATCGATCCGAAAATCCGAAACCGATGGACTAATTAACCGATGGTAATGGACTGATTAATGGACTGAAATTTCAAAAAATGATATTAATGGACTGGGACTCATGAACCGGTTAACCGACCATGCTCACCCCTAGTTTATGGTTTAGTTTTTTTCTCTTCTTCTTTTTCAAAGAATTCTCTTTAGGTTTTTAGTTTTCCCCAACAAAAATAAAAAGAAAAGTTCATCAATTTTTCTTCTTTTTCTAATAGAATTTCTTCTAAATATATTTTTAAAATGAGTTTTATTGATGGAATTTAATTTTGAAACAAACATAACAATTGTTTGCTCTCAAAATTCATTTTTTTAACTTGTCATTTGTTTTCAATTAAACTTTTTTTAAAGGTTTTTTTTTTTTCATTTTTATTTTGAATCCCTTTTTGATGAAAAATAGATTTTGAGGCATTCAAAATAAATGTTTATTCTTAAAATCAATTTTTTCATTTGATTTTCTAAAAAATAAGTTTTTTCACAAATAATTTTTTTGAGACAAACAAAATAGTTGTTTGTTCTCGAGAACATTTTTATCAATAAAAAATAATTCTTTAGGCAAAGAGATCAATTCTTTGTTCTTGAAAAATTTTTGA
This sequence comes from Excoecaria cochinchinensis, assembly GCA_947683425.1. Classification (NCBI taxonomy): domain Eukaryota; kingdom Viridiplantae; phylum Streptophyta; class Magnoliopsida; order Malpighiales; family Euphorbiaceae; genus Excoecaria; species Excoecaria cochinchinensis. The sequence continues at coordinate 1,953,306 of CANTUQ010000069.1, forward strand.
TTTTCTTTCATCAATTTTGCAATTTATTTCTTGAAATAAAATTCCAACATTTTATCATATTCAACTCTAATCTTGCACATCACAAACAAGGAAATCAATCATTATTTTTACCTTCATCGAATCCAAAACTCTGAGGGTAAACATTTTGGGCTCAATCTTTTAATTTTTTAGTATTTTGTTCATATTTAATTTATTAACATGTATATTATTATTTTTATTATTTTTATTTATTTAATTATTTGTTCTATTGCTTTTATATTTGTCTCATTTAATATGTTAATATATTATTTTTGTTCATGTAAATGTTGATTTCTTATCATTTCTAACATGTAAATATTGATTTCTTATCATTTCTAACATGTAAGTATTGATTTTTGCTTTGATTTCTCATTATTTTTAACATGTAATTAATTAATTTATTTTGATTGATCTTTTTTGCCATGTAAATGTTTTATGTTAATCATGATAACATTAATTAATCACGTTATTTATTTAATTATTTTCATCATTCTTTTATTCTTTTTCATTGCTATTGTTATCTATTTATTGTTTATTCATTTATTTGTTTATTTTCATTATTCATTATTCATTATTCTTATTAACATGTTCATATTTTTATTTATTAATTCATTAACATTTTTTATTTATTTCAATCACATCATTTAATTCATTTGTCATTCATAATACATTTTTCTCATTTATTTTAAATTGTTAACATGGTAATTCATTTGTCATTTTGATGTCATCTTATTTTATCTTATTTTATTTTATTTTATCATTTATTATATACTTAGTTGATTTAATTGATTTAATTACTAACATTATTTCATTGGTATTTTATTTTTATTTCACAAATTATTTTTCCTTTTGGGCATTCTTGCAAGCACATGAGGAGATCTAGAATGCTCGTTTGGGATAAATATTTATTTGCTTTATTTGTAATATTTCATTTATTTGGCTTTTTCATTTATTTTGCTATGTAATCTTTAATAAAATTATTTATGTACGTTAAAAAGAAAATCACAAAAATATTTCTATTAATTAATTTGGTATTTTTTTTCTAAATAAAAATGGGACCAATGTCTTAGTTTTTCATACCCAAATAAACCATCACCTTTGACACATTTTTAAAAGTATGCATGCGAGGACCAATGTCCTCATTCTTAACAAATAGCCCGTTTTATGTATGTTTTGTATTTTATTTACAATGGGGATTGAATTCCACCCCTAGTTTTATTGTAATTTATTTTCATGCACTTTACTTTAATTATGCTTTATTTATTTATTGCTTTCCATGAATGGACAATCTGCGCATTAATTTAATTGCATTAAATTGAATGAGAAATGGGATGAAACGATAAATTCAAAACTCAACTATAAACCTAGCCAAGGTATGAATAAATGGGAAGTCCCGAACTTTTTCTGGTCTTTGGGCTCAACGAGGTGAGAGGGTCATCTCAATGTTGGGTATCAAATGAAAAATATATGGTTATTTTAATTATATTTATTTTATTTTTTCAAAAGATTAAAAAATAATAATAATAATGATGATGGGAGAGAGGAATTTTAAGGTGGGATGCAAATAAACTGAAGTTGAGGTCAGCTGCAATGGCACCGTCCCTTTCCCAACCCACTTCCTCATTTTGCATTTATATAGAAAAAAAAATCACCTTCTTTTCCTTGCAAACAAATAAGCAAGCAATATGGGATCTATCATTTTGTAATCAACTATCAAATCACGTACCAGAAACCGGCACCTTCCAATAGAAATTGGCACTCAAAGGTATCGATTTCTGGCAAGCCAACCAGTCAAACCGGTTAGCTCCATTCTGACGAAAACCGACACATAATTAAGCAGATTTTTAATATCCCATGATAATGGTTGAATTTCTCGAAGCGTCTTCTCGGATTAATCACCTGAAAAGTTTAACAAAATCGACGGGTGTCCGATGATGGAAGCTCCGATGATCAAGTCAGTGAATTGATTAAAAATAGAGATTCTGTGTAAAAAGGATTCAGTGAGAGATAAATGTACCTGTTGGTTTCCTTTATATAGAGCTATTTTTCTAGGCCAAATAGGAAATAAGATCCCGAATAGGAGGAAATCACCTTAATCTCTTAATTGGTGCTTGATTCCTAATTTGTGAGGATTTGTTGAGTGATTCTTGGTACTTTCCATCATTAAGAGATCATAATCTACACAATATCTGGAAAATACATGTGAATGACGACTTTCCATATTCTGATATCGAGCTGTTATGGTAACCAAACTACTGGTATGACAGATATCCGAATGAGCTTGGTTACCTAACTCTATGAATGAGAGTCCGGTTCACGACATGTGCTTAGAGGGGCACTGCCGATCTCCTATTCAGAGAGTTATATGGTTATTTTAATTATATTTATTTTATTTTTTCAAAAGATTAAAAAATAATAATAATAATGATGATGGGAGAGAGGAATTTTAAGGTGGGATGCAAATAAACTGAAGTTGAGGTCAGCTGCAATGGCACCGTCCCTTTCCCAACCCCCTTCCTCATTTTGCATTTATATAGAAAAAAAAATCACCTTCTTTTCCTTGCAAACAAATAAGCAAGCAATATGGGATCTATCATTTTGTAATCAACTATCAAATCACGTACCAGAAACCGGCACCTTCCAATAGAAATTGGCACTCAAAGGTATCGATTTCTGGCAAGCCAACCAGTCAAACCGGTTAGCTCCATTCTGACGAAAACCGACACATAATTAAGCAGATTTTTAATATCCCATGATAATGGTTGAATTTCTCGAAGCGTCTTCTCGGATTAATCACCTGAAAAGTTTAACAAAATCGACGGGTGTCCGATGATGGAAGCTCCGATGATCAAGTCAGTGAATTGATTAAAAATAGAGATTCTGTGTAAAAAGGATTCAGTGAGAGATAAATGTACCTGTTGGTTTCCTTTATATAGAGCTATTTTTCTAGGCCAAATAGGAAATAAGATCCCGAATAGGAGGAAATCACCTTAATCTCTTAATTGGTGCTTGATTCCTAATTTGTGAGGATTTGTTGAGTGATTCTTGGTACTTTCCATCATTAAGAGATCATAATCTACACAATATCTGGAAAATACATGTGAATGACGACTTTCCATATTCTGATATCGAGCTGTTATGGTAACCAAACTACTGGTATGACAGATATCCGAATGAGCTTGGTTACCTAACTCTATGAATGAGAGTCCGGTTCACGACATGTGCTTAGAGGGGCACTGCCGATCTCCTATTCAGAGAGTTCGATTATCATAAGTCCCCCCCTCGGATGATGACATTCATGTCATCAGAGCATTGATCTGACACTCAAAGAGAGCTTGTGGGTACCAACTTATGACGCTTTGGAGACACCTGTGCGCATGACCCTTAAATAGCATGGATAGGCGCTTCGTTCACTATGATTCGACGGCTGTGTCAGGCACTGAAGTGATGGCGTTGCTCCAACAACCGCGCAAGGAGTAATTACCGCCAGTTCATCCAATCAGCTCTTGCAATCTATCCGCATCTGAGTGGCTCCGTTTTCCTATAAATATTAGCCCCTTCTCCTCTCTTCCATTTTCGCTTTTCTTAGGGATTTCAAATTTTCTTACTTTACTCTCTTCACTTCTCTCTTGTGTGATTTCGACTACATCAAGCCTCCATTTAGGTCTCTGATCGTGCATTTTCTGTAACTTCCCTTATTCCCTTCCGATTTCAGGTTAGTATCTTACCTTCCTCCTTCTTTTTTACAATGAGTGCTTCTAAGAGTTCATCTAATTGGTGAGAGTGGAGGAGGGCTTTCTGCACAATGATATCCCAGAGCCTCCTGGTACCAGCCAGTCATATCCACCAAAGAAGAAGGAACCCAAGCAAAATCCCCGAATAAGAAGCATCAGTTCGGTCGTAAAGAGCAGCGAGATGGTAGAGCTGCATGACAGCTTGGGGATTCCTGAAAGCTATAGGATTCGAGTACCTGGGGCTAGCCTCCGAGCTAACACAGAATTTTCGAGCAGAAAGACCATAGTCATTTATGAGGCTGAGTTCAAGGCTGGAATGAGCCTTCGCCCGACAGCTTTTGAAGTCAAATTGATGAATTACTATAGTTTAACCATAGGCCAAATTGATCCCAACGCCTGGCAAACTATATTGGCCTTGCAGATGTGGGTAGTCGACAATGACATCAACTTGACCCTTTGACTCTTCCAGGCTACTCATGTGGTCGGTCTTTGGGTCACCACCGAGGATCATAACTATGTATAGGCCCGATCTGGTTATGGGATCTTTACGGGGAATTCGAAAGCCCTGAAAAATTGGAAGAACCGATTCTTCGTTGTTGAAAGCGACAACAACTTCAACTTTCGGACAACATGGGGTCGATATGTCAATAAGAACGACAATCCCCTTTGCCTTACTGAGGAGGAGGAACGAACTCTGGCCCGGTGGAGGGCTTTGGCTAGAGACAAGATTGACATAAGGGATCAACTCATGTTCGGTTTAGATCGAACAGAAGCATCTCGATGCCCTAGGAAAGGTATATTCTGTTATCAATTCTCCTATTTTAATACTTTCTCATTGTTTGGTTTTTTTGCAGAAATGAAGCGGACAGAGAGGCCGAGCATGGCCGAGATGATAAGGGCAAAGAGGCAGAAGAAACCTACAGGATCAGCACCGGGGGACTCTAGCAGGGAGACCACTGCTGCTACCGCTGAGCAAAGTCCGGTCGTGCCTACTCACAATGACAGTGCGGCCCTAAATGATGTGCAGGAAGATACTTTGCCTCCGACCCCTATAACTCAGATGCCTTCGATGGATCTGCAGACCCCACCCGGGCCTCAATCTCTCGAAGATGGTGCCACCGCCGGAACCTCGAATCACCATTCCCATAAAAGGAATTTAAGAGCTTTCGCTGACGAAATATGCGAACAATTGAAAGAAGAAGGGGATGGGTATTTAGAGGATAACCCAGCCTTTTGCAATTTTGTGCACCAGCTTGCCTGTATTCCAAAGAGAGTCACCCTTATGATGCGCTGGAGAGCCGAGGACCTGAGTATTGCCATCAAGAGGCATCAAATTGAGGTTAGCGATTCTATGCTGTCCTTCGTCTAGTTGATTCCTAAGAAATGTTGTGCCATTTTTATCATTTACTCATTTTGTGTAGGGTTCAATGCTGAGCGGCGCTGTCATAGGAAAAATTAACTTCCTGATTATGAACTATAATAGGGAGACCCGATCTATAGCTGGACAGCGGTTTAGAGCTAATGCCGCTGAGGCCAAGCTGCAAGATGCTGAAAAGAGAGCCCTGGATGCCGAAGTCAAGGCACGAGACACTATAAGAAAATGAGATTTTAGCGACGGAATTTTAACAACGATATAAATTCCATCGCAAATTCCATTGCTAACTTCCCTCTAGTTTTAACGACCGAAATAGCGACGAAATTTAATTTCTATCACTAAAAGTAGCGATGGAAATTTAATTTCCATAGCTAAGATTATCTAAAAATTTTAATTTATATTATTAGCGACGAAATTTAAAACCGTCGCTAATTTTAGCGACGAAAATTGAATTCCCGTCGCTAAATTTATTTACAAATAATAATTTATAATTTTAGCGATGGAATTTAATTTTCATCGCTAAATTTTAGAGACGAAAATTGAATTCCCGTCGCTAAGATTTAATTAAAAATAATAGTTTATCATTTAGCGATGAAAATTAAAAACCGTCGCTAAATTTAGCGATGGAAATTGAATTTCCGTAGCTAAATTTATTTAAAAATAATAATTTATAATTTTAGAGACGAAATTTAATTTTCGTCACTAAATTTAGCGACGGAAATTAAATTTCGTCGCTACTTTTAGCGATGGATATTCAATTTTCGTTGCTACTTTTAGTGACGGAAATTCAATTTTCGTCGCTAAAAGTTTCCTATTAAATCTAACTCTCAACCCCTCTCTCCTCTCTCTCCTCCCTCTCCCTCTCCCTCCCTCTCCCTCTCCCTCCCTCCCTCCTGATCCCTCCTCCTCTGCCCACCGCCACCATCCGGCTTGCCTCCAGTCGTCAGTTCCGGTCGGCCCACTAACTTCCGGCGCCAATCCGACCAGAAGCACCCACGGTCGGCCTCCTCCCCTCCCTCCCTTTCCTCTCCTCTCTCTCCTCTCTCTCCTCCCTCTCCCTCTCCCTCCCTCCCGATCCCTCCTCCTCTGCACCACCGCCCACCACCGCCCACCTCCGGCGTGCCTCCACCGGCCAGATCCGGCCGACCCACTGACTTCCGGCGCCGATCTGACCAGAAGCACCCACGGTCGGCCTTCTTCCCTCCCTCCCCTTCCTCTCCTCTCTCTACCCTCCCTTTCCCCTTCCTTTCCCCCTCCACCTCTCTTCCTCCGAGTGTGGCGGCCTTTCTTCCAGCATTGGCGATTGCTGCCCCGGCGTGGTGGACGGCCATCCAGCTCCGGCACCTTCCCTTGCCTTCCCTTCTCCTCCGGCTGCGTGAGGTAAGCTGTGTTTTGTTTTGTTTTTTTTATTTATCTAATTAATTAAATTATTATTATTATTATTATTATTATTATTTAAAGGTTAATATTGTTAAATAAAAATCTGAATTACTTATTAGTGTTATTATTGTTAGAATTAGTTATTAATATTTTTAGTATTAGTTAGATTATTGTTAAATAATGACATGAAAAATTGATTATTGTTAGTACTATTAGAAAATAATAAACTTAATAATTTATTTGAGGATATTAGTAGTATTAATATTGTTGATGCTTAATAAAATATGAAGACTTTGAGGGTTTTGTTTTATTATTTTATTTTATATATTTATTTCTTTATTTATGAGTTTATTAATTTAAATGTTATTATTAATTTTATTATTAGTATTCTTCATATTAATAGTAATAAACATGTTATTATTATTAAAATAAATTCAGTAAAATTTATACCTTAATTATTATTGTTATTTCTATTAATAGTATGATTCATTTTGAGATTGTTAAGATTTTTGAGAATTTAATTTTGTGATTGTACAGAATAGATAGATTGGGTTTAATTTTCATCTAAACAACTTTCATTCTACATGATTTTAGATTGGGTTTATTATCATATGTAGTATTTAATTTTGACTAGTATCTTTTAGTTAAATTTATACTAGACTATAATTAATTACGCTGGAATTGAGCATGTACTGGAATTAATTAGAATTGAGCATGTATTTTAGTTTAAATTTTTATTTTCAGTTGCACTGGAATTATTTTATTTAATTTTTTTATTTGCTTTTTAAATTACCGACGAAAAATTCCGTCGGTAATTTAAAAAAAATAAAAAATTTCAGAATTTTCGGACGGAGTTTAAATTCCGTCGGAAAAAATTGCCTACGTTCTCAATGTTGATGGAATGCCATTCCGTCGGCAATTTAATTTCCCGAAGGAAAATCCTGGCTTTCTGTCCGGAATTTTCGTCGGGAAATCTTCAATTTCTTGTAGTGAGAGGCTATGAATAAGATCTCTGAGGTGTAGGAAAAGGAGGCAGAGGGAGAGTGGAGAAAGGCGAAAATGGAGACCGAGCTGTCGGGTCTTCGAGCTAAACTTGAGGAAGCTAAAAGTGGCAAAGCCGATCTGGAGTTGAAGCTAGCAGACCTTGAATAAAAGTCTCTGGATTTGGCAGTTGATAAGTGTCTAGCTTTTAGTCAGAAGCTTTCAGATGTTGTCAAAGGGCGCTATCCCGACATGGACTGGTCTTGGTTAGATGATGTATACCCAGATGAATAGGCTGACCTGTATTTGTTTGCCTTTTAATAAAATCTAGTATTTTGTTTTGATTATCGAGTGCTGTGAACAGTTATCGTAAATAATCGCATTGTGCCATCAATTTAACATCCATACGCGAATGATATAAGTTGAGTAGTAACTAATTGAACCGATGCTCGTGTGGCGATAATGCCGAGCGAGCTCTTCGAAAAAGGAACAAAATAAATATTATCATATCAATATAACCGAGCCGGGCAGCAATTTACAGAAAATAAGTGTTTTGATGGTGTTGTGGCCGAGCTAAACGAAATACGATTTTTAGCCCAAAAATGCTCGATGGCATTATGATCGAGTGAGCTATATAGACGATCCTATTATTCAGTATGAGAATGCACGCTCTAACGGTGGCATGACTGAATTGATGTTGTTGTAATAACATTAGGTTGCTCAATGGCAAAATTGCCGAGCTAGAGCCACATTATTGCAGTTAATATAATAGAGAACACAGTTTTTCCATGAATATACCTCTTTTATTGGTGTTTTAGGCAGTATAATTGCTTTTATGGCGATAAAGCAGAGCTAAGCAAAATACAACACTAAACAAAAATGCTCGATGGCGTAATAACCGAGTGAGCGATAAAAGTGTATTGCCGAGCTAGGCAAAATATAATGCTAAACAAAAATGCTCGATAGCGTAATAGTCGAGTGAGCAATAAGAGTGTAAAGCCGAGCTGCAGGTTCGAGATTACTAATAATGGATCTTCAAATTTGAAACATTCCCTGAATGAGGGAGTATCTTTCCAGAGGAGTCCTTTAACCTGTATGCTCCACCCCTGACTTCATGTATTAAGTAAGGACGTTCCCAGTTAGGGATTAGCTTTCCCACTCCCGCAGATGTTTGGAATGCAACCACCTTCTTGAGAACGAGCTATCCGATCCTGAATGTCCTCGATCTTATGTTTCGATCGTGATAGGACGATATTCTTTGCTTGTAGGCGGCAGATTGTATCTGAGCGAACTCCCTTTATTCCTCAAGTCTATCCAGCTGACATAGTAGGTTTGTATCATTTTTGTCAACATCAAAACTCGAAGTCCGAATATTTGGCATACCGATTTCACAAGGAATAACAGCTTCTGTCCCGTATGTGAGTGAGAATGGGGTCTCTCCCGTTGCTGATCTTGGCGATGTTCGGTAAGCCCACAGAACATTGTAAAGTTCGTCTATCCAGAGACCTTTTGATGGATTAAGTCTTTTCTTCAGTCCTGCAAGAATGGTTCGGTTAGTTACCTTGGTCATGTCGTTTGACTGCGGGTGGTACATCGAAGCGAAGGAAAGCTGGATCTTCAACTCCGAGTAATATCCCCTGAATGCTGCACAATCGAACTATTTGCCGTTGTCCATTATAATGGAGCGCAGGATCCCGAACCTTATAATGATGAATTTCTGAACAAACTTGATAATGTTCGCCGGGGTGATTGTTGCTAAGGGTTTTGCTTCTACCCACTTTGTGAAGTGGTCCATTGGCACCACTAGGAATTTTTGTTGTCCGGTTGCCAAGGGAAAAGGGCCTGCAATGTCGATTCCCCACTGAGCAAATGGCCAAGGACTGTGTATTGGGACCTGAGAAGTAGGCTTTTGATGATTCAGGTTGCCGAACCGTTGGCACTTATCACACTTCCGAACTAGTTCTTTTGCATCTTTCTCCATGCTTGGCCAATAATACCCCTGCAGTAAGGCTTTCCGAGCTACCGATTGTGCCCCCTCATGTGCTCCGCAGATGCCTTCATGGATCTCTTTCAATACATAATCTCCTTCTTTCGTGCTCAAGCATTTTGTCCAAGGAGCTGAGAAAGATTGCCTGTACAACTGATCATCTATAATTGCGTAACGGCTAGATCACCGAACTACTTTGTGGGCTTGAACCTAATCCTCTGGAAGAGATCCGATACTCAAATACTGGTAAATTGGGAGCCGCCATCCATCCATCTGTTCTTGCAAATGGACCTTATATGTCTCGTGAGTTGGGGCCAATAGAATATACCAGATGATGTTTGAAACAGATGCCTAGTTCTGTAGACATACCTGCTTAGCTAAAGCATCTGCCTCCTCATTCTCTGCTGGGGGTATCTGCTCGATGGCCCACGCACATCCCAATTTCTCTAGTTGGGAGAGGAGTGCGGCCGTTAACTCTTTATATCTGATCATTGTCTGGTCCTTTACTTCAAATCTGCCAAGTATCTGGCTAACCACCAGCTGCGAATTGGAGAAAATAGTTAGCGATTCTGGTTTTACCTCGATGGCAAGCTGTAGGCCAAAGCTAAGGGCTTCATATTCTGCAACGTTGTTGGTTGCCTTAAAGGCTATGTGAGCCATCCCCCGGACTATTATCTTCCCCGGTCCAACTAGGATCACCCCAGCTCCGGCACCTATGGATGAGGATGCTCCGTCTATGTACAACTTCCAAGAGCATTGACTTGGCTCCTATGGGGGTGCATGCAACTCTGCTACAAAGTCAGCTAAGACTTGGCCCTTCATTGATGGATGTGCTTCATAACGGACATCAAACTCTCCTAGTCGAGCCACCCATTCAGTAATCCTACCAGATGCCTCCAGTTTTTGTAGCACTTTTCTGAGGTTTGAGTTTGTCTTGATTGTCATAGTGTGCGCCTGAAAGTATGGACGTAGCTTGATGACATATGTCATCAATGCAAAGGCAAGCTCTTCCAGTATGGGGTATTGCAGTTCGGCACCTCTCGAAACCTTGCTGGTGTAATAGATGGGGAACTGTTGGCTACCCTCTTCTCTTATCAGAATTGAACCCAAAGCTCCATATGAAAATGCGAGGTACATAACAGGATTTCTCCCAGCTATGGGCGACTCAGCAGAGGTGGGGTGGTAAGAAATTGTTTCAACTCCTCAAACGCTTTTTGATAATCTGGAGTCCACTCAAAACCCTTCACTTTCTTAAGGGTGTTGTAAAATGGTAGGCACCTTTTAGCCGAATAGGAAATGAATCTGCCCAGAGCTGTTACCCTTCCATTGAGTTTCTGAACTTCCCTTATCGACTTCGGTGGTTCCATCTCCAGAATGGCTTGGGTTTTTACCGGGTTAGCCTCTATTCCCCTCTTCGAAATCATGTACCCTAGGAATTTGCCAGACTGTACCCCGAAAGCACACCTTTCTGGGTTTAGCCTCTATTCCCCTCTTTGAAATCATGTCCCCCAGGAATTTACCGGACTATACCCCGAAAGCACACTTTTTTGGTTGCCAAGGGAAAAGGGCCTAAAATTTTGATTCCCCACTGAGCAAATGGCCAAGGACTGTGTATTTGGACCTGAGAGTAGGCTTTTGATGATTCAGGTTGCTGAATCGTTGGCACTTATCACACTTCCAAACTAGTTCTTTTACATCTTTCTCCATGCTTGGCCAATAATACCCCTACAGTAAGGCTTTCCGAGCTACCGATTGTGCCCCCTCATGTGCTCGATGCCTTCATGGATCTCTCTCAATACATAATCACCTTCTTTCTTGCTCAAGTATTTTGTCCAAGGAGTTGAGAAAGATCGCCTGTACAACTGATCATCTATAATTGCATAACGGCTAGATCGCCGAACTACTTTCTAGGGTTGAACCTAATCCTCTGAAAGAGATCCAGTACTCAAATACTGGAAAATTGGGAGCCGCCATCCATCCATCTATTCTTGCAAATGGACCTTATATGTCTCGTGAGTTGGGGCCAATAGAATAGACCAGATGATTTTTGAAACAGATGCGTGGTTCTGCAGACATGCCTTCTTAGCTAAAGAATTTGCCTCCTCATTCTCTGCCCGGGGTATCTGCTATGTACAACTTCCAAGAGCATGGACTTGGCTCCTGTGGGGGTGCATGCAACTCTGCTACAGAGTCATCTAAGACTTGGCCCTTCATTGATGGACGTGCTTCATAACGGACATCAAACTCTCCTAGTCGAGTCGCCCATTCAGTAATCCTACCAGATGCCTCCAGTTTCTGTAGCACTTTTTTGAGGTTTGAGTTTGTCCTGACTGTCATAGTGTGTGCTTGAAAGTATGGATGTAGCTTGATAACAGATGTCACCAATGTAAAGGCAAGCTGTTCCAGTGTGGGGTATCGCAGTTCGGTACCTCTCAAAACCTTGCTGGTGTAATAGATGGGGAACTGTTGGCTACCCTCTTCTCTTATCAGAACTGAACCCAAAGCTCCATATGAAAATGTGAGGTACATATACAGGATTTCTCCCGGCTGTGGATGACTCAACAGAGGTGGGGTGGTAAGAAATTGTTTCAACTCCTCAAACGGTTTCTGACAATCTAAAGTCCACTCAAAACACTTCACTTTCTTGAGGGTGTTGTAAAACAGTAGGCACCTTTTAGCCGAACAGGAAATGAATCTGCCCAGAGCTGTTACCCTTCCGTTGAGTTTCTGAACTTCCCTTATCAACTTCAGTGGTTCCATCTCTAGAATGGCTTGGGTTTTTGTCGGGTTAGCCTCTATTCCCCTCTTCAAAATCATGTACCCTAGGAATTTGTCGGACTGTACCACGAAAGCACACTTTTATGGGTTTAGCCTCTATTCCCCTCTTCGAAATCATGTACCCCAGGAATTTGCCGGACTGTACCCCGAAAGCACACTTTTCTGGTTGCCAAGGGAAAAGGGCCTAAAATGTCTATTCCCCACTGAGCAAATGGCCAAGGACTGTGTATTGGGACCTGAGAAGTAGGCTTTTGATGATTCAGGTTGCCGAACCGTTGGCACTTATCACACTTCCGAACTAGTTCTTTTACATCTTTCTCCATGCTTGGCCAATAATACCCCTATAGTAAGGCTTTTTGAGCTACCGATTGTGCCCCCTCATATGCTCCGCAGATGCCTTCATGGATCTCTCTCAATACATAATCACCTTCTTTCGTGCTCAAGCATTTTATCCAAGGAGCTGAGAAAGATCGCCTGTACAACTGATCATCTATAATTGCATAATGGCTAGATCGCCAAACTACTTTTTGGGCTTAAACCTAATCCTCTAGAAGAGATCCGGTACACAAATACTGGTAAATTGGGAGCCGCCATCTATCCATCCATCTATTCTTGCAAATGGACCTTATATGTCTCATGAGTTGGGGCCAATAGAATAGACCAGATGATTTTTGAAATAGATGCCTGGTTCTGCAGATATGCCTACTTAGCTAAAGCATCTGCCTCCTTATTCACTGCCCGGGGTATCTGCTCAACGGCCCATGCACATCCCAATTTCTCTAGTTGGGAGAGGAGTGCGGCTATTAACTCTTTATATCTGATCATTGTCTGGTCCTTTGCTTCAAATCTGCCATGTATCCGGCTAACCACCAGCTGCGAATCAGAGTAAATAGTTAGTGAGTCCGGTTTTACCTCGATAGCGAGCTGTAGGCCAAAGCTAAGGGCTTCATATTCACCAACATTATTAGTTGCCTAAAAGGCTATATAAGCCATCCCCCGTACTATTATCTTCCCTGGTCTAACTAGGATCACCCCGGCTCCAGCACCTGTGGATGAGGATGCTCTGTCTATGTACAACTTCAAAGAGCATGGACTTGGCTCCTGTGGGGGTGCATGCAACTCTGATACAAAGTCAGCTAAGACTTGGCCCTTCATTGATGGACGTGCTTCATAACGGACATCAAACTCTCCTAGTCGAGCCGCCCATTCAGTAATCCTACCAGATGCCTCCAATTTTTGTAGCACTTTTCTGAGGTTTGAGTTTGTCCTGACTGTCACAGTGTGTGCCTGAAAGTATGGACGTAGCTTGATGACAGATGTTGCCAATGCAAAGGCAAGCTTTTCCAGTATGGTGTATCGCAGTTCGGTACCTCTCAAAACCTTGCTGGTGTAATAGAGGGGGAACTATTGGCTACCCTCTTCTCTTATCAGAACTGAACCCAAAGCTCCAGATGAAAATGTGAGGTACATATACAAGATTTCTCCTGGCTGTGGGCGACTCAGCAGAGGTGGGGTGGTAAGAAATTGTTTCAACTCCTCAAATGCTTTCTGACATTCTAGAGTCCACTCAAAACCCTTCACTTTCTTGAGGGTATTGTAAAACGGTAGGCACCTTTTAGCTGAATAGGAAATGAATTTGCCTAGAGCTGTTACCCTTCCATTGATTTTCTGAACTTCCCTTATTGACTTCGGTGGTTCCATCTCCAGAATGACTTGGATCTTTGCCGGGTTAGCCTCTATTCCCCTATTCGAAATCATGTATCCCAAGAATTTGCTAGACTGTACCCCGAAAGCAGACTTTTCTTGGTTTAACTTTAAACTGAACTTCCTCAAAATCCCGAAAGTCTCTACGAGCTCTGTTGGTAAGCTTTCTGCTGTCTTGCTTTTGATGATTATGTCATCCACATAGACTTCTACATTCCTCCCCAACTGACCCGTGAACATCCTGTTCATTAATCTTTGGTATGTGGCCCCAGCATTCTTCAGCCCAAACGGCATGACCCGGTAGCATTAAGTAGCCCGGTGTGTGACAAAAGCGGTTTTCTCTTCATTTCTCTTATTCATAGGGATTTGGTGATATCCTATTGAGGCATCCAAAAAGGCATATTCGTTGAATCCCGAAGTGGAGTCGACCAGGAGGTCAATATTGGGCAGTGGGTAGCAATCTTTAGGACATGCCTTATTCAGGTCTGTAAAATCAACACACATCCTCCACTTTCCATTGGATTTCTTTACTAACACCACATTTGACAGCCAGTCCGGGTAGAGCACCTCCCTTATGAAATCATTTTTCAACAACATGTCAACCTCCACAGACATCGCCAACTGTCGTTCGTGAGCATGATTTCTCTTCTTCTACTTAACAGGCTTATAGTTAGATTGCACATTAAGAGTGTGACATATTACCTCGGAAGAAACTCCCTTGATGTCCGAAGGTTGCCAGGCAAACACATCTTCATATTCTAATAACACTACTACTAATGCCCCTTTTTCTTTGCCTGTTTTACTGGCAGTAATCTTGACCATCTTTCTCGGTGAGAGTTCCACCTCCTGAAGCGAATCTATAGGTTTAGCATTCCTCATTGTTGGGACATCCAACGCATCTAATGGTAAAGCCTGATCTACCTCTTTTAACATGGTGACATAAGTTTCCTGGGCTGCCTTTTGATTACCTCGAAGTATGGCCACCCCTCCGGAGACAGGTATCTTCACAAGCAACTTACGCATAGAAATGTAAGCATCCACACCAACTAAAAGAGGTCGTCCAATGATCACATTATAGGCAAGTGGTATATCAACTACCATGAAGCAGCTCCTGTAATTGCACACACTATCCTCATCCCCAAGCTACAACTCTAACATGGCCGATCCTTCCACTTTGACCGGTTGCCTCAATATGCCGATGAGTGGAGCTGACACGGCTTCTAACGTATTGGCTGACATCCCCAATGCTTTTTAGGCTTGCAAGGTGATAAGATTTACCACACTCCCTGTATCTACCAAGATCCTCTGGACCAAGTAATCTTGTATCAAGGCTTCCACAACCAATGAATCAGTGTGAGGCGTCCAAACATGGGCTTCGCCCGCCTCGAAAAAAGTTACCTTATAGCCCCTTGTGCTATGGCCGACCCCCAAAAAAAATACCTCCTTTGCCTTTCGCTTCCTAAACTCCTCGAACACATCATAATGCTTACCCCCTGCAATGACGTGGATCACCCCCGCTGGAGCCTTTTTACTTGAACTAGCTCCATTGCCTTACCTTCGCGGTAATGGAGACCTATCTTGCCCACTCCTTTCTTTACCCTTTACAAACTGTCTAAGCTTACCTATTCGGACTAAATGCTCGATTTCTCGCGTCAGCTGGCAGCAATCATTCATCTAATGGCCTTTATCCCTGTGGAAGGAACAGTAAAGGCTCTAATCTTTACTAGGATCGTCTCTCATGTGGCGCAGCCAGTTAACCCACTCATTCTCCTTCATCTAGGCCAGAATTTGGGACCTTGAGGCTGTCAATGGTATGAATCGCTCACCTTGTTTGTCACTAGAGGTCGGCTTTGTGACAAGGAAAGCTCGGTTGGTGTTGCCGGACCCTCTACCTCTAGCATCGTCTCAGCTGCCATTGTTCCTATCCTGACCTGTGTTGAATGCTCTATCTGAGTCTCTGACCTGTGAATTATACCTGAGGTGACGAGCTTCATCCATCCGGATATATTTGTGAGCTCGAGACATGAGCTCGATGAAGTCGCCTGGTGGCTTCTTACTGAGGGAGTCACTGAAATCTTGGCACCTGATATTACGGATAAGAGCATTAATAGCCACATCTAGGTTTAAATTCTGGATGTCCATAGCCACTGCATTAAATTTTCCACATAGGCTCGGAGTGCTTTCCCTTCTCTTGGTGAACCATCGTGAGGTCGGCCGAGACTTTTGCTGGCCTTATGGCAGCAACGAATTTTGTGATGAACATGTCACTGAACTACTCAAAGCTATAAATAAAGTTCTTAGAGAGATTGCAAAACCAAATCTGTGCAGAGTCGGTAAGAGTTTGGGGGAAAATCTTACACAAAGCAGCATCCTCTGTGGTGTGCACCTGCATGGTGTGGTGGAATTCATCCAAATGAGCTCGGGAGTCTGTGCTACCGCTATATTTTGGTAAATTAGGCAATCTTATCTGTGGGAAAGGGCCAGTCAGGATATCCCTAGATAGCGGAGATCAGAAACTGCCCTGATACTGCAAAGTACTGCTGTTCTGGAACTTTTGCATTCTTTCTTCGAATATTCTTTCAAACTGTTTGGCCGTCATAGTTATTTTTGTGCCAGGAGCCAGTGCACTCAGTAACTGTGGTGGTGTTTGGGCAGGGAATTGTGTTGTTACGAGCATTTGTGTGAGGTGTGTTGTAATAGAGGTATTTGTAGGTACTGCTAGTGGTGCTTGAGCCACCATAGCTGACAAAGCGGTCAAGAGAGTTTAGGCTGCTTGAGGGGTTAGGCCTAGGATTGTGGGGATATTTATGGGTGCTTGTGGTGTTGCCGGCATATGGACTTGTGTTTAGGGGAAAAGTTATCGTGCTGGGAGTGGGGAAATTTGCTCTGATTGAGTTGGTTGAAACTTTTGGATGAGCTGGCCAAGAAGGTTGGCCGGATGCCTAGGCTGCAGCATTGGGTTGGTTGGCTGATGGGGCAGCAGAGATAGGCAAATCGGGAAAAAGATCCATTGCTGACTGAAATCTTTAGAGTGTTCCACGCTCACCGCACCAAATGATAATGGTTTAAATTTCTCGAAGCGTCTTCTCAGATTAATCACTTGAAAAGTTTAACAAAATCGACGGGGTTTTCGATAATGGAAGCTCGATGATCAAGTCAATGAATTGACTAAAAATAGAGATTTTGTATAGAAAGGATTCAGCGAGAGATAAATGTACCTGTTGGTTTCCTTTATATAGAGCTCTTTTTCTAGGCCAAATAGGAAATAAGATCCCCAATAGGAGGAAATCACCATAATCTCTTTATTGGTGCTTGATTCCTAATTTGTGAGGATTTTTGAGTGATTCTTGTACTTTCCATCATTAAGAGATCAGAATCTGCACAATATCTGGAAAATACCCGTGAATGATGACTTTTTATATTCTGATATCGAGCTGTTATAGTAACCGAACTACTGATATGACAGATATCCGAATGAGCCTGGTTACCTAACTCTTCGAATGAGAGTCCGATTCACGACATATGCTCAGAGGGGCACTGCCGATCTCCTGTTCAGAGAGTCCGGTTATCATCCTAAAACTAAAAATATGTTTGCCGTAGCCCTATTTTTTAATTTTTTTTTCAAAATTACACCAAAATTAAAAAAAACCCTAACTTTGAGCACTTGAAAGGTAAAATATCGGTTTCTAGCAAGCCAACCGGTCAAACCCGCTAACTCCACTTTGACGAAAATCGAAAAATAATTAAGCAGGTTTTTAACATTCCAAAACTCAAAATATGTTTGTTGTAGCCCTATTTTTTTAATATTTTTTTCAAAATTACACCAAAATTAAAAAAACCCTAACTTTGAGCACTTGAAAGGAAAAATGATTTGGTTTCCAAGCTGATGCATCCGTATGACCAACAACAACTCCTTTAGCTTTAGAGCCATTAACACCCCTAAATGAAACCTCATAAATCTTGGTACCATTAATTTTATGGCAATAATAAATAGAGTACACATATCTTTCCTTATGGCAAACTATTTGATGTTCTCCCATCATTTTAACTCCTTTTAAATAGTGTACTCTTCTTCCTTGTTTTGTTCTTCTACCTTATTAGGAATTGTTTGAACCCTTTTTCCAAATTTTGCAATGACAAAGTCAACCAAAGATTCTAAAGAAGTAGCACATTTCTTATCTTCTCCTCTAATACTTGGTGCATCACATTCTTCAATTGTTTGTTTCATGGTTTGAGCTATTTTAGATTTACACTTAATTGAAAAATAGTTTAAAATTTTGCATATCTTATTGCTTGAAAAGGAATTAAATAGATTCTACAACTTTATATGGCAGGAAATTAGAGTCATTTGTAGTTTTGGTGAAAATAATTTTTGTCATTTTATCAGCAACGAGATCATCATATAAAAATATAAAAAGTTATTTAATTCAGTTGTCAATTATATAATTCACCATTTTATCCACCCAGACTTATTCACCTTGAGCCGTAGATTTTACTTTTCAATTTGAGTATCAGATTATTTACCCCACAGACTCTACAGTCATGCGGTTAGTTCTCTTATGCCTTGATATCATGTTAAATCTAAGTGGGTTTAAATAGTTGAGTTTAATAATAATAGGCTCCTTACTGCTTGAAAATACCTTAAACTATTTTAAAGTTAGTTCTATAAGTTTGGGAAAAGCGGTGCTTCTATTATTTACAAAACAGAGTATTTATACACAGTAGAGTACAAAACATGTAGACTTATAAATACAATAGAGAACAACAATATAAGAGTTCTAATTAGAGTAGAATACTCTATCACTGCCCCGCGAGTTGAGCAGGGGGTGAACACCAGCCTCAACTTGGAGCGCAAAAATTGAAAGTGAGATTTTATAAGAGCTTTGGTCAAAATATCTGCATTTAGATTATAGGAGTTGATATATCGCACCAACAGTTGCTTCTTAGAAACATGATCACGAACAAAATGAAAGTCTACATCAAGGTGCTTACTGCTTTAATAGAAGATTGGATTCATGGTAAGATAGGTGGCACTTAAGTTGTCACACAAAACCAGTGGCGAAGATGAGCTAACGATACCCAGTTCATGAAGTAGAATTTGTAGCCAAAGAATTTCACTAGAGATAGTTGTAAGAGCTCGATATTTAGCCTTCGTGTGGAAGATCGAGCCACTGCCTGTTGTTTCTTAAAGAACCAAGAGATTAAGTTATTACCGAGATAAACGGCAAAGCCCAAAGTTGATTTTCTATCATCAAGGGAACCAGCCCAATCAACATCCGAAAAACCATACAACTGCAGAGAAGAGGTGGAGGAAAAATGAAGACCATGATCAAGAGACCCTTTAAGATACCGAAGTATCCATTTAATTGCTGCCCAATGAACAGTTGTAGGACAACTCATAAACTGCGTCACCTTATTTATAGAAAAGGCAATGTCGGGCTGAGTTATAGTCGGATATTGTAATGCTCCTATAGTCTAGCAGTATTAAGAGGGATCCAACAGCAGTTCACCAAGCTTAGAATGAAGTTTTTCACTCGGGTTGATTGGAGTCAAAATGGGACTACAGTTAAACATCTCGGTACGCTCCAAAATGTCCAAGATGTACTTCTTTTGAGAGAGGAACATACTAGTATTGGAATAAAGGGCCTCCAACCCAACAAAATAATGTAGTTTGCCCAGAAATCCCAATTTGCGAAAAGTGGTAGTGAGACATTGATGCCACATGCGTGGAGCTTGTTTTAAGCCATACAGTGACCGCCTTAGTCGATAAACAAAATTTGGAAATTGAGAGTTAACATAACCAGGGGGTTATTGCATAAACACTATCTCATCTAGTACACCATGGAGAAATGCATTAGATACATCAAGCTGAAGGATGTGCCACTTAAATATAACAACTAAAGAAAGAACGAGGCAAACAGTTGCCAGATTAACTACTGGACTGTAGGTTTTAAAATAATGAAAACCAGGGCATTGGTGGAACCCTTTGGCAACAAGACTAGCCTTATACCTATAAATAGACCCATCAGCCTTCTTTTTGATGCGAAATACCCATTAGCAACCAATAACATTTTGAGAAGAATGAGGAGGTACAAGCTCCCATGTACCATTTGACACAAGAGCATTATATTCAACATCCATAGCCTAACACCATTCCGAAAACTTCTGAGCTTGTGTAAAAGAGGTAGGTTCAACAATTTGTCTGTGGCATGAAGAAGCACCTTTGGTTTTAAAGACCCAGCCTGAGAACGGGCAATCATAGGATGTTGCCATGAAGGAATAGGACAAGGAGAAGATGCTAAGGCAGCAGGTAAAGGAAGCCCTAGTGACGATGAGGTGGGCGAAGTAAAAAAGGTGGAAAATGTAGAGGTTGTGTGGATCCAGGTGTTTGAGGTAATGGTGAGGTAAGTAAAGGAGGTAAGGGAACAAGTTGAGTGGGAGAACTAAGTAACTCAGAAGAGGGGGCGAGAGCAGGTAGTGGAGGTGATGCACATATAGCCAGTGGACGAAAAATAATGGAAGGACCAGGCAAAGACTTATCAGCAGTATGGGTAGCTGGAGCAGCCCGTTGATCACTGGAGAAAGGATACACCTGCTCATCAAAAAGAACATGGCATGAGATATAAAATTTGGAAGTGAAGATATCAAAGCATTTATAACCTTTGTGTTGTTTACTGTAGCCAAGAAAAATACAAGGTTTAGAGGGAGTTTCAAGCTTGTTATGAGTGTAGGGACACAACCAAGGATAGCACAAGCAACCATAGACTTTGAGAAAATTATAATTAGGAATAAGACCAAACAGCTTGTGAAAAGGACTGTCAAAATTTAACTGCGCCATAGGAATGCGATTAATTGTGTACACAGCAGTGTCAAATGCAGTAGGCTAAAATTTGGATGGAACTTTGGCATGATGCATGAGGGCAAAACTGGTTTCAACAATATGACGGTGTTTACGTTCAGAACAACTATTTTGTTTTGGTGTATAAGGGCAAGAAATACGATGATTAGTGCCATGTTAACTTAGATATTTCGTGAGATTTGAAATTCCCCTCCCCAATCTGATTGAAACGATTTTATAGGACAACCAAAATACTTTTCCACAAGCAATTTAAATGAGTGGAAGGTGGAAAGAACATCAGATTTTGATTTCAGAAAATAAATCCATGTATACTTACTGTAATGATCATAAATGATAACATAATAATGAGAACCATCATGCCCAAGTGTAGAGGAGGGACCCCAAATGTCCGAACAAATTAGTTCTAATGGTGCTTGTGCAATAAAATTTGAAGAAACAAAAGGCAATTTATGGATTTTACTAACTGAACAAGCATGACATAAATTACTAACATTCTTTGAAGAACAAGAAATATTATTAAAAGATAATAATTTGCGAATAATTGGAATGGAAGCATGGCCTAATCTAGCATGCCAGGTAGGTAAAGAAGCACAATTAATTCGAACAACTGGAGAAGAAAGCAAGCACAGTGAGTAAAGACCACGACTACTCTGGCAGCAATGAAGAACCTGCCTCATTGCCAAATCCTTAATAAAAAAACAATTAGCAAAAAATTCAATGGAAATAGGATAAGTATTAGTGAGAGCAAAAACAGATAAGAGGTTATTTTGAGAGGAAGGCACATGAAGTGTATTACGAAGATGGAGAGAAGAGTTATTTAACTTTAAGGTAGAATGACAACATGAAAGATAGGAAGAGAAAGACCATTACCTAAGGTGACTTTTTTTGGACCTTGATATTTAGAGTGAAGAGCAAGATTATCCATGTCTCTAGTGAGATGGTGAGTAGCTCTAGAGTCAACTACCAATGACCGAGACGTGAAATTGGAAGTTGGTTTGATAGATGGGCTTTCTCGGGTAGATTTTGGAGAAGGGCAGACAGGGGCAATATGTCCAATACCATGGCAATTATGACAAACACTAGTAGAAGTGTCCACATTACTGAAATAAGAGGTATTGTTATTGTAATTACTAGGAGGTTTGTTGATATTACCAGAACCATGGCCTAAAATACCACGCCCTGTACCAATATGTTGCTGAAAATTGAAATTATTACCGTGACCTCTATTGGATCGATTGTTATTCTAGCCATATCCTCTGTAATGACCACCACGGGTGTAGTTGATAGAAAGAGCCACAGGGTCAGTTGTATCAGCCTCCAACTGATGTTCTTCACTTAATAGAAGACCAACAAGATCATTAAATTGCACTGGTTCAAGATATACTTCTAGAGCCCTCATAAAGGGACGGTAAGAGGGTCCAAGACCCGATAAAATAGCATCAACAAGATTACCTAGAGATAATTGGTATTGCAAGACTGAGATTTGATTTGTGATTGCCTTTGCCTTCTGAACAAAGACCGAGATGCTGTCATTCCCTTGGCGTAAAGAGTGTAGCTGATTTTGCAAATTGTTGATGTGAGATCTCGAACCTGTTGAATATGCTGTGACAATCTTGTTCTCTGCATCACGAGCTGTATTTGCACCAACCACTTGGGAAAGTATATTTTCAGATAACGAAGACACAATCCAACTTAAAACCTGTTGATCCTAGCGTCTCCACTTCGCAAACTCAGGATTAGGTTGACTGGTTGGTAGCAAGCTGGGAGGAGGAGCACTATTGCCATCAATATGCATTTCTAGTTCACAGGCAGTGAGTAATGGCATGAGTTGGGTTCGCCATAGAAGAAAATTGGAGCTGGTTAATTTTATGGTTAATTGACTTGAGAGACTTGCAGAGAATGGAAGAGATTATAGAGGTGTTAGTTGTGAGAAGGCTATTGCTGGACAGGTGGGTGATTCAATGGCTAGATTGGTTGAAGATTCAATGGCAGGACTGGTTGAAGAAATTTCAGCATAGGAAGTACTCATGGTGATTTTGGTTTTTAAACCCTAATGTGCTCTGATACCATGTAAGTTTGGGAAAAGCGGTGCTTCTATTATTTATAAAACAAAGTATTTATACACAGTAGAGTACAAAACATGTAGACTTCTGAATACAATAGAGTACAATAATATAAGAGTTCTAATTAGAGTAAAATACTCTATCAAGTTCTACTTTAGTTATAAACCTTTTTTATTTCCTTTGAAATTATGAAAAAAAAAACAAATTGATTAAAGTATAGAACTAACCAGGCTGCAGAGGTTCTTTCATAAAGTTAGGCAACAGAGTGTTTGGTAACATTGATTTCCAATACTCCCTTGCAGGTAGAGAAGCATGGCTTCCTTTTAACACAAGCTGACTTAGTGACATATTTATGACATCTATGATATAAGTTTCCTGCTGGAGTTCCTCTCATCAGTGACATATTTGGTAATTTTTTGGGTAGCAGTGGCAGAGAGACATTAGCTTGATGGCATAATTTTTTTCATGGTATTCTCATTTATTAAAATCTCTGATCAATTAACATGAAATCATTCTATAGTATCTGTTCTGTCCTTCAACAAGAAGGGTTTGCTCAATGTCTAATGCATTGTCTTTACTTTTTGTTATAATTTTCTGTTTATAGTAAAGAAGATTTTTAGGTCTTTTTTACTTTGGTGCATGGTTTTAGTCGAAATTGGTTTTATAATTGCAAAACATTGATTTTGATGATGATGACGGCGACTATAATGACATGGGTGATGGAAACAATGGTATACACGTTCAACTCATGAGCTCCACAGCATGCTACCAGCATGGAATTTTAACTAGCTTGAGTGTAGTTTCACATTAGTCTGTTGGTGACATATTTTAGAATAAGTAAATTTCTGGATCTAACAATTTTGTAATCTTGCAGATGAACCTGAATATTAGATTTCCAATGGAAAGCTTTTTCCTGGTCTTCATCCAATGGTTTTGCTGTGAGTTATGAATACATGGAAGCATATTCTCAATGGTGGTAATCCAATCTCAACCCGGCATTATTCATAGTGGTAAAAAAATATGACTTTTTTTTTTCTTTTACGCTCTAACTCCATTTGAAAGGGCTCCAGCTCAATGATAGAAATAGAGACTATTTGAGTTATGCAAAGGAAATGATCAGTCTTTTACAAGATAAGCATATTAGCTAATCTATATATTTCTCTAATCTTCATGCTGCTCTCTAACAAATTTTGTACATCATTATAAATGAAGATGAGATGCAGAATTTTGTGGCACACAAAAACACACACATGAAAGGGCTATTAAGCATGGAAAATCAGGATTCTAAGACATGAGTGGCTTTGATGCGAGCAATAAAAGCTGAAGTTCTATCGTTGATGCGAGCCCTGTTGAAGAAAATGCAGAAATTAAGGGTTAATTTCACTTATGGTCACTCAACTTATCACTTATCGTGCAAAAGTAACCAACTTTTTTTTTCCGACTTAAATGTCACTGAACTTCTAACATTTTTGCAAAAAAGTCATGTAAACCGGAATCCGACGAGGACCCTTGTCGGATTGATGACATGGCATGCCATGTTAAAAACTACGTGTCTTTAATAGTATCTCCAACAAATGCTACATCTGGGTCAATTTCGCTCACGGTCACTCAACTTATCATTTATCGCGAAAAAGTAACCAACTTTATTTTCTTCCAACTTAAATGTCACTGAACTTCTAACATTTTTGCAAAAAAGTCATGTACCTACTATTCGTCACCACATGTCATATGCCATGTCATCAATACGGCAAGGGTTCTCGTCGGATTTCGATTTACATGACTTTTTTGCAAAAATGTTAGAAGTTCATTGACATTTAAGTCAAAAAAAAAGTCGGTTACTTTTGTGCGATAAGTGATAAGTTGAGTGACCGTGAGTGAAATTGACCTAAAAATTAGTAAGTCACGTGTTTCTCGTTTTGACATTTTTCTTGAATAAGTCAATTACCTATCCTATTTTGATGGGTAGTTGATATATGTCTTAATTTTAGGAGATTGATCATTTAGTTGCTTAATTTATGGAAATTCAGTTGTATTTTGCACTATTTAAATGTTTTTAGCAGAATTAATAAAATAAAGTTTTTCTGTGATCTTCATGTGTTGTTCTTGCCCACAATCTGTTTGATAAATTACCTGAGTGAATTCATTTTTCAGTTGCTCTGCCTCTCTTGATTTTGTAGTCAAGCAGAGAAGTTCCTGCTATTTGTTTATAACCATATCACAAGATTAACATCTAGTATCAAAGCTACCGTTATAGAAAAGGGCAAACAACACATCAGGCATAAATTCGACATTACCCTAGATTCCATTATTCAAAAGGTGTGACTATAAAATTTGGAGCTTCAAAATGAAGACTCTCTTCATTTCGCAGGACTTGTGGGAGTTAGTAGAGAATGGTTACAATGAAGCAGAGGTTTCAGCTGAAGCTCTTAAAGAGTCCAAGAAGAAAGACGCCAAATCTCTTTTTTTCATTCAACAAACTGTTGATGATAGAATCTTTCCAAGAATTGCAACAGTAAGAAAGTCGCGAGATGCATCGAATGCACTAGAATTGGTCTATCAAGGGACTGCTAAAATTCAATCTGTCAAGTTGCAGACATTGCAGAGACAATTTGAAGAGTTTTCCATGAGGGATGGTGAGACCATGAAGACCTATTTTTACAAAGTGCTGTAAGTTGTAAATCGAATTCACAAGTATAGAATCAGTTGCCGGAACAAACTGTTGTTGAAAAAGTATTGAGAAGTCTTCCACAAAAATATAATCATGTGGTGGCAGCCATAATAGAATCGAAGACCTGTATCATTTCACAACGGCTGAATTACTTGGTTCACTCTAATTTCATGAGAGCATGTTAAAAAAATGAGAAGAAGGTAATGTCCAAAATGAATTTCACACTAAGATGCATTTTACTAAGATGAATTTCACACTAATATGAATTTTACACTAAGATGAATTTCACACTAAAATGAATTTCACACTAAGATGAATTTCACACTAATATGATCATGGAAGATTTGCTGGCCATGGATGTAAAGGGAGGAGCAATGGTCGAGGAGGAGGTTATGGAAGCTATCATCGAAACAAAGATTTTAGGAGCAGTGGTGAAACTCAAAATCAAAAGCCATTATGTTTTTGCTATAAGAAGCCTGGTCACATTGCAAAATTCTATCGACTTAAAGCTGAGCATGCAAAGTTTACAGAAGAAAAAGGAAATGAAGATGAGCTTAAAAGCTTATTTATGGCCTGTGTTACTGGAGATGGATGCTCTTTAGATGTTTGGTATATGGACAACGGATGTAACAATCATAAGACAATAGATTTAAGTGTCTTCATCAGCTTAGACAAGTAAATCAGGAAGCGGGTGAAGATGGGAGATGGTTCAGTCCGTGAAGCAATAGGAAAAGGAGTTATGAAGATTTAATCTGATGGTGCCAGTAGCATTAAAGATGTTCTATACATACCTGATTTAGATACCAACTTGTTAAGTGTGGGGCAACTTTTAAGAAAAGGTTATGCTCTTGTGTTTGAGGACATGTCATGCACTATTTTTTTTTCAGACAGAACTAAGAAACACATGTTGTTTAAAGTATCTATGGCTGATAACAACATGTTTCCTCTCTCGCTGGAGTATAAGGATCAAGCCTTTATAGTAACTTTGGATGATAAAAATTGGTTATGGCACCTTAGGTATGGGCACTTAAACTTCAATAGCTTAAAACCTTATCTGATCAAGCTTTGGTGGATGATTTGCCTTTGATTCAGCATGGAAATGACATAAGTGAAAGCTATATGTTTGGAAAACAACATCAAAAGGCATTCCTAAAAGGATTTGCAAGGAGAGCAGCAAGTCCCATAGAGCTGGTTCATGCAGATTTATGTGGGCCTATGAAAACTCCTTCTTTGAATGACAGCTTGTATTTTATTTTATTTGTTAATGATTATAGCAGGATGACTTGGGTATATTTTATTAAAGAAAAATCTGCAGCATTTTTTATTTTTAAAAAGTTCAAGAACTATGTTAAGAAGCAAAGTGGGACTGCATTGAAGGTCTTGAGAACTGATCGAGGAGGAGAATTCACTTTAGTTGAGTTCACTAATTTTTATGAAGAATGCGGCATCAAGAGGCAACTGACAGCTAGATACATACCCCAACAAAATGGTGTAGCAGAGCAGAAGAATATAAGTCTAGTAAAAATGGCAAAATATATGTTGAATGCAAAGGGCCTTCCAAAATGTTTTTAGTTAGAAGCTGTTCACACAGCTGCTTATCTTCTTAATTGAAGTCCAACATCAGCCTTGCATAATCAAACACTTTTTGAAGCATGGAATGGGTGGAAACCAAAGGTAATTCACTTCATAGTCTTTAGTTTTGTTTCTCATGTGCATGTTCTTTCTCAACAAAGACACAAGCTTGATGACAACAGTGTCAAATGCATATTTTTGGGTTATAGTGATGAAACTAAAGGGTATCGTTTCTATGACCTATAACTAAAAAGGTTGTTGTTAGTCATAATGTTGTGTTTGATGAAAAGAGTCAATGGAAGTGGGATGAGAAACAACGCTACCTAGAATTATTTGAAGGGAGTGATGATGTTGCTAATACACTTGTGAACCCTAAGGAAGGTAATGGTAATGATTCAGATCTTTCAAATCTGTCCTACCCACATAGCACATCAACTATATCTTCAAGCTCAAGTTATACACCTCCAAAGAAGTTTAGATCTTTGAAGGAGATATATCAAAGAATAAAATGCTGCCAAATTGCACAAATTCAAGAGCCAAGTTGCTTCAATGATGTTGTTAATTCAAAAAAATGGTGTGATGCCATGGATGAAGAAATGAAGGCCTTGGAAAGAAACAAAACATTGGAGCTTGTTGATTTACCAAAAGAAAAAGAGGTGGTTGGATTAAAATGGGTTTACAAACTAAAATACAAAAATCGGATGGCTCAATTCAAAAATATAAAGCGCGGCTGGTTGCTCGTGGTTATATGCAGCGTGAAGGTGTTGATTTTGAAGAAACATTTTCTTCGGTTGCCAGGTTTGACGCTATAAGAGTTATTTTGGCTATAGCTGCTCATTGTAAGTGGAATGTTTATCAATTTGATGTAAAATCAACTTTTCTAAATGGTGTTTTGGAAAACGATGTCTTTATGGAACGACCACCAGGTTATGAAGTGAGAGGTCAAGAGATGAAGGTGTGCAAGCTGAAGAAGGCTTTATATGGTCTTAAGCAAGCTCCAAGGGGTGTTGGGGTGTTACAATTTTATTGGACACAGAGCATAGGTTTAGGCAGTTCAGGACTATAGAATGTTAGAGTATAGAGTTGATATGTATGAGTTTGTCTAGTGTTCTGCTGAATGCAGATGCTATTTTTGTAGAGTTTAGATAGAGTTTGATCTTAGTGAAGATGTAAGAGAGATGACAGGTAGTGTAAACCCCTGTTTGTATTGATCTGCATATGCCTGAGCAACCTCGAGTTGAAGGGTTAGGTCCTGCTTAGGATAACCCGATATTGGTGCAAGGACTGATGCATCTGATTAATAGATTGACTGCTCTGAAGGCTCCTACGAACCTTATAAGAAAGAGAGGAGCAAAGGAATTCAGTGGTACTTTATTGGATCAATCAGATTGTGACGCGCGCTGAACCCCGCGGTGCCTTGAACGGCCCGCTTTTAGGGCAAAGTACGGGAGAGGTTCATGAAAACTTGTAAGGAATTACAAGTGCGTCCAATTTGGGCAACAAAGAGGTTTCTTGGAGTCGCTACCTAATAGAACATAGGGAAAGGTCATCTAGCCTCAGTGAGCCTAAGATAGTGCTGCTATGTCCATTTTGGGGAGGCCCCACCCTAAAAGAACATTAGGATGGCCCTCTCGCCTCGCACTTGGGCAAGCCAGAGGTGTCTTGGAGGCCCCACCCTAATAGAACATTAGGATGGCCCTCTCACCTCGTGGAGCCTAGGACTATGCAAGTTGAGCCTTTTTCGGGACACAAGAGGTATCTTCAAGGCCCCACCCCAATAGAACATTGAGATGGCCCTCTTGCCTCGTTGAGCCCAAAGACCAAAGAAGGTTTGGGACTTTCCATTTATTCATATCTTGGTTAAGTTTATAATTGAGTTTTGAATTTAGCGTTTCATCCCATTTCTCATTCAATTCAGTGCAATTTAATTAAAGCGCATGTTCGACCACATAAGGATAGCGGTAAGCAAGTGCAAAATTGAAATAAAGTACATAAAAGTAAGTTATAACAAAACTAAGGGCGGAATACAACCCCCATTGTATGTAAAATATAAATCATACATAAAACGGGCTATTCATTAAGGATGAGGACATTGGTCCTCACATGCATGGTTAAAGAAAATAATCTTAAGGTGATAATTTATTATGAATCGAAAAACTGGGATATTGATCCCATTTTTATTAGAAAATGTTTCAAGTTAATTAATAGAAGTATTTTTGTGATTTTCTGTTTAGCGTGCCTAAAATAAAGAATTTTATTTGGAATTACATTTGACAAAATAAATAGAAAGGCCAAATAAAGCAAATAATACAAATAATAAAAATAAAATAATCAAACCCAACGAGGCTCTTGGATCTCGCCGTTCGCTCGCGTGAATGTCCAAAAAGGGAAAATAGATATTGGAGTCAAAAACAAATACAAAAAATTAATGTTAGTAACCAAGTTAATTAAATCAATTAAACATATAATAAATAATAAAATAAGATAAAATAAAATAAAATAAAATAATATGACATCAAAATGACAAATGAATTAAAATATTAATAAATTAAAATAAATGAAAAAATGCATTATGAATGACAAAAGAATTGAATGATGTGATTGAAATGAATAAAGCATGTTAATGAAATAATAATAATAATAATAATAATAATAATAATAATAATAATAATGATGATGATGATGATGATGATGATGATGATGATAATAATAAAAAAATTATAATAAAAAAAATGAAAAAGAACAAATTGTGTAAGAGAAATAAAAATAATTGAATAAAATAAGTAATTAAAATGAAATAAATAGTTGAATAAATAAACAAATTGATTAAATAAATTAGATAACACAAATATATATACAATTGAATAAATACAACAAATAAATAAAAATTTACATGAACAAAATAATATATAAACATATCAAATAAAACAAATATACAAATAATAGAATAAATAAATAAATGAAAACAATAAAAATGTATATGTTAATAAATTAAATATGAACAAAAATAAAATTAAAAATTAAAAATGAGAAATCAAATCCAAAATGTTTACTCTCACAGTTCAAATTCGATGAGGGAAAAAAGTTGATTGATTTCCTTTCTTTATTTTGCAAACTTAGAATTCAAGATTGAAAAAAAATTGAAATTTTATTCCAAAAGAGAAAATTTGATTAAAATTGATGAAAGAAAATAAAAATTCTCAAGAACAAAAAATTATTCTCTTTGTCTAAAGAATGATTTTTATTGATTAAAAATGAAAATGTTCCCAAGAACAAACAATTACTATATTTGTCTCAAGAAAAAAAAATATTTATGAAAAATCTTATTTTTTAGAAAATCAAATGAAAAAATCGGATTACAAGAACAAATAATTATTTTGTTTGCCACAAAATTCAATTTTCATAAAAAAAGGATTCCAATAAAAAATCTTTGAACAAAGTTTAATTGAAAACAAAAAAACAAGTCAAAAAAATTGAATTTTGAGAGCAAATAATTGTTTTATTTGTCCCAAAATTAATTTTCATCAACAAAATTCCATCTAAAGTTCTTAGAAGAAATTTTATTTTAAAAAGGAAGAAGAAGAATTGAACTTTTCAATTTTTATTTTCTTTTTGTGGGGAAAACCTAAAAAATTTAGAGAGAATTTCTTTTGAAGAAGAAGAAGAAGAAGAGAAAAAAAAAAAAGAGAAAAAACCCTAAAAATCAATCCCCTTTTTAGTTTCATCATTTTCTATTTATATGAAGAAAAAGTAAAAAACCTAACCAATTAATGAAAAAATATTAATTAAATCAGATATTATTTATTTTAAATTTTAAAGATGGAAAAAATCATTAAAAACCCTAAAAATGGGATAGAAAATCAAATTTGGGTGAAAAAATAGGAAAAAACTAATATTTGGACGAAATTGGCATTTTTCGGTGGAATAGGGGAGACCGAAGCCCGTCGGCATGCGCGATGAGCGTCGGTCGCGCATGCTAGAGCTCTAAGCAGGGCGCCGTGCGCAGGCGCTGCGCGGCAGGGCGCGCTGACACTCGCGATTTTTTTATTTTAAATTTAACTAAAAATACTAAAATTTCTAAACCCCATTTTTCAAATCTAATTTTCAAAATATATTTTTATTATTTTTTATTTTTCATTCTAAAATGCGAATTTGATAAGGAAATCATCATTTTTAACCTTTTTGCCTGTGAGCAGGCATCTTATCATAATTTTGTAACTCCGATTTGGGCTGTCTCAGAACCCGGTGTAGAGGTGTCTACACCGATGTAGCTGAGTTTTGGCTAGAGACGACTGGAAGAATTTTACAAGAGATTAATTGCCCACTGAACCAAAGAGTAGATTGTGTTGTGTCATTGCTACGGGGTTTAGCATATGACTAGAGAAAGCTGGTTATGAGAAATCCTCAACGTCCGGTTGAGTTGACTTGGGATTTTTTCGTCTATAAGTTCAAGGAAAAGTATGTGACTAAAGCTTATTGAGAAGCGAAGTGGGAAGAGTTTATGAGTTTGAAGCAAAGGAACTTGACAATGGGCGAATATGAGAAAGAGTTCAGTAGGTTGAGTAAGTACGCACCTGATGTTCTGCTCACTGAGGACTTCAAGTGTTGACAATTTCAAGATGGATTAAGAGAGAGTATTAGAGGGCCGTTATCGGCAATGGCTGCCTTATAATCAATTAGTTACTACAAGTTAGTGTTGGCAGCCATGAAGTTTAGAGGAGTCAGAACTACTGAAGCAAAAGAGAGATCAGAAGAGGAAAGCACAAAATAGAGATATGAGTGGAGCCAAGAGGGCGAGGGAAGCTGTTAGTGGACAGGCTGTTAGAGAGGCGGCCCAAGCGCCTACTTCAATTAGAAGTGTTATGCCACCTCCTAGTAGAGGTAGTACAGCACCACAGTGTGATCACTGTCAAAGGCATCATGGGGTCCAGTGTGGAAGCTTACCGGAGCCTGCTTAAGTATGGCATCATGGAACACATGTAATACCCCAAAGTGTACCCTAGAAGGATTAATAGTGTTAATTGCATAATAGGGTACAAAAGTGATTAAGTGAATAAGAAATTAAATGTATGCAATGATGTAATTGAAAGGAAAGTTGGGAATTAAATGACAAAACTTAAGTGAGGTACTGATTGGCTTTTTGCCAAGAGACTATATGGAAGATTTTGGTTTGGTTGTGGAGTGGAATCCATGTGTGAGGAGAGGGCAGTGCCAACCAATTCCCTACATGCAATATATAGTGGAATTAAGAGGCATAAATTATATTGTGATTCACTTTGTTCCGGCCATTCCTCCTTTCCCCTATTTCCGTATTTCTTCTTCATCTCATGATATTTAGTTTCATTTCCTTTTCAATTGAATTCGAAAATTTGAATTAGATTGGTGTGAAGAAGTAAATCAATAAGGTAAGTAAGGGTTGATAGCTTGAGTATATTCTTCTTCTACCCCTTTCTATTGATGTGTTTATGTGGGTTTGAGTAATGGACTAAGAGGGTATTTTGATTGATTGTGCAAGAATTGGATAAGAGGAGAGCTAAAGGCAAGGAGAAGGTCTAGCTAGTGAAAGTGTTCTTCAGCCTGCTTTTTGAGGTTTGGGATACATGCGGTTATGTGTTATTCTTGCTTAAGTAAAGTGTATATAAAGTGTATAATTGATGTGTGAATACATGGTTAGAGAACTGTGTGTGATTATGAGTTAATTGATTGATGATATAGTTGAAATATATAATTGATTTGTGTTGAATTGATGATTGAACTGTTATGAGATCACAACCAAAGTATGAACCCTAGTGTTAGGGAAAATTCTGCTTATAGCTTACCAGAACTCCGTATAGTGTTTTGGTCATAACTGGATTTTGAGAACTCCAAATTGCGTGTTTATAGCGCTATTTGAACCATGACTTCCATAGCTATAAAAGTCATAGAAATGACTATGAGCTAATTCTAGCTACAAGATCCTTAAAAATGGCCAAAACAGAGGTGTCTTTATTTTGAAGGGTTCATGGAAGCAGTATAGATTTTTTTAACTCATATCTGATGATGTAGAAGTCCAAATGACCTGAAACTTATCCCATTTAAAACTTAACATCCCAGGAAATAAATGTTAAGAAGGGACTTTGGCCTAAAATTGAGGTTGAGACATCGGTATAGGCTGTACAAAATTGAGGAGTGAAACAGTCACGAGGTTCTGCTTCTGTTTTGCTTACTTTGGTATGTCACAGTCACAACCAAATGGTTGCCACCGTGACCTGTAACACCTCGTAACCACCCTAGTAGAGTGAGCCTTGTGTGTGTGTATATGTGTGTGGGTTATGTTGAGCATGTGTTTATTTTGTTAAATTAATTTGTTATTACTCTTTAATTGGGTTATGTTCTAATGTGGGTGTGTGTATGGGAGTAGGGTGTGAGTTAAGAGATTAGAATTGGGTAAGTGATAGAGGAGGAGAGTTGAATGTGTTTTCCCTTTTGAGAGAGTGACATGTGGCAAGTGAGAGGATAAGGATTGGGGAAAGAGAGAGTGATTTCAGCTGGTTTCCTTTCTTCTTCACATTTCTTCTTCTTCTTCTTCTTCCTCTTTCCCATTACCTTGCTTCTTATCGTCCTTTATTCTTTATTTCTTCTTGAATTCTTCTTTTTTCTACAAATTATAGTGAATTTTGGGTAGCCTAAGCTGGTGTGGTAAGTGATAAGTGCTAATCTTCCTTCTTTTTCTCTAGATGAGTTTTTGTAATTGTAATTTAGGGTTTGAACTTGTTTGGTGTTGTTGGGTTTTGTGGTTCAGAGAATCCTCCTAGAGAATCCAAGGGCAAGGAAGTAGCGAGCGGGAGTGGAGCCCCTTGATTGGAGGTTCATTAATTCCAGGTTTGGGAATTTGCTTTGATTTGATGTTCATATATGGGTTTTGAGATATGCATGAAATTCTGGAGTTTATGATGTGTAAATAGGCTTGTAATGGTACATATGATATGGGTTTTGAGTTTTGATGAGTTAGGTAGCATAATTAATGAATTATTGAATCAAATATGAAGTTGATTGAACTTTGGTTCATAATTTTCTGGTTTTGTGATTTTTGAGATCTTGATTTGTGAATTGATGATTTATTTTGGAATTAATAGTGGAAATATGTTGTTTGATGTTGGTTATGGTGTTTGGAAGGCTTAATTTGAGGTAAGATGGAGTTGGAAGTGATTTGGGTTAAAATGGTTTTGGTTTGGAGGGAAATTCTGGGTTTGCATTTTGCTGGGGACTAGAAATCCCACGAGCGCGACAGAAGAGGATTTCCAGCTCTCGCATGTTTGGCTTGAAAAATTATTGGCCGTCCGACTCGTGCTTCCTTCCATGTGTGCAAGTTGTGCATCTCAGCAGGGCGATGGCAGCAGGTGAGGATCAGCACGACTCGTGCTGTTGTGACTTCCTCAGCATGTCGTGCTCTGAAGCACGACTGGGGTGGAGAGACATCCGACACGGGTTGTGTCCCTCAACATGACTCGTGTTCGATGCCTTTCTATCGCGAGCGCAACAGAGACCCCCCATTCTGCCCTGTTTTCTCTCGTACCAACTTTTCCAAAAATGAACTTCAAATATCTTTTTCTTGTCTTTTTCCTACCGTTTGTTATGTGGATTTGTTGTATGACTATATTTATATAAATTATGCCTGATAAATTATATATATTGCGAATTGAGACATGATTTGGTTTATGCATGACCTGCTAGAGTCGAATAAGTGGATAGTTAGGCATGCCTAATAGAGTTAGTGTTGTTGCAGCTAGTGTATGATTTGGACCCTGACCAGGTCCCCCGATTGGATCTTCGTGATCCCTGTGTACTGAATCTACGCAAAAATGTTTTTGGAACAAAATTAAAAAATTATTTTGATACCTTCGAGTATCTATGTGCTATGAGAATAGTGTTGATACCTTCGAGTATCTATGAGTACTCGTTATCCACTATTTTGGTTAAAGCAGGTGCAATGTTGTGATTGTATATGAATTCCGAAGTATGGTGTATTATGATGAATTGTATACAGTGTGTGAGCATATGAATATTGCGATTATTGTGTTTCTATGCATTGACATATTCCTTGAGAACACAATACTTGACTGTGCCATTCGCTTGTGATTATTTGTTGATGCCACTGTGAATGGTCGTTGTACCAGCGACAACCATGCCCTGAACCTGTGAATGTTGCCCCTATGGAACATTAATTTCAAGACTTTCATATGCGATGATATCGGATTGGGATGATTGAAAGGCGAACAAATGTTGATCAAATATATTATGATCCACATGTAATGCAAATACCACCACCCATGTCATGGCCTTATCAAGAAACGGGAGTTACTCATCAGTTTGAAGTGGGGGGCACCAATTATATACCGGGTGATATCGGTGGGCCTAGCAGCTCATACCATGGGATACCAATGTCAGTTCCGATTGAGCAACTACCGGATGCATTCGCACTTCCTGCATTTAATTACACAATCCAGCCCAACACAAGATGTGTATGAAAATGAATTCTTCGAACAATTATTTGGAACACTGGAACAGGTGAATCCTCAAACAAGTTCTGAAGGACCTTCATTCACTAATTTCAATAATGATATTATGGGTGAATATTTTGGACCAAGTAATGCACAAGAGGGCGATGCACAGCATGGTGAACGACAACGATGTTATTCTGGATGAAATAGAAGGCCGACTAGATGTGGCACAAGGTCACATTTCATTAATTAAACTTCCAAATTTGTATTAATATGTATGTGTTTTTGGAAATTGGAATTAATAATAGAGCCCTTATGTTTCATTACCCATAAGGTTTAAAAAAAATAAGTGAACAAAGTTCCATCTCTCATTTCACGCGATAATGAAATAAATTTAAAGCTCATTCATTCACATAGGAAAGCGATAAATAAAGCAGTAAATAAATAAATTCCAAAATAAAAATTGGGACAGAACAATCCCCCAAAATAAATAATAAATAAAAGGAAATGGGACAGAACAATCCCCCAAAATAAGAAAATATAAACAAACAAATAAATAAACGCATAAAATAAATTAAAATGCAACATATATAAATCAGGTCATGAATTTTAGGAACATTGGTTCCTTTTTTATTTATTAGAAAAATGGAGAACTATTTTTGGGGTATTGATTGATGAAAACCGGGATGAGTGATCCCATTTTATGAAAACTGGTTTTCCATTTGAAAGCGTGATTTTTATTGGCTAAAATAGGACATTGGTCCATTTTATTAAGAAAAAATCCCAAATTATTAGTTATTAGAAAAACATGATTTTCTATAAGTGCGGATAATTAAATATATTTTACATACAAAATAAATAAAAATAAAAATAAAAATAAGACAATATACAGAAAATATAAGGAAAATGCAAACCCGAAAATTTAGATGGTCTTCAATTCCTCGGTCCTTCGACCCGAGCACGAATGTAACTCGCGAAGATAAATAATTTTTAAGACAACAAAA
Source organism: Excoecaria cochinchinensis (assembly GCA_947683425.1). Taxonomy (NCBI): domain Eukaryota; kingdom Viridiplantae; phylum Streptophyta; class Magnoliopsida; order Malpighiales; family Euphorbiaceae; genus Excoecaria; species Excoecaria cochinchinensis. The sequence goes on from CANTUQ010000069.1 coordinate 1,989,909, forward strand.
CAACAAAAAAATGGCATTAAAAATATTAGTAATAATTCAAAAAATTAACAAAATAAATATAAAACTAGAGAACATACAAAAATAATTAATAAATGTATATGAGATAAAATAGGTTAAATTATACATGTCAATTTAATATGCAAACAATTCACATGTGAGATAGATTAAAATAAGTCATGCTAGAATAATAATAATAATAATAATAATAATAATAATAATAATAATAATAATAATAATAATAATAATAATAATAATAATAATAATAATAATAAGAAGAAGAAGAAGAAGAAGAAGAAGAAGAAGAAGAAAGATGACAACAATACTAAGAGATATATTAATAAAATAATAATAATAATAATAATAATAATAACCCTTTAAACCTATTAGTATGAAATGCTAATAATAATTAGACTAGATAAATAATAATAGAAAAGTAAAATAAAATGACAAATTAGAATAGGACAAAGTAACCATAAAGAAAGAAAGTTAAAACACTACAAGAAATTAACGATTTCCCGACGGAAAATAAGCAATTTCCGTCGAGAAACTAATTTGCCGACAGAAAAAATTTCCGTTGGCAAATTAATCGTAGGGAATTATTCCCGATGGAATTATTTCCGTCGGAAATTTAATAAAAATTTTAAAATTTATTTTTTAATTAGTTATTTAACCTGTAATATTAATTGCAAAATAATGAAAATGACGATAATATCTAAATTTTAATATCGAATACAAATTAAATATAATAATTGTACTAATCATAAAGTTAATAAGCATTTAGCAAGATCATAATATTTACATATGTCTATTTCAAAATCCTAAACTAAGATGATGGTGGCGGCGGCAGCTGACGAGTATGATCAGACTGCTGCGATGATGAGGCGACCATACCTTTCAAATTAGCCACCGAGCTTCTGAGTCTTGCCACCAAGCTTCTGAATCTTGCCACTGAGCTTGTGATTGTTACAATTCAGATTTCAGCTCACTAACAGTATTTCAAAGTTCATGTACTTCCTGGAGGCAGACCATCTGTTAGATGCGACTGTACTTGAGCTAGAGGAATGCGAGGGACAGGACCTGGCCAAAGAACCGAAGCCAAATACCCATCCTCGCTGGTCTCTACCACCAGCCACTTCATAATAAATCTGATTCGCATCAACATTACCGGAATTCTGTGAACATTGCTGAATTGTGTCTTGAACTTGTTCCTGTCGTAAAACAAATGTTTTATAATAAGCAACGATTAATAATAACTAATATTAAATATTTGTAAATTATAATACTTTTGACATACATATAAAACCCTTGACCGAGAATTGACGAACGTTTGACCATCATGATTTTTGGTGTGGGTGTGTAAAAAGACCTCACCATAGGTAGGCGATGCTTCCTGCAAACATAAAAATAATTATAGGTGTACTATAATTTATTGAGTATTTGTACAAGTTTTTACTAAAATTTCGGCAGAGTTTTTCCTATATTTTAACCATACCTCCTGTACACAAAGGCAGAAAAATACTTCGAATTTATTGTTATGCTTGCATCCAACATCCAACAACAATGCAAACTCCTCACACAATTAACATTCTCATCCTCCTCTATGTTAATGAGATAAATCTTAAACAGTAATAACATTAATCACAGTAATAACAGTAAATTATAATAATATCCATCGATCCTTCCTCAAACATAAAAAGAATTATAGGTAAACTATAATCTATTGAGTATTCGTACAAGTTTTTACTAAAATTTCGACAGAGTTTTCCCTATATTTTAACCATACCTCCTGTACAAAAAGATAGAAAAACACTTCAAATTTATTGTTATGCTTGCATCCAACATCCAACAACAATGCAAACTCCTCACACAATTAACATTTCATCCTCCTCTATGTTAATGAGATAAATTTTAAACATTAATAACATTAATTATAGTAATAACAGTAATATTTTGTAATACTTACAAGTTTATCTGCATGTTCCCGATGGGATATTGATCCTCCAGTATGCAAGCATGAACTGACTCCCTCAGGTCCTCCACGTCTATTATTAGTATTTCGCTTTGAAATGGAAAGGGCCTCAAGCGTCGTCCAATACTGTTCCCAGTGTGCCCATGTATCTTCGGTCATATAACGAGGTTCTACTCCACCGGTGTGTAGCAAGCACACTAAGTCCTTGTAACGTGCTCGAGTACGACTCACCCATGCATCATACATGATGTCGTTAAACTCCGAATCCCAATAAAATTGTTTCTTATGAGAATGAACAAAAAACAAATTATAAGTAAGTGTAAACTATAATATGAGTTGTAATAAATGTTATCATAATTTATTACCTTGAATTCTTTAAAATAATTTTTTTTTGTTTCTTGTGACACCTTCTTCCAGACATAACCATCATATTCAATTCTATTCTTGAACGTGGTTGTCATGTTGCATGAGCACTTTCCTGAAGGATTCAAACTAATATACAACAATCCTAATAAAGTTAACAAAATTAACAACTATCATTAAAATCAATACAAAATTAAATATTAATCACTTACTCCCCAGCTCTAATGGTGATATAGATTCTTCCATCAACTCCAACTGAGCCAGGCATAGCTTATTCCGCTGCATCTGTTCCTAATGCCTAAATTGGCATAGATTCAGTGTGTGCCATAAGAGTCGATTCAGTAGAGGGAGTGGTAGATGGTGCAACAGTAGGGATGGTCGGTGATGCGTTAGCCTGAGTGCAGTCATTGAAACCAGGCGATGGGGATGTTCCATCACCAATATTGTCACCTCCATCATGCACCCTGAGACGTGGAGGAATCATTTTACTCTTCTTTCGCTTAAACATTTTTCCAACCTGACATTATGAAAAAATTGCATATTCTCAGATAATATAAAATAATCACATTATAATAAACATATTAAATAAAAAAATAAAACAGTGCAGTATTAATTGTTCTCACATGACATAAAATTAGGTAAACAAATTATTCGCTGTCATCACTAAGCTGTAAATCGTAATCACAATCATCCTCATTTTTCCATGAAGAAGAATCAAATTCAGGCTCGTCATCGGATCCCTCGCCAACCAAAGTTTCCTTATCATCCTCACAGGAAATTTCAACAAATTCATTATCTGCATAGTTCAACATTTCATTATCATCATAATTCAGAGATTCATTTATTTCATGAACTTCCGGTTGTTCCTCTTGAAATGCATCGTTATTTTCAGAGCGTTCACTTTGTCCGGCGGCTTTCCTTTCAAAGATGCCTCTTGGTTTTACTTTGCATGCTGCTAACCATTCCGAATTGTCACGTTTTAAGCTTGAATAAGAGAAATAATATACCTGGATCACTTGCATTGCCAATACAAAAGGTTCAAAGTTACTAAATTTTCTACGCTGGTTTACATCAATTAAATTGTATCTGTTATTTATTTTTGTTCCAATGTTATTAGTTGGATCAAACCATTCGCACTTAAATAATACACAACGTTTTATTAGGAATGCGGGGTACTCCAATTCAAGTATATCAACAATTTTCCCATAATAATCCATCAACTCTCCTTGAATACAAACCCCACTATTTACCTTTTCCTTGTTATGACCATGACTCTGAGTATGGAATTTGTATCCATTCATGAAATACACCAGATACGATTTAACATATCACAAAGGTCCTTTTTCAAGATCCATGATGTACTTGTTGTCAATTGAATTTGTTGATGCCTACATATTCAAATATTCTAACATCATTTAAATGAATATTTCATATATAATTGTATATATAGATTGCATTATTGGAGGTCACAACTCACATATGTCTTGAACCAATGATGAAAGTGCTTTTCAACTTCCTTGTTCAGCTCATTTTGATTTCTTTCAGGCATTAGCTCCCGTATCCATTCCTCAAATAATCTAAAATGCCCATATACAACATTTTATTACACCCTTCACATAGTAAATCGAATGAGCAATTTGGTGTATATATTAAACTTACCGCACAAAAGGCTGAACTTCTTCGCAATTCAATAAAATATAACTATATGCTGTTGTTAATTCTACCTCTATTAACATTTTCCTTATTGAACGGCCATGTAAATGCCCAGGATACGTAAATATGGATAAGTTTCCGTCCTGATTACTTGTTTCCCCGCCATCATCATTACGTGGTATTTTCTGCTGTCTTGTGTGTGCATGTGGCTCAAAATAATGCAAACAAAATGTACTTGCTTCTTCGACCAAGTACGCATTACATATTGAACCTTCAACTCTAGCTTTATTTTTAACGTTTTTCTTGAAGTGGAACAAATACCTACATGATATTTTTGATTGACATTAATTACCATAATAAATTATAATAAAACTGCAATTGCATATCATAGATAGTTACCGCTCAAATGGATACATCCAACGATATTGAATAGGACCGGCAAGTTTTGCCTCATGTGCTAAATGCACAGGCAGATACTCCATACAGTCGAAGAAGCTTGGAGGAAAAATTGCTTCAAGTTTGCACAGAATTACTGGAATTTCTATTTCCATTCTTGCTATATCTGCCGCATTTATCTCACATGATGTTAAAGTTCTAAAGAAAATACTTAGCTCTGTTCTAGCTTCCCACACATTTGTCAGTAATAACTCTCGAAATGCTATTGGGAGTAGCCTTTGTATAAAAACGTGACAATCATGACTTTTCGTACCAAATAATTTGTACTTTCTCATGTCGACACACCTTGCCAAGTTCGATACGTAACCATCCAGAAACTTTAGCCCTTTTAACCACTCACACAAGACTTCCTTTTGTTTTTTGTCCAAAGTGTAGCATGCTTTGGGATATTTTCCAGTTACGTAATCTTTGCCTAACTCAGGCCTTCTACATAACAACTTTAAATCTGCCCGTGATTTCGCATTGTCCTTGGTCTTCCCTTCTATATAAATAATGGTGTTGAACACATTATCAAAAATATTTTTTTCAATGTGCATCACATCTAGATTATGCCGTAACAAATTAGTCTTTCAATACGGCAAATCCTAAAAAATGCTTCGTTTCCTCTAACCAAAGTTTTTGTTGATTCTTCCATTAACTTCATCGGCATCAAGTTCTGTTACTGTAAGTAAACCCAATTCATCAATGTCTTGTAAAATTTGCTCACTACTTTTGATAACAGGAGGACTAGCTTGTACAACTCTATTCTTAATAAACATGTTCTTGTTCCATCGGAACGGGTGATCAGGTGGAAGGAATTTCCTGTGGTTGTCAAACCAAGAAGTTTTGCACCCATATTGAAGATAAAATGCATTTGAATCATCGTCACGGTAAGGACAAGCTAGTTTTCCAGTCATGCTCCAACCCGACAACATAGCATAGGCGGGAAAGTCACTTACCATTCACATTAATGCTGCTTTCATCATAAAATTCTGTTTAAGTGATGCATCATATGTTTTAACACCGATATCCCAAAGCTGTTGCAATTCATAAATCAATGGCTGCAAATATACATCAATTTTATGCTTTGGATTTCTAGGTCCTGGAATAATAACTGTCAAGAACATATATGCCTCATTCATACACATCCATGGAGGCAAATTATAAGGAGTAATTATGATTGGCCATGACGAATCTTGTTGCCCTGATTGACCAAAAGGTTGAAATCCATCTATGCTCAAACATAGCCAAACATTCTGAGATTCAGTAGCAAAATCAGGATGGGTGCTATTGAAATGTTTCCATGCAACTGCATCTGATGGATGGCTCATTATTCCACTTGTGCTTTCGTGCTCATCATGCCATCTCATGTTAGGTGCAGTAACTTCGGATGCATATAGTCTTTGAAGCCTAGGAGTTAACGAAAAAAAATACATATATTTCTAAGGTACTAATTTCTGCTTATTGCTGCAATTTCTTGGTTTGTACCTAGGTTAATTGCAAAATTTGCACTCTTGTAAATTCACGTCATCCCTTATAAATTCACGTCATCCCTCCAAAACAACATACATCCCAACCGGCAACAGTCAATTTTCTTAATAGGCAAACCTAAACCACTGATCATTTTCTTCACACTGTACAAATTATCAACCATTTTATGGTCAGGAGGCAATGATTCATTGTACCACGCAAGAATTTTATCAAAACTTCGATCCGAAATATGGCCTTCGGATTTTATATTCAATATTTGAGCGACCGAAGATAACTGAGTCATGTTATCACAACCTGGCCATAACTCTTGATCTGCTGAATTTAACAAATCATAAAATTTTATTGCATTTTCATTGGGTTCTTCCAGCATGGGTGTATTTTTCTTAAAATCACGGCCAGCTGCATCGTAAACCATTTGGACGTATGGATTATTAGTGACCCCTACATCATATGTAGTAAATTCCCCCTCTCTTTCAAATTGACCCTCAGATGCCGACATGTTACCTATATTTCCCATCGAGGTGCTACATATTGATGGTTCCCCATGTCGTGTCCACTCAAAATAATTTTGGACAAATCCCTTTCTTAACAAATGAAAATACACTTCATCAACTGGAAGATAACTAAGGTGTTTGTACTTTTTACATGGACATCTTATTGTAGCCCCGTCCATGTTTGCAGGTTGAGAACTTGCATATTCAATAAACAACTGAACCCCTTCCACAAATTCAAGATTAATGTAACCATCCCTTATTTTTCGTCTATACATCCAAGATCTATCTACGTTACTCATAGTTAATTTCACAACTGTTACATGAACAAGGAGATATCTCAATTATCATTCAATTATAATTATATATATTTAAGACAATTAAATTAATAACAATATTTAAATTAATAAATTCATAAACAAGGATATATATATATACAATAACAACAATAAATTTATAATTTCATTAATTAACAATAATCCTCCTAATACTAATAACACTATCAATCAAACTTTAGTAGTTTTCAATTTGACAGTTGTAATATTAAAATCAAATCCACATTAACTGAAAAAAAGACAAATGCTTCCAATAATTTATCGGATGTAACATGTACTAACTAAGTGGAAAAAATATAATTTATATTAAATATTATTTTTTGATTAGAGAATGTGGAAATGCAGTTTCATTCCATAAATTAAGTTATTTACTAACAATCTAACTAATGAGACTACTAATAATAAAATATTACAAACAAATTATTCATACTATTATTTAACAACAACAACATATTTAATTAACATAAATCAAATAAAATAATTATTACAACAACAATTAACACTAATTAATAATTAATAAACATTATTAAACAATATTTATAATTTAAAAATGTATAACTAACATAAATAAATTAATAATAAAAAAGTTAATAATTTTTATTAACGAATTTACTAAAATAAAATTTGCAGATCTACGTACTTGACACCGAAGGAGAAGGAGGAGGAGGAGGGAAAGGAGGAGGAGGAGAGGCCGTCCGACGGTTGAGCGTCGGTCTTCAACGCCGGTAGAGACGACGCGCTGCACGGAGGAGGGAGAAAGGTAGGGGAGGGGAGGGGAGGAGGAGAGGTGCCGGATCAGGGCCGGAGGGAAGGGGACGCGGCGGTGCGGTAGGGGGGTTCGCCGGTGGTCGGGTCGGGTGGGGGAAGAGCAAAATCGGGGAAGGGGAGAGGGCGAGGAGAGGGAGGAGAGAGAAAGAAGAAAGAAAGGAATATATTTTAAAAGATTTTAACGACGGGAGGAATCTTCTGTCGCTACATTTAGCGACGAAATATTCCTTTCGTCGCTGCCTTTAGCGATGGAATGAATTCCGTCTCTAATATTGATTTTTAGCGATGGATAGGAAGAATTCGTTGCTAGCTTTAGCGACGGATTATTCCTCCCATTGCTAAAAATAAAAATTCATAATTTTTGGCGATGAAGCTTATCAATCCGTCGCAAATTTTAGCGACAATTTTTTATTCCGTCGCTAAATTAATTATTAATAATAATTTTGCGACGGAATAAAAAAATTCGTCGCCAAATATAGCAATGGAATACTAACTTTCATCACTAAATAAAATTATATTATTTATTAATTTTTTTGAGACGGAATTGTTTTCCATCGCTATTTTTAAGGATAGTGTATAACAATCGTCGCTAATTTCGGTCTGCCCATTTGGAGGGAATTGTTGGTGCCATTTTTACTGATGGTATTTGTTTACCGTTGCTATTTATCGACGGAAATTAAATTCCGTCGCTAAATTGCGACAAAAAATTAAAACCGTCGATAATTTCGATAAATAGCGATGAAAATTACTTCGTCGCTAAAATTTCGTCGCTAAATTGTAATTTTCTTGTAGTGAAACTAATTAATTAGAGAATAACGTGAAGAATAAAATGGCCAAAAAGAATGAAAGTGAAAATGAATAAACTAGATCACGTGAATGTCTTGGCTAAAAGACAAAAGATGGCCCAAACCAAGGAAAATACAATGAAAAAAAGAAAGAAATATAAAGATGGAAATGAGGAACAAACGTTCACAGCTCGTGAATGAATTTCACGAGTCGTACAGTCCGATCGGGAATAGGGGGAGATTTTAACGCTTCTGATCGGGAACAGGGGAAAATGACAACGTAATCCGATCGGGGAGCATGAAATCCGATCAGAACACACGATTCAAGCAAAAACAAGAACAAAATCCGATCGACAATAAAAAATCAATCAAAACAAAATCACAACCCAAAAACCCAAGAAAACAGAGGAAGTTCAATAGACCAACGAACACATATAAAACCATGCAATAAACATGCTAACTAAATCATAATAACGAAGTACATGCAATGAACAGATTAAATGAATCAAACAATAAATATATACAATATATACAAAGCACAAAATCTACTGATGAAATCAAACGAGAAAAAGAAAGCAAAGAAAAAATAAGAGAAAGAAAGAAGAAGCAAAGATCCCAGTATTTACCCTCAAAATTTGACGTTCGATGTGCAAATGATGAAATGCTGGCTTCCTGGATTCAAGAACAAATTTTTAACGTTTTTTGGAAAATCCAAAATCCTTCTTGCTCTCCAAACCTTCTCTCTCTTTTCTCTGCTCTCTATCTCTTTTTTTCTCCCCACCCCTTCAGTTTTTCACTCTTTCTTTTTAATATCTCCCACCAGATTAGACGGTTTCCCCACCAAATCTCACATAAACCCATACTTTCAAAACCAACTCTCCATGAAAAATGGAAGAAAGCGGGAACGTACAAGGCAGAGAAGCATGTGAACTCCCTCACTCACGTGAGGCTGGGCCTCATGTAAGTGAGATGGGCCTCACGTTCCATCTCAAGTTAGTGAGATGGGTCTCACTACCCAAGCCCAAAAACATTTTTTTTTAAAAGCGAAAAACATTTTTTTTTCGAGGAAGCCATCACTTCTATTTGCTTCTTGCCCGCGAACAGGCATCATTTTCATCATTGGGTAACTTCGGTCTGGGCTGCCTCAGGACCCGGTGTCTACAGTTGCCCCCAGTTTTGGGAAACGTAGTGCCTAAGTGAGCCAAAACTCAAAGAAAGAAAGAAGAGATGCGTACCTGAGGTAGCTGTCTTTCCAAAATAAGTGATATTGTGGTGGTGGTTATTGCTATGTTGTCGGCGTGTTATTTTTTTTTTTGTTGAAGCAGTAGTGTCGTAATCGTGCAAACCCTCCGTGGAGTGGTAGTGCCGTCATTGTGCAAACCGTTGCGAAGGGGTAGTGCCGTGGTCGTGCAAATTCCGTAGAATGGTAGTGCCGCCATCGTGCAAACCCTTATTTGGTTGATTTTGCCCCCTGAGAGGTCTTGGGTTGATTTTCCCCCTGAGAGGTCTTGGGTTGAATGTGCCCCCTGAGAGGTCTTGGGTTAAATGTGCCCCTTGAGAGGTCTTTGGTTGACTGCCCCTTGAGAGGTCTTGGGTTGAATGTGCCCCCTGGGAGGTCTTAGGTTAAATGTGCCCCCTGAGAGGTCTTTGGTTGACTGCCCCTTGAGAGGTCTTGGGTTGATTTTCCCCCTGAGAGGTCTTGGGTTGAATGTGCCCCCTGAGAGGTCATGGGTTAAATGTTTGGATTTGATATTTGGATTTGATGTCGTCACTTGCCTTTAGTCGGTGTCCGCATCGAATCTTTCTTACTACAAAACTGGAAAACCAAATATGTAGAAAAAGATGGTGAGTATGCAAGTAAAATGCATGGGTTATGCAGGAATGCAGGATAAGAATTTGTCTGAGTGGATTTGGATGCGACAGCTGGTTTGGTCACAAATTGTAGTAGGATCGATGCCCTTTAGAATTGCTTTTGAATTTCATGACTTTGGGGATTACGAGGTTCTTCTCTGATACCTGTAGTCATTCTTTTAAGGTAATGTGTCCCTTATGGATTTTCACACTAGCTTTTCTTAGTAGGAAATGCGTCCTTTCGGATTTTCACATAACCCTGTGCCTTATTTTTTGGCTTGGAATGGACCCAACCAAATCTAGCGGCTTTTATTTATTGCATTTTTTGTAGGACAGACTGCCTGTTCCCAGGTTTTCACCATGCCCTTTGGCCTAACTTTTGCTTAAAGCGCCAATTACGGTTTTCATCTCTAACGGCCCTTTTTTTTAAAGGATGAGTTGACTGAAGTGTTTGAGTGGATAGAGCATCGGGGAGCAGATAGTACCAATGCGCTGATTCTACGCCGGACCCAGACAGCTTTGAGTATGCAAGATGAACTGCTCTGGTCACATCAATATATCATTGCATATATGTACACATTTCAACTTGATTTTATAACACATGATCACTATTTGGTATTAACTCGAAAAATATGAGACCTCATCTAATCTCGGAATATATCCTGAAAGTATCAAACTCTTGTTATAAATCAGCCCTCTCGGGTTTTCATGATTGAATATTTTCTCCTTTTTTTTAGCCTTTGCCATGAACCCTCCTTCAGTCTGTTGGTGTTAATTAAATTTGCCTTCGTCTTCGCTAACAAGGGAGGCTGCTCCTTCTGAGAGTGGTTCTTTCTTTGGTCTTAAATTTTTTTCCTTGTCCCTTATGCAAACTAGCCGAGATAGCAGTTTCCTTATTTAGGGCTTGAATGTGAAATTCCACACCTTACTTTTGTCGGCTTTGGTGGTTTAATTTCTGAAGTGACTTTCAGTGGTTGAGATTGGATCACAAGTTAGGCTTAGATGGCTTGGAGGCAAAATTGTGATTTTGTTTGTTTGTTTTTACTTTTTTTTTTTTTTGCCTAGAGGTAATGGGCCCTCCTTTTGAATTTGGCTACAAGTATCTCGGATGGTTAATTGGTTTGGTGTACACATGTCGAATGGTTGGGAGAAAAGGGGTCATACTGTTGAGTTGGATGTTTCTCAACAGAACGCCCTGAGTTTTATTAATCCAACTTCTGATGTAGCTCTCGAAATTTGATCTTATTTGGCAGCACCATATACAACCCAAATTTTGTGGATACATAGGGAATGGCTTTCAAAATTCTATTTGTTGTCATGTAAAAGCAATGTTGTCTCAACAATGTCTTTGTCAATTTTCAGCATATCATATCTGGTCCAGGCAAAGGCTCTCTTTTTCTCTTCTTTTTTTATATTTATTTTTTTCTCAAAATTATCCTCTCTTCAGGAGCTACATTAGATACTATCAAAATTTTGTTTGGATTTCCCAAAGTTCCAAGATTAAATGAAGCCGTATTAATTGGGTCAATGTCAAAATGAATGAATGCATCGCAATCATAAGAAATAAAATCAGTAGAAACACCATACAAATAAGCAAAAATTGTTCATCATATTAAACTGTCACAAGGAGTTTTTAAAATAAAAAGCATAAAAAACATAGTTGCTCTTGCAAAATGTGCCATTTAGGTGAACCAGACCCGATCACATATTTGGTGGAGGGACGGCATTATTACCTATCTTTTTCTTCTTCTTCTCTCTCTTCTCAGGATCTGTGATCTATTTGGTGTCAATAAGATCTTGCATCTTGTTCCTCAAAGTTCCACAATAATCCGTTGAGTGCCCAGTGTGTTGATGGTAGGTGCAGTACTGGTCATCTCTATGTCCCGGCTGTCCTTGGTTCACGGCTGGCCTAGGTGTTAAGGGTCGTAGCTTACCCTCCTTCATTAGTCTCTCCAATACCTAGGATAGAGAATGGCCCAAGTTAGAGTAGTACCTCTGACCCTGTCTAACCTCTGTAGCTGTAACCTCTATAGCTGCTACCTCGGCTGCCTTTCCATTTCTGTTGCAGCTGCTTCCAGCCCCACCTAACCTGTATCCAGACTGGTTCCCAAAGTTCTTCCTAGGAAAGTTATTTTGACTCGCTTTCTTTGCCAGATAAGCCTCCTCAGCCTCTACTGTAATGTCTTTAAGTGACTCCCAATCTTAGAGCCCCTTAAAACTGAGAAAATCCCTTAAGTAAGGACAGGAGGTCCTGATAAATAGCCTAATCTAGTCAGCAGTGTTAGTCTTTCGCTTTATCTCCATGACCCTATTTCTCCACCTAATGAGGTATTCACGGAATGACTCGTCGCTTTTTTGCTGTAAAAGTTCTAGGTCTTTCAGGGTGACCTCCATTCTGGTACTGTAGTCGTACTGCTTCATGAATTCCTCAGTCAAAAGGTCCCAGTCTTCTTTGGATCTTCTATCCAGTCCATGATACCAATTTACCGCCGGACCCACTAGACTGAGGCATAAATATTCCACCCTTTGCCTCTTGGTTAACCCTGTGCCCTTCATCACTAGGGTGTACTACTTAATATACGCGGATGGGTTCAAAGTACCGTCGAACTTCGGCAACTCAGGCATCTTAAATCTCTGGGGCAGCAGCTCTTCATCCCCTAAATCTCTGTCCTCGAGGTTGATCCCTTTTCCAGCTGATAACATTCGGGTGATAGCCTCAATCTGCTATCTCATTCCTCTTAGGGCCTCATCCTCCACTTTGGATACCTTACCTCTCACAACTTGGTGGGCTACTAACTCCTCGGCCTCATCTTCCACCACAAAATCCTCATCGGGATTAGGGACCCTTGCCCTTCTTGGCTTAACAGGCACGGCAGCTTCATTTTTATTAATGGGTGGACGGGCAGCAGCTCCAGCGAGGGGAGCCTCCCCACTAGAAGCGGTTCGACTTGCCCCCGAGGAGGTACTGCTGGCGCTTGTGGAGCGATAGGTGCTTGTGGAGGAATTGGTGTTTATGGAACAGGAGGATGAGCAATCCTTTCGGAAATAGCGCCCATCATATCCAACATTCTCCGCTCAAAGTCCTCAAGCCTCCTGGCAAGATCTTGAGTGGTGAGAGCCCCAGTCTCTTCTGCCATCGAGGATGATGTACTAGATGTTGAGAGTGACTCAGAATCACAAATAAGCACTAATTCTAGCAATCTAATGGGCGAGTCTGTTCTAACCAGTCGACCATCAGAACCTCTAATCCACTTGGATGAATCTATGATGGCTGAAAAGCTCAAATTGTTAGAATGATATATGATTGAAATGCAATGCATGGTCGTGCTATGCAGATGGTCCTCGATGAGTGAAAGATTACAATGTGATACATGGAAGAAATTATATGCAAGATGATATGTACATGTGAAAAATAATATGCAGACGAAAGGATACGTACACATGCAACATATATGTATACATATTTTATTATTTTATTATTTTATTATTTTTTTCGACATGCATGAATGACATGTGATGCGCAGGCATGTTGTGCAGCATCCACAACCACATGCAAGCAGATAGATCGTTCTAACCTTATTTCTCCCACACATGGGGTCATGCGGTCTCTTTCCTAGGTGGGCTTTATCCAAAGGGTTAACAGGGAACCCATTGGACACATATAGTGCACGGCGAAAAACCGACAGCATAAGAACTCTTGCCTAATGTACATACATATGGGTGTTTGGCCATTATGTATTTAAACAATTCAACTAAATTAAGATGGGCCCACCGAGGCATGAAAGCCTTTGGTGAAGACCATTTAATTTAATTAATTTTGTTCAATATATGATGGCCCAAATAGCAAGCATGGTATTATGGTACATTTCACCTAGTGGGAGTATTTATTGCCATTATATGGGCCTCGGTCAAAGGTGGTGTTACTTTAGGTCTACCCAAGCATGGTCCCTGCCAACGGGTCTAGCTCATCACGAGCATAACGACCAAACGGGTCTCCATTTAATATACTATTTGATGGTACGAGGCTTGGGTTGGTGATTATCCCGAACACTTCCCTACATTGAGTGAAAGCAGGGTCGTGTTTTAGGAACACACCGTTGTAAAATGGGGACCAACTATCAAACTCTAAGTCCCTAATGTATGTAATGCAATTTTGATTAGAAATGCATTTTTTGATCCTTACTAACTCAATTATAATTTTAACTTAAGTCACTTTCGAAGCGAAGTTTCGATCACCGTCCCCAGTGGAGTCACCACTGTAGACGTGCGCCGGAACCAGCAAGGCCCTCGTTGAATCCGCTTTTAGGATTCGAGGGATTGGTTTGCATCTTTTTGATCTTGGATATCATGAGTCATCTTGGATGCCTCCTTCCCAATAGAACATTGGAAAGGATCATCTAGACTCACGATGCCTTTAGGCACCTTTTGAGGTATTTTGGAGTCGCCACCCAGTTTACAAGAAATTAGGAAAGGTCTCTAACCTCTATTGGTCTAAACCAGAGATGGTGTCCAAAACTTCACTCTTATTGATGACTTAAGTCAATAAATGAGTTTTTAAGAAATTAAAGTTCCATCTCTCATCTCACGCGATAATGCAATAAATTTAAAGCGCATTCATTCACATAGAAAAGCGATAAATAAAGCAGTAAATAAATAAATTACAAAACAAAAATTGGGACAGAACAATATCCCAAAATAAATAATAAATAAAAGGAAATGGGACAGCACAATCCCCCAAAATAAGAAAATATAAACAAACAAATAAATAACGCATAAAAGAAATTAAAATGCAACATACATAAATCGGGTCATGAATTTTAGGAACACTGGTTCCTTTTTTATTTATTAGAAAAATGGAGAACTATTTTTGGGGTATTGATTGATGAAAACCGGGATGAGTGATCCCATTTTATGAAAACTGGTTCTCCATTTGAAAGCATTATTTTTATTAGCTAAAATAGGACATTGGCCCATTTTATTAAGAAAAAATCCCAAATTGTTAGTTATTAGAAAAACATGATTTTCTATAAGTGCGGATAATTAAAATATATTTTACATACAAAATAAATAAAAATAAAAATAAGACAATATACAGAAAATATAAGGAAAATGCAAACACCCAAATTTGGATGGTCTTTAATTCCCCAGTCCTTCGACCCGAGCACGAATGTAACTCGCGAAGATAAATAATTTTTAAGACAACAAAAAAAAAAAAATGACATTAAAAATATTAGTAATAATTCGAAAAATTAACAAAATAAATATAAAACTAGAGAATATGCAAAAATAATTAACAAATGTATATGAGATAAAATAGGTTAAATTATATATGTCAATTTAGTATGCAACTAATTCTCATGTGAGATAGATTAAAATAAGTCATGCTAGCATAATAATAATAATAATAATTATAATAATAATAATAATAATAATAATAAGAAAGATGACAACAATACTAAGAGATATGTTAATGAAATAATAAAAATAATAACCCTTTAAACCTATTAGTACGAAATGCTAATAATAATTAGACTAGATAAATAATAATAGAAAAGTAAAATAAAATGACAAATTAGAATAGGAAAAAGTAACCATAAAGAGAGAAAGCTAAAACTAATTAATTAGAGAATAACGTGAAGAATAAAATGGCCAAAAAGAATGAAAGTGAAAATGAATAAACTAGATCACGTGAATGTCTTGGCTAAAAGACAAAAGATGGCCCAAAGCAAGGAAAATATAATGAAAAAAAGAAAGAAATATAAAGATGGAAATGAGGAACAAACGTTCACGGCTCGTGAATGAATTTCACAAGTCGTGAACGCCACTCACGGCTCGTGAATGGTGTGCACGAGTCGTGCACAGCATTAACGGCTCGTGACTATGGTGCACGAGATGTGCAACACATTTACGACTCGTGAATGAATTTCACGAGTCGTGCGGTCCGATTGGAAACAGGGGGAGATTTTGACACGTCTGATCGGGAACAGGGGAAAATGACAACGCAATCCGATCGGGGAGCATGGAATCTGATCGGAACACACGATTCAAGAAAAAACAAGAACAAAATCTGATCGGCAATCAAAAATCAATCAAAACAAAATCACAACTCAAAAACCCAGGAAGACAGAGGTGAATAGAGGAAGTTCAACAGACCAATGAACACATATAAAACCATGCAATAAACATGCTAACTTAATCATAATAACGATGTACATGCAATGAACAGATTAAATGAATCAAACAACAAATATATACAAAGCACAAAATCTACTGATGAAATCAAACGAGAAAAAGAAAGCAAAGAAAAAATAAGAGAAAGAAAGAAGAAGCAAAGATCCTAGTATTTACCCTCAGAATTTGACGTTCGATATGCAAATGATGAAATGCTGGCTTCCTGGATTCAAGAACAAATTTTTAACGTTTTTTGGAAAATCCAAAATCCTTCTTGCTCTCCAAACCTTCTCTCTCTTTTCTCTGCTCTCTACTTCTTTTTTTCTCCCCACCCCTTTAGTTTTGCACTCTTTCTTTTTAATATCCCCCACCAGATTAGATGGTTTCCCCACCAAATCCCACATAAACCCATACTTTCAAAACCAAATCTCCATGAAAAACAGAAGAAAGTGGGAACGTGCGAGGCAGAGAGGCATGTGAACTCCCTCACTCACGTGAGGCTAGGCCTCACGTTCGATCTCAAGTTAGTGAGATGGGTCTCACTGCCCAAGCCCAAAAACATTTTTTTTTTAAAAGCGAAAAATATTTTTTTTTCGAGGAAGCCATCACTTCTATTTGCTTCTTGCCCGCGAACAGGCATCATTTTCATCATTGGGTAACTTCGGTCTACACACCCTTTAACGCACTATTAATGCTCTCAGCAATGTTGGTTGTAGCGTGTCCATACCTGTGGCCATTATCATGAGATAAAATCCACTTGTCCAACGAGTTTTGCATTGCCCAATTATAAGAGTCGATGTCAAGCTCCTTTAGCTCATCCATTCTTTTTGTAAATTTTCTTAGTTGAAAATTATTGCCTACAATGAGGTTCACAAATATTAATAATTTTTAAAATATTTGACTTGTTCATAATAATATAAATAAATATTAATATTTATTTAACATGTAATAAATAAATATTAATAAATAAATACGAATATTAATACATGTAATAAATATTAATACATGTAATAATATAAATAAATATTAATATTTATTTAACATGTAATAAAAAATATTAATAAATAAATAAATCTTAATAAACATTAATACAACGAGTAATAAACATACCCGCCTTATATAACATGTCCTTAATTGTTGAATTTCGGTGAGCAGTGTTGTAGTTGCTTACGAAATGATGGAGACAAAATCTATGGAAAGCTAATGGCTCATTCCAACCACTACTATCATCACGAAATAGGGCCATTATACCGGCATGCCAGTCAGAAATAATAGTTATGCCCGATTGCTTAGTGACATAATGCCTAATGCATGTCATGAACCAACTCCAGCTAGACTTATTCTCATTTTCAACAATAGCAAACGCTACTGGATACAAGAAATTATTACCATCTACAGCACTTGCAATCAACAAAGTTTGATGAAACTTTCCAGTCATAAACGTTCCATCAATAAGCAAAATTGGCTTACAGTGAGGTAGTCCATCTATGCATGGCTTGAATACCCAGAAGAGCCTTTTGAATTGTTTGCAATGAGGCTTCATACTATCTTCAACAATAAAGTCATAGGCAGTTCCAAGATTGTATGTCTCTATGGCTTTCAGGTATCCAGGCAACCTTCCATAAGAACCCTCATAATTATCGAATATCTCCTCTAAAGCCTTAGTTTTTGCATACCAGGCTTTACTGTAGGATATATCACAATTGAAACGATTCCTTATATAGGCAATTATTACACTAACTCTAAGATCGGGAGCAGCACTAACCATTTCCAATATGCAATCACAAATAATTTGCGAATCTAACTGTCTATGGTGTTATGATACCAGCGAAGCATTACAGTTTGTAAACACTAATGATCCAATAAGGACAAGTCCTTTTCTTTTTTGTTCGTAGTCTACACGGATAACCTGTTTCAGCACGTGTGCAGCATACCGACCAATACGATGGCTTTGACTCTACAACCTTATACGAAACATTATTAAGAATGGAGAATTTCTTCATGCATGCCTTCACTTCATCTTTCGATGTGAAGGCCAATCCTTCGCAAAACTCAGAAACCCTATCCCATCTTACCATTGGGAAATCATTATACATATTAATATCAAATTTAGCAAAATTAACAGATGTGTGGTGAACAGATGCAGACTGAAACCCTGAAATATTAGACTGCCCACTGGCTCGAGCTGTTTCTTCATTCAAGTGCAGATTCTGAAGGCCCTCTGTCACTTGAATTGAACTACTTGGAATAACGTGATCATCTCCTTCTATCAAATTTCCTGGCTCAACCTCATTGAAGTCTATTTCTTCATCATCATCTTCTGGGTCACAACTTGGGGAAATATACCCATTATTGGCACCTTCAACTATAGGTCTACTTGTATTATCACCTGTAATATTTACACGTTCAACAGAATCATATGACCTGAAATTCATTTCATTTAAAACCCTTAACTCTCTAATCGAACTTGCATCTATTGTTCCTGTTTATCATCATTTTCACATTCTGTTGGAGCCTCAAACTGTGTACAAAACTCGGACTGACTAACTGTTGGATACTGTGTATTGCCACTGAATTCATTTTCTTCGTCCACAGTTGGTACATACCCTGTTCCTCCAGCAATACCCATCTGATTAAAATTATTCAAGGCATTTTCTCGATCGCCAATTACTATTTCTTCTCTTATGACTATTAGCTCTATAATACTGTATCCAGGAAATATATTAAAATTTTCATAAATTTGCTCAATATCATCATCATCGACTATATCCATTGTGGCCTAGGAAATTGACCCCTGACTGTAAACTGGACACTTATATATCACCCTACAAATTCTCACTTTTTCTAAATCCAATTTAACTAATAATTTGTGAATAAGTTTGGCAAATGTCGGTTTATACCTGAGCTTCATTCTTCTTGATCTACCTGATGGGCTTGAAACATTATAATTAAAACCAGAGACGCCGAACGTCGATTGTCCTCCGGTATGAATTATAAAAGTTATTGGATTTGCCATTTTTTCCTACATTATATGCACACATATCATAAAATATTATTGACATATTTATGATCTAAACAAAATATTTAGTTCACACTCGATTAATTTATTTTCAATAGATTATTTCTTTATATTAACAATTATTTATAACATTAAATTATATTCTTGTAATTAACTATTTTAGTATTCATTTTTCAAACTTAATCTCAAACAAAATATTTTTTAAAATAAATATTACTTGCTGCATACCTTTAATGTCGAAATTGTTAAATAACCTTTAAAATTATCAACACCTGCACATTAAATATTAATATACAATTAATATAAATTATGAATTTTGTTTAAGAAAAATACAAATTAAATACTAATTACATGACCTTCAATGTTATGCGTACTATATAAAAATTAGATTGGAGTCAAATTTGGAAAGAAGAAATGTAAGAGAGAAAGAAAGAATGAATGTGAACATATCAAAATGTAAATGTTTCAAGGAGAGGGAAGGATAAATGAAGTATACACCGGGAGAAAAAAAAATTCAAATTTTAAATTTTAAATTTGGGCCACTGCAACTTCACGTGAAGATGCTGCAGTGGGTGTGTGCCGGTTTCTGGCACAAAGTTGTCAGAAACCAGCACATTAATGTGCTGGTTTTTGACACATGGAAATCGACGTACCTTGCTGCCGGTTTTCATCACCCCAAATCCCTAAATTAGTTTACTATAGCCCCAATTTCTCAATTTTTTTTAAATTTAACCCCAAAATTAAATAAAAGCCAGCTTTTTTCCTCCTCTAATACTTGGTGCTTAATTCACAGTCTTCAATTGTTTGTTTCATGGTTTGAGCTATCTTAGAGTTGGACTTAATTGAAAAATAGTTTAAAATTTCTAGTATCTTGTTGCTTAAAAAGGGAATAGATTCAGCAACCTTATGTGGTAGGAAATTAGAGCTATTTGTAGATTTAATGAAGATAATCTTTATCTTTTTATAAGCAATGAGGTCATCATATAAAAAATATACGGTAGTTGAATTGAGGAAGGCATTTTTATGAAATTTCGGCTCATTAGGCCAATATTCAACTCCATAGGATGATTTTTTTTGCAATCTTGTGGAACATAATTCCTCGAAATTGAAAAATTCATCTTGATTTCTGCATCATTTATAATTTTCCATTAGCAAGATAAAAATTAATTATGTAAATAAAGATCAACAATTTACAAATTAAATGCTTGGATAAATAAGTATGTGTATGATTATTTTTGTATTTCAAGAAATTCTCGTCCTACTAGGAATATATTCTAATTGAAATTACTTATCAACAAAAAGCATTACAAAGCCTGTTGGGAAAACAATACTATATATCATGCGTCGCAAACATGAAATAAGATATAATTATATAAATTAAGAGGAAAACATAAACGAAGTAGTGGAAGCAAAGGATCTCGTTTCACGTCACTAGCTAGGCTATTATCCACAAGCAATGATGCAGGATAACAATGACAATTCCATAGTCTAAAAGCCTCTTGGAAATGCCAAAAAAAGGAGAAATGAATTCTCAAATTCTCTACCGAATTATGCTGATATTCAACCTCTGAATCTAATTTCTCATCCCCTATTTATAGCATCCTTATAGTCCTAAATAGCAAACTAATAAAATAAAGATATGCATATCTTTTCTAGATAGGAAGCTAATAATAAAGATACGTATATCTTTTCTAAATAGGAATTTAATCAATTAAGATTTGGTATGGAACTCTTTCCATATCTATTCAGATTCGATTTGAAATAGAACTCTTTCCATATCCATGCAGATTTGATTTGATATAGATCTCTTTCCATATCTAGAGTCATATTCGTATCCAAAACTCTATCATCTCCCACTCACACATGACAACGATTTCCAATCATAATCTCCAATATCATGCGGGTAAATAGACTGTGCGACCAGTATACTTTGAGAGCATTAGTGCTATATATCGGTTAAGGATATATAGCATCTCAAAAAACAAGATCCTCTTATCCACGTATGCCTAACCCTAGAATGCCTTCTCACATTCACTTGTTTTAACTCATGATCTCATAAATTAATTTTTATGTTTACTATTATGTCTCTACTTATGAGAACTATAATAGGCATGCTGATTAACCATGAACCAATTGAATGTGATCAAAAAGCTATATTTTTCTCTTACTATATGCCATCCATCATGATCCGGCTCGCTTTTCTAGCTAGATTCGCCAAGCCGAATTTTTCTTATGGCTTATTAAAGACTAATTAAGCTAGCCACATTGAACCATATACGTTAGGGATAAGTTAAGGGTCCAATTCAAATAGGATCTCACACTAGGAAATGGTGAGATCGAATATATTAAATTTTCATCTCTTGGTCGACTTAAGCATACATGGTATGAAACATGTGTCATGGTTTTCTTTCCTTCACTTAAAGGAGCGCATGTCTCATAAGAAATATATATATATAATATCATGCAGGAGCATAAGGTTGTAATGCACCGAAGCATCCAACTTAGTCCACTTGCATAAGGACTACTTCTGGCTTTTGAATAGAACATGATAGTTGCATTTAAATTACCATGGGATTACACTTAATCATGTTTTGGATCTTAATCCAAAGCATACAAACTCATGTATGTCTTAATCTTGCACCTTAACAAGACTAATTTTGTAATTTATGCAAGACGACATTTTTATTTTGAACATGCTTTCAAATTTCACCATTTGTTCAAAAATTGCCTCATCTTAGTCTTTGTTAACTTATTAACAAAACTTAGGTAAACACCCGTGTAACACCCCTTACCTGTACGTAGTGAACCACCTCCTAAAGAGGGGAGTTACCACGACCAGTAAGGGTTGTTACACACAGATAAAGCATATATAAAACAAAAGTGATAATAAAAAAAATCTTATAACATAATCGAGGGTATAAAAAAATTTTCTTTTCAAAAGAGATATATCATCCATATTCAAAAATATGAACATCATTTTATATATATACGATATTACAAAACTGTACATGAGTATCTAAAATAACATAATACATAATAGGTCTTATAATACAATCCAACATATTACAATAAAAAGATTACAAAATTAAAACTTAAGACACCTAAGCTCAGACTCGTCCTATTGTGTTGGCTCTTGAGGCTGCGGATTCGTCCTTCCAAGAAAACTCTTACTTCAAAACCTACACAGTAAAACACCATGCTAAATGCAAAGGCTTAGTGGGGAAAAGATGCAATGAATAACCACTCATAGTGGTTGTCGATGCAAAGCACATACGCATGTAACAAATGAACATAATATCATAATTCATAATATACAGTAACATAATAAAGTAAAAGGGGATCATAAGTTCATATTAAAATTACATACATCAAATCTTATTTCTCAATTCATACATTTCATAATGCTCATTGCTTTCTCGTACACATAATTATCCCAATACTCATAGTTATGCCTGCATATTCAAAGAAGTAGATAATGGGTGAATGCATAGGTACCCATAGGCACAAGAAAATATTTTCTTTTAATTTTAAAAAACTCATAGGGATCTTAAGCAAGATCCAAACAGAGGGGAACCAAAAGGATCCAAATAGAGGGGATTTGATTAGGATCTAGAAAGTACGCATAGGGTGCAGTAACATAACAAAACCCTATAGGCATGCCTAACTATCCATAATTGTACTATTGCAGGCTAATCACATAAATCCTTTAATTTTTATTCATATTACATAACAAAATAATTTAACATATCTCATACGAAACTTTACAATTAAACATCATTCGATATACATAAGTCAGAATATTGCATAACAATGGCAATGCTAAGTTCAATAGAGGCAAGTATAATACAAATCAAAATTGAAAGCAGGGCTCACACGGCAGTCATGAAAACCCGCCCACCATGTGAAACTTTGAAAACCAAATTTTATCAAACAAAAGGCATTTACATAGCGGTATAAAAATCCTGACTGTCGTGTAAAACATGCCACATGGTGGTAAAGAAAATTTGATCACCGTGTAACATACCGAGATTAGAATTTTAGAAAACAGAATGTATTTACAGGACAATATGAAAGTCCTGACCGCCTTGTAAAACATTCCAAAGGTGGTTAGGAAAACTTGACCACCTTGTAAAATGCACAAAACCTAGAAATAAAAACAGAATGCATTTACATGTCAATAAGAAAAACTTGACCACAGTGTAACATGCATGAAATCCAGAAAATGCAAATAAAATGCATTTACATGGTGGTAGGGAAACTCCTACCCGCCATGTAGGCTGTCACAAGGTGGCTAGGAAAACCCTGACCGCGGTGTGATTTGCCAGACATACCAAATTAAACGTTTAGAAAGCGATCACACGGCGGTGACGAATTTCTGACTGCCGTGTGAATCCACCAAATTCAACGAAAACACCAGAACACAGCTGGGTTTTCCACCTTCTAACTTAAAATCCATACCACAACTTCAATATCCCACTTCAAACACAATACAAGCATACTTAATCTAACTCAATTAAGCTCAATATCAAAATATCAACATCCTAAACACCTAAATTCATAAATTTACACCATTTTAATACAAAATCAGAAATTCATTCAAAACATGAATTTTTCCCAAACTTGAACTTCCTTTGCTCCAAAAGATCAATTAGCTGAACATCTACTAGCCTTCTCCTTCACTTTGGCTTCTTTAGGCTTTTCCTCTTCAAAATAAACCACAAATTAAACTTTGACTTGGAATCATACTTACCCAAAACTGAATGAGAAGAGGAGGAGAAGAAGAAAACTAACCACTTACCTTCAACAACCTTGAATCAGTTAACAAATTGGAGGAGTAGCAAGAAAATGGGAGGGATTTTGGGACAAATAGAGGGAAAGAGGAGAAAAAGAACGGGAGAGAAATGAGGGACAGATTCAGCTCTCCCTCTCTCACGTTTCCTTCTTGCCTTAAGTTCAAGTCTATCATTTCTTCCTCTCTTCAAATCCTCACCTTCCACTTATCACTCATACAAAGATTCATAATAAAAAAACTACCCACTCACATGCAAACACACATACACCCAAATATTTCTCCTTTCATGCAATAAATCCAAAGGGCCAACTAGTAATTTAACCCTGACTTTACACTTAAAACTAGATTTATTCCAAATACAAATACTTAACCAAATACACAATTAAGCAACTCTCGTACCCCATTGGTGTTAAAACGACTAGGGTACAAGTCGGGGCCTTACAACTCTTCCCTCCTTAAAGGAATTTCGTCCTCGAAATTCATACTTGAACTAAACGGTTGAGGGTATTGAACTTTCATAACTGACTTTGGTTCCCAAGTTGCTTCCTCAATTCCGTGGTATTTCCATAACACTTTTACTAATGGAATTTACTTGTTTCGGAGTTATCTCACTTCCCAAACTAAAATGGTTTTGGGCTCTTCGTCATAAGAGAAATTCGATTGCACTTGCACTTTTTGCACTGATAGCACATGGGACTCATTCGATCGGTATCTACAAAGCATAGATACGTGGAGCATATCATGTAACTTGGTCAATTCAAATGGCAGAGCTAACCGATAAATAACTAGTCCAATTCTCTCTAACACTTTATACGGACCAATGAACCTTAGACTTAGCTTCCTTTCTTTCCAAAGCGAAGTACTTTCCTCCATGGTGACACTTTTAGAAAAACCTTATCACCCACTTGATATTCAATATCTTTCCGCTTCAAATTCGCATAAGATTTCTGTCGGTCGCTAGTCGCTTTTAAATGCTACTGGATTAACCTAACCTTCTCTTCCGTGTCCTTTATAAAATCAGGACCAATAATTGTATTCTTATTCATTTTTTACCAACACACAGGAGTCTGACACCTCTTGCCATAAAAAGCTTCCTATGGCGCCATACCAATACTCATTTGATGGCTATTATTATATGCAAATTCTATCAAAGAGACATATTTATCCCAACTCCTGGGAAAATCCAAAACACAACCCCGAAGCATATCCTTTAACACTTAAATAACTCTCTCAGATTGACCATCTGTCTGAGGATGAAAAGTTGTACTGAAGTTGAATCTAGTATTTAATACACACTGCAAATCTTTCCAAAACCTTGATGTGAATATTGGAACTCGGTCAGACACAATAGATAAGTGAATTCCATGAAGTTGAACAACCTAATCCACATACAATTATGCTAACTGATCCATTGAATAATAAAGTCGAACTGGTACAAAATGAGCTGACTTAGTAAGGTGATCGACTATCATCCAAACTGAATCATGTTTTCTCTGGGTCATGGGAAGACCTATTACAAAAAAATCCATTGTAACATTATCCCACTTCTATTACGGAATTAGCATGGGTTGAACCAAACCTAAAGGAACTTGATGTTCAGCTATGACTTGCTGACAGGTCAAACAATTGGATACATACTCCACTACATCCTTCTTCATACCAGGCCATTAATAGAATTGTCTTAAATCTTGATACATTTTGTTACCTCCTAGGTGCATAGTGAAAATCATAATGTAAGCCTCTTGCAAAAGACTTTTCTTCACTTCCTTGTCATTTGGCACATACAAATGACTTTTACAATAAAGCATTCCATCACTGCTCACTGAATTGTCAGTCTTATCTCCACTCTTGACTAACTGCAGTGTTTGCTATAACTTCGGATCCTTTTTCTGAGCATCCACAATCATCCGTCTCAGAGTCAGCCTAGCTTTTAGCTGTGTAATCAATGCTCCATCAGAATCCATTCTCCATCTATAATGCTTTAAGGCTAAAGCTGAAAATGACTTCTACTTAGAGCATCTGCAACCACATTAGCCTTGCGCGAATGATAATCCACAATACAGTCATAATTCTTAAATAATTCAAGCCATCTACGTTGCCTCAGATTAAGCTCTTTCTGAGTAAGTAGATACTTGAGGCTCTTGTGGTCGGTAAATATTCATCACTTCTCACCATACAAATAATGGCGCCAAATCTTGAGAGCAAACACAACTGCAGCCAATTCCAGATCATACGTTGGATAATTCTATTCATGAGGCTTCAACTGTCTTGATGCATACGCTATCACTTTACCATCTTGCATCAAAACATAACCAAGACCAATTCTCGAAGCATCACTATACATGGTATACTCTTTACCCGAAATGGGTTGAGTAAGTACAGGTGCTTCAATAAGCATTCTTTTCAATTGCTCAAACTGGCTTGGCACTTGTCAAAGCACTCAAACTTAACTCCTTTTCGAAATAACTTAGTGAGAGGAGAAGCAATAATGGAGAATCCTTTCACAAACCGTCAGTAATAGCCTGCTAATTCCAAGAAACTTCTCACCTCAGTCACATTCCTAGGCGGTTTCCAATTCACAATCACCTCAATCTTAGATGGATCAACTCTAATACCTTTAGAAGAAACAACATGACCCAAGAAGGATACCTCTTTAAGCCAGAAATCACATTTACTAAGCTTCGCAAATAAATGATTATTCCTCAAGATCTGAAGCACAATCTGCAAATGCTTTTCATGCTCTCGTTCATCCTTTGAATGCACCAAAATGTCATCAATGAACACTACCATAAATTGGTCAAGATATGGCCGAAACACTCGATTCATCAAATCTATAAAAGCCGTAGGCGCATTAGTCAACCCAAATGGCATCACTAAAAACTCATAATCGCCATACCGAGTCATAAAAGTAGTCTTCGGGACATGAACATTCTTCACCTGAAGTTGGTAGTACCTTGATCATAAATTAATCTTGGAGAAGACCCCAGCTCCTGTCAACTAATTAAATAGGTCTTCAATCCTAGGCAATGGATACTTAATTATTCTTCACTGTAACCTTGTTGATCTGTCGATAATCAATGCACATCCACAGAGTGCCATCTTTCTTCTTGAAAAACAAAATCGAAGCACCCCACGAGGAAACACTGTGTCAAATAAAGCTCTTGTCCAATAGTTCCTACAATTGAATTTTTAACTCCTTTAATTCCATCGGAGCTATTCAATAGGGAGCTTTGGAAATTGGAGTAGTTCCCGGTAAAATCTCAATAGACAACTCTACCTCCCTTTCCGGTGAAAAACCTGGCAATTCTTTAGGAAATACATTAGCAAATTCACTTACTACCACTATATCTTGCACTTTTACTTGCTCATGCCTAGAATTCAAAACCAAAGCTAGAAAGGCTTCACATTCTTTCCTCAAAAATTGTCTGGCTACAATTGCAGAAATCACATTACTCGAAGGACTGGACTGCATACACTTCATAATTATAGAAGACTGATCCGAACCTCTAAGCATTACAGTTTTCTTACTATAATAAACTACTGCCCAATGTTTGCATAACTAATCCATTCCCAAAATTAAATCAAACTCATGGAAAGGTAAATCGATCAAATCTACTGAAAATTCTCTCCCTCGAATCATTAAATGATAGCTCCTAAATACTCGGTTCACATTGACACTATGCCCTAATGGACTGGTCACACAAATCTTATAATTTAACTGATCAGTAGCAAGTAAATTAGCACATAAGTTTTCTGAACAAAAATATGAGTGTGTGGACCTAGGATCAATTAGAGCATACATCTCAGTGTTAAAGAGCATAAACATACCCACAATAACTTTAGGAGCATCCTGTTCATCATGAGCCTTCATGGCATATGCCCGATCTATTCCCACTGGGGGACGGTCAATAGTCTCTGAAGGTGCTCCATCTCTAGGTCGACCACCTCATCCTTGACTTTGACCTCTACCTCGGGTAGACTGAGGGGTATTAGATCTCGCTCTACTAGCCTCCTGCTGGTCTCGATTACCCTTAAAAGGTTTTGGACAATTTGCCAAAAAAGATATGTGCTTCCACATCTAAAGCATCTACTAGTTAGCCATCGACATTCTCCTCTGTGGCGCTTATTATAATGCGAACACTTTAGTATGATGTCACCTTGACCACTTGAGTTACCTCTACTAGAACCAGATACTTGCCATCTTCCTCTAGTAGTAGGACTATTATTAGACTTAGCCTAAGGTGTCACTTGCGGGTTCCTAGGGCTCTTTCCTGAAGATTAGCCACCTCGGGAGGGATTTCTTCTTTGAGCTCTCTCTCTCTCAGAATTATCTTAGACCGCTCAGCTCTCATCGCTACCTGCACTACCTAGTAGTAACTGATATTTTAAGAGGTTGTCAAAGAGATCAACAGTGCCTTGATGGACTTATACAACCCCTCTTCAAAGTGCTGACAGCAAAAATCTTCAGTAAGCACTCCTACTGGTGTATACTTACTGAGCCTGCTAAATTCTTTTTCATAATCTGACTCCGTCAAAGCCCTCTACTTCAGATTCAAAAACTGCTTCTACTTTGCCTCTTATTAAGCTTTAGTGACATACTTGTTATGGAATTATTGAACAAAGCACTCCCAAGTGATTAGATTAGGCAACATTGGATGCCTCTGAACTAGCTTTCATAAATCATAGGTAGGACCTTACAATAGGGATACCACACATTCCATTTCCCGCTCTGGAGGGCACCTAAACTCTTCCAACACCCTATGCACCTTCTCAATCCAAAACTCAACCTTATCAGACTCAACTAGGCTGGTCCCATAAAAATCCTCAGCTCCATATTTCCTCAACATCTCAATCAGAGCTTTAGGTGCGGTCATCCAATACAATACTCTAGCCATATCCTGCGAAATCTTCAATAGAGCTTTCATAGGCATACCTAGGACCTCTAGTTTCACTCTAGCAGGTAGGACTGGAGCAAAAACAGATGGATCTTGATCTCGGGGATTCGCTTTTGAATTTGTTCGGTTGAAACTTTACTTTTGGGTTCCTTTGAATAGTTCTATTATTTTGCTTACAATTTGAGTTATAGAGCTCTAAATGACTTCATCCTAGTGGTTATAGATCCTTAAGACATGTATCTTTAAATGACTAGAAGATATGAAAATCTAATTTTGCCTATAAGATGTGTGAAAATACAGTTAAATGTTTAAGTTGAATTATGTCCGTACTGTTGGAACAGTTTGCATTCAAGTGAGTATAACTATTCGTTGACTTGTCCAAATTGAATGATGTTTATGCCATAATGACCATGAGATATAGTAGAACATTTTTTATTGAAGACCTTATTGCTCAGAAATGACATTTTCTTAGAGGAATTCTCTAATTACAGAAGCCTTAATATTCTATCCAGTATTTAAAATTGTCTAAAAACACTATTAGAGCTATTTGTATTCTTTATAGAATAACTCTTCGGTCCGGTGTCCAAATTGAATGATTTTGTGTCATGTTAAATGTAAAGTCATGCTTACTTAAAACAGACATACATTCTGAAGCCCATAGTCACATTCATATGCATATAAACTGATTCCTGAAATCCTTATCAAGCTCAAACGGATATCACATTCGAAGGCTAAAACATAATCTATATAAGCGTGCTCATATAATAAAGCCATACAATCAGTATTTCATAATCATATTCATTCAAAAAAATCCGATATACATTACATTAATATACTCATTCAGATAATCCATTTATAGCCAAATCAGATCAGAGCAGTTCAGATAAACATTCAAAGAACACCTGCTGACTCTAGGTAGTGGATAACGAGTGTACAGACAGTACTTTTCGGGTACGAGCCGATTACAGACAGTACGTTACGGGTACGAACCGATTAAACCATTATACTTTAACTTTCACAGATATTTTCACAAGGGACCTTAAACAAGATCCAATACAGAAAAGGGTAAAAATTTCATTTACGTAGTAAAATACCCTAATTACGTAGCCTTTGGTGACTTGCTGGAAAACACAGCTATGTTTTTGGCAAATAATCTAGTGACCTAGTTGGAAAACACAACTGTGTTTTTGATATAATACGGCTGTGTTTTAGAGTAAATTCTACCCTCTTTACTAATGCATCCCAGAATCAGTCCTATACATCTAATATAGCTCCAAAGTGTTAAGAAACGCTTAGAATTTAAATGTTCTTTATTTAATGATTAAGCAAGGAGGATATGTGATTAAATTACACTAAATTGAGTTTTAAAAAAATGAATATTATTGATCAAATAAATTCTAATTTGAATAAAATAATAATAAAACTTGTCTAATAGCATTAAATGATAAAAAATGAATAGAGAGACTTATGTTACATGAATTTACATAGAATACTACGGTGAATATAATGTAATATGCTAGAATTGTTTATTTAAATGCCGTACTTTGATAGATTGTGTAAGTTTAATATATATTATATGAGCATGATAAATAAATTATTGTATTGATGTTATAAACGAATTGTTGTATACATGATTATAGTTGACTTGTGTAGTATACATAAACGAGTGTAGTGTAAAATTTAATAGTGAGTGAAACTCTATATTAAGCCTAAATTGTACATGGTCGTGGACAGATAAGCATGCCTGTAAGGGATAGTGATTGCACCGGCTAGTGTTGGCACCGTATCAGTGTCTAGTGATTTGATACCTATTTGGTATCCAATATATCACTTCGAGACCGTTGTGTCTCTAGTGATTGATATTGTTTACTTAGTATCCAGTGTTTGATACCCTACTGGTATCTAGTGTTCTCATTATCAATAACAAGACTTTTAATGTTATTAAAGCTATAGGAGCATGTTAATTAGAGTGATTGTGAATTATTGAATTGATAATATATATATGCAGATAAAAAAGGATTAATGTTTATAAAGCACGTGTTTGAATTATATGTTTTCATTATTGATATAATGTTATGTGTTAACCTGATTATATGTCAATGATCATGTGTAATGAAGTAATGCAGGTAGAACTAAGTAGTTTTGATTCCTAAAATTATTGAAATATGTCGGAAGCTCGGAATTACGTTCCAAGTTCGAACCAAATTATTGAAAACTAACAGTGTATTTAAACTTTAAGTAAGCAATAAATGTATTATGATTGAACCAAATCATAGAGAACTATTAAATGCATGATAGTTTAAATAGTTATATGAATGAAACCTAACATAAAATTTTGCTTGATTTTGTTATAAGAATGTTAAATGTAGTTTGTAAATGGAATACTGTTAAGCAAGCTAATTATATGAAATAATGTATTTAAGTTAATTATAAAGTAAATAAATGACAATTACAATCCAAAATGTAAAAACAGATTGATATAAAATGGTATATAATAATTAATTGAGCTTGTTAATTGATTAGTTATCAGTATAAGTATAGAGTAGCATACCTAATTCCTCCTAAGGTACATGGGGGTGTTATATGCCATTATGGCTAGAATCAACCTTATGGACATAAATCTAATAATAGGTGAGAAAGCCTCATCACAGTCAATCCCTTCCTATTGCGTGAACCCTTTAGTGACTAGTCGATCCTTGTATCTTTCGATACTTTCATCAGCTTTTCACTTTACTTTGAGAATCTACTTATTCTTAATAGGTTTGCGTTATTCCAGTAGATCAACCAGTTCCCAAATAACGTTTGATCTCATAGATGCCATTTCTTCTTTTATTACTTTAATCCATTTTCTTTTAGATGTGTAAGAGAGAGCCACCTGGACATTGTTGCTCTTTTTCATCCTGTGGGGTAACTAAAAGGGCCTCATTCTAGCCTTTGATCTCAAATCGTCAGCGTGGAACACTTATCCTCTTAAATTTTTGCAGTTTTGACTCTTGATAAATATATCTCATATATTCATCGTAATTCGGAATGCTTGTTAGTGGTTATGCCCTAGGCCCAACATTTGGACCTTGATGTAATCATTACATTTCATTTATATAATGGTTTTCTTCACATTAATATTATTGGCACGTTACATTATTGTAATGTTTATGAATAATAATGTTATTCATGTTGTCCCTAGTCATTTATCACTAAAGGGCATAAAGATAAATTAAGACTAGTATAGATTTGCATTGATAATCATGGGATGATTATATATGATGATATGAATCAAATCTATACGTACTTGTTAGAGAACAAAGTACTGGATAGACCCACTATAAGATCACTTCATGGGATAATGTCATAAGTGTTCTTATAATAGATATGTTATTGAATCCTTTGACCTGAGGTTATCATGGTTTCCTACATAAGGAACATTATGTTTTGACATAATCAAACGTTATCTTTAATCGGATAATTATAAAGGATATGATTGGACATAATGAGAACTATGCAGAGGAAAATGTATAATCAAGATGGAATTTGTCCCTCTTATGAGAGAGATATCTATTGGGCCCCTCGATGAGTAGGACTATAAAATGCATGGTCGTGCTCAAATGAATTGATAGTGTGATCAATGTCATTTGATTTTATCAGTCTACTTAGTGATCGAGAAATTATATGTTTGAACAATTTAAGTTTGACATGGACCATGACTTATGTTCGAACAAGATATCGTGTGACAAAAGGATAATAACATGTTCTATTTACAGGTTAAAATCGGACTAACGATATTTACATTATTTGGGTAGTCATAATGTCTTGCTAGAGACCAATTATGACTTGTGGGCTTGTTATGGGATAAGGCCCACTGCCAACATAATATAAACCTATTGGGTCACACACCAAGACCGAAATGAACAATATGGATTTTATTGGGCTATTATCTCTTGTTATTAACTCTTATCAAAAATCAATTTCTATTTTTTCAAAGGAATGAGAGTTTTAAGGTGGTTAAAAACATTGGATACCAACATAGGATACCAACATTGGATACCCTAGCTAGCATAACTTATTATTGAGAATAAGAAAGATTTACTCTAGCTAATTTTCTAGAGAGAAAATACAGTTACCATTGTTCTTCTTTGAGAAAGAAGAAAATCATAAAAAATCCATTCGTATCTAAAGGGAGCTAGCACTCCTGCAACTTTGGTTCATTTTGATCGTGCGTGTGGATACTAATAGAGGACGTTCGTGTTAAAGGCAAAGTCTTCAGTTCGATTTAAAGGTGTTTAATTCAGGTTCCCACACAGAAAAGGTTAGTAAATCTTATCACTTCCATTTGAATCAATCGAAATACATGGATCCTGTTTTTCGGGTTTTATTTTTCCGTTGCGTTTAATTTGCATTATTCTACTTAAAAACCCAACAATGCTCCGACTGGGATTAAGTTCCATGCTCCCACTAGAGTCACGAATACTCCGACTAAAGTGAGGATTTCAAACATTCGAATCATTTAGAGGAGGAAGGTCTTGACCTTCTTCATCTAGTTCCCTCCCACTCGGATGGAGTGATCCTAATGGTTCCTCTTCTTGATTTTATAAAAAATGAAATCTTGATTCATTTCGCCCAACTTTGAAAATTCATTCTCTAAGAATATTATGCCTTATAATTCAAATTTTGTCACTTTCCATTCTTTTGATTACCTATAAAAACGTATCCTTCTGATACCTTAGAATATCTCACAAAGATACTCTTTACCTCTTGGTCCCAATTTACCAAATTTACTTAAGGTATCATGGACATAAGCAGCACAGCCCCAAGGTTATAAATGGATTAGTTTAGTTTGTCAACCAGTTCACAACTCATAAGGTATGGTTGTGACAGATTTGGAGGGCATACGGTTTAGAACATATGTGGCAGTTAATAAAGCATCTCTAATAGGAGATTAGCAAATTTGCCTCAGCCATCATAAATCTTAGCACATCTAGGAGAGTCTTATTTCTCCTTTTCATAACACCATTCTATTGTGGAGTTCTGGGATTGGACAACTAATGTTCAATCCCTTTTTTGTTAAAATAAAGCTTTAAATTCATTTGAAAGATATTCCCGACCTTGGTCAGTACTTAAAACTTTAACTTTTCTATTTAATTGATTTTCAACTAAATTCATATAAGTCTTGAAGCAATTCAATGCTTCTGACTTGTGAGAAATCAAATAGACATGACCATACCTAGTATAGTCATCTATAAATGCAATGAAGTAGTAGGCCCCATGCCTTGTCCTCATATTCATTGGACCACATATGTCAGAATGAACTAACTGCAATGGGAATTTAGCTCTAGTTCTTTTTTCGAATGATTTTTCTAACTAGTTTTCCTTTTAAGCAATACATATACATAGGAAATTTGACCTTATTTAAATCACTTAATAAACCTACTTTGGCTAACTGACTCATTTAGCCTTGCCCGATATGGTTTAATCTAGCATGACATAATTTCAAATTATTCTCGTAACTATGTAAAAAAGAAGAAATTAAAGAAAAACTAGTTTTATTGATAAAGTCAGGATCGACATCCATAACAATAAAATTGTTCAATATAAAACTAGAACCATAATAAACATCATCCAAGAATAAACTTACACTGCCATCCTTAAAACATAAATCGAAACCAAGTTTTAATAAAGCAAGAATACAAACTAAATTCCTATGAATATCTGAGGCATAAAGTACATCATGTAGGAGTAGGGCTCGACCTTCATGTGGTGGTAAAATTCATAAATTAAATCATAAAAAATATCACTCTAAAGCATTGCTGTGTTTCAGTGGGGATGGTTGTGCTTCTCGGGGCACAACTGTGTTTTTTTGGAAACACAACGCCGCTCTACCCTAAAATTTCCAACTCAATTATCCACTCAAAAATCAACAAGTAGACCTCATTTTTAGCCAAAGTTCTCTCTTATAAATGATCCTTGAGATGTTAACTTTCTAATGGAGTAGATTTTAAATCATTTGGAGCTGTAACCAAGGAGATATGACATCTGAAGCACAAACTGCTTCAAACCTTATTCTAGAAAAAGGCTACTGTTTTGAACATTTTTTAGGATCTTAGAGTAAGAAATAAATTATGGGTGTTTTCAAGAAATTTATAAACATGGAAGTTATAGTTCAATTTCCACTAGAAACATCCAAATTGGAGATCTTTAAACTTGATTTATAACCTAATGATGAGACTGCGGTCAGATAAGACCATAGACAAAATTGGTTCCAATCACCCAGCCAAAACCTTTCTATTTTGGCCATTTTTTAGGATCTTAGAGCAAAAATTAGCTTAAGTTCATTTTTAGGACATTTATAGGTATGTAAGTCATGGTTCTAACGGCACTAGATTCACTTAATTTGGAGTTCACAAAGTCCACTTATACTAAAAATAGTCACCAAGGGTCATTATACACCTTTGGGCAGAATTGTACTTCGTAATTCAACAAGCCTATAATCAACTAATTGACACAACCTATCCACCAAATTCAATCCTAACCCACATAATACATATACCAACACCTCAAAAATTTTCAATTCATCAATAAATATACATTAATAGAACAATTCCAAAACCTTAAACTTGCTCCTATCACCTTCAAACTTATTTCACCTTGGCTTTCTTTCCTCTTTTTTCTTTCTTTCTTTGTGCTCCTATTAGTTTCCCTTTTCATTTAGACTAGAAATCCAACCTTACACTTTTACACTAGAAATCCAACCTTCCTTTCCAAAGACATGAGCAAGAAAGAGAAAAAGCAAAATGTTTTTAAGGTATTTTTAAGGAGAAGAATGGTTGCCTTCCTCCTCCCTTGTGGCCGGCCAACTTACGCCTTAAAATGGCCAAATAATTCATGCATATCCTATATTACAAATGTTCACTTCCCATTGGTTCCTACTAGATATTTATGGCATATATCAATTTGATCCTTTAACCTCTTAAGTAATCATACATTGACCACTTAATTAACTTAAACTCATATATTGACATACCAATTAACTTATTTCTTACTTTTAAGACCATAAATATCAAATTACTAATTTATCCTCAACTTTTCAATTAATACCGATTACATCTTCAACTTCTTTTAACCATTTCAACCATCAAATTGTACATTTTCGGCCACCACTATGCCCTAGACATGCATGAATCCAAGGGTAAGTTTTGGGTCATTACAGCACATGTCAAGGTCATATGACCTGTAATGGCCAAAAAATAACTACCTTCATAAATAGTAAAAGTGGGCTAATGAATAGTAAAAGTGGGCTCGTGAATAGTAAATATGGGCCCATAAATAGTGACATCATGGTAAATAGTAACTATAGGCCCCATGAATAGTGATGTTAGGATGAATAGTACCCAAAAATATTTTATTGCACCATCAGAAAGAAGAAGTTAAAAGAAGGCTAATGGTATAATTTGGTGCAAATATGAGATCATACAGGCCTCTAAAAGTCAAAGTGAAGTTAATCTCTAGTTCAATTCAAATAGTAACCAAGTTTGACTTAATTTTTAAAAATAGAAAATGAAATTTAAATGAAGTTTTGTGGGGAATAAAATGGCTTAAAATAATTTTTAATGATATTAGATTGATGTTTTACAACGGAACCGAAAATGATTGAATCAGATCGGTTTAAGTCAATCGGGCCCCAAATGGTCTCTGATTGAGTTGAAATTTTTTCAGAGAAGCTATTTTACATGTTTTAAACATGATGAAATTGATTGGGGGTAAAAATGAGTTGAGAAATATATAGATTCTTTAAAATAGTGGAAAATGATCGAAAAATCGAAATTTTGGTTCAAACCGGTTGGATCGGTTTGGTTCATTTTTGGCCTATTGATAAGTGAAATTATATGCTTTATTTATGTCAATTTTTAGGTAAGTAGTTATTATTTTAGGTTGTTTTTGTTTAAAACAATCTTAAATCTTTAAATGGACTAAATTGAACTTTTATTGTGTTTTTATCAAAATTTTAGGTACTTTACACGGCAGTAAGGAGTTTCATACCGCCGTGTACCAATAAATACATATGGTAAGGGTGTTTCATACCGCTGTGTAAACAGGATTAGCTCGAGATTGACGGAGTTTTACACGGTGGGCAAAAACGACCTTACCCCTGTGTAAATCTAGAAGAATTCAGCTGCTATCCAGTAGGTGTTTACACGGCGGTAAGGGTGTTTCATATCGCCGTGTAAACCAAGAAACTTGCAGAGTTACATTCCAGTAGGTAGTTACACGGCGGTAAGGTGTTTTCATACCGCTGTGTAACCTTCAACCTTCAGTTGTGAACATGATCTACATGGTGGTAATGGGTTTTTATACCGCCATGTAACCTTAACTGATAAATAGGGGCTCTTTTCTTGGCACCTTGGATATTCATTTTTCTCTGTAACTTAGATCTAGGTTTCCATTTTTAGCAATCTTTATACTTAGCTTTTATTGATTTCAATAAATAGCTTCAGATTCTATATCTCTCTTCACATTTAGAAGTTGTAATAGAGGATTTGGATTGAAGAACATCCACATATTTCAGTGATAATTTTATTTTCAGATCTAAAATGGGTAATATCAATTTCTCTTCATTTAATTTAGTTTTTCTTTCAATAATGAGTGAGTAGTTCTTTTTCTTGTTGAGGGATGCGTTAAATCCCCAATAACCATGTAAACACTCTATTTTGATTAATTTCTGCATATGCTTCAGTTTTATCTTCTCTAAGCTTATTTGTAAGTGATTGATTCTGATGCAAGATTTAGGTTGATTCAGTGTGACGATATGTTGATTGTATTTAACTCATTCAACTTACATATGCTCTATTCTATTTCTTTTAATTTCTGCTGGTTTAATGAATCCAGAACGGTAGTTTAACCTGTAGAAATCTATTTTAATAGGTTCAGAATGGAAGGGGATAATTGGGCTTAGATGTCTTAATCCAAGAATGATAAGATTATCTAAGTTTAGGATTTAAGACCTGTTTAAAGCTAACTTATGTGCTGAATCCAGAATAGTAGGTGCATAATTTAAAGAAGTTTAATCCAGAATGGTAGGCTAGGTTGTTCACTGAATTGGCATATGTGTTTGTTTAGTGAGAGTAATTGCACGGTATTATTGGGGAGAATAGGTATTCCTTAGCAAGGCCTTCAGTTAATTTAATTAAAGTTTTACTAATTTTTGTTTAATTGGTAGTCACTCGATTTAGTAATTTCATCATTTAATTTCTTAAAGCCAAAAACTCACACAACAACTTGGGATTTTCTTTAGCATAATTTTAACAAATTGATTCTTAATTCACTATTCCTTTAGGTTCGATATTCGCGGGTCTTAATTATACTCACTATATTACTTGTCGATGCAGTACACTTGCTGAGCACCGACTAAGTTTTTGGTGCCTTTGCCGAGGAACATAAGGCATTTTGAAGATTTTATTTGTTAATTTTATGTGTTTATATTTTATTAATTTTTATTTTTTTTATTATTTTCAGGGGTTAATGGTGTATGAGCAGACGAAGAATTCAATAATTAATTCCATCAGACCCTGAAATTGAGCGAACTTTTCATCATAGGAGGAGGGAGAACAGAGCAAATCAAAATATGAATATCAATCCACCTAATAATGATGGGCCACTCGAGGAACAACAAAGAGAAAGGCAAGAGCAGAATATAAGAGAAGATCAAAGACCAAGAACCATTAGAGAATATGCTACCCCATGGTGGAATGAGGATCAAAGGACTATCATATTACCTCAAGCTAACTATTTTGAGCTTAAACCAGCTCAATCACTATGGTATAAAGAAATCAATTCTTAGGGTTAGATAGTGAAGATCCAGTGCAACATTTGGACATTTTCTTGGAGATTAGTGACACAGTTCAAATTTCGAATTTCTCAATGGATGCTATTTGACTTAAGATGTTCCCATTCACACTCTTAGGAAAATCACGGGAATGGCTGCAAATGTTGCCAAACCAATCTATAAGATCTTGGAAGCAAATGCAAGAAAAGTTTTTAGTATGCTTTTTCCCACCAATGAAGACAGCCAACATCAGAAATCATATCTATAATTTCTAGCAGCTTTATGAGGAATCATTTCATGAGGCATGGGAGAGATTCAGAAGACTTTTGAGAAGTTTCCCTCATCATGAAATCGCTCTGCATCAACTGATGTCTACATTTTATGCGAGTGTCAATTCAACAACTCGATCTCTCCTGGATGCAGCCTCAGGTGGAAGTTTTATGAATAAGGTTCCGGAGGAAGCTTTTTTGCTTCTTGATGAGATGGCCACAAATGAAGCTCAATGGGCTAGTGTAAAGACAATGCACAAGAAGCAAGGACACGGAATACACAATATAGATGAGGTAGCAATATTGAAGGCTCAAGTAGAACTTATAAGAAAGGAGATGAATGGGTTGAAAGTGCAAAATGTTTCCTTGTTGTCTCAAGGAGGTGAACATTTCGAAGGAGGTCATATTTTATATGATACTAGAGGTGGAGACGTTAGAAATCAATTAGTGAATGACATATATGCTCTTCATGATTACCGGAGGAGTGATCCATTCAACAACACTTATAACTCGGGATGGAGGAATCATCCAAATTTTTCCTGGAGGGATGGAAATCAAGCTTCAACTTCTCACAGTCAACCGAGAGCCCCCTTTCACCAAAATAACAACCATCAGCCAACCCATAACCAAACTCATCAAACACACTTCTAAACACTATACCCCTCATCCTAACATCAAGGACAAGGCTCAAATCAACCTCAAGCATATAATCCACTGGGATTCCAACCAAGACCACCTAATCAAGAGAAGAAACCGAACCTTGAATACATGTTTGCTAGCTTTATGAATAGCCAACAACAGTTTATGGCTAGTCAAGAAGCAAGGTGGAAATCACAAGATGGCTGGACAAGGAATCAAGATGCCTTAATCAGAAATTTAGAAACTCAAGTTGGGCAACTTGCCAACTCACTCTCCAATAAAATGCAAGGCACGTTTCCTGCAAATGTGGATCGTAATCCGAAGGAGGAGGAAAAAGCAATCTTGATGAGGAGTGGTAAGGAAGTCGAGATAAGAAAAAATGAGGTAATAAATGAGATGGAACCTACAGTTGAGGTAAGAAAATCTGGCCCTATTGTAGTAAGAGATGCACCAAAAGTTGTGGAAAAAGGTAAGAAAGCTATGCATGAAATTGATGAAAGTCTGCTACCTTATCCATCTCTATCTAGGAAAGAGAAAAAGAATGAACAATTCTCCAATTTCATTAAAATGTTTAAAAAATTGTATATTAATTTGCCATTTGCTGAAACTTTGTTACATATGCCTAAATATGCAAAATTCATGAAAGAGCTATGTTCTAACAAAAAGAAGCTAGGGGGTGTGGCACAGTACAATTATCTAAAAATTGTAGTGCAATTATTTTGAATAAAATTCCTACTAAATTAGAAGATCCTGGTAGTTTTACATTACCATGTGAATTAGGAAGGAGTTTCATGGGTCAAGCTTTATGTGACTTAGGGGCAAGCATAAATTTAATACCTTACTCATTATGCAGGATGTTCAATTTGGGTGACATCAAGTAGACAAGAATGACTCTTCAACTAGCCGATAGATCCATGAAAAAACCAATGGGTATTATAGAGGATCTGCTTGTTAAGGTGGGAAATTTCATTTTTCCTGTTGACTTTGTGGTGATGGACATGGAAGAGGATCGAAAAGTGCCTCTTATTATAGGACGAACATTCTTAAATACTGCAAAAGCACTTATAGATGTGAATGGGCAAAAAGTTACTCTATATTTCAATGATGAAGAGATGAGTTTTGATATGCATAAAATAATGAAGCACCCCACTAGAGATTTTGAAGAATCTACATGCTTTGTGAACTGCATTGATGAGTATGTAGTAGAAAAACAAGAGGAGATACTGTTAGATGATCCTTTACAAAGTTGTCTTATGCATTCAATGGAAGTAGAGGACTGTAGATCTGTGAATGTAGAGCTAGATACTGAGCTGGAAGAAGAAGAAAGGAGGATACTTTTTGTCCTACAACAGATGAAAAATTTTCTGAACTTAAGCCTCTCCCTAACAATTTAAAATATATATTTTTGGAAGAAAATGCTAAACTAGTGATAATTTCTTCTGTTTTGACAGGTGAGGAAGAAGAGATGCTGATTTCTATTTTGAAGAGACACAAAAAAGCAATAGGCTAGGAAACATCAGATTTGAAGGGCGTGAGCCCAAGTATATGCATGGATGGAATTCTCATGGAGGATGATGTTAAACCAGTTGTGCAACCTCAAAGGAAGTTGAATCCAACCATGCAAGAAGTGGTAAAAAAGGAGGTATTAAGGCTACTAGATATAGGTATAATCTACCCTATTTCAGATAGTAAGTGGATTAGTCCTGTACAATGTGTACCTAAAAAGGGAGGGATGACGGTAGTGAAAAACCAAAATAATGAATTAATCCCTACTCGGATGGTTACAGGCTGGGGGGTAGGCATAGACTATAGGAGACTTAACAACGCTACCCGAAATGATCATTTTCTATTACCGTTCATAAATCAAATGTTAGAAAGGCTAGCTGGTAATAGATTTTATTGTTTCTTAGATGGCTATTCGGGTTATCTCCAAATACCGATTGCACCAGAGGACCAAGAGAAAATAACATTCACTTGTCCCTACGGTACATTTGCCTATAGACGGATGCTATTTGGGTTGTGTAACGCACCA
This sequence comes from Excoecaria cochinchinensis, assembly GCA_947683425.1. Classification (NCBI taxonomy): domain Eukaryota; kingdom Viridiplantae; phylum Streptophyta; class Magnoliopsida; order Malpighiales; family Euphorbiaceae; genus Excoecaria; species Excoecaria cochinchinensis. The sequence continues at coordinate 2,031,681 of CANTUQ010000069.1, forward strand.
GCCACATTTCAGAGGTGTATGATGGCTATCTTCCATGATTTCATTGAAAAATTTATGGAAGTGTTTATGGATGACTCTACACTTTACGGAAGGGAATTTGAAACTTGCTTAGCCAATTTAGCATTAGTTCTTAAGAGGTGTGAGGAGACCAATCTAGTTCTGAACTGGGAAAAATGCCATTTTATAGTAAAAGAGGGTATAGTTTTGGGGCATAAAATTTTTGAAAAAGGGATTGAAGTGGATAAAGCTAAAGTGGATATGATAGAAAAGCTTCCACCACCAATAAGTGTGAAAGGAGTAAGAAGTTTCCTCGAGCATGCTGGTTTTTACCGTAGGTTTATCAAGGATTTTTCAAAGATAGCAAAACCCTTGTAAAATTTATTAATGAAATACACTGCTTTTAATTTTTCATATGAGTGTTTGCAGGCATTTGAGCTATTGAAACAGAAATTGATCTCAGCCCCAATTATTCTGTCACCAAATTGGAGTTTACCTTTCGACCTCATGTGCAATGCAAGTGACTATGCAGTAGGAGCTGTGCTTGGACAACGAAAAGATAAGGTGTTTCATGTTATTTATTACGTAAGCCATACCTTGACTGGAGCGTAGGTGAACTACACCACAACTGAGAAGGAACTCCTCGCAATTGTCTTTGCTTTTGAGAAATTTAGGCCATATTTGCTACGTGCAAAAATCGTGGTGTGGTCCGATCATGCAGCCTTAAGACATCTATTTGCAAAAAAGGAGTCAAAGCCAAGATTGATTAGATGGGTGCTCCTTTTGCAAGAGTTTAACTTGGAGATTAAAGATAAGAAGGGGGCAGAAAACCTTATGGCGGATCACTTGTCAAGATTGGAGCACAATCACATTGAAAAAGTGGAAATTTTAGATTTATTTCCTGATGAGCATATTTGTGCCTTATTTACGTGTGAAGTTGTTGTGCCTTGGTTTGCTAATGTGGCCAATTTTCTTGCAGGGAGCTATATGCCAAAGGAATTCACATGGCAACAGAAGAAGAAGCAAAAAGCAGATGCAAGGCACTACATTTGGGACGACCCTTATCTTTTTCGCCTGTGTGCTGATTAAGTGTTGAGAACATGCATTCCAAATGAAGAAACAGGGGAAATCATACGGGCCAAATAGAACAGTATCAAAAATTCTCTCTTCTAGTTTTTATTGGCCTACAATGTTCAATGATGTTAAATCATATGTCCAAACTTGTGATAGATGCCAAAGGGTAGGAAATATTTCCAAAAGGGATGAAATGCCTTTAACTAATATGCTTGAAGTAGAGTTGTTTGACCTATGGGGGATAGATTTTATGGGACCTTTGCCAATATCCTATGGGTTCGAGTATATACTAGTGGCAGTAGACTATGTGAGCAAATGGGTAAAAGCCGTAGCTACTAGGACTTGTGATGCTAAAATTGTGCTAGAATTCCTTAGGAGGAACATTTTTACTAGATTAGGCACACCAAAAGCCATAATTAGTGATGGGGGCAAGCATTTTGTCAATCATCAGTTCACTACCCTTTTGAAGAAATTTGGTGTGAAGCACAAAATCACCACCCCATATCATGCTCAAGCCAATGGACAAGTTGAGGTATCTAATAAAGAACTCAAATCTATCCTAGAAAAGACTGTAAATTCATCTAGAAAGGATTGGTATTTGAGGTTGGATAAAGCTTTGTGGGCTTATAGAACTGCATTTACAACACCTATAGGATTATCCCCATTTAAGCTTGTCTATGGTAAGTCATGCCATCTCCCTGTCGAATTAGAACACAAGGCTTATTGGGCAACCAAGTTTCTTAATTTTGATGTCAAGAGTGCAGGTGAGAAGGGACTTCTTCAGGTGAATGAGCCAGAAGAGATACGCTTTTGGTCATATCAACAAGCAGAAAAATATAAGGAAAACACGAAGAAATGGCACAATAAGAAACTGGTCAAGAAAGAGTTCATTCCAGGTATGAAAGTTCTTTTATATAATAGTCGATTAAGGTTATTTCCTGGAAAGTTGAAGTCACGATGGGTAGGCCCATTTGAAATCTTAAGTGTGACTGATTTTGGAGTGGTCACAATTCGGAAGCAAGCTGGGAGTGAAGAATTTAAGGTAAACGGATATCGTCTGAAAAAATATTTTGAATACCACGCTGAACTTGCAGCGGTGGTCATTAACTTAGATGAGGAATGAGGTGAGTTCAAGGTCTAGCAGAGACTTTAAAATCAGAACTAAAACAATTTCTAGCCTTATCTTCCTTTGATTTAATTTTATAGCTTGAGTAATTTTCAGTTTTATGTTAGTTTTGTGTTCAATCAGAGGTCAAATATAATTTGGGAGAAGTGTAGAATGTTTTGGACTTGCTTATAGTGAAAAAAATTGCTTCAACTTCAGGTTGATATTTTGGAAAGCATCTTACACGACGGTAAGACATTTTCATACCGCCGTGTAAATCTTGCATTGGTGAAAATAGAAGATCTAGTAGCATTTTACATGGCGGTAAGACATTTTCATACCGCCATGTAATTCCAAAAATAATTTTCGTAGTATTCCAGTAGCGTTTTACACGGCGGTAAGGTATTTTCATACCGTCGTGTAAATCCTATAAATTTAAGACACTTGAGTCCAGAATCATTTTACACGGCAGTAAGGTATATTGATACCGCCGTGTAAAACAAAAATTTGTCAATTTTAAAGGCCAACACTTTCCATTTCCTCGAGTATTTTTTGTTTTTCTCTAAAATGCTGCATTTCTCTTCCTCGCATCCTTCTCTACCCCATTTCCAGATACTTGCATCTTGCTTGCTTGCATCACATTTTCAAGTACATCTCTTGTATTTTTCATCAGCAATCCTACAAATCAAGTAAGTTCTTCTTTTCTCTTTCTTTTTCTTTCATTTACAGCTCTTAGGTCTTTCCATTTCCTTTTTAGCTTATAATTTTTTGGTCATAAATGGATGCCATATATTTGATTTATGCTTAAATATTCTGTTATTTTGTGTGATTTTGGATGAAATGGGTGTCTAAGTTGCGTGAGAATGTTCATTTTGTATGTCAAAATTGCTGCCCACCAAGTATTTGATGTTTTGCTTCAATGAGTCTGTGCATAATTTTCTTACTATTTTTCCTTGACACTCATCCTGTTTGTCAAGATTGTTGAGTTATTTACCCTCTATGTGCCATAAATTTTGTTCCTCTCTCAGTTTTTGATAACCTTTGAATGGGTGTTTTAACTTGAATAGGATGTGAGAACTGCAATAAAATGAGAACTTGTTTAACATCTTGCCATCATACTTCTTTGTGTTCGATTTGCTATTGAAAGAGAACTGAATTTGCATTCCTGTTCTAAGTGGTGGTATTGCTATTTCTTGAAGTATTTCAATATAGCATTGGATTTACAATTAGTTGCACTTCATGTTTAAGATTAAGGCTTCTAGATCAATTTATGATTAGTCTAATGTTTTCATATACTCAGCTTTGTACAAGTAAGCAATACTCGTCCTTTTTCACTTTCAACCTTACATATGAACATCCTTTTGTCAATTAGTATGTAAGCCACATTGTCTTCACTATTCTTATTTTGTTTTATTTTGGCTATGCAATGGCTCCAAAGAGATCTAAAACTGACCAAGGATCGTCATCTGCATAGCCTGCTACCGCATCTTAGGAGAGGGACAGTTTTGTGCCCTCTTGGGTCCCACACATCTTTCAGAGCAACTACAAATGCTTTGATGTGGCAACATACCTCCCTTCCACATTTCTTGACTTTGATTCATTATGGAGGCTAGGGATAAGAGCGGAGATTGATGAACTGATTGAGAGAATAGGGTGGACAGAATTTTTTCAGTAAAAGGAGTCAATCCATCAAAAACTGACCAGGGACTTCCTTGCAACGGTAAATTGCAGAATCGATAAGGATGACCTGGAAGATCCTGGGGTAGTGACTTTTTGGTTGAAAAAGTAGAAATACAGAATGACTTTCAATGACTTTTCAGAAGCACTTGGTTTTTTAGTTGATAGTGCCCGTTATCTTCCAAACTTGAACAAGTACACGACTTGGGCTTCCATTTGTTATCCAATCTCCGTAACCCAGTATGTTACAGGGCTGTCAAAGGTGCACCATTTACGGAGCCACGCGCTTAAGATCTTACATCAGTTCTTTGCCCTATCATTCTATGGCCACATTGAAGCTGTCGGAGTTGCAAACCAAGCTAAGGCTCTCTTCCTGCACTGCATGATCCATCGCATCAAATTAAATGAAGCATACTTCTTATGGAAGAAATTTGAAGATCTATAGGGCAATCCCACCAAGGTCAAGAAGATATCTATAGGGTGGATTGTCAGGATTTTAGCCAAGAGAGTAGGCCACAACCATTAGGACCAGACTTGGGAAACAGTCCTCTTATGGACTTTAAGATGTTGAAGAATCTGAAGCTGATTGTAGATGACCCTCATAATTTTTATCAAGTAAGACTGTCCACTAGGGAGGAGTACTTGAGGCTAGTGGAAAGAGGCAGAGTTCAATTGCCAGTTGAAGGAGCTGAAGCAGAAGCGAGAGCAGAGGACGATGTTGATGCTGCTGCTACAGGGGCTATTCCACCTATGCAGACCCCTGACATGTCAGATTTTATTGCCCATTTTGAGACTCTACAGGCTAGTCAGGCACATACTAATTCCAGATTGGACCAGATGATGTACTTTATGGAGGATGCGCACTTTGAGCATGTTCAGATGATGGGATAACTGGATATGCACGAGCAACAGTTGGCACTGCAGGCACAGAGTTTAGCACGACTTGAGCGCTTGATGGAACTTTCAAGACAAGAGTCAGAGCACTTTTATAGGAGTATTATGGACAGATTTCCACCACCTCCATAGGAGTGACATTTTTCTGGGAGTTCTCTGCACTTACATTTTGATGAACTTATTTATTAACTAAATCTCTATTTTTATGAACTGGTTTAATTACTGAGGACAACAATGTTTTAAGTGTGGGGTGGGGGGTTAGTAATTATTAAAGAATTATTGAAGAATATTTTGACCTCTGACTGTTTTTAATTTTAGTTTTGAGCACTTTGACCAATCTTAAGTACTTTAGTCGTGTTTTGGAACTATGTCGTGTTTTGTTGGAATTATGTTTATGCATTTCATTTCATTTTATCTGAATTAAGTCTATGTTCTATTTTTTTCGTTTAGTTAAGATGTGTTGTGTTTGATTATAACTTATGAATTATTTCATGCTTAGCTTAGTTAGCACTTCTTTTGATATTCCAACCTGACTTCACTCTCGAATTGGTTATTTAAAACATTTAGTTAGCAAGAGAGCGAGTTTTTGTTTAAGAGTTTTACTTTTTAACATTATTCAAATTAGTAGGATATATATAAATTTCCAAAATTTTGCACAAAGGCAAGTTTTGATAACTTGATTAGAAAAACTAGTTCATGAAATCTTTTGATCAGAAAATTTTTGGAGCACCAGAACCTTCCTCATTACCCTTCGAAATAATATAGCAATTGCGGCATGAATTTTGACATGATTTAGGCATTTCTTTTTGAGTCACTTTAAATAAACTTTCTCCTACCTATTGCATTAATTACCCTTGTCAGCTAATTTTGAGCTTAATTGAGTATGCTAAATGCGTACTCCAAGAATTTCCTTGTGTACACAACTTATTGCTACCTATAATCTTAAAATGCCTTTAGCTTACTCTCGAGGGAGAGCTGGCCACTCTAGGAATGTGAGGTTTTCTGTTGGAATTTTAGGGGAGTTAGTTTCAAGGGGGTTGTGTGAATAAGTTGCACCTTAATTGGCAAGGGAGTAAAATAGACTTAATATTTTAGTAAGTTGAGTTGAAGAAAGAAAATTTGAAGAAACTGCCCTTATAATTTTATTTGGAATTAGCAGTTTATTAAAAAAAATCAATTTATTATGTAAGTTCAATAAGATATTGTTCTTCTTACTCGACTTTGTTCATCAAGTTCTAAGGAAATTTCGGTCCATCTCTTGAAGGGGAAGGGAGTAGGAGCTGGTAGTTGTGAGTAAAAGATGTATTGAGTGGGTTGGGTAGAAGTGGTTGTTTCCCTTTTTGCTATACTAATCTGTCTTTGATACCCATCATCCCTATAACCTTACATTACAGCTTGTTTAAGACCTAATGATCTTGTTCATATCTTGATTTATTTAATGGAGATGACTTTCGGGTTTCGGTACTAAAGAAGAGGCCTATGGTGTTTCTAGAGTTTCAAGCAAGAAACCAGAACTGCATTCGTGTATTTGATGATTTTGATCATTGGTTTAATGGTACTGGAATTTTGGTTTTGAAATTCTTAAAATTTTGGTTTTGGTCCTTGCACACACATATTAGAAATTTGTTTATATTCTCTGCTTTTGGATATTGTTTGAGTAGTAATCCCCTCGAGTGGAATTCGCTGAGTGTTTTCATTTTGTTCTAAATTTCTGTATTCTTGTTTGAAAGTTAAGAAAATTGGAATGGATAAGGTATTTTACTCGAGGACGAGCAAAAGCTAACTGTGGGCTGGTTGATAAGTGAAATTCTATGCTTTATTTATGCAATTTTTAGGTCAATTTTGAGTTAAGTAGTTAATATCTTAGGTTGTTTTTGTTTTAAATAATCTTAAATCTTTAAATGGACTAAATTGAACTTTTATTGTGTTTTTATCAAAATTTTAGGTACTTTACACGGCGATAAGGAGTTTCATACCGCTGTGTAACAATAAACATCAGGAATTGCGTACATATGAGTTTACACGGTGGTAAGGGTGTTTCATACCGCCGTGTAAACAGGATTAGCCCGAGATTGACGGAGTTTTACACGGTGGGCAAAAACGACCTTACCCCCATGTAAATCTAGAAGAATTCAACTGTTGTCCAGTGGGTGTTTACACGACGGTAAGGGTGTTTCATACCGCAGTGTAAACCAAGCAACTTGCAGAGTTACATTCCAGTAGGTAGTTACACGGCGGTAAGTTATTTTCATACTGCCGTGTAACCTTCAACCTTCAGTTGTGAACATGATCTACACAGCGGTAATGGATTTTTATACCACCATGTAACCTTAACTGATAAATAGGGGCTCTTTTCCTGGCACCTTGGATATTCATTTTTCTCTGTAATTTAGATCTAGGTTTCCATTTTTAGCAATCTTTATACTCAGTTTTTATTGATTTTAATAAATAGCTTCAGATTCTATATCTCTCTTCACATTTAGAAGTTGTAATAGAGGATTTGGATTGAAGAACATCCACAAATTTCAGTGATAATTTTATTTTCAGATCTAAAATGGGTAATATTAATTTCTCTTCATTTAATTCAGATTTTATTTCAATAATGAGTGAGTAGTTATTTTTCTTGTTGAGAGATGCACTCTATTTTGATTAATTTATGCATATGCTTCAATTTTATCTTCTCTAAGCTTATCTGTAAGTGATTGATTCGATTGCAAGATTTAGGTTGATTCAGTGTGAAGATCTGTTGATTGTATTTAATTCATTCAACTTACATATGCTCTGTTCTATTTCTTTTAGTTTTTTGCTAGTTTAATGAATCCGAAATGGCAGTTTAACCTGTAGACATCTATTTTAATAGGTTCCAAATGGAAGGGGATAATTGGACTTAGATGTCTTAATCTAGGAATGGTAGGATTATCTAAGTTTAGGATTTAAGACCTGTCTAAAGCTAACTTATGTGCTGAATCCGGAATGGTAGGTGCATAATTTAGAGAAGTTTAATCCAGAATGGTAGGCTAGGGCGTAGGCTAGGTTGTTCATTGAATTGGCATATTGTTTGTTTAGTGAGAGTAATTGCATGGTATTATTGGGGAGAATAGGTATTCCTTGACAAGGACTTCATTTAATTTAATTACAGTTTTACTAATTTTTGTTTAATTGGTAGTCACTCGATTTAGTAATTTCATCATTTAATTTCTTAAAGCCAAAAACTCACACAACAACTTGGGATTTTCTTTAGCATAATTTTAACAAATTGATTCTTAATTCACTATTCCCTTAGGTTCGATATTTGTGGGTCTTAATTATACTCGCTATATTACTTTTCGATTCAGTACACTTGCTGAGCACCGACCACCTATAAAAGGAAGTAAGGGGCCATAGATTTCCAAATTTCTCCAGCCTCCACAGCCTTCCTCTTCTTCTTCCTTGGCCGAACCTATCTCCTCTCTTTTTCTTTCATTTTTCTTCATTTTCCTCTAATTTTTCCCCAAATTTCCACCTCCTAAATAAATGTCAACCTCTCTACAACACTAAAACAGTTATTGAAGTTCATTTGGAGCATTAGAAGCGGGTAAATCTAAGTGTGCAAAGTTGAGGGGTGATTTTGAGGTAAGTGATTTAGGTATTTTTAATTTAGTTCAAAGGTTCACATAGGTATTATCTAGGGTGTAGAACATGATTATTAAGTTATTTTCTATAAAGGAAGTATATATTTGATTATATTCCCTTATTTATATTCGGCCACCATAGGTTCTCCAAGTGATCCAGGTGGTTCCAAAGCAAAAGGAAATGAAAAGGAAGCCTAGTGAGTGTAGAACAAGGATTTGAGGTTTGTGGTTACAAAATCCCTCTATTTTCATTGATTAAAGTTGGATTTTAGGTTATGTTTAAGTATGAACATAAGATAAAGACATGTTTAATTTAATCTAACCTTATAAATATGATTAGGGAGGTTAAATAAACATGTATATGTGATATAAATGAAATATAGAAATTTGGTATGAAAATCTTAAGTGAGGCCGAATTGAATTATGTGAATATTATGCATGAAAAGTGATATTTATGGCATATAAATGATGTTTAAGAGGTGTATAATATGTAAATTAAATAATTGAGTGGTTAAATGAAATTAAAGTGAACACAATGAAGAATTTTTACCTTGGCTGAATTGGATACATAAGGTTATCAAGGTATATTTCGATGATTTATGGTATATTGTGGTATATAATGATGAAATAATAATAAATGAGTGTGTATGCAAATTTACAAGTGAAAATAACAACATGACTGAATGATGCATGTTGATATATTAAGTGAAATAAGTGAAATTTTGATAATTATTGCCCTTAATAGTGGTTTGGTATGAAAATCTAGCCAAGGATATAATTGGCTAGCCATAGGGATTCCACATTCGCGGTACGAGTCATGACGACTCGATATTGATAGGCCAATGACGGTCTGTCACAGTGTACAGTGTATTCAGTGATCATTGTAGTGCAATGCAGTGAAGAATGCTCTCATTGGGATCATTCTATAGTGTAGTGGATCTGTGGGGTCCACGTCTCGCATATCCCTTCAGTAGATTTCTACCGGGTGTATACTAGGAGCAAAATGGTAATTATGTGACGAAAGTAATTAAAATAGTGTTAAATGAGAAATTTAGTGAATTTGGGACTAAATCGAAGAAAATATAAAGTTTAAGGGAATAATGGTAATTATGCAGTTAAATTGGTTAAAATAGTGATAATTAAGAAAATGAGTGAACACAGGACTAAATTGGAAGAAATAGGAAGTTTAGGGGTAAAATAATAATTTGACCTTTATAGTGAAAATAGGGGTAAAACGGTAATTTTACCCTTAACAAAGAAAAATAGTGATAATCGGGTAAAAAGAATAGTAATAATGGTATTTGTGTAAATAAGTGAAAATTACAAGGACTAAATAGTAATTTGGTGAAAAAGTGGAAAAGTGAGGACTAAAATGTAATTTGGTAAGCTATAGAGGGCTAAAAGTGAAAAAGAAGAATAAATGAGGGCAAAATGGTAAATTAAGTATAACTAAGGGTATTTTGGTAATTAAGTGGAATTAGGGACATAAATGGAATTAGTAAAAAAGATAAGGACATAGATGGAATTATTGAAAAGATGAGGACAAAGATGTAATTATTGAGAAAATAAGGACATAATTGGAATTATTGAGGAAGGTTAAGCACTTAAATGTAAATAGTGCAATTGTAAGATTAATTAAAGAATTAAGGTGAAATTAATGATTTAAGTGAATGAATAAATAAATATGCGATTTAATAGAGAATTTAAGTGTATAAATATAATATATGAGAACAAAGTAAAAATATTGAATTAAGAAAATAATTAATTAAGTAGAGAAAATTTATGGTTTCGTAACCACCACTGAGCATATTTAATGCTCAGCACGTAATTTATTTTGACTGCATGTAAGTTCGCATTAGGAGTTGAACAAGCATACCTCAGAAGTTTTTGGGAGCAAGCAGTGAAGAATCCGCCATTTATATTATGTATGGTTTATGGCATGTATATAAGTGAAAAGTTGGATTGCGTATTTGTATACGTATAAATATTTTGATACATTATATTTTCGTGATGAGTGAGTATTTTAGACTGTTGATGGGTTGAAAAATATGATATTATGGTTGTGCCCTTGCTGAGGCTGTGGTTATTTGAATTTGTAGGATTGGGTAGGTAAAATACAAGCAGTTATACTACCAAAATTTTTAATAAATAAATAGTAACAATGGACAGTAGGTTCGTCGACAAGTTAAGTCAATAGAATAAAATGTGTTAAGTAAGTTTAATGATAAGTGTGGAAAAAAAAATTCCTACGGATCTACATAGTGTACGATAATGTATGTTAGTGCAGTGTTATGATATCCGATATTCGTATTATATACGGGTATAGGGTGTGACATGACCGACACATGTCAAGGTCACATGACTTGCACACGTCAAGTGTCATATGACTTGCCCATGACCATTTTTCCAAATTTGGCTTCTTTGCCTTCATGGCCCACTTCTGGTCTTAACATGCGAACCATCTTCAAATCTCCTTGAACAACTTTAAATGAATCTGGACTTGCAATGTTTATTGATCTTTCCATAATGACCCCTTGTGCATACATCATTCCCTCCCTCTTTAGTAAAGATTCATCCTCGAATCTTCGTCTCGTTCAAGTTAGGAATTGAAACTTGTAGAATAAATTTATCTTCATATAAGAACTCTTGAATAGGTGGAAATAGTATGAATGCTTTTTCAGAAAAGAACTCATCATGTGCAACTAGCCCTGTGCATCGGTCGGTTCGGTTCAATAACCGAAATAACCGAAAACCGAAATTTTAATATTTGGACGAACCGAACCTTATAATACAATAACCGAATTCAAACCGAACCGATATTTTCGGTCGGTTTGGTTCGGTTAACCGAAAAACCGAAATTTTAAAATTATAATTAAAATAATTCTCTAAAAATTATAAAAAATTACAAATTATAAAATTAAAATTAAAAAATTCAAATTAAAATATATATATATGTTTAATTTGAGTTAAATCCACTTATATTAAATTAAAAAAATACAAAAATATTGTTTATTTTAGTAAAAAATGAAAAAAATATATATATAATCAAAAGTTCGGTCGGTTCGGTTTTTTATCGGTTTTTACCTTTCAAAACCGAACCGAACCGAAAAACCGAAATTGCATTATTTTGGAAACCGAATAACCGAACCGAATTAAAAATTTCGTTCGGTTTGGTTCGGTTTTTCGGTTTAAACCGAAATTTGCTCACCCCTATGTGCAACCTTTCGATTTAGATTATAATTATGACTCCCTACTTTTTCCATGTGCAATTCAACCTACTTAAGCAATAAAGGAGAAGTAGTAACATTCTGATCTTCTATCACAATTAAACCAGCTTCTTACTTTTCACTCAAATAGTTGACAACATCTTCACTTTCAATTATTTCTTCCTCACTCGTAACCTCACCGCTAAATAAATCTATAGTCTCCCCTTCAGCTGCACAAATGATTTCTTTTACTATAGCTTCCTCTTTCTCTCATACTTTCTACTTACCAATCGTACCTCCTCCTCTTCGTCATTATCAACCTCCTCATTCTCATTGAAGAATCGGCCTCTCTTTATGGCCCTTATGGTAGTATTAGAGATGCTCACTTCTAGGCTCTCCAATCTATCATTTGCATTCCCCATGATCCTCATAAACTTCTCAAGTGTACCTTACATTGCTTGTATAGCAAAGGCAATCTCTTCTTAGAACAATCCTTTCTTATTAGATTCTTTAGTCATTGTATATACCTGCAAAAATGTTAGATAAAACAGCCTTACAAAGCATTTGTTCATATGTTTACACTCAAGTTTTTGGACACTACTCTTGTCTTTCTCACAATATAGGCTTTTACCCTCTTGAATGCACTTACGCACTTTTGCCTTTTTTCACTCTTGCACTTTAACTTTCGAGTTGTTCTTCAAAACCAGATGTCAATTCAAGCAAGTCTCAATGTAGGGAATACAAGATAACTTAACAAATAAAGATACTAATCAAATCTAGAAGCAAATTATGTATTAAAAACAAGGAAACAAATTTGTTACACAATAGGATGAAGGAAATTATGCAACTGATTTTTGTATTTTAAATGAGCAATAAGAAGCAAGTTATCACTCAAACAATGTAAATGGAAGCAAAAGTAATCAAAAACAAGTAAAAGAGCTTAGAATATCAAGAAAAATAGTTTTGAACAAAATGTCATGGATTCGACATTCCTTAATGAAGAAACTAAACTAGAACCTAAATCTTCTGTCCCAACCTAAGCTAAATCTAATTAACAAGAAAATACCTAAATTCAAGTCATAAATAGCCCCCATATAGATTCTGAACTCTTGCAAGTATTTTACTTTTAGTTGAACTCTATACTTTCTATTCGGCCTACTATACTTGTTTTCTATTTGTACTATTTTTTTATTCAAAACCAATAGCTAAAACACATCAATAGAGCTCAATCAAATCAATTTGAATATGCAGGAATTCAAAGAAAAAAAATTCAACTTATAGCAAATAGAATTTGAATTTAGAACCAATAAATAATCTATTGTTAATTTCAAGTTTTAATACTTTTCTTTTTTTATGAACGACTTTTATATGATATATACTGATGAATATGAATGTTGAACAACAAGAAATAAAGTTGGAAAAAAAATTCAAACTAATACAAGTAGCAAGTTAGGCTTGATACTGATTGATGCAAAACAATAGGATCTAATTAGAAACCCAAATTCATCATCCAATTAACCACTAAATTCTAATCATGCAATTTGTAATTTAGACATTTTAAACCCTAATATCAAAGATATAAAGGACCTAAAGCTGAAATAAACAAGAATAGAACTACACAAGAACAAGTATATCACTAAAGCACATCGTGAGGCAAACTGGAAGAAGTTTCTGAGTTTAAGACAGAGAACCATGTCGGTGGTGGAGTATGAAGCGGAATTTTATCGTCTAAGCAAGTATGCGCCAAAAGGTGTTTTAACCGACGTGTTGCGGTGTTAACAGTTTGAGGAAGGGTTGATTGAGGAAATTAAAGCATTGTTGATTTCTCTAACAACAGAACAGAATATAAGTTATTATCGAATTGTACAAGCAGCTTTGAGAGCTGAAAGGACGTTGGTAGCTCAAAGAGAATGGAGACAAAGGAAGAATGCAGGTAGAGGTGGTTCCCAGACGGGGAAAAGATTAAGAGATTCTCATGTGGCACCACCTGCGGAATCTGGGTTCAGTTCTGCAGCAAGAGGTAAGAAGCGTGGCGCTCCCTCAGCATCTGGTTCTGGAAGAGGAACATCTGGTAACAGAAGTGAGGTTCAGGAGTGTCCTCATTGTGGTAAGAGGCATAGAGGAGAATGCTGGAGAGTGACGGGTGCTTGTTTTAGATGTGGAAGCACTGAGCATTTCCTTGCTAATTGCCCGAATGCTTATGAGATGTCAGGAAATCAACAAGAGCAGAGTAGGGGTGGTTTAAATTTGCCTTCTACTAATAGAGGAAGAGGAAGAGGACGTGGCAGAGGTAGCCAGTCCAGGGGTGCAGTTGATTTTGAAATTTTGGATAGGCCTGATGCGGCACCAGTGCGGACTTATGCTATGAGGGCACGAGAGGATCAGGATGCGCCTGAAGTGATAGCAGGTACTATTCTACTCTGTGGTGTGGAAATGTTTGCACTTATTGATCCTGGCTCAACTCATTCTTATGTGTGTAATAAAAAGATATGTGAAAAGATGCCTATAGTCGAATGTTTAAAATATAATATATGTGTGTCTAGCCCTTTGGGTGGTAACATTAATGTGAACAGGGTGTATAGAAACTGTGCATTAGAAGTTCAAGGTAGTGTGTTTCCAACGGATTTGATTGAACTACCGTTTGATGAGTTTGATTTGATTTTGGGTATGGATTGGTTAACCAAATATAATGCTGATGTTAAGTGTAAGAGGAAGATGGTTGTACTCTATGATGGTAAGGGGAACAGAGCGACAGTGAGGGGAGTGTGCACTAACCCTCTTGTGAATGTGATATCTGCTATGCAAGCCTATCGGTGTATGAGAAAAGGATGTGAAGCTTATCTAGCTTTAGTGATAGACAGTAAGAGAGAACATGTAAAGATACAAGAGATACCAATAGTCAGAGAGTTTCCTGACGTGTTTCCTGAAGAATTGAGTGGTGTACCACCGATAAGAGAGGTTGAGCTATAGATTGATGTGGCGCCTGGAACAGTCCCTGTATCTAAGGCACCGTACAGAATGGCTCCAACTGAGTTAAAGGAATTGAAAGAACAGCTGTCAGAATTGCTAAATAAGGGTTTTATTAGACCTAGTGTTTCACCTTGGGGAGCACCAGTGCTATTTGTCAGGAAGAAAGATGGTACAATGAGAATGTGCATTGATTATCGGCAGTTGAATAAAGTGACAGTAAAGAATCGGTACCCTTTACCTCGGATTGAAGATTTGTTTGATCAGTTAAGAGGAGCCGGTGTATTTTTAAAAATTGATTTGCGTTCAGGGTATTATCAGTTGCAAGTGAAGAAAGAAGATATACCTAAGACTGCATTTAGAACTCGATATAGGCACTATGAGTTTCTGGTGATGCCTTTTGGGTTGACTAATGCACCAGCTGCATTTATGGATTTGATGAATCGGGTATTCAGACCGTATCTGGATCAGTTTGTGGTAGTATTCATATATGATATTCTGGTTTATTCAAGGGATGAGAAGGAGCACGAGCAGCATTTGAGAATTGTGCTCCAGACACTGCGGGAGCATCAGTTGTATGCCAAACTAAGTAAGTGTGAGTTCTGGCTCAAAGAGGTGTCATTTCTGGGTCATGTGATCTCATCTTAGGGGATTAAAGTAGACCCAACTAAGATAGAAGCAATTGTGAATTGGAAACCGCCTAAGAATGTGCTGGAGGTTCGCAGTTTCTTAGGGTTGGCTGGATACTACAGAAGGTTTGTGAAAGGATTTTCAGTGATAGATTCACCGTTGACAAAATTGTTACGAAAAGGAGTGAAGTATGAGTGGTCTGAAAGATGTCAAGCGAGTTTCAATCAGTTGAGGAAGATGTTAGTAGAAGCACCGATTCTTACACAGCCTATGACTGGCAAAGAGTATGTGTTGTATACCGATGCTTCAGGTGTCGGGTTGGGTTGTGTATTGATGCAAGAGGGGACGGTGATAGCATATGTGTCAAGGCAACTGAAGCCGCACGAACAAAATTATCCGACTCGTGATTTGGAATTGGCAGCAGTAGTGTTTGCTTTAAAGATTTGACGACATTACTTGTATGGTGAGAAGTGTAGAATTTACACCGATCACAAGAGTTTGAAATATCTGCTTACACAGAAGGAATTGAATCTGAGACAGCGGAGATGGCTTGAGTTGTTTAAGGATTATGATTGTATTATGGATTATCACCCAGGAAAAGCTAATGTAGTGGCGGATGCCTTGAGCAGGAAGTCAATTTCAGCATTACAGTTAAAGCGGATCAAGTGGAGGTTTTCTGCAGACGGAGCTTTATTGGTACAGTTGAAAGCAAGACCGGTCCTGAGAGACGAGTTAATGGTTGCTCAGAGAAATGACGTGAGGTTGCAGCAAGTTTTGCAGTCAGTCAAAGATATGGATAAGACTGACTATTCAGTGAATGAAGGCGGGGTACTGCTGTATAAGAATAGAATGTGTGTGGCAAGTGATAAAGAATTAAAGAAGAAATTGATGCATGAGGCTCATAATACGATTTTCACTATGCATCCAGGTGGAAACAAGATGTATCAAGCTATGAAACAATTGTACTGGTGGCCTGGGATGAAGAAAGATGTAGTGGAATATGTGTCTAAGTGCCTTGTCTGTCAACAAGTTAAAGCGGAGCATCAAGTGCCTCAGGGGATGTTGCATCCACTCCCTATTCCTCAATGGAAATGGGATAATATTACGATGGATTTTGTATCTGGATTGCCTCTGACTTTAAGACAGCAGGATGCAGTATGGGTTATTGTGGATAGATTTTCGAAATCAGCTCACTTTATACCAGTTCAGATGGATTGTTCTATGGAAAAGTTGGCTGAATTATATGTGAAAGAAATTGTCCGATTGCATGGGATACCCTTGTCTATTGTTTCTGATAGGGATCCCAGATTCACTTTTAAGTTTTGGAAGAGCTTACAAGCGGCTTTGGGTACGAAATTGAACTTCAGTACTGCTTTCCATCCGCAAACTGATGGACAATCGGAAAGAATTATTCAGGTCTTGGAAGATTTGATGCGAGCATGTGTTTTGGATTTCTCTAAGAGTTGGGATAGGTATCTTCCACTTATGGAATTTGCTTATAATAACAGTTATCAGACCAGTATTGGTATGGCACCGTATGAAGTCTTGTACGGAAGGAAATGTCGTTCACCGGTTTGCTGGACAGAATTGAATGAGAGCATAATCATTGGACCTGATCTAGTGAGGGATACAGAAGAGAAAGCTAAGATCATACAGCAAAGGTTGAAAGCAGCAAGTGACAGACATAAATCGTATGCTGATTTGAAGAGAAGGGACATTGAATTCAGTGTGGGCGATAAAGTATTTTTGAAAGTGTCTCCTTGGAGGAAGGTGCTAAGATTCGGTAAGAAGGGAAAATTGAGTCTGAGGTTTATCGGGCCATACGAAGTGCTTGAAAGAGTAGGTTCAGTAGTTTATCGGTTGGCTTTGCCCCCGGCTTTGGCTAAGCTGCATGATGTATTCCATGTATCCATGTTAAGAAAATATAGGTCGGATGATTCCCATGTGCTACCTGTACAAGAAGTGGAAGTGCAGTCAGATTTTACTTATAATGAGAAGCCGAAAGTGATTTTAGCCAGAGAAGTGAGGCAACTTCGGAGTAAGCAAATACAACTTGTGAAAGTGCTCTGGCAACATCACGGTGTTGAGGAAGCAACTTGGGAACTAGAAGCGGCTATGCGGGAGCAATATCCATAACTGTTCCACTCAGGTATGAATTTCGAGGACGAAATTCTTTAAGGAGGGGAGAGTTGTCATGGCCGGACTTGTACACAAGAATAAAGCTTGAATAACCCAATTCTTTAAACAACACAAAGTAAAGAAACACTTACTTTGCAAAAGAATTCTTACAAAACAACAAAGAAAGTTAATAATTTTGTATTCAATGTTTAAGAACATGCATAAATGTGCCTTATATAGGCTGCCAATTAACCTAATAAATGAAGGAATAAATAAGACCTAAACCTAATTGAAATAATAAAGTTAAAAACCAAATGAGTGGGCTGCCAATGAGGTTGTCGTGAACCCAAGTTTAGAATGGCCTAATTATTACAATTAATGAAATAAATTTCATAAATAAAATCCCTAACTAAAAGCCCAATTCAAACAGTCCCTTTAGTCCATTAATTAGCACATGCAATGCCCGTACTTTTGCTTATATGATGTGCACATATACATGACATGGCACATGTCTAGCACATGTCAAGGCACATGTTTAGCACATGTCAAGGTCATATGACCGGCACATGTCAAGGTCACATGACTTGCACATGTCAAGTGTCATATGACTTGCACATGACCACTTTTCCAAATTCGGCTTCTTACCCTTCGTGGCCTATTTTTGGTCCTAACATGTGAACCATCCTCAAATCTCCTTGAACAACTCCAAATGAATCCTGATTTGCAATGTTTATTGATCTTGCCATGATGATTGCCTGTGCATACATCACCTTGTCATATTATCGCTCACCTACTGTGACACCTACGTAAATCCACTCCTGGTACTCAAGTGGCTTCTCACATCTACTATAAAAGCCCAAGACACTTAGAACTAGGTATTGAATCCTTGAGGCTCTCTCACTTTACACTCTCTCTCTAAGCCTTACTAACTTAAACTTCAGAGTGCTAACACCATGTTTGACCATACTTGCTTTATAACAGCTTACACAGCCTTACCGATCCGATTGGCCCATTTAGAATTCTCATCCGGCCTTACTACATTTTTGATCTTTCAGGAATTATTAGGAATCAAATGTGAATCTCATCATGGCCAAACATGGCTGGAGTTCGCTAAAATGGCCTTGAAACAATCTATATATATATTAGTTCAATTTTCTTCTAGCTTACACACACACACACACAAATATATATATTTGGAATTAATGTTGAACTTAATGAAAATATTGTTTTACAAAAAACCTACATTACCCCAAGGAAGTGGTGAGTTCAAATACATTAAGGCCATGTTTGATTCTCTATATTTCACATGCGATAGTATAATATAATACAAGTTACTAAAAGTATGGTATTTAGAAGAATTTTTGAAAAATTAATGTGGAGATAATATAATACATTATAAATCTCATTATCCCATATAAACCATATAAAATAATGCACAATATATTCTTGGCTTTTATGTAATACAGCAAATACCATATCATAATATAGAGAGGTAAATCTTTAATATCTTCTTATTTTCGGCATCATATCCAGCATTTGTCCAAATTAATTTTTTTCTCAATTTTGTTTTTTTTTTCATTTTGGGTTTAGAAAATAAAAAATAGGAAAAAATATGAAACCGATGGTGTACCTTAATAGGCAATTGCATTATGTTTCATTTTATAATTGTTATTTATAATTTTAAAATTACTAATTTATATAATTTTTTTATATTTTCATTTTGATGCCATATTTTCTATTTTTTTCACAATAAAATTTATCAAGATTTTTTAATTAAAAAAATTAATATATGTATCAAACATAATTTTTTTTATCTAAATTAATAACACAAATCATTTGTTTTTGTTTATTTTTATTTTTTTTACAAAATTAATATAATGTCATATTGTACACCAAACATAGTATAAAATATTACAGGCTAGTATAATTTTGCACAAAATACTATTTATAATAATACAGGCTAAACAATATAGACTAATACTATGCAAGCTAATACTATACAAGTTAACATTATAAATGCTAATATAATACAAGGATCCAAATGTGCCCTAAAGCATCAACATAAGATGGAAAATATAAATACATGGGAAACTACATTGCAAAAAAATGCCAAATTGTACATCTACATCCATTTTCAAAAGAGAAATGCAACATTATTTACATATGTAATTCACCTAATACACATAATAACTCACATAACTTATTTAATTGGGGATCCGAACAATGATATCACTATTCAGTAAGTGGCAAATTAATGATCCTTCAGACTTAATTCACCAAAAAGTTTGGATCTCAAGGTCATGTATCTGTATCACAAATAACAATTGCTTTAGTTTTAGAGCTATCAACACCCTTAACTCATAAACCTTGGTGACATTAATTTTATGACAATAATAAATAGCATATAAATATCTTTCCTTATGACAAACTATTTGATTTTCTCCCATTATTTTGACTCCTAGAATAGGAATAGTGTACTATTATTTCTTGTTCTATTCTTCTACCTCATTAGAAATTGTTTAAGTGTTCTTTCCAAATTTGGCAATAACAAAATGAACTAACCATTCTAAAGAAGTAGCACATTGTTTCTCTTGTCCTCTAATTCTTGGTGCTTCATATTCTTCAATTGTTTGTTTCATGGTCTGAGCTATCTTAATTAGATTTGGACTTAATTGAAAAATAGTTTAAAATTTTAGGTATCTTGTTGCCTGAAAAGAGAATAGATTCAACATCTTTATGTGTAGGAAATTAAAGGCATTTGTAGATTTAGTGAAAACAATTCTCACCTTTTTATTAGCAATGAGATGATCATCTTTCACAATCTTGTGGAACATATTTCTCCGAAAATGAAAAAGTCATCTTAGTTTCTACATCATTTACAGTTTATCATCAACAAGGACAAAATTAATTATGTAAATAAAAATCAACAATTTACAAATTAAATGCTTATATAAATAAGTATGTGTATACTTAATTTTATATCTCAAGAAATTCTCTTCCTACTAGGAATATATATGCTAATTGAATTTACTAATCAACAAAGAGCATTACAAAGCCTAATTGACTTTTGATTACGTTTATGAACTCCGTAACCTTTGCATGAAAAGTCATTTTGAGTGAAAAATATTTTTGTTACAATTTATAGAACACTAAATTCTATAAAAATTAATTCACAGGATTCCTAAATTATTAACACCAATCAAGAAAATAATCACTTCAATTAATGAAGAATTATTTCCATTGAAACACAATATAAATGTGTACCTTATCTTTACAGAGTGTTCATTTTTCCTCTTATTCTTTCTCAAGTCCAACACATTAATATTAATTTTCCTTTGTTTTATATGGAGAAAAAATATGTTGAAGTGTTGTGTCATTAAACAACTTTTCCCTTTTATATGTAATGAAAGAAAGTTACAAATAACTACCTTTTTATTTTCAACTAATAGGAACCAAATAAAAATAATTATTAATATATAATTATTATAATTATTTTTACATTAATATATATCCATCATAGGTGGATACATCTTACATCTCCCATTAACACATGATGGGATTGAGTTTCATCCTGCAAATAATTCATACTTCACATATATATTGTGCGACTAATGAATATATTGAGAGATCTTTAGTTATAAACTGTTAGGAGTTATAACTTCTCAAATAAAGAAACCTTTTAAAGTATTTTAGTATGCAGTACCCTAGATCCTTTATCACACACTTATTCTATATTGATCTCATTTGTTTAATCATTTATATATATATATATATATATATATATATATATATATATATATATATATATATATATATATATATATATATATATATATATATATATATATTCATAATTATTTTATATTACTTAGACACAATGTAATTGGTCAACCAATGAATACATATATATTTTCATGTGATAATTCAAAAACAATGATCTTACGTTTTTTTTCTTGACTTTTTCAACATTTATTCAATTTATTTTTCTAGAAATGTTCGTCTAAGTATAATCATTCGTAACTTTTCAGCAACGTTCTAAGATAGCAATCATTAAATTCAAGTTTTGAAATCAGATAAAAAGTCTTAAGGGTACCAAATAAGATTACTTATAATCTTTAGGGTCTCACATAATATTAAAGTTGAGATCATTAACTTTGTAACCCTCATCGGTCTTAATTTGCACATGTGGTATGAAACACATGTTATGGTATTCTTCTCCTTTTCACTTGGAACGTATGTCTTCTTGCTTATAAAAAACCCGTATGAGTGATAGTTCAAAATACACACAGTATTTTAACTTGAGTCTTTAACTCTTATCAACAAGACTCCACTTGGTATATAACGACAAAACTAAAAAAATGAATTATGGGTAATTTTCATTTTTCGATCACTACACTTATTTTACTTGTGATCTCATCTTCATTTATTGTCAAGGCAATTTCATTTTGAACTAGATCTCTTTTTATAAGTTCAAAATTATTTCATATTTATGATTACAAAAACCATAGAAGTGATAGCCTATGTAAGAAGGTTTATAGTTTGTCCGACATACCTTTTATAGTATACACTAAGTATATCAAAATGTAGATGCTTCAAAATAAATATGTGATTAACAGAAAAATATCTTTATTAAGAAAAAACATTAAATTAATTACAATTTATGCATGTCTAGAGATCTAACATGCTCTTGAAATATATCTCTAGCTAAAGGCTTTATAAATGGATCTTCAACCATCTTTAGCATAGGTATATGTTGTACTTTCACTTTTTTATGTGCAACCATATCTCTCACAAAATTATATTTGGTATCTATATGTTTGGTTTTAGAGTGATACTTGGGATCCTTTGTGAATGTGATTACAACTTTATTATCACAATTCACCAACATTGAGTTCGATGCATTGTTATTTACTCCCAAGTGTTTGAAAAATATTTTAAGCCAAATTGCCTCTTGTACTGCTACTGAAAGTGATACAAATTCAGCTTTCATTGTAGACAAGGCTATACATGTTTTCTTCTTGCTACTCTATGAGATAGCTCTATTATTTAGCAAGAAAACATATCCAGAGGTAGATTTTCTTTCATCTAAATCTCCTCCCCAATCGTCATCTGTATACCCTACTAATTATATATTATTCCCTTGGTAACACAATGAATAATCAACAGTTCCTTTAAGATACCTCAATATTCTTTTGACAGCTTTCTAATGGGCTTGACCAGGGTTTGATTGATATCTACTCACCATTCAAATAGCAAAACAAATATCTGGTCTTGTACACATCATGGCATATATGAGACTTCCAACTGTAACCCTTTTCATTTGTTCCCTTTCTTCTAGAGTCTTGGGACATAATCTTTGACTCAAAGCTTTATTCTTAGCTATAGGAGTATTTATATGCTTACAATTTTGCATATGAAACCGTTTAAGAATTTTTTTAATATATGGCTCTTGTGATAGAGATAATAATTTTTTAGAACGATCTCTAACTATTTTTACTCCAAGTATGTAAGCTGCTTCGCCCATGTCCTTCATTTCTAAATTTGAAGACAATCAGTTCTTTACTGTAAGTAGATATTCTTTGTCAATTCCAGCCAATAATATGTCATCAACATAAAGTGATAAGATTACAAACTTATCTTTGGATTTCTTGACATACACATTGTGATCTTCATCAATTATCTTAAAATCATATGATATTAATACTTGATGAAATTTGATGTACCACTGTCTAAAAGATTATTTCAGACCATAAATTGATCTTAACAGTTTCTACACTTTATGTTCCTATCCTTTTTCTATGAAACCTATAGGTTGTTCCATATAGATTTGTTCTTCTAGTTCTCCATTTAGAAATGCAGTTTTAACATCCATTTGATGTAACTCCAAATCTAAACACGCCACAATGACTAGAATTAGACGTATTGAAGTGAATCTCACAACAAGAGAGAATGTTTCTTCATAATTAATTCCTTCCTGTTGAGTGTGTCCTTTAGCTGCAAGGCGAGCCTTATATCTTTTTATTGTCCCATCGGCCTTGCGCTTTATCTTAAGGACCCACTTATTTCTAATAGCTTTTCATCCTTTGGGCAGATCCACCAATTTCTAAACTTGGTTCGATCTCATAGACTCCATTTCTTCTTTCATTACTATCTTTCACTTATCTTTAGCAGGACAAGAAAGAGCTTCATGAACTGTTCGAGGCTCTTCTTGATCTTGTGGTGTGATCAAGAAACTTTCCCCTTCTTCAATATCAAAGCAATATCGTGGAACATTTTCAAGACTACTTCATCTGAAAGGTGTTCGTGAATCAAATTCATTATTTATTTGTGGTGTCTGTGAAATAATTCATCATCTCTTTCATTTTTCCCACTTAGATCAGATATTTTTGATATATCATTAGGTGTTTGTATCAAATTATCTTGAACAATCAAAGTATTCTGATCTACTACTTCATAAAGAGATGTACTTTCTTGATCTTTTAAATTCCTACTTGGAAAATCATTTTTCATAAAAGTGGCATCCCGAGATTTAAATTTCGTTACACTCCCACTTTCTTGTTCACCAATAAAAATATACCCTTTTGAGTGTTCAGAGTATCTTATAAATATACTCTTTTTACCTCTTGGGCCTAAATTCCCATGTTTATGTGAAAGATTGTGAACATATGTAGCATAACCCTAAGGTATCAAATTACTGAGATTAGATTTTTTGCCAGTCCATAGCTCATAAGGAGTTGATGAAACTGATTTAGAGGGTACTAAATTCAATACATGAGCAGCTGTTAATAAGGCATCACCCCAAAAGGTGATAGGTAAATTTCCTGCAGCCATTATAGATCTTACCATTTCCAATAAGATTTTATTTCTCCTTTCGGCAACACTATTTTGTTCTGGTGTTCTGGGAATGGTAATTGTCTATCTATACCCTTTTCATCACATAATTTCTTAAATTGTTCTGATAAATACTCATGACCATAATCAGTCCTTAAGAATTTGACTTTCTTATCTAATCGATTTTTCACTAAGTTTATGTATTTTCTGAAGCACTCTAAAGCTTCATACTTATGGGAAATCAAATAAACATGAATAAATCGTGTATAGTCATCAATAAAAGTGATGAAATATATACCTCCATGTTGTGCCCTAACACTCATTGGGCCACATATATAGGAATGAATTAATTGCAACGGACTCTAGTGGATTTTCCAAATGGTTTTCTTTTCATTTTTCCAGCTAGACAATTCTCACATATAGATAGATTAACTTGTTTCATTTGGCTTAATAAGTCTTCTTTAGCTAGTCTATCCATTCTTTGTTGGCCAATATGACCTAATCTAGCATGCCAAATAATAGCTTCTTCATTCACATCACTAGAAGTTGTAATATAAGAAAAACTATTATTATGATAATTGTTATTTGGAATGTAGTCAACATCCAATACAATAAACTTATCATAAAGAAAACCACAACCATAGTAAACTATGTTTAAGAACAAATCCATACGATTACAATTAAAATGTAAAGAAAAACCTGAGCTAAGAAGAACAATAATAGAAACTAAATACGTCGAATTTTTGGAGCATAAAGAACATCATGGAGAATAAGGGTTGGACCATCATGCATGTTTAACTTGCAAGTGACAATCCCTTTATCTTCTGCTTTAGTATTATTTCCCATATATATCCATCTTATCCCTTATGGAATTCGATAATATTCCACAAAGAAATTTTTGTCTTTTGCTACATGGTCTGTAGTGCCTAAATTAATAGTCTATAAAGGATTATACTCTGTTAAGAATACAGAACTAAAAAAAAATTCTCATTTGAAGGACAAACTATCTTTTTTGTCTCATTGCAATTACGAGCGAAATGGCCCTTCTTGCCACAGTTGTAGCATTTTAGGTTTGCTATGTTCTTCGACTGACTAGGTCCATTTCCTTTTACATCCCCTTTTTGATTTTTGGAATGTTTCCACCATTTGTTCTCCTTTTTGTTGGACCCACCGTGAAATTTTCTCTTAGAGCCTTGAGTTTTCTCAGAACTAGAATTAGCTACAAAAGCTTCAGCATCGGGTTTTAAAGCCTCAATACGATCTTCTTCTAGCTCCAAATGATGCTGAGCATCATCAAAAGTCTTAATACTTTCGTTGTGGGTAAGATGAATTTTTATGTGTTCCCAATTATGGGGCAGAGATTGAATCACTATTTGAACCTGTTATTCATCAGTTAGAGTGTAGCCTACCTCCTTTAGCTCACTAATCATATTAGACATCTCCCTAAGGTGTTGTCTCATATTAGAATTGGGCCTCTTTCTATAGGTGTCAAACCTTATAGTTAATTTTCTCAGTTTGGTGGCTGAAGTTCCACCAAACTTAACCTTTAAAGCCTCCCACATCTCATTTGTAGTGATATACTTCCTAAACTCACGCATGAAATCATTTTCCATGCTGCTTAGTATTGTAATACGAGCAAGTGAGTTCTTCTTCTTCTAAGCGTCATAAGCTTTGTGATCTCTTTGATGTTGGACCGTAGTCCCCTCTTCAGGTTCATTCATTTTCTGAATGAGAGCCTCTAGATCTTCTTGCTCTTCCAATACATACTGGATTTTCATACTCCAGATGTCATAGTTATCTGTATTCAATTTTTTCCCTTATTCAATTATGCTATTATATTCTTCGATGCTTAAGCCACTTTAAATAATATACTCTACATCGAGACATATAAACACACTATTAATGTCATGCATCTTACATTTTCATTTTTCTTTTTGCTACAATAAGATTTAAATAAATGATAATTATTCATATGATATAGATTCGAAAGTTCACTATATTCCCAATCATCATCTATATAACATATGTTTAATTAACACTTAGTTTAATTCACTGTGCAAAAATAAATAAAAAATATGTATATCTTAAAGTTACAAAAACTTTAAGACTTCCACTCAAATAATATTTAATATATATATATATATATGTGTGTGTGTGTGTGTGTGTGTGTGTGTGTGTGTATCTTAAGTTACAAAAACTTTAAGGCTTCCACTTAATGAAATAAATAAATATTTATTATTAAAAAAATATCAATCATGCATATACAAATAAATTAAAATCAACAAAAAAATTATATATACATATATCACATAAACAAATAATGGCAAGAATACAAAATATTTACGTTATATGTCCTAAAAAAACAATATTCTAAGTCACTAAAGTAACGTCATACTTTAATGTGAACTGGAATAGAGTCTAAAAGTTCTTTATATCTTAACTCCTTGTGCACTTTTGGATTATAGCACACTTTGGGTAATGGATTTTCAATTGATTTTTGCTTCCCTTTTCAAATGGACATACCAAAGGAAAAAGAGGCATTTTTTTTATTGTAACCAATCCAAATATCTCTTTATAAACTTCTCAATTAAGAGTTTATATTTTCCCATGATTTGTTTTCTTTTGCATACACAGTCAAGGATTCCTTTAAGGTTAGTATTAGGCAAAATTGTTTTTAATGCCATATATTTCGCTTCATCATGTAAGAGAGCTCCTTCCCAAATTATCTTTTTCATTAGACCATAAAATCTTATAATAAGATTCACAACTTGGACTAATTCATCATTTTTATCATTTGAGTCCAAACTTAAAGCAAACAATTCCCTTTTCATATCATCCAAACTTAAAGCAAACAATTCCCTTTTCATATCATCTACTTCTTGTCGTTGATATTGGCTTCTAATAGCCTTTGGAGTCTCATGAGTCTTGGCATTTTCTGTAACAAATACAGAAAAATAAACTCTCATAAATACAAAACCAAATGAAATTGTTTCATTAATATATATACAAACACATATGGATACATCTTACAAAAAAAATATAAACTTGATTAAATAACTAATACTTAATCAAGTAATAAAATAAATAAAATAAGATGCCATATGTAATTATGCATGTGTATACATATATGTACATAAAATTACATTTAATTAAACAACTAATGTTTTATTAATTTCTGTTAAACAACAAATGTTTTATTAATTATTGTATGGATATAATTAAGTAACCACCCTAGTTTGGTGGTAAGTAACTAACCAATTTACATAATTGATTGTGAGTTCAAATCCCATAGATAACAGACGCCAAAACGATTCAATCATGTTTTCTTCAAAGTTTTACTTTACGAACGAAGAATGACATCAAAATAGGCATGTTCAACATATTTTCATAAACATGAAAATCAAAGAATTAATGGTAGAAACCAAACCAAAATTATTTTTCATGCCATGTAAACATAAATTAACACGTATATGTTTAAACCATGCTTTGATACCACTATTAGAATTTATAGAATACTAAATTTTATAAAAATTAATTCTCAAGATTCCTAAATTATTAACACCAATCAAGAAAATAATCACTTCAATTAATGAAGAATTATTTCTATTGATACCACTGTTAGAATAGGATACTAAATTTTATAAAAATTAATTCTCAAGATTCCTAAATTATTAACACCAATCAAGAAAATAATCACTTCAATTAATGAAGAATTATTTCTATTGAATCACAACATAAATGTGTATCTTATATTTGCATAGTGTTCTTTTTTCACTAACATTAATTTTCCTTTGTTTTACATAGAGAAAAAATATGTTGAAATGTTGTGTCTTTACACAATTTTTTCCTTTTTTTATGTAATGAAAGGAATTTACAAATAACTATCTTTTTATTTTCAACCAATAGGAACCAAATAAAAATAATTATTAATATATAATTATTATAATTATTTTTACATTAATATATATCCATCATGGGTAGATATTTCTTACAATTTTAAACCTTACTGTAAATCTAACATGGCACACCAACTAAGTTCCAAACCTTCGAGTGACACGTGATAATATATATTAGCTGAGACCCATGTAATGAAACTGATGTGGCAAAAATTGTTTTCATTGTTCATTTTTAAATTTCTTTTTAATGATTAAAAAGTATATAAATTGTCTATTTAAAGATAGTTTACATTAATACCTACAAAAATGTACTCTCACATCTTTTGGAAGTTCTGGAGCATATGTGGCATGCTATTTTGGATTTTTTGTAGAATTTGGACATCAAATGTAATTAATGCAAAAAAGCTCGAATAAATATTCCACGTTATCATTACAAAATTTTCTCGGAAGTGATTACAACTTTAACTAACCTTTGAGATATATAATAGTAAGCAGCACTTAATTAGGAAGCCAGACAATGGTGTCACTGTTTAGGAAGTGACAAACTGGAGGTCCTCCCGGCTTAACTTTGAGGACTTGGAAAGCAAAATGCTGTGGATTCCAAGCTGATGTATCTAAATGACAAGCAACAACTGCTTTAGCTTTAGAGCCATCAACACCTATCATTGGAACCATATAAATATTTGTATGATTGATTGTATGACAATAATACACAGCGTATGCATATCTCTGTTTATGGCATACTATACTATTTTCTCCCATCTTTTGTATGCCTTTCTGGATCACATACTCTTGTTTCTTATTCTCATGCTCTGCTTCATTAGATAGTATTGTAACTTTCTTTCCAAATTTTTCAACCACATAATCAACCAGGGATTCTAAAGAAGTAGCACAATGTTTATCTTCTCCGTTAATGCCAGGTGCCTCACATTCTTCAATGGTTTGTTGCATAATTTGAGCTTCCTTTGATTGGGATTTTATTGAAGTACAGTTTAATATTTCTGGAAATTTAGAGCTTGAAAAGGGTATGGATTGAGCAACTTTAAGTGGCAAGAAATTGTAGCCATTAGTGGATTTAGTGAAGATAAGAGTCATTGTTTTGTAAGGACGAAGATTGTCTAGTAAGAAAAATACAGTGGTTGTATTAAATATATGGTCTTTATAAAATGTTTTGGATTCTGGCCAGTACGCTAAGTCAGGGGGTATATAAGATCTACCAGCATCTGCAAAACTACTTCTGGTTCTTGCATCTGATGAATTGCAAATCAGGAAAAATAAATGATTTAAGAAAATCATGTAGAAAGGGCGTAATTCAGTGCGCATACTTTTCAAAAAGCCAAAAAGAAACAAATTCTATTATTGAACAATGTAAATGAGAAGAAAAAGGAGGATGTAGAAAATTAAGTAACCAGTGGTTAAAAGTTCTTGCAAAGCTTTGGGCAATGGAGTGTTTGGTAACATGGATTTCCAATATACTTGTGCAGGCAGTTCAGAAGCATTACTTTCTCTTAGTATAAGCTGCATCAAAATGTTGAAAAACAATATTAATGATATAATTAAGCGTACAATAAAAATATTACTAAAGCAAAGAAAATTAATTCTCACACAGAGTAAAGCGATTAGGAGTGGAAGGAAATAAAACTCCATTTTGAGCACAAACTACAAATCTGTTAGAATTTGGAGCATCAGACCAAATATTTATACTCATATAAAGAAAAGTATTAGACCTGAATTATTGAACTCATGACTGTTGATTTTAAACCTCTCATTTACTAATTTCGAAATATTTGGACAAGGTTCAATTAATTATTATTATTTAAACTGTATAAGATCACAAAATTCAAACTGGATTAATTGTGAAGGAAGTCGGCTTAGGTTTCCAAAATAAAACAAAAGAAAGACTTAATCCTTGACTTACTTTTAATGTTTTGGCTGATGGGACTATCCTTGGACTATTCATGAAAAGAATCGTGATGGCATGGCATTTTTGCAGAGTGATAATACAATGTTCATGATAGTACATTCAATGCAAAATATCAATGAAGATGTATACAATAGCTGCTAATTTCCTAATGTAATATATAGTAAGTGCATTAGCTATATTAAAATGATAAAGTATAATATTTTTGCCTACAATAATCAATTATGTACAATGCAAATAATGGAATTCATGTTAAAGTTATTCAAATATTCATTTAAAATGTTTAATTTGACTACTAATCACTTATAAAATAAAATAAAAACAAGCAATTAAGAAAAACACAAATTACAATGTGTTAATTTAAAATAAGACAAAACCTTATGTTAAAAGCGTTAAGGTACTTGTTTGCTCTTTAGCATGCAATTTCAAATGTAATCTTTTAATTAAAAGTGATTGATGAGGTGGTGGGATTTTAACTAAATTCTATTGGTTTAATATATCAATTTTCTTTCCTAATCCGGATGTTGTTTAGCCTAATCCAGATTAACGAGGATAAGCCTGCAAAACTTCTTCCAATAATTCCCAACATAAGAGATTTTAGATGGTTCATAATCTTCACAATTTGTCCAATTGCTCTAATATTTTCTGAAAATTAAAAATATTGTCCAAATAAGCAGCTCATCATTTCAAATATAGAAATAAAGATTAAAATTTAATTAAAAAAACTAAGTAAAAATACATAAAATATTACAAATTAATTGATGAAAAGATTGGTAAAACATAAGGCTGAGAAGAAAAAAATCGATAAAACGGTGTAAATCATTCAAAACCAATCTAATTTAAAAATCGAATTTAATTAAATTTAATTAATATCATATAGGTATATTCAATACCAGTTGACCCGTCATTCATTGTAGTGGGTGCAAAAATGTGCTCAAATTTCTGCATTCACCTTTGACTATAAAGAGATACCAATAATTCATGCAAATATTGTATTTTCTTTGTTGTTAGTTGGAAAGTAATGTAGACTTCTGCATTGAACGAGTTATTAAGGGTTCCTTCAAATAAATGGAAAATTATGTATGACAAAATTAACCTATTGTAAAACAGAAAAAGGCTAATCTAATAGCTAAAAGAATATTAAGATGTTACCAATTTTTATGTTATAATTTTAATAGAATAAAGAAAGTCAATGGTAGAATTTACACCATATTCGACAAACTTCAATTAAATTTTAAGTTATATTAAGCAAATATTAGTTTAAAACATTTTTAACACTAATTCAATTTACACTTATTGGTTAGGTATACTTTAGTGTCCGAACTATAATTAAAGAATTATTTATGTTAATATGATCAATTTCTCATATGACAATATTACAAATTATAAATTTGCCATAGTAAAAAAAATATAAAATTAAAAAACATATCAATTTTTTCTTAAATATTGGTTCAATTTAGGTCTGTATAATGATATAAGTATTTCATTTCAATATTATAAATTTAAAATATTTCATTTATTTCTGTAAATAATTGAAAATAGAGCACAACTTTCTTTTTTATATGTTTTTTTTTTTTACTTTTAATTTGATGAAATGTTGATATTATAAGTTAAAGAAAAAAGAATATGACAAATAATTATTTTTCAAGATAATAATAACAATATTTTATTATAACAGGAAGCTTAGTACAAAAATTTGCGTATTGTTGTATTGTATCTATTTTGTATTATAAAATTTAATTCTGTATTTTTAGGGTAAAATTATTATTTTTAATACTATGAATATAAATAAAAAAGTTAAAAAATAAATATGTAAGAATGACTGAATTAAAATTTCTTATAAAATCATAAATTACCAAGACAATTAATTTGTGATATAAACAAAAAATAATGAAGATTTGACCATTTTTTTTATTATAGTTTGAATTTTTTAAATCGTAATTAAAAATATTTTTATTGAATTTCATACACAATTATTTGTATATTTATATATTATAATAGAAATTATTGCTTTAAAAATATGTGGACATTAAGATAAGATTGTTAAAAGTTCAATTTTTTTAGTCATTATTTAATTTTCCAAAAATTACGAATGCAAACGCCCTGAATTCAACTATCAGTGATCATGACAAACAACTGCATAGGTAATGCAAACTATTTAAGTTCCATTAAATTAATTTGGATTTCGTTTAATATTATTTTTAAAAGGTAAAATAATATTTTGAAATATATTATTTTTATATTTAATATTTAAATTGATAAGTTTAATTTTTGTGAAAATGAAAATAAAAGAAAAGATTGTATAATTTGTACGGCAACATAAATTCTTTATATATCAATAAAATGACACGATAGAGATAAAATACTGTTTTTTTGTTAAAAAAAAGTAAATTAAGTGATCCTAAAAATTGAAAAAATAGAAATAAAAATTAAAAAAATAGAAGAAAAGTTTCTAATTGATCCATTATTGCTGCAGATCTGGTTCAACCAATATTTTTCTGCGTCAAGCTCAAGTCAAATCATGTACTTTCGTGTAATTTCCAAAAACTAATTTTATAAAAAAATCTTATGAATATTTATTATAAAAAGATATAATAAATATATTATTTTATATTAACTAATTTGTTCAAATACATCTACTAATAAAAATAGTTTATTATATATATATATATATATATATATATGCATACACACACATACAAACATGCAATCAATATATATGTATGCGTGTAATAATGTATGTATATACCCAAAACAACCTTGTTTTACAAAAGGATAAACCCATACTTTTGTTTCTGAACTATTACGATTTTACATATTGGATTCAATTACTTTAAAAACTATAAATTACGTCCCTTAACTTTTTGCATGGAACACACTAAGTCCGATTTGAACGGCATTGAACAGAGAGTAGCACACGTGGCATTAAACGCTCGTGAAACCATTTTAGAATTATTGTGGGATCCACTTGTAATTAAAATACTTAAAAAAATTTCACGGATACGGAGGGAAGGGGGTTATAAATGCACAATTTTGAAACAAAATCCAATTCTTTGTAAATTCTCAAGACTCAAAATCGATCATCAAACCAATAAAAAGGAAAGAGAGTTAGAGGGCGATGGCGAACTACGTTTAGGGTTCCTCAGGTGGTAAGCAGTTCATTAGGCCTTCAAGTGAAAAATCCATGGCTTCCACAAGTGGTAGCAGCCCGTTAGGCCTTTAAACATCCAACAACAGTTTGAATGCGTTGCAACCAGTATGTGTCAAAGAAAAGTTCAATTCATGGTGTCAAATAGCGAGCAAAACCCAGGAAGATACTACTGGAAATACAATGTAAGTAACTGAAGTTTATCTTTATGTATTTGGGCAGAAATCTAACATTATTGTATGTACAGGATTGTCAAATTTTTATGTGGAATGATATTTGGATGTTGCAAGTGTCTGAAGTCCTCACATGTGCAATGAAAATGATGAAAGCCATCTGAAACTTCTGAAGGAGAATGGACCACTGACAACCAAAATGCAAGAGCATTTGAAACTCCTACGGAAGTCCAGTTGAATCATATGAGGACTTCAATTCCATGAGAGCTAAGATCCTACAATGTCATGATTTAACAAAAGAATTAGATATGCGAAAATTGAGCGTACAAATTGCCAAACATTGAAGAACCAAGTCCAATTGTGTGTGTTTTCTACTTGAACAACGGCCCATGCTATAGGGAACATTTGATTGTTCTCGTCTCTTCTTAGTGTACTAAAAGCTGGCCTTTACACACATCCTTTAAGAAACAACTATCCACACTAATAAGAGGCCTACACCTTTCCTTCCATCCCTTCTTCAAAGCTTCAAAACAAACATAGAACCTAGCAAATCTATTCTCACAATTTTCATTATTTTTACTTACCTCCACAAAGCATGTAGTGCCTGGATTGCTTCTCTTAATCTCATCGACATAATCATGCAAATTAGCAAATTGCATTGTAAAGTCTCCAATTAAAGCAGCTAATACATTCTTCTTAGTGTTACTATATGTATTGTAGTGTACATGCAATTTGTACTCTCACTTACAGTAATCTTTTATCACCTTCAATTTTATTGCTAAATTTACCATAATGTGATCCTTCAGTAAATTTGATAGGAAATTACTATTTGCCAATTTATTATTGCTAACTCTATAACATCTATGTTGAGTTTTATAAGTCTTTATCCTAAATATTCCCTCATTTTTGTCAATGCTTGCATGAAACATCCATGGACAAGTAGGCTTACACACAGCTCTCACCCTTATTTTGTCATTTTTAACAAAATGGATACCTAAGGCTTTCATTACAGCATATTTACTAACTGCGTACCTCACCAGTTGCACATTTTCAAAATACATTCCCAAACTGAACACTAGCGTCTTTGCCTTTATGTCGAACCATATCTTTTCACTTGTCTTTCTTAAAGTATCATATGCGTATTCTTCATCAGATTCAGAATAATAACTACTTAGGTTATTTGAATCACAGTACAGTGAACTTTTAGAACACCTATCACTCTCATTTTCATTAACAATCTCATCTTCTTCAACTACCTCAAATTCTTTATGAAATTCAGCTTGAACAGCATTAATGTCTTCATCTGCATTACTTTTTTTTCTTAGATCTAGATGTACATCTATTGTACTCCTTTACTTTTCCTCTAGCTGCTTGAACTTCCTCGTCTTCATCTATCACCACATTTATATCAACTAAAGACTCAGTGCCATCATCACCTTCATAGATCCCCTTTTCTTTGGTTTGCCCATTCTTATTATGTGGCTTAATATTTGCCTCGCTGCCCACTGCTCTAGCACTTAACTCACATTCTGCATCAACTGCACCATCTTCATGATCAATAAAAAATTCTAACCTATCACACCCATTTACTAAATTTGGTACACAACGAATATCTCTGTCATCTGTGATTTGAATGAAGAAACCAGATTTTGGATCCTTGAGATAGAGTCCCCTAAATTTATTTATCCCTAAATATTTTATGTAGAAAATGAAGTTAGGACAGTTAAGGTGGTCCAAGTCAAATTGCTTTTCAACTATATTTGATCTCCCACCTACGTATGTACTAATCCTAATCCTCCCTACTTTAAAAATATCTCCATAATTAACCACTAACATTAAATAATCCGGATTCATTCTGCACCAACCACACATAAAAGCAAAATAATGTATTAAAAAGGATAAAAGCACTGTAAAACGACATATACCACTAAAATAGAGACCGAAAACTGGAAAATAGAGACCGAAATTTTTCCGTCTCTATTTAGAGACGGAAATCAGTTTTCGTCTCTAAATAGAGACGGAAAACAGTTTCCGTCTCTAAATAGAGACGGAAAACAGTTTCCGTCTCTAAATAGAGACGGAATATCCGCTCTGTCTCAAAATAGAGACGGAAAAATTTCGGTCTCTATTTTTCCGTCTCAAATTTTGGCGGGATGGCTTCCCTCCAAAATTTGAGACCGAAATTAGAGACGGAAAATTTTTTGGTCTCTAAATAGAGACCGAAAAAATTTTCAGTCTCTATTTTAGAGACCGAAAATAATACTCCGTCTCTATTTAGAGACGGAAAAAATTCGGTCTCTATTTAGAGACGGATTTTATTTTTCGTCTCTAAATTTAGAGACCAAAAACGATTTCCGTCTCTATTTAGAGACCGAAAACGATTTCCGTCTCTAAATTCTTTAATATTATTTGTTATAATTAAATCATTTATATATTATTTATTTCATACTTTGTTGTAGTTTGTTGTTAATTAATTAGTTTAATGTAGTTTAATATGTTGGTTAATTAGTTTAATGTAGTTTATTATGTTCCAATTTAATTTGTTTCAATTATATACTTTGTTGTATTTTAATATGTGAATTAATTATATTAATGTTTAATATGTTGGTTAATACAAATTAATTATATTAATTTGTAATTAAATTTGTTCTAATATGCTTTACTATATTGTATGATTTGAATATATTGCAATTCGGTGTCTAAATAAAGAGTCTCTAATCTAGAGACCGATTATGAATACGGTCTCTAATATAATTAGAGACCGAATATTTTTTCGTCTCTAAATAGAGACCGAAAAAATTTTTAGTCTCTATTTTTAGAGACAAACAAGATATTCGGTCTCTAATTAGAGACCGAATAAATATTCGGTCTCTATTTTTAGAGACCGACAAAATATTCGGTCTCTAAAAATAGAGACCGAATATTTATTCGGTCTCTAATTAGAGACCGAATATTTTGTCGATCTCTAAAAATAAAGACCGAATATTTATTCGGTCTCTAATTAGAGACCAAAAAAATATTCGGTCTCTATTTTTAGAGACCGACAAAATATTTGGTCTCTAATTTAGAGACCGAAAAAATATTCGGTCTCTATTTTTAGAGACCGATAAAATATTCGGTCTCTAATTAGAGACCGAATATTTTGTCGGTCTCTAAAAATAGAGACCGAATATTTTTTCGGTCTCTAAATAGAGACCGAAATCGTATCCGGTCTCTAAATTAGAGATCGATTATGAATTCGGTCTCTAATTAGAGACCGAATATATATTCGGTCTCTAATTTTCGGGATTTAATTTATTCCCTGTGCCCTCTTCTTTACAAAAACCCTTCTCTTTCATTTTCCCCTTCCCGCCCCCATCTCGGATTCGTTGCCTCCCCACTCCGGTGCCACAGGTGTCCGTCTTCCTGCCTCCGGCGTTGCCCAGCTCCGTCCGCCGCCTCCCCTCCCCTCCGGCCCCCCTCCGCTCCCCTCCTTCCTCCCTTCTCTCCTTCTTCCCCCTCCCTTTCTTCCCTGGGATCGTTGTGCTCCCTGCCGGAGCGCCGCTTCCTCCCCGCCGGCGGCCAGTCCTTCTTTCTCCCCCTTCGACGCCGCTGCTCCCCCCCGACGCCGTCGCCGGCCAGATCTGCCATTTGAGGTAATTTTTTTTCTGCCATTTCTTTGTTTTTCGTTTGGTAATTTATTTATGTGTATTTGTTCATCCTTTTCTTTAGATGATTTTACAGTGGCAAAGAATAAAAAAATGACTTGAACCTACATTTCAGTTTCAAGCTGAGATGTTGAGGGCGGAGTGTAATTTGCTGAGAATGGAGAGAGAGATTGCTGTCAAGAAGATGGAAAGGAGAAGGCTTCAAGTTGAAAGGGCTTTAAGATCTGCTCTTCAAACTCTGCTTTCTATTAGTATTTCTCTCTTTTTTCTTCTGTTTTGGACCTTAATTTGTTGTTTTGAATTGGTAGAAAATGCAGAAATAAAGAGTCAATAAAGATTTCTATCTTATCTTTTTTATGCGTTAAAGAGGAAGGGAGGTTTTTGGGGTCTTTGTATTTGAATCTACAGAGTAATCTGTTTGGAAACTGAGAAAGTTTTTGCAAAGAAATGATTTTTTGACTAAAGGAAAATTCTTAGTTTGGTGATAATTGTTGGGTTGATCAGAAAATGCAGGTGAACAAGTGGAAATCATGATTCCAGTTTTAAGTATGCAATTTTAATTACCCAGAAGTGAGCTATTTTAGTTAATTTAGTCTTTTATAGCGCTATAAGGAGAGTAATTCCATTGTTTGCACTCTCTAGATGAATTTCGTGTGTATGCATTTAATTTGGTTACTAGTTTATAGGGGAGAAAAAGGATCTGCAATGGAAAGAATGCGCGGATTATTTTTGAGGAAGAGATAATTGAATTAGCAGAAAAACTAGAAAAGTTGCAAAGAAGATCAAAGCATAAAGATTCAGAGGTCAAAAATTGTAGCAATTTTGATAACAAAGCATATCTTCTTCAAAGACGACTCGAAAAGTTTGCAGGTGGAGAATCTGAGGAGATATGTGTGAAAGAGATTCAAGAGATGGCAGAAGCAAGCTTGTCCATCAAAACTACCGAAGATCTTGCTCCAAATACCACCACGATTGTAATTCACATAAACACAGTTTCTTTTTTTTTTTTTTTTGTAATGTCACTAATTCTATTTATATATTATTAATACATTATAAAATACAATATTTTTAAATCTATTTATTGTTAATTAAATTTCTTTCCAATATATAAAATTAAGGAATTTTTAAATTTAACATTATTTATTATTTTTTCACATATAAAAAAAAA
This sequence comes from Excoecaria cochinchinensis, assembly GCA_947683425.1. Classification (NCBI taxonomy): domain Eukaryota; kingdom Viridiplantae; phylum Streptophyta; class Magnoliopsida; order Malpighiales; family Euphorbiaceae; genus Excoecaria; species Excoecaria cochinchinensis. The sequence goes on from CANTUQ010000069.1 coordinate 2,069,744, forward strand.
CCTAAAAATTAGAGACGGAAATCTGTTTTCCGTCTCTAAAAATAGAGACCGAACTTTTTTTCGTCTCTAGATTTAGAGACGGAAAACCGATTTCTATCTCTAAAAATAGAGACCGAAAAGCCTATTTCGTCTCTATTTTTAGAGACGGAAGACTGATTTCCGTCTCTAAAAATAGAGACCGAACTTCGATTCCGTCTCTACTTTTAGAGATGAAAAACAGATTTCTATCTCTAAAAATAGAGACGGGGCATTTTGGTCTCTAATTTTTAGAGACCGCTGAAATAGAGACGGAAATTTTCCGTCTCTATTCCCGTCTCTATTTTCAATTAGAGACAGAATTTCGTCTCTATTTTCCGTCTCTATTTTGCTTTTTTCTTGTAGTATATATACACACAGCAAAAGCAAAATGCACATACACATGGTAGAAAAATGTTTGATTCCATCTGTTTCAAACATTGACAATATGGTGTGAAAGTTTAAACCATCTAGGGACCACAATCCACAATCAGGTGAAATATCAATTACTACCTCCACAAAAATAAAAGAAGCCTCATTAAAAAAACAAAATGTCAAAATAAATTCTTACCTTATTAGCTTTCACTTTCACAGTTCATGCGTTAACTTGTTTTCCTCACTTCATTCGAAATCAATTTCCTCACACCAGCAATTTAATGTGATTCACTCTTTTATTTGGGCTACGTCCACGAGACAAACTCCGAAATATTTGTTCCACTAATAAAATTAATGGGTACAAGAGAGAAAAACAATACAATAATTTTGAGATAAACCCAAAATAGTAGCACACAAGTGTTTTCCAAACTCACTATTTTGTCACTCCCCTTTTAGAAAAATATCCCAAATATTTTTCTAAAATATTTCTCTCTCTTAATTTATAAAACTGAAGGATGATTTAAATTGATCTGGGAAGGCCTATTTATAGGTCTCCCAGTTATCCTATTATGCGCATGGACAGCTATGAAATAGCTGTCCATGCAGAAGCAAAATTGAATTAAAATTGCTGCCACCTAATTTGATCTTTGACTTTTCAACTCTTGCCAACCTCCTTTCTTTTTTCAATGATGTGGGCCCCACATGTTGGAGGAACCCACATACTTAACAATTCTCCCCCTTCCAACTACATGGTGGGGGGCTCCGCTAATCCTGCAGCTAGCCGACAATACTCAAAATTCTGTTTTGGTAGAATTTTTGTCAACATGTTCGATCCATTTTCCTCTGTATGGATCTTCTCAAGCTGTAGTAGTTTTTTCTCCATCACATCCCTTATCCAATGATATGTCACATCAATATATTTTTATCTCGAATGGAATGAGGCATTTTTCCAAGATGAATAGCACTCTGACTATCACAAAATAGCTTATATTTGTCTTGCTGCAAACCAAGTTCTTTCAAAAACTTTTTCATCTATAGTAACTCTTTACAAGCTTTCGTTGCTGCTATAAACTTTGCTTCAGTAGTAGAAAGTACAACACACTTCTGTAACTTTGACTGCCATGATACAGCTCCCCCTGTAAAAGTAATCAGGTAACCAGAAGTTAATTTTTTGGAATCCACATCGCCAGCCATATCTGCATCTGTGTATCCAGCTAACACAGGTTTGTCATTTCCAAAACATAGGCATATTTTGGAAGTTCCTCGAAGATACCTAAATATTCATTTTACTGTAGTCCAATGTTCCTTTCTAGGATTTGAAAGGAATCTACTCTCAACTCCAACTGCATGATCGATATCTAGCCGTGTGAACACCATAGCATACATCAAACTTTCAATTGCTAAAGCATATGGAACTTTATCCATCTCTTCCTTCTCTTTGTATGTAGAAGGGCTTTGTTTAGAACTCAGCTTAAAGTGATTAGCAAGAGGACAACTAAACGCTTTAACCTTGTCCATATTAAATCTCTGAAGTACTTTCTCAATGTACTGCTCCTGTGACAGCCATAATTTTTTGGCGCCTCTGCCTCTGACAATATTCATGCCAAGAATCTGTTTTGCTAGCCCCAAGTCTTTCATAGCAAAAGACTTACTCAACTATTTTTTCAAATTGTTAATTCTTAAAACATTCTAGCCAACAATCAACATATCATCCACATAGAGCAAAAGGATAATGAAATCATCATCAGAGAATTTTTGCACAAAAACACAATGGTCTAAAGTAGTCTTTTTGTAGCCTTAATCCCCCGTAACAGACTTCTTATATCATTGTCTCAGTGCCAGTTTTAAGTCGTAGAGGCTTTTCTTCAACTTGCAAACATAATTCTCTTTTCCTCTTTCTTTGAACCCCTCTAGCTGCTCCATGTATATCTCTTCTTCCAAATCACCATGCAGGAAAGCAGTTTTGACATCCATTTGTTCAACCTCTAGGTCAAGACTTGCTGCTAATCCTAGCACAGTTCGAATGGATGTCATTTTTACAACCGGTGAGAAATCTCATCAAAGTTGTTAAGTGCTTGATTTTACATATTTTTACTTGGCTTTCTCCTATTTTTCTACATTAATTTCTAGCTAATTTGAGACTTTTTACTTATTTTGTGATTTTTACCATTTCAGGGCCAAATTGGTAAGAAAAGAGCATTTTGTGAATAATTGGACTGATTTGGAATAGTTGAAGAACTTGGGATCAATTTTGGTGCAAATAAGGGAAAAGATGCAGATCTGACCCTTAGCCTTGCCCAAGGCTAAGGGAAAAAATGAGACAGCAGGATAATTCATCAAATTTGTGCGCGCGAATTAACCCTAGCCGCCAGCTGTACTTTATCAGATTTTTAGGAATAATATTACCATAATTTAGGAGATAATAGACAGTATTTTTAGGAAGATTAAGTTGCTTTTAATATTTTTATTTCATTTTTCAAGTTTGGATAGGAATAAACTACTTACCTAAATTTTCTAGGTTTTCTTTTAAAAGGGGGTAGGAGAAAAAAGTGAAAGGGGAACTTTGGCATCCGTCGCAGCCTTTGTTCTTCCATCTCTGTGTTAGGAATTTGTCTATTTTTATTTTGTTTTTGTTCTTGGCCATGATTGGCTAAGCTTTTATTCTAGTTAAAGGTTTAATTCAAAGCCAGGATTTTTCGTTACTGTGAGATTGTTTTTACTTAATTTTCTCTTTAATTCATATGATGTTCATATTATTTACTGTAATTTAGGAAAACTCCATCTCGATTATTATTTATTATTTGCACAATAAGGGACCATTGTTCATTTAATTAAATAGCATATAGCTAATTGAGATTGTCAAATCCTAATTGTTTGATAAAATCAATAACAAGTGGCAATCAGTGTAGCTTCCTCACAAGGGCTGTTACATTAAGTAAATGCATGATTTAGTGTAAATCGATTTCGCATGAGGTCGGTTGGCTTAGGTTAGGTCTTTCTATTCCTTAATGCTGTCAAGAAATTAAATTCTTACCCGTGTTAAGGGTTATTTGTTGGCTAGAAATTAATTATAGTCTTACTAGATTGATTTATTAATACGGAAATATTAGGTCGGGAGCGTGAAGCCGACAACTATAACTGATCCATTGCATGATTTTAGAATATCTTTTCATCCATGATCAGTAAATTGAATCCTGTGCTGCGAATACATTTAACTAGAGTTTTTCATCTTTTATTTTATTTTTATTTATTTTTTTGCATTTTATTGTTATTATTTTAATTCTGTATTTTCATTCTTAATTTACAAAACCCCCCATTTTATTTTTATTGTTTATTTCTAGTTATTTAAAGAATTAAAACTCGACCAATCCCTGTGGATTCGACCCTGCTCATCGTTATTTGCAAGTTAAATTTAGTTAAGAGTAGGAATTTTATTTTTGTTGGTTTCGACACCCATCAAATTTTGGCGCCGTTGTCGGGGATTGGTGTCTGTTAGTTTTAATTTTTTTTTACAACTGAATAAATGCATTCTCTTGTCTTTATTATTCAGACTTTGGCTGCAAGAATCAAGCAACATGATGGAGCTTATTACCATGAGAATTATTATGAAACTGAAGGATTTTCAGGTCCACCACGATGGGGTTATGATCCATATGTGCAAATTGAAAATCCATGGTGGATGGGCCAATCAAACTTTAGTTATGAAGCGAGGCAGCAAAATCCACAGCAACAATTCCAACCAAGACAACCACAATAGCCCTCTCAACCAGTTTCTAAACAAGGTATGAGTCTTGAAAGCATTGTTCATTCTTTAACTAATAATATACAAGATATTCAGCAGTATACAAAGGAATCAGATTCAAGAATTTAGAATTTGGAGACACAAATGAGCCAAAGAGCACAATCTTTAAGTAGAATAGAGTCCCAAGGACGTTTTTCCTCACAAACCATAGAGAATTCGAGGCAAAATGCGAGCGCAATTGTTCTAAGGAGTGGAAAAGAGCTGGAACAACCCCTGCCCTAGGGGGAAGGCTAGAAAAATGAGAAAGAAGCTGAAAAAGAGATGAAAATTGTGAAAGATGAACAACCCAAGGAGAAAATTTTAGAACAGCTTCCATATTTTATCATTCAACCCCCTTTTCTAGAAAGACTTGTAAAATCTAAAAAGAAAAAGGAAGAGAATGATATTTTTGAGATTTTTCGCAAGATTGAGGTAAATATTCATTTACTTGATGCAATTAATCGAATGCCTCAATATGCTAAATTTTTTCAGAATTTGTGTGCTAATAAGAAAAAGTTAGTTGGTAATGAAAGGGTTAGTATGGGAGAAAATGCATCTATTATGATTCAAAGGAAATTACCTTTAAAATGTAAAGATCAAGGTATGTTTTCCATCCCTTATACTATAGGCAATGTTTTGATAAAAAGAGCTATGTGTGATTCAAAATCTTTAATAAATATTATGCCATTGTCTATTTGTTCTTCTTTGCATGTTGGTCCATTAAAAGAGACAAATGTAGTGCTTCAACTTGCTAATAAATCTTTTGTTTACCCTGAAGGAGTATTAGAGAATATTTTGGTAAACATTGATGGATTAGTTTTTCCTGCTGATTTTTATGTGCTTGACATGGAGGATGATAAATCCTCAAATTTGTCAGATATCTTGTTAGGGAGACCATTTTTTAGTACAGCCAAAGTAAAAATTGATGTGCACGAGGATACACTCACTATAGAGTTTGATGGAGAAATAGTTAAAATTTACGCTTGTGATACTAAGAAAAATTTCAGTGATGTGTTTAGTATTTTTAAAGTGGATGTTGCTAAATACTCAGTTAATGGATCTTTTAAATTGGATGATAATTATAACAATTTAAATTTTTCATTTTGTAGGGATTTCATTTTTAGAAATACTAACAATTTTGAGAAGAATTGGGTAATTAATACCAATTTGCAGGGAGTGATAAATGGAAGGATATTAAAATGGGATTTGAAACCAAATTGAAGATGCTTAAAAATCTGAAAACGTCTAGCTAAAGACATTAAACAAAGGCGCATTTGGGAGGCAACCCAACTTTTAGCTTAGTCCAAGGCTAAATAGTAACTATTTAAATTTAATTTTAGCTTTTTGATTTTTATTTTATTTTACTGCCTTTTTCCTCCTTTAGCTGACCTAGTTTCTTTTTCATCTATTTTTGAGGTTTATGCTGGAAAATGAGCCCTTGAGTTTATAATGGTGGAGCACACAATATTCAAATGTTTCTTTTTGAGTGGGTCATTACTGAAGAATTCAATTTTCTTTTGAATGGGTTTTATAGCTTATGGTGATGTTTGGTCAAGTTGTATAATGGCTAAATTTTATTTTATTGGGCATTTACGTTTTACAAATAAATAATTGGTTTTTTTTTTCTTTAGAGCCTTTATTTTATTTTACCAAAACCTCCTTAAAATAATTTTTAGCCATTATACATTACTTTACGATGAGAAAACCCATCAAATTTAAATTTTAGTAATTTGATTTGTTTTAATTTACTGCCCTTTTCTTCATCTCTTTCATATGGCTGACCTACTTCATTTTTAAATTTACAGGTAACTTTGGCAAACAACTGGCAATTTTGAGGGTGATAGAAAAAAAATTGACATAATGAGTTCAATGGTTATGATATTCACATTAATTTTTTTTTCCTGCAGTTAATGGTGGCTTACAATGAAGAATTAGTTAGCTAATGGATAAGTTTTAATAGTCATAGGCTGTGTTCATCACCATTTGGGTTTCATGGGTTTTTAATTTTTCTTTGATTTATGGGCCGCAATTTTTATTAAATGGGTTTTCCTCTCCTTTCGCTCAATTGAATTTATTTTAACCCATTTACCTTTTCACCTAACAATCATTTCACTACTTACAGACTCATCTCTTCATCTTCTTCAACACGCCAAGCCACCAGCCGGCACAGCCCCACCATCATCGGTGAGGATAGTCATCGGCAATAACGCCTCCGCCAGCCATAGCACGTAGCCACCACGAAGCACCAAACCGTCGCGTCCTTTGCCCACCCATGCATTCTCTTTGCTTATCAGCCGGCATAATACATCTACTAGCCACACCTGTGCAACAGCTCTACTAGCAAGCAATCCCACTACCAACGATTACCTTCGATTCCACAACTGGAGCAGTTTTCTAAACTCACTTTATCTTTTTCTTTTCTTTGATTTTTTTTCTTCTTTTCGTTATTCTCCTATTGTTAATTTTAGATTTTGCTTTTAACTTAGATCATTTGGGATTGGTAAAAACAAATAAAAAAATTGAAAAAAGCTAAAAAAAATAAGGAATATGGTTAGGTGACTTTTCGTAAAATGGTGCTTTCAAAAACCACTTTTATTAAAGTGGTGATTTCCAACTTTATCTCATTAACATTTTTTTACAAATTGTAAAGCATGATATTTTGGCTAACATATTTTTTGTCCTAACCTGCCACTTATGTCATTTTTATTTAATTAGTTTTATTTGTTTATTTTTTTTAATTTGTTTTTATTTGCATTTTTTTTAGTCTTAAATTTTATTTAGATTATTAGTTAGTTACTTTGTCATTTGTTTTAGCCTAGTGGTTTATCATTGGATTTTGTTTATATTTTGGCTTGCTAAGCATTAAGTTCATCTAATTACAGTAAAAATTGCTGGAGAGAATAGTGGACAAGCTAGATACCACTACCCAAGGTAGACTATCTCTCCAACAAAAATAAGTGGCAAATCAAACTGCCAAAATAGAGCTTACAACAAAGCAAAGTCACAAAACAGGGTAGTTTTCTCTACCTTCACCCTCTATTATTTTTGATACTTTTTGCCCCACGATTGTTTGTTGTTAGTGTGGGGGAAGGATTTGAGTTATAAGTGTTTATTTTGTGATTTTGTGTTGAATTTGTGACAAAAATTACTGGTTTTTTTTTGCTGCTATTTTTGATGCTGATTTGAAGTCGATTTTGCTACTGAATTTTTGCATATTATCGGTTAGATTTGTGCATATTTTAGCTGTGCATATTTTGGTCAAATGTTGAAAATTAATTATTATGAAAAAAATGTGCATATATTGGTTGGTTTCACTGCTGACTTTTGTTGATTTTTGTACTGAATTTGTTATGATTTTTCTTGTGAAAAGTTGTTGATTTTGCTAAATTTTCTGCTGGAATCTAATTAATTTTGGTGGACTACAAGAATTTTGGTGGATTGTTGAGTTAGTATGATTCTTTTCATCTTGAGGTTCATTTTTAGTTTGATTAGGCTGGTATAATTTGATTTTTTCTGATGCATCGGCACGTTTTTTTGGATAATTGTTGTAAATATAAGCATATATTTATGTGCAAAATTTTTATGGCTTGATATTCACCTATTTTATTATATTTAGGTGCTATTTTGAGTGCCAATAGTATGACATTTATCCCATGATTTTTTTGAAAATACTTATGAATTTCTCTTGTCCATTAACATTTATTAAATTTCATTTCCAATTTGAGAGAAAAGCATTTGTCTGAATATAATTTCTTAACCATTTAGTTTTTAACTTATTGATTTGTTAGGCATATTTGAGTAGTGTTCATAACTATTTACCATTTTTCATACAATCTATGGTGGTCTTAATTACCTTTTGAATTAAAAATATCAAGGTTCAATTTTTAAGATGAAACATAAACTTTTGCATGTGTTTAAATTGGATTTTTTGCATTTTAGAGACTTGTTAAAACTATTTTGGACACTTATTTTTTATTATGTGCTTTTAGATTGAGGAATTTGGTTACCAAGAAAAATAGAAAAAAATATATGAAAAAAAGGGAAAATTGCAATAAATTTTACTCCGCTGTCCATTCAAAAAGCGGTTAAGAGTAGAGCTAGTAGCCGCTTGAAACTGTGTGATCTGAGTAATCGGGTGTATGCAGGTCAGAACCGGATACCCTCGCATAAAAAAAATCTCTGCATTTCTTGTAAGCATTTTAACTTTTTCTTGGACTAGAAAAACCAGGTGTATACGGGTTAGAATCGGGTGCCCTCGTGTCCACTACAGTCTAAGAAAATAAAAAATAAAAAAGAGAAAGAAATTGAAATAAATTTCCTGATTTTCCTTGTTCCTTTATCTATTGATTTAATCTTGAATTGAGATATAAAATTTTGTGTGCTTAATATTTAAAACCTTTATGTTTTTGGTTTAAAAAAGTAGTTGAGAAACCCATAGCTTGATATGACTTTGTGAGAAATTATTTTGAGCTTCTATCTCTCTTTTGCCGAGCATTTTGATTTAGTTTAAACTTATGGAATTAGAATTTGTTTTTGGATAAATGAACTTTTGAAAGGATTGTATTTGTGATTTAATTCATGCTTGAGGACAAGCATGGGATAACTGTGAGGAAATTTATTAAGTGCTTAATTTTACATATTTTTACTTGGCTTTCTCCTATTTATCTGCATTAATTTCTAGCCAATTTGAGACTGTTTACTTATTTTGTGATTTTTACCATTTTAGGGCCAAATTGGTATGAAAAGAGCATTTTGTAGATAATTGGACTGATTTGGAATAGTTGAAGAACTTGGAGTCAATTTTGGTGCAAATAAGGGAAAAGATGCAGATCTGGCCCTTAGCTTTGCCCAAGGCTAAGGTAAAAAATGGGACAGCAGGATAATTCATCAAATTTATGCGCGCGAATTAACCCTAGCTGCCAGCTGTATTTTATCAGATTTTTAGGGATAATATTACCATAATTTAAGAGATAATAGGTAGTATTTTTAGGAAGATTAAATTGGTTTTAATATTTTTATTTTATTTTCCAAGTTTGGATAGGAATAAACTACTTACCTAAATTTTCTAGGTTTTCTTTTAAAAGGGGCAGGAGAAAAAAGTGAAAGGGGAACTTTGGCATCCGTCGTCACCTCTGTTCTTCCATCTCTGTGTTAGGAATTTGTCTATTTTTATTTTGTTTTTGTTCTTGGCCATGATTGGCTAAAAAATATTTAATTCAAAGCTAGGATTTTTCGTTACTATGAGATTGTTCTTACTTAATTTTCTCTTTAATTCATATGATGTTCATGTTATTTACTGTAATTTAGGAAAACTCCATCTCGATTGTTATTTATTATTTGTACAATAAGAGCCCATTGTTCATTTAATTAAATAGCATATAACTAATTGAGATTGTCACATCCGTAATTGTTTGATAAAATCAATAACAAGTGGCAATCAGTGTAGCTTCCTCACAAGGGCTGTTACACTGAGTAAATACATGATTTAGTCTAAATTGGTCTCGCGTGAGGTCGGTTGGCTTAGGTCAGATCTTTCTATTCCTTAATACGGTCAATAAATTAAATTCTTGATCGTGTTAAGGGTTATTTGTTGGTTAGAAATTAATTACAGTCTTACTTGATTGATTCATTAATACGGAATGATTAGATCGGGAGCGCGAAGATGACGACTATAACTGATCCATTGCATCATTTTAGAGTATCTTTTCATCCATGATCAGTAAATTGAATCCTGTGCTACGAATACCTTTAACTGGATTTTTCATCTTTTATTTTATTTTTATTTATTTTTCTGCATTTTATTTGTTATTATTTTAATTTTGTATTTGCATTCTAAATTTACAAAACCCCCCATTTTATTTTTATTGTTTATTTCTAGTTATTTAAAGAATTAAAACTCGACCAATCCCTGTGGAGTCGACGCTGCTCATCGCTATTTGCAAGTTCAATTTAGTTAAGAGTAAGAATTTTATTTTTGTTCATTTCGATACCCATCAAAAGTCAACTCCTTTTCTTTGACTGAATCCCTTGACAACCATTTTGGCTTTGTAACGTGGACTGGAACTGTGTTCTTCATGCTTTATCCTGAACACCCATTTATTTTTTAAGGCCCTTCTGCCGTTGGGCAACTTCACTAGTTCAAAAGTTTTGTTCTCATGCAAGGACTTCATCTTATCTCGTATGGCCTTAATCCATTTCTGCTTGGATTCATCATCTATAGCTTCTTGATAACTTTCAGGTTCTCCCCCTTCAATAATAGTCACATACTTGTCACGAGAATATCTAGAAGATGGCCATTTTGTTATTTCACTTCTTCTTTCTGGTGGTGTTCCTCTTCCCAGTGGATCCGGAGAAGCCATAGGTGTTGGTGCTGCAAAATTATCGCGATCATCATCATCGTCGTCATCTTCAGAACCAACTTCTATAGGAGCATCATCATCGTCAGGTGGATAAACTTGGTCTTCATCTCCAACCTCTCTTCGCACCGGTGTTGGAGGAATTAATTTCAAATCTGATAAGTCACTGTGACGCGCACCGGAACCTAGCAAGGGCCCTCGCTTTGAATTCGCCTCTGGGATTCGAGGTATTGGTTTGCGTCTTATTGATCATGGGCACCTTGAGACATCATCGGTGTATCCCTCCCAATGGAACATTGGAGAGAACCACCTAATCTAATGACGCCTAAAGGCACTTTTGAGGTATTTGGAGTCGCTACCTAATTTGCAAGAAATTGGGAAAAGTCTCTCACCTCTAACGGTCTAAACTAGAGATTCAGTGTTCAGAACTTCCCTCTTATTGATGCTTTGGTCAATTATAAATGGGTTTTTAACTTTTTAAAATTATATCTCTCGTCTCACACGATCAATGCATTAAAAATGAAAGCGCATCTCAAGCATTCAAAAGTAATAAAACGAAAGCGATAAACGAAGTAAATAGAGAAAGCGGTAAACACGCAAGCACACAATTATAAGAGAAATAGGGGTGGAATACAACCCCGAGAAAAAGAAAATTAAAGATATAAATGGGACCGAATACAATCCCAAAAATAAATAAAATTGCCCCAAAATTAATTACAAGTGCCCAAAAAGAAATGAGCTTACATTTAAAATAGTCACACAAAATAAGAAAAGGTATACATAAATCGGGGCATTATTTTTGTAACATTGGTTCCTTCGCACTTGGTCGAAACTTAGGAACATTGGTTCCTTCGCATTTATTTAAAGAGGGTTCGAAGAGTCATTTTGATTGTTGAGTGAAAACCGGGATGAGTGATCCCATTTTTGGAGAAAATCGACTCTTCGTTTTAATTGCTATATTTTTTATTGTTTGGCTAAAATAAGGGACCTCGGTCCCAATTTTATTAGTAAAAATTTAATTTAATTGTAAAAATATTTTTTTTGACTTTTTATCTCACGCGTGCATAAATAAAATAATTATTTACAAATGAGACAACATAAAGAAAGGGTTGAGAAAGATCTCACCAAAACCGATGTGATCCTCCATGCGTCGCGACCCATCCGGGGAGTCGCGAGGATGCTCAAATAACCCGACTCAAGTTAAATTTCAGACACAAATTAACATAAAAAATATTAGTAATGGTTTTAAAAATTAATCAAGTAAAAACGAAATAAATATTAGACAAGTCAAATTATAATGATAATAATAATAACAATAAGACAAGCACAACAAAATAATAATAATGATGATAGCAATGATGATGATAAGTGCAATAATAATAATAATAATAATAATAATAATAATAATAATAATAATAATAATAATAATAATGGGTTACAACAATAAAAACTAACAAACGTAAGATAAGCTCAAAATAAATTAATAATATAAAGATAGTAATAGTAATAAGAATAGCAAACAACATAATAATAATAATAGTGCCTAATATTGCATATTTTAACATGTTTTTCATCACTTTCATGCATTTAATTTTAGCTTAAATTAGTACGTTTTACTTGTTTTATGATTTTGGTCTTTGTAGGGTCAAAATGGTAAAAAGGAAACAAATTAAAGCTAAAGGGAGTGAATTTGGAACAGCCATGAAAGTGCAAGGAATTCTGAAGTGAAAAGCTGATTTTGGGCTTAGCCTTGCCAAAGGTTAAGGGGCAAGGGTAAGGAGTTGCCTTGCCCAAGGCTAATGGGCCAGACGCGACAGCAGATGCAGATTTAGGGTTTTTAACTTAAAAGTTGAACTAGCCGCCAGCTGGTCTTCATCAGATATTTAGGGATAATCAAGTTGTAATTAAGGGGATAATAGGCAGTATTTTTAGGAAGATTAAATTGCTTTTAATATTTTTATTTTATTTTCCAAGTTTGGATAGGAATAAACTACTTACCTAAATATTTTAGGTTTTCTTTTAAAAGGGATGGAGAAAAAACGTGAAGAAAAACTTTGGCAGCCGCCGCAGCCTCTGTTCTTCCATTTTCTGTGTTAGGAATTTGTTTAGTTTTATTTTTGTTTTTGTTCTTGGCCATGATTGGCTAAATTTTCTTCTAGTTAAAGGTTTAATTCAAAGCCAGGATTCTTCATTACTGTGAGATTGTTCTTGCTTAATTTTCTCTTTAATTCATATGATGTTCATGTTATTTACTGTGGCTTAGAGAAACTATATCTCGATTGTTATTTATTATTTGCACAATAAGGGCCTATTGTTCATTTAATTAAATAGCATATAGCTAATTGAAATTGTCAAATCCGTAATTGTTTGATAAAATCAATAACAAGTGGTAATCAGTGTAGTTTCCTCACAAGGGCTGTTACATTGAGTAAGTGCATGATTTGGTCTAAATCGATCTCGCGTGAGGTCGGTTGGCTTAGGTCAGGTCTTTCTATTTCTTAATGCTGTCAATAAATTAAATCCTTGCGCGTGTTAAGGGTTGTTTATTGGTTAGGAATTAATTACAGTCTTACTTGATTGATTCATTAATATGGAAAGATTAGGTCGGGAGCGCGAAGCCGACGACTATAACTGATCCATTGCATGATTTTAGAGTATATTTTCGTCCATGATCAGTAAATTGAATTCTCTGCTGCGAATACCTTTAACTGGAGTTTCTCATCTTTTATTTTATTTTTATTTATCTTTCTGCATTTTATTTGTTATTATTTTAATTCTGTATTTTCATTCTTTATTTACAAAACCCCCCTTTTTATTTTCATTGTTTGTTTTAGGTTATTTAAAAAAATTAAAACTCAACCAATCCATGTGGATTCGACCCTGCTCATCGCTATTTACAAGTTAAATTCAGTTAAGAGTAGGAATTTTATTTTTGTTGGTTTCGACACCCATCAAATTTTGGCGCCATTGCCGGGGATTGGTGTCTGTTAGTTTTAATTTTTTTTTTATAACTGAATAAATGTATTCTCTTGATCTTATTATTCAGACTTTGGCTGCAAGAATTAAGCAATGGGATGAAGCTTATTACCATGAGGATTATTACGAACCTGAAGGATTTCCAGGTCCACCACAATGGAGTTATGATCCATATGCGCAAACTGAAAATTCATGGTGGACGGGCCAATCAGACTTCAGTTATAGAGCAAGGCATCAATATTCACCACAGCCCTCTCAACCAGGTCCTAAACAAGGTAGGAGTCTTGAGGATATTGTTTATTCTTTAACCACTAATATGCAGGATCTTCAGGAGTATGTAAAGAAATCAGATTCAAGGCTTCAGAATTTGGAGACACAAATGAGCCAAATGGCACAATGTTTGAGTAGAATAGAGTCTCAAGGACATTTGCCCTCACAAACTATAGAGAATCTAATGTAAAATGATGTGAGTACAATCACCTTGAGAAGTGAAAATGAGCTGGAACAGCCCTTACCAAGGGAAAGTGGACAGATTAATGAGGAAGAGACTGAAAAAGAGTTGACAATTATGAAAGATGAACAACCCAAGGAGAAAATTTCAGAACAGCTGCCCAATTTTATCATTCAACCCCCTTTTCTAGAAAGACTTGTAAAATCTAAGAAGAAAAAGGAAGAGAATGATATTTTTGAGATTTTTCGCAAAATTGAGGTAAATATTCATTTACTTGATGCAATTAATCGAATGCCTCAATATGCTAAATTTCTTAAAAATTTGTGTGCTAATAAGAAAAAGTTAGTTGGCAATGAAAGGGTGAGTATAAGAGAAAATGTCTCTGCGATAATTCAAAGAAAACTACCTCCAAAAGGTAAAGACCAAGGTATGTTTGCTATCCCCTGTACTATAGGCAATGTTCTGATAAAAAGAGCCGTGTGTGATTCAAAAGTTTCAATAAATATTATGCCATTGTCTATTTATTTTTCTTTGCATGTTGGTCCATTAAAAGAGACAAATGTAGTACTTCAACTTGCTGATAAGTCTTTTGTTTACCCTGAAGGAGTATTAGAAAATATTTTGGTAAACATTGATGGATTAGTTTTTCCTACTGATTTTTATGTGCTTGACATGGAGGATGATAAATTCTCAAATTCTTCAGATATCTTGTTAGGGAGACCATTTCTTAGTACAGCCAAAGGAAAAATTGATATGCATGAGGATACACTCAGTATGGAATTTGATGGAGAAATTGTTAAATTTTATGTTCTTGATACTAAGAAAAACTCTACTGATTTGTCTAATATTTTTAAAGTGGATACTGTTGAACCTTCAGTTAATGAATATTTTGAATTGGATGGTAACTTTAATAATTTGAATTCTTCATTTTATATGGATACCATGTTCAAAAAATCTAATAAATTTGAGAAAAATTTGGTAATTGATATCAACTTGCAGGAAGTGATAAATGGAAGAACACTAAAATGGGATTTGAAACCAGATTGAGACAAGTCTGAAAACGTCTAGCCAAAGACGTTAAACAAAAGCGCTTTTGGGAGGCAACCCACTTCTTAGTCTTGTGCAAGGCTAAGTAGATACTATTTAGATTTAATTTTAATTTTATTCATTTAATTTTAATTTACTGTCTTCTTCTTCCTGTCTTCCTTCTCGTGGTTAACTTCATTTATCCTTGAATTTAATGGTAAGTGTTGGTAGGCAATTGACAATTTTGAGAATGGTAGCGTTGGATAATTTTTGAGCATATAGAATTTACTGGTCCAGAAAATCTAATGTCAATTTCATGAGAAATAAATAGTTAAGGGTGGTTTTAATGGAGTTTTCGATGGGTCTTGCTTTAATCTTTTGAATTGCGGGCTATCTTCAATTTATTCTAGGTTTAATCGGTTTGTTGGGTTACTGAGTTTTAATTCTTGAGCTTTTATACTCCAATGGGTTTTATTCCTAATTTTAATTCAATTGAGTTATTTTACTTCACTTGAGTTAAATTATTTTACCCATTTACTATTTTTTTTCTTTTCACCTCAATACAATTAATTCACTTTTCTTTTTAACTTTCCCTCTACAGCTCACATCCCGCCACATCCCGCCGCCGACCACCACCCAGCAGACCGTCACCGGCGTACGCCCACCAGCCCGTCGCCGTCGCACCTGCAGATCCGCGCGGCCACCTCTAGCAGCCACCAGCACCCCCCTCGCCTCACCGTCAGCACCCCACCGGAAGCCACCATCGCCCCAACGCAACCACCAGCCCTCACCGAACCAACCAGCGATCACCGCCCCCAGCCCTCCAGCCACCCCGATCCGCCGACCAATCGCGCGTCAGAACCACCGCCACTCCTCTCCAACAGCCACCCGATCTCCTCACCACGCAATTCCACCAGCCCGACGCATCACCAACTCCAGCCGCCATCGATCGCCGCCCAAGTTCCACACACCGACCACCGTCGCGCATCTGCTATCCCTTCGCGCGAGTGCCGCACTTCTTCGCAACGCCACCACCGTTTACCACGGATCAGCGACGATCCCCTCACTAGTCCACCGATCTCCTCACCGGTCCCCGTTGCAGCCCAGGCGCAACCACCAGCACCGCTCACCGCAGATCCAGCTCCCTTCACGCACGTTGCTCCGACCAGCCACCAGTGCCACCAATCAATCGACCCAACAATCAAGTTAGGCCCAAAATCAGGTTATGTGGTAATTTGAATTTGCGTTCTTCTTAGGATGTTTGGTTGCCTGTTAGTTTTTTATTCTGTGTTAAATGATGCTTATAGATTACCTTTCATTTACTAAGATTTTGATTGAATTAATGAGCAGCGATGCATGGGATTTTAAATTGGCAGTTAACTCAGTTCATGCTGATTTTGAATGTGCTAAAAAGGAACATAATCACTTTGCTTTTCTCTCATATGTTCATTTGGGGCATGTCTAGTGATTTTGATTTAAAAAGAGTTTAGTTGGATCAATAGTTCATTGAAACGTCTAGCATTCCTGTGGAGTTGATAAGCAGAAATCTTCATGTGAATTTTCAAAATTCTGAAAAGCAGAATCAAGAACCTATACGAAGAAATATCAAACACTGCCAAAACAGAACCTACTCCAACATCAAAACAGGGCAGTATTTTTTCCTCTTTCTTTATTTTTTGTTGCACTTCGCCCCACGTTTGTGTGAAATTCCGCATTGAGGACAATGCGAGGAGAAAGTGTGGGGGAGGGGTTGAATTAGAAGTGTTGTGTGCTTATCTTGATTTTGGATGCTGTAATGTGGTCACTTTGATGTCATTTTTATTAATTATTGAGTGCAGCATTTTTGTTGGTTTTTGATGCGAAATGATGCTGTTTGAATGTTAATGAATTGAGCTAATTTTGGGTTACTCTTCATTGCTGACATTGAGATCAATTGGCTAGAGTCTTGTAAAGATTTGATGCATTTTGTGTTAATTTTGTTTTTATTTCAAAAAAACAAAAAAAAATTGGTTGATTTGAATGAATTGCACTCTGGTTTCAATGTTCCAATGTTGAATTCTTTTGAAATCCTGTTAAATTAGTCAATTTTGTGCAAACTCTAGATGCATTTACATTTATAGAGTATTATTTTCAGGTAGCCATTTTGAGCAAATTTGCACATAAATATTAGTTGGCATTTGACTTGGACCATTTTGGCTTGCTAATTTGATGTTTTGATTGTGATTTCTGTAAAGAAAAAATGTGTGCATATAGAGATTGGTTTGCCACTTTGATGGTAATTGGTTGCTGATTATTGTGAAAATCTTGAATTGTCCTGCTATTTCAGTGCTTATGCTTAGTCTTGTTTGTTTGGCTAATTCTATGCAAAAACATTTTTGACATATCTATTTCTATCAAGTATTTTTGGGCCATCTTAAACAGAATTGTGCATAAGTTTTGGTTAAAAGTTTAATTTTGGAGTAATCTGATTTTTTCTAGGAATGTTTGGCTTAATTGGTGCATTAGGTTGTCATTTTCATAAGAATATTAAAGCTTGCAAGCTTGCCCACTTGTTCAGTGTTGCATCCATCTTGTTCTTAAATATTTGTTAAGTTTCATTCACAATTCTAGGGAAAAGTTTTTATCTAAATCAATTTCAAAGATCATTTAGTTCTTGACTTATTAATTTGTTAGGCAAGTTTGAGTAGTGTCCACAATTATTTACCCATTTTACATACAATTTATGGTGATCTTAATTATTTTTTGAATTAGAAATATCAAGGTTCAAATTTTTAAGGTGAAATATAAAACTTATGCGTGTATTAAAATTGGATTCTTTGCATATTAGAGATTTGTTAAAACTATTTTGGACACTTGTTTGGTATTGTGAGTTGTTAGATTGAGGAACCTGGTTACCAGGAAAAGAAAAAAAAATATAAAAAAAAATTAAATTTTACTCCGCTGTCCGCTAAAAAAAAAAAAGCGGTTAAGAGTAGAGCTAGTAGCCGCTTGAAACTGTGTGATCTGAGTAATCGGGTGTATGCGGGTCAGAACCGGGTACCCTCGCGTGAAAAGGATCTCTACATTTCTTGTAAGCATTTTAATCTTTTCTTTGATTGGAAAGACCGGGTGTATGCGGGTCAGAACCGGGTGCCCTTGTGTCCACTACAGTCTAAGAAAAAGAAAATGAAAAAAAAAAAAGAAAAAGAAAGAAATTGAAATGAATTTCATGGTTTTCCTTGTTCCTTGATCTTTTGAAAAATGAGAAATTAAAGTGCCTAATTTGGTTTGATAAGTTCTCTTTTATGCATTGATTTAATCTTGAATTGGGATATAAATTTTTGTGTGCTTAATGCTTATAAACCTTGTTGTCTCTAGTTTGAAAAGGTAGTTGAGAAACCTATATTTTGATATGACTTTGTGGTAAATTATTTTGGACTTCTATTTCTATCTTGCTTTGCATTTTGATTTGTTTGGAACTTATGAGATTGGAATTTGACTTTTGGGTGAATGAACTTTTGAAAGGATTGTGATTGAGGTTTAATTTATGCTTGAAGACAAGCATAGGATAAGTGTGGGGGAATTTGTTAAGTGCCTAATATTGCATATTTTAACATGTTTTTCATCACTTTCATGCATTTAATTTTAGCTTAAATTAGTACTTTTTACTTTTTTTATGATTTTGGTCTTTGTAGAAAGGAAACAAATTAAAGCTAAAGGGAGTGAATTTGGAACAGCCATAAAAGTGCAAGGAATTCTGAAGTGAAAAGCTGATTTTGGGCTTAGCCTTGCCCAAGGTTAAGGGGCAAGGGCAAGGAGTTGCCTTGCCCAAGGCTAAGGGGCCAGACGCGACAGCAGATGCAGATTTAGGGTTTTTAACTTAAAAGTTAACCTAGCCGCCAGCTGGTCTTCATCAGATATTTAGGGATAATCAAGTTGTAATTAAGGGGATAATAGGCAGTATTTTTAGGAAGATTAAATTGCTTTTAATATTTTTATTTTATTTTCCAAGTTTGGATAGGAATAAACTACTTACCTAAATATTTTAGGTTTAGTTCATGCTAACCTTACAAAACTACCAAAGCTACATAAATAATTCAATTCATATAAAGTCCTTAATAAGCAAAAGTGTTAAGGTTAAAAGTCCAATCTTAAGAGCAAATTCATTGGAACAGTGAACTTAAAAGTGGAAAGTGGGAAATTTTCTGTTTTATTTTATATATATATAGAATTATATATATCAATAATTAAAAGATTTATTAGATTTAAAAAAATGACTATTTAAAAAAAAGGGTTATAGCAATTATTGTTGGGATGACAAACAAATCCCACATCGGAAAGTTAGAAGAAATCCCTCCAACATATAATACTAAGTGGGCTACTCCACTCATAGCCAATTGGTTTTGGGTTGGAACCTCATTTGGGTTATTGTGGAGAGGGTTTGGGCCTGAACTGAGTCGCTATATTTGGGAAATTTAACATGGTATCAGAGCCTGGTTCGAAGTAGCGTGAGCAAAAAGTTACGGGCAGGTCTCCCCAAAAAAAAGCTATAATGGGCTCCCACTGAAAAAGTTCTCCCGGTGAAAAAAAAAAATGAAGAGATGAGTTGGGTTTCAGGGAGAGCCAAGTATCTTGTGGGCTTTGTTTGAGGGAGAGAATGTTGGGATGGCAAACAAATCCCACATCGGAAAGTTAGAAGAAATCCCTTCAACATATAATACTAAGTGGGCTACTCCACCCATAGCCAATTGGTTTTGGGTTGGAACCTCACTTAGGTTATTGTGGAGAGGGTTTGGGCCTGAACTGAGTCGCTATATCTGGGAAATTTAACAATTATACACTCATATAATACATTGGTCAGTAAAATTTCATTATTTATAATCACTATATAATATTACATTATTAATTTACATATTCATATAGGTATTATACCAAAAATAGTTAAATACTAGTTGAGTAATACTAAGAGTAGAAGAAATTAATTAGTAAGATGATTATCTTTTTTTTTTTTTTGAGAAGAGTAAGATGATTATCTTTTTTTTTTTATTTGAGAAGAGTAAGATGATTATCTATTCATATAATTACATGAATTGATAAATTTCACTATATATAATAATTGTATATAATTACATTATTAATTTACATGCTCAATTACTCATATAGGTATTGTGCCAAAAATAAATGAGTACTAGTTGAATTATAATAAGAGTAAATTAAATTGATTAGTAAGATGATTATATACTCATATAATTATATTTATTTGTAAAATTTCATTAATATAATAACTTTATATAATTACATTATTAAAATACATTCTCAATTACTCGCATAGATATTGTACCAAAAATATATGAATACTAGTTGAGTAATGCTAAAAATAAATGAAATTATTGATAAGGTGATTATATACTTATATATTTACATTAATTAGTAAAATCTTATTATAAATAATAGTTATATATAATTACATTTTTAAATTACATACTCATATAGATGTTGTGATAAAAATAAATGAGTACTACTTGAGTGATACTAAAATTAAATGAAATTAATTGATAAAGTAATTATATAATAAATTGTTCAGTTTACATATTTATATAAATATATGTAATAAAAGAAAAATGGAATAACCCATACTTTGGTCCCTGAATTTTAATATTTTTATACATTGGATCCCTATACTTTAAAAACTATACATTGGGTTCCCGAACTTTTCGAGAATAACACAGTAAATCCAAAATAGACGAAACAAATGACAATATAATACAAGTGTGGTTAAAGTCCAAACTGGACGGAACAAACGACAATGTAATACAAGCGTGGTTAATGTCGTATGTATTTTAATGGAACAATGTTATTTTTACCGTCAGTTTGGACTTAATTTGTTCTCCTTGAAAAGTTCAAGGACCCAATGCGTAATTTTTAAAGTATAAGGATTTAATGTGTAAAAAGGTTAAAATTTAAGGACCCAATGTATAGTTTTTATGGATCCAATGCATAAAAATGTTAAAGTTTAGGAAATAAATTATGGGTTTTTACAAGAAAAATTAAGTAATAGTTGAGTAACATAAAAGGTAAATTAAATTAAACACAAATTATTTTAGTTGCATATTCTTCAAAATTATGCACATCAGATATAATTTTGAAACATAATAAATAAATAAAAAAAAGAAAACACTGAAAAAATGAGTTAATTTCATTCATGATTACTGAACTTATAATCAAATAACATTAATATAATGAAACAAAATTCTCTTAAAAATCACTGAACTTAAAACATGTATACAAAAAAGTCATTTTGACCGTTTTCCGGCGAAAGGACCGCCGAAAAATCCATCTAATACGTACACTCAATATCAATGCACACATGACTTGACAAGTGACATGCCATATGGAAAAAAATGACATGTAAGCATCGCACATGGAGATTTCGCCGTCATGGCCAAAAGTGGCTGGCTGAAATGGCCTTAACAAAATCAATACATATACTAGTTCAATTTTCTTCGAGCTTTTATATATATATATATATATATATATATATATATATATATATATATATATATATATATATATATATATATATATATATATAAATAAAATCAATACATATACTAGTTCAACTAGTTCAATTTTCTTCGAGCTTTTATATATATATAAAAATCAATACATATACTAGTTCAACTAGTTCAATTTTCTTAGTTCAACTAGTTTAATTTTCTTCGAGCTTTTATATATATATAAAAGCTCGAAGAAAATTGAACTAGTATATGTATTGATTTTGTTAAGGCCATTTCAACCAGCCAGCAACGTTTGGCCATGAGCTTATATATATATATATATATATATATATATATATATATATATATATATATATATATATATATATATACACCCAATGAAGTAGTGAGTTCAAATACATTAAGGCTATATTTGGTTCCTTATATTTCACATGTGATAGTATAATATAGTACATGTTAATACAAATATGGTATTTTGGAGATTTTTAAAAAAATTAATGTGTCTTATTATCCCACATACACCGCATAAAACAATACACAATGTACTCTTAGATTTGTATCACACAGTAAACACCGTATTATAAAATAGAGAGGGAAATTTTCAATATCTTCTTATTTCTAGCGTTGCCTTCAAATCAAATTTTTTCTTTTTCTTTTTATTTTTTCCATTTTGGGTTTAAAAAATAAAAAATAAGAAAAAAATACTAGACCATTAGTGTACATTAATGGGCAATTGCATTTTGTTTTATTTTATAATTGTTATTCAGGTTCATCAAATTTTGGATTTTTTAATTAAAAAAATAATGTATGTATCAAACATAAATTTTTTTTATCTAAATTAATAACAACACAAATAATTTAATTTTGTTTATTTCTAATTTCTTTTTACAAAATTAATATAATGCGATATTTTAGGGTTTTTATTACTGCACTTATTGAGAGGTGGAGACCGGAAACTCACACATTTCACCTCGCATGTGGTGAGATGACAATAACCCTTTAGGATGTGGGAGTGTTGACAGGGTTACCGATAGAGGGTAGGCCTGTAACGGGAAGGACTAATCTTGATTGGGGGACTTTATGTTATAATTTACTTGGAGTAGTTCCTCCCGCTGAAGATATGCGTGGTGGAAAAATAAAAATGACTTGGTTGGATAGTGTGTTTGGCG
Organism: Excoecaria cochinchinensis; assembly: GCA_947683425.1. Classification (NCBI taxonomy): domain Eukaryota; kingdom Viridiplantae; phylum Streptophyta; class Magnoliopsida; order Malpighiales; family Euphorbiaceae; genus Excoecaria; species Excoecaria cochinchinensis. The sequence goes on from CANTUQ010000069.1 coordinate 2,092,390, forward strand.
AAATTCCCGAAAATGCCACACATGAGTTATTGCAACAGCACGCTCGTGCTTGGATACTACGGTGTTTTGGAGGTTTGTTATTTTCATCTCAATCATCCAGCACGATGCACTTAATGTTCCTACCTTTGTTGGAGGATTTGGACTCAGTAGGGCAATATAGTTGGGGATCGGCTTGTTTAGGCTGGTTATATAGAGAATTATGTTGGGCAACCCGTCCAGATGCTAAAAGAGTTGCTGGATATTTAAAACTTCTTCAGATATGGGCGTGGGAGCGACTTCAACAGTTTAGGCCGGAACATTTACAGCCTCAAACTTTAAACACAGCTTTACCTTATGGAATTAGGTAAAAATATTTTTATGATTTTTAGTGTTATTAAAGTTTAAATAATATTTGTTTGAATTATGCGATATGATATGTGATGACCTTATTTGATTAGGTGGAGTGGCGCATTGGATCGGAATGTCACATATAGAAGGGATATATGGACATACCGCGAAATATTTGATACGCAAGGACTAGAAGAGCTACTTTGTGCAATTTTTGTACATATGTTGGTAGATTAAATTAAGCTTAAAAATTAATTTTAATGAATATTTAAGATGACCTGTGATAATTTGCTATGCAGTTTGAATGGAAGCCGTACCATAATGTAATTCAACTGCTTCCTGATGTATGTAGGAGTGGCCAACAAAGTTGGATGGCTGTCGTTCCGTTGATATGTTTCTATATCATAGAGTGGCACCATCCTGACAGGGTCATGCGTCAATTCAGTTTCGACCAGCAAATCCCATCGCCCCCACTTATACAAGACAATCTGCATACAATTGATATGCGTGGACAAAATCAGGTGAATTGGGCGATAGAGTTTGCAACCTTTATAAATGAATGGAATAACCGGCATGGTCGTGTTGTTGTTGGCCAAATTCGAAGACGGCCATTGCATTTTCGATCTGAATACATGCAATGGTACGTGCAAAGAACTAGACGGTGGATAACCCCAATAGGTATGAGACGAGGAGCTACAGTAAGTTTTCTTCTTTATTTTATATTACATAATTACTATATATGTATGGTACTGATTTTTGATGCGCAACGGCGTTATCTATAACTATATATTACAAGTTATTTAATAAATATTAACAAATATTAATAAAGATATATATATATATATATATATATATATATATATATATATATATATATATAAATGGAGGAGCACCTGACGCAGGTGCTCCTCCATTTATACATATATATGTATAAATATGGAGGGAGACCTGACGCAGGTCTCCCTCCATTTACACACACACACACACACACACACACACACACACACACACATATATATATATATATATATATATATATATATAATCTTCTATTTTTACAAGATTTTTAATTAATAATTGGGTAAATGTTGTAGAAATATATTGACAAAAATATTTACACTATGTAGGCTGATGGTCTTGAGAGAGTCTACCACGAACACCCCGGATAACAATAGGATATTTGAAAGCATCCTGGGTGCAGTTGGTTATGAGGATAGGGTCTCGAATGAATATCAGCGACAACCGTGTCCACAACTTGTGACTGTTGCCCCTATGGAACAACAATTCCAAGATTTCCGTACCCGACGACATCGGACTGGAATGATTGACAGGCGAAGAAATGTTGAGCAAACTTATTATGATCCACAGGTAACGCAAATTCCACCACCCATGGCGTGGCCTTATCAGGACTCAGGAGTTGCTCATCATTTTGAAATGGGTGGAACCAGTTACAAACCTGGAGATACCGCTGGTCCCAGTAGCTCATACCATGGGATACCAATGTCTGTTCCGATAGAGCAAACACCGCATGCATTCACACTTCCTGCATTTAATACGCAGTCCACCCCAACTCAAGATGTCTGTGGAAATGAATTCTTCCAGCAATTATTTGGAACACCAGAACAGGTCAATCCTCAATCAAGTTCCGAAGGACCTTTATTCGGTAATGTCCATAATGATATGATGGGGGGTGATGTTGGGCCAAGTAATGCAGAAGAGGGTGATGCACAGCAAGGGGAAGGGTAACGGCGTTATCCCGGCCGAAATAGAAGGCCGACGAGATGTGGCACAAGGTCACATTTCATTAATTAGACGTGCATAAATGTATAATTGTTTTTGAAACATATATGTACATATATAGTTAAAGTGTTAGTATATATATGTTATACTGGTTGGAAATAATAAGAATATAAATCCTCTTTTTTGTTACTCTAATATTCAACTTGTCCATTACAATATAAATAAATATTAGTTGGTGTGAAACACGTAATGAAACAGACATTAATAAATAAATATAAATATTAATACATGTAATAAATATAAATAAATATAAATAAACATTACTTAAAATGTTATTATTTATTACAAATCAATTAATAAATATTAACATATATTAATAAAGATATATATATATATATATATATATATATATATATATATATATATATATATATATATATATATATATAAATGGAGGAGCACCTGACGCAGGTGCTCCTCCATTTATACATATATATGTATAAATATGGAGGGAGACCTGACGCAGGTCTCCCTCCATTTACACATATATATATATATGTGTAAATGGAGGGAGACCTGGTCTCCCTCCATTTATATATATATATATATATATATATATATATATATATATATATATATATATATATATATATATATATATATATATTTATATATATAATATTCTATTTTTACAAAATTTATAATTAATAATCTGGTAAAAAAATTAAGCTATTCATAGTTGGAAGTAGTAGCACAATACATATGCAAATATATATATGCATCATACATATTTCAAATGACTGCAAATATTTCACATGATTACGATAGTTGTACTAAAAGATTTCCATGTCAGTCTGTGTAATTCGATGGTCCAGCTGCGTTCGGGCAAGTTTTCCTGTTATGTCCCTCATTTCTGCATAAAGTACATCGGTTAGGCCTGGATCGATCTCTCCTATCCATTTCATTCCGATAGCGCGAAGTTCTTGGTCTCCCTTTTTTCCGTATCAGCTCTGGATCAGGCACAAGAGTTGGACCAACATATAATGGCCAGTAATCACGGTGTGCAAGCGGTTGAAAGTGTGCGCTGTAACAGCTCAATGCTTTTGTTAGTTTATAACATTTGTCGACATATGACCACATGTCGACACGTACATGCATAGAAGCTACTATAGCATGTGAACACGGCATTTTGGTCCCTTGAAATTTACCACATTCACAATGACGACAATCCAAATTAACAGATTGCGTGTTATTGCCTTTCCTTTTACTTTTCTGATTTCTGGTCCTAATTGTGAAAATCCCCATTCGCCTATCAAAACTCTGAACTCTGTGGCCACTAGCTTTTTAAGCACGTTTTGCCATCTCCTCCAAACAATTATGGGTGTACGTATTGCCGGCTGCAATTTGAGCGCGATACATGCACCTTCTGTCATCAAAAAACTTGACAAGTCTGGCAAATACGTGCTCAGGTGTGGAGGTGTTCCTCCACAATTATATATATATATATATATATATAATTCTCTCTCTCTCTCTCTCTCTCTCTCTCTCTCTATATATATATATATATATATATATATAAATTTTTTTCATATATTCACTATCCATTTAATAATTATATATTAATAAATTTAACAATTAACTTAGCATTTCATAATTATGTAATAATTAATAAAGATATCTTATACATACCGGCCTTATATAACATGTCCTTAATTGTTGAATTCCGGTGAGCAGTGTTGTAATTGCTTACGAAATGACGGAGACAAAATCTGTGAAAAGCTAATGGCTCCTTCCAACCGCTACTATCGTCGCGAAATAAGGCCATTATCCTTGCATGCCGGTCGGATATAACAGTTATCCCTGACTGCCTTGTCACATATCGCCTAATGCACGTCATGAACCAAGACCAGCTCGACTTATTCTCGCTCTCGACAATAGCAAACGCTACTGGGTATAAGAAATTATTGCCATCTACGGACGATGCAATCAACAAAGTTTAATGAAACTTTCCTGTCAAAAAGGTTCCATCAATTAGTAACACTGGCTTACAGTGAGGTAGTCCCTCAATGCATGGCTTGAACACCCAGAAGAGCCTTTTGAATTGTTTGCAATTGGGCCTCATACTTTCGTCAACAATAAAGTCATATGCAGTTCCAGGATTGTATGTCTCCATTGCTTTCATGTATCCCGGCAACCTACCATAAGAACCCTCATAATTACCGAAAATCTCCTCCAAAGCCTTAGTTTTTGCATACCAGGCTTTACTGTAAGAGATATCATAATTGAACCGATTTCTCATATCAGCAATTATTACGCTGACCCTAAGATCAGGTGCAGCACTAACCATTTCAAGTATACAATCACAAATAATTTGCGAATCAAGCTGTCTATGGTGTTGTGACACCGCTGAAGCATTACAGTTATGAGGTCCCTTATAAACACTAATGCTTCAATAGGGACAGGTCCTTTTTTTAATTGCTCGCAATCTCCACAGACAACCTACTTCAGCGCGTGTACAGCATACCGCCTAGTACGTTGGCTTCGACTCTACCACTTTGTATGACACATTATTAAGAATTGAGAACTTTTTGGCACATGCCTTCACTTCGTCTTTCGACGTGAAGGCCAATCCTTCGCATAACTCTGAAACACCATCCCATCTTATCATTGGAAAATCGCCATACATGTTAATCTCCGCTTCATCAAAATTAACGGACGCGTGGTGAACTGATGAAAACTGAAACTGTGCAAGGTTTGACTGCCCACTTACCCGCCCACCTTGTTCATTTAATTGCAGATTCTGTATGCGTTCCGTCACATGAATTGAACTGCTTGGAATAATATCGTCATCTCCTTCGTCCCCATTGCCTTGATCAACTTCATTTAAATCTATTTCTTCATCATCATCTCTAGGATCGCAACTTGGAGATAAATAACCGTTAGTGGTCGTTCCGGCGACATGTCCATCTGTATTTTGACCTGCTATTTCTGCACGAGCAGCACAATCAAACTGCCCAAAATTTACTTCATTTGGAACCCTTAACTCTCTAATCGGACTTGCATCTATTGTCCCAGTTTCATCAATATTTTTAAATTCTGTTGGCACCTCAAACTGTGTACAGAACTCGGACTGACTAACAGTTGGATACTGTGTATTACCACCCAACTCGTTTACTTCGTCCATAGACGGTCCATCCCCTATTTCTCCTCCACTTCCCATTTGATTAAAATTATTCAATTCATTTTCGGGATCGCTAATTGCTATTTCTTCCGTCATGACTATTACCTCTGCAATACTGTATCCAGGAAAATTATTAAAATTTTCGTAAATTTGCTCAATATCATCATCATCCAATATATCCATTGTAGCCCAGGAAATCGCTCCCTGACTGTAAACTGGACACTTATATATCACCCTACAGATTCTCACTTCTGCAGCCAATTCCAATTTAACTTACAATTTGTGAAGAACTTCTGCAAATGTCGGTTTATACCTTAATTTCATCCTTCTCAATCTAGCTGAAGGGCTCGAAGCATCATAATTAAACCCAGATGCGCCAAACGTCGATTGTCCTCCGGTATGAATTAAAAAAGTTGTTGGAATTGACATTTTTCCTGCATCATATGCACACATATCATGAATTTTTATTGCCATATTTATTATCTAATCTTAAAAATACTTAAATACATTGTTTATTTAAATTAACGAACACTTATAACATACAATTACACTTAAATTCCAAATTATATAACTTTTCACAATTACTCATACCAGCACATTAACATTTATATAATATAACTAATGAATTATCTTCACGGAATGATAAATTAAACATACATTACCTTTAATGCAACGCGTGTTAAAATTTGATTTGCAATATCTTGTAATGAGTTGTTAATTCTGTTTTAAATGGCGTGTTTGAAGGAGAGGAAGACAGAATTACCACCAATTTGCTAAATATTTTTGATTTCCACCCCACTTTAAAATTAAGCCCCAAAATAAATACAAATTATTCAATAATAAAATAAAACTAAATTGTCTTACCTCAAAGTTTAAAGGTATTTGGGCTTCAAAATTTTAAGTACCTATAAATTAAACAATAATATCATGTTAATGACAAAATAAACCTCTTATATAAACAAATTAACAAAATTAAACTATCATAAACTTACTTTTAATCAAGTAAAAAAGAGTGAACAATCGCTTGAAAATAAATTGATTGAAGGATGAGAGTTTGATATAAAGAAATACTTCAAAGCAGAGAGAGTGAATGGCAAAAACAATTCCGAGCGCAAAGTATCAATTGTAATTGAATGTAGAGACAGTGAAGGGAAGGGAAAAAACAAAAACCATGGCTTCCTGTGCAGCTTCACGTGGGATAGCTGCAAAGTGCCAGAAACTGGCTCACTGTGCAGCCGGTTTCAAGCTGCCAGAAACTGGCTTACTGTGCAGCCGGTTTCTGACACTTTCTGTAAGAAACCGGCGCAAGTATGCGCCGGTTTCTGGCAAATGGAAACCGGCCTCTGACCCAGCCGGTTTCCGTCACCCCAAAATCCCAAATAAGTTAACTGTTGCACCATTTTGCTAATTATTTATCCTTTCCACACCAATTTCAAAAAAAGCCCGATATTTTACACCAAGCACAATATAAAATATGACAGGCTAATACAATTTTGCACTAAATACTGTAATAATATAGGATAATATAAATAATACATGCTATTACAGTGTAGACTAATACTATACAAACTAATACTATACAGGCTAATACAATGCAACGATACAAATGTGCCCTAAAGCATCAACATAAGAAGGAAAATATAAATATATAGAAAACTACATTGTAATAAAATGCTAGATTGTGCATCTACATCCATTTTCAAAAAGAGAAATACAACATTATTTACATATCTAATTCACCAAATACACACAATATATCACATAACTGATTTAATTAGAAATCCAAACAATGGTATCACTATTGTGTAAATGGCAAATTGGTGATCCTCCAGGCTTAACTTTAAGGACCTGAAAGGCAAAATGATTTGAATTCCAAGCTAAAATATCACTACAAGAATATTACCAAATAGCGATCGAATTTTAGTAACGGACGCATTTTCGTCTCTATTTAGCGACGGAAATTAAATTCCATCGCTATTTAGAGACGAAAAAAATTCCGTCTCTAAATTGATTGTAAATAATTTTTTTTAGCGACGGAATAAAAATACCGTCTCTATAAATGGCGGGAGTGATTTCCCTTGCTTTTTAGCCACCGTATTTAGCGACGGTAGTTACAAACCGTCGCTATATAGCGACGGATAGTGAAATTGATCTCTAAATATAGCAACGGTAAAACAAACTGTCGCTAAATAGCGACGGTCAGACGTTACTGTCTCTATTTAGCGACGAAAATGAATTTCTATCGCTAAATTAAGGGGTATAAAACCCCTTTCCTTCTCTCGCCTCTCTCCCTCTTCTTTCCCCTCCCCCCTTCTCCCGCTCGGCTTGTCCCCTCTCCCCTTCTCCCTCTCCTCCCACGTTCTCCACCTCCGTCCAGATCTGGGCTGCCGGCGTTCTCCTCTCTTCCGCGCCTATCTTCGGTGGTCGGCCTCCCCTGCACGCGATCTCCCCTTTTCTCCCTCTCGTTCTGCCCCTCTTCGGTTTGTGGCTCCCCTACACACGATCTCCGGCCACCCTATTGTCGCCATCGCCGGCGAGTCTCCTCTTCCGGCGGGATCTTCACCCACGGTCAGTTTTATTTTATTTTATTTTTATTAAATTTATTTTCTTTATTAAATTAATTTTTTTAATAATAAGTATATATTTTTGTGTTTTTTTAAATTTATTATATATTTTATTGTTGTGTGTTAAATTTATTTTTTTATTTTTTTAATTTTGAATTATATTTGTGTGTATATTTATTAATTTTTTTTATATATTTTGTAATTATAATTGTTATTATATTTATAATTTTTTAAAATTTGTGGCATATTATGTGTATTATTGTTTTAAGGTGGTATTTTATTTGTATATATAGTTATTTTTTTTGTATATATATTGAATTATAATCGATATTATATTTATAATTTTTTTAAAATTTGTAGCATATTGTTTGTATATTTGTTTTAATTTGGTATGTTATTTGTGTATATATTTATTGTTTTATGTATATATATTGTATTAAAATTTTTATTATATTTATAGTTTTTTAAAATTTGTGGCATATTGGTAATGTTTTAATTTGGTATTAAATTTGTGTATATATTTATTTTTTGTGTATATATCTTGTATTATAATTGTTATTATGTTTATTATTTTTTTATTTTGTGGCATATTTGTTAAAATTATATGTATTATTGTTTTAATTTTGTATTATATTTGTGTATTATTTATTAATTTTTGCGTATATATTTTGTATTGGATATATTGTTAATATAGTTAAAATATTATTAAATTTGTGGTATATTTGTTATTATATGTAGTATTGTTTTAATTTTGTATTATGGTTAATTTTTTGGGATGCGTGTGTACTATATTTGTTAGTATATTTATAATTTCTTTTAAATTATATTATATTTATTATTGTATGTACCTGCCATCGTCGGTCAGATCCGGCGTTTAGCTCCCTTGCGCGCGTGTTCCCTCTTCTATTCGTCAGCTTTCTCTCTCTGTTTGGCTTGGACTGCATTTTTGTCGCCGCTGCCGACTACCCTTCCTCTCCGACTGGTTTGCTTCACCAAAGGTTAGTTTTTCGGTATTAAATTTATTTTGTTAATAATAAGTATATATTTGTATTAAATTTTTAATTAGTTATTTTATTTGTGTTTATATTTTTTGTTTTGTGTATATATATTTTATTATAATTTTTATTATATTTATAATTTTTTAAATATACTAGCATATTATTAATGTTTTAATTTGATATTATATTTGTGTATATTTTTTTGATGTGTATATATTTTGAATTATAATTGTTATTATATATATAATTTTGTAAGCAGGTATTAAATTTTAGTATATATTGTAAAACTAATTATGAATTTAAAGAAATGGAATGTAGAATTGAGTTAAATATGAAATTTGACACATGATGGTTCTAATTATGTAATTATTATTTTTGCACAACAGTTTAGCAATAATGAGTAATTTAGACAGATGTTGGATGCATAGAAGAATAAAGGCTGATGGTTACATTAACCTTGAGTTTGCTAAAAGAGATCAATCTTTTATTGAATATGTAAGTTGTCAACCTGCATACATGAACGGTTCAAAAATTAGATGTCCATGCAAAAAGTGGAAACACATGTGTTATCTTCCTATAGAGGATGTGCATCTTCATTTGCTAAAAAAGGGGTTTGTACCCAATTATTTTGAATGGACACGGCATGGAGAGCCAATAATTTGTAGCACGTCTAGAAGTAATGAATTTAGACTGGAGGTAGTTGAAGGTGGATTTTAAGAGGGGACAAATTTATGACAAACAATGTTTGTGCAATAGAAAATCCCTATGCCCAAATGGTCTTTGATGCAGTGGGAAATTCATTTTAACAAAATTTAGGCAATGTTGAAGAGAAACCCAACCCAACTGCCAAAAAATTCTTCGACTTACTTAATGCAGCTGACCGGGAATTGATTTTTTTGTGACATGAAGATGCGTATGAACTTATATTGTTGTAAGTTGTAGTTTATATGAGGAATGGTTACGGGAGCTTATGCCACAAATAACACAAAATGACAACAATAAGGAAGTCAAAAAGCACTTTCATTTATGGTTCAAGACATATGTAAGTGTGACTTCAAATATAGTACATAAAGGACATAGTTTTTTCATGACAATAGTAAATGACATTATACATTAACATTCTGTAGGCTTCAAAAAACACAATTGAAAATAATTTCATCTCTGATCTTGCGAAAGGACCATTGCGGACTGTTAAATCTAATCCGGTTTATTTCGTGAATGGATTCAAATTTCATACCCAATCTCATGGTCATATCAGTGCAACTATAAATAGTGGAGTTTACATTCATGGTGAATTGATGGATTATTATGGTAAAATTATAGAGATATTGGCAATTGAATACCCCGCTTTGCCAATAAAATGCTATGTACTATTTAAGTGTCAATGGTTTGATCCAACACTTAATGTTGGAAGAAAAGTGTATAGCAGCTATAACATTATTGAGATCAACCAATGAATAAACTTTCCTAATTTTGAACCTTTTGTGTTGGCAATGCAAGCAACCCAGGTTTATTATGTCCCGTTTCCTAGCTTAAGACGAGATAAGGTAGATTGGTTGGCAGTTTGCAAGGTAAAATCCAGAGGCATTTTTGAAATGAAAGCAACAAGACAAAATAAATAAATTGAAAGTGAAGCCTTTCAGGAAGAGGAAGTGGAGGTTCATGAAATAAATGAAAGCCTACCATATGAAGATAATGAAACCTATGATCAATGTAGATAATGAATATGTTGATATTGCATCTGAAGAGGATGAGAATTCAACATTCGCAGATACATCTGAAATGGAAAGCGAATTTGATTCTAATTATTCGAAAAATGAAAATGATTGTGATAATGATTTACATCTAAGTGATGATAGCGAATAATTCCTTGCACATTGATCTATATATCATGTGAGTAAATTTAGTGTGCTAAATACAATTTATTACTTTATTTTTGCTTCAATTTGGTATATAAATGTAGCTAGATATTATCTTAACTTCATTACTTTAGCTATTTATAATCAACTAATGTCTAATTATGTTTATTAAGATTTTTAGGTTAGAAAATGAATAATAAAAGGAAAACTTCTAGTATATATGCAACCTCCAAGGATGAGGGTGCGTTCATCAACAGAAACAGCAGGAGCACTATCTTATTTGCATTCTGCAGCTTCAGTACCAATTATCCACAGAGATGTGAAGACTACAAACATACTCTTAGATGCAAATTACACAGCAAAAGTGTCTGATTTTGGTGCTTCAAGATTGGTTCCGTTGGACGAAATTCAGTTGTCGACAATGGTGTAAGGAACATTAGGATACTTAGACCCAGAATACTTGCACACAAGTCAATTAATTGAAAAAAGTAATGTCTATAGCTTTGGAGTGGTTCTTGTAGAATTGGTAAATGGGAAGAAGGCGCTATGTTTCGACAGGCCAGAGGACGAAAGAAGTCTAGCAATGTATTTTGTTTCTTCAATGAAAAAGGGAAAGTTAGTTTAAATTTGAAAATAAATGGTTGCCTGAAGAAAGTTTCGTTGATAAAGTTTCGGCATAGAATTGATCTGGCTCTCACTTCATTTGCTAATGACAGTTTGATTGTTTCTTTGAAATTTGAACTTAATACTCTCTTAACACAAGAAGTTATCTATTGAAAACAATAAATATATTAAGTATTCTTTTTTTTTAGTTCTATTTTTTGGATACTGATGTTGTAAATTATACATATGTAGTTGTCATGGATTGTATACAGCACAATTATGCTTTAAAAATTAAGATTTTTCATGTAAATTTTGATAATTTTTGGTTTTGATTTCAACCAATTTTTATTCGCTGAACTTGGTTTGTTAATGGAAATTTAACTCTTCAGGTGCGTATACTAAATGTATATTATGCGTATACTAGATGTATATTATGTGTATACTACATGTTTATTATGCGTATACTAAATGTGTACTAGATGTATATTGTGTGTATATTAGATATATATTGTGTGTATATTAGATGTGTACTAGATATATATTGTGTATATTAAATATATATTATGCGTATACTGATGTGTACTAGTTCATATACTAGATGTTTATTATGTGTATACTACATGTATATATAGTGTATACTAGATGTGTCATAAATATATATTGTGTGTATATTAAATGTGTATTAGATGTATATTGTGTGTATATTAAATATATATTATGCGTATATTAGATGTGTACTATATGTATATTGTGTGTATACTAGATGTATATTATGCGTATACCGATGTGTACTAGTTCGTATACTAAATGTATATTAAGTGTATACTACATGTATATTGTGTGTATACTAGATGTATATTGTGTGTATACTACATGTATATTATGTGTATACTAGGAATGCTTAAATTTTCTTACTCCTTTAAAGTTGATGGCTGGCAAAGAGTCACAGTACCAATGTTATTAAAACCGGACCGGATAAAGAACCGGTAAGACTGAGGGTTCGTGGTTCGATCGGGTTCAACCGGGTTTTTTTATATTTTTTAAAATATTGTTAATTAGTATAATTTTTATAAATACTAGTACTCAAAAAAAAAATCGATCAAAACATTTAACATATATCTTAAATATACTAGTAATAATATTTTTTTACTTTTTATTTTTTTTTAAATTATTACTTGATTAGGTATTTTCTGTTAAAATAATTTATTTTATGAGTTTTTATTTAAAAATTAAATAATTCAATAACTGTAGGTGAAATTAAAAAAAATGATAGAAAATTATCTTTAAGTTTACCAATTTTAATAATTTATTCAATTTTTATTTTATTGTATTTTATTGAATTATTAAATCATTATATTATTTTCATTAAGTTCAAATGTGATTAAATAGCAAAAAAATCAATTATTTGTTAAATAAAATTTATTAGATTATTTATTTTTTATTTTTATGAAAAAATAATTATTTTATTAATTATTTTAAATTAGACCCGGTTTTTGGCAAGTTCAATCCGGTTCTTCCCGGTTTTTTCAATCCGATTTTCTACAGTTGAACCAATTGGTTCGCGGTTTCGGTCCGATTTTAATAACCATGCATAGCACCATTTGCCGATAAGACACAAATAGCTCTTGGTCCTTGTTGTGAGAATGACATTATTTTTGTGGCAATGTCCTGCATGAGATGTTAAGCATTCTGAATAAAAAAAAAAGAAACATATTACCACAGAACCAAGAGGCAACATAAATTTATGGTACTGGACAAAGGAACACCAAGAAGCAAAAGATATCTAGTGCAACCAGTGAAAACCAAGTGCTGTGTTTTTCCCCTTTGAAATCTCTTTTTATTTTTGGGGGGAATGATGTTATCACATTATTCTCTTGGAGATTACTTCTAATCAATTTTGTAAGTAGCATTTAAAGAAATCAAATTGTAACAACATCCCAACGAAGATCCTATTAGCTTCTCGAATTTTTTTTCTTGAACCTTTTCACTTAAAATATTACAAAGAATTCAACTGATTTGAAGACCAAACCTCCCAAAGTGGTTTCAGATGATAACGAAGTGGCAGGTCTATAATTTGTCCAGTGTATTCACGCACAATGAATTTTACAGCAAGAGGGTTTATAAATTGGAATATCCTTTCTTCAACCTTGCCACAAACCCTGAGCTCTAACTAGAGCAATATTACAAAATCTAGCACATCTGAATAATTTGAATAGTTACTGTACACAGCCAAAGAATATACTACACTGTCTCACCTCACCCTGATTATGTTATCCACTTTAATGAGTCGAAAAATGAATCACTTTGTGTGTGTGGGCACATGTGCTGCATTTAGTTTAAAGGTCACAAACTGTAACAAACTAAGGAAATATATTCTTACTTCTCCTACTGTAATGGTGATGATATGAGGAGTAAAACCCATACCAGCAGAACCAGATAGCCATTCACCTGGCAACACAATAGCATTTTGCATCAATTAAATGCCCTCGAGCGCAGAATGAAAATTAAATGCCATCAAGTAAAAGGCATAGAATAAAAACTTTCTACATAAGTTACAGGTCCACAATAAATCTAACACCAAATACTCTTAGTTTCACAAGGCAGAGTTGGCTCTTAAACCATTACAATGTGAGCATAAGTTAAGCACATCTATAAGTACACACCATCTCTCGTCATCCACGGAGATATATTTGAGAACACAAAATCTTCATTTGCAATGCCAAAAAATGCAACTAATTAAATACAACAAAAGATCTTGACTTTTACTCGCCCATATGCATCACATGGATGTGCATGAATGTTCATAATTGCTTTCTCTTCAAAGTTTCATCCAATTAATGGATCAATGGACTTAACTATGTTAGCATCCAATTAAACATAAGTAATGTTGATAGAAGGTTCCGTTTCTAAAACTGTTCCAAATTAGCATCAAGCTAGCTATTTAGTCTGTATTGAATTATGTGTTACAACTATTTCTGCAGATTTTATTCAATTCAAGGACTTTCATCCAAGTTCTTGAAAGTCAAGTTTTTGCATATTCTGGAGATATTGAAAGAATTAACAACTAAAGTGGTCATCAAGTTAAGATTTAAAGGCAGATGACTTGATAACAGAAGAGATGCAGCGCATGATTAAGAAACTTCTATTAAAAATCTACGCATAAGAAAAAAATCTGTTGCACAATGCTGCGATATTTCCACCAACATTTGACTAGTTCAACCTGATTCAGCTATTATTCACCAATCCACAACAATCCATCTAAATGTAACAAAAAGAAAGAACTCTTCTGCAAAGAAATCTTACCAAGGGAAGCTAATTGTTACTTTCTCCCAGTACCAGGTGGCCTCCCTCTGCCCCGTTTCTGGGTTGGGGTTATTGTACCAGGGTGAGTAGAAAGTGATGGAGATAATGCCAATGATACAGTACCATCCGGTCCATATTTCCTAGGCCTTCCCCTTTGCGTTTTCATAGGCTCACCGGGCGGTGGCATCACTGATGATGCACCAACATTGACACCATGAGGTGGAAGTGTTGTTGAAGTTTCCATAGGTAAGGTAGATCCAATTGCATTGGCCCCAACATTAGAATGAAATGATACAGTGTTACTACCTAAAGGAACTTGGTGTTTAAGGTTTTATGAGTGATGGGTTGGTGAGACTGTCGACCTGTTTATGTTATTTTTTATCTTCAACATGAAGCCTTTCCTCTTGTTTCTTCTGATTTCCGTTTGGTAAGCTGTAAAAATAGCTTGCATTTTTTTTGTCTTTTCTTTCAAGTTCCTAGCTTTTTAGATTTCCACTCTTTTTCCTCTCGTTTCATGAAGATTCATCAGATTTTTTGTTTGAATTTTGCTTTATCTGTTTATCTCATTTCTATAATCTACTAAGTTTTGGTGTTTTACTAGCACTGTTTTGTTTAACCCTGGAATATGCTAATTGTTGCATATTCAGCTTCTAATCATAAGCCAATCAGCGATCAAGGCTTTGATCGGTGGCCGACGAGTCAAAATCCGGTGGTGGCTGGGTGAGAGAAGAACGGAGGGTGGTAGGGGGAGAAAAATAGAATATGGAGCTGGGTAATTCTATTTTGGGCAGGGAGAGCATGAAGAACAGGATAAGTGAAAAAGAAAATGTTATTTTTGAAAAGATAAATTTAAAAAGTGGGGTTTATGAAAGATATAAAAAAAAGTTGTATTTTTGAAGAAAAAGTAAAAAAAGTGTTATTTGGAGTAATTTCCTCTAAAAATATTGTCCAAATAAGTAGCTCATCATTTCAAATATAGAAATAAAGATTAAAATTTAATTAAAAAAACTAAGTAAAAATACATAAAATATTACAAATTAATTGATGAAAAGATTGGTAAAACATAAGGCTGAGAAGAAAAAATCGATAAAACGGTGTAAATCATTCAAAACCAATCTAATTTAAAAATCGAATTTAATTAAATTTAATTAATATCGTATAGATATATTCAGTGTAGTGGGTGGAAAAATGTGCTCAAATTTATGCATTCACCTTGACTAAGAGATACCAATAATTCATGCAAATATTGTATTTTCTTTGTTGTTAATTGGAAAGTAATGTAGACTTCTGCATTGAACGAGTTATTAAGGGTTCCTTCAAATAAATGGAAAATTATGTATGACAAAATTAACCTATTGTAAAACAGAAAAAGACTAATCTAATAGCTGAAAGAATATTAAGATGTTACCAATTTTTATGTTATAATTTTAATAGAATAAAGAAAGTCAATGGTAGAATTTAAACCATATTCGACAAACTTCAATTAAATTTTAAGTCATATTAAGCAAATATTAGTTTAAAACATTTTTAACACTAATTCAATTTACACTTATTGATTAGGTATACTTTAGTGTCCGAACTATAATTAAAGAATTATTTATGTTAATATGATCAATTTCTCATATGAAAATATTACAAATTATAAATTTGCCATAGTAAAAAAAATATAAAATTAAAAAACATATCAATTTTTTCTTAAATATTGGTTCAATTTAGGTCTGTATAATGATATAAGTATGATGGAAAATAAATAAATAAAGGAAAACAACGTACTTGTTTGTAGCGCGGTAATCACGTTGCGGAAGCGGTACAAGGATCTTCCTTTATTGGTCACCGGTCTGGCTTTTACCCACTCGGGATAATAGCGGCTAGATCACAATCTAGAAGTCCCTGAAAGATTAACACAAAATAATCGTGAGTGGGAACGAGCAGCCTTGCGGCGTATAAGTTTTCTCGTTACCAAATTATGAGGACCTCACCTCTATTTATAGAGGTCCTAAAGGCTAGAGTCTTAACCCCAGTCTAACTCAGAATCCTTTCTGAGATAGGATTTGGTAATTTAATTTAGATTAAATAACTCAATTTAATCTGGATAGGAACTCAATCCTATATAGAGTCATGGGCGTATAATAACTCTATCATCTCCCACTCGCACATGACGGAACACATTCCATATATATAATCTTCAGTTATACAGACTAATAGATTGTGTGACCAGCATACCTCGAGAGCTCATTTGCTATACACCTGTTAGGGATATATAGCTTCTCGAAAAGGCGATCCTTTTATTTCACGTATGCCTAACCCTAGACCACCTTCTCACAATCACCGTTTTAACTCATGATCTCATAAAACGTCATTCGTGTTCACTATTATGTTTCAACTCATAGAAACAATAATAGACATGTCGGTGAACCACGAATTCTTATGAATGTGATTAAAAGGTTATCTTCCCCTCTTACTATATGCCATCCATCATGATTCAACTCGCTTTTCTAGTTAGATCCGCCAGGCCTAAATTTTTCCCAGACCTCTTGGAGACTAACCAAGCTAGCCACATCAAATCATACTTCAGGGATAAGTTAAGGGTTCTAAGGGTCGATATATTAACAGGGTCTCACAATAGGGAAAGTTGAGATCAATTGTATTAAATTCCCATCCCTTTGGTCACATAAGCACACACGGTATAAAACATGTGTTATGGTGTTCTTTCCTTCCCTTAAATGAGCGCATGTCTCACATTTTAAATAATGTGCATATAAAACACCATACAGAAGCGTAAGGTTGCGATGCACCGAAGCACCCAACTTTAGTTCGCTTACTTAAGAACTACTTCTGGCTTTTTAAGACAGAACATGGTAGTTACACATAACTAACCATCAGATCCCATACGGTCCTTATTTTGGATCTCAATCCAAAGCATACAACCTTATGTATGACTTTATCTTGCACCTTAACAAGACATATCTTGTAATTTCTGCAAGACGGCACTTTCATTTTGAACAGGCTGTCGAGCATACTCATTTGTTCAAAATTCGCCTCATCTTAGTCTTTGCCAACTCGTTGACAAAACCAAGGTAAACACCCTTGTGAGTGGGCTACTTCTCTGTCTGACATGCTCAAACTCAAACAATTAACAGTAAATGTTCACATATTAAACATTCACACTCATGTATTGCCAACAATGAACTTTATTATTATTCTAAATAATAATGTTAAGGGATTACACAAATAAAGTCAGTACACATCAAATTCTACGCAAACCCTGAATTCTAATGTGTTTCTCAAACACATCTCTAGTTACAGGTTTAGTTAACGGATCTGCTATCATATCATGCGTAGATATGTACTGTAAGTTCACATTTCCCCATGCAACTACATCTCTAATATAATGATACTTAATGTCGATATGCTTAGTCCTACTATGAAATTTCGGATCTTTTGTGTAAGCTATCGATGATTGACTGTCGCTAAAGACTGTCACTTGTCCCTCCGAGGTAGTTACTCTTAAATGGTCCATCAACCGTTTTAGCCAAACTGCCTCTTGTATTGCAGCTGCGGAAGCTACGAATTCAGCTTCCATCGTTGATAAGGCTACACAGGTTTGTTTCTTGCTACTCCATGAGATGGCACCCTTGCCAAGCAAGAATATGAAACCTGAAGTGGATTTCCTCTCGTCCACATCTCCAGCCCAATCAGCATCAGTGTATCCTCTCAATTGCAGATCCTTGCCTTCATAACAGAGAGAATAATCTGCTGTACCTTTGAGGTATCTAAGTATCCTCTTAACTGCTTTCTAATGTGCTTCGCCCGGGTTAGATTGATATCTACTCGCCATGCCCACTGCATAGCAAATGTTCGGTCTCGTACACAACATAGCATACATGAGACTACCCACGGCACTGGCATAAGGAACGTCTCTCATACGCTCCATTTTATCTGGCGTTTTAGGACACATTTCTTTGCTAAGAAACTGATTCTTGGCAATGGGGCAGGATATGGGTTTGCAGTTTTGCATATTGAACCGTTCAAGGACTTTGTTGATATATGTCTCTTGGGAAAGGGACAACAACCTTCTTGAACGATCTCTTGAAATCTTAACTCCAAGAATATAATCTGCATTACCCATATCCTTCATTTCAAAGTTGGACGATAACCAATCTTTGATTTGATTTACGTACGCTTTGTCATTTCCAGCTATTAGTATGTCGTCTACATACAATGTCAAAATGACAAAGTTATTTTTAGAGTTTCTATTATACACGCAATGGTCTTCATCAATCATGTTGAACCCATTCGACATGATTGTATCATGAAATCTCAAATACCATTGTCGCGAAGACTGTTTCAGGCCATAGATTGATCTTTTCAATCGGCAAACCTTATGTTCGCTGCCTTTTTCGATGAAACCTACAGGTTGTTCCATGTAGATTTCTTCATTCAGTTTTCCATTGAGAAAAGCAGTCTTTACATCCATTTGATGTAGCTCAAGGTCTAAACTCGCCACTATGGCAAGAATTAACCTTATAGACGTAAATCTTATGACAGGGGAGAAAGTCTCCTCATAGTCAATCCCTTCCTGCTGTGTAAACCCCTTAGCGACTAGCTGAGCTTTGTATCTTTCGATACTTCCATCAGCTTTTCGCTTAACCTTGAGAATCCATTTGTTCCCAATCGGTTTGCGTCCTTCCGGTAGATCAATCAGTTCCCAAACATGGTTTGACCTCATCGATGCTATTTCTTCTTCCATTGCATTGATCCATTTTTCTTTAGCTGGGCATGAGAAAGCCTCTTTTATGTTTTTAGGCTCTTCATCATCTTGTGGGGTAATTAAAAGGGCTTCGTTCAAGCCTTCGATCTCAAATCGTCGGCGAGGAACACTTATCCTTTTAGATTTACGCAGTTCCGAATCTTGATAAACATGTCTCATATATTCATCGTAATTCGGAATACTCCCACTGGGACCATATTCCATACTCCCACTGGAGTCAGGAATGCTCCCACTCAAATCAGGGTCTCGAACATCCGGATCATTTGGAGGAGGAAGATATTGACCTTCTTCCTCTAATTCCCTCCCACTCGGATGGAGTGATCCTGATGGTTCATCTTCCTGAGTTTCATAGAAAGTGAAATCTTGATTCACTTCGCCCAACTTTGGAAACTCATTTTCCAAGAATATGACATCTCGTGATTCAAATTCAGTCACAGAACCATTCTCTTGCTCACCCATGAATACGTATCCTTTTGATACTTCAGAATATCTCACAAAGATACTCTTTTTACCTCTTGGTCCCAATTTACCAAATTTACTTGAGGTATCATGGACGTAAGCAGCACAACCCCAAGGTCGTAGATGGCTTAGGTCAGGTTGTCGACCAGTCCACAACTCGTAAGGTGTGGATGCGATTGATTTTGAGGGCACTCGGTTTAGAACATATGTGGCAGTAAGTAAAGCATCTCCCCAATAGGAGATGGGCAAATTTGCTTCTGCCATCATAGATCTAACCATATCAAGGAGATTCTTATTTCTCCTTTCCGCAACACCGTTTTGTTGTGGAGTTCTGGGAATGGACAACTGATGTTCAATCCCTTTTTCATCACATAAAGCTTTAAATTCATCTGAAAGATATTCCCGACCTCGGTCAGTTCTTAAAGCTTTTATCTTTTTATCTAATTGATTCTCAACTAAGTTCATAAAAGTTTTGAAGCAACTCAATGCTTCTGACTTGTGAGAAATCAAATAGACATGACCATACCTTGTATAGTTATCTATAAATGTGATGAAGTAGTAGGCCCCATGCCTTGCCCTCACATTCATTGGACCACAAACGTCAGAATGAATTAACTGCAATGGAAATTCAGCTCTAGTCCCTTTTCCGAACGGTTTTCTTACTAGTTTCCCTTTTAGACAATGCTCACAAGTAGGTAATTCGACCTCATTCAAATCACCTAGTAAACCAACTTTGGCTAACCGACTCATTCGATTTTGCCCAATATGGTTTAATCTAGCATGCCACAATTTCACATGATTCTCATTATTATGTGAAGTAGAAGAGATTAAAGAAAAACTATTATTATTCATAAAGTTAGGATCGATATCCAAAACAATGAAATTGTTCGAAATAAAACCAGAACCATAATAGACATCATTCAAACATAAGTTCACACTGTCATCTTTAAAGTGTAAATCAAAACCAAGTTTTAATAACACTAGAATAGAAACTAAATTCCTACGAATATCTGGAGCATAAAGTACATCATGTAGGAGTAAGGTTCGGCCTTTGCGTAAGACTAATCTACACGCGCCAATCCCTCGAACCGGCACTCTTGCGTCGTTTCCCACATACACATATTTTGCTCCATATGGTATTCGTCGAAACTCTACAAAGGCATCTCGATCCTTTGCTACATGGTCCGTTGCTCCTGAATCAACCACCCACAAAGGATGAAATTCAGTTAGAAATACAGAACTAGATACACAAATTTCACTCACTCTTGAGTTAGAATAGTGTACCTGATTGGGCACAGTGCAGTCTCTTGTATAGTGTCCCTTCTGCTGGCAGTTAAAACATTTCACTTTTGAAATGTTTATCTTTTTCTTGCCTTTGGACCTTTTAGAATTCTGCTCCTTTTTCTGCCTTTTGTTTCTCTTGGCAGGTTCCTTATCCCGACCCTTAAAGCTCTTTCTTTTGTTCTGGTTGGAACTCATTCCACCAGAACGGGACCGTGCCACATGCACTTCGGCATTGACCTTAATCGATGCCAATCTGTCCTCTTCAAGCTCCAAGTGACGTGCAACATCCTCAAATGTCTTCACACTATCCATATGAGTCAGTTGCATTTTCATATGCTCCCAACTCTTGGGTAAGGAACGGATGACAGCTTGCACTTGCTGCTCGTCGGTCAACTTATGACCATATTCACTAAGCTCGCTCATCATATTTTCCATCTCCCTGAGATGTTTTCGCATTGTATGATCAGCTTTCTTTTGATAAGTATCAAACTTGATCGTCAAAGATCGGAGCTTTGTTAGAGTCACTCCTCCAAACTTCTCCCGCAAAGCGATCCACAGATCCATTGCGTTCTGATACTTGCAAAATTGCTTAGTTATATCATCCTCCATAGCACTCAGGAGAATGATACAAGCAGTGGAATTCTTTTTCTTCCATGCCAGATATACATCTCGGTCCCGCCTATGCTGGGCCGTGTTGCCATCCTCGGGTTCAGCCATAACCGAACTCAAGGTTTCAAGAGCCTCTTGCTCCTCTAGCACATACTGGATCTTCATGCTCCAGATTTCATAATTGTCGCCATTTAATTTCAAGTCTTTGTTTAATTCAGCGATAATAGATTTGGAAGCAGATGCCATTTGTATCCTCTGATTCAAATGGAACAAAGTTGCACGTTATTAGTGGGAGATTAGGCAATACATCAAATTTACTATACACCTGAAATAATAACCTAATAAAGTTTTCTATTAGACTTAAATTCGAAAAGTATACTTAGAGTACCAATTACCTTCTAAGTTCTAATGTCCAACTTTATAGGTTAAGATTTCATGCATAGTAAATCAGAATTATTGGATTACTAAGTTCTTAAACTTATGAGGGATATATTATTGGTTTTATTTTATTAAGTCTCTACTTAATAAACATGCAAACATTTTACTTATAAAATATTGCAAGGCAATTAACATTTTAAAATAAACACATTTATTAAAAAATAATTAAAAGCCATAAAAAATAAACTCATTCATTCAACCAATAAATAAATCCAATCATTCTTAAATAAGACACACATGTCAAATAATAATAATAATAATAGGAAACATAAATCCTATAAAAACCAAACGCTAACTATAATTGACACTCATGTCAACTAGTCTAGAAAACTAGATCTCCTCAAGACCTTTACTGACACTGGGACTGATTCTTTGACCAACTTCATCAATTCATAAGGGAACTCATAAGTTCGCTGATGAAGCCATGGACGATACACTTCACGTCCGCTTCTCAATTTCATCACAGATGGAATGTTGCTCCTCAACACTCCTCTTTTGGCAACTCTAGCCAAAAAATGGATGATAGATTTCTTATAAACTCTATCTCCTATGTACCAAGTAGTTTCCAAAAGCTCTCTTAGGACTGGATGATATGCAAAAAAATTAACCAACGCTTTGATTTTATCTCTGTCATCCCTTCCTAAGCTTAAGCCTCCTATCCAAATGCACTCCTGCATTTGTTCATGTATAGTCAATATATGACGCACTATAGCATCAATATCATCAGCTCAAATGTTCCTCCGCATTCTCATTTTGCTTAGTGAACGCACTCTTACATTTCTTAAAGCAATCCCATGCGGGGTTTTAGGAATCATAGGTGTCCTTATCATCATTTCTGAAACACATTACAGAAATTTTAAATGGTTAATACACTCATGTATAAACTCATATGATTGAAACACATTCCAATCAACAAATAAGGACAAAAAATCATATAAAATTTTTTTTTTAAAATATTTTAAAAATAGAAAACTCATTTTCCATAATTATTTTATAATATTTATTTCAAAAAATAAACAAAAATATTTTATGGTCATCGAAAAATTTTAAAAACTAGACCAATAAATCAGAAATATTTTGAAAAATATTTTTGCAAAAAAATGGAGCTGATTTGGAGGCCGGAGAAGCTCCCACGCGCCGACGAGAGGGAGGGGGACGCGCTCACGCGCCCCCACGCGCGTCTTCAACTTGTCGGACATGTGTCAACACCACAGTGTGACACGTGTTCAACCATTACTGGTCCACGTGTTGCCCACATGGCAACATGTGGACACGTGGCAGCCACGTGGCATAACACGTGGCGGACTCTGATTGGTACATGTGGGTCCCCATGACACGTCATCATGACACGTGGCAAGCCCCAGCTTTGCCACGTGTCGACCCCTTATTGGTCCACCTGGCGCCACGTGGCACCGGGTGGACACGTCGGAGCCACGTGGCATAACCTCAATCTGCCACGTGGCTCTGACCTATTGGGCCACGTGTCGATGACGCGCCACGTCATCGACACGTGTTTGCGTGCGTGTGGGCCACTGCCCACGCGCACGCGCCCACGTATGGTGGCGCGTGCAAGCCACGCGCCACCTTCCCGGCCTCTTTTGGACTCCGGATTTCGGCCGGCCTGGGGTTTTCGGGGTCTGTGAACACAGTGGAATGGTCAAAAATAAAAAACCCAATTTCTAGACTAGCATTTCGAATATTCAATTTTATCACTCGGATTTCGGTGTACACATACACGGAATTGAGCCAAAATATACACGCATATATATTTTTCACACAAAAAACAAATTTTTGTTGCGTTTCACGCTTCCTAAATCTATAAATTTTACTTATAAAATTTTAGATTGATTTTTAAAGCCACATGCCAGGACGCAATAAAACGAAGGCTCTGATACCAATGATGGAAAATAAATAAATAAAAGAAAACAACGTACTTGTTTGTAGCGCGGTAATCACGTTGCGGAAGCGGTACAAGGATCTTCATTTATTGGTCACCGGTCTAGCTTTTACCCACTCGGGATAATAGCGGCTAGATCACAATCTAGAAGTCCCTGAAAGATTAACACAAAATAATCGTGAGTGGGAACGAGCAGACTTGCGGCGTATAAGTTTTCTCGTTACCAAATTATGAGGACCTCACCTCTATTTATAGAGGTCCTAAAGGCTAGAGTCTTAACCCCAGTCTAACTCAGAATCCTTTCTGAGATAGGATTTGGTAATTTAATTTAGATTAAATAACTCAATTTAATCTGGATAGGAACTCAATCCTATATAGAGTCATGGGCGTATCATAACTCTATCAAAGTATTTCATTTCAATATTATAAATTTAAAATATTTAATTTATTTCTGTAAATAATTGAAAATAGAGCACAACTTTCTTTTTATATGTTTTTTTTTTTACTTTTAATTTGATGAAATGTTGATATTATAAGTTAAAGAAAAAAGAATATGACAAATAATTATTTTTCAAGATAATAATAACAATATTTTATTATAACAGGAAGCTTTGTACAAAAATTTGCGTATTGTTATATTGTATCTATTTTATATTATAAAATTTAGTTCTGTATTTTTAGGGTAAAATTATTATTTTTAATACTATGAATATAAATAAAAAAATGTTAAAAAATAAATATGTAAGAATGACTGAATTAAAATTTCTTATAAAATCATAAATTACCAAGACAATTAATTTGTGATATAAACAAAAAATAATGAAGATTTGACCATTTTTTTTTATTATAGTTTGAATTTATTAAATCGTAATTAAAAATATTTTTATTGAATTTCATACACAATTATTTGTATATTTATATATTATAATAGAAATTATTGCTTTAAAAATATGTGGACATTAAGATAAGATTGAGAAGCCATAGAAGGGAAGAAAAACATATACAATCACAAAATCATTTATTTCTTGTGGAATTTAGGTTGGATTGTCAAACAACGTGGCATTGACTTCAACATGGCATTAATTATTATACTATCACTTGAGATTTTTATGTTCACAATATAGGAAGCATTCTTATTTCTGCGACAGGGGAGTTTGTCATCATTTGTCAAACGAATTTTTTTTTTTTTAATTTGACAATTTATTTTGAAGATGGAGAAGGACAGGACTGACTCTATTGTTAAAACTTCAATTTTTTTAGTCATTATTTAATTTTCCAAAAATTACGAATGCAAACGCCCTGAATTCAACTATCAGTGATCATGACAAACAACTGCATAGGTAATGCAAACTATTTAAGTTCCATTAAATTAATTTGGATTTCGTTTAATATTATTTTTAAAAGGTAAAATAATATTTTGAAATATATTATTTTTATATTTAATATTTAAATTGGTAAGTTTAATTTTTGTGAAAATGGAAATAAAAGAAAAGATTGTATAATTTGTACGGCAACATAAATTCTTTATATATCAATAAAATGACACGATAGAGATAAAATACTGTTTTTTAGTTAAAAAAAATGTAAATTAAGTGATCCTAAAAATTGAAAAAATAGAAATAAAAATTAAAAAAATGGAAGAAAAGTTTCTAATTGATCCATTATTGCTGCGGATCTGGTTCAACCAATATTTTTCCGCGTCAAGCTCAAGTCAAATCATGTACTTTCATGTAATATCCAAAAAATAATTTTATAAAAAGAATCTTATGAATATTTATTATAAAAAGATATAATTAAAATATTATTTTATATTAACTAATTTGTTCAAATACATCTACTAATAAAAACAATTTATTATATATATATATATATGCATACACACACATACAAACATGCAATCCATATGTGTGTAATAATGTATGTATGCACCCAAAACAACCTTTTTTTACAAAAGGATAAACCCATACTTTTGTTTCTGAACTATTACGTTTTTACATATTGGATTCAATTACTTTAAAAACTATAAATTAAGTCCCTTAACTTTTTGTATGGAACACACTAAGTCCGATTTGAACGGCATTGAATAGAGAGTAGCACACGTGGCATTAAACGCTCGTGAAACCATTTTAGAATTATTGTGGGACCCACTTGTAATTAAAATACTTAGAAAAATTTCACGGATACGGAGAGAAGGGGGTTATAAATGCACAATTTTGAAACAAAATCCAATTCTTTGTAAATTCTCAAGACTCAAAATCGATCATCAAACCAATAAAAAGGAGAGAGAGTTAGAGGGCGATGGCGAACTACATTTAGGGTTCCTCAGGTGGTAAGTAGTTCATTAGGCCTTCAAGTGAAAAATCCATGGCTTCCACAAGTGGTAGCAGCCTATCAGGCCTTTAAACATCCAACAACGGTTTGAATGCGTTGCAACCAGTATGTGTCAAAGAAAAGCTCGATTCATGGTGTCAAATAGCGAGCAAAACCCAGGAAGATACTACTAGAAATACAATGTAAGTAACTGAAGTTTATCTTTATGTATTTGGGCATAAATCTAACATTATTGTATGTACAGGATTGTCAAATTTTTATGTGGAATGATATTTGGATGTTGCAAGTGTCTGAAGTCCTCACATGTGCAATGAAAATGATGCCAAAGCCATCTGAAACTTCTGAAGGAGAATGGACCAATGACAACCAAAATGCAAGAGCATTTGAAACTCCTGCAGAAGTCCAGTTGAATCATATGAGGACTTTAATTCCATGAGAGCTAAGATCCTACAATGTCATGATTTAACAAAAGAATTTGATATGCGAAAATTGAGCGTACAAATAGAAAAATGGATAAAATGAGATGGGGTTTGTGTTTGTCATGGTTACCTATTTTTATGCGAAACTGAATGCTTAGATATGATTTCACTTGTAAAATTAGCAACCGGCATTTATTTTGTTGTAGTAATTTTATAGTATAGTGATTAGTAACACCCTCAATTGAAAAGATTAAATGCAAGTATCCTATAATTTCGTAATGATATAACAGGTTTTATTCATCAATCCCAAAAATTGTGGTTTTTTTTTGTTCTGTATATAACACATTATCAGATTTTAAAGGTTATAGTTGTCAACTCACTATATTGCATCTATTCTTTTTTTTTTTTTTTTTTGTCAAGCTAACATTATCAAATTTTAAAGGTTATAGTAGCATGATTTTATGGAATAATTATACAAAATACTGTAAATTAAATACAACAAATAAAAATATAAAAGAATTTGCCTTTTGCATATCAGAAATCACAACAAAACCTGTGCCATCACCTAAATCCAAATCAAATTGCCAAACATTGAAGAACCAAGTCCAATTGTCTGTGTTTTCTACTTGAACAACGGCCCATGCTATAGGGAACATTTCATTGTTCTTGATGGATAAAATTATAACAAATATAATTAACGTGGAGGTAACATTGCAAATGGTACCTACCTCTTGTAACGTAGTAACTCGTTGCGGAAGCGTCTACAAGGATCCCGCTTGTTTTTGGTCACTGGTCCAGCTTTTACCCACTCGGGGTAAGAGCAGCTAGATCACAATCTAAATGCCCCTGAAAATTAAAACAGAAAACTAGTGAGTGGGAACGAGCAGCCTTGCGGCGTATACGTTTTCTCGTTACCAAATAATGAGGACCTCACCTCTATTTATAGAGGTCCTAAAGGCTAGAGGTCTAACTCTAGTTTAACTCAGACTCTTTCTGAGATAGGATTTGGTAATTTTAATCAGATTAAATAACTTAATTTAATCTGGATTGGAACTCAATCCATTATAGAGTCATGGGCGTACCCAAACTCTATCATCTCCCACTCACACATGACGGAACGCATTCCAGTCTTAATCTTCAGTTATACTGGCAAATAGATTGTGTGACCAGTATACCTCGAGAGCACTAGTACTATACACCTGTTAGGGATATATAACGTCTCGTCAAAACAAGATCCTCTTCTTCATGTATGCCTAACCCTAGATTGCCTTCTCACATTCACTGTTTTAACTCATGATCTCATAAAACAATTTTCGTGTTCACTATTATGTTTCTACTCATAGAAACTATAATAGGCATGCCGGTGAACCACGAAACATTATGAAAGTGATCCAAAGGCTATCTTCCCCTCTTACTATATGCCATCCATCATGATTCAACTCGCTTTTCTAGTTAGATCCGCCAGGCCTAAATTTTTCCCGGACCTCTTGGAAACTAACTAAGCTAGCCACATTGAACCATATTTCAGGGTTAAGTTAAGGGTTCTAAGGGTCAAAAATATAAATAGGGTCTCACAATAGGGAAAGTTGAGATCATTAATATTATTAAATTCCCATCCCTGTGGTCACATAAGCACACACGGTATAAAACATGTGTTATGGTGTTCTTTCCTTCCCTTAAAGGAGCGCATGTCTCACATTTTAATAATGTGCATATCAAACACCATACAGAAGCGTAAGGTTGCGATGCACTGAAGCACCCAACTTTAGTCCGCTTACTTAAGGACTACTTCTGGCTTTTTAGACAGAATATGGTAGTTACATATAACTTACCATCGGATTCCATACAATCCTTATTTGGATCTCAATCCAAGGCATACAATTTTATGTATGTCTTTATCTTGCACCTTAATAAGACTCATCTTGTAATTTCTGCAAGACGGCACTTTTATTTTGAACAGGCTCTCGAGCATTCTCATATGTTCAAAAATCGCCTCATCTTAGTCTTTGCCAACTCATTGACAAAACTAAGGTAAACACCCTTGTGAGTGGGCTACTTCTCTGTCCGACATGCTCAATCTCATATCAATAACAGTAAATGTTTACACATAAACATTCACACTCATGTATTGCCAACAATGAACTTTAGTTATTATTCGTAAATAATAACATTAAGGGATTATATAAAATATAACAGTACCAATTAAATTCTACGCAAACCTCGAGATCTAATGTGTCTCTTAAAACACATCTCTCGTTATAGGTTTACTCAATGGATCTGCATGCGTAGAAACGTACTGCAAGTTCATATCTCTCGTGCAACCATATTTCTCATGTATTAATACTTAATGTTGATATGCTTAGCTCCACTATAAGCTATCAACGACTGACTGTCACTAAAGACTGTCATTAATACCTCTAAGACAGTTACTCTTAAATAGCTCACAAATCATTTCAGCCAAACTGTCTCCTTTACTGCAATTGAGGAAGTGTCAAATTCAACTTTAACTATTGATAGGGCTACACAAGTTTAATTCTTGTTATTCCACGAGATGGCACTCTTGCCAAACAAGAATATAAAACCTGGAGTGGATGTCCTCTCATCCACATCCCCTGCCTAATCAACATTTCTGTATTCTCTCAATGCAGATCATTTTCTTGATAATAGAGAGAATAGTCTGCAGTACCTTTGAGATATATAAGTATCTTTTTAATTGCTTCCAATGTGCTTTGCCTGGGCTAGATTGATATTTATTAACTATGCGCACTGCATAGTATATATCATGTCTTGTATACAACACTGTATACATCAAACTACTCACGACACTAGCATATCGAACGTTTCTTATACGTTCATTTATTCTGGCGTCATAGGACACAGATTTTGGCTAAGAAACTGATTCTTGGCAATGGGGTAATGTATGAATCTACAATTATGCATATTAAATCGCTCAAGATCTTTGTTGATATATATTTCTCTCAAGAAATAGACAACAATCTTCTCGAATGATCTCTTGAAATCTTAACTTCAAGAAGTAATATGCATGACCCATATCCTTTGTCTCAAAGTTGGACCATAACCAATCTTTGATTTCATTTATGTACCATTTATTATTTTCAGCTTTAAGTACGTCGTATACATACAATGCCAAAATGATAAATTCATTTTCAGAGCTTTTACTATAAACACAATGATTTTCATCAATCATGCTGAACATGTTCGACATGATTCTATGATGAAATCTCAAGTACCATTGTGTTGAAGACTGTTTAAGGCAATAGATTGAACACATCAATCAGCAAACCTTATGTTCGCTGCCTTTTCTAATGAAACCTAAAGGTTGTTCCATCCATTTCTCCATTGAGAAAAGCAGTCTTTTCATCCCTTTGATGAAGCTCTACGTTCAAACTTGCCACTATGGCTAGAATGAATCTTATGGACGTAAATTTTTACAACAGATGAGAAAGTCTACTCATAATTAATCTCTTCCTATTGTGTAAACCCCTTAGCTACTAGCTGAGTCTTATATCTTTCGATACCTCTTTCAGCCTTTCGCTTTGCTTTGAGAATACATTTATTCTCATTTTGTGTCCTTCCAGTAGATCAACTAGTTCTCAAACATGATTTGATCTCATGGATGCCATTTATTTTTCCATTACTTTAATCCATTTCCTTAGATGGGCATGAAAAAACCTTTTGAATATATATATATATATATTTTTTTTATTTATGCTTTTTCTTGTCTTGTGGGATAACTAAAAGGGCTTCATTCCAGCTTTCAATTTTAAATTGTCGGCATGGAACACTTATCCTTTTAGATTTTTACAGTTCTGAATCTTAATAAATATGTCTCATATATTTATCGTGATTCACAATGCTCCCACTGGGACCATATTCCATACTCCCACTGGAGTCAGGAATACTATATTCTTTCCTCCCACTGGAGTCAAGAATACTCCCACTCATATCAGGTCTCGAACATCCGGATCGTTTGGAGGATGAAGGTCTTAACCTTCTTCCTCTAACTCCCTCCCACTCGGATGGAGTGATCCTGATGGTCTCTTCCTGAAATTAATATAAAGTGAAATCTTAATTCACTTCGCCCAACTTTGGAAATTCATTCTCTTAAGAATATGACGTCTAGTGATCAATATCCTGTCATTATACCATTTTCTTACTGACCCATGAAAATGTATCCTTTTGATACTTCAAAATATCTAACATAGATACTTTTTTCACCTCTTGGTCTCAAATTTACCAAATTGAGGTATCATGGATGCAAGCATTACAACCCAAAAGTTGTAAATGGCTTAGGTCAACTTATCGACCGGTTCACAACTCATAAGTTATGATAATGACAGATTTAGAGGGCTTACGGTTCAGAATATATGTGACAGTCAATAAAATATCTCCCCGATAGGAGATAGGCAAATTTGGCTCTGTCATCATAGATCTAACCCTATTTAGGAGAGTCTAATTTCTCCTTTCCTCAACACCGTTTTGTTGTTGATTTCAAGGAATGAACAACTGATATTCAATCTTTTTTCATCACATGAAACTTTAAGTTTATCTTGTAAGATATTACTGACCTCTGTCAGTTCTTAAAGCTTTAATCTTCTTATCTAATTAATTCTCAACTAAACTCATATAAGTCTTGAAGCAACACAATGCTTCTGACTTGTGAGAAATTAAATAGACATGACCATACCTAGTACAGTCATATATAAATATGATGAAATAGTAGGTCTCATGCCTTACCCTCACATTCATTTGACCACATTCGTCAGAATGGACTAACTGCAATGAAAATTTGGCTTTACTTCCTTATTCGAATGATTTTCTAACTAGTTTTTCCTTTTAGGCAATGCTTACATGTAGGTAATTAAACCTTATTTAAATCGCCTACTAAACCTTCTTTGACTAACCGACTCATTCGATTTTGTCCAATATGGTTTATTATAGCATGCCATAACTTCACATTATCCTCATAACTATGTGAAAAAATAATAAATTAAAGGAAAATAGTCATGGTCCACATCCATAACCAGAATAGAAATCATTCAAGTATAAGCATACACTGTTATCCTCAAAATATAAATTGAAAACAAATTTCAATAAGTAAGAACAGAACCTAAATTTCATAACAAAGGTATCTCGATCCCTTGTTATACGGTCCATTGTTTCTAAATTTATCACCCACAAAGAATGAAATTCAGAACTAGATACATAAATTTCACTCACTCTTGAGTCAGAATAGTGTATCTTTTTAGGCATAATGCATCTCTTGCATAATGTCATTTCTAGAGGCAATTTAAACATTTCACTCTTGAAAAGTTTATCTCCTTTTTGCCTTTGGACCTTACGTGATTCTATTCTTTTTACTTTTCAGGCTCTCAAGCCTTTTCTTTACCCTATTGATGAAGCTTATTATCTTATTCTAATGAGAACTCATTCTATTAGAACAGGACTTTGCCATATGACATTGACCTTAATCACTGTCAGACGGCCTCTTTTAAGCTTCAAATGATAAGCGACATCCTCAAATGTCTTTTGTGCTTATCCATGTGGGTTAGTTGCATCTTCATATGCTACCAACTTTTGGGTAAAGAACGGATAACGGTTTGGACCTACTGCTCATCAGTCACTTATGACTAAGTTCACTAAGCTCACTTTTCCTTTCATCTCTCTTTAGATGTTTTCGCATCAAATAATCAGACTTTTCTGATATGTATCAAATTTGATCGTCAATGATCGGAGCTTATTCAAAGTCACATCTCTAAATTTCTCCTGCAAAGTGATCCACAGATCTATTGCATTTTGATACTTACGAAATGGCTTAGTGATATCATCATCCTTTTGCACATAGCAAGATGATTCGAGCAGTGAAATTCTGCTTTTCCATGCCACACAGGCATCTCGGTCCTGCCTATGCTGGGCTATAGTACCATCCTTATGTTCAGTCATAACCGAACTTAAAGATTCAAGAGCCTCTTGCTCTTTAAGCACATACTGGATCTTTGTATTCCAGATTTCATAATTATAGCTTGGAAGCAGCATCCATTAAAATCCTCTGATCTCAAATGGAACAATGTTGCACATATTTAAAAGAGATAAAGCAATACATGCAATTTATTATGTACCTGAAATAATAACCTAATAAAATTTTCTATTAGGCTAAAATTCGAAAAGGCTACTTATAGTATCCAATTACCCTCTAAGTCCTAATGTCCAACCTTACAGGTTAAAATTTCATACATAATAAATCTGAATTATTAGATTATCAAGTTCTCAAACTTATGAGGGGATCTTTATTAAGCCTTTACTTAATAAGCATGCAATCATTTTACTCATAAAATATCGCAAGACAATTAACAATTAAAATAAACTCATTTATTATAAAGTTAAATGCCATCATAATAAGTAAATAAACACATTTATTTAACCAATAATTAAAATCCAATAATTCCAAAATAAGACACTCATTTCAAATATTAATAGGAAACATAAATCCTATTTTAACAAAAATAAATGCTAACTCAAATTGACACTTATGTCAACTATTTTTGAAGTCCAGATTTCATAAAATCTTTCTTGATAATGGGATTATTTATTTGACCAATTTCATCAATTCATCAAACAACTCATATGTCCATTGATGAAGTCATGGACAATGCACACTCGTCCATTTCTCAACACCATCACAGAATTTTAGTGTTACTTCTCAACACTTTTCTTTTGGTAACTCAAACCAAAATTTTATTTTCATACTTGGACCACCAGTTCAAATGCACTCTTGCATTTGTTCTCACACTGTAGACACCGGGTCCTGAGTCAGCCTAGATCAAAGTTACCCAATTATGATAATTGCCTTCACAGGTTTAAAAGGTTAAAAGTGATGGTTTTCTCGTCAAATTTGCATTTTAGAGTGAAAAATTAGAAAATAATAAAAAAATATTTAAAAAATTAATTTTGAAAAATGGGGGCTTAAAATTATAGTGTTTTTAGTCAATTTAAAAAAAAAAAGAAGAAAAAAAAATCAAAATAAAAAGTTTTTTTCGGATCGCAGGTGTCGGGCGCGGCAGCGTGAGGCGCCCAGCGCGCTGGGCGCGATATGGCGACGCGCAGCGTCGCCAATGCTGCGCGTCGCTAAAAAGCAACTGGCAGCGTTGTGCGCACTGCGCGCCGCACCGCGCGCGATTTCCGCGCCTCTGCGCGCGAATTTCGCGCAGCCTAGCTGCGTGAAGGCCCGTCGCTCTATAGCGATGGGCATCCTAGGCGTCGGTATAGGGTCTGATACCCTTTCCGAATTTTCAGCTCTTTTTCCGATTTTTTCACCCAAAAATCCATTTTTTATCCAATTTTTTTAGGGTTTTTGACTTCAAATTAAATTCTAAAATATTTTTTTAGATAATTAATTAATAAAACTTGATTTTATCATTAAAAATAAAAGAATTTTGTGTTAAAATAGGTTTGTTTTCCTTAATTAAATTAGGGCAACCTATTTTATTTTATAAAGATTTTATGATGAAATCAAAGGGAGCCTCCACACATCTTTTTTAGACCTAAAAAATTTCCAGAATTCTTCTTCTTCTATTTTCTCTTTAAAAATTTCAGATTTCTCTTTTAATTAAAAAGGTTTAATTGAAATTGAAAGATCAATTTTTCAATTCTTAATTATTCCAATTAATTTCTTTGTTTTTCCTCCATAAACACAAGAAATTAATCATCACTTTGACAGCAATTTCTTTTCAATCTTAAGTATACAAATCAATTCCTTTGTTTTCTCCGTAAACAAAGAGAATTAATTTAATTGCTAAATTATTCTTTCAAGCAATTTTCCGGAAAACCATCACTTTTCCTTTATCAAATCCAATACTCTGAGGGTAAATATTCTAGGCTCCATTTCTATTTTCTTCTATTTTATTTTTATTTAATTTATTCATGTATATTTTATTATTTTTATTGATTTATTTATTGTTTTCATTTATTCATTTGTTGTATTAATTTTATATTTGTTCCATTTAATTGTTTATATATGATTTGATTTTTTATTCATGTGAATATTGTTTTCTTTTAATTCCTAACATGTAAATAATTTATTTTATTGTGATTCCTAATTATTTTTAACATGCAAATAATTAATTAACTTAAATTAATCTTTTTGCCATATAAATAGTTTATATTAATTATGAACACATCAATTAACCTTGTTATATATCATTATTATTTTCATCATTCTTTTGTTTACTAATTTTTATTATTCTTTTTATCATTGTTACATGATTTGACTAATTTTTATTATTCTTTTTATCATTGTTGCATGATTTGATTATTATTTGTTTATTTATTCATTTATTATTTTTCACTTATCATCATTATTTTCATCATGTGTATATTTTCATGTACTAATTAATTAACATGTTTTATTTTATTTTCATCACATCATTTAATCATTTATCACATATAATGCATGTTTCTCATTTTATTTTGGTTTGTTAACATTTTGATTCCATTATCATTTTTTATGTCATCTTATTATATTTTAATTTATTATTAATTATTTTGTATATTTAATTGATTTAATTGATTTAATTACTAACATTATTTTATTTGTATTTTGTTTTTATGTCTAAACTCATTTTTTGCTTGGACGTTTTTGCGAGCACATCGGGAGGTCCAAAAAGGCTCGTTTGGTTCATATATTTATTTTCTTTATTTGTAATATTTTATTTATTTGGCTTTTTCCTATTTATTTTTGCCATATAATTTTCTTGTAAAATTGTTTATTTAGGCTCGCTATAAAGAAAATCACAAAAACGTTTCTATTAATTAACTTGACATTTTTTTCTAAATAAAAGGGGACCAATGTCCTAGTTTTTCATACCCAAATAAATCATCACATCAAAACTGTTTCATAATAAATATGCATGCGAGGACCAATGTTCTCACTATTAATGAATAACCCGTTTTATGCATGTATTTCACTTTTATAAATGGGAGTTGTATTCCGCTCCTAGTGTTATTGTAATTTATTTTTTGAATGCTTTATTTTGGATTTTGCTTACATTTACCGCTTTTGATGTGAATAAATGCGCCTTTAATCAATCGCATCATGTGGAGAGAGAGCGAATCAATGATATTTAAAATTTGATCATAAAACAATCGAGGTAGAAATAGATGAGAAATCTCGGACCCAGCTCTGGTCTTTGGGCTCAAAGAGGTTAGAGGTCAACCCTCCAAGACACCTTTTTATGCCACGAGGCTTTAGCGCTATTCCTAGGCTCCTTAGGGCGAGAGGTTTACCTTCCAAGACCCCTCTGGCTGGCCCAAAATGGATACCAAGCGCAGTCTTAGGCTCTCCGAGGCGAGAGTAACTTTCC
Source organism: Excoecaria cochinchinensis (assembly GCA_947683425.1). Taxonomy (NCBI): domain Eukaryota; kingdom Viridiplantae; phylum Streptophyta; class Magnoliopsida; order Malpighiales; family Euphorbiaceae; genus Excoecaria; species Excoecaria cochinchinensis. The sequence continues at coordinate 2,128,553 of CANTUQ010000069.1, forward strand.
CAATGTTCTATTAGGTGGCGACTCCATGAAACCTCCTTGTTGCCCAACATAGACGCACTTGCGATTTATCGCAAGCTGTCAACGGACCCACAAATGCCCCGATCGCCCACGTGCCGGCGGTCGAACGGGCGACCGCGGGGATCCGGTGCGCGTCACACACACATGTCTTTTATGATGCGCTATAGCATCAATATCATCAGCTCAAATCTTCCTTTGCATTTTCATGTTGCTTCTTGATTGCACTATTTTCTTAAAGCAACCTATGCATTTCTTAAGGAAGAACCGGCTGTCCTTATTCAATATTTCTGTAACATAATACAGAAAATATTTATATACTCATGTATAAATACACATGATTGAAATGCATTTCAATCAATAAATAAGGACAGAACCTCAAAAAAAAATTTCAAAATATTTTCAAAAATTTTCGAAAGCAGAAAACACATTTTCTATAAATTTTAATATTTTATTTTGAAATTAAACACATTTAAATATCAAAAATTACAAAATATATTTTCTATTCATTAAAAAATTTTGAAAACATGACCAAAAAATCAGAAATAATTTGAAAAATCAAGTTCACAAACAATGGGGCTGAGATGGTGGTCGGAGGGCACCGCACGCTCCCACACGCGTCGACTAAGGGGAGGAAGACGCGTTCACGCGCCTTCACGCGCCACACGCGCGGCCTCCCACTCGACCAGACACGTGTCACAACCACAGTGTGCCACGTGTCGGCATCTAATCAAGCCATGTGTTGGAATGCTATTGGTCCGCTGGTGCTTACGTGACAAGTCAACGCCACGTGTCATTATCTCATTGGTCCACGTGTCACACGTGACACGTCAGCATTGACACGTGGTGGTCCCTGATTGGGCCACGTGTCATTGATACCACGTCATCAATAACACTTGGCATGACACGTGGCACTACCTCAGTGGTCCACGTGTCTCTCATTGGTTGGGCCACGTGTCACCCGTATGACACATCATGTGGACACGTGGCATGACCTCAATCAGCCACGTGTTGTCCTCCTATTTGCCCACGTGTCCGCCCCATGTTGTGCCACGTGGCATGGTCTCTGCCATCCACATGGCGATCGGCCATTGGGCCACGTGTCAGCAGTGATGCAACACTGCTGACACGTGGCGACGCGCGTGTGGGCCACCGCCCACGCGCACGCGCTGAACGTAGTGCGGCGCATGTAGTCCACGTGCCGCCTTGCCAATCGATTTTCGTCCTCCGATTCCGGTCGATGGGGGGTTTTCAGGGTCTGTGAATCCAATGGTGAGGTCAAAAATAAAAAATCCCGACTTCTAGCTAGCTGTTTAGAACACTCATGTTCGTCCCCTCGGGTTTCGGTGTACACATACACGAAATCGAGCCAAAATACGCATATATATTTTTTCAGACAAAAAACAAATTTTTGTTGTGTCCAATGCATCCCAGATCTAATAATTTTACACATAAAATTTTAGATCCATTTAGCCACATGCCAGGACGTAAAAACAATGGCTCTGATACCAATGATGGATAAAATTATAACAAATATAATTTACGTGGAGGTAACATTGCAAATGGTACCTACCTCTTGTAGCGCAGTAACTCGTTGCGGAAGCGTCTACAAGGATCCCGTTTGTTTTTGGTCACTGGTCCGGCTTTTACCCACTCGGGGTAAGAGCAGCTAGATCACAATCTAAATGCCCCTGAAAATTAAGACAAAAAACTAGTGAGTGGGAACGAGCAGCCTTGCGGCGTATACGTTTTCTCGTTACCAAATAATGAGGACCTCACCTCTATTTATAGAGGTCCTAAAGGCTAGAGGTCTAACTCTAGTTTAACTCAGACTCTTTCTGAGATAGGATTTGGTAATTTTAATCAGATTAAATAACTTAATTTAATCTGGATTGGAACTCAATCCATTATAGAGTCATGAGCGTACTCAAACTCTATCAGTTCTCGTCTCTTCTTAGTGCACTAAAAGCTGGCCTTTACACACATCCTTTAAGAAACAACTATCCACACTAATAAGAGGCCTACACCTTTCCTTCCATCCCTTCTTCAAAGCTTCAAAACAAACATAGAACCTAGCAAATCTATTCTCACAATTTTCATTATTTTTACTTACCTCCACAAAGCATGTAGTGCCTGGATTGCTGCTCTTAATCTCATCGACATAATCATGCAAATTAGCAAATTACATTGTAAAGTCTCCAATTAAAGCAGCTAATACATTCTTCTTAGTGTTACTATATGTATTGTAGTGTATATGCAATTTGTACTCTCACTTACAGTAATCTTTCATTACAAGAAAATCATAAAATAGCGATGAAATTTTAGCGACGAAAATAATTGCGACGGAATTTCCATTCCGTCGCAATTTAGCGACGAAAAATAAATTCCGTCGGAAAATAGCGACGAAAAATAAATTCCGTCGCCAAAAATAGCGCCAAGAATTTCCGCCAAAATTACCGACCGAAATTAGTGACGGTTTGCAAAAACCGTCGATGAAAATAGCGACCGAAAATATCTTCCGTCGCTAAAAAAATTTAATTTAATTTCGCGACGGAATTTAATAACCGTCGCTAAAATTAGCGACGGAATCAAATTTCCGTCGCTAAATAAAAATGAATTATTCTTTTAGCGACGGAATAAAAATTTGTCACTAAAAATTGCGACGGAATACTGAGACCGTTGTTAAAAAGTAAATTTTTTTAGCTTTAGCGACGGACAGAACTTCCGTCGCTAAAAATACCAACGGATTATTTTACTCCGTCGCAAAAAAATTTTAATTTTCAAAATTAGCGACGGAATAAAAATCCGTCGCTAAAAGTAAAAACAATTAAATTCCTCACTCCTCTCTCCTCTCTCTCTCTCCCTCCCTCTCTCTCTCTCCCTCTCCCTCCCGTTTTCCATTTCTGGCCGCCACCCACCTCCGGCGATGCTCCACCGGCTGGATTCGCGCCTCCCCCTTCCCTCCAGCGCCGATCCGGCCCCGCCTCCCCTCCTCCTCCCTCCCCTCCTCCTCCTCCCTCTCTCTCTCTCTCTCTCTCTCTCCTCCCTCTCCCCTCCCTCCCGTTTTCCATTTCTGCCTGCCACCCACCTCCGGCGACGCTCCACTGGCCGGATCCGCGCCTCCCCCTTCCCTCCAGCACCGATCTGGCCCCGCCTCCCCTCCTCCTCCCTCTCCTCTCCTCCTCCTCCTCCGGCGTCGTTGGTTGCCGCTGCTCCGGCGTTGGTCCCCACTCCTCCTCCTCCTTCCTCCGGCGGCGTGAGGTAAGTGGAATTCCTTTTTTTTTTTTAGTTTAATAATAAATATTGTTATTATTTATGTTAGTTAAAATTATTAAATATTGTTTAATTAAAATACAAATATTTATGGTAAATATTTATGTTAGAGTTAATTGTTGTTGTTAGAATTAATTTTATTTGTTTATGTTAATTAAATATTTTATTATTGTTAAATAATAGTATGAATAATTTGTGTCAAATATGTTATTATTAGTGTTATTAGTTAGATTAGATTATTATTAAATAATGATATGAACAATTTATTATTATTAGTATTATTAGAAAATAATTAACTTAATAATTTATTTGAGAATTTTAGTAGTATTAATATTGTCAGTGAATAATAAAGTACAAATATTTGAAAAATTATGTTGTTTATTAATATTATTGTTTTTAATATGGAATGTTGTTATTGTTAGAATAATTTGTTATGATTTTATTTTAATTAATTTTTTCAAGTAGTTTATTATTAGTGTTATTAGTCTTAGCAGGAATATTGTTAAATAATAAAATAATATGATTTATAGTTCTTAGTATTATTAGAAAATAATAAACTTAACATTTTATTTGTGGATTTTTTTTTGTATTTTATAGATATATTTCTTTATTTATGAGTTTATTAATTTAAATGTTATTATTAAACTTATTATTAGTAGTCTTCATATTATTAGTATTCAACATTTTGTTATTATTAAAATAAAATAAGTAAAATTTGTACCTTATTATTAATTTGTATTGTTGTTATTATTGTTTTATTTAATTTTTTTATGTGCTTTTTAAATTACCGACCCGACGGAATATTAAATTCCATCGGGAAATTCTGAATTTTTTTTTATTTTTTTTAAAAAATTCCCGACGGAATTTAATATTCCGTCAGCAATTTCCCGACGGAATATTAAATTCTGTCGGGAAATTTTGAAATTTTTTTATTTATTTTAAAAATTCCCGACGGAATTTAATATTCCGTCGGTAATTTCCCGACGGAATATTAAATTCCGTAGGGAAATTCTGAAATTTTTTTATTTTTTTTTTAAAATTACCGACGGAATTTAATATTCCGTCGGTAATTTACCGAAGGAATATTAAATTCCGTCGGCGATTTACCAACGGAATTTAACTTCCGTCGAAAAAATTGCCGACTATTCCGTCGGAAAAATTGCCGACGGAATATTAAATTCCGTCGGTAATTTTTGCTATGATCATATTGCCGACGGAATGCAATTCCGTCGGCAATTATATTTCCCGACGGAAAATCATGGATTTCCGTCGGGAAAGCCTTAAATTCTTGTAGTGTTTTATCACCTTCAACTTTATTGCTAAATTTACCATAATGTGATCCTTCAGTAAATTTGATAGGAAATTACTATTTGCCAACTTATTATTGCTAACTCTATAACATCTATGTTGAGCTTTATAAGTCTTTATCCTAAATATGCCCTCATTTTTGTCAATGCTTGCATGAAACATCCATGGACAAATAGGCTTACACTCAGCTCTCACCCTTATTTTGTCATTTTTAACAAAATGGATACCTAAGGCTTTCATTATAGCATATTTACTAACTGCGTACCTCACCAATTGCACATTTTCAAAATACATTCCCAAACTTAACACTAGCGTCTTTGCCTTTATGTCGAACCATATCTTTTCACTTGTCCTTCTTAAAGTATCATATGCGCATTCTTCATCAGATTCAGAATAATAACTACTTAGGTTATTTGAATCATAGTACAGTGAACTTTTAGAACACCTATCACTCTCATTTTCATTAACAATCTCATCTTCTTCAACTACCTCAAATTCTTTATGAAATTCAGCTTGAACAGCATTAATGTCTTCATTTGCATTACTTTTTTTTTTCTTAGATCTAGATCTACATCTATTGTACTCCTTTACTTTTCCTCTAGCTGCTTGAACTTCCTCGTCTTCATCATCTATCATCACATTTATATCAACTAAAGACTCAGTGTCATCATCACCTTCATAGATCCCCTTTTCTTTGGTTTGCCCATTCTTATTCTGTGGCTTAATATTTGCCTTGCTACCCACTGCTCTAGCACTTAACTCACATTTTGCATCAGCTGCACCATCTTCATGATCAATAAAAAATTCTAACCTATCACACCTATTTACTAAATTTGGTACACAACGGATATCTCTGTCATCTGTGATTTGAATGAAGAAACCAGATTTTGGATTCTTGAGATAGAGTCCCCTAAATTTATTTATCCCTAAATATTTTATGTAGAAAATGAAGTTAGGACAATTAAGGTGGTCCAAGTCAAATTGCTTTTCAACTATATTTGATGTCCCACCTACGTATGTACTAATCCCAATCCTCCCTACTTTAAAAATATCTCCATAATTAACCACTAATATTAAATAATCCGGATTCATTCTGCACCAACCACACATAAAAGCAAAATAATGTATTAAAAAAGGATAAAAGCACTGTAAAACGACATATACACACAGCAAAAGCAAAATGCACATGCACATGGTAGAAAAATGTTTGATTCCATCTGTTTCAAACATTGACAATATGGTGTGAAAGTTTAAACCATCTAGGGACCACAATCCACAATCAGGTGAAATATCAATTACTACCTCCACAAAAATAAAAGAAGCCTCATTAAAAAAAAAAAAAAAAGTCAAAATAAATTCTTACCTTATTAGCTTTCACTTTCACAGTTCATGCGTTAACTTGTTTTCCTCACTTCCTTCGAAATTAATTTCCTCAAATTTCACTTTGTGTGCTCATCTTCTCAGCAAGTGATTAATTTCCAAGAATTTTCTTCAATCAGACTTAGTGTGATCCATGCAAAAAGTTAAGGGACCCAGTGTGTAGTTTTTTAATTAAAGGGACCCAATGTTAAAAAACATAATAGTTCAGGGATGAAAGTATGGGGTTTTCCTTTTACAACATGATGTTAGTTCAGTTTTGAGTGCAGCACATCAAGATTATATAATTTACAACAACACAAATTCTTTATATATCAACAAAATGATACATATAAATACAAACATACATACATATGTCTATGTATGTATGTATATGTATGTATCTACCCATAACATCATCGTTTCACAAAATTTACTTATATATATATATATATATATATATATATATATATATATATATTTCAATTTTGATTGAGATGGTATATATTTCAATTTTGATTGAGATGGAAAAAAGATTGTATGATTTAAGACAATATAAATTTTTCATACTTGAACAAAATAACACTATATAGGTAGAATTTGGGTTTTTGTTTTAAAAAAACAATTGACTTAATATTAAAAATTGAAAAAATAAAAATAAAAAATTTTAAAAATTCGGGTCATTTTGGTTATTCCATGACCTAATTCATTCGGATCAGTTTCGAGTCGATCCCTTTGGATTTCAGATTGGGTCAAACAACTTTTTTTCTCAATTCGAGTAACTTTTTTGAGCTTATGTTGGTCAAAATTGACAGATATATATGAGGGCAATTTATATAATTGCTTCTATTACTCATGCAACAATAAATTCCTTGACTCTCAATTTATAACATAAAAATTATTGTATGTTAATTTTCATTAAAAAAAAACAAGTAATTAAACTTAATTGGTTCTTTCTATTAATTGACAAATGGAATTAAAAAAAAAAAATCTTTCTTTTTCTCTCTTTCATGAGGCAAATGAACATAGGATTGGCATAAAAGTGGTCAAAGAGATAGTTAAACGACTTTTCGATCACAAGCAGCTCACCATAATTGAAGATTCAATTTACCATTAGGAATCAAATACGAATCTCATCATGGCCAAACATGGCTAGAGTTCGCTGAAATGGCCGTGAAACAATCTATGTATATACTATTTCAATTTTCTTCTGGCTTACACACACATATTAAGGCCATGTTTGGTTCCTTGTATTTCACATGTAATAGTATAATATAATACAAGCTAATAAAAGTATGGTATTTGGAAGATTTTTGAAAAATTAATGTGAAGATAATGTAATACATTATAAATCTCATCATCCCACATACACCCTATAAAATAATATACAATATATTCTTGAATTTGTGTAATACAGCAAATACCATATTATAATATAGAGAGGTAAATCTTTAATATCTTTTTATTTCCGGCATCATCATATCTGGCTTTTTTTTAATCAAAATTTTTCTCGATTTTATTTTTTCATTTTGAGTTTAGAAAATAAAAAATAAGAAAAAAAAAATGAGTCCAGTGGTGTACCTTAATGGACAATTGCTTTATGTTTCATTTAATAATTGTTATTTCAGTTCATCAAGTTTTAAAATTATTAATTTATATATATACATTTTCATTTTGATGCCATATTTTCATTTTTTTCATCTATTTTTATATTTTTATAGTAAAATTTATTTGGAATTTTTAAATAAAAACTTAATTTATTTGGCAATAACAAAATCAACTAAGGATTCTAAAGAAGTAGCACATTGCTTGTCTTCTCCTCTAATACTTGTGTCTCACATTCTTCAATTGTTTGTTTCATGATTTGAGCTATCTTAGATTTGCACTTAATTAAAAAATAGTTTGCTTGAAAGTGGAATAAATTCAACAACTTTACGTGGCAGTGGCAAGAAATTGGAGGCATTTGTAGATTTAGTGAAAATAAATTGCATCTTTTTATCAGTATCATCTTTCACAATCTCGTGGAACATAATTCTTCGAAAATGAAAAAGTCATCTTGTTTTCTGCATAATTCACAATTTGCCATCAACAAGGTAAAAATTAATTATGTAAATAAAAATCAACAATTTATAAATTAAATGCATGGATAAATAAGTATGTGTATGATTATTTTTGTATCTTAAGAAATTCTCATCCTACTACAAATATATATGCTAATTGAAATTACTTATCAATAAAGAGCATTACAAAGCTTAATTGACTTTTAATTACATTTTTAAACTCTGTAGCATTTGCATGAAAAGTATTTTTTAGCGTAAAATACTTCAAACCTTACTGTAAATCTAACATGGCACACCAACTAAATATCAAACCTTCTAGTAACGCATGATAATATATATTATGTTGTCTCAAGGCCACATCTTAATTTTAATAATAATCAAATTTTAAATAAATTATATTGTAAATTTTTTTAAGCATTTTTTGTAGTTATTTTCTATACAATTTCTGATGTAAAATCCTTCATGCATGGAAATTAAAAGACAAATTTGTAAATTGTCTTAGTTTATTAGAAATTAGGATACTAAATTGTAAGATCAAAATGAGGCATACCATTTTCATTCATGCATGCACATTATAGATTTAAAGTTGCATAAAAATATTTTTAAGTCAAAAATTGAGTTTTTGATCAAAACTGGTTTTCGTCAGAAAATGATCTTTTAGAAAATGAATTTCTAATCTGCATCAATTTTCTAAATAAATTTCTAACAGTATTAGATTTTTGGACAAAAAATTTGAACTTCACTATAGGACAAGAAAAACGGCTAGTTAACAGCTAATTTTTTTCAGATTTTTTCTCAACAGCTGAAAGTGATTAGTTTTAATATCAAATACCTAGAACTAAACTTTTAATTATAAATACATATTGTTTTACCTATTAAAAGGGTAGAGAAAAATTGGAAAAAATTTCTATCTCTTAAAAGAAAAAGCTTAACTTTGTTCCTTTTATTTTCCACATCTTTAAAATTTCGTTGAAAAAATACCGACGAAAATGTGCTTTCCGTCGGCAAAATTTCCTACATAAACTACTTTTCCGTCGGCAGAATTGCCTACAAAAATCAGAATTTTGTTGGCAATTTTGCCTACAGAAAACTTTTTTTCGTCGGTAAATTTATCGACCATCGATATTTTTCCTGACAGAAATTTATTCTGATGGGAATTTTTGCCTACGCATCAATTACTGACAGAATTATTTTTCGTCGATAATTGAATTTTTAGACGAAAATTCCTTACTTTCCATTAGAGATCTTTGATTTTCTTATAGTGTATGGTGTGTATACACACGAGGTTTACAGTGTATACATATAAAGTATAGCGTATACATATAGTATATATAGTATATATGATGACAGTTCCAAAATTTCGGCGTTGCAAACTCGAAGCAATCACCCAAAAACAAAGAGTTCTGGCAGGTTTCCGTTTTAAGATACTCCAACGGTCAAGTTAGTGATGATGATCAAGTGAATAAGTGAACGAAATGCCAAAAAAGGGTTTTTCTTAGATCCCATGTGTAGCTTACTTTCTCCTTTTTATAGTCTTCTATTTCCTTCATAGCAGCTGCTCTTTTGATGACCTTTTATTGAGTAACGACTGCTTTAATGATAAGCATTTATTGAGTAATGGTTGTCTTCATGATGAGCCTTTAATGAGCAGCGGCTACTTTAGTAACGGAAGTTGAGCTACCCCAATTATCCGGACTATCGAGAAGCCGAGTTTATCTTGTGAAGAGAGTTCTAGACGTTTTGGCAATCGAAATCAGAAACATAGTTAACCCGAACTCGACAGACAGGCTATAACCGAACGTGCTAGATGATAGCTCGGTTATCACAAGTCCCCCCCCCCCTCCCCCGAGACATGACATTTATGTCATTTGGGTGACTAATTAAAGATTTCAAAAGGGTAACCTCCAAGCGCGTGAAGTGTGAGAGATGGAGAAGATAATGCCTCGCTTTACGTGAAATGACAGCCAAGATGTCTGTACACCATCATTGTGATGCTTTGATACCCGCACTTGCCTTAATAATGCCTGACACAGACTTTCATCATTTGCCACCTGTCCTCTACTCACTAGTTCACTCCGCTTATAAATGGTCTTTCGTCTTTAAGGATTTCGTTTCTCTTTCACGCCTTCAACCTCCTAATTTCCCTTGTTCATCTCTTCTCCATTTTTCCTCATTTCCCTTCTCAATTAGGGTTTGCTTTGCTTTTTGGATCAATACTTTCAAATCTCGTTGTTCTTCGCTGGTAACTATTCTCAGGTGTTTTTTTTCCCTAGATTTGCTTTCAAAACCATCCTTTTAAGATTTTTAGGTTTTTTTCTTTTCTCTCATATTCTCTACCATGAGTGCCTCTGAGAGCTCTGTGGAAAGAATGAGGGTAGAAGAAGGGCTTACTGCTCAGAGTCCTCCTGACTCCCCCGGCACCAGCCAACGATAATAAGGAGGGAGAAAGGAGCCACGTAGACTTCCCAGGGTGGGAAGCATGAGCTCCGTTCTAACATCCAGCGATATGGGCCCGCTGCGAGAAAGGCTTAGCATTCCCTATGAATACAAAGTGCGAGCTGCTGGCGCTTCTCTTAGGGCCAACGCCAAATTCCAAGGAAGAAAAACAATAATCGTCCACGAAGCCAACTTTGAAGCCGGAGTAAACCTTCCACTGACAACCTTCGAGCTTGAAGTTCTGAACTACCACAACATGATGATCAACCAACTGCACCTGAATGCCTGGCGCACTCTCTCAGCGCTGTAAATATGGTCAGCCGAGCATGACATAGACCTCACCCTCATACTCTTTTGGGCTACCCACAACATTGAACTCCGAGCCAATGGGGAATATCACAACTACATACAATCCCGATCTGGCTACGGGGTGTTCATTGGAAATCCTGAGTCTCTAAAGAAGTGTAAGGACCGGTTCTTCATTGTAGAGAGTGAAACGGACTTCCCCCTCCAAAATCACTGGGGTCGATTTATTAATAGGAACGACAACCCTTTGATGCTCAGTGAGGATAAGGAACGAACCCTGGCCCGGTAAAGAGAGCTAACCAATGAGAAGGTTGATATAAACTTGCAGCACCAATGCGGCGTACCTCCACTACCTCGGAGACTGAGTTCGAAAAAAAAGGATAAACTTCACTTCTTTTCCTTGGGTGCTGATTTATTCCTTATTATTTGCTTTTTTGCAGCCATGAAGAAAAACTCAAATCCGAGCATAGCCGAACTAATCAGGGCCGAGCGAAAGTACCCTAGCCACTATTGATTCGAGCAAGGCCTCTCCGACAACCACTGCCCCAGGCTCGAGCATTCTAACCCAAAGTCCCTTATCCGTGGCACCACCGGTGTCCCCGATAATGGTGCCCGATGCTTCTCCCCCTCGTTCGACCTCTATCGAACACCACTGCCCAGGCAAAGAGAGAACATCGGGTCCTGACCCGAGGTCATGTACCAAGGAATTGAAGACTCTATTGGACAACGTTCGATAATTCTGGCAGCGATAAGGGAGAGCTTGGTCTAAAAACAATCCAAATTTTAACACCTTTGCTCATCTGATGTCGTGCGTGCCAGCCGAGACCACCCCACTACTACTTCTCAGTGCCGATCAACTGAGTAGTGTTATGAAGAGGCACGAAGTGGAGGTAAACTTGTGCTGATGTTGATTAATTATTTTGCAGTTGAAACCCGGTCTCATCTCCCCTCTTTGTGCTTACAGGGAAGCATGCTAATGGGGGCCGCGATCGGCAAGATGAACACCCTTATCAGTTTGTGTAATAAGGCAGAAAAAGAAACCACCCGGCTCCAGCATGAGCTCGGTGTGACGAAGACAAATATGGAGGGTGTAAAAAAACGGGCGAGTGAGGCCGAGCAAAAAAATGCTCGCATAGGCGAGCGAGGTTACTGAGGCCAAGGAAAGAGCCGCAGCGGCTGAAGCTCTCCTATCCCAAGAGAGAGAGAAAAGACGAACTGCCGAATCTAGCCTGGGTGAAGTTTAGTGCAGCCAAGAAGAAATGCAAAAAGAAAAAGTTGCGTTGGAGCAAAGGTGTACGAAAATAGAATTCCAGGTGACAGATATGGCTGCCGATAAATGTATTGCATTCGGGGGTAAACTGATTTAAGCAGTGAAGGACCGGCATCCGGACATAGATTGGTCCTGGTTGGATGACGTTTACCCTAATGACTAAAAGTCGAACTTTTGATTTTTTTTTTGCATTGTAATTGTGCTTCTATAAAATAGACTTCTTCCGAACTAGATAATTGCCCTGAGATTGCATATACTGGCATGAATGATTCCTTATTGTCGGTCAGCCTCAATCGCATAAATAACATATTTAAACAGAACTAAATTTAATTTGAATGTCCGGGGCGATGCTCGCCGAACCAAACCTTTTTATTGATAATAAGCTATGCTCGGATAGCAATTTAGCTGTACCTAGCTTACAAAAATTACAAATGCTCATGGCGACTATGCCGAAATGAGCTTTTACAATTAACAATGATAAGAAATGCTCGTGGTGATTGAGCCGAAATGAGCTTATTTACTGAAAATAGCATTTTAGATTGGAAATATTCCATAGTGGGGGAGCAACTTTCCCGAGAGGTCCTTCAGCCTATAGGCGGTCCCATGAGCATTATGTATTATATAAGGACCTTCCTAATTTGGACTTAGCTTTTTGACCCTGGAGGTTATTTGAGCTGCAACAACCTTCTTGAGAACAAGTTGTCCGACCCGAAACGATCGAGCTTTGAGGTACCGATCATGGTATAATGACATTCTCTGCTTATATATCACCGATTGCAACTGTGTGGACTCTCTAATTTTCTCCAACCGATCAAGGTGATATAAGAGAGAGGCCTCATTTTTGTCGACATCATATGAAGAAGTTTAGATGCTCGGAATGCCGATCTCACATGGAATGACAGCTTCTGTTCCATATGTCAATGAGAAAGGAGTGTGGCCAGTGGCTGCTCGTGGGGAAGTCTGGTACACCCAAAGTACATGATGAAGTTCGTCAACCCAAAGGCCTTTTTCTTCGTTGAACCTCTTTTTTAAACCGGCAAGGATAGTTCGATTTGTGACCTCATTCATTCCATTTGACTGGGAATGATACACCGAGGTAAAACATAGCTGAATGTTCAAATTCGCGCAATACTTTTTAAAGGAAGCACAATCAAATTGCTTGCCGTTGTCAGAAATGATTGTGTGCGGAATGCCGAACCTAGTCACTATAGCCCTCTGTACAAACTTGATGACATTTGTCGGAGTAATTGTAGCCAGGGACTCTGCTTCTACCCATTTTGTAAAGTGATCCACCGCTACAACCAGGAACTTTCTCTGTCCGGTGGCTAATGAAAAAGGGCTAAGAATATCAATTCCCCACTGAGCGAACAGCCAAGAGCTGTGAATGGGTACCTGTAGGGCCGCCCGTTGATGCAGTATATTGCCGAACCATTGGCATTTGTCACATTTCTGGACGAATCTTTTGGCATCCTTCTCCATCGTGGGCCAATAGTATCCCTACAATAAAGTCTTGTGGGCTATTGCATGTGCACCTTCATGAGCGCCACAAATACCATCATGAATCTCCCGGAGTATATAATCACCTTCTTCGGCGCTCAAACATAGAGTCCAAGGATGTGAGAATGACCGCTTGTACAATTTGCTATTCCAGATGGCATACATGTTGGACCGCTAGACCATCTTCCGAACCTCAACCTGATTATCTGGTAGCAATTCCGAGTCCAGGTATTGATGTATTGGCAAACACCAACCATCCATCAGCTCGCCCAATTGTACTTTGTACATTTCATATGCTGGAGATGTCATTACCAGCCATACGATGTCTGCTGAGAATACCTTGTTTTGACTGGAGGCTTGCTTAGCCAAGGCATCTGCCACTGATTCTCAGCTCGAGGGATCTGCTTTATTGATCACGTACACCACCAGAAGGCAAAAATAATTTCCCGACGAAAAATAAGTAATTTCCGTCGGGAAAGAAATTTATCGATGGAAATTTATTCCGTCGACATAATTATCATAGGCAAATTTCCCAACGAAAATATTTTCGTCGAGAATTTTTTCGACGAAAATTCTATTTTTATCGGGATTTTTACCGATGGAAATAGAATTTCCATCGGGAAATGTCTCGACGAAAATAAAAGTTCCGTCAGAAATTTTTCTAACGGAAACAGTATTTTCGTCTGAAAAATTTTTGACGAAAATAGAATTTTCGTCAAAAAAAATTTCGACGAAAACAGTTTTTCGTCAGAAATAGAATTTTCGTCGAAAAAATTTTCAACGGAAATTCTATTTTTGTCAGTAAAAATCCTGGCGAAAATTATGTTTCCATCGGGATTTTGAGTAAAATTTTTTAATTAAAATTGTTTAATATTTATTTCATGCAAATATAACCTGTAATATTAGTTACAAAATAATGAAAAAATGTAGATAATATCTAAATTTTAATATCCAATAATAATTGAATATAATCATTGTACTAATCATGAAGTTAATAATTATTTAACAAGATCATAATAGTTCCATATGTTTGTTACAGAATCTTAACTAAGCTGATGATGGCGGCGGTGGCTGAGGAGTTCGATCAGATTACTGCGATGATGAGGCGACCATACCCTTCAAATTTGCCATCTCATTGCGTAGCTCAGATATGAGTCGATAGATTGTCGCCACCGAGCTTTTGAGTCTTGCCACCGAGCTTGTGATTGTTGCAATTCAGATCTCAGCTCACATATATTATTCCAAAATTCAAGTACTTCCCTGGAGGCAAACCGTCTATTAGATGCGGCTGTACTTGAGTTTGAGGAATGCGAGTAACAGGATTTGGCCAAAAAACCTAAGCCAAATACTCATCCTCACTGGTCTCTACCACCAGCCACTTCATAATAAATCTGATTCGCATCAACATTATCGAAATTTTATAAACGTTGCTGAATTGTCTATTGAACTTGTTCCTATTATAGGACAAATATTTTATAATAAGTAACGATTAATAATAACTAATATTAAAAATTTATAAATTATAACAATTTGGACATATATGTAAAAGCCTTGACCGAAATTTGACGAACGTTTGACTATTATGATTTTTGGTGTGGGTGTGTAAAAAGACCTCAGCATGGGTAGGCGATCTACCCATCGATGCTTCCTGCAAACATAAAAAGAATTATATGTAAACTATAATTTATTGAGTATTCGTATAAGTTTTTACTAAAATTTCGACAGAATTTCTCCTATATTTTAACCATACCTCTTGTATACAAAGACATAAAAACACTTCAAATTTATTATTATGCTAACATCCAATATTCAACAACAATACAAACTTCTCACACAAGTAACATTCTCATCCTCCTCTATGGTAATTAGATAAATCTTAAACGGTATAACCATTGATTACAGTAATAACAGTAATATTTTGTAATACTTACAAGTCTATCTGCATATTTCTGATGGGACATTGATCCTCCAATATGCAAGCATGAACTGACTCCCTTAGGTCCTCCCCGTCTATTATTAGAATTTCGCTCTGAAATGAAAAGGGCCTTGGACATCGTCCAATACTGTTCCCAGTGTGCCTATATATCTTCGTTCATATAATGAGGTCGAACACCACAAGTGTGTAACAAGCACACTAAATCTCTGTTGCCTGAGCACGACAACTATAATTTGTTATGTAACAAATGTTATTATAATTTATTACCTTGAATTCTTCAAAATTAAAATTTACCTTTTTTCAGACATAGCCATCGTAATCATTCTGTTCTTGAACATGGTTGTCATTATGCGTGAGCACTTTCCTGAAGAATTCAAATTAATATACAACAATCTTAATAAGGTTAATAAAAGTAACAACTATCATTAAAATCATTACAAATTGAAATATTAATCCCCAGCTGTAATGTTAATATAGATTCTTTCATCAACTCCAACTGAGTCAGGCATAGGCTGTTCCGCTTGATCTGTTCTCAATACCTGAGTTGGCATAGATTCGGTGTGTGCCACATGAGTCGATTCAGTGGAAGGAGTGACAGATGATGCAATAGTTGGGATGGTCGGTGATGCGTCTGCCTAAGTGCTAGCATTGAGCCCAGGCGATGGGGATGCTTCATCACTAATACTGTCACCTCCATCATGCATCCTAAAACGTGAAGGAATCATATTACTCTTATTTCTCTTAAACATTTTTTTAACCTGACATTATGAGAGAATTACATATTATCAGATAATAAAAAATAATCACATTGTAATAAACATATTAAATAAAAAAAATAAGTCAATGCAATATTAATTGTTCTCACATGATATAAAACTAGGTAAATAAATTATTCGCTATCATCACTAAGCTGTAAATCGTAATCCCAATCATTCTCAGTTTTAGATGAAAAAGTCAAATTCAGGCTCGTCATCAAATGCCTCGCCAATCAAAGTTTTCTCAGCATCCTCACAGGAAATTTCAACAAATTCATTGTCTGCATAGTTCAACGTTTCATTATTATCATAATTCAGAGAGTCATTTATTTCATGAACTTTCGGTTGTTCCTCTTGAAATGCATCGTTATTTTCAGAGCGTTCACTTTGTCCGGCGGCTTTCTTTTCAAAATGCCTTTTGGTTTTGCTTTGCATGCTGCAAACCATTCCGATTTGTCTCATTTTAAGCTTGGATATGAGACATAATATACCTGGATCACTTGCATTGCCAACACAAAAGGTTCAAAGTTACTAAATTTTTTACGTTGGTTCACATCAACTAAATTGTATCTGGTATGTATTTTTGTTCCAATGTTATTCGCATTTAAATAATACACAGCATTTTATTGGCAATGCAGGATATTCCAATTCAAGTATATCAACAATTTGCCCATAATAATCCATCAACTCTCCTTAAATGCAAACCCCACTGTTTACCGTTTGTTTGTTATGACTTTGACTCTGTATATGAAATTTGTATCCATTCACGAAATACACTGAATACAATTTAACATATCGCAAGAGTCCTTTTGAAAGATCCATGATGTACTTGGTCTCAATTGAATTTGTTGATGCCTACATATTCAAATATTCTAACATCATTTAAATGAATATTGCATATTTAATTGCATAAATAGATTTGTATATTAGAGGCCATAACTTACGTATATCTTGAACCAATGATGAAAGTGTTTTTCGACTTCCAAGGTATCAATTTCTGCTTATTACTGCAATTTTTAGATTTGTACCTAGGTTGACTAAAAAATTTGCACTTTTGTAAATTAACGTCATCCCTCCAAAACAACATACATCCTAACCGGCAATAGTCAATTTTCTCAACAGGCAAACCTAAACCATTGATCAATTTCTTCACATTGTACAAATTATCAATCATTTTATGGTCAGGGGGCAATGATTCATTGTACCAAGCAAAAATTTTATCAAAATTTCGATCCAAAATATGGCTTTCGGACTTTATATTCAATATTCGAATGATTGAAAATAACTGAGTTATGTTATCACAGTCTGGCTATAACTCGTGATCTGCTGAATTTAGCAGATCATAAAATTTTATCGCATTTTCGTTGGGTTCTTCCAGCAAGGGTATATTTTCCCTAAAATCACGGCCAGCTACATCGTAAACCATTTGGACGTATGGATTATCAGTAACACCTATATCATATGTAGTAAATTCCCCCTCTCTTTCAAATGGACCCTCAGTTGCCAACACGTTACCCATATTTCCCATTGAGGTGCTTAATATTGATGGTTCTCCATGTCGTATCCACTCAAAATAATTTTGAACAAATCCCTTTCTTAACAAGTGAAAATACACTTCATCAACTGAAAGATAACTCAGGTGTTTGCACGTTTTACATGGACATCTTATTTTAATCCCGTCCATATGTGCAGGTTGAGAACTTGCATATTCAATAAACGATTGAATCCTTTTCACAAATTCAGGATTCATGTAACCATCCTTTGTTTTTCTTCTATACATGCAAGATCTATCTACATTACTCATAATTAATTCCAAAACCATTACATGAACAATGTGACATCTTAATTAGAATTATATTAGTTAATAAAACTAGAAATTCAAAATACAACTATTATTACAAAAATTACAAAATTATTTAAGATAATTGCTAGTCATTTAAATAATAATTATACTGATTATTATGCTAAATAAAAAGAAAATACAAATTGTCATATTATAGTCATTTTCATTACAACAACAATAAAATCAACAATAATAATAAAAAATAAGTTTATAAGAATATTATTTAATAATAATAATAATAATAATAATAATAATAATAATAATAATAATAATAATAATAATCAATTTATTTACGTTAATTAATCATTTTATTATCTAACCAAAAAAATAATAACAATACAAATTAATAAAAACAAATAATAATAATAACAATACAAATTAACATAAACAAATACTAGTTATAATAATAATAAAAATTAAGGTACAAATTTTACTGCTTTTATTTTAATAATGATATGTTGAATACTAATAATATGAAGAATACTATTAATAAATTTAATAACAACATTTAAATTAATAAACTCGTAAAAAAAGAAATATATATATAAAATAAAAACAAAAAACCAAAATCCTCAAATAAAGTGTTAAGTTTATTATTTTCTAATAATACTAACAACAATAAATTTGTCATTTCATTAATTAATAATAATCCTACTAATATGAATAACACTAATAATCATATATTTGAAAAAATGTTTAATTAATATAAAAAAATAACAATTATTCTAACAACAATAATATTCCACATTAAAAATAATAATATTAATAAACAACTTAATTTTTCAAATATTCGTATTTTATTATTCACCGAAAATGTTTTTTTTTTTTTTTTTGAAGAAAGACAATGTTAATACTACTAATATCCTCAAATAAATTATTAAGTTTATTAATTTTTAATAATACTAATAACAATAAATTTTTCATTTCATTATTTACTAATAATCTAATTAATAACACTAATAATAATATATTACAAACAAATTATTCATAGTATTATTTAACAATAATAAAATATTTAATTAACATAAATCTATTAAAATAATTTTAACAATAACAATTAACACTAATTAATAATTCATATTTTTATTAAACAATATTTAATATTTAACAATGTTTAACTAACATAAATAATAATAATAATAATAATAATAATAATAATAATAATATTTATTAATTAATTTAATAAAAGACAAAAAAAATAAAGATACAAATCTGCGTACCTGACGCCAGAGGAGGAGGAGGAGGAGGGGAGGCCGCCCAACGCTGAAGCACTGGTCGTCAATGCCGGTAGAGAGGAGGCGCTGCGCGGAGGAGGGAAAGAGGAGCAGGAAAAGAGGGAGGGGAGCAGAGGGAGGGAGGAGGAGGAGGGGAGGCGCGCTGATCGGCGCCGGAGAGATGGGGGAGGGGCAGATCGGCCCGGTGGACCGTCGGCGGTGGTCGGCGGCGGGTGGGCAGAGGACTAGAAACGGGAGGGAGGGGAGAGGGAGGAGAGAGAGAGGAGAGAGAAGAAGGAGAAAGAAATAAGATCTTTAATTTGCTTTTAGCGACAGAAGGAATATTCCGTCGCTAAAAATAGCGACGAAATATTCTTTCCATCGCTACGTTTAGCAATGGAAAAATAGTCCGTCGCTAATATTGAAAATTACAATTTATTAGCGACGGCCTAGAAAATTCCATCGTTAAAATAAAAAAAAATTAGCGACGGTTTTTATTAAGTCGTCGCAATTTTTAGCGACGATTTTTTTCCCGTCGCTAAATTAATAATTAATTTTTATTTAGCAACGAAAGATTAATTCCGTCGCTATATATAGCGACGGAATTAATCTTCTGTCGCCACGTTTAACGACGGATTATTACAATTCGTCGCTAAATAAAATTAAATTATTTTCTAATTTTGTTAGCGACGGAATATCTCTTCTATCACTATTTTTAGCGACGGTTTTTACGAACCGTCGCTAATTTTGGTCGGCAAAATTGGAGAGAATTCTTGGCGCTATTTTTAACAACGAAATTTATTTTTCACCGCAATTTATCGATGAAATTTAATTTTCGACAATATTTAGTGACGAAAAATAAAAACTGTCGCTAAATTGCGACAAAAAATAGCTTCCGTCACAATTTAGCGACAAAAAATGACTATGTCGCTAATTTTTCGTCGCTAAATTATGATTTTCTTGTAGTGCACCCCCTTCTCCATTTGGAACAACAATAGGGCAACTAATTCCTTGTACCGGACCATGGTGCTCTCTTTAGTCTCAAATTTGCCAAGCAACTGGCTTACCACCAATTGCGAGTCCGAAAAGATGACCAGGGAATCGAGTTTTACCTCAATGGCAAGCTGTAATCCAAAACACAGCCTCGTATTCAGCCACATTATTAGAGGCCAGGAACGCTATGTGAGCCATTCCTCTAATGCTTATCCGCTCGGGTCCGATTAGAACTACCCCAATGCCCGTTCCTTCAGACAATAAAGCTTCGTCAATAAACAATTTCCAAGATCGGGTGGCCGGCTCAGGTGGCGTGGCATGAAGCTCGGCAATAAAATCCGCCAGAACTTGAGCTTTCATGGCCTAGCCGGACTCATACCGAACATCTAACTCCCCCAATCGAGCTGTGCATTTCGTGAGCCTTCCAGACGCTTCCGGCCTTTGGAGCACTTTCCTGAGATTAGAATTTATTCGGACTACCACTGTATGCGCTTGGAAATAGGGCTGCAGCTTAATCGTCACAACAATCAATGAGAGGGCTAATTGCTCCAAGATAAGATAATTAAGCTCGGCACCCCTCAACACCTTGCTGACGTAGTAAATGGGGAACTGCTGACTACCCTCCTCTCTGATTCGAACCGACCCCACAGTCTCGGGAGTAACCGCAAGATATAAGTACAAGACTTCACCCAGCTGTGGCCTACTCAGCAATGGTAGTGTGCCAAGAAACTGTTTCAGCTCTTTAAAAGCTTGCTAGCACTCCGAGTTCCATTCAAAGTTCTTCAAATTTTTGAGCGCCTTGTAAAAGGGGAGACAACATTTAGCCGAACAGGAGATAAACCTACCAAGGGCTGTCAACTTGCTGTTAAGTTTCTGCACATCCCTAATGGATTTCAGAGGTTCCATCTATAGAATGGCTTGAATTTTGGCCAGATTAGCCTCTATACCCCTCTTCGAAATCATGAACCTCAAGAACTTGCCGGACTGCACTCCAAAGGCGCACTTTTTTGGGTTGAGTTTCAAACCGAACTTCCTTAGAGTCTGGAAGGTTTTCGTAAGCTCGATGGAAAGATCACGAGATGACTTTCCCTTGACGATCATGCCATCCACGTACACCTTTATGTTTCTGCCGAACTGATTAACAAACAATTTGTTCATTAATCTTTGATATATGGCGCCTGCATTTTTCAATCCGAACGGCATCACCCGGTAGCAGTATGTGGCCTGGTGAGTGATGAATGCTGTCTTTTCTTCATCATCCGGATTCATTGGGATCTGATAGTAACCAGACGAAGCATCTAGAAAGGCGTACTCGAATCCTGCCGTCGAATCAACTAGGAGGTCGATGTTCGGCAATGGATAGCTGTCCTTAGGGCAAGCCTTGTTCATGTCTGTGAAATCTACACACATTTGCCATTAGCTTTGTTCACTAAGACCACATTGGAAAGCCAGTTTGGACAAAAAAACCTCCTCAATTAACCCATTCTTGAGCAAGACATCCGTTTTTTGCGTCATTGCAATCTGCCGCTCTGAGGCATGGCTCCGTTTCTTCTGCTTGACTGGTTTGCTATTCGGTCCGATGTTCAACGAGTGGCACATGATATCAGTAAAAATCCCCTTAATGTCTGAAGGCTCCCAAGCGAACACATCTGCGTATTCTTGCTGAACTGTAACGAGTGTCCTCACTTCATCCCCTTTCTTGCTCGCCCCAATTTTTACTTTCCGACCCGGGGCTATCTCAACCTCCACTAATGAATCAACTGGCTCTGCTCTCTGCTCTTCTCCAGTGGAAACATCCAAGGAATCCAACGGCAGGGCCTGATTTGCTGCTTTCAGCATCGTGACGTACGTTATCCGGGCTACTTTCTGGCTACCTCGCAACACTGCCATACCTCCAGAAGTAGGGACCTTGAGCAACAGCTTTCGCATGGAGATGTATGCATCAACTCCCACCAATAGTGGTCTCCCAAAGATGACATTGTAGGCTAGTGGGATATCTACAACCATGAAGCAGCTGCTGTAAGCCCGAGTCACCTCATCGTCTCCAAGCTCCAAAGACAATTTTACCTATCCTTCTACTTTGATTGGCTAACCCGATATCCCGATCAGCGGCACGGACACTGGCTCTAGAATGTTGCCCGACATTTTCAAGGTCACGGTAAGGTTGACCGCACCACCCGTATCCACCAGAATACGCTGGACTATACAATCTTGAATTACATCTTCCACCACCAAAGAATCCGTGTGCGGTATTTTGACATGATCGCCATTTGAGTCGAAAACCCTCATCTCATAACCTGCCAGAGGAGGGTTGGAGTCCAGGGAGAACACCTCCTTCTCCTTCCTCTTTCGAGAATCCTCAAAGACGTTATAGTGTTTACCCCCGGCAATGACATGTATGACGCCAGCTGGCGCCCTTCTGCTGGTGCAGGCACAGTTATTTTGATGGCGTGCGGAGCGAGATCTGTCTTTAGCTTGGTCGCCTTTGACAAACTGGGCGAGCTTTCCCTTCTTAATCAAAAACTCAATCTCCCTCTTGAACTGATTGCAATCGTCTCATGACCCTTGTCCCTGTGAAACACATAATAGAGGCTCTGATACCTACCAGAACTTTCCCTCATGGGCCTGGGCCAGTTCACCTTGTCATGTTCTTTCAGCCACTTCAGAATTTGCGCCCTCGGGACACTCAACGGTGTCCACTTTTCCTCTTTCCAATCTGCGGGCCTTGACGAAACCACATAAGCCCAATACGAGCTGCCCGAAACTCGATTTTGCGCCTCACTCTTCCTCGTGCCTTGCTCCTACGTTGATCTATATAAGTCGCGGCCCATATCGTCATACAGAGAGCTGCTTCAGAGCCGTCGGGTCTCATCCATCCTTATATATTTATTAGCCCGAGACATGAGCTCCGTAAAGTCACCCGGGGGCTTCTTGCTGAGAGAGTCACTGAAGTCTTGGCACCGGATATTCTGTATCAGGGCATTATTGGCCACCTCCAGGTTCAAGTCCTGAATGTCCATTGCTATCGCATTAAACCTCTCAACATAGGCTCGCAATGTCTCACCTTTATCTTGCCGAACCAAATTAAGATCCGCAGAAACCTTAGTAGGTTGGATAGCAGCCACAAACTTGGTAATAAACATGTCGCTCAACTAGGTGAAACTTGCTATGGAGTGCTCGGACAAATTTCTGAACCATATTTGAGCTGACTCCGTTAGCGTCTGGAAAAAAATCTTGCACATAGCAACGTCATCTGTGTTATGGATGAGCATTGTATGGTGGAATTGATCAAGATGAGACCTGGGATCGGCACTACCATTATAATTAGGCAAGCTCGGCAACCGTATGTTTGGAAACGGGGAAGCCAGAATCTCCCTAACCAGCGGTGATCGAAAATTACTTTGATACTGTAGAGTATTTCTGTTCTGATACTTCTGCATCCGCTCCTCAAAAAGTTTCTCAAACTGTTTTGTTGTGAGAGTTATGGTGAAACCCGGAGCCATAGGGGGTGAAAAAGCTGGTGGAGTAAATGTGGAGGCTTGAGGAGCTAGGGGAAAGTATTGTGTGGGAGGTTGAACAGGAGGTGCCTGAGCTGTCATTGCAGTTAGTTGTGCTAGGAAAGACTGGGCTGTCTGCGGAGTGAAATTGGGAATAACTGGCTAAGAAGCAGGCTATTGAGGGTGTATCTGTTGGCCAAATAATTGGACGGCTGATTGCTGATTTTGGGTTAATAGAGGCTGAATTTGTAAGGGCAAAACTTGAGTTTGGGTGGCTGGAACTACAACAGTATTTAAATTAGGAAAAAGATTCATTGAAAATCTGTAAGACTCCATGCTCACTGTACCAAATGATGACAGTTACAAAATTCCGGCACCCCCCCTTCTAGGATACTCCGACGGTCAAGTTAGTGATGACAATCAAGTGAATAAGTGAATAAAGTGCCAAAAAAGGGTTTTTTCTTAGATCCCATACGTACTTTACTTTCTCCTTTTTATAATCTTCTATTTCCTTCATAACAGTTGCTCTCTTGATAGTATTTTATTTCTTTCATAACAGTTGCTCTCTTGATGAGCTTTTATTAAGTAACGTCTGCTTTCATGATGAGCATTTATTGAATAACGGTTGTTTTCATGATGAGTTTTTAATGAGTAACGCCTACTTTAGAAACAGAAGCCGAGCTACCCCAATTATCCGGACTGTCGAGAAGCCGAGTTTATCTTGGTGAAAAGAGTTCAGGATGTTTTGACAACCGAATTCAGAAGCATAGTTAACCCAAACTCGACAGGCGGGCGATAACCTAACTTGTTAGATGATAGCCTGGTTATCAATATGCATACAAAAAATACAGATTATAGAGTATATACATACACAGTATACACTGCATACATGTTGTTTTGTTAATAGTATACTGAATCATAATCATTTAGAAGCAGAAATTGATCCAAAGGTAGAAAAATTTTAATTATCCAAAGGTCATTATACATAATTTGTAAGGATTGCAAGTTAAAATTGTTTAAGTAATATGAGTTGAGAAGAAAATCACCAATGATCGTCCAAAGAAAATCAAGAACATCAAAATCAATATCACAAAAATCAGCATATAAATTGATGGTCATCTCAATTTATACAACTTCAATTCTCATTTCTTATTCTGTTTCTTTTTCTCCAACTCAAATCTTTGCTCGTACTTTAGAAAAATTGGTAAACTCCCTAGTTCTCCTTTGTTTTAATTTTACCATCCATAATAAAAATGCCTTCAACATTTAACAATTTGATAGCTAAAAATCAACCAAATTCATAAATCAACAATACAACCAAGAAATGACCATGGAAAGTAAAAAATGAAACTCAGCAACATTTTTACTAGAAGTTATACTGCACATACATACAAGGTATACAGTCCATTTAGGGTATCATATAGAGTATACAATGTATATATATGGGTGTACAATGTATATCCATATGAATTTAACTTGAAATCACTTTAATATATTCTTTATCCAGATATGACACTTATTGAGGGTATACAATATATATCCTTATATGTACCTTATGAATGTCACTTGAAATCACAAGCTAATAGTATTCCACCCCAAAAATATTAAGATGCAAAATATGATAGAAACGAAAAGTTGTATAAATGAAAAAGTTACAGTTCGCATTCAACTGATTTGGGCAAAAATCCTGCAATACATGCTAAAAGCCACAAAAAAATCACCAATTTATCTCTGAAGCATTATATCAAAGACTTAATGGGTAAACATTCTCCTTAATTTGACTTCTCATCAAAGAATTCAAGACAGATTCTGAAGCATTATATCAAAGAATGAAAATAGAAGAACTTACAAGACATAGAAGATCAGAATCTGGACATCCAAAGTGAAAGATAAGGCGCGAGAGAGAGAGGGTAAGAAAGAGAGAAGAAAAGTGTGGCAAGGGATTGTAAAAAGATGATTTCTGAGCGAGTAAGATGTGATTGATGACACAGCAATGAAGAAGAAGAAATGTTTTATGAGAGAGGTTGATGAGAAATGCGGTATTTTTTGATATATCAAGACCTATAAAATTAAAAAAGGTGCATTTTTGAACTGTAAAAATGCATATACGAAAAAAAAAAAAAAAAATAAAGTACATAACCTTTTAGAAAACACAATAGAAAAAGAGGATGAATGGGTACTGTAATTTTCTCTTTCAAATAATAGCAAAAAAGCAATCGGATCAACCCGTGATCCACTTACGAATTAATCCGTTTATATCCAAACCCGTTTCAATCCAATTCATTTTCATCCTACCCTTTTATCAAATCTAATTTAATATTATGTTATTAATTTTTTTTAAAAATATTATAATTTCTTTTAATTATTCGACATAAAATTCTTTCCAACATAATCAGTATTCTATCTCATTTCATTCCTTAAAAATAGTTAATTTTGAATTTTTGATTGCAGAGTAATTGACATTAGACAGCAAGCACTTAATTCAGATCACAAATTTGGATGTGGGTGGAAGATTGCCTAATCCGTCGACTTAAAAAGCTTTCTATCATGAAGTCAATAATGGAGCCGCTGAATTTAATATAAATTAGAAGACACGCACATTGCAATTGGTACTCTTTACATTGCTCATCTCATTCATGGCAGCCTCACTGTTCTTCCACCTCATTTCCATGCTTTTATTTTCCGGTGAATTTCTTGCTATTGCTGTTGAAAATGAAGTAGCAGTAGCAGAAGCAGATGCCTTACTGCAATGGAAAGCTAATCTTGATAATCAAAGCCAATCTTTCCTGTCTTCTTGGACTTCAGGCAGACCTTGCAATTGGTACGGTATTCACTGCAACAGAGCTGGAACCGTCACTAATATAAGCCTTCAAGATTCTGGTCTCTCAGGTACTCTTCAAAGTTTCAGCTTCTCTTCATTTCCTAATCTTGTTCATTTTAATCTTAGTAACAACTCAATCTATGGCACCATTCCTTCTTATATTGCCAATCTATCCAACCTCAATATTCTTGACTTGTCTTTCACTAATATCTCTGGTTCTATTCCTGACGAAATTGGAACCTTAACCTCTCTCACTTATGTTGATTTATCATACAATTTTCTTCACGGTTCTATTCCAACTTCTATTGCAAATTTGACACAGTTGCCCGTTCTTTACATTCATATGACCCAGCTCTCCGGTCAGATATCTTCAGAAGTTGGAATGTTGAAATCTCTTACTGATCTTGATCTGTCTGGAAATAGTTTCACTGGTAAAATCCCAACTTTCATTGGAAACCTTACAAAACTAAGGAACCTTTACCTTAATGACAACCAACTTTCTGGTTCCATACCTGAAGAGATTGGAATGTTGACATCTCTTGTTAAACTTGCTTTATCACGGAATAACCTCACTGGTCCAATCCCAGCTTCTATAGGAAATTTGAAGTCCTTAACTTCTCTTTATCTTACTGGCAATCAGCTTTCCAATTCAATACCTCGAGAAATCGGGTTTTTGACAGAGCTAAGTGCGCTATTTCTTGAAAACAATCAGTTTTCTGGACCTCTCCCTGTAGAAATGAACAACATCACTCTTCTACAAGTTTTTATCATATATTCTAACAGATTCACTGGTCATTTACCGGACAATATATGTGATGGTGGTCGCCTTATAGGTTTTGCTGTTAATGGAAATAATTTCACTGGTCCTGTCCCCAAAAGCCTGAAAAACTGTAGCAGCTTGATCAGAGTCCGTCTTGAAGAAAACCAACTCACAGGAAATATATCTGAAGATTTTGGGATATATCCACGGTTGAGCTATTTGGATTTAAGTGATAACAAATTCTATGGAGAGCTTTCATGGAAATGGGAAAATTTTTCTACTTTGTCAACCTTGAAAATTTCAAAGAATAATATCTCTGGCACAATCCCTGCTGCAATTGGAAATGCTTCTCAATTGCATTTGCTCGATCTCTCATCGAATCAACTTGTAGGAAAGATTCCAAAAGAATTGGGGAAGTTAACATTGTTTGAGCTTTATCTTGAAGATAACAACCTTTCAGGAATCATTCCTGCAGAAATAGGCATGTTATCTCAGCTGGCAACACTAAACATGGCAGCGAACAATCTAGATGGATCGATTCCCACACAACTTGGAGACTGCTCAAAACTATTGTTCTTGAATATAAGCAAGAATAGATTTGCAGACAATATTCCTTTAGAGGTCAGCAAATTGGACTCTCTTCAAAGTCTTGATCTCAGTTACAATTCGTTAACTGGTGAGATACCACAGCAGCTTGGAGGATTGCTAAGGTTGGAGACACTGAACCTTTCCCACAATTTGCTGTCAGGTTCCATCCCAACTTCTTTTGGTCATCTGTTGGGCTTGACTGAGGTGGATATATCCTACAATGAGTTGCAAGGCCAAATTCCCAACATTAAAGCCTTTCGTGAGGCTCCATTTGAAGCACTTCGAAATAACACAAACCTGTGTGGCAATAACACTAAACTAAAGGCATGTGTTTCTCCTGGAATCAATCAGGGCACCAGGAAAACGGAGAATAAAGTGAAATATTATGTTATTCTGATTCCTGTCTTGGGTGCTCTGATTCTAATCATTTTCTTGGTTGGAGGTTTCTTAATCGCCCGCCAAATGATTAACAGAAACAAGAAGCCTTGTTTAGAGGAAGGGGAGACTGATTCCAAAACTGTTTATGCAGTATGGAGCAATGATAAGGATATCATTTATGAAAACATTATTGAGGCTACAGAGGATTTCAACTCCAAGTATTGCATTGGGGTAGGAGGGTATGGAATTGTGTACAAAGCTGTATTACCAACAGGTCGAGTTGTTGCTGTGAAGAAACTTCACCAGTCACAAAGTGAAGGAGTGGCTGATTTGAAAGCATTTGCAAGTGAGATTGATGTGCTGATGAACATTCGACATAGAAACATTGTCAAGTTACATGGTTTCTGTTCACATCCGAAACATTCTTTTTTGGTTTATGAATTTGTAAAGCGTGGAAGTTTGAGAAATATTTTAAACAATCCAGAAGAGGCAATGGAGTTGGGTTGGTTCAAGAGGCTGAATGTTGTTAAAGGAATAGCTAATGCAGTGGCCTACATGCATCATGACTGCTCTCCTCCGATCATTCATCGGGACATTTCCACCAATAATGTTCTATTGGATTCAGAATTTGAGGCTCATATCTCTGATTTTGGCACAGCTAGACTGTTAATGCCTGATTCATCAAATTGGACCTCATTCGCAGGCACATTTGGATACACAGCACCAGGTACATAGACCATACATGGAATTTTTCTTAATTATTTTCTCCATTGACTTTGGTTCTGATAGTTTCTTGCAACCATATTTTTGCAGAGCTAGCTTACACAATGGCTGTCAATGAAAAATGTGATGTCTTCAGCTTTGGTGTGTTGACACTTGAAATACTAATGGGAAGGCATCCGGGTGATTTAATTTCATCTCTTTCGTCGTCATCTTCATTTTTGAATTCAAATGATCAGCAAATGCTATTTAAGGATGTGATCGATCAATGCCTCCAAACTCCGCAGAATAAAGTAGCTGAAGGAGTTGTATGTGCTGCAAAACTCGCACTTGCATGTTTGAGTGAGAATCCTCAATCTCGTCCAACCATGAGGCAACTTTCTTCACATCTAGCGGCTCAATGGCATCCATTGACAAAGCCCTTCTCTGCAATAACATTAGGAGAAATTTTTGTTTAGCAAAATGTTGTATAAGCCTCCATCTTTTCCTCTTAATGTTTGTACTTAATGTAACATACTAATGTTATCGGCATTTTCTTTATTGTAATTTGTTTCCAACTGAAGAGCAGTAGTTTTATATAATGTCTCTGACAAAGCTAACAAATAGAATATATATATAAGTGGTTTCTTGGAAGTTTCTGAAATTGAAAGTACTCCATGTATGGTTATCATGGTATCAAGTTCCTGTACAAATGGAATATAGAAAATCTTATAATCAGTTTCTTGAAATATAAAGAATAGCTATACAGATCCCATATTACAAGTTGGATATCCCATATTACAAGTTGGATATCCCATATTACTAGTGTTTTTAAGGCACAAGGGATTAGCTCATAATGAGCAGATACTGAAAAAATCTTTTATAGCTCTCTGTTTTCACCTTCTTAAGCTTTCTGTTTTCATTTTCTACCACTATAATTTATCTCAGAGGTTTTAGAGGATTTGGCAATGAAGCATTGCAGACTCTTCCAGGGAATTTGTGCGTGATTTGGTCAGAAAAAATAATAAAAGGATTATATATATATATATGTAATATCAGATGTAAAACTCCCCTATTGTAGTAGGTCAGAATTAAAATATTCCCATTAGAAGACATTTCAATAGTGATCAAATGAAGCTTCTTTCTTATTGTCAAACTCAGCAGTTTGACGCAAATGAACCAGTGGACCTATAACATTAGCCTCTTCATAGCCTGTGAAGTTCCTTGTACACTCATTTTTCAACTGTCAGCTTTTTTTGACCCTTTTAAATAGAAAAATCAGTGTTAAAATGTGTTGATCAATGACCAATCATAGATTAAGACAATTTCACTAATTTCAAGTTTTAGATTTTAAAATTCACATTGAGTTTTCTAAGATCATGATAGTTTTTATATTGTTTTGTGTCCTTTTCTTTGTTTATGGCCTACCACCATATATGAAATTCAAAAAGAAAATATAATCATTTGACTTTAAACGTGTAATTTATTAGTATTGCAACCACAAAATCAACTAAGGATTCTAAAGAAGTAGCACAATATTTCTCTTCTCCCCTAATGCCAGGTGCCTCACATTCTTCTATGGTTTGTTTCATAATCTGAGCTTCTTTTGATTGGGATTTTATTGAAGTGTAATTTAGAATTTCTGGTAACTTGGAGGTCATAAAGGGTATAGATTTGGCAGCTTTATTTGGCAAGAAATTGGAGCCATTGGATGACTTAGTGAAAATTAGAGTCATCCTTTCATAAGGACGAAGATGGTCACGTAAGAAATATATTGTAGTTGTATTATATATATAATTTTCAGCTAATGCTTTTGATAATTCAGATCAGTATCCAAGTCCATATGTCTTCCTTGCTGCAATAAGCTCATCTCCAAAACCACTACTTATTGTTGTATCTGTTTATATTGCCAATTAAGAACATAATGAATCCAAACAAAAAAAAAATAAAAATAAAAAATATTCATAGACAAAAGTACATGGGTATGCCAGCGTGGTGGCATGCAAGGCTGGGCAACGTGTATAGAAGGTGTTTGATAAAATACCTAAAAGAAATTCTATTAGTTTGACATTAAATGGTTTAGAGGAAAGAAAATAATCAGGCTATATATTTACCATTTGCCACGCAAAATAAATGACAGAAAGAATAAAAAAATTAACTAACCATTCTTTAGAAGTTCAAGTAAAGGTTTCGTCAATGGAGTGTTTGGTAACATGGATTTCCAATACACTTCTGCAAGTAGTGAAGCATCGCTTCCTCTTAGAAAAAACTGCAAGAAGGTTGATGATGAAATTAGTAATGTTAACTTACTTAATCACATAAACTCATAAAAAAGAAAATTAACAAAGGTTTTGATTCTCACGCATAGCAAAGCAAGGACGGGAAGCAAACTGAACTTCATTTTGAACTCTATTACAAACCCGTTAAAATGTGGAGCATCTAACCAAACATTTATGCTCACAAAAACCATAAACTATATATTATTATATTATATAAAATCACAGTCTACAAGTGTACCAAATGACAAAGAAATCGGCACTTGCGCGTCCACCTCTTTAAATAATATATTTCTTTTCACTATGTTTTAATAATTTTTTTAAACCACATATTGGATGATTCAAGTTTTGATACCTATTTTTCTTAAATAAAATTTATAGTGAACAGATTTAGTTCGCAATAATAATATCAATAACTATACTAAGAAAATAAATTATGTTTTTAATATTTTTACCCGATATGGATTGCATTTAGGTTAATATTATATGGGTTTGGGTCTAAAAAAAAAAATTATAGGGCTCGAATGTCGAGTATTAATTGAATGCGTAGTGTGTGGAGCACCCGCATATTAAGTACGCACCCACTCATTATGTGGTACATTCACAAATTAAGTACGATCCAACTCATTTCTTAAAATAAGTGTCCGACGACTTAGACTAATTGTTGATTCATAAAATAGAAAACTAACTATAAAATCTTAGCATAGTTAATTCAAAATTATGCACCAAATATAATCTTGAAATATAATAAATAAATAATCAAAAGAAAAACACTGAAAAAAGTCATTCAATTAATCAACTTGGCTGAACTTTGGAAAATTTCTATAACATATATGAACTAATCTAATAGATGAAGTGGATAGGTAGGAAGTCAGCCTAAGAAAACATGGTTTTATTAAACAATACAATCTAGATTGTCCTTAGGGTATCTTTTGATTTTAAGATAATCATATGTAATTGCTCCAAAAAATAAACAATCATATATGAGAATATTGAATTAAAAAACAACATGAAAATCAACCTTTGCGTGCATGTCGGAGCATTGCTCGTGGACTAGATTACCAAACATCGATCCATGACTTTTAAACTCAAATAATAATAATAATAATAATAATATAGAATTTTAAACTTAAACCATTGTGTAATAGTAGACCAGTCAAATGGAACTGATCAAGTCGGATAAATTTCAATTCATTTTTAGATTATCGGGTCAATCCATCTTTTTTTTTTAAAGTATCATACCGATTAATTAATTTTCAACTTATTGAATCAACTTTTAATATCATGTTTTTTTTTTAAATATCAATATATTTCAAATACTTATAAATTTTAATAATAATTTATACAAATTTCCAAAAAAATAATTTTATTAAAAGAATATTATGAATATTTATTAGAAAAAGACTTAATTAAAATATCATTTTATATTAACTAATTTGTCCAAATACATCTAATAATAAAAATAATTTATTTTATGTATGTATGTGTGTGTGTGTGTGTATATATATATATATATATATATATATATATATATATATATATATATATATATATATATATATATATATATATATATATATATATATATATATATATATATATATATATATATATAATTCACAACCAAAATCAACATTTTTACACGTTATCACCGGAAGAAAGCAATGAACAGTCCTTCCTCCACCCCTATTGACCCTGCTGTCTTCCCTTCTCTTCAGGTCCATTATCAGCCCCATAATCCACTGAGGGGTCCTTCGTTGATCTCCAAAAGGCGGCTTGATGGAAGGTTCAGAGCAGTTCCCTTGGAAAAGGTTGAGTCTCCAAAAAATGAACTCAAAATGTATAGACCGTTTATAAACAACCTACCTCTCGGTTGGCCTGGCTTCGACCTCAGGAAAATCTTCTCTTGGTTTGGTGAAGTGGGCAATGTGTTTATATCAAAAAGGCTGAGTGTTAAAGACACCAGATATGGCTTTGTCAATCTTTCAACTTCAAGAAATATAGATTCAATTATCAAGAAAGTGGATGGATCTTGGCTCAGTAAGCACCAAGTTCAGGTGAATCTTGCTCGTCAAAACCTTAAAAATCCTGGACGCCGGGAAGAGTTTAATGTCATGCCAAGGATTATTAAAAATCCAAGCAAGAGAGATGATCAGTCTTACGCTAAGGTTGTAGCATCCAACTTGACCAGTGTAGATGGTAAAAGAAATGATACATACAGAAACATGATTCCGGGCTCTGTCAACTTTAGCTATACTGTGGGGGATGAGGAGAAAGATTGGTTAAGTAGAAGCTTGGTTGGTTGGCTCCACCAGGCACAAAACATAATTAATATTCAAGACATATTGCTTGCTCAAGGCTACTTTAACTGTGATTGCAGACCGATGGGGGGTAACATGGTGCTTCTTACTTTTCCCTCACGAAAAGATAGAGATGACATGCTTGAGGCTGGTCTGGATTGGTTAGGGGAGTGGTTTGAAATGGTAAAACCTTGGGAGCCAAAAGACTTTTGCAGGAAAAGATTTACATGGGTTCTCTGTGCATGGAATCCTGCATTTTTCTCCAAAACTACTGCATTATTCGGGAACTTCATATGTTTAGATGACAACACCAAGAGGAAGACTAATCTAGATGTAGCCAGATTTTTAATTGCTACCTCCCACTCAACTGTGATTAATGAGGTCTTAAAAGTGAGAATTGAAGGCATTGTCTATCCATTTAGAATCACGGAAGAACCTTCCTCCTTTTGCCCATCTCTGTTCAAGAAAAGCCATGTTGCACTAGCTAATTCACTCGATCGTAGGATCATCCGGCAATCGGAACCTGAGTCCGGTGAAGATTCCTTTTCCTGAAGAGCAATAAGTCTTCCTCCCTGAAGAGCAATAAGTCCACCTCGAAATGCGTGAGCTTTCACTCTCTAGCGGCGCCCATAACCCGAGATAATGATAGTGCTGCAGGAATGAAAGAATTAAGGAGATCTGAATAGTCCCTCTTCTCCCAATCTAAAATGCTGCATTACGGGAAATCCAGATTCTTCTTCGAAACTCTCGTCAAGTCGGCCGGGCCCTAGTACACCCATGAAGCCCAACGATGTTGAGCCCAGTATGGATACGCTGAATGGATTGGATCTTGTTCCTATTGTGGACGGTAACTCTCCTTCGGATGACAATAATTGGCCCAATTTAAATGAAGTAGTAGTTCAAATCCCTAATAATCGGAAAAACAGGCCTGGTTTGAAAGGTAAGGGAAAAAACATCAAAACCAAAAGCGTTAGATCCTTCTTTGCTTTACATTCAATCAAATCTTCCCATCAATCTCCCAGCCTGACCAAGAGTAGAAGGAAAAAGTCAAAGAAGAATAACCCGCTAGACCCCGCTCCTACCGTTCCTAACTCGGAAGAAAGAAGTGCTTCAGGTGAAATTGCAGACTTATCAATTTCAGATGGGTGCATAAGAAATGTCAACAACAGAATAGATAAGGAGATAGATATGGATTTAATTTCGCCATCATTAAAGGCCTTGAATGTAATGGCCCAAAATAGTTACTTTTGTGAATAGTGATTTTCGGGCCGTGAATAGTGATACCGGGGTGAATAGTGCCATCCGGGGGCGAAAAATATTTTATTTGACCATCCAAAAATATTAATTATGGTAAGTCCAGTGGTAAAATTTGGAGTGAAAATGAGCTTAAATAGGCCTCTAAAAGTTAAAAATAAGAAAAACTTTAGACCGTATTTAAGGACCCCGATTTGACCAAAATTTGATTGAACCTCTAAAAGTAGTAAATAACCTCCAAAAATTATTTTGACAATATGGATAAACTTAGAATAATATTTAAAAATTTTTAGTAAAGAAAAATTAATTTTACGGTAACACTAAAAATTGCCGTATCAGACTGGTTAGAGCAAGCCAGTCCCGAAAATGGATTCCGATTGGACTGAAATTTTTTGTGAAGACTTAATTAATTATTTGGGGAATTTTGGAACTAGTATGGAGTAGATTGGAGTTTGGAAAGGAGGAGAATTTATTTTAGTTTGATTAATGGGCTATTAAATCAAAGTGGGCTTAGAATTAAAGTGGTTGGACCAGCCCAGCCCAAAATTGAGGGTATAAAAGGGCTGAAAAATCAGAATTCTGAAGAGAACTCCAGAATTTTTCAGCCCTCTCCAGCCCCTCATCTTGGCCAAACCTAACTCCCTCACTTTCTCTCAAAATTCTTCATTTTCTCCTCTAATTTTCTACTCAATTCAAGCCTCCCTAATAAAATTCAGCCCCTCTCTAACACTATTACAGCCTCTAATATCTAATTGAGTGAAGAATTTGGGAATTTCCAAGGGGTTCACGTTTAGAGTTTGAAGTGAGGAAATAAAGAAGGTGAAGGTACTTCAAGAGGTTTAAGGCAAAGGAAAGGGAGATTAAGGAGTAAAGAAAATGAATCTAAGGTTAGTGGATACAATATCCGATCCTTTCCATTTATTTTGTATGTTTTTAGCTTATATTTATATGGTGTGTGAGTGATTTATGCATGTTAATTGAAATAAACTTAATAGACATGTTTATGGAAGCTAAATATAAGATTTGGAATGATTAAAGTGGAGAAAAATAAATTGTATACTCAATCTACTATGTTGGCCGAGTAGAATACCTTGAGTATATTAAGGTATACATGATATTTTAGGTGAATTAATGGTATATTCATAATTAATTATATGTAATATAACTAAATTAATAATTAAAGAAATGAAAAATAATATTTAGAGGAATGACACAATGTTGGCCGAATAGATTGATGAGATTAGATTGAATATATGTATGATATAAAGGTAATTAAAGTGTATTCTTAGGCTAAATGAAATGAAATATAAGTAAATAAGAAAAGAAAGAATGAAAAAATAAAAAATAAGAAGAGAAAGATTAATTGAGCCAAATGGATTTCTAAAGATAACTTAAGAAAAATTGATGATTTAATGCAAATTAAGTGTAAATATATATTAATTTAAATATATTATAATCAAATGAATGATAATTGAGTGAAAAAGAAAAATAGAATATAAAGTACAAGTGTAGGTCGAATAGTAACTTTAGTGTTATTTTAGTATAAAATGGAAAATCGTTAAATATTTTGATATAAAATGAATATATAATGTAAAATGAGGGTATGTTAATTTATTTGGAATTAATTGAACAAAAATGAATATTTTAGAATATAATAAAATATTATGTTGATAATTGAAACTATGATTTTTGTGGTATTTCAATGAAAATATGTCATAGAATGAATATTTAATAGAATTTGAGTATATTATAATGTATTTGGAATTAATTGAATATATTGGAATATAATGATATACTATGTTTATGATGGAAATAATACTATGTATGGTAAGTTATGAAATCATGACATGAATGGCATAAGAATTAATTAATAATGAAGTGAGGATGCATTGGTGGTAAAAGAATGAATTACATGTTAATGGAAAGTGTTGGTTAAATGGAATGTTTTGTTAATTAATAGTATAATTTATTTTAAGTGATTGTTATAATGGAAATTAAAGTGAATGAATGATTTAATTGCCCTTAGTAGTGGTCTGGTAGTTAATCTAGTTCAGGATATAATTGGCTAGTCATAGGTATTCCACACCGCGATACGAGTCATGGCGACTCGTTTAAGTAGGCCAATGACTGAAATAAAATGGAACGTGAAATGAAATGTATGGGTGATTCCTCGAAATCACTCTAAAATATATGTAGTGGATCTGTGGAGTTCACGTCCTGTGTAAATAATTAATAATATTGAGGAATTAAATGCTAAAAAGAGGAAAAGTGTAAATTTAATAATTAATAAGGTTAATAAGAGAGAATAAAAAAAATGAATTGGTAAAGTAAATAATTTGATAATAGTATAGGGTCTAAAGCGTAAAATGGCACAAAAATAGTATTTAAGGATTAAATAATAAATTGTATGTCAAAATAATAGAAAATGAATTTAAATGAGTGAATGAATATTAATAAAGGAATATAGAGTAAAGAAAGACTAAAATGTAAAGATTTTAAGGTAATAGGGGCAAAATAGTAATTATATAAAAGAATGAATTAAAAAGGAAAATATAAAGTTATATGTGTTTGAATATTAAATTAAGTAAAAATATTAATGAATTAAGGACAAAAAGGTAAATTGATACCAAAATGACATTTAGTGATTAAATGGGAATTTTACATATAAGAAATGGAATTAATGTGAAAAGTAAGAAATAAATAATCTTAATGGTATGCTTGTAAATATATGGTAATTGAAGGGTAAGATTGTAATTAAAAAGAACTTAAGAGTAAATTAGCATTAAAATAATATTGTAAGGACTAATTAGTAATTTGCATGCTAGATAATGAAATAAAGGAAATAATAAAGTTATTTAATGGTATGATTATAAATAAGTGGTAAGAAAAGGATAATATGGTAATTTAATGAAAAGATAGAGGTTAAACAGTAAATTGATGATGATAATATAATTTAAGGGGTTAAAATATATTTGACAAGTATTATAAATATCAATTGAATAAATGAGTGAAGATGGAGAAATTAAGGACATAAACATAATAATAATAATAATAATAATAATAATAATAATAATAATAATAATAGTAGTAGTAGTAGTAGTAGTAGTAGTAGTAGTAGTAGTAGTAGTACTAGTAGTAACAGAAATAGAAATATTAATAAGCCATGTAAAAGAAAATAGAAGAGAAATTTAAAATGTATTTAATAATAAATTCATCATTATAGATTTGATGATAACTTACATGCCAAAAATCAGACTGAGAATGAAAACTAATAAAATAACGATAAGGTGTTAATAAAAGGATGGAAATTGGAATATTAATATAATAGAAGAATTTAAAATGTAAATTGATTGTATTAATGCTAATAAAAGAAATAGAAAAGATAGAATGAATAAATATGTAATAATTAATTCAATGAATGGTAATACTGTAACTGTAATAAAAGTCTAGAGATTAAACTGTAAAAGAAAAACACAAAAATGTAAATAGAAACATTAAGTATAATTTATAGGTAAAATAAATATTAAATTTATGATGAAAGGTAATTGAGGAAATTAATGGTCTAAAAATGATAAAAACAATATTAGTATTAATATCTACGTTACGGTAAATATTTATGAAAATGTTAATATTAGCAATAAATGATAATAATAGTAATTATTTATATAATATTGCAAATTATAGTACTGTTAAATGTAAGAAAAATAATGATAATGTTAGTTATTTAATGTGACGCAGATAACCTATTTGATATAAGTAATTATACATATAGAGTAATAAATAATCATATAAATGGTAGCATTAATAATGATAATAGTAGTAATAGAGTAAATGGTAACAATAATGCAAATTGAATTTTAATTGCATACTGGATCAAATTAAGTAACTTAACAGAAATAATAGTACCAATGTTAATAGTAATAGAAAATATTGGTAATAATGATTGAAAATGAATTAATTAAAAATGAGGGAAATGAGCATAGGAACAGAGAAAATGGACAGGCACGTGAATAGTAATTGTGAAAGGAAATATTGTAAGTAAATAAATAATCATAATAATAATATAAGAGTATAGATAATAATAATGATTGTTCCGTAAATAAAATGATAAAACAAATTCTATATCAATAATTATAATTAACTAATGAATATAGATGTATGAAGAATATAATCAATAAAAAGTAAATAAAATATGACATAATTGACAGTGATAAAAAGGAAAATGAAATAATGAAATTTGTTAGAAATTATACAAGTGAAATGATTAAGGAAATTAAAGTAATGGAAATAGTAATCTAAGGATGAATAATGAACAAATGTTACAAGTAAGTAAGTTACAAAGTTAATCTATATTTAAAATGAAAATGTTTAAATAAAGATGTAAAGGTAAAAACAGAAAAAGAAATGACAACTGAATAATTATAATGTTAACTGTCGTAATAACGATA
This sequence comes from Excoecaria cochinchinensis, assembly GCA_947683425.1. Taxonomy (NCBI): domain Eukaryota; kingdom Viridiplantae; phylum Streptophyta; class Magnoliopsida; order Malpighiales; family Euphorbiaceae; genus Excoecaria; species Excoecaria cochinchinensis. The sequence continues at coordinate 2,167,836 of CANTUQ010000069.1, forward strand.
ACAATAATAAAAGTATTTATGATAGTTAAAATTGTAATAATAATAGTAAAAAGGTAAGAAACTGAAGTAAATATAGACAATTATGGATATAAACTAAAATGGTTAAAAAGTAATCTGAAGTGTGTATGCATGGATGTGTGACCTTAGATGGAAAGTTTAGGATATGTATCCACCACTGGGCATTTTAATGCTCAGCACGTAGTCTTGTCACTGCATGCAGGTTGTGAGAAGTAGGAACCTTGAAGTGGCCGACATATGAATGTTGACTGGAAAGAATTAGCAAGTGGCGAAAATAATAACATAGACATGGCATGTATATGGTCATAGTGGATGGTATGGATTTATATTTTGTGTAAGATAAATATGAGATTGTAATAGAGCGATATATTAACGGTTGTATTATTAATGATTGTTTTATTGTATCATTGGATGTTTAAATGCGAAAAATTTTTACTGAACTGTGTACTGTAACATATCATGGTGACATTAGTACAACAGAACAGTTGAGACATCTGGTTACCGTACGTATAAGTATAGTGTTATAAGAGTGTTACATTGAAGGTGTTAGAGGTGGCTGACATGCTGGGAGTGATTGTTCTAGAAACCAGGGAGGCTCTACTGGATTCTTTAATTAGGCTCGAGGAGGAGGAGAGGCTTAACTGGGAAAAGCAGCAGTAAGCTTGCTTTGACCAGAGGGTACACTGCGGTCAGTAACTGGGCTGTTTTATTTTTTTTTCTTATTATGATTTTTCTATCATGGAATGTTAGAGGGCTGAATTCAGTAGTTAAAAAGAGGTTGGTTTTCTCACATATTAAAAAACAAAAAATAGACATGGCTCTTCTCCAAGAAACTAAAATGCAGGGTACTCTAACCAAAGATATTACACCTCTTTGGGGTAAGAAAGCTTTTGACTGGGTTTCTATGGATGCAATTGGCAATATTGGTGGAATATTAATATCGTGGTCCTCCATCTTTTTTCAAAAATCTCTGGTGAATTCGGGTCAGGGTTGGATTGTTGTTAATGGGTTGCTGAAAGACCTGAATATGCAGTGCTGTATAATCTCGATCTATGCACCAGTGAATTCATACGAGTAGGATGTATTGTGGTCAGAATTGGAACAGGTGATTGATAATGAGACACCATTCCTTTTGGGTGGAGACTTTAACGCTGCTCTTAGCAGTGAGGACAGATGGAAGGGCAATCTAAATTCTAAAGACAAGAACTTCCAAGACTTTGTCCACAGAATGGGGCTTATTGATCTTCCCCTTCATGGGAGGAAATTCACTTGGAGTAACTCCACCAGCTGTAGTAGAATTGATCGCTTCTTAGTTAATAAAAAATGGCTTCTACTCGTCAAAGAGCCATCCCAAACTTCTCTCTCCAGGAGCGTTTCTGATCACTACCTTCTGCTATTAACTTGTTCTAGTGTGAACTGGGGTCCTAGGCCGTTTAAATTCCTAAATGCATGGTTGCAAGATTCTAAATTTCTGGATAAAGTTCGAACTTGGTGGTCTGAAATCAACTCTTCTCATTTGAACAATCCTCATTTGAAATTAAGCTGCTCAAGAAGCGCTTAATCGACTAGAACAGATTGTCCTTTGGAGATGTCGATCTAGCCATTATAGGGCTAATGAAGGAAATTGATGATTTAGATCAGGATCTTGAATGTGATGACCTACATGAAGCCATTAGGAAATTTGTGTTTTCCAAAAGAACTTCTTTGGTTAATCTATTATGGGGCAAATTGAAAGCTAGATAAACTATATGGAGGCAAAAATCCAAAATTAAATGGTTCAAAGAAGGAGACCGAAACACCAGGTTTTTTCACCTCTTTGCCACCATTAGGGGCTGCCAAAACCTTATTGTGAGATTGGAAAATGAAGCTGGTCCAGTTACTAATCCTCAAGACATAAAAAATGAAGTCTATACTTTTTTCAAAGACCTATACATAGAAAATAATACCATCAGACCTCACTTTCCAGCAAATTATTTCAAGAAGCTCTCAAATTCAACAACTGGTTATCTGGAAAAACCTGCCTCTATGGAGGAAGTCAAAGCCACAGTTTGGAGCTGTGATAGTTCTAAGGCGCCTGGACAAGATGGCTTCAATTTTACCTTTATTAAGGCAACCTGGGACACAATTGGAATGGATATTTTTGATATGGTTAAAAAATTCTTTTCTGATGGATCTCTACCTCACGGAACCTCTTCTTCTTTCATTGCTCTAATTCCCAAAATTGAGGGAGCAGTGCATCTCAAAGATTTTCGACCAATTAGCTTGGTGGGCTGTCTTTACAAAATTATTGCTAAATTACTAGCCAACAGGCTAAAAAATGTTCTGAGAAATGTAATATCTGAGGAGCAGTGTGCCTTTATGATAGGTAGGCAGATTCTTGATGGAGTTCTCGTGGCAAATGAAATCATCCACTCTATGAAAACTCTCAATAGAGGTGGTATCTTGTTTAAGGTAGACTTTCATAAAGCCTTTGACTCTGTAAACTGGAATTATCTGGATTCTGTAATGGAGCTTATGAATTTTGGAGCCAAATGGAGATCCTGGATTAAAAGCTGTATCAGTTCAGCAAAGGTATCTGTTCTAGTTAATGGATCACCTACTCCGAAAATTCAACTCTCTCGTGCGTTGAGGCAAGGAGATCCCTTGTCACCATTCCTTTTCCTAATTGCTGCTGAAGGTCTGTCTGCACTTATTAATAGGGACGTTGAAGTTAATTTGTTTGTGGGAATTAAGTTTCTTCCTAAAGACTCATATGCCCTAAATATAACCCATATCCAATATGCGGATGATACGTTGGTTTTCCTTGATCCCGGTCTGGATAACATTCTACATATGAAAAGAATTCTCAAAGTCTTTGCTATCATCTCTGGCCTCTCCATTAATTTTCACAAAAGCTTCTTAATAGGTGTGAATGTGGATCTTGGATGGTTGTCTGAATGTGCTAAGTTGGCAAGATGCAAAATTCAGCAGCTGCCTTTCTCTTATCTTGGGCTTCCCCTTGGTGCTAACCCAAGGAAAAAAGACACCTGGAAGCCGGTTATCACCAAGTAAGGCAATTTGGTAAAATCTGATTTTCAAGAAATATAAGATTAAAATATGTCTTATCCCATCAATCGTCTCCAACTCTAAAGCCTCGATAATTTGGAAAGACATTTATCGGATCAGATCTGCTGCTCAGCAATTGATGTGGGGAATAGCTCATCGTGTCTCTTCTGGTATGACAGGTGGATCATTGAAGTTCCGCTTAAAGATAAGTTAGCTCGATTGTTCAAAATATCAATGTTGAAAGATGCTTTAGTTAAAGACTGTGGCTATTGGTCTAGAGGTACATGGTATTGGAATCTCAAATGGAGGCGCAATCTCTTGGCCTGGGAGCTTGCCTTGCTTAATGAATTAATGACCACTCTGAACGCTTACTCATTCTCTTTGGGTCAATCAGATAGGAAAGTCTGGATTCACGACTCTCATGGGAGATTCACAGTTAGTTCAGCAAGCCTGTTGTTATTTAAATCTTCCCATGAGACTGTCAATTTGAAGCACTTCTCTTAGATCTTGTGGAAGAATTTGGCACCACCTAAAGTCAAACTTTTCTTTTGGATGTGCTTAATGGAGATTATCAGCACTAAAGCTTTTCTTGTGCGTCGAAGAATCTTAAATCCTCAGGATTCTCTATGTCCTATATGCAAGAAATCTTCGGAGGATTCTAATCATCTGCTTGTTACCTGTGACATCTCATCCAGGTTATGGTATAAGCTTTGTAATTGGTGGGGGCGGGCCTTTTGTATACCCGAAACCTTCAAAGCCTTTGTTGAGCAATGGCGCGGCTTGGTTACTGGTAGTATGATGCTCAAGGTATGGAGTATTATCCTCTTATCCGGGATTTGGACCATTTGGCTGGAAAGGAATGCAATTATTTTCTCTAGGAAATCACTAAATCCAGGCGTCCTATTTTATCTTTGTTTGGCTCGGTCTTCTTTTTGGCTTAAAGCTCATGACGATCTGAATGCTTTGAGGGGCCAGAATTTGCTTTTAGCAGCTGAGGGAATTAAAGAGCTTCGGCATTCCTTTAAGCCCAAACCCAGAGTCTTCTGGTTGCCACCCGCTCCACACACTCTAAAATGGAATACTGATGGTTCATCCTTTGGCAATCCTAGACCATCTGGTATTGGTGGAGTTTTAAGGGACTCTTCTAGTCTTATTATTTGTTTATTCTCATCTAATGTTGATGTGTCTAATGCAGTAGTTGCTGAAATTCTGGCTGTTCGTAAGGCCCTACAAGTCTTAGTTGACTTCATTGTTAGTCATAATTATGATGTATGCTTTGAAGTAGATTCTTCGTCGGTTGTTTCTTGGTTGCAATCCTCAAATGATTATAGGCCATAAAAACTTGGCTACATCTTGAATGATATCAAAAATCTGGTGTCCAAAATAAATAAAGTCTCTTTTGTGCATAAAAAAAGAGAGAACAATCATTTTGTTGATGCTCTAGCAAAACAAGGTGTCTCTAGAATGGAGGATTTTTTGGCATAGTTATAGTCATCTACTGGTAGCTATTGGAGAAGATCTTCGCCTTCTTTGCTGGGGGGTGCTGCTAAACTCGTGATTGAGTGTCATGTCTTCGTTATGCTATTTGGCAACTGCCTCTCTCAGTTTTGTTCTTGTTACTAGCTGGTTTGGGTCGGGACTGGAATGGGCTCTCTCCTCCTCTTGCTGGGTGGTTGTTGCATCAGATATGGTTTATATAGCTCTAAAATTACTTGGTTCTTTTATTTGTGTTGCAGTTCTCTTGGGGGATTGATAAGTACCTTGAGTTGCAGCTGGTTTTTTACTTGGTTCTGTAACTAGAGGCACTATATCTGATTCCAGTAGAGGTTTGCTGCGATGAGCTGCTGCAGATTTTGTGGTCCTGGAACTGTTCTGAGTTTGAACGTTCCTGCCCTCTTTATTTCTGCTATTTTCTCTTCTTTCTTTTTTTGCTGATTGGTAGCCTATTTTGTTGGTTGTATTTCATTTAGCTGGGTCCAGGTTGTGTTTTGCGGTGGAATGGTTGGGGTCATAATTGGTGCCCTATTTGTGGGATTACTCTACCCTGTTCTTGGTTGGTGGCTGTTTTCCCTTTGGTTTTTGGTCAAGAGTTAGTAGACATATATACTTGTCATTATGTAATTCTGCCTTTTTAATTCCTTATAATAATACCATCAGCTTATCAAATATATATATATATATATATATATATATATATATATATATATATATATATATATATATATATATATATATATATATATATATATATATATATATATATGTATGTATGTATGTATGTATATATGTATATACGTATATACATGCATACAATATATATCTATGTGTGTAATAATGTATGCATGTATCCAAAACAACCTTGTTATACAAAAGGAAATACTTTGGTCCCTGATCTTTAAGGATTTTACACATTTGATCCCTATATTTTAAAAACTATACATTGAGTCCTTGAATTTTTCTAGTATAACACATTAAATCTAAAATGGACGGCACAAATGGCGATGTAATACAGATGCGGTTAAAGTTCTATGTATTTTAACGGAACAATGTTATTTTTACCATACTTTTGGACTTAATGTGTTTTCCTCAAAAAATTCGAAGATCCAATGCATAGTTTTTAAAGTATAAAGATCCAATGTGTAAATAGTTTAAAGTTTAAAAACCCAATGTGTAGTTTTTAAAGTATAGGCATCCAATGTATAAAAACATTAAATTTCAGGGACTAAATTATGGGTTTTTCCTTTACAAAATAATGTTCTTTCAATTTTGGGTGCAACACATCAAGATCATATAATTTATGATGATACAAGCACACATAAATACATAAATACATACAGACATACGTTAATATATGTATCTATATATGTATATACCCAAAACGTCATCGTTTCACAAAATTCACTTAGTTTAGTTTTGAATGAAATGAAAAAAGATTGTATGATTTATGACAAGTTAAATTTTTCATCCATCAACAAAATAACACTATATAGGTAGAATTTTGGATTTTTATTTAAAAAAAAAACAATTGACTTAATATTAAAAATCGAAAAAATAAAAATAAAATATTTTAAAATTTGAGTCATTTAGATTGATCCATGACCCAATCTATTCGGGTTAGTTTCTAGTTAACCTATTCGGAACTCGATACGACCCTTAAATTTTTATGTTGGATTCAAACTGGGTCATGCACCTTTTTTTCTCATATTCGAGTCACTTTTTCAAGCGGATATGGGTCAAAATTGATTGGTATATATGAGGGTATTTTATATAATTGCTCCCTATTACTCATGTAACTAGGGGTATACACGTTACAATATAATTCTAGAATTTGCAAATTTCCATATTATCTTGAAATCTTAGTTATTTTAAAAAATTAAGTAATGTTATTGTTTTGAAAATTCCGAACAATTCGATACAGTTCTTATAAAACTCAGTACGGTTTGATTCGTTTCTTTCGGTACAAAATAATATAATATAATCCAGTATTTTGGATAATTCAATATTTTTAAAAATTTTCAAAATAAATATACATAATAATAAATACAAATACAATTAAAATATTTCAATAAGTACAATTAAAATTTCATTCAAAGTACAAAATTTGAAAATTAACATTAAACAGTATTTATCCACATTATGTTTACACTGATTTAAGGATCTTGACTCTAGAAATTTCATTTTAAATATAGGATCCAAGACCATAAATATGAAAAGAATGGTATTCATCTTGTTAATTGAACTCCAATATTTGTCAAATTTCAACTGAATTTGTTTCCCAATTTCTACTAAAGAATCATCACTACTAGTTTGAGAAGATTACAACAAATTCAAAATACGTATAATCTCTGGAAATTACAAATTTAAAGTTGAATATAATGACCCAGACAATTTGCAAGTTACATTATAAGACCTTCTCAGAAATTTTGTGAGAGTTGTGAGATATTTACAATTAATCTCGGTCAAATAAACAAGCCCAAACTCAATGAAGTATTTACTATCTATATTCTCCAACTAGGGATGATCACGGGGCGGGGCGGGGCGGGGGCTGGTAGTGGCTCCCCACCTACTGCCCCGCGCAGGGGCGGGGATTCCCCGTCCCCGTCCCCCGCTGGGGATTCGGGGGGAAAATGTCCCTCGTCCCCGCCCCCGCGGGGATCCCCGTCCCCACTAAAACTATCCATTTTTAATGAAAAATTTCGATTTCGATAGAAATTAATGACCCGAATAAAAAATATTTTGCAATATTTATCTTACAAAATTTAATAATTGATGACTTAAAATTAAAAATATTTCATACAATTTAAATACAAATATAATACAAATATTTATAAACATTTCATATAATTAAAATACAAATATTTATAAATATTTCATATAATTCAAATATTAATAATATCACTTGAACAATTTACACACCAATAAATATTAACTTAAAAAAATTATATATATATATATATATATATATATATATATATATATATATATATATATATATATATATATATATATATATAATTATAAAATATTAATATTTTTTTCGGGGCGGGGACCCCTTTCCCCGTCCCCGCCCCGAATTCAAGGGCGGGGATTTTTTTCTCCCCGTCCCTGCCCCCGCGGGGGAAAAATTCGGGGATTCCCCGCCCCGTTCAGGTCGGGCCCCCACCGATTCCCCGCCCCATGATCATCCCTATCTCCAACTTATCAAAAGTTTTTTGATATCCCATAGTAATGTCTAACATAAAGTGTTTTGAATTCCACCTCTTAAGGCAATCTATGATCAAACTTTTTGCATACTTGATGTTTACTATTTCACAAGATATTTTGAAAGAATCTAACCTTTGGGGACTGCTTCTAACATACCTGATAATAATTCTTTGGAAGTTCAAGTAAAGGTTTCAACAATGGAGTGTTTGGTAACATGGATTTCCAATACACTAGCTTCTGCAGTAGTGAAACATCAGTTCCTCTTAGAAAAAGCTGCAAGAAGGTTGATGTTAGTAATGTTAATCACAAACTCACAAAGCTAAGAAAATTAACAAAGGATTTGATTCTCACGCATAGCAAAGTAAGGACGGGAAGCAAACTGAACTTCATTTTGAACTCTATTATAAATCTGTTAAAATGTGGAGCATCTGTTAGAAAAATTTATAACTAATTAACACAATTAATACCAATTGACAATAAACACACAAGAATTATTTAAATAAAGCAACAATAGCACTAATAAATCAAGAAAAGTTTTAGAGTAGCCTATGAATTTGTGCATTGAAGCATGTTGAAATGCATTGTCGTTTGAGAGGAAACAACTCGTCTGCACCGAGTAATATTTAACCATGTTTCCCTCGCAAAATACTCTAATCCATTGAAATTCTCGATGCTCAAATAATAACTTTGGAAGGAGTAGTTTAATAATCCAATAAACCCAGCAATAAAATTCTTGTAATTCAGAAGGGAGAATAAAATATGTAAATATTGATGGGGCTTTGCTGTAAAAGGAAGTTGTTCAAAATTGCAAAAATTTTGTATATATATTTCTTTTAATGTCTACTGCACTCTTATAGCAGAAAAAAATATAACTATTTGTTAATGAGGAAATATTAACGTTAGTGTTAACGTAGGAGTAGCTATCAAAGAGAAAAACTTTTATGGAGAAAAAATAGGCATATAAAGTAGAAAATTCTGCCAGTAATTAGCCTAATTTTAGAAACTGCATTTTACTCATTCAAAATAAATTTTTAATCAATAAATTCGAACAGCATCTAACCAAAAATTTATACTCATAAAAACAATAAATTATATTATCATATATAAAATCACAGTCTACATGTCTAAAAAATGACAAGGAAATAGAACCTTAACTACAGAATATTAGTATATTTAATTCAAAATTATGCACATCAGATATAATTTTAAAATATAATAAATAAATAATCAATCTGACTGAACTTAGGGAAAAATTCTAAAAAATATATAAAATAATCTAATAGATGGAGTGGGTAGGTAGGAAGTCAGCCTAAGAAAATGTGGTTTTATTAAACAATACAATCTAGATTGTCCATAGGATATCTTTTGATTTAAGATAATCATATGTAATGTCTCCAAAAAATAAACAAAATCATATAAGAATACTGAATTAAAAAAGGAAAAACCATATTTCTGTCCTGAACTTTAACGTTTTTTCACATTAGATCTCTATACTTTAAAATTTACACATTGGATACTTGAACGTTTCGAGGAAAACGTTACGTCCAAAATGAATGTTACAAATGACAGTATAATACACTCGCGGTCAAATCGCATATATTTCAACGAAATAGTATTATTTTTATTGTTCGTTTGGACTTAATATGTTTTCTTTGAAAAGTTTGAGAACTCAATATGTAGTTTTTAAAATATAGTGGTATAATGTGTAGTTTTTAAAGTATATAGATTCAATGTGTTAAAATAGTATAGGGATCCAATGTATAAAAATGTTATAGTTTACGGACCTAATGTGTAAAAACGTTAGTTTAAGGACCTAATAATTTTTAAAGTATAAGTATCCAATGCATAAAAATTTCAAAATTTAGGGGCTAAATTATGAGTATTTTCATTAAAAAACAACATGAATATCTACCTTTACGTGAATGTCGTAGCATTGTGCGTGGACTAGTTTACCAAACATCCATGCCTCTTAAACCGTAATTAAAAATAAAATAATAATCATAACAATAATATCAAATTCTAAACTTAAACCATTGTGTAATAATAGACCTATCAAATGGATTGGATCAAATCAAACCAATTTCAAATTATTTTATGATCCTCGGTTCAATACATCTTTTTTTTTTTTTACGGCATCATACTTATTAATCGATTTTCAACTTATTAAAAGAATATTATGAATATTGATTATATAAAAAAAACTTAATTAAAATATCATTTTATATTAATTAATTTATCCAAATACATTTAATAATAAAAATAATTTATTCCATATACGTACGTATATACATGCAAACAATATATATATATGTGTGTGTGTGTGTGTTTAATAATATATGTATATACCCTGTTAGTATACATATTTGGAATTTCTTAATGTTAGCATTATGTATATATGGTATCCTTTAATTTAGTTAATTGTACATATATAGATTATATTCTTAGGCATATTCGGTACTCTGAAATTCTATATATATTGTCACTAATATACATCAAGGCATAGAAAGTCTTGTTTCACTTTCATGGTATCAGAGCAGCGATACTAATTATCTTCTTCCATATCTGTCAGTCTCTCTTTTTTCTTGCTTTTCTTTTATAATGTCAACTGATGATTCTTCTTCACCCTCTAATGTCACTCCTCTGTCAACACAACATTCTCATTCTCATCCCGCATTTTCTTTATCCAATATCCGTTAGCATATCCCAGAAATACTTGATTATTCTAACTACCTCATTTGGCGTGAACTTTTTGTTCCAGTATTGAAAGGTTATCAAGTTTATGAACATGTTGATATTGTTAACCCACCAGCTATGAATGATTCTGGTTATGCGTAGTGGCGGCGAATTGATTCCCTTGTTCTTTCTTGGATTCAGTCTACCATTTCTCGTGATATTTTGAGATCTATAATTACTCCTGGTAAGCCTCTTACTGCTCGAGATGCTTGGCTAAAAATTGAAAAAATATTTAGAGATCATATTGAATCCCGAATTGTATCTCTCCATCAAGATTTTTATCACTTGGAGAAAAAGACTTCTTCTATGAATGATTTTCTTAATAAACTGAAGGATTTGTATGATTATTGTACTGCTCTTGGAGATGACGTTTCCAATCGTGATCTTATCATGCAAATTGTCATGGGCCTTGGTTCAGAGTATAATCCCATCACATCTGTCCTTATTACTCGAAATTCACTACCCACCTTTGAAGAATGCAGGTCTTTATTACTTATGGAGGAATCCAAACTTCAAAAACAACAATCTACTTCCATTGTCTCTGAACAGGTTTTTCTTGCTCAGACTCGATCCCCTCCTACTGGTGTTGGACATATTGCAAATAGAGGAGGACGTGGTGGTCGTATTGGTAATAGAGGTGGTCGTGGTATTTTTCAGCCTTTTAAACCACGAACTAATACTTTTTTATACAAGTTCTTCTACCTCTGGTATTCTTGGTCCTCCCCCTCATGCATCAAATACTGTGGGATTTCAACATTTTCAGCATCGTGTTCAATGTTATACATGTGGAGGTTTCGGTCACGTGTCCTGCCTTTGTCCTTCTGTTCCAAAAATTGATGCTACTCCACAGGCTTTCTCTGCTACTGAATCTGGCACTGAGAGTTGGATTATGGATTCTGGCGCTTCTACTCATATGACTAATGATCCTGGTAAGCTTCATTCTCTTCTTCCATATTATGGTTCTAATAAGATTAGTGTTGGAAATGGTGCCTTGTTACCGATTAAATACTTTGGGTCTTCGATTATTCTAAATGGTTCACGTAACCTTGTCTTAAATGATGTACTTGTATCCCCTGCACTTACTAAAAATTTAATTCCCATTAGCAAGTTTACAGCTGATAATAATTGTACTGTTGAATTTGATCCTTCTGGTTTTTGTGTTAAGGACCTACAGACGAAGCACAAAATTCTTAGCTCCACTAGACAAGCTAATCTTTATCCTCTTCATAGATCCATCAACCCAACAAGCTCACTTAGTCTTGCTGCTGTTTGTGTCAATAATTCCACTTGGCATCGTCGCTTAGGCCATGCTGGATCTAGAGTGCTTTCTCATCTCTTTCAACGTTCCTTAATTTCTTGTAATAAATCTAACAATTCAGATACATGTCTTTGTAACACCTGTCAATTAGGGAAGCATGTTCGCCTACCTTTTGACCAATCCAAGTCTCACACTTCATCTCCTTTTGAACTAATTCATTCTGATGTATAGGTTTCACCTGTTTCTTCACACAATGGTTATCGTTATTTTCTCAGTTTTTGGATGATTTCTCTCATTATTGCTGGGTATATCCTCTCAAACACAAACATGAAGTTTTCACTCACTTTATTCAGTTTCATGCCCTTATTAAAAATCAATTCCAAACTACCATTAAAATGTTTCAATGTGACAGTGGTACTGAATATTCTAATTCTTCGTTTTGGGATTTTTTTTGTTCTAATGGCATTCATTTTCGTTTTTCCTGTCCATACACCTCCCAGCAAAATGGCAAAGCTTAACGTCTTAATCGCACAATTGGAAATATGATTCGTACCCTTTTAATACAAGCCTCCATGCCTCATTCATTTTGGGTTGAATCACTCCTTACAACTAGCCATATTTTTAATCTTTTGCCTACCCCTTTACTTAAATATAAATCTCCTTATGAGACTCTCCATCTCAAACCACCTTCTTATGATCATCTTCGGATTTTTGGTTGTGCCTGTTATCCTAACCTTCTTTCACAAGCTCCTCATAAATTATCACCACGATCCACTTTATGTGTTTCTTGGGCTATCCACAACATAAAAAAGGTTATAGGTGCTATGATCTAAATTCTCACAAAGTTACAGTGTCCCGTCATGTGATTTTTGATGAGAGTCATTTTCCCTTTGCCAATTCTACAACATCTTCTTCTTTTTCTTCTTCTTCTTATCTTTCTTTAACTCCTTTTCGTACTAATCCAAAAGATCTTATTCCTTCTACAATTCGTGAGCACTTTACATTTAGCATGACTCAAGCTTGGGATACTGCAGCAGCAAGTCCAACTATCTCTACCTCCACCTCTGACCAATCCATATCGAATCCACTCCCTAACACTTCATCGCCACCATCTCCTACACATATATCTCATCCTACTCCCAATTTGTTGTCCACCGCATCTGGCACTAATACCCAATCTTTATCCCCAGATCCACCTTTACCCACACGTCATCCCATGGTTACACGAACTCATGATGGTACTAGAAAACCCAAAGTTATTTTTTCTTTACATAGTACTGTTTCTAATGCTCTTCCTCAGGAACCCAAGTCTTTACGTGAAGCTTGTCAAGATTCCCATTGGCAAAAAGCTATGTAGGTGGAGCTTAATGCTTTAGTCCGAAATCAGACATGGACTCTTGTTCCTCAACCACCTGGTGTTAATGTCATTGGTTCTCGTTGGGTTTTCAAGGTCAAACAATGTACAGATGGTTCATTAGAACGGTACAAGGCTCATTTAGTTGCATAAGGCTTCAGTCAGAGACTTGGTATTGACTGTGGTGATACTTACAGCCCTGTGGTAAAACCTGCAACTATTCGTATTGTTCTTAGTTTTGCTCTTTCTAAAAATTGGGCTATCCATCAGTTGGACGTTAAAAATGCATTTCTCCATGGCTTTTTTAATGAGAATGTTTTCATGAAACAACCTCCTGGCTTTGTCAGCACCACCCATCCAGACTATGTTTGTAAGCTTAATCGGGCTTTATATGGTCTCAAACAGGCACCACGTGCTTGGTACCATCGGTTTACTTCGTTCATATGTTCCAGGGGTTTTGTTAATAGTAAAGCTGATTCCTCTATGTTTGTATATCGCCGGAACCAAGACATGGTTGTTCTTCTTCTTTATGTGGATGACATTGTTCTTACAGCTTCTTCCACGCCATTATTATCATCTATCATCACTTCTCTACAATAAGAATTTGCTATTTCAGATTTGGGGGACTTATATTTTTTTTGGGTATTTCTGTTACTCGCTCTTCTTCCGGCTTATTTCTTTCTCAGTCTATATATACTGGGGAACTTCTTGAGTGTTGTAACATGTCTGCAGCAAATTCTGTTTCTACTCCAGTTGATTCCAAGTGCAAGTTATCATTAACTGATGGTGATCCTCTATCTAATGCCAAGGAGTATCGCAGTATTGTTGGTGCCCTTTAATATCTTACTTTCACACGTCCTGACCTCACCTTTGCTGTTCAACAAGTCTGTTTATTTATGCATGCCCCACGAACAACTCATATGCAGGATATTAAATGAATTCTTCGGTATCTCAAAGGAACTATTAATCATGGTCTTTTACTGTGCCCAAGTTCTATCAATAAAATTATAATCTATTCTGATGCTGATTAGGCGGGTTGTCCTGACATTCGTCGATCCACCTCTGGTTATTGTGTGTTTTTTGGCTCAAATTTCATATCTTGGTCTTCCAAATGTCAGGGCACTGCCTCTCGATCCAGTGCTGAAGCTGAATACCGGGCTGTTGCTAATGCTGTGTCTGAAGTTTCATGGCTTCATTCTCTATTATTTGAACTTGGGCATAAACTATCATCTGCAACTTTGGTCTTCTGTGACAACGTTAGTGCTATTTTTCAAGCATCTAATCCAGTTCAAAACATGCGTACTAAACATGTAGAAATTGACCTTCATTTTGTGCGCGAGAAAGTAGCTGCTGGGACCATTCAAGTTCTTCATGCTCCATCATCTCTTCAATTTGCAGATATTATGACAAAGGGTTTACCAAGTGTGCTGTTCTCTGAATTTCGCTCCAATCTGAATGTCCAGTCCCCTCCCGTTCCGATTGCGGGGGGATGTTAGTATACATATTTGGAATTTCTTATTGTTAGCATTATGTATATATGGTATCCTTTAATTTAGTCAATTGCACATATATAGATTATATTCTTAGGCATATTCGGTACTCTGTAATTCTATATATATTGTCAATAATATACATCAAGGCATAAAAAGTCTTGTTTCACTTTCATACCCAAAACAACCTTGTTTTACAAAATGATGTTTGTTCAGTTTTGAGTGTAGCCGATCAAGATCATATAATCTACAACAATGCAAATTCTTTATACATCAACAAAATGATATTAACACACACACACATATATATACACACACACATTCATTCATATGTGTATATATGTATGTATATATCCAAAACGTCATCGTTTCACAAAATTCACTTAGTTTAGTTTTGAGTGGAGTGGAAAAAAAGATCGTATGATTTCCGACAAAATAAATTTTTCATACATCAACAAATGACACTATATAGGTAGAATTTGGATTTTTATTTAAAAAAAACAATTGAATTAATCTTAAAAATTGAAAAAATAAAAATTATTATAAATAAAAGTTAAAATCAAAGTAGAAATATAGAGATGAATGAGAAATATATATTCTCTGATAATTTTATTGTGTGTATTTACTAACTCATATCTAACATATTTATAGGCACAAAAACTTAGTGAACAAGTCAGTAATAGAATTTGATTAGTAATAAAATACTAGTAAACTTAGAGTTTAATTAGGAATAAATGTAGTCATCTAAATAGGAATATTCCACAACACTTTTCCTTGGATGATTAAACACTATGAACGTGCTTCGTTAAAATCTTGCAAAAAAAAATCTAGTGGGATAAAAATTTAGCGAAAGAAAAAAAGTACAATATTCATGGATATTTTTCCTTAAAAATGGAACGAATCACACTAAATCTTTCAATTGGTGCATTCCAATATTGTACATATGCTTCTTGAAAATTGAACTTGATAAGGCCGTTATGAACAAATCTACTATTGTCATTTAAGCGAACTTTGCAAACATCGATTTGTCCTTCCTTCATAAGTTCATGAGTGGATAAGAACTTTGGTGAGATATGTTTGATTTTATCTCCTTTGATGTAGCCATCTTTGAATTGTGAGATACATGCTGCATTATCTAACAATAATTTACACATTTCCTTAATGTGTTGAGCCGTGAATCTCAATCATATGGATTTTCATGAATAGCCAACATTGAATAGTTTTTATAATTACTACTCTTATAGCAAAAATATTTGACACTTTCTAGTGTCTGGACTTTTAATTCAAATATCTTATATGAGTTTGGTTTAGCATGGATTGTTTCTTTCACTTTTAGCCAATCATACTTTTCGATAATTAGAGATTCATACTTATTATTATTATTTTTCATAAGCAATTGAATATGTAAACACGTTATCAACAATAATTTCTCATCCATTTTCATATAATAGTTTACCACTACCTGAATCACTTTTAGAGTTGTTTTTCGTAGAAATATGGAGTTGTTAAGATATGTTGCTTTTTGCCTCTTCTAGAGTATTATTTTGAAAATTTTTCATTTCTTTTTCTTTCAAAGAATGAAATCTTTTCTACTAAAAGATTAGTTACGCTTTTGGCGGACTTTAGATTCATTGTCAATGTAAAATGTCTTGCATGGGAATTGACTATTTATCTTTTCCTTTTGATAATCCATGCTATCAATTTTAAAAGCTTATAAACATTCACAATCATGGGATTTATAGTGCATGCTTTCCCTTGAATATTCATTAATACGTATTATGCCTCATTAATAGAAAAACCCAATGAGAAAACCTTAGTCAAGGAAAAAAGAGTACAATTTATATTTTTCTCCCCCTTATAATAATATCAGTACATAATTTTAAACTTGTGCATGTAGAGTTTTGATATGTCATATTATAAAATTCTTTGTCTAAAAATGAGTCGCATATCTTCTGGATATGCTAACCATACATCTATTAGATATATTATGTATGAATTGAAAAATAACAGTTAAAACTTATTTATAAAATTACATGTTATACCTTCACAAGCATGTACACGTTTATCTCCACATCTTTCATTTTTTATAATAGAAAATTTATAAAATTTAATAATATGATGATACATGTAGCAGGTACATGACAAATGTACTTTTATATCATATAATTTATCCAATCTCAAATGGTGGTCGTAACCACTCTTATATTTTTCTTCTAATTATCAATCACTTCTGGTTGTGAAAATTAGTAGTAATAATAATTATCACTTTATGGAAATAACATTTCTATGGTTATAACTTTATATTGCTTAATTCATTTCAGGAAATCAAATAAATGAAATAAAATAATTTTTATGACACGAATACAACATAATCATATAATACACACGAATGCATTTAGCAATTTAATTCAAATATTTCTAAAGCAATACTTGAAAATAAATAAAAAGAAAAAAAATTTTCAAATAAAAATATATGATTATACAGAGAACTAGAATCTTTAAAACAATATCTAATTTTAAGTAACAATTTGACAATTACCTTATAATGCAGATTATATAATGCATTAAGGGCACGTTTGGTTCGATTTATTGTATTAACCTGTATAGTATTAGCCTATATAGTATTAATTTGTATAGCATTAGCCTGTGTAGTATTAGTCTGTATAGTATTAATATATGTAGTATTAACCAGTATTATTTTATATTGTGCTTGGAATAAAATTGTATTAGCCCGTAATATTTTATACTGTATTTGGTGTATAATGGTGTAATGTTTTATTTTTAAACAAAATTAAAAAAAACATGCAA
Organism: Excoecaria cochinchinensis; assembly: GCA_947683425.1. NCBI lineage: Eukaryota > Viridiplantae > Streptophyta > Magnoliopsida > Malpighiales > Euphorbiaceae > Excoecaria > Excoecaria cochinchinensis. The sequence continues at coordinate 2,185,246 of CANTUQ010000069.1, forward strand.
AATTAAATTATTTTTAATATTACCAATTTAGACAAAAAAAAATTGATTGTAAAATAAAATTTTTCATACATGCATAGCATTTTTTAAAAGAAAGTACACAAATTTCTTGAAACATGAATATATATTAGTAGATAAATTAACAATCAAACAATAACTTAATTAATAACATTCGATTACATAATTGAAATATATTAACAAATTTGCTACAATTAATAATTTTATACATGGTCCAATAACTAATCAAAATAAATAAACTTCATCATTATTATTTTAAACATAATCCAAATAATCAATGAATACAAGGAAAAGCAACTTCGTCCATTCACTAGTTCCACATGGATTTAACTTGTACCATGGCCTACTGATGTGTGGATGCTCCTGGATTCAAATTAATTACTACTTCCGAGTCCCAAACACTAATTAATAACTAGAAGAGATTCCTTCACAAGTAATTTTAAGGGCAGTGCTCTGTTAGTATTTACAGGCATTCTGGAATCCTAAACGTTGTTACATGTCTATCAAGATTGAGAGTGATCTTCACATACAGTATGTCTGTCAAGGGACAAAAACTTATGATCCTTGATATTGCAATGCCACACAGTATAAAAAAACACATTTAGGACATGTTTGATATTATGTAATTAATTGTAATATAATAAATAATGTAATAGATTAAGAAATGTAATGCAATGGATTTGAGTTTTAATTACATTGCTATATTTGGTTGCATTAGTAATGTAATCTACTAATATATTCCTATGTTTGGTTGAATTATATACATGTATTGTGATGTAATTATATTTATAATTATCAACTAATTTTTATATAATTATTTTATTTTTTTATAATTATTTTATAGACTTATATATTTATTATATTATAAAAATACAAAGTCCGAACTTAATAAAGCATAATATTTTTTTTAAAAAAATCTTCTATTAATGCAATCTCATATAAAATGACAATTCTACTAAATTTGATAGCATATGATTTAATTTGAAAGAGATGAATGTAATAGAAAATACCATAAAATATTATAAATTAGGGAATACATCTATTAATATATTGAGGATTACATGTGTATTTATAATTACAATACATTGTAAAAAATTTAAGTTAAAAAATAAAGTACTTAATATATTATTCATTATATTATATTACAATTCTTTATACCAAACATGGCCTTATAACGAATAGACCATTCCGTAGAAAACGACAAAATCTTACAGTAGTTCTTATAAAGCCAGCATCAGAATGACCATTAAATCATTCAACTGTGAAAAAAAATGCAGGTAGAAAATGTCTAGTTATCTATCTTCTAGCATTGAGCCCACGTTAAATCACAACAGACCACAAAGAAATCACTGTCTATTGGGGTTGAAGTTTAGAGAATGAAGAGGTAGAGATATAGAAGAGGAAGTTAAAGACTGTATAAAAGACGATGATTGATTAAAAACAAAAGTGTTGAAGTTTATGTCAACTCAAACTTTTTCTTTTCTTTTGAAAATGCTAATTCCAAGTGCAATTCAATCATATCTCCCATTCATAAATATTCCAATAATAACATATTTAAACATAATAAGAATCAACAGAAATTAAAAAGTTTACCTGGCACTGGAAGAAAATTAAAGAAGAAGATTTGCAATAGAAAAAGAACCAACTGATATGAAATAAAGGCTACGTAATTAAATCTGCAAAGGGAAAAATGTAAGAAGTTTAACTGAATTTACCTTAATTCTCTTAAGGTAATCAAAGTGATTAGGGGCGTGCAAATGGTCGGTTCGGTTCGTTTTGGACCGAACAGAATAAACTAAAAATTGAACTTGAGAAATTTTTAGAATCGAACCGAGGACCGAAACTAAATAAACCGAAATAATTTCAGTCGATTTGGTTCAGTTCAATCGGTTTTTCACAGATATAGGCTTTTTTTTTAGATTTTTAACTTATATAAATTCATAAATTAAATTAACTTATATTCAACAAAATAAAACAATTTAAAATAACTAAAAGGAAAAAACATGCATAATTTTTTCATATTATTTTTCTAATAAATATTAAGCAAAATTATACTAAAAAAATATACATTAATAATAAATACAACATAAATTTTTATTAATAATACATTTAATGTACTTTAATTAAAAAAAATATATGTAAATAAATATAACGATAGTATATATTTAAGTTTAGATTATATATATATATATATATATATATATAGTGAGCTTAACAAACTTCGGTCGGTTCGGTTCATTCAGTTTTACAATCTTAAGAATCAAACCGAACTGAAATATCCGGAGTTTAATTTCGATTTAGAACCGAAAACCGAAAAAATCGAACCAAATGAACCAAAATTCATTCGGTTCGGTTTGAATTTCGGTTTGGTTTTGCACAGCCCTAAAAGTGATCTCTAATTCTTTAAGTCTTTGTCTGATGGTTTGCTTAGTCAAAAACGAGCACTTAGTGCTTTTGCCACTCTATGTATTTCCCACATGCTAATAATATACTGATTTTGTTATTCTTCATCCACTTAATCTTCTCATTAAATTGGCTGTATATGAATTATTGTTTGTACAGTGTTAGCAGAAATCAATATCGCAACAAGTGGCCAAGAAAAATACCCGAACATTTGAAGAAATAAACTAATAGTTATCGTTACTAGTTGAGCACAACTGAAAGAAAATGTAAATATGCTAACAATGACAAAATGGTAACCAGTTTTCAAATCCAAGCAAACATAGCGTCATATACTTTAACCAGAGAATATTTTGTAGTTGAGAATATTATTGAATCACAACGATTGAAGGCATGAATCACACATTCCTGGTTAAAATAAGGAGGACGAGCGAAGAGTAAAGAGACCCATAGAAGAATTTCAAATTTGATACTAAAAGCTCAATTAATCTTGCGAAAAAAAACAAACTACTTGTTATGAAGAAACAAAAAGGTAAGGCTAGCAATTCCATGAATCAGAAACCATCATTTAACAAAATACTGGAAGAATCACTATTAATTGACTGTAGTTGAAGAAAGGAATGCCAACTAGAAGGTGCTGATAGCAGAGGAGGAACACGGCTAGAGAGAGGAAGAGGGACTGAAATTGAGAGAGTAAGAGAAAGAAGAGAAACGACAATAAGGGGTCAATTTCACTCATAGTCACTCAACTTATCATTTATCACACAAAAGTAACCGACTTTTTTTTTCTGACTTAAATGTCACTGAACTTTTAATATTTTTGCAAAAAGTCATGTAGACTGCAATCCGGCAAGAATCCTTACCAGATTGATGACATGGCATATGACACGTGGCGACAAATAGTAAATATATGAATTTTTTGCAAAAATATTAGAATTTTAGTAACATTTAAGTTGAAAAAAATAAAGTTGGTTATTTTTGCGCGATAAATGATGAGTTTAGTAACCGTGAGTGAAATTAATTTAGATGTATCATTTGTTGGAAATATTGTTAAATGACATGTAGTTTCTGATATGGCATGCCATGTCATCAATCCGGCGAGGGTTCTCGCCGGATTCCGGTCAACATGACTTTTTCGCAAAAATGTTAAAAGTTCAGTGACATTTAAGTCAGAAAAAAAAAAGTCGGTTACTTTTGCGCGATAAGTGATAAGTTGAGTGACCGTAGATGAAATCAACCCGGCAATAAGGGGTGTGTTAAATAAATTAGGGTAAGGAGTGTATTATTATCTCTATGTACGTGAGATAAAAATTAAATTCTGTATTATATAATCCAAGTATTATTGTTTAAAAAAATTAGCCAAACACCCACTAATGGATTAGCTGGTATTATTTTATGCTGTCCCGTATACTACATGGAAAAGCAAATATAGCCTAATAACAATAACATATGATCAAGAAATACGTTGTATCTAGTGACTTTACAATTATTAGGATACCCAATGGAAGATAATTTATAAACATATATTTACTTTATCAAAAATTATATTTTCAATCAAATAGTATTCGATTTTCAAGTTGATACAAAATTTTAATTTTCAATAAACTTTTTAGGAGTTTCAATAATGATTAAATCATAAATAAATCATGATAATATGCAATATTATAATACTTCAAAATCATATACATAAAATTTAATGCATATTTGTGTTAAACAAAATTTTTCAAAAATATTTATATGCTTTAGGCGTGATAAATCCTTCTGAAATTTTATGTAATAATTTCATTACCAGCTAGGCAAATAGCATCAATTATTTATGTACTAATTAATATATTTTCAGATTGATAAATACTTTAAACTTATTGCATCCATATATATTATGAGAAAATATATTTCTTGATAATAAATGCTAATTCATTGCAATAAATGTCATAAAATAAGTTATGTTTTATGACTTCATTGCATATTCATGAAATACCATGTGTACTCCATTGGTATCATATTTTTCAGTATTTGAACTATAGGTCCAAAAATTCATATTATAAAATTGAATGTAATTAGCATCTGTATTTTTCAACAGATTTAATTTTAAGATCCTCACTATGTTGAAAATATCAACATTAATATTTTTATGTAGAAATATTGTAGACAACTTTATCTTTTATGTTTCCTTTCAATGACATAACATATTGAGATCTTTTATTTAATTTCAAGTATTTGAACCGCTTTCGGGGTTTTTAATTAGTTATGTCATATGTTTCTTTAGGAGTAATTGTGTCTATAATATGACCATATTAATTTATTTGCTCCTTGCTATTCAAATATTTTATTTTTATTTGGAATAGAATAATTAACCCTACAAGGCATATTATCCTACTAGGACATTACTTTGAATTGAAGCATTTATAGCCGATACATATGAAATTCAATAAATCTTTACACATTAACAAATAAAATAGCATTATAATTTGAACTTCAGGTTTATAATATGAGAATCTAAATTATACGTAATATATTTATCATTTTATTTTCAACTATTTACTTATCCTGATATTAAGAAAACTATTTAATCAAAATGTAATTTTTAAATAAAAATTGCAATGAAGGAATTTAATGATTTTTATTGGCATAATGCATGTAAGTATTGCTTTAAGGAATAATATCCCTATATAAAAATAGGAGTATTGCTGTTCTCTTAAAAATATCTAACAATTAATCAGAGGCATTTACTAAACATTTTGTTAGACTTTTGAGACGGACATATAACAATTATTTACTCGCGACATACAATCACTAACATTATCATTTTATCATTTTATTGATGCATCTTTCAAATATTATAGGAAAAACCCATACTTTGATTCTTGTACTTTAATGATTTTACATATTGGGTCCTGTACTTTTAAAACTACACATTGAGTCATCGAACTTTTCGAGGAGAACACATTAAGTCCAAAATGGACGGCAGAAATGACAGTGTAATACAAACGCAGTTAAAGTTGTGTTATTTTTTTAATGTGTTTTAGTAGATAAGTTCAGGGATTGATCATCACTATAAGAAAATAACCATTTAACGACGATCAATAGCGACGGAATTCCGTCGCTAATTGGAATTAGCAACGAAATTTTGCGACGGACACGTTGGGTTGCTATACGCGTTGTTTCTAAATTTAGCAACGGAAAGTGGGCTTTCGTTGCTATTTTCACCGACAGAATTTAGGTTTCCGTCGCTAAATTTAGCAATGGAAAAATGGATTCCGTCGCTAGTCATAATAAGTTCTATTCTAGTGATGAAAAAATGGATTCCGTCGCTAATTTTTATTTTATCTCTATTTAACAACAAAAAAATGTATTCCGACGCTAAATTTATTAAATTTTATTTTTTATTTATTTATTTTAATTTTTTTAATTTTTAAATGATAAAATTATCAATAGTATAAAAATTATAATTAACAAAAATAATTAATTAAAAATGTATTCATTAAAATAAAAAACGTAAAAATAATTGAAAATATATTAATTAAAATAAGAATACAAATAGCATGTCTTTATTCTATATCTAAAATAATATAGTGTATAGAATTAAACAATGATATACAAATTGTCCTAAAATATACCAATAATTTGGAAATGATCCCATGATCCACAACCCCTTTAACTTTATGAAGGCTTTCAGCTACTTCGGATGTAATCACAATTATCAATGTAATGAGAAATCTATCACGAAGTAGAACTGAAGAGTTAAATAGAAAATGTTAGAATAGAAAATGTTTATCTTAAAACAAGAACAAAGAAATTGAAACAAAAGTGAATAACATGATCCTGAAACTTACCAAGACTTTTTATAGGAGATGTAAATATGATGTCAAGGACATTGTGGCCTTCCCTAGTGACAACAATTTTCCAATTTGGTGGACTGATAGCTACTTCCATTGTGATAGCTACTTCCATTACTGCCTTGAGGGAGGGGACGACACCGGGAGTGACGGGCGGCGGCGCACCAGATCGCACAACTAGGGGCAAGCAGATCTGGCTTGAGGGAGGGGGCAAAGCTGGGAGTGAGGGGTGGCGGCGAGGGAAGCACGGGGCGGTGCACCAGATCTACAGATCGGGCAAGAGGGAGAATGAGGAGGGGGGGAGGAGGGAGAGGGAGAGGGAGAGAGAAAATGGGGAGTTTTTTTTCCTAATATATGGGATATTTAGCGACGGATAGCATATTCCGTTACTAATTAGCGACGATATATGATTTCCGTCACTAACTTTTAGCGATGGAAATAATATTTCCATCGCTAATTTCAATAGTAAGCACTGCTAACCGCATTTAGCAACGGAAGGCATATTTCGTCACTAATTGGCAATGGAATATGTACTCCTTCGCTACTACTTAGCGACAAAAATATTTTTTTCGTCGCTAATTTTTGTAGCATTTTTTACTGCCCATATTTGTCACCACATTTAGCGATGGAATTTGTTTTCCATCTTAAATATCGATGGAATTTTTGTTCTGTTGGTGAAATAATTCCGTCGCTAATCATGCAAATTCTTGTAGTGGGTTAACAAATATTATTTTCGTTAACTACTATAATTATAAGATGCATTCATAAATAAATTTAAAATGTTCAAGATACTTAAAAATTAAAATTTCTACACTATAATATAACATAATTGTTGTTAAAATAAAAGTTTTTTGTGGACATAAACAACTTTGTTTTTAAGAATTTAGACTTAAAACTTAATAAGTAAATAAATTAACCTGTATATAATCACCCTAATTAATTAGTTGAACAGTTATCCTTACTAATGATCAATTAAAAAAAATTATAAACATCAAAATAATTAGGATAAAAAAAAGTGAAGCAAAAATACTTAAAAAATATAAAATTATTAAAATAAATAATCCAATGCTAACAACTTTTTTTAATTATTTTTTTAACTTGACGTACATTATTTTTACATATATTAAAAATTTTAATTTTTTTTTAAAAAAATATTATTGAAAATTTTAGTTAATATATTAATATTATATAACTTTTCAAATATATTTTGATTTTCATTGATGAAAAATTGATAAATTAAAAAATAATAAAAAATACTAAATATTGACATATTGAACAATTAATAAATTAACTAAAATGTCTTAAAAAACTAAAATAAAATTGAAATATATTTTAAAGTAAATGAAAATTAAAGGAATATAAATAATTAAATATGAAAATAATGAAATAAAAAAATTGTAATAAAAAGAAAGAAAGAGTGAAAATAAGTTAATAAACAATAAAGGTGTTCATTTATTGGTTACTAGTTCGGTTACCCAGTCCATGAGTCTAAAAAATCAGTCCATTAATATCGGTTTTTTTATACTAACCATTAATTATAAAAATCTATTCTTTTAACCTGTTTTTCAGATTGATTTCAGTTCGGTTTTTTGGTTAACTAGATCTAATAGTTTTTTTGAACACCCATACTTATGAGAATTTCTTAAAGTTCTCTGATATATATGAATTATCAATAATTTATATATTATAATTAATCTGGAACGGTCAAACCGGTCATGCCAAGTAATCAATTTTCATTCATTTAATAAACACCAGATTCACTATTTTTATTATATCAAATATTTATATCGATTGATAAATATCGAATTTCTTAATATTAATATCAATCCGTCAATAAATTTCGAGTTTACTAATATTTGATTTATCAGTGAACTTTAAGTTTACTGAAATTAGTATCAATTAATTAGTAAACTTCAGGTTACTAATATTTCTATTTGTTAGTAAAATAAAATAATTTAAAAATAATAAACGATATCTATATCATTGAATATTTTTTAAAACAAATAAATTTCTTTGGAAAATATTTAAAAAATAATATATTTTGTAATAAACTGTATGCGAATAATAGCATTACAGCTTTTCAGTAACCTTCAAATCATTATATTACTCATAACAAAAATATACATGTAGCAAATTAAAAACCAAAATATGGCTTTTCATAAAATATATACATCCTATATATCCAAATATATTCATTTGGAAAACAAAATTGTATAAGGATCAAAATGTAACAAAGCATAGAACAATTTGTAATCATGCAGAAGAGGTAAAAGGAAGCTATGACAAAAAAATTTGTTGGTCACAGCAACAACTTAAAAAAAAAATCTAAATATGGTTTTTATTTTTATATTTAATATAATTAATTATTCCTTAACTCAATATATAATTAATTTCATTAATTCATGAAAAGGAGAATAATTTAAAATTTACGGATTAGATTTACTTACTATCTAATTTTTGAAAAATTAAAACTTTGATTCTTTCGAGCTGGATTATTGTAGTAAATCATCAGCTTTCAACTATCAAACTTTATGGTAGAGACCTGATCGTACTGATAATATATTATAAATAAAAGTTAAAATTAAAACAGAAATATAAAAAGAAATGAGAAATATATATTTTTCAGATAATTTTATTGTGTATTTAATAACTTACAACTAGTATATTTATTGGCACAAATACTTGGTGAACAAATCAGTAATAAACCTTAATTAGAAATACAATACTAGTGGACTTAGAGTTTAATTATAAATAAAAATAGTCATTCAAATAGAAATATTCCACGACAAATATAAAATTATTTTAAAAATTTGGATCATTCGAGTTGATATGTGACCCGATCCATTCGGATTAGTTTCGAGTCAACTCATTTAGGTTTCATGTCGGGTGGAATCTAACCCTTATGCTATGTTTAGTATGATGTAATGTAATATAATGAATTAAGAATTAATGTAATGGAATGGAATGTAATTATGATTATATTACTATATTTGGTTGCATTAATAAAGTAATGTAAATATTAATACATTTATATGTTTGGTTAGATTATATACGTATATTGAAATATAATTATATTTATAATTATTAACTAATTTTTTATACAATTATTTTATTTTTTATTATTATTTTATATAATTATATATTTATTATATTATGATCTCATATAAAAATACAATTATAATTTTTATTTTCCAATATTCAATTGAAATATGAAGAAATTTAAAATTTAAAAATTTAATATTCAATTACTGGGGAAAGAAAATTTAGGATTTAGAGGGAAACAAGGAAACGTAAAAAAATATATATTTAAAATTTAAGTGTTAGCCAATACATTAATAAATGTATTGAAAAATGCTTTTGTATATATCATTAAATTACACTTTATAAAATTGAGATTAATAAACAAATGATTGATTATATTTTTAATTATATTATAATACATTACCCTTACCATACATACCCTTAGTTTTTTGGGTTGGATTTGGACTCTGTCATGCGCCTTTTTTTTTTCTTTTTCTTTTTTTTTTCAAGATTAATTTGAGTCACTTTTTGAGTGGATTCAAGTTAAAATTGATTGGTACATACAAGGATGATTTATATAATTGCTCACTATTATTCATGTAACCATAAATTCCATGACTTTCAATTTATAACATAAAAATTATATGTATTTTAATTTTCATAAAAAAAAAAAAAACAAAACAAGTGATCAAACTTAACTGGTTCTTCCTATTAACTGATGAGTGGGATTTAAAAAAATAAAGTTTTTTTCTTGCTTTTTCTCTCTTTCATGAGGCAAACGAACATGGGGGATTGGCCGGATAAGTGGTCGGAAGAGATAGACGACATTTCAATCACACGCCGGTCACCACAACTGGAGATGGGTGGCAGAAGATGCACCTTACCATTAGGAATCAAATGCGAATCTCATCAGGTCAAACGTGGCTGGAATTGGCTGAAATTGGCCTTGAAAAAATCTTTATATATATATATAGACACACACACTTAATAAAAATATTATTTTACAAAAAACTTACCCCAAGGAAATAGTGAGTTCTGTTAAGTTTTGATAAGAGAAGAAATTAGGGAGAGCTGAAAACCAAGTTTGATCACTCATAGTAGTATTAATAGATATAGAATATTACATCAGTTACAAGATCCTATAAATAAATATATATCCCTTTAGGCCCAAACCCAGAATTTTCTGGTTGCCACCCGCTCCAGGCACTTTAAAATGGAATACTGATGGTTCATCATTTGGCAATCCTGGACCATCTGGTATTGGTGGAGTTTTAAGGGACTCTTCTAGTCTTATTGTTTGTTTATTCTCCTGTAACGTTGGTGTGCCCAATGTGGTAGTTGCCGAAATTCTTGCTGTTTGAAAGGCCCTATAAGTCTCAGTTGACTTCATTGTTAGTCATAATTATGATGTATGCTTTGAATTAGATTCTTCGTCTGTTGTTTCTTGGTTGCAGTCCTCAAATGATCATAGGCCATGGAAACTTGGCTATTGTTGGAACTTACGGAGAAACAGAGCAAGAATAGAAAAAAAGAAATGCAGAAAATGCAATGTATTTGCTATATTATTTTGAATAAAATGTGGCCTTTAAATAGGCTTACATTAAAAACTGAAATCCAAAAAATTCTCAACTGAATCAGCAAATCTTGCCACTACTAACAAATATTATTCTGCTTAACTAAAAAACACGACAAATGTGCTACAAGAATCTGCAGCAAAACAGAGACCAAGTCAAACTTTTGAATCAATATTCAACACCCCCCCTTGATTCAAAGTCGCATACACCAAGCAGTGATCTGAAGAAGAAAAGCTTCTAACTTGAAAGTGCCTTCGTAAATATGTCTGCCACTTGTTCATGTGTACTGCAGAATTTCAAAACTATTTCTCCTTTTGCAATCAGCTCACAAATAAAATGAACTCTAATGTCAATATGTTTTGTTCTTCCATGATGACTTGGATTTCTTGACATTGCAATGGTTGCTTTATTATCACAGTAAATTTCAGATGGATTTTGTTGCCTTTGACAAATATCTGCAAGAAGTCTTCTTAACCAGATGCATTGACAGGCTGAAGAAGTAGCAGAAACATATTCTGCCTCTGAAGATGACAATGCTGTTGTGGCTTGTTTCTTTGAACTCCATGATACTGCACCCGAACCAAGACTGAAAACATATCCAGAAGTGCTTCTCCTATCATCCAAACAGCTTGCCCAATCACTGTCAGTAAAACCAACCAACTTGAAATTTGAGACATGTGAATACCATATTCCATAATCCAAAGTTCCAGCAATATAACGTAAAATCCTTTTTGCTGCACCAAAATGATGCACTGAAGGACTACTCATGAACCTTGAAACAACACCAACAGAGAATGAGATATCTGGCCGAGTGTGAGTTAAATAAATTAAGCCACCAACTAAACTTCTGAACCTGGTTGCATTGGCTTTTTCTGTACCATCTTCCAGCTGCAATTTTTCATTCACGTTCATTGGTGTAGCTGCAATCTTACATTTTGCCATGTTGTACCTCTTGAGAAGATCTGTTGCATATTTCTTTTGTGAAATAAATATACCATCTTCACATTGCATCACCTCAAGTCCAAGGAAATAATGCAACTGACCTAAATCCGACATTTCAAATCTTTTCATCATATTGGATTTGAATTCAGCCACAAGAGAGTTACTTGAGCCCATGTAGATTATGTCATCAACATAAATGCAAACAACAAGAAAATCTTCATTACCTTGTTTCTTCAAGTAGAGAGTGGGCTCGTTTTCACTTCTTTTGAATCCATTTTGCAAAAAATATGAATCAAGCTTGTTGTACCAGGCTCATGGTGCTTGTTTAAGCCCATAGAGTGCTTTATTTAACTTGTACACCTTATCTTCTTTGCCATTGATGACAAAACCCTCAGGTTGAGTGACATACACATCTTCTTCCAATTCTCCATTCAAAAAGGCTGATTTCACGTCAAGTTGATAAACAATCCATTGCAATTGAGCTGCCACTGCCAAGACAGTTCTCACTGTTTCAAAACGAGCAACAGGAGAAAATGTCTCTTGAAAGTCGATTCCTTGCTGTTGTGAATATCCTCTCGCGACCAACCTGGCTTTTTGTTTTTGAATGCTTCCATCTGCATGAAACTTTGTTTTGAATATCCATTTCAAGCCAATAACATTTTTACCACTTGGTAAGTCTGATAATTCCCAAGTTGCATTTCTTTCTATTGCCTTAAGTTCTTCGTCCATTGCCTTTTTCCAGACCTCCATTTTTGCTGCATCTTCATAGGTAACAGGATCTGAGGCAAATAGAGCAAATGCATCAGCTTCATATATCTCTCTCAAGGATCTAACTTTTCTTGAGGGTGCTGAATTTGATGACACATTTGAGGAAGAGCTGCTGCCATCAAAATTTGTTGAGGCTGAAATTGGTGAATTTGTCGAGCTGCTACTGTTGGGTGTTGAAGAGGTTGAATTCATTTGTGTTGGGGCTGCTTCCTCTTCAAATGGAACTTCAATTTGTTCATCCTCGTTGCTGCAATTCCATTTCCAGCTTGCATTCTCGTTGAATATTACATTTCTACTAATAATCACCTTGCCACTAAGAGGGTTATATAATCTATATGCTTTGGACTCAAGGCAATAACCAATGAAAATACATTTTTCAGATTTTTCATCTAGTTTTTGACGATTATGTGAATTTACCAAAGCATAAGAAATACAACCAAATTTTTTTAAGTGGCTTACCAAAGGTTTTTTACCTTTCCAAGCTTCGTATGGTGTTCTATTCAAGACAGCCTTTGTGGGGGACATATTCAGTAAATATACTGAAGTACCAACTGCTTCTGCCCAATACTGATTTGGAAGCCCCTTGCCTTTTAACAAACTTCTTGCCATTTCTACAACTGTGCGGTTCTTGCGTTCTGCCACTCCGTTTTGCTCAGGGGTATATGGTGCTGTCAACTCCCTGCCAATGCCATTTTCTTGACAAAAGATGTTGAATTCATTAGATAAAAACTCACCACCTCTATCAGTGCGAAGAACTTTTATACAAGATTCGCTTTGCTTCTCTACCAAAGCTTTGAACTTCCTGAAATTATCAAACGTTTTTGATTTGTTCTTCAAAAAATACACCCAGCTCATGCGACTGAAATCATCAGTAAAAAGTAAGAAATAACGGCTCCCACCAAATGATTCAGTATGCATTGGCCCAACTAAATCAGCATGTACTAGTTCAAGACAAAAGGAGGCTCTCCATGCATTTTTAGCAGAAAATGATTTTCTAGTCTGTTTTCCATATATACACCCCTCACATAAATCATATGAATCAATTTTCGGCAATCCAATAACCATACCTTTTTGGCCTAACAATCTCAACCCCTTGAAATGCAAGTGCCCATAACGTAAATGCCACAATTTGGAATCATTTTGCCCAGCAGCAGCCAAAGCATAATTTTCCACATTAGAGATCTCAAGTGGAAATATTTTGCTTTTGGTCATCTGAACATTGACAATAATCTGGCCAGTCTGTTTATCTCTAATAATACATGCTTCATCATCAAACAAAATTGAGTATCCACAAGACATCAATTGCCCAACACTCAACAAGTTATTAGCCAAGTTAGGAGCAAATTGAACATCATGTAGGAATTTTGTTTTACCTTGACCAGATTTGAGTGCTACTGTCCCTTTCCCTTCAACTTGAATTTCTTGATCATCTCCAAGTTTGACTTTCATTTTCTCAGACTCATCTAGCTCTCTGAAAATTTCTTTCATGCCCGTCATATGATTGGAGCATCCACTGTCTATAAACCAGACACAACTTGTTAAATTATTAGTATTAGAATGGGCCATGAATAACTTACTTTCCTCAATTTCTTCAGCATAATTCACTTGTTTCTCTTTTTGCCAACATTCTGCTTTAACATGCCCAAACTTCTTGCAATTGTAACATTGAATGCCACTTTTGTTGTTCCTTTGCTCTCCTTGACCACTTTGTTCACCAGCCAGCCTTTGTTGCCCATCAGATCGGCCTCTGCCTCTACCTCGACCACGACCAAGGCCTCGAAATCCTCCTCTTCCTCGGCCTCTACTTGCTGAAGTTTCACTTTCTCCACATTTGGTGGCTGCCTCCTTCACTTGAAATGCCAATGCCTCATTCTTTTCAAGTGATCTATTGATTCTAGACTCATGAGCTTGCAATGACCCCATTAGTTCATTAAATGAAAAAATTGACAAATCCTTAGATTCTTCTATAGCAGCTACTACATGGTCAAATTTAGGAGTCAAGCTTCTAAGTACCTTTTCAACAATGGTCTGGTCAGTAATCTTCTCACCATACGATCGCATTTGACTAACTATTGCCATTGCCCTTGACAAAAAATCAGCAATTGATTCTCCACTCTTCATGATCAAGGTTTCGAAGTCACGTCGAAGAGATTGCAATCTCACTACGATCACCTTTGAATCACCTTGAAATTCTCTTTGCAAAATACTCCAGGCTTGCTTTGACGTGGTTGCCGCTGCGATCCTTGAGAAAACACTGTCGTGGACTGCCTGTTGAATAATCACTAACGCCTTGGAGTCCTTCTTCTTATTCTCCTTCAACTTGCTTTCATCTTCTCTAGGATCTGCATACCCTTGTTCTACAAACTCCCAAAGATCTTGAGATTTGAGTAGAGTTTTCATGCGTATACTCCAAAATTCATAGCCTTCTCCTTTGAAAATTGGAATGAGTGGTTGTGCATTACTCATAGCCCCGTTATTGGCCATTAATTTTTCTCTCAGGTGTTTTCACTCACCTCACGTGTTTACTCTCTCTACTCACTCAATCTCACTGCTCTGATACCACAACTGTTGGAACTTACGGAGAAACAGAGCAAGAATAGAAGAAAAGAAATGCAGAAAATGCAATGTATCTGCTATATTATTTTGAATAAAATGTGGCCTTTAAATAGGCTTACATTAAAAACTGAAATCCAAAAAATTCTCAACTGAATCAGCAAATCTTGCCACTACTAACAAATATTATTCTGCTTAACTAAAAAACACTACAAATGTGCTACAAGAATCTGCAGCAAAACAGAGACCAAGTCAAACTTTTGAATCAATATTCAATAGCTATATCTTGAATGATATCAAAAACCTGGTGTCCAAAATAAATAAAGTCTCTTTTTTGCACAAAAAAAGAGAGAACAATCATTTTGCTGATGCTCTAGCAAAACAAGGTGTCTCGAGAACGGGGGATTTTTTGGCATGGTTATAGTTATCTACTGGTAGCTATTGGAGAAGATCTTCGCTTTTTTTGCAGGGGGGTGCTGCTAAACTAGTGATTGAGTGTCACGTCTTCGTTATGCTATCTGGCAACTGCCTCTCTCAGTTTTGTTCATGTTACTAGCTGGTTTGGGTCGGGACTGGAATGGGCTCTCTCCTCCTCTTGCTGGGTGGTTGTTGCATCAGATATGGGTTATATAGCTCTAAAATTTTTGGTTCCTTTGTTTGTGATGCTGTTCTCTAGGGGGATTGATAAGTTCCTTGAGTTGCAGCTGGTATTTTTTTACTTGGTTATGTATTTGAGGGCACAGTATCTGATCTCTTGTTTCGTTTGGTGGGCTGGAATTGTCTTGAGCCTAGCTCCCCCCATCTAGTCTTGAGGATTCCTTTCAGCACTGTAGTCTGTTATTGTATAGTTCTCGGGCCTGATGGTTCTACTAGAGGTTTGCTGTGTTGCGCTGCCGCAGTTTTTGTGGTCCTGGGACTGTTCTGAGTTTGAACGTTGCTGCCCTCTTTATTTCTGCTATTTTCTTTTCTTTCTTTTTATGCTGGTTGGTTATTTCATTTAGCTGGGTCCACGTTGTGTATGGTGGTGGAATGGATGGGGTCATGAATGGTGCCCTGTTTGTGGGATTAGTCTACCATGTTCTTGGTTGGTGGCTGTTTTCCCTTTGGTTTTTGGTCAGGAGATGGTAGACATATATACTGGTCAGGAGATGGTAGACATATATAAATTCTAACAAGTTCAAGTTTCTTCTCTGCTCTCTTTGAAGGCTACTGATGGGCTCTTGAATAGTGAATAGTGTGTGTTGCTACTTTTTATATTGGACTTCTCGGAAGTTGGGTAGTGATTGATATGTTCTGTCCCTGCTATATCTGTTGCTTCCCCTTCTTTGTTCTTGGTTATGTGAATGTGCAGAATGTAAGAGATTTAGCAGGTTTGATGTTCTAAGCTGCTGCAGATTATGTAGCTCTGGGAATGATCTAAAGTTCTCTGTTGCTGACTCTATATCTATGTTATTTTCTCCTTTGGCTATGTAGGGCTGGATTGTAGTCTATTTCGTTGGTTTGCTCTTGTGGTTGGGCCTAAGCTGTTATCGTTTTCTTTCCTTTTGTTCCTGGGATGGCAGCTATTAAATGTCATTTGTATTTTTTAAAGTCTAGATTATCTTTAATAATACCATCAACTTATCAAAAAAAAAAATTAAAGCATCAATATAAGAAGGAAAATATAAATATATAAAAAACTACATTATAATAAAAAGCCAGATTTTGTTGGGATAGCAAACAAATCCCACATCGAAAAAATAGAAGAAATCTCTCCAACATGTAATACTAAGTGGGCTACTCCACCCATAGCCAATTGGTTTTGGGTTGGAACCTCACTTGGGTTATTGGTGGAGAGGGTTTGGGTCTGAACTGAGTCGCTACATCTGAAAAATTTAACATGGTATCAGAGCCTGATTCGGAGTAGCATGAACAAAAAAAAAATTGAGAAGATGAGTTGAATTTCAGGGAGGGCCAAATATCTTGTGGGCTTTGTTCGAGGGAAGGAATGTTGGGATAGCAAACAAATCCCACATCGAAAAAATAGAAGAAATCTCTCCAACATATAATACTAAGTGTGTTACTCCACCCATAGCCAATTGGTTTTGGGTTGAAATCTCACTTGGGTTATTGGTAGAGAGGGTTTGGGTCTGAACTGAGTCGCTACATTTGGGAAATTTAATAGATTGTACATCTACATCCATTTTTACATCCATTTTCAAAAGAGAAATACAACATTATTTACATATCTAATTTCACAAAAATACGTGCAACAACACACATAACTTATTTAATTAGGAATCCGAACAATGGTATCACTATTGAGTAAGTGGCAAATTGGTGGTCCTCTAGGCTTAACTTTGAGCACCTGAAAGGCAAAATGATTTGGATTCCAAGCTGGTGTATCTGTATGACAAACAACTCCTCTAGCTTCAGAGCCATCAGCACCCTTAAATGGAACCTCATAAACCTTGGTATCATTAATTCTATGGCAATAATAAATAGCTTATACATATCTTTCCTTTCTGGCAAACTATTTGATTTTCTCCCATCATTTTAACTCCTTTTAGAATAATGTACTCTTGTTTCTTGTTCTCTTCTTCTTCTACCTCATTAGAAATTGTTTGAGTTTTTTTCCAAATTTGGCAGTGACAAAGTCAGCTAAGGATTCTAAGGAAGTAGCACATTGCTTGTCCTCTCCTCTAATACTCGGAGCTTCACATTCTTCAATTGTTCGTTTCATGGTTTGAGCTATCCTAGATTTGGACTTAATTGAAAAATAGTTTAAAATTTCACGTATCTTGTTGCTTGAAAAGGGAATAGATTCAGCAACTTCACATGGCAGAAAATTAGAGCCATTTGCAGATTTAGTGAAAATAATTTTAATCTTTTTTTCAGCAATGAGATCATCATATAAAAAATAAATAGTAGTGGAATTAAGGATGGCATTTTCTTGGAAGTTTGGCTTACCAGGCCATATCCGATTACATAGGTTGTTCTTTGGAATCTTGTGGAACATAATTCCCAGGAAATGAAAAAGTCATCTTGATTTCTGCATCATTTATAATTTTCCATGAACAAGATGGAAATTAATTATGTAAATAAAAATCACAATTTACAAATTAAATGCTTGGATAAATAAGTATGTGTATGATTATTTTCGTATCTCAAGAAATTCTCATCCTACTAGGAATAGATATGTACTAATTGAAATTTACTTATCAACAAAGGGCAATACAAAGCCTAATTGATTTTGATAACATTTATGAACTCTGTAATCTTTGCATTAAAAGTCATTTTGAGTGAAAAATAGTTTAAACCTTACTATAAATCTAACATAGTACACCAACTAAGTTCTAAGCCTTCTAGTGACATGTGACAATATATATTAATGGAGACCCATATAATGAAACTGATGTGGTAAGAAATTGCTTTCATGGTTCATTTTTAAATTTCTTTTTAATGATTAAAAAGCATATAAATAGACAATTATCTATTTAAAGATAATTTACGTTAATACCTGCAAAAATGGACTGTCACATTTTTTGGAAGTTTTGGAGCACATGAGACATGCTATTTTGGCTTAGGTTTCCAAAAAAAAAAAAAGAAAAACTCGCTGCTTGACTTTTTTCAAAATTACAATCATAATTTAGTCTCTAAATTTTAATATTTTTACGCATTAGATATCTAAAATTTAAAAATCACATATTAGGTTTTTAATTTTAATATATTTACATATTAGATTCCTATATTTTTAAAATTACATATTGAATTTCTGAATTTATCTAATGTAACACATTAAATAAAAATGGATGGTAAAAACAACAGTATTCCATTAAAATACACGAAATTTTAACAGCGCTTGTATTATACTGTCGTTTGTACCGTCCATTTTAAATTTCATGTGTCATTCTCAAAAAGTTCGAATATTTAATACATAATTTTGAAAGTATAATAATCCAATATGTAATATAATTATTGGCATTAAAATACAGGTACCAAAGTATGGGTTTTCCAATTATAATCAACAAGTCTGAAAAATGACCGAAATTGGCTCTTGCTTGTCCGCCTCTTAAATTATATATTTCTTTTGACTATATTTTAATACTTATTTTAAGGAAAAATGATTCAAATGTTTTCACACTTATTTCTCTTAAATAAAATTTATAATGAATCGATTCGATTCGTACTGAACAATGCCAATAATTATATTAAGAAAATAAAATATATTTTTAATACTTTTCCCCAGTATGGATTGCATTTAGGTTAATTGAATACAGGGGATTGGGTATTAAAAAAATATATAGGGATTTGACATTCAGTGTTAATTGAATGCATAATGCATGGTGCATCCGCATATTAAATACGCACCAATCATTCCTTGAAATAAGTGTCGGATCACTTAGATTAATTATTGATTCATAAAATAATATTCTCTCCATTCCTAAATATGTGTCACTTTTGTTAATTTCACTAGAATTAAGAAATATATTAATTAGACTTGAATTTAAGAAAAAATTGAGTGATTCAATGTATATTAAGTGTTTCAATGTACAAATTTAAATCTAATTGGTTAATTCGTATTGGAAAAGAAAATTAAATTAAAAAAAAAAGAAATTAAATTGCATTGAAAATTTAAAAGTGACAGATAAATGTAATTTGGATTTTTGCCAAAAGTAACAGATATTAAGGAACGGAGGGAGTAGTACAGTTAATTCAAAATTATGCACATCAAATATAATACATAAATAATAAAAAGAAAAACACTGAACAAAGCAATTCAACTAATAGACTTGACAGAACTTCGGAAAAAATTCTAAAAAATATATAAGCTAATCTAATAGAGGAAGTGGATAGGTAGGAAGTAAGCCTAAGAATATGTGGTTTTATCAAACAATACAATCTAGATTGTTCACAGGATATCCTTTGATTTTAAGATAATCATATGTAATTTCTCCAAAAAATAAACAATCGTATATAAGAATATTGAATTAAAAAACAACATGAATATCTACCTTTGCGTGCATGTCGTAGCATTGTGCGTGGACTAGATTACCAAACATTGATGCCTTTTAAACTCAAACAAAAAATAAAATAATAATCATAAAAAAATATAAAATACTAAACTTAAATCATTCTATAATAGTAGATCTGTTAAATGAATCGGATCAAGTTGGACCAATTTCAAATCATTTTCAGATCCTAGAGTCAATCCATCTTTTTTTACAGCATCATACTGATTAATTGATTCTCAACTTACTGAATCAATTTTTAATCTCATATTTTTTTGGAATATCAATACATTTTAGTTACTTTAAATTTTAATATTAATTTATACAAATATCCAAAAAAATAATTTTATTAAAAGAATATTATGAATATTTATTATAAAAAGACTTAATGAAAGTATCATTTTACATTAACTAATTTGTCCAAATATATCTAATAATAAAAATAATTTATTATATGTACGTATATATATGTATATATGTACGTATATACATGCAAACAATATATATGTATGCGTGTAAAAATGTATGTATGTATCTAAAACAACCTTGTTTTACAAAATGATGTTAATTCAGTTTTGAGTGCAGCACATCAATATCATATAATTTACCACAATATAAATTCCTTATATATCAGTAAAATGATACAGATATACATAAATATGTACATATATACATACATACATATATACATACATTTATTCATATGTGTATGTATGTATATACCCAAAATGTTATCGGTTCACAAAATTCACTTAGTTCATTTTTTATTGAAATGGAAAAAATTGAATGATTTACGACAGCATAAATTTTTCATACATCAACAAAATAACACTATATAGGTAGAATTTGAATTGTTTTAAAAAAACAATTGAATTAATATTAAAAATTGAAAAATAAAATTAAAATATTTTAAAAATTCGGGTCATTCAGGTTGATCCATGACCCGATCCATTAAAGTTAGTTTCGATTCAACCTATTTGGAACCCGATCCTACCCTTAATTTTTTGGGTCAATTTCAAATTGGGTCATGCATCTTTTTTTCCTCAGATTCGGGTCTCTTTTTCAAGCGGATGTGGGTTAAAATTGATAGGTATATATGAGGGTGATTTATATAATTACTCCGTATTACTCATGTAACTAAGGGTGTACACAGTACAGTATAATTCAGGGATTTGCAAATCTCTACCTTATCTTGAAATTTTAGGCATTTTAAAAATTAAGTATTGTTATTGTCTTAAATTTTGGAACAATTCGGTACGTTTTTATATAATTCGGTACAGTTCAATTTGGTTCATCGGTACAAAACAATACAATACAATACAATCCAATAATTTAAATAATTTAATATTTTTAAAAAATTTAAAAATAAATATACAAAATAATAAATACAAATACAATTAAAATTTAAGTCAAAGTATAACATTAAAAATTAACATTCAACATTCTTTCTCTACATTATGTTTGCACCGAATTGAGGATTTTGTCTCTTGAAATTTTATTTTAAATTTAGGATCCAAGACCATAACTATGAAAATAATAACATTTATCTTGTTAATTAAACCCCAATACTTTTCAAATTTCAACTATATTTATTTTCTCATTTCCACTAAAGAATCATCACCACTAGTTTCAGAAGATTGCCACAAATTCAAAATACGTACAATCTCTAGAAATTCCAAGTTTGAAGTTGAATATAATGACCCAGACAATTTTTAAGTCACATTATAAGACCTTTTTAGAAATTTTATGAGAGTTGTGAGTTGTTTTCAATTAGTATCAATCAAATAAATAGGCTCAAACTCGATGAAATATTTGCTATATATGTCCTCCAACTTATCAAAAGTTTTTTGATACTCCAAACTAATGTCTAACCTTAAGTATGTTAAATTCCACCTAGTAAGGCAATTTATGATCAAATTATTTGAACAGTTCATATTTACTATCACACAAGATTTTTTTTTGAAAGAATCTAACATTTGGGGATTGCTTCTAATGCACTTAATGATATCTCTAGCCTTTTTAACAGACTATTTAACAAATTTAAGCCCATCTTTCACAATTAGGTTTAAAATGCGAGCACAACATCTAATATGAAAAGCTTCACCACCCAAAACAAATGCATTTCTCTTACTTAATTTATTTTTCAACTGTTGAATTGCAGTATCATTAGATGTTGTATTATTAGTAGTTATACATATCACTTTGGTCATACCCAATCATCCATACAAATTATATCAACAACATTACTTCGTTTAGGACTTTTAATGACAAAAAATTCAAGATACTTTTATGTATCTTCCAATTTAAATTAATAAAGTGTACAGTTAACACAAATATGATACATTTTGAAAACTAGTTTAACTATCAATTGTCATGGAAACTCTTTTGCATTCAATTTTGAGAAAATCTTTCAATTTATCTCTCTCTTTAATAAAAAGAGAGCAACATCTTATACCAATAGTCATTCTAAATGAAATTTCAAATTTAGGACAGATTGCTTCAATAAATTCCTTAAAGCCCTCATATAATTATATTAATTGATAAAATTTCATTATATATAATTATATTATTAATTTAAAACTCAATTAATCATATAGGTATTGTGTCAAAATAAATAAGTACCAGTTGAGTGATAATAAAAGTAAATGAAATTAATTGGTAAGGTAATTATACACTCATGTAATACATTACTTTGTAAAATTTTATTATTTATACTAACTATATATAATTACATTATTAATTTACATACTCATACAGGTATTGATAATTTCGGAGAAATTGTAATAAAGGGAGGCCGGTCATGAAAATTGAGCTCCAACCAGTCAAGCCAATAATGCTTTATTCCTGCAAAAGATTGCGCTTGGTCGGATTAGGCGTGAACACTATGTAGCTTAAGTTAGTAGTGTTAAAGAGAGAAAATAGTGAGAGAAATTCTCAAATTCTTGTTACATGGATGTAAATTGACTCGGGGTATTTATATGGGGTGAAGGAACCCACTTGAGTAGTTTACCTTAGCGTCAGAGTAAATAGGCGACGATATAACACAGAGTAGGTGTGAGATAGGATGGAGGCATGTGTCAATAGACAGTTGAAGGGAGTGTCCTATAAATCTGATCAGACAATCTGCTAACCTTATCTTCTTTGTTTCTGTGGGCATCCACTTGCTCATGCACCAAGCCTTAGAGGTGCTGGACCATTGGGGTTCAGGACCTACAAGCCTTGTTGAACCTTGGGCTAAGCTTTGACTCAAGCCCAGTAGAAATGATATTTTAGGTATTATCATTTGTCCCCCCTGAAAGATCCGATTAGATTGAGGGAGGATGATCTTGATGAATGTCTTTAGTTATTTGGTTGGATTATTTTTGCTTTAAAGATCTAATTTGCTCCTTTCTGCTTTTTCGGCTGTTCGGTTTATCAAATCTTGGACGCTTCATTTGTTATTACTTCGGCTTTCTTTGTAGTTAATGTGATGCACATTTATTCATCTCATTTTTTAAAGTGACACTTCACTACAATCCTAATTACATCGTTTCAGTCCCCGTATTGGAAATAGGCATATTAATGGGTAACATTTCATTCATTGCACTCATTATGGTGACTCTTCATTAGGAACGCTTTGTCTCCTCGGTTCCTCCAATCGTAGGCTGCCATTTATCTTCTGTCGACTTTAATGCTTGGCTTGAGGAGAGGGTTTCTTTATCCTATAAATAGGTAGTTTTGTTTTCCATTTTCTTTAGAGTCAAAAGCCTCTATTTCTTCTTCTTCTTCATTTTCTTTCTCTGAAATCTTTATCAAGGAGTTGTTCAAACACTTTAAAATCTTTAGAAGTTTTCCCTTCTAGTATCTCACCATTTTAGAAAAATGAATGAATTTTATTCCCTCAACAAGCTTTTTCCTCTCAGGGCATCTCTTGTTGAAAATAAAGGGGATGGCCGTTAAATTTATATTTCCCTCTTCATTTTCTGAGGAGTCGATGGTTAAAAAAGAAGAGGAGGAGGATTGCAGTACCGCATGAGGTATCATGACGAGTGCTTTCCCTAAAAGGTGTGGCAAGCACTTTCCTTGGACCACCTCTAATCAACTCTATCTTGCTCCCAGTAATACGAGTCTGATCATATGAAGAGTATCTAAGAGTTAGTAGTAGTAGGATAGGAATTTGTGAGAGCATTATCCTTTGTACATCTTGTATTTGGATCAATGAAATGAGACATGCCCATTGTCATCTTTAAAAGTTCATTATAATGGTGATCAAATAGTCTTTTCCAAATAGTTCGATCAGATAACATGATCAGGATGGAGTTTAATTGCCATATATAATTGCTCGATCAGATAACATGATCGAGATGCACTTTGATTGCCACAAATAATCATAAAAAAGTTTTTAGATAATCAAGTCAGTTGTGACTTTTACTAATTGACTTAGGATATCACCAGGTTCATTTGTGTGGATTGTGTCACAGTTGTATCCATCGAAAGCTTGCGAGTCCACTTAATTTTAGGATATACGAATGCTATATATTTTTTTATAGTTCCGATCTTCATATTTTTTATTGTTCCGATTGGAATACGGAAATTTGGGGTTTCCCCTTTCTTCGGCCCTTTGGTTAGTCTAGTCTTTCAGGAACCTTTTGACTTCTTTGAAGCGAACATTTTTCAATCGAAATTGTCATTAAGTTCAATGGATTGTTATTCATCGAATGATGTAGATGATTGAGTCGAAATATCTCTATAAGCACTTAGGAATGATTTGCAACTTGTATGTTCGGTAACCATTTCGGTTAGAATACAATGCTTATCATGTTAAGGGCCTTGGAATTCCCTTAAGGCCTTGCTTTGATAAGCATGAGCTAATAGATTTGACTTTCGGGAGATAATTAACTGAAGCAAGTTATTTTCAATTGGATTTTTTATTCTTTCAGGAGTTTGTCGACTGCTCTAGAGGAAATTCCTCTAGATCACATGTCATAAGTGATTTGTGTTTTTGCGAGGGAAACTTGAGAAGTCTCAAGTTTTGCTTTTTCATTATACTTCCATCTTTAAGGTGTCCGTCGACTTCTTTGAAGTGGGTTTTTTTCGATACAGAGAGTATTTGTTTTATCCTCTTGAAATGGGTCCTATCTTCCAGGGGTCTATGGACCACTCTGAAGTTGACTTGCTGTGACTTTGTTGCTTCTATTAGGCATGAGTGCTTGACTCGGATATCTCCGATCTTTTAAGAATCTAGAATTTGTATGTTCAATAATTAATTTGTTTGGAACACAATATTACAATGAATACCTTTTTAGGTATGTTGATATTTTCACGGTTTTTTGAATGCCGGAATCATTCGTTTAACACCCTTATCCGTACGCAGTAAACACGACCTCCTAAAGATGAGTCACTAAGATCGGTGAGAGCTATCACATTCATAAGTATGCTAACAAAAAAGCTCAAGCATTGCTTACATGCATATACAAGCATCAAATTAGGAATTATAAAATTTCTTTTATCGAACTTAAGCATATATTGATATAAACTAATTGCATACATATAACATTTACCATAATAAACATATTTTGCCATATCTGATGTAAACTTACATAATTTACATGCTTTAAATACTTATATGCACTTAATAAAACCCAATATTTTACAAATTTTAATAAAAAAGAAACCTACACAAAAAGCTTGTCCTATGGTGCTGGCACTGGAGAAATGCGGGGCTTTCCTTCAGAGATCACTGATCTTTTGCACCTACATAGATAAACACCCATGCTAAGCACAATGGCTTAGTGAAAAAAAATGAAATGGACAACCACTCACAATGGTCACCAATGCATACACAAGCATATGTTGCATAATTATAAACAGTTGAAGCAATAAAGTAGTAAACATATAATTGAACATCGAATTAAAGTTATTGTCACTATACACATTTTCATATGTTTATAAATGTCATCATATCTATTATAACTTTTGTAAGTCAAAGTTGCCTGCATTACAAAGTAGTGGATAACGGGTAATGATGCATAGGTACCCAAAGGTACAGTTCTGCATTCAAATTCACAAGCATAGGGATCTAAACAAGATCCAGAGACACATAAGGATCCATCAGCACTAGAGACGCTTATGGACCCAAATGGATCCAAACACATAGGCTACAACAAAAAACCCTATAGGCATACCTATCTATCTACGAATCGTGTTTTGCAAGCTATCTATTCATTTCATTCATTTATTCAAATCCCATAGCTAGTATCTGTACAAAATTAATTTTTCATATTTGAAAATCGAGTAATTAGGCCTTAATAATAATAAATAAATCATATAAAATGATCTATAACATTTAATTTTGCGTAGAATAGAGAATGCAGTCAAACAATCAAAACAAAAATGAACGATGGTCGTGCCTTATGACCGACGGCCGGTGGTCACTCACTCATACTTGTCTCTAGTGACCCGTGCACAAGAAATGGCCTCCACTTCACTGCGGCCTGTCCCTGGTAGTCTGTGCCCCAGCGACGAAGGTCGGTCAGTGCATTCCCGTTCCTCACAAGGCCACGCCTGAGGGACACTATGCCATCACAACCTCGTATATTCTCTATTAAGTCAAGCTCGAAGGACGGCCATTGGTCACTACTAATGCCCTTCACTAGTGTGGAAATGCTGAGGGACAGCATAACTGATTCCCTCAAAATTCATCCTTTCAAAATAGAATGTAAGGTTCACTTACATAGCTAAAAACACCAAGTTAAGCCCATTTATGGCCAAATTCGTCTCATAAAAAAATGCTCTAGATGTTCGATTTCTAATAGTATAATTTTTAAGTCATTTTTGTTAAGACCAAAGAGATATGGCCTTAGAAACCCAAACTGCTCCAAAGACCCTATTACAGAAAATAGCTACTGTTTTAAGCAATTTTGGAGGCCTTAGAGTCAAAAATAAATTACGACTATTTCTGGGACGTTTGTAGAAATAGATGTCTCGGTTCTAACCCAATTAGAATCAAATCATTTAGAGACCTTGTAATGCCTATTCTCGACCACATGATTAGTTCAGCTAAAGCAGTTGAGAACGGTCGCCACACAGCAAACATACAGTCAAAACACTATCACATTTGCATACCAAAACTGGAACAATTAAATTTCATCCATTTACATACATTCACATGCAGCGGATAGCATAGGTTACTTCATGCTTACTAGCTCACCTGCATACATATATACATATTACAGGCTTAAGATTTAAGTACTTAGTTATTACAACTTGGTTACTAAAAATATTATACATATCAAACACAAAAGTACATTGCCCAACCCCAAAACCCACACTATATTTACACCTAGTGTTGACTAACGGCAATGTGGATTCGTCCTTCAGATTCACTTCACGTTCAAACCTGCACGGATTAGAAAACCCGTGCTAAGCGATAACGCTTAGTGGGAAAACAACATATAACATATATGCATATACATGAAAATAGATAACATGAGAGCATTATGCAAGAATTCATTCTTAAACTGTTAACTTAGAAGCATGCTCAGATTTATACATGTAGCATGATTGCTTATACACAATTCAGATTAACATTTATATGATTATCATATACTCGATAACATGCATAGTAAATCAAACATATCAAGTTAATCACTTAAGTTTATCTTTATCTTATATATTTAGCTTTGCCTACAATTCAATGATGCGGATAATGGGTATCTCATTGGTACCCTAAGGTATAATATTATAGTGTATCCGTGGATATTTGCATTCATATTGTTACCCTAAGGTACAGTAAAATTCAACATACTTAATGTTTTACATTGAAGAATCCAGCTAGGATTCAACACACATTGTGATTTCAGAGGAATCGAAAGCATTGGGCTGCAACACTTAGATCCTATAGGCATGCCTATCTATCCACTACTTGACTCGCAGGCTATAGTTATTAAATCCAATTATTAATTCAGTTGATCTCATATCCAACAATTATAATGATATACATAACAAGTGATATGGTTCCACACATACGCACAATTATAAGCTGATGTCAAGTTCACATGCTTGACCATATCATGTCATCATATTCGTTTCTTACATAACACAAAAATAGCTCGATATAGGTTTAAGCTTAACAAGGAACTTAAATTCATTAATCACATGTATTCATCCTGTTCCATCTTAGCATTAAGCACATCTTAGATGTTATTAGGCTTGGCTAAGTTTCACCTAAGCATGCAATTAATAATCATGAATGATTTAGGATTTATTGCAAAAACAGGGCACCTTACAGTCACAACCATTTTGGTTGTCACCATGACATACCGAGGTCTCCAAAATAGAATATAAAATAAGGTATCTCATAGTCACAACCATTTTGGTTGTCCTCGTGACATACATCACTCACCCAGACAGAATGCAACTCCGAACATCTCACGGTCACAACCATTTTGGTTGTCACTGTAACATATCCCACATCTCCTCCTTCGTTCGGACGGGTGCTCAAGTAAGAAGACACAAAAATTTGACACCAAAAACAAGCATAAGTAAAATTAATATTAGTAATCAAGTCAAGAAAATCAATTAAACACTTACAACAATAAATAATAGACTAAATGAAAATATGTATATTAGGTGATTAGTAAATTAAATGACAAATTAAAATAAATTGACACATTAATAGATCAATATTAAAACATAAAGGAATAATAATAATAATAATAACAAAACAAGAATGAGGATAAATAAGATGAAAAATTAAATCAAAGAAAGACAAACAACAATGTGAAAAATTAGATCTACATCAAAAATAACAATATTAAAAGTTAGATCTACATCTAAGATGACATAAAATAAATGAATGAACAATAAATATATGGGTTGATTTCACCCATGATCACTCAACTTATCACTTCTTGCGCAAAAGTAACCGACTTTTTTTTTCTTACTTAAATGTCACTGAACTTTTAACATTATTACACAAAAGTCATGTTGACCGGAATCCGTCAACGACTCTTGCCGAATTGATAAGTTCAACAAATGCTACATTTAAATTAATTTCACTCACGGTCATTAGACTTATCACTTATCTCGCAAAAGTAATTAATTTTTTTTTTAACTTAAATGTTACTGAACATTTAACATTTTTGCAAAAAAGTCATCAATCCGGCAAGTGTCGTCGCCGGATTCCGGTCAACATGACTTTTGTGCAATAATGTTAAAAGTTCAGTGACATTTAAGTAAGAAAAAAAAAGTCGGTTACTTTTGCGCGATAAGTGATAAGTTGAGTGACCATGAGTGAAATTGATCCATAAATATATAGATCAACAACATCAAGAGTTAGATCTACATCTAAGATGGTATAAAATAAATGAATCGACAATAAATATATAGATCTAATTGCCTACTAATTAAATATTGGCAAAAATGATGAAAATAAAATTAAATTAAGAGATCGAGTTTAGAATGTTTACCCTCAGATTTCGGATTCAATTGATGAAGAATATGATGTATTTCCCTTATTTTTTTTCAAGAATAAATTCGAAAATATTAAAGAAAATATTGAGTTTTTTTTGTCTCAAACAACTCAAGAACACTAAAAATTAAAAATGATTTTTTTTATAATTGATGTTTGATTTAATGAGAAAACTCAAGTTAAGGAAATTAATTTTCCTTTCTCAAGTTTCCAAAATCAACAAAATATCTTTTAGATCTAAGAAAAATTAGGATGAAATCAAATAAGAAAATTTTAGATTTAAGAAAAGAAAATCAAGAAAATTAAATAAGAAAATTTTAAATCTTTAGAACAAGAAATAAATTTCAAGAAGAAGAAGTTTTGTTATACTTCCAGCAAATTCCCCTCTTCCCCTCAAGAAAACCTTCTTAAAATTCTTTGGAAAACACCAATTTTCCTTCGAAAAACTTTTCTTAGCCAAAAAACCAATCTTCCCCTCTTCTCTCTTTTTTTTTTTTTCTTTTCAAATGAAAGTCTCCTCCCATTTTTTTCCACTCTCCCCTGATTGCTGCACCTTCATTTAGATTTTTTCCATACCAACTTTTCCCAAATTCAACAAAAAACACTCAAAATTCAACATAAAAATCCCTAAAGTCAAATTTTTACAATTAATAATTTTTTATTTATTTTATTTATTTTTTGACTTTTTAATACCGACAAATTTTGACCAAAATTTTCAGAATTCAACAAAATAAAAAAAAATCCCATGAACAAATAATTTTTTATCCAAAAATTGTCAAAAAATCAATTTTCGGCGAAAATCGGCGGAATCGAGCGAGGAATCTCGCCGATCCGGCGTGCGAGGCTCGCGCGACAGGCCCGCAGCGCTCGCGGGCGCTGTAGTGGGGGGGCTGCCGCTGCCCGACGGTCAATTTTTTTTTTAAAATTTTTTAAAATATGACTAAAAAAAACTAAAAATATTTTAAAAATTAACTTTTAAATTTTTTTTTATTATTTTTTTATTTTTATTCTAAAATGCAAATTTGACAAGAAAATCATCACTTTCATCTAATTTTACCAGCGATGGCGGTTTATCATCATTGGGTGACTCCAATCTAAGCTGACTCATGACCCGGTATTTACACCTGGCCAATTATTTTTCTTTGGATAATTTTTTAATTGTAATATGTAATTAGATTACATAGAATAGAATTAGAATAATAGAAGAAGATCACAAGCAATTGAGCAAGATGGGCCAAAAGAAGATTGAAGATTTTGTAATAGTTCTTCTTTGTTTGATCATGCATACTACTTAGGTTAGACCTTTTGATCTCCCTTTTGGCTTGGAGAGGCCAATGTAGTAAAATTTATAACTGAGCCATAATTGTATACTTTATATTTATGTGATAAATAGAGGTAGCATGCCAATGTATGCCAACCATGTATGATGAGACTTAATTAACAAAATCCATCAAAATAATACTGTAGACACCGGGTTCCGAGTCCGGCTTAAAATGGCAATGGTGATTTTTTTTGATCCTTGATTATTCCCTCCGGAAAAAATGAAAAAATAATATATGTGATAATATATAAATATGTGTATGTGTAAAATTAATTAGTTAATGTTGTTAGTTAATTAATTAGTCAATATTATTGTATTAATTAAAATGCATGTAAAATTAAAGATTAATTAGTTAATTAATTAGTTAAAATGTAGAGTGTATAATTAATTAGATATATATATATATATATATATATATATATATGTGTGATAATTTAAATGGATTAAATGTTTAATTAGTTAGATAAATTATAAATTAAGTTGATTAATTATATTAATATGTAATGTTTAATTATATTATGTGTTGGTTTAATTAAATTAGTATGTGTGTATATTAATTTGAATTAAGTGAGATTAATTAACAAAAGAAGAAAAGGAGGGAAATGGAGGAAGTTACCATTATGCCCTTTAACCCTAATTGTGGGTATAAAGGGAAAAGAATGAAGGAAAATAGGGAGAGGTCGGCAGATCAAAGAGAGAAAAAGCCAAGCAAAAGAAAAAAAAAGCAAAAGAAAGAAAAAGGAAAAAAAAAGAAAGGAAAGAAGAGAGGAAGAGCAGACCCAGGAACCCAACGCCGGACCGGAGAGAAGAAAAAGGAGAAAGGAGAGAGGGAGAAGGCGTCGCCTCCGCCGGCCACCTCCGACGCCGGATTCAGGCACGCGCCCCACCGGAAGAACCACCACGTCCGGGCGCACCCAGTCGTCGCTGCCGCTTCTCCATCGGACTCCGGCAACCGGCGCGTGAGGGAGAAGGACCCGGACCGCTTTATCTCGTTTTCCGGCGACGGTGAACCTCCGATCGGCGCGTGGACACCGGATTTGGACTCCCGACGAGGCAATCTACCGTCCGGTGTTGGCGGTGCCGTCAACCGTCGCTCCGGCCAATCTCCGGCGACCTAAATCCGGTAAGCCTATTTTATATTAATTTATTTTAATATATTATTAATTAATATTAATTAATATTATTATTTATTTATTTATTATTATTATTATTAATATTTATTTAATTTCTGAATTATTAATATTATTATTATTATTATTATTTATTATTGTTATTATTTATATTTATTTAATATTATTATGTTAATATTATTATTATTATTATCATTGATATTATTATTATTATTGTCTAATTTGTGTTAATTTTATGTTGATGTTGTTATTTAATTGATTTGTGATTATTTAATTTTATGTATTATTATTATTATTATCATTATTATTATTGTTAGAATTTAGTTATTTATTCATGTATTCATTTATTTATTTATTTAGATATATGTAATTATTATTGTATGTATTTGGGGTCTGTAATAATAAAATGATTTTCGACCGCTACTAAAAAGAACCACCACACAAATGTTTCCCGCTAAAAAGAATGTTCGCTAAATAAAATTGGACCAATGTCCTATTTTACCCAATAAAATTATCACATAAAAATGGTTTTCCATAATAAACCCATGCGGGGACCAAAGTCCTCAAAATAAATGAATAACCCGTTTTATGCATGTATAGTACATTTATAAATGGGAGTTGTATTCCGCTCCTAGTATTATTGTAAATTTATTTTACGCTTTAATGCTATTTTATTTTATGCTCTTGAATGAATAAATTGTGCTTTAACCAAACTTGCATTGTGTGGAGAGAGAGCGAACTAATAAATTCAAAACTCAATTGTAAACTTAATCAAGGTACGAATAAATGAGAAGTCCCGAACCCTGCTCTGGTCTTTGGGCTCAAGAGGCTAGAGATTATCCTCCAAGACACCTCTTGTGTCACGAGACTTAGATGTTAATCCTAGGCCTCATGGCCCAATATGGATAAAATGCGCAAGTCTTAGGCTCTCCGAGGCGAGAGAAACTTTCCCAATGTTCTATTGGGTGGCGACTCCATGAAACCTCTTTGTTGCCCAACATAGACGCACTTGCGATTTATCGCAAGCTGTTGACGGACCCGCAATTGCCCCGATCGCCCACGTGCGGGCGGTCAGAATGGGCGGCCGCGGGGACCCGGCGCACGTCACAGTGGCGACTCCACTGGGGACGTATTTGAGACTTCAATTCGAAAGTACCTTGATTAAAATTTACAATTAAGTTTTAGTTTATTAAATTCGCTTTCTCTCAAAATTTGCATTGCATCGCATTAGAGCTTTAGAATACGCTAGTTTGGTCCCTTTATCAGCCCCGGTGCGTTCCCGAAGCACGACCCCATTTTCACTCAATTTGGGGAAGTGTTAAGGATAATCACCAGCCCAAGTCTCGTACCTTAATGGTATATCAAATGGTGACCCGATCGGTCGTTATGCTCGTGATGAGATAGACCCGTCGGCAGGGATCATGCTTGGGTAGCCTCAAAGTAACACCACCTTTTGACCAAAGCTCATGTAATGGCAATAGAAATCTCCACTAGGTGACATGTACCATAATATCGTGCTTGCTATTTGGGCCGTCATGTACTGAACAAAATCAATTGAATTAGATGATTTTCATTAAAGGCTTTCATGCCCCGATGGGCTCATCTTGGTTTAATCGAATTGTTTAAATATATAATGGCCAACCATCCATGCGCATGTGCTTTAAAGTAAAGAGTTGTTATGCTGCCGGCTTCTCACCGTGCACTATACGCGTCCATTGGGTTCCCTGTTAACCCTTGGATAAAGCCCACCTAGGAAAGAGACCGCACGACCTCGGGTGTGGAAGAAATAAGGTTGGAAGATTTTACCTGCTTGCATGTGGCTGTGAATGCTGCACAACATGTACATACATCACATGTCATTCATGTCAAAAAAAAAACATAATAAAAAAAATCAATCAAAAATCAAAAAAATATATAAAATGAAAAAGTAAATAAAATAAAAACTATACATTTCATATTGTGTATATATCCTTTTGCCTACATATTATTCATGTGCATATACCATCATGTATATAACTTTTGCATTGCATCGCATAATTGTAATTTATTGATTTTTTCATTTCATTCGCACAATTCACGATCATGCATTGTATATTATCATACACGCATCATACTAACAATTTAAATTTTTAGCCATCATAGATTCTTCCAAGTGGGTTAGAGGTCCTGACGGTCGATTAGTAAGGACAGACTCGCCTTTTGGATTGCTCGAATTAGTGCTCGATTGGGATCCTGAGCCACTCTCGACATCTAGTACCTCATCCTCCATGGCAGACGAAACTGGAAACCTAACCACTCAAGACCTCGCCCGGAGGTTGGATGAATTTGAACGGCGAATGCTAGACATGATGGGTGTCATGGCCGAAAGAATTGCCCATCCCCCTGCTGCACAAGCACCTCCTATTCTGCAGCCGCCTATTGCTCAACAAGTACCGGCAGTCCCTCCTCAGGGGCAAGTTGAACCGCCTGCTGGTGGGGAGGCTCCCTTCGCTGGAGTGGCTGCTCGCCAACCTATTAATGAGAATGAAGCTGCACCTGTTGAGCCAAGAAGGGCAAGGGTTAATAATCCCGAAGAGGATTTTGTGGAAGAAGATGAGATTGAGGAAGTAGCAGCCCACCAACCTGTGAGGGGTAGAGCACCCAAGGTGGAGGATGAAACTATGAGGGCAATGAGGCAGCAGATTGAGGCCATCACCCGGATGTTGTCAGCTGGAAAAGGGGTCAACCCCGAAGATAGAAATTTGGGAGATGAAGAATTGCTGCCCCAGAGATTTAAAATGCCTGAGCTGCCAAAGTTTAATGGTACTTCAGATCCTTCTGCGCATATCAAGCAGTACACTTTAGTGATGAAGGGTACAGGACTGAGCAAGAAGCAAAAGGTGGAGTATTTTTGCCTCAGCCTGTCGGGTCCTGCAGTCGATTGGTACCATGGGCTGGATCGAAGGTGTAAAGAAGACTGGGATCTGCTGACCGATGAATTTATGAAACAGTACGATTGCAGTACTAGAATGGAGGTCACCCTGAAAGACCTTGAACTCCTACAACAAAAGCCCGATGAATCATTCCACGAGTATCTCACAAGGTGGAGGAACAGGGTGATGGAAATGAAACGAAAGCCTGACACATCTGATCAGATTAGGCTATTTATCAGAAATTCATGTCCTTACCTGAGGGATCTGCTGAGCTTCAAAGGGCTTAGAGATTGGGAGTCATTGAAAGATATTGCTGTAGAAGCTGAGGGGGCCTACCTGGCAAAGAAGGCGAGTCAGAATAGCTTTCCTGGGAGAAACTTTGGAAATCAATCGGGGAACAGATCAGGCGGAGCTGGAAGCAGCAACAATAGAAATGGCAAGGCAGCCGAGGTCTCAGCAACCGGGGTTGGACAGGAGCAGAGGCACTATTCCAATTTGGGTCGCCCTTTATCTTGGGTACTGGAGAGGCTTATGAAAGAAGGCAAGATACGACCCTTAGCGCCTAGGCCCGCCATGAATCAGGGGCAGCCAGGACATAGAGATGATCAGTACTGCGCTTATCACCAGCATACAGGGCACCTAACGGATTCCTGCCGAACCCTGAGGAACAAGATCCAGGATCTCATCGACGCCAAACAGATCACTGATCCTGAGAAGAGGGGGAAAGATAAGAAGCCGGGCTACAATACAGTTCCCCCACCGAATATGTGATCGGACCGAGTCCACCGGAGTGGCATTTTTTGCAAGAACTACAAGGAGATATTATGTTATATGTCTCTGTATTTTGAGAACTCTTTATAACATTTTGGTTATGTAATATGATGAACAATATTTTGCATATATTATTTCTAATGATTTCATTTTTTATGATTATGATATATTCATTCATTTTGACATTAATTCAATCAATACTACTACACTTAATCTTGGAACTTTGGGACATCCAAATGAAATCTTGATGGCATCAAATATAACTCCTGAAGAGAGAGAGATTTAGAGAAAATAAAAATAAGAAAGAAAAAAAAACTAGTTGCAATTAGGAGATTGGATGAAAACTCACTAAGAGCACTAGAACCTTTCTGATTACCCGTCGAAGCGATCTCTGGATAAGACATAACTTGGAAAATGATTTAGGCAATCTTTCTTTGTATAGCTCTCTAAATGACTATTTCCTACCCTTATTCTGCAATCGCTTGCTAGCCCATTGAGCCTTTATACAGGTATGCTGAATGCGTACCAATTTTGTTGTTACACACATTAAAACTACCCACTCGCCTAAAATGATTTTGGCTTCCCCTTAGAAGAGTGGCCGCTCTAAAACTGATGGATGTACATTTGAACAATTCTTTGGACTATTTAAAAAAAATAATAAATTTGCCTTGATAAGAGCAAGTTCAGACTTTGGAAAGAGGGTTTAGTCATGCATGAAAGGCATGAGCTAAAAGAAAAAAAAAAAGAAAGAAGCGAAAGCTCAAAAAAAAAAAAAAAAAAAAAGCAAAAAAATCCAGAAATAAAAAATGAATGAAAAATGAAAGAAAAAGAAGCAATGAAAAGAAGAAAAAAAAAAGAAGAATAAAAAGAGAGCTCAAAATGGTGACCAATTGACTAGTGCCCTTCTGATCTGAAGGAGCTAAAATGTTATCGAGTCCAAATTCAAGAATACTTTTGAGCCAAGAACGGTTCATCCATCAGTCGAGAAAATATCGCGGCCATTTTTCTCTAGCGACCTGATCTTTTTTTGACAGCCATCTACCCAAGCCTAACATTACAACCAAAGTAAGACCTTTTGATTATGGGTTCAGTCTTATCCAATTAGCGGAGATGACCTTCTAAGAAGGTTTGGTACGTAAGAAGAGGCCTATGGTGTTTCTTAAGCTTCAAGCGAGAAGCCATGAGTGCATTCATGCATTCGAATTAAGTCTCGTCTCCGACGTTGCTTCTAGAATTTGCATTCAAAAGATTAAATGAGAGCAGAGAGAAAATATTCAATCATGAGAATAAAAAAGAGAGCAGATTGATAACAGGAGTTTGATGCTTTCAAGATCCATCCCGAGATTGGATGAGCTTTTGTATCTTGAGATTAATGCCAAATAATGATCATATATTATGAAATCAAATTGAAGTATGTGCGTTTATGCAATGGTATTGATGTAACCAGAATAGTTCATTTGATGTACAAAAGGAAAAAAAGAGAAAAAAAAAAAGAGAAAAGAAAAACAAATAAAAAAAAAAAAAGAAAAAAAAGAAAAAAGGCCGTTAGAGATGAAAACCGTAATTGGCGCTCTAAGCAAAAATTAGGCCAAAGGACAGGGTGAAAACCTGAAAACAGGCAGTCTGTCCTAAAGAAAAAAAAAAGAAAAAAAAAGAAAAAAAAAGAAAAAAAAGAGCCGCTGGATTGGGTTGGATTCCTTCCAGGCAAAAATAAGGCACAGGGTTATGTGAAAATCCGAAAGGACGCATTTCCCGCCAAGAAAAGCTAGTGTGAAAATTCACAAGGGACGCACTACCTTAAAATAATGACTACAGGTTTCGGACGAGAACCTCATGATCCCCAAAGAGCATGAAATTCAAAGGCAATTCCAGAAGACACTGATCTTACTGCAAGTTGCAACCAAATCGGCTGTCGCCTCCAAATCAACTTAGATGAATTTTTATACTGCATTTCTGCATACACATGCATCTCACGTGCATACTCACAATTTTTTCTGCATATTTGCCTTTCTAAGTCTTGCAGAAAAAGGAACTCGATGCGAACACCGGCAGAAACCGAGTGACGACATCAATCCAAATATCAATTGACACAATCAACCCAAGACCTCTCAGGGGGCAACCACTTCTCAAAGGGCTCATAGACAGCACCACTTCACCAAACGGAGGGTTAGCACGATGGCGGCACTACCACTCTGAGGAGGGTTAGCACGACCACGGCACTACCACTTCACCAAACGGAGGGTTAGCACGATGGCGGCACTACCACTCTGAGGAGGGTTAGCACGACCACGGCACTACCACTTCACCAAACGGAGGGTTAGCACGATGGCGGCACTACCACTCTGAGGAGGGTTAGCACGACCATGGCACTACCACTTCAATCAATCCAAGACCTCTCAGGGGGCAGATCTCAACCAAAGACCTCTCAGGGGGCACATAATCAACCCAAGACCTCTCAGGGGGCAGTTCTCATCCCAAGACCTCTCAGGGGGCAGATAATCAACCCAAGACCTCTCAGGGGGCAGATCTCAACCAAAGACCTCTCAGGGGGCACACAATCAACCAAAGACCTCTCAGGGGGCAGATAATCAACCAAAGACCTCTCAGGGGGCAGATAATCAACCAAAGACCTCTCAGGGGGCACATAATCAAATCAAAGACCTCTCAGGGGGCAGTTCTCAACCCAAGACCTCTCAGGGGGCACATAATCAAATCAAAGACCTCTCAGGGGGCAGATAATCAACCCAAGACCTCTCAGGGGGCAGATCTCAACCAAAGACCTCTCAGGGGGCGCCACTCAACAGAACGGCTGGCACGATGACGGCACTACCACTCTATGGAGGGTTAGCACGATCACGGCACTACCGCTTCTGTAATCACAACAATCGCACTCAATTCAAGAAGACATCCACCTCAGGTAGGTGTCTCTGCATCTCTTTCTCTCTCTGAATTTAGGACTCTCTCTAAATTTTGGCTCACCTAGGTGTCTATGCCCTAGCTTTTCCAAAATTGGGGGCAACTGTAGACACCGGGTTCCGAGTCCGGCTTAAAATGGCAATGGTGATTTTTTTTGATCCTTGATTATTCCCTCCGGAAAAAATGAAAAAATAATATATGTGATAATATATAAATATGTGTATGTGTAAAATTAATTAGTTAATGTTGTTAGTTAATTAATTAGTCAATATTATTGTATTAATTAAAATGCATGTAAAATTAAAGATTAATTAGTTAATTAATTAGTTAAAATGTAGAGTGTATAATTAATTAGATAAATATATATATATATATATATATATATGTGTGATAATTTAAATGGATTAAATGTTTAATTAGTTAGATAAATTATAAATTAAGTTGATTAATTATATTAATATGTAATGTTTAATTATATTATGTGTTGGTTTAATTAAATTAGTATGTGTGTATATTAATTTGAATTAAGTGAGATTAATTAACAAAAGAAGAAAAGGAGGGAAATGGAGGAAGTTACCATTATGCCCTTTAACCCTAATTGTGGGTATAAAGGGAAAAGAATGAAGGAAAATAGGGAGAGGTCGGCAGATCAAAGAGAGAAAAAGCCAAGCAAAAGAAAAAAAAAGCAAAAGAAAGAAAAAGGAAAAAAAAAGAAAGGAAAGAAGAGAGGAAGAGCAGACCCAGGAACCCAACGCCGGACCGGAGAGAAGAAAAAGGAGAAAGGAGAGAGGGAGAAGGCGTC
The DNA here is from genome assembly GCA_947683425.1 of Excoecaria cochinchinensis. Lineage (NCBI taxonomy): Eukaryota > Viridiplantae > Streptophyta > Magnoliopsida > Malpighiales > Euphorbiaceae > Excoecaria > Excoecaria cochinchinensis. The sequence continues at coordinate 2,224,649 of CANTUQ010000069.1, forward strand.
GCCTCCGCCGGCCACCTCCGACGCCGGATTCAGGCACGCGCCCCACCGGAAGAACCACCACGTCCGGGCGCACCCAGTCGTCGCCGCCGCTTCTCCATCGGACTCCGGCAACCGGCGCGTGAGGGAGAAGGACCCGGACCGCTTTATCTCGTTTTCCGGCGACGGTGAACCTCCGATCGGCGCGTGGACACCGGATTTGGACTCCCGACGAGGCGATCTACCGTCCGGTGTTGGCGGTGCCGTCAACCGTCGCTCCGGCCAATCTCCGGCGACCTAAATCCGGTAAGCCTATTTTATATTAATTTATTTTAATATATTATTAATTAATATTAATTAATATTATTATTTATTTATTTATTATTATTATTATTAATATTTATTTAATTTCTGAATTATTAATATTATTATTATTATTATTATTTATTATTGTTATTATTTATATTTATTTAATATTATTATGTTAATATTATTATTATTATTATCATTGATATTATTATTATTATTGTCTAATTTGTGTTAATTTTATGTTGATGTTGTTATTTAATTGATTTGTGATTATTTAATTTTATGTATTATTATTATTATTATCATTATTATTATTGTTAGAATTTAGTTATTTATTCATGTATTCATTTATTTATTTATTTAGAAATATGTAATTATTATTGTATGTATTTGGGGTCTGTAATAATAAAATGATTTTCGACCGCTACTAAAAAGAACCACCACACAAATGTTTCCCGCTAAAAAGAATGTTCGCTAAATAAAATTGGACCAATGTCCTATTTTACCCAATAAAATTATCACATAAAAATGGTTTTCCATAATAAACCCATGCGGGGACCAAAGTCCTCAAAATAAATGAATAACCCGTTTTATGCATGTATAGTACATTTATAAATGGGAGTTGTATTCCGCTCCTAGTATTATTGTAAATTTATTTTACGCTTTAATGCTATTTTATTTTATGCTCTTGAATGAATAAATTGTGCTTTAACCAAACTTGCATTGTGTGGAGAGAGAGCGAACTAATAAATTCAAAACTCAATTGTAAACTTAATCAAGGTACGAATAAATGAGAAGTCCCGAACCCTGCTCTGGTCTTTGGGCTCAAGAGGCTAGAGATTATCCTCCAAGACACCTCTTGTGTCACGAGACTTAGATGTTAATCCTAGGCCTCATGGCCCAATATGGATAAAATGCGCAAGTCTTAGGCTCTCCGAGGCGAGAGAAACTTTCCCAATGTTCTATTGGGTGGCGACTCCATGAAACCTCTTTGTTGCCCAACATAGACGCACTTGCGATTTATCGCAAGCTGTTGACGGACCCGCAATTGCCCCGATCGCCCACGTGCGGGCGGTCAGAATGGGCGGCCGCGGGGACCCGGCGCGCGTCACAAATACTAAGATAAATTAGCATTCCATTAATTGGAAGAGAACTAGAGTTTTTTTTATAGTATGGGTTGTTGACAAAAGTCAAGCCCACATTATATCGAATATATTCAAATCCAATTAATGAACCTTCTTAACTAGCCCATTAACTTGTTGACCAAAGTTAAGGATAATAGACCTATAGGAAAGATTGGGGAATGCATATATGATATGAATGCGTTAAGAGTTAATAACCCAATGATCCAATAGTTGTGTAGAGACATAATTGGTATAAAGATACCTACCTTTTAAGGGTATGAAATTTGATTTGTTGACCAAAGTCAAGGTCAAATTTCATATCAAGAATTGGATATGGGCTCACTAGGAAAACTAACAGATTTTCTCAAATCACAAAGTGAGGGCTATTGATTCCCAATAAAATAGTGGGAGTTAAATGGATTAATTAAAGACCTAATTAATGCATACATATACATGATCATGCTCTAATATAGTTTCTTCCTTCACTTTTAGGACTTCATCATAAGCACTACTCACATTAATTTGTGAGCTATTTTGGATAACAAGGTGGAAGGCAACAATTATTCGGACTGGATAAGGTAAGTGAGAATTGTTCTCAGGGCCGAAAAGATCCACCACAGCTTCCATCTGATGATGCCAGTAATGAGATCAATGGCATCTATCAAAAATACATGAATGATAGTGAAGCAGTAATATGTTTGATGCTTGGTGCTATATCCTTAAAGTTGCAGAAGCAACATAAGAAAATGGATGCCAGAACCATCATTTTACATCTAGAGGAACTTTATGCTTCTTAAGATAGAAGTGAGCAATATGAGATTACGAAAACCCTTTTTAGCTGTGAAATGGTGGAGAGCACTTCAATTGCTGCTCATGCATTAAAGATGTATGGGTATATAGAGCATTTGAGTAGGCTCAGTTATGTTATGTATAATGATCTATACATAGACTTGATTTTATTCTCATTGGCTCCAAGTTTTGCACCTTTTATGCTTAATTTCAATATGAATAAGATTTAGGTTTCTATACCTGAGCTTATCAATATGCTCAAGATGGCTGATGGATCACTTAAGAAGGATCTAAAGTCAGTCATAGTTGTCTCTTCTACTAATAAGGGCAAGAAGGGGAAAAAAAGGGCAATCAAGGAGCAGTCCAAGCATGGTGGTATATCCAAGAAAATGTTGCCAAGAAAGAGAAGAATCCTAAAGGGATTTACTTCTATTGTGGAAAGGATGGCATATGTGAGTCTTGCTTATTAGGTAAAATGACTAAATTACCCTGTACTGGTAAAAGAGTAGGATTAAGTGACACATTGTAAGTAATACATTATGATGTATGTGGTCTAATGATTTCATATGCCAGAGGAGGTTATTCCTATTTCATAACCTTCATAGATGATTACTCCAGATATGAATATATCTATCTAATAAAGCACAACTCTAAAGCTTTTGAAAAGTTCAAAGAGTTTAGAAGTGAGGTAAAGAAACAACTTGGCAAAAGTGTTAAAGCACTTATATTAGATTGAAGTGGAGAATACTTAAGCCGGGAGTTTCAATATAATCGTATAGATAATAGGATATTATCTTAATGGACTCCACCATATACACCACATCATAATGGTGTATCTGAGAGGAGAAATCGAATACTATTAGATATGGTTCGATCTATGATGAGCCTAATAGACTTGCCTAAGTCTTTTTGGGGTTATGCACTAAAAACTGCTGTTTATGAATAGATTTCCAAGTAAGTCGATTGATGTACTCCATATGTGATGTGGAATAACAAAAAATCCACACTTTCTCATATGAAGGTATGGGGTTGTTCTACTTATGTGAAAAGAATGATGTTAGAAAAGCTATATGCTAAGTATAGAAATGTTTATTTGTGTGATATCCAAGAGAAATAATTGGATATTACTTCTATCATCCCTTGAAACAAAAGATGTTTGTTTCAAGGCATGTTATCTTCTTAGAAAGAAAGTATCTTCTAAGAGAGGACATCACAAAAAAAAAAAAATAGATTTTACCGACGGACATATATTCAGTCGGTAAAAGTAATATATTACTGACGGATTATTGAACAAACTTATAATGCGTTGGTAAAAAATCAATTTGATAAATGATGACATTTTTACAAACAGAAATAATAATTCATCGGTATTATTAGCGAAAAATGTTGGCGCCAATTGTTAGCCACCGATTTATCTACAGTTATTTTCGTCGGTAAATAATTTTGTTTTCAATTAATTGATACAGTGACAGAATTTTCGTCGGTAATACAAGTATTTTTTTTATTTGCCTACAGATGTTGCGATGGATTTATAGTCCATCGGTAAGTAAGTGCGAAAAATTTTTAGGCTAAGGGGTTTAGTTTTAGCTACGGTTTATTTTCGTCGGTAAGCCATCAGTAATTATTAATAAAATGTTTTATATTTAATATTAATAAAATATATAATAGAACAATTTAAGGCAAAAAAATGACCATTTGTCTGATTTCCTTTTTTGTAAATAGCCCTAGTCTTTAAATTTTCTCCTGAGCCGCTTCAACACCCATCCTCACCATCTCGACGGCGAGGTTACACTTAGCAGCTATTCACCACCGCTGCTCTAACACCCATCCTCGCAATCTCCCTCCATCACTCTTTAATAGTGGTTTTCAAAGCTCTTGGATGCCGTCTGTTTTTTGGTGGTGAGCAGTGATCTAGGTGTTAGGAACTAATGCAAAATCTATGTTGTTCACGTTTTTTACCCTGTTAACATTTTCTCATACGTTATTTTTACTTAGTCAAGTGTCAATTATCTAGGATTTTGTTTTTGTGTTTCTTTCATTATCTGAATGTGGGCTGTTATTCCCTTAATTTGGAATAATTAGTTATTTGTTTACTTGTATTTAAGGAAGTTCTTAGTTGAGTAAATATTTGGCTTATTCTATTCTTTTTTGTATACCTATAAATTGTTTGACAAAATTCTTGTATTAGACTCTCTGTTCTATTCCTCTTTATTCACTCTCTTTTTTTTTATTTTACAGTTGGTACCTTTTTTTTGACACTAGGCCGTGTCCTTGTGTGCTATTAGAAGGAGCGGTGGAAGGCTTTTTGGAAGCTCTAGCTGGTTATAATACAATGTCTTGAATGCTTCTTTTGACAGTTCCTACATGTATCGGGTGTTGTCTTTTTATTTCGTCTTGGGTTGTTTTGCTTTGTTTTTTTTTTTTTTGGTGATTGTTTACCTTGTTTTATCCTCGGTTTTTCCTCTTGGGGTTGTTTCTAGAGTTGGCTTGATCTCTGGAATATGTGTTCTACTCCTATCTGTCGTATTGTCCATACTTTGAATATAGTGTTGGCTTATAAAAAAAATATATAAAAGTTAAGTAAAATTATAATAAATATTAGTAAGAAATTTTAAATTAATTTAATATAATAGACAACACCGACTCACACTCTGGAGCTGTTTGTTTTTTCTTTTTGGTGGGAGCTCTAGGCTGAAGGTTTTGCTCGGCTGGTTTAGAAAGGATGGGTTTTATGGTTCTTCTTTTCGGCTTTGGATGATTGGATAGCAATTGGGTGATGGCAGGCTTTTTTAGTAGAGGTTTAGATCTTTTTTTGGTTTTGGGCTGGTTTGTTTGTCTCTTTTAGCAATGATTTTCTTTTTTCTTGTTGTTCTTGGGACTGTCAGTGTGTTCCTGCTCTTTGTTCTGCTGTTCGGCTCACTGAGTTTTGCAATAAATTATTCGGCTTATAAAAAAAATATATAGTAATTATAGAAATAAATTTAATCAATTACTTAAATTAACTTTTTTCTTTAAAGCATGTACAAGATTGAATCAAAAATTGCAGCTGCTGTGTAGAGTTTGGTTTCCAATTTTACTTACTGCTGGTGTTTTCTGATGGCTCAATCTTTGATCTGTTATTTCTGAAAGCTCTTAGTTGTTTTCTGATGCATCTTGTCTTGTTGATTTCATTGGTGAATTGCTGGGTTGTGTCTGTCTTAATAATTAACAGCTGTATTGGGTAGTTTTGTGCAAATGGGTGATCGGTAACCTCTGTTTTATTATTGCACAATGCTTATTTTGACACTTTCAATTTCTACAGCAACAGTAGAGTGAGCGAGCCACAGTAGAGTGATCATTTTTGGCAACTCAAAGGTAAATTGTGAAATAAAATGAAAATGGATATCTTGCAAACAATATAATGGTTTATATAGAAAAAGAAATAACTGAAAATTTGAGTACCGATTCAATGATGAAAGGCTTCAAGTCTTTCAAAAAATGATGAGTAGTATTTTAAATAAAATTGTGTGTTTATTCCATCTATTTTCTAATTAATTTTATATTTGTAAATTACTATGAATTTTTGACAAATTTTAGATGTTCTTTTTTACATATGAATATGCTAGTAATGGTATATAATAATAAAATTTTGAGCATGCAAATTTATAGGTATTTCAAGTAGGCAAAGACAATAGGAAAAAGCATCTTGGATTAAGCGCTTCTACATTTGTGTTCTTCAACATTTTTAAAATTTAAACCAATTTGTTGGCCTCCCAATAATTTTTTGTTGTCTCCTAAATTTAAATTCACACCATTTCTCTTACATTTTGCTATTCTTGTCTACATTTTCTTTTAGCTTATGAAGACTTATTAATTATCACCATTTGGTGGCTATTTTGTTCTGCAAATTTTAAAATTTATTTCTGTTTATAGCTTGTCTTTAAATGACCATTTTAATTCATTTTTATTGTTTTTCTTTGCGGGTTGAAGTTGTTTTTTTTTTTTTTGGTTCTGTTGTTATTTTGGTTCTTAGGCTAGACATGAGTTTTTTCTTGGCCTTTTGGGTTATGTTTTGTGTTGATATACTGACCCGTGTACTGCTACTTAATTATTAATTCTAATAACACCAGCTGCTCATCAAAAAAAAAGTTGATAAAGATAAGCATAAACACATATCCACAAAAATAGTGCAAATTGTACATATATAATTGTGTGTGGGATGAGTAGACACAGAAACTAGTCTATCATGGGATCGTGCAAGTATATACCAAAGTTGAGTTTCATATTTACGTTTTTATTGTAGAATACTAGAACATGGCATAAGCAAACACTACAAGAAAAAACTGATTTCCCGACGTAATTTCCGTCGGGAAATGAATATGCCGACGAAAAATTATTCCGTCGGCATATTAGACGTAGGGAAAATGTTACGACGAAAAAATTTCCGTCGGTAAATTTCCCGACGGAAACTCATTTTTCATCAGGAATTTACCGATGGAATGCGGTCTTCCGTCGGTAAATTTTCCCGACGGAAAATCACTTTCCGTTGGGAAAATACCGACGAAAAATCCTTTTCCGTCGGGAAATTTACCAATGGAAATGGATTTTCCGTCGGGAAATTACCGACGAAAATTCAATTTCCGTCGGTAATTTCCCGATGGAAGATGGCATTCCGTCGGTATTTTGCTGACGGAAAAGGATTTTTCGTCGGGAAACTGAAGAAAATTTTAAAATTAAGATTTTCATTTTTTTTTGTGCAGATATAACCTGTAAAATTAATTGCAAAATAATGAAAAAATGAAGATAATATCTAAATTTTAATATCCAATAATAGTCGAATTTAATAATTGTGCTAATTATAAAGTTAGTAATTATTAAATAACATAATATCCATATATATCTAATACAAAATCATAACTAAGCTGATGGCGGCGGCGGCTAAGAAGTACGATCAGATTGCTACGATGACGAGGCGGCCATACCCTTCAAATTTGCCATCTCATTGCGTAGCTCAGATATGAAGTCGAGAGATTGTTGCCATCGAGCCTCTGAGTCTTGCCACGAGCTTCTGAGTCTTGCCATCGAGTCTGTGACTGTTGCAATTAAGATCTCAGCTCACTTACAGTATTCCGAAGTTCAAGTACTTCCCTGGATGCAGACTGTCTATTAGATGCGGTAGTACTTGAACTTGAGGAATGCGAGTAACAGGATTTGGCCAAAGAACCTAAGCCAAATACCCGTCCTTGCTGGTCTCTGCCACCAACCACTTTATAATAGATCTGATTCGCATCAACATGATCAGAAGTCTGTGAGCATTGCTGAATTGCATCTTGAACTTGTTCCTGTTGTAGGACAAATGTTTTACAATAAGTAACGATTAATAATAACTAATCTTTAAAATTTGTAAAATATAGTAATTTGGACATACATGTAAAACCCTTGACCGAGAATTGACTAACGTTTGACCATCATGCTTGTTGGTGTGGGTGTGTAAGAATACCTCTGCGTGGGTAGCCGGTCGACCCATCGATGCTCCCTACAAACATAAAAAGAATTGAAGGCAAACTATAATTTATTGACTATTCGTACAAGTTTTTACTAAAATTTCGGTAGAGTTTCCCCTATATTTGGAGCATACCTCCTTTATACAAAGACAAAAAAAACACTTCAAATTTCGAGACTATGCTACCATCCAACATTCAACAACAATGCAAACTCTTCACACAAGTAACATTCCCATCCTCCTCTATGGTAATGAGAAAAATTTTAGACATTCTAACCATTAATTACAGTGGTAACAGTAATATTTTGTAATACTTACAAGTCTATCTGCATGTTCCCGATGGGACATCGACCCTCCAGTGTGCAAGCATGAACTGAGTCCCTCAGGTCCTCCGTCTATTACTAGAATTCCGCTCTGAAATGGAAATGGCTTCAGGGGTCATCCAAGACTGTCTCCAATGTGCCCATAAATCTTCGGTCATGTAGCAAGGTCGGACACCACCATTCTTTAACAAGCAGACTAAATCTCTGTAACGTGCCCGCGCACGAGTCTCCCACACAGAATACATGATATCATTAAACACCGGGTCCCAATAACATTTTTTCTTATGAGACAGATAGAACAAAAAATAAAATGTAAGCAAGAGTAAAATATAATTTGTTATGTAACAAAATTTATCATAAATTTTTTACCTTGAATTCTTTGAAATAAAAATTCTTTGTTTCCTTTGACACATTCTTCCAGACAAACCCATCGTATTCAATTCTGTTTTTGAAAGAAGTTGTCATTATGCGTGAGCACTTTCCTGAAGGATTCAATCTAAGATACAACAATGTGAATAATATTAGTACAAGTAATAACTGTCATTGAAATCATAATGAAGTGAAATATTAATCACTTACTCCTCAGCTGTGATGTTGATGTACATTCTTCCATCAACTCCAATCGAGCCAGGCGTAGGCTCCTCCGCTTGTTCTGTTCCTGACACTTGAGGTGGCATAGAATCAGGGTGTGCCATATGAGTGGAATCAGTGGAAGGAGTGGTGGATGGTGCAATAGTTGGGATGTTAGGTGATGCGGCAGCCTCAGTGCTGGCATTGAGCCCATGCGATGGGGATCCTCCATCACTAGTATTGTCACCGCCATCATGCAACCTGAGTCATGGAGGAATCCCCGTTCTCTTTTTTTGCTTAAACATTCTTCAACCTGACATTATAAGGAAAATGCATATTGTCAGATAATAGAAAATAATTACATTGTAATAAGTATATTAAACTAAAAACCAAGTCAGTGCAATATTAATTGTTCTCACATGATAAGCAAGTAGGTAAATAAATTATTCGCTATCATCACTAAGCTGTAAATCGTAATTCAAATCATCCTCATTTTTCGATGTATAATAGGAAAATTCTGGCTCGTCATCAGATCCATCGCCAACCAAAGTTTCCTCATCATCCTCACAGTCAATATCAACAAATTCATTGTCCGCATAGTTCAATGGTTCGTTATCTTCAAAATTCAAAGAGTTATTAATTTCATGAACTTCCGATTCTTCCTCCTGAAATGCATCATTATTTTCAGAACGTTCACTTTGTCCGGCGCCTTTCCTTTCATAAATGCCTCTTGGTTTTACTTTGCATGCTGCTAACCATTTCGATCTGTCTCGGTTTACGCTTGGATAAGAGATATAATATACCTGGCCCACTTGCATTGCCAACACAAATGGTTCAAAGTTCCTCAATCTTCTACGCTGGTTCGCATCAACTAAATTGTATCTGGTATGTATTTTTGTTCCAACGTTAATAGTTGGATCATACCATTCGCACTTGAATAATACACAACGCTTTATTGGCAATGCGGGATACTCAACTTCAATTATATCAACAATTTGCCCATAATAATCCATCAGCTCTCCTTGAATGCAAACCCCACTTTTTACCGTTTCTTTGTTATAACCATGACTCTGTGTATGAAATTTATATCCATTCGCGAAATACACCGGAAATGATTTAACATATCGCAAAGGTCCTTTTGCAAGATCAATAATGTACTTGTTGTCAATTGCATTTGTTGATGCCTATATATTCCAATAAGCTAACATCATTTAAATCATATATTTCATATATAATTGTGTGTATGGATTTGTATGGTGAAAATCACAACTTAAATATGTCTTGAACCAATGATGAAAGTGCTTTTTGACTTCCTTGTTCACCTCATTTTCATTTTTTTCAAGCATTAGCTCCCTTATCCATTCCTCATATAATCTAAAATGCCAAAATACAAAGTATATATTACACTCTTTATATAGTAAAACAAATGAACAATTTAGCGTATATATTAAACTTACCTCACAAAAGGCCGAACTTCCTCGCAATTCAATAAAATATAATTATGGGCTGCTATTAATTCATCCTCTATTAGCATTTTCCTTATTGACCGACCATGTAAATGCCTAGGATATGTAAAAATGGATAAGTTTCCGTCCTGATTACTTGATTCCCCGCTATCATCATTACGTGGTACTTTTCGCTGTCTCGTGACTATATGAGGCTCAAAATAATGCGAACAAAAAGTACTTGCTTCTTCGACCAAATAAGCATTACATATTGAACCTTCAACTCTAGCTTTATTTTTTACATTTTTCTTCAAGTGAAATAAATACCTACATGATATATCTTAATGCCATTAATTAGCATACAAAGGTATAATATAATTGCAATTGAAGGTCATAGATAGTTACTGCTCAAATGGATACATCCAACGATATTGAACAGGACCAGTGAGTTTCGTCTCATGTGCTAAATGCACGGGTGATCAAGTGGAAGGAATTTCCTGTGGTTGTCAAACCAAGAAGTTTTGCACCCATGTTAAAGATAAAACGCATCTGAATCATCGCCACAGTAAGGATATGCTAGTTTTCCAGCCGTGCTCCAACCCGACAACATAGCATAGGCAGGGAAGTCACTGACCGTCCAGATTAATGCCGCTTTCATCATTAAATTCTATTTAAGTGATGCATCATATGTTTCAACACCGACATCCCAAAGCTGTTGCAACTCATAAATCAATGACTACAAATATACATCAATTCCGTGCTTCGGATTTCTAGGTCCTGGAATAATAACTGTCAAGAACATATATGGCTCATTCATACACATCCATGGTATAAGGAGTAATTATGATTGGCCATGACGTATATTATTGCCCTGATTCACCAAAAGGTTGAAATCCATCAGTACTCAAACACAGCCGAACATTTCGAGATTCAGCAGCGAAATCAGGATGGGTGTTATTAAAATGCTTCCATGCAATTGCATCGGATGGATGGCTCATTATTCCACCTGTACTTTCGTGCTCATCATGCCATCTCATGTGAGGTGCAGTAATTTCGGATGCATATAGTCTTTGAAGCCTGGGAGTCAATGGAAAAAAATATATACGTTTCCAAGGTACCAATTTCTGCTGATTACCACCACTTTTAGATTTATACCTAGGTTGACTACAAAATTTGCACTCTTGTAAATTGATGTCATCCGTCCAAAACAACATACATCCCCGACAACAGTTAATTTTCTCAACAGGCAAACCTAAACCACTGATCAGTTTCTTCACATTGTACAAATTATCAACCATTTTATGGTCAGGAGGCAATGATTCATTGTACCAGGCAAGTATTTGGTCAAAACTTCGATCCGAAATATGGCCTTCTGATTTTATATTCAATATCCGAGCTACAGAAGATAACTGAGTCATGTTATCGCAGCCTGGCCATAACTCCCGATCTGCTGAATTTAGCAAATCATAAAATTTTGTTGCATTTTCGTTGGGTTCTTCTAGTATTGGTGTACTTTCCCTAAAATCATGGCCAGCTGCATCATAAACCATTTGAACGTATAGATTATCAGTCATCCCTATATCATCGGCTCCAAATTCCCCCTCTCTTTCAAATTCACCCTCAGTTGTCAACATGTTACCCACATTTCCCATCGATGTACTGCAGATTGATGGTTCTCCGTGTCATGTCTACTCAAAATAATTTTGAACAAATCCCTTTCTTAACAGGTGAAAATACACTTCATCGACTGACAGATAACTCAGGTGTTGGCACTTTTTGCATGGACATCTTATTTTAGCCCCTTCCATATGTGCAGATTGAGAACTGGCATATTCAATAAACGATTGAACCCCTTCTACAAATTCAGGATTAATGTAACCATCCCTTATTTTTCGTCTATACATCTAAGATATATCTATGTTACTCATAATTAATTCCAAAACTGATACATGAACAAGAAGACATCTCAATTACAATTACAAAAATCTAATTCCCAAAAAAAATAACTCAATATATTAGACAATAAAACTACTAACAACATGAAGAATACTATTAACACATTTAATAGTATCATTTAAATTAATAAACTCATAAAAAAAGAAAAAATATATATATACAATAAAAACAAAAAAAAAAAAAATTTCTTATGGTTGCTTTTTTTGTTTTTCTATTTTTTATGTAGGAATTTTAATTTTTGTCCACTGTTATTAGTTTTGGATATTTTATGTTTGATACAATGTTAATTTTTTGTGTACTCCTCCTTAACAATATGAATGTTATATTTGAATTTAATTGTATTCTACAATGATTCATAACAAATTTATTTCAATTACTTTTATTTCTTAATATTGTTTCAGTGAATTATTTTAATAAATATTTTATTTTAGGGTTGAGTATAGGTTGATATGTAATAATCTAAACAGTTTTTCCATAAAATAGTCGGTCTTTAACAAAATGAGAGAAATGCATTAAATTTCTTGTAACTTATCTGCACTGTTTGAAATGGTAGTAGAATAATTTTGAAATAAGAAGTGTTTTTTCATATAATTGATTTGGATATGGAATATTAGGAAAATTTTCAATTACTAATTTCTTTTTTTTGAAAAATTCAATTATTAATTTTTTATTGATTTTGAGGTTATGTAATAGTGATAATTAATATATCTGATATAAGAAAAATGTGGCAGTATGACTTATGTTTTTGGTCCATAAGAGTCATGATCCTTTAACTTAATATTCATAACCAATTATCATAACAGTCAGGCAAATATATATATATACTAATTTTAATTAACCATAATCCTACTAATACTAATAACACTAACAATCATCTATTTCAACAAATGTTTAACATTCTAACAACAATTAACACTAATTAATTCATTGTATTATTTAACATAAATAATTTAAATTAATTCTAATAACAATTAACACTAATTAAAAATTAATTTCTCATTCAAACAATATTTAATACTTAATATTTAACAATGTCTAATTAAGTTAAATAAATTAATAATAACAACAATAATAATAATAATAATAATAATAATAATAATAATAACAAATTTCCTAATAATAATAATAATTAAAAAAAAAATAACAGAGAGAGGGAGAGATTGGCTTACCTGATGCCGGAGGAGAGGAGGAGGAGGAGGAGGAGGGAGGAGGACGAGGCGGCCCACGCTGAAGCAGCGGCTGTTAAAGCCGGAGGAGAGGAGATGGTGCACGGAGGGAGGGACAGAAGAGGGAAGAACGGAGCGGGAAAAGAGGGAAGAGAGGAGGAGGAGGAGGGGAGGGGACCGGCGATCGGAGGGGAGGGGCGGATCGGTAGCAGGGGGCGGTGGTGGGTGGCGTGAGGGCAGGGGAGCAGAAACCAGAGGGCTGAGTGAGGGGAGAGGGAGGAGAGAGAGAGGATCGGGGGGGGGGGGGGGGGGGAGGGGACGGTGTGTAATTTTAATTTCATTTTTTCCCGACGGAATGAGTTTTCCGTCGCTACAAATAGCGACGAAAATCCAATTCCGTCGGTAATTATCGGTGGAATAGTATTTTCGTCGCTAAAAATATTTTAATTATTATAATTAATTTTTTTTTTACCTACGGAATCACATTTCCGTCGCTAAAAATAGCAACGGAATCAAATTTCGTCGCTATTTTTAGAGACGGAACAAAATTCCGTCGCAAAACGTAAATTAATTTTTTTCTTTTTTTTTACCGACGGAATTATATTTTCGTCGCTAAATTCTGTTGGGATTTCTGGAGGGAAAGTTTGGCGCCATTTTTAGCAACGGAATATGTATTCCGTCGCTATATAGCGACGGCATCAATTCCGTCGGTAAATTTCCGTCGCCATTTATCCAATTTCTTGTAGTGAAACATGGGATGTCATTCCTTTGGCTATTAATTAGATATATATTGAAGACAATAATTTCTACTTTTTTATTTATCTAACAATCGTTGGATGCAAGAGAAATTATTGAACACATTTCATTTTAGAATGATAGAAAACTTTACTTGTGATCATTTTGCTTTGTAAAACTTACTTTTCAGTGAATGATGATGATTGTCTCAGTAGTTGTTATTTAATATTTATTTGATTGCAGGATAAGTTGTTGAATTGAGAGAACAACATTTGTCACAAGAAAATTCAGTTGACGAGGCTCAAATTTATTATGAGGCTATTGGAGGACCGAAGAAGAGTAGGTTTTATGGTCTCGAATATGCAGAAATGCATTACTTTAGCCCAAATTTTCGTGACTCACACGGGTCAAGTGCACAGTCAGGTTCACCGTAACATGCACAATATATAACAACAGAAAACATACAAAATATCGTGCAAGAGGCAGTTAACACATAAATGACTAGCTTGATGGATGTCCTCACAGACAAATTGACAGAAAAATTAACTGACGAATTGCTACCGATTTTAACAAATAAAGTATAGGAAGAATTATCAAATGAGGATCAACAACCTACCATAGACCCTTCTGCTATTATGGACAACCATGGTACATCCTAGCTAGTGCTTCTAAATTTATATAGGCTGTTTTAGATAATTTTTTTTTGTATAACACTGCAAAACTTTATGCATAATATCGATATTGGTATTATTTGCATAACAGTTAGACTATTTTAGATGTTTTTTGTATAGCACTGCAAAATTTCATGTACAATACATATATGTTGTATTGCAGTTACAAATATATAATTTTTTTTACAACTGTAAAATATTGTGCACTATACAAATATATTTGCACAACAGTTATGATATATATTATTTTTGTTATATATTAAAATTATCAATTAATATATATCTTTAATTTAAATTTTAGACTTTTTATATTTAATTTATTATGTTTAATTTAGGATTTGCAAACAAGAAATATATTATTTTTGCAAAAAATTATGAAAAAATTAAACAACAAAATTAATATTACCGACAACTTACCGATGGAAAAATCCGTCACTCTCATTTTGATTGTATTAATATTTTTACTAAATATATTTCCCGACAACTTTATCGATAAAAAATAATCTATCACTGTTTATGTTAAAATTAATTAATAATTTATTAATTAAATTTACTGATGGTTTACTGACTAACTATTTTGTCGGTAAATGGTCAATGTGACAAAATAGCCGATGGTTTTTTTATAAAATTACCGACATAATATTTTTAACAATTCCGTCAGTAATATCCTTTGGTAGCATTATTGATGGAATTTTTAGTTGGTAAATTGGTACCTATGCACGTTTTAGGGACTGATTCATTCCGTCGATAAAATAATAAAAAACCATCGGTAAGGTCATTTTCCATCGGTAAAATGCTAAATTCTGTCGGTAAAATGCAATTTTTTTATAGTGGGACGTTGAGAGTAAAATTGAACTTATTGAAGTTCAAGATCCACAAATTGAAGTAGATCAATCGGTTGAACCCTAAACTGAATCTCATAATTATGAGACTACAGTTGAACTTGATAATACACAAGTTCTTAAAAAATCTACTAGGATACATTATATCTCATTGAGATATCAATTTCTCGTGGACTTAGATAAGAATGTAACTATAGTAAAGAACGGTGAGCCTACAAGCTGTCAAAAAGTTCTAAATAGTTCAGAATGTGAATTGTGGCTTAAGGCTATGCAGTCCGAAATGGACTTTATGTATGAGAATGAAGTATAAACTTTGACTTAATCACCTGAAGGGATAAAACCTATGGGGTGCAAGTTAGTCTTCAAGAAGAAGACTGACATAAAGGGTAACGTAGTTACCTACGAAGTTCATTTGGTGGCTAAAGGTTATCGTCAAATAGAAAGTACTAACTTTGGTGAAACCTTTTCTCTAATAGTGATGCTTAAGTCCATTAGAATACTTTTAGCCATTATTGCTTATTATGATTATGAGATTTGGCAAATAGATGTAAAGACAGCTTTCTTGAATGGAAATCTGGCTGCGAAAGTGTACATGACACAACATCAGGGGTTCACATCAAGGAATAGTGAAAAGGTGTGCAAGCTTCAAAGATCCAGTTATGGATTGAAGTAAGCATCCCGAAGCTGAAAAATCTGATTCAATGAGACAATCAAAGAGTTCGATTTCTCATAGAATGAGGATGAGCCTAGTGTTTATAAGAAGATTAGTGGGAGTGCAATCATTTTCCTTATTTTATATAGATGACATATTGAGCATGAGAAACGATATCTCTATCCTGCAATCAGTTAAAATCTGGTTGTCCAAACATTTCTCTAAGAAAGACCTTGGAGAAGCATCCTATATTTCGGGAATTAGGATCTATAAAGATAAATCCAATAGGTTGTTGGGTCATTCACAGTCTGCGTACATAAATAAAGCATTGCAAAGGTTCAATATGAATCTCTCTAAGAAAGGATTCATTCCCATTATACATGGGAAACATCTTTCTAAGTCTATATGTGTCTTAAGACACAAGAGGACAAAAAGAACATGAATAGAATACATATGATTTGCCACTGGTTCTATCATATATGCTATGTTATGTACGCGTTCAGATGTAGCATTTTCTTTGAGTGTCACAAGTAAATTCCAATCTAATTATAGAGAGGAATACTAGACTGCAATCAAGAATATCCTTAAGTATTTAAGAATGACTAAGGATAAAGGGTGATTTACAAGTAAGCGGGTATACTGATGCCATCTTTCAGTTAGAAAAAGATTACTATAAATCATAATCAAGTTTTATGTTCATACTGGAAAGAGGAGCAGATAGTTGGAAGAGTTCCAAATAAGAGATGACTGCTGATTCTACTACAGAAACTGAGTATATTACTATTTCAGAGGCAGCTAAGGAAGCAGTATGGATCAAGAAGTTCATTACTTAATTAGGAGTGGTGCCTAGCATTGTTGATTTAATACCATTGTATTATGATAACAATGAACCCATTGCTCAAGTACAGAACCATGGTCTCATCAGCTATCCAAGCATGTTCTCAGGCATTACCATCTTATCCGGGAGATAATAGCTAGAAATGATTTGAAGATAGAAAGGGTCCCCACAGATAACAATGTGGCGGATCCTTTCACTAAGGTACTATCCTAAAGCAAAGTACGATCACCATGTGCATAATATGGACTTAAAACACATAAGTAATTGGTTTTAGTGCAAATGGAAGATAATTAGGAGTATTCCCTAAAGCCTATGTATAGGTGTAGATGCCGGGCCCTGAGGCAGCTCAGGCCAAAGTTATCCAATGATGAAAATGACACTTGTTCACGAATAAAATGGTTAGAGGCGATGATTTTCTTGTCGAACCTTTTTTTTTTATTTTATCCATTTTTATTTTTATTTTTATTTTTATTTTTATTTTATTTTCATTATATCTTTCGTTTTTTGGGTTTTCGGTGCCTTGTCGCTGTGCGGTTTGCGCAACGTGCGGGATGGCTCCTGGCAGCGCGTATGGGCTGTGCCTGCGAGCCGTGGCACCTGCACGTGAGGCGTGGTGCCCGCGCGCAACATGCACCCCCAGGATCGATATGCGCCTGCTGGAGCGTATATCGCGAGCGCGACATGCATTCGCAGGCCCATATGTCGTACCGGGACATGCGGGCTTGTGCCCTTGTGCTGCGCGACACGCACATCGTCTTCTTCGCCAGCACACTTTTTTTTCGATTTTACCGTGGTTTTTTTGGTAATATTCAGGCTACCTATCCAATTTTAAAGGAAAAATATCTAGTTTTGAAGGGTAATTTAGGGTTTTTTTAATTTTTTCCAAACATTTGGACCTTGATGTAATCATTACATTTACATTTATATAATGGTTTTCTTCACATTAATATTATTGGCATGTTACATTATTGTAATGTTTATGAATAACAATGTTATTCATGTTGTCCCTAGTCATTTATCAATAAAGGGCATAAAGATAAATTAAGACTAGTATAGATTTGCATTGATAATCATGGGATGATTATATATGATGATATAAATCAAATCTATAGGTACTTGCTAGAGAACAAAGTACTGGATAGACCCACTGTAAGATCAATTCATGGGATAGTGTCATAAGTGTTCTTATAATAGATATGTTATTGAATCCTATGACCTGAGATTATCACGGTTTCCTACATAAGGAACATTATGTTTTGACATAATCAAACGTTATCTTTAATCGGATAATTATAAAGTTTATGATCGGACATAATCTGAATTATGCAGAGGAAAGTGAATAATCAAGATGGAATTTGTCCCTCTCTTATGAGAGAGATATCTATCGGGCCCCTTGATAAGTAGGACTGTAAAATGCATGGCCGTGCTCAAATGAATTGATAGTGTGATCAATGTCATTTGAATTTATCAGTCTACTTAGTGATCGAGAAATTATATGTTTGAACAATTTAAGTTTGACATGAACCATGACTTATGTTCAAACAAGATATGGTGTGACAAAAGGATAATAACATGTTATGTTGTCAGGTTAAAATCGGACTAACGATATTTATATTATTTGGGTAGTCATAATGTCTTGCTAGAGACCAATTATGACTTGTGGGCTTATTATGGGATTAGGCACTGCCAACATAATATAAACCTATTGGGTCACACACCAAGACCAAAATAAACAAAATGGATTTTATTAGGGTATTTCAGAATAAAATATAAATATAGGTATTTATATTTAATTTCGAAATTACATATTTATATATATTTATATATGTACATATGATATATCTCTTATTTTGAATATGAGATAATAGTATGTATTAATATAATATTTCTTATTATTTTGAATAATAAATAAATAAATAAATATATATATATATATATATATATATATATATATATATATATATATAAGGTAAATATCTCTTATTTTGAATTAAGAGATAATATCCTTATTTATCTTTTCCTAAGAGAAAAAAGATTTGAAAATATGTATACAGATATATATGAGATATAGGTTAATAAAAAAAAAGTGATTAACCTTTATCAAATTTCAATCACGTTTCTCCAAGGAATAAGAGATTGAGAGTGGCTGCATATTTTTCTTAAGAGAGAAAAGAGACCTAGCCACCATTTACTTTGAGAAAGAAATAACATAAAATCCATTCGCAACACAAGGGAGCTAGCACCCCTGCGAGTTCTGTTCGTTTTGTTCGTGTGTGTGGATACCGGTAGAGGGTGTTCGTGATCAAAGCAGCACCTAAAGTCCGAGATAAGGTGTTATTTTCGTTCTAAAGGTTAGTAAATCTTTATCTCTTTCTTTTGAATCAATTGAATATACATGGATCCTGTTTTGGGTTTCGATTTTATTCCGCTGCGTTAATGTTGTATTAATCCGTTGAAACCCATCAACCTAATCTTTTTCAAGAGATATGAAAGGAAAAAGAAAGAGATTTCAAGGAGAGGTTTTTTTTTGAACAGCGAAAAAAACCCAAAAAGTTTTTGGAGAGAGAAAACATTGTTGAGAGCAAAAGAGCAATCCAAAAATCATTATTGAACCTAAGAAATTAATTCTTGAGGTTTGAGTTTTGATTTTCGTTAATCAGTTTCTTCAAAAGCTTTAGTCCAAAATTTTCTATTTTTCTGTTTTCAAGCAAATCGACAAAGGAACCATCTTTTACTTCCATTTCTCAATCAAAGATCAAGAACCTCAGGGTAAATACTGAGCTAAATTATTTCTTTCCTTTTATTCATTCATTATATATATTTATTCTTGTTTGATTTTTTTATTAATCTGTTCATTATTTTTTTGTTTTATTGTTGTTTATAGTTGGTATCTGCTATTAATCTTCTTATGTTTCATTTATTATTATTGCCGTTGTTTATTTTACTGTTGTTGTGTATATATCATTTGTTGTTTGTTTATTATGATTAATCCGGCCATTGTTGTATATTGTTAGATTGTTAGCTATTTTGATTAACCTATGCATTTATTACTTATTGCTAACACATTTTTTTTTTGTTGTTTTGGTTTGTTTATTAAACTGAATATTGTATATATTTGGCATATTTCTTGCTGTTGTTATTATATATATATTTCTTGGGTTGTTGATTATTGAATCCGATTGTTACCTGTTGTTGTATGATTTACATTTTTTTTGTTATTTTGCATTGTTAGTTGTTAATTGTTGTTCATCGTTATTAATCTGTCATGTATTACTATCCATTCATTATTATTTATTATTAATTTTGTTATTGTATATTGTCAAACCTTTTCACTGTTATTTATTATTTTGTTCATATCAATTTGTTCTTGGTTATTGCTATGGTTTATTGGTTACTTGTGTGTTAAGATTCATTATTAATAATTAACTTACTAATTAATCTAGTTGTTAAGATGTTCATTGTTTGTTTATTGTAATTAATCCATGTGTTGTTATTATTTTATTTGTGTGCATATTTATGTATTTGTCACAAATAACCTTAACTTTAGATTAATTTATTTGCATAATGCAGGAATCTAGTTTATAAAATAATTAATATCATTTTTTCGTTTCTATTTGATTCTCACCTATTTGATTAGTTTTCAATGTTTACTTAACATTTTTTTAATGCAGCTATTGATTATTTATATTTAATTAATTTAATTGATTATTTTTATTTAATTGATTTAATTGATTATTTATATTTAATTAATTTAATTGATCATTTGTATCTAATTGATTGCTTATATTTAATTAATTTAATTGAATTTAATTAATTTAATTTAATTTGTATCTAATTGATTGCTTATATTTAATTATTTATATTTGTATCTAATTGTTTATATTATATTATTTACTTGATTTTATTTACTAACATTCTATTTTATTTTTTTTTTATTTGCCCCAAAACTTGCTTATTTTCACCCTGAGTGATATTTCCGAACGGGCCGGAAGATCGGGGAATTAAAGACCTCCGTATTTTGGGTTTGCATTCCTATTTGCTGTGTTTTATGTGTATATTATTTTTGTGTTTTTTTGTAAAATATGTTTTAAATTTGCCTGCATTATAAAAAAATCATATTTTTTACAATAATTAAAATTAAGGCTTTTTATTAATAAAATGGACCAATGTTTTATTTTATCGAAAAAAATTTCACTTTTAAATGGGAAACTAATTTTCATAAAATGGGATCATATATCCCGATTTTCCCCATAAATGCCAAAAAATAGTTCTCCAATTTTCTAAGTCAATAAAAGAAACCAATGTTCCTAAAATCTAATAAATGACCCGATTTATGTATGATGTATTTTCTGTTCCTTTTTTGTAAAGTATTTATTTATTTATTCATGTCGGGCCCTTGTAATTAATTTTTGGGGCAAATTTTATTCTTGTAATTTATTTATTTATTTATCACTTTATTTAAATGCTTTCCAATATGATTGAAATGCGCTTTAAATTCAGTGTATCATCGTGTGAGATGAGAGATAGAATTTCGATTTCTTAAAACTTATTTATAAATTCAATTTAAGTTATTAATAAAAGTAAAGTTCCGCATACTTTCTCTGTTTTAAGACCATCGATGTTAGATGGCCCTTTTCCCAATTGGGTGGTGACTCCAAAATGCCTCAAGGTGCCTAAAGATGTCATGAGACTAGATGATCCTCCCAATGTTCTATTGGGAGGAGGCATCTAAAATGGCTCATGATGTCTAAGATCAAAAAAGACGCGAACTAATCCCTCAAGCCCTAAAAGCGGGTCTCGCCATGAGAGCCTTTACTAGGTTCGGCGCGTGTCATAGTGGCGACTCCACTGGAGATGATCAAAACTTTACTTCGAAAGTGAATTAAGTTAAAATTATAATTGAGTTATTAAGAAACAAAAATTCCAGTTCTCTTTAAAATTGCATTGCAATCATTAGAGGCTTAGAACTATGTTAGTTGGTCCCTTATTTACCCTGGTACATTCTTAAAACACAACCCTACTTTCACTTATTGTAGGAAAGTGTTTGAGATAATCACCAACCCAAGCCTTATGCTATCAATAGTATATCAAATGGAGACCTGATTGGTTGTTATGCTCGTGATGAGCTAGACCCATTGGCAGGGACCATGCTTGGATAGACCTAAAGTAATACCACCTTGACTAAAGCTCATATAATGGCAATAGAAACTTTCACTAGCTGATATGTACCTTAACAATATGCTTGCTATATAGGCCCTTATATATTAAACCAATTCGAACATATTAATTGGGCACTCATCAAAGGCTTTCATGCCCTGGTGGGCCCATTTTTAATTTGTTTGAAAGGTCTAAATATATAATGGACAAAACCCATACGCTTGTGCTTTTAAATTAAGAGTGTTATTTTACTGGTTTCTCACCACGCACAATACACACCCATTGGGTTCCCCGCTAACCATGGGCTAAACCCATCTAGGAAAGAGACTGCACTATCTCGTGTGTGGGAGTAACAAAGTTGGAAGGGTCTATTTGCTTATATGTGGTTGTCTATACTGCATCAACACGACCATACCTCCTTAATGTTATTCATTCATCATGCTAACAATTTGAATATTTCAGGCATCATATGTACGAATCATTGGTATAGGGATCTAGATGGCCGATTGGTAAGAAGAAACTCATTTTTCAAGTCAATAGAGTGAATCTCGCATTGGGTTTCAAAATCATTTTTAGATAGTACCGGATACCTACATTAAGAATTACCACTGGATATGGCCAACCAAGAGTTGAGCGCCACTCAAGAGATAAACAGGAGGGTTTAGAAAATGGAGCGTAGATTTGACGAGTTTGAGCGAAGAATGATAGTTATGATGGGCAACCTAACTGCTGCTCTAGTAGGCCAACAATATGCTGCTCCTACTGGAGGACAGGTTAAACAGGTTCTGAACAGGAAGGCACCTCCAGCAGCAGTTGTAGAACCATTTCTAAATATTGAGCCTAGAAGGTTTAGAGAACATAGGCCTGAAGAAGATTTCATAGAGGACGAGCATGAGGAATCTATGTCTGTAAGATCCTAACCTCCTAAAGAGGATTATGCTTTAAGGAAAATAGAGGAGAGAGTGGAGGCGATGGCCCATTTGTTGTTCGCAGGAAAGGGGATTAGCCTAAAAGATCGGGATTTGGATGACGAGGAAATGCTTCCTCAAAGGTTTAAGATGCCCAATTTGCCTAAGTTTAACGGCACCTCAGATCCCTCTGCTCATGTCAAGCAATATCCTCTCGTGATAAAGGGGACTATACTCACCAAGAGATAAAAAGTGGAGCATTTTAGCCTCAGCTTGAATGGGTCTGCTGTAAATTGGTACCACAGTTTGGACAGAAGGGCAAGAGAAGATTGGGACCTATTAACTGAAGAGTTCCTTAAGCAGTATGACTGCAGCACCTGGATGGAGGTTACTTTGAAAGATTTAGAGGTCCTTAAATAGAAGCCTAATGAGTTATTCCACGAGTATCTTACTCGGTGTAAAAGTCGGGTAATAGAGGTGAGGAGAAAGCAGGACACTCTAGATCAAATTCGATTATTCATCCAAAATGCAAGCCCGTACCTAAGAGATGGGTTGAAGATGAAGGGGCTTAGAGATTTGGAATCTCTAAAGGATATTGCTATCGAAGCAGAAGGGGAGTATTTGGCAAAGAAGGTAAGCCAAGAGAACTTTGTTAAGAAAAATTTCAAGAATCCATCAGGGAATAGATCAGCTGGTGCTAGGAGTAGTGGCAGCAATAAGAGTGGCAGTAGCAGAATAGCTGAGGTCTCGGCAACAAAATCTAATCAGGGCCAAAGGTATTACTCGAACTTGGGCCGACCCCTATCTTGGGTTTTGGAGAGGTTAACAAAAGAGGGGCAGTTAAGACCTTTAGAGCCAAGGTCAGCTAGAAACCAGGGACAGCCGGGACACAGGAGTGATCAATTTTGTGCTTATCATCAACACACAGGCCATCTGACCGACGTCTGTAGGACTTTAAGAAATAAAATCCAGGATCTCATTGACAGTAAGCAAATCACGGATACAGAGAAGAGGGAAAAGAAAAAAAAGCCCAGTAACTACGTAGCAGTTCCCCCCACCAGTGTACATGGTTGGGTCTGGTTTGCCCGAATGGTACGTGTTGCAAGTGTCGTGCATTTTCTATAGATGCAATTAACCGCAAGTATACGGTGTACCACAATAGTACTTAAGATGTCGATCCCACGAGGAACGTGTTTACACACTATTACTACTCAATTTTAATCTTGTTTACAATGATAAATTATTGGAAAGTGATTTTAAATTATTTTAACAAATAAACTAATGAAGCCTAGTTATGGATAATCAAAAGAAGATAAAATAAATCATGAAGAATTAAGATAATGAACTTGATTCCATCATTTTGATTAACATCTTTAATCTTTTTATGCAAGCCAAGTTAGAATAAATTTTTAACTCACTCTCTCGACATGAATTAAAATGCCTAAAACATACAATTAAAATTCTAACTCACAACTTTCATTAATAAATTAGAGGTTTCTAATTACATATTTTAAGAATAAACACTAACCTATAGCAATTATCTCAATATACCGATCTCTCAAATATATCTTAATAATGAAATTCTATTAGATTTCAGATAAAGCAAACTTTTGAATTACTTTAACTTATAAAGATCATGCAAAAGATACTAATAGAAAATCTGCATTGAAAGACTATGAAATATATGGAAATAAAAGAGTAATAATATGCAAATTCATTGAAAGGATATTCATATAATTTATGGAGAAGAAATAAAAATAAGAGAATAAGATAGAATCCTTTCAACCCTTTTCTCAATCTCTTGAAACAAGTTTTCTTCTCCTTGATCTTCTTCTTCAAAACATAAAAACTACTTAGAACTTTAACTAAAAAAATGTCTTACAAAATACAGAAAATTACTTAACTAAAATTCCATATATTAAAATTACAGTTAGACTACATATTTATAGATAATAATTTAAAGTTTGTGTCTCTTAAAGATGTCCCTTGAGAATGGTTGCAAAGTTTGGTGAAAGAAGGTGCCCCTTCAGATGACCTTTCAAGGAAAACTGCTCCAACGATCACTTCTGTCGCGATCGCGAGAATATCGCACTCGCGACAGAACGCGGATTTAACTTTTCCCTTTTCTCTTTTCTTCTTTTCTTCTTGTCTTTGGCCACTCATGAGTCGCAACCCCCAATCACGTGTCTTGACTTCGCGTGTGAGTCGTGACTGGTGCTCACGGCTCGCCTTCCCTTCCCTTTCTCTTCTCTTTTCTCGCTTGTGCTTGGCCTCTCTGTGTCGTCACGACTCGTGACCCTACTTCCTCAGCTCCTCTTCTTTTCCTCCTTACTTCTGCGTTCTTCTTTGCCAGTCACGACTCGTGATCTAGCATCACTAGTCGTGACCCTTCTATGCTCTCGTGATCCTCTCCAATATATGCTTCTTCTCTTCATGTTTCACTTAAAATCACCAGTAAACACAAAAACACACAGCTAATACAAATAAGCATAAACTAACACATATAACATTAAATATACACACAATTACATGATTAATTTCATAAATGCATAGAAAACATATACTATATTATACCTCAATTAAGCTCCTATCAAATTCCCCCACACTTAACTCTTGCTTGTCCCCAAGCAAGAGAAAAGAAATAAGAAAATTTAACAGCTATTAAACATTACTATAAAACACTGTCCATTTAGCATGTATACTAGAATTGCAAAAATCAACTATCTCAAACCCTCACAAATATCAATAAATCAAAGTTCAAAGTATGCATTAAAAATTCAACAAGTTACTTAACTTTACTAACTCCAACATAAAGAACATAAAGTCTCAAAAATGAATTAGAGATAGAAAATTTGATCATAAAAGTTAAAAATTCTAAGATTGCTAGCTGCATTTAAGGACAAATTTAAGCTCACTTACCCTTAATCCAATCTCATGTCATTTTTAGACTTTTCTTTTGATTTTTATTTTTGTTTTTGCTTTTTGTTTTGAATCATGGATATAGTTTTTATTTTTACCCATAAATAGCAAGAGAATGTAGTATGGGTGCGTTTTACGCTCCATCCCATACATTTCAATTTTGGATGTATATCTTGCTTTCTTTTTCTTTTTAAGACTTGAGTGGGTGCATTTTATGCTCCATCCCACTTATTTTTATTTTTCTTTTCTTTTTTAGTCCTCATCCATTATTGAAAAGATAAAAGGTAAGTATTATGGCTATAGTTTCCATAAGCAACTAGAAACTTAAAATTTTAAACTAATTGAGCAAATTCTAACTTTAAAAACATGGTTAGTAAAAAGACTAAATAATCTATAATGTTGAAAGAAGTAAAAGAAAATAACTTGAAAAACTTAAAACACATGCTAAAAATTTTGAAAAACTAATAAAAATGAGCATAAAAAAATAATTGACTTCACAATCTATATAATATACCAAAAGAACAATACGTAATAATAAAGTTTACTAAGAACCTAATTGAAAAACTAAGACACACAAATAATCATGCAATTAACATACAAAATATTAATAAAAACGTAAAAAGCATAAGTAAACACAAACAACACAACACAGTCACTACCCCACACTTAAAACCAACATTGTCCTCAATGTGAAGGAATGACACAAAATAAACAATTAAAAGAAAGAAATAAAAAAAAAAGAAACACTCCCCTATCATGGTGAAGGTAGAGGTGATGGCATCACAAATCCAGCTTGTGTGATAAAGTTATCAAACTTGTACTCCAAACGCCTTTGACGTCGCGCTATAGAGGAAAGTTGATCTTGCATATGAGATAACATCATTGGTATGTTATGGCTAGATGAGCCAACATCAGGGGCAGCAGCCACATCTGCTGGAATATCAGGCAGAATTTTATCTTTACTTGCCCCCTTATCACCACCCTCTGCTTCTTGTGCCTCTACTTGTGGCGCAGATCCAGTAATGTCCAGCAATGTCCCTCCAACAAGACCTCGAATGTGATGGTATTTCCTGAAAATTAGCACTAACCACCTCTCCACGTACAAAAAGATGCTTAGTAAAATACATACAAGGGCGATCTTTACGACATCTAAATTTCTTGCAAGAATAGTAATAATATGCCCATGTGTGATAGGAGATTCATGTCTAGTAACACAATTCAACAACTGACTTATAACCCAATAGGATCAACACACATCCTTTCTTTTATGTACACACCACATCAAAAAGAGTTCATTAAGAGAAACTCTATTAAATTTAGACCTGTTGAAAATCAACGATGCAAAGATTTTATGCAAAACCCAATATTTTAAATCTTTAATAAACATAGATTTAGCATCTCTAGCTTTATATGGTGTTTACAAATCAGTTAAGAAAGACTAAAATGCATTAGGTTTAAAAGATTTAGGTGGGTCAAACAAACCAGATTGTGAAAACCCAAATATGTGATTCATCATAAAATAAGTAAGAGTGTGTGCTTTACCATCCAAACGAAAATCAATCCAATATTCATTATCCTCATTCTTTTTCAAAGTTGTATAAAATTCAATCATTAAATCAGGATAAATATTTTCATGCATATTGGCAAATCTAAGGAAGCCACAGTTAGCCAACATCTCATTCACAGTATTTAACATGCCCACCTGCTCTAACAAATCTGATGGGAAATACTTACATTGCGAAAATGGTCTGTCATTAAGTGCAAAAAGTTGGCTACCTTCATCCACAGAAAGTATGGGAAATCCAGCACCAAAGGTATCAGAGACGTCACCCTCTTCAGCCTCCTGCCTTGCTTGTTCAATTCTTAAAATGGAAGGGTTTTTTATTCTAACCATTGTTGATTAGTGAAATAGAGAGTGAAAGAAGACAGAGAGTAAAAAGAAAGGGAACTGCTAACACAGAAAGAAACAAAGATGGGGAAATGCTGACATAAACAAAGTACCAAAATAACAAAGAACAATGAAAATGAAATAGAAAGAACCAAGTACAGATCTCTAATACAATGGAAGAAATTAACAAATCCAAACGCAGGAAAAGAAACTCCTATGGAAAGTTGATGGCTGTTACTGAGAAAATGCCAAATGAAACAAAGTCCAACTAACAAAGAAGTTTATGACAAAGATGAAAGTGGATTTAATTTAGAACCCGAGATGAACAAGAATCACGCAAACCCTAAGAAAAAGAGAACAACGAAGGATATGTATGAAGGAAGAAGAAAAGTCTAAGAATTATGAAGATTAAGAGTCGAATACTGTATTGCGACTCGTGACCTAGAACGCTAAGAAGAGAAAAATGAGGAAAATATAACTAGTTAAGTGAAATTAAAAGAAAAGAAAGAATAACAGAGGTCACGATTTTTTACGGTTTTGAATTTTAAAATTTCCCTCGTTTAATTTTTAATCTGTGTGAGTTTGGGTTAGGGTTAATGTAAATAAATGTAGTTAAAAGCATATTAATCCAATTAGAAATAAAATCAATTCAAAAAAAAATAAAAATAAAAAATGATAAGAAAATGAAATAAAACAAAATAATAATAATAATAATAATAAAAAAACTTACCTGATTCTTCGATCTCGTATCACGAGTCGTGAGGCATCATCACGACTCGTGACGCACCTCCTAGCAAAGTTGATCACGACGCGTGAAATAACATCACGAGTAGAACTCCCTGCCACCCTTGCCTTCTATCGCGATCGCGACAGAAGCCTCATGCTCAACCTTGTACATTCTGTCGCGATCGCGATTGTTATCGTGCTCGCGACAGAATACAACGTCTGCAAAAATATTTTTTTTATGTAATTATAATAAATAAAATAACACCTATTCTTACTAGTTTGACCTGTAGAACAGAAATTAACTATATTAGTAATAAGAAAAAGTAATTAACAAATTAATATAAAATAACTTAAAATATCAAAAAAACACATACATAAAATCTAATTAAGCAACCTAAACAAGAGAACAAAAATATTATGGTTTCATGTGGCCCCTAGGATTTTCTTCCGTATTACTTGGAAGGGATCCTAGACTCCTAGAAGGTAAAGAACTAGCTAATTGTCCCAATTGAATTTCAAGATTATGAATAGAGGCTGCATGAATTTTAGTTATTTGGTCAATTTTTGCCTCAAGATTCTTTTGACTTTCATCTTGAGAATTCATCTTATAATTAATCTCCTCAATAAACTTATCAATCTTTCCTTCAAAAGCACCAAACCTATCTTGTGGTTGTTGGTATCCTACTCCCCTATTTTGGTTATTATTATTATTATTACCCCATGAAAGATTTGGATGACTCCTCCAACCAGGTTTATAGGTGTTAGAATAAGGATTACCACGCCCTTGGCTTTGAATAAAATTAACTTGTTCTTCCTTATTAACCATGCCTAAATTGCATACCTCACTTGTATGACCTTGTTGTCCACAAATATTGCATCCACTTGGCTGACTACCTCCCACACTTAGGCTATTAACCTTATGATTCAATGCTTCAATTTGGGCTTGTAATGCAACCATAGAATCTACTGAATGTATCCCCCTAGCATTAGAATTATTATACTCCCTTATTCTTTCAGGAGGCCACATACAATTGTTCATTGCCATCTCTTCCAATAGTTCAAATGCTGCTTCCGTTGTTTTTCTCATCAAAGATCCTCCAGCTGCAGCATCTATAGTCCCTCTTGTAGTTGGATTAACACCATTGTAGAAGGTTTGCATCAAGAGCTCTCTTGGAAGGTTATGGTGTGGAAAAATTCTTTGCAATTCCTTGAATCTTTCCCAAGCCTCAAATAATGATTCATTGTCATTTTGAACAAATATAGTGATATCCTTTATGATTTTGCAGTTTTGGCTAAGGGAAAGTATTTTGATAAAAATGCTTGAGCTAATTGGTCCCAAGTGGTTATAGATCCCCTTGTTAATGAATTCAACCAAGCTTTGGCTTTATCCTTCAAAGTAAATGGAAAAAGCCTAAGCTTGATTGCATCATTCGAAACCCCATTTATCTTAAATGTATCACATATCTCAAGAAAGTTGGCCAAATGAGCATTAGGATCCTCATTTGCCAAACCATAGAATTGTATACTATTTTAAATCATTTGTAAGAGTGAAGGCTTAATCTCAAATTGATTTGCACTTACTATGGGCCTTACCACTCCTTGTTGAGCACCACTCAAGCCAGGTGTAGCAAAGTCCATCAATCTTTGCGGATTTTGTTCTTCAGCCATGATAATTGGTCTCTTATTTTTGTTCTTCTTTCTATTGGATTTTCGGTTACCTGACAAGAATCTTTCAATTTCAGGATTTAAGGGTTCAAGCTCTTCTAAAGAACTCCTTGTACTAGGCATGAACTTTTCAAATCCTGTAAACCAAAAACAAAACAAAAAGTTAAACAAAACAAACAAACAAATTAAAATAAAAGAAAATATTGTAATCCAAAATCATAAATCAAGTTTCATAATGGCAAAACAACCATTCCCCGACAATGGCGCCAAAAACTTATCGTGCATTTTCTATAGATGCAATTAACCTCAAGTATACGGTGTACCACAATAGTACTTAAGATGTCGATCCCACGAGGAACGTGTTTACACACTATTACTACTCAATTTTAATCTTGTTTACAATGATAAATTATTGGAAAGTGATTTTAAACTATTTTAACAAATGAACTAATGAAGCCTAGTTATGGATAATCAGAAGAAGATAAAATAAATCATGAAGAATTAAAGATAATGAACTTGATTCCATCATTTTGATTAACATCTTTCATCTTTTTATGCAAGCCAAGTTAGAATAAATTTTTAACTCACTCTCTCGACATGAATTAAAATGCCTAAAACATACAATTAAAATTCTAACTCACAACTTTCATTAATGAATTAGAGGTTTCTAATTACATATTTTAAGAATAAACACTAACCTATAGCAATTATCTCAATATACCGATCTCTCAAATATATCTTAATAATGAAATTCTATTAGATTTCAGATAAAGCAAACTTTCGAATTACTTTAACTTATAAAGATCATGCAAAAGATACTAATAGAAAATCTGCATTGAAAGACTGAAATATATGGAAATAAAAGAGTAATAATATGCAAATTCATTGAAAGGATATTCATAGAATTTATGGAGAAGAAATAAAAATAAGAGAATAAGATAGAAGCCTTTCAACCCTTTTCTTAATCTCTTGAAACAAGTTTTCTTCTCCTTGATCTTCTTCTTCAAAACATAAAAACTACTTAGAACTTTAACTAAAAAAATGTCTTACAAAATACAGAAAATTACTTAACTAAAATTCAATATATTAAAATTACAGTTAAACTACATATTTATAGATAATAATTTAAAGTTTGTGTCTCTTAAAGATGTCCCTTGAGAATGGTTGCAAAGTTTGGTGAAAGAAGGTGCCCCTTCAGATGACCTTTCAAGGAAAACTGCTCCAACGATCACTTCTGTCGCGATCGCGAGAATATTGCGCTCGCGACAGAACTCGGATTTGGCTTTTCCCTTTTCTCTTTTCTTCTTTTCTTCTTTTCTTCTTCTCTCTGGCCACTCACGAGTCACAACCCCCCCATCACGTGTCGTGACTGGTGCTCACGTCTCGCCTTCCCTTCCCTTTCTCTTCTCTTTTATCGCTTGTGCTTGGCCTCTCTGTGTCGTCACGAGTCGTGAGGCATCGTCACGACTCGTGACCCTACTTCCTCAGATCCTCTTCTTTTCCTCCTTACTTCTGCGTTCTTCTTCGCCAGTCACGACTCGTGATCTAGCATCACTAGTCGTGACCCTTCTCTGCTCTCATGATCCTCTCCAATATATGCTTCTTCTCTTCATGTTTCACCTAAAATCACTAGTAAACACAAAAACACACAGCTAATACAAATAAGCATAAACTAACATATATAACATTAAATATGCACACAATTACATGATTAATTTCATAAATGCATAGAAAACATATACTATATTATACCTCAATTAAGCTCCTATCAGCAAGATTTGTATGGTAATGAGTATGTCGCTATCACCCGTGAAAAGAGTGAAAAAGGGATCCCCTGGGCGGTAATAGACTGTTGGTCCACTAGTGAGAGTGGAGATGAAGGTAAAGACCGTGAAGAACCGACGAATCTTTGGTAGAGTAATTCCAGAGGTAGAGGGGCCTCAAGATCCAGTGCCCACGCTTG
The DNA here is from genome assembly GCA_947683425.1 of Excoecaria cochinchinensis. Taxonomy (NCBI): domain Eukaryota; kingdom Viridiplantae; phylum Streptophyta; class Magnoliopsida; order Malpighiales; family Euphorbiaceae; genus Excoecaria; species Excoecaria cochinchinensis. The sequence continues at coordinate 2,256,753 of CANTUQ010000069.1, forward strand.
CAGAAAATAAGCTTGAGGAGGATGGGCTAAGGAAACAATTGAAGAAGACAACAGCTCAGATATCCATTTGGGACTTGTTGAGGCAATCCCCATCACATAGGCAGAAGTTAGTAGAGGCCTTATATGAGTCCACTGTTGCCACCACTATCTCACCATCTGAGTTGCTGGACTTAGTTAAAGGGAGCTCGGGAGAAAATTTAGTTTATTCTGATGTGGATTTACCACTTGAGGGTTGCAAGCATAATTGCCCATTGTACATCAGGGCACAGATTAATGGTAAGCATACTACCTGCTTGCTGGTTGATGATGGCTCTTCTATAAATGTATGCCCATTGGTTATGTTGTTGGCTTTTGGATTGGATGAAAGCAGGTTGAGTGGTTTTAACCTAACTATTACAACTTATGATAACTCCTAAAGACAGGCCTCGAGGACTTTTAAGGCGATAGTCAAAGCTGGGCCCATTGAAATTGAAGCAGAGTTTGTGGTCTTATCGACCCTTGTTAATTTTTTAGTTTTACTTGGAAGACCTTGGTTTCATAAGCTAGGGGGAGTGCCATCTACCCTATATCAGATGATTAAGATACTATATGAGGGAGAAGTAGTAACTAGCAGGGCTGCTAGGGAAAATCAGGTTTTTACACTAGAAATATCCAAACAGCCTTTTAGTGGCTTCTATGTGTCGGTGATTGATGAAGAAGGGAGTTTAAAGGGTAGCTACCAAGTGGTAAACATGATAAGGTGGATGCATTTTCTTCCAGTAGCTGGTCTGGGTAGAAACTCATAGGGGCCACAGTCACCTATCGTAACGAAGGGTCAGAAGGACCGAAGAGGACTGGGTTATACGGGTATAAGTAGTCAAGGGAAATAGAAGTCAGTAATCATCCCTCATATTTTGGAAAGCTTTGTGCCAGCAGTATTTCCCTATGCTTATTGTGGAGAGGCTAAACCTCAGTTTGTCAATAATCAATTTATCCCAGGCTTTGAAGTTTTTAATGATGTATTTGACTGGACTGATGGGACCATTAAGGCAATTAAAGACTTTTGGGATGAAGAGATTATGATTCAGAGCTACTTTAAAGACAAAAATGAGTTGAAAGAGGTTTACACTGACAAGTTGTTTGCCACCAGGATGAAGGGGAAAGAAAAGATAGGGGTTGAAGCACCAATGTAGAATCTTAAGATCCAAGACCTAGAAGCTCCACCAGAAGTAGTTGGAAAGCCACCCCCAAGTCAAGGTAGCAGTGACCCGTCAGCTGCAACATCTGTATCGACGGAAGAAGAAAATTGTAGTTATTTAGATGTACTTTTTATTCCAGAACTTTTTAATGATGGCAATGTGTGCAATTCTAATTTCATTAATGAAATGAACAATTTTGCTTACTTGTGCGATGTTTCTGATGATTTCATTTCACATGATAATACATATGATGCATTCATTTTTAACATTAATTCAACTAATACAACTCCATTTAATCTCGGGACTTTAGAAAACCCAAAGCAAATTTTGATTGCATTTGACATAACTCCTGAAGAGAGGTTAAAATTTGAGAGAATCTTAAAAAAATATGAAAAGTCTTTGCCTAAACCTATGAGGACATTCTGGGGATCGATAGAGACATTACTAAACATGCAATTCCTACTTATCCGGAATCTAAATGCATCAAGCAAAAACTTAGAAGACTTAGGCCAGAATTAGCACAGAAGGTAAAAGAGGAGGTGCATAAGTAGATCGAGGCCAAATTTCTAGTTGAGGTTCAATACCCAACCTGGTTAGCTAATATAATTCCTGTGGCTAAAAAAGATAGAAAGGTTTGAGTATGTGTGGACTATCGGGATTTGAACAAAACTTGTCCAAAAGACGATTTCCCTCTGCCCCACATTGATGTTTTAATAGATAGTGCAACTTCTAGCATGATGTACAAGTTTGTATACGGCTATGCCTTTTGGACTGAAAAATACAGGCGCGACTTATCAGAGGATGGCTACTAAGATTCTTGATGACTTGATCCACAAGGAGGTGGAGGTATATGTAGATGCTATGATGATCTAGTCAGCTACTAGGGAAGGTCACTTTGAGGCTTTAAAAAAATTCTTTTGAAAAATTGATAAGTATAATTTGTGCCTTAATCCCAAGAAGTGCATCTTTGGAGTTACCTCAGGTAAGCTGTTAGGCCATGTAGTAAGTCAAAGAGGAATTGAAGTAGATCATGATAAGATCAAAGTAATTAGAGAGATGCATGTGCCCCAAAAGGAGAAGGAAGTTAGAAGCTTCCTGGGAAAACTTCAGTACATCAGCCGATTTATTGCCAAGCTAGCTTCAGTATGTGAACCCATCTTCAAGCTTCTCAGGAAGAATCAATCGGTAGTGTGGAATAGTGATTGTCAATTGGCTTTTGATACCATTAGGGATTGTCTCCTCAATCCACTAGTCTTAAGGCCACCACATTATGCCAAGCCACTAATCTTGTAACTAACAATAGAAGATAGTTCAGTGGGTGCCACGATGGCCCAGAAGGATGATTTTTGAGTGGAGTTTGTTGTTTATTACCTTAGCAAGAAATTCCTGCCATATCAAGCCAGATATGTTGAAGTAGAAAAGATATGCTTAGCAGTAATTTGGGCCTCAAAAAAATTGAGACACTATTTCCACTCATTCAGGGTTCAGGCGGTTGCTAAACAAAAACCTTTGAGATACCTTCAGCAGGCATCTTCTTTGCTTGGAAAGATGGGTAGGAGGTTAATACTACTCCAAGAATTCGATGTAGAATACATCACTAGGAAAACCATTAAAGGGAGAGCTGTAGCTGAATTCCTAGCTGATCACCCTATTGAAGGAGAATAAGTTGAGTACAACTTCCCAGATGAAGATGTCATAGCCATTGCAGTCTAGGGATGGCAGATGTATTTTGATAGAGCAGTTAATAGCAAAGGGGCAGGTGTAGGGATCATTCTGATAACCTCAGATCGTGAAAAGTTACCACTAGCTAAGAAGCTGAGGTATAAAGCCACTAACAATGAATCTAAGTATGAAGCGTGTGTTTTTGGATTGGAGGCTCCTTTGGCCTTGGGGGCAAAGTCTACAGAAGTCTTTGGAGATTCATCTTTGGTGATCCATCATATTCAAGGAGAATGGTCTGTTAAAGAAGAGAGATTGGTACCGTATATAAGACACCTCCATATGTTAAGCGGTTATTTTGAAACTTATACTTTCCATTTTGTCCCTAGAAAGAATCAGTTTGCTGATGCACTTGCAACTCTAGTGTCCATGTGGGATAACTCGAAAGGAGAGGTTATAAAGCTCGAATTGATTTTAAGTTCATAGAAGCCTTGCTTTAAATATGAACAGGTCATGGATGTCAAAATCATTGACAAAAAACCTTGGTACTACGACGTTCAGAATTACTAGAGAGGTCGGTATTCCTAGAAGAAGCTTCTGAAAAGGATCGAAGAATGATTAGAAAGTTGTCCAGTAAGCTCCTCAGTGTAGATGGTATACTTTACAAGAGACAGGTAGACGACATTCAGTTAAAATGCATAGCAGAGAAAGAAGCTAAGAAGGTTATGGAAGAAGTCCATGCTGGTGTTTGCGAAACTCACATGAATGGCTTGGTGTTAGAAAAGAAAATCATGCGCCAAGGGTTCTATTGGATCACTATAGATACAGACTACTCAAGGTTTATAAAAAAGTGTCATTTGTGCCAATAGTATATAGATTCGAGGCATGTACCAGTGTCAGAACTATATAATTTATCATCACTATGGCCATTTGCAGCTTGGGGGATAGACATTATAGGGGAGATACACCCTACAGCCTCTAACGGACATAGATTCTTTATAGTTGCCATTGATTACTTTACCAATAGATCGAGGCTGAATCTTTTAAGAAGGTCGATGCCAGGGACATGGCCAAGTTCATTAAGCGAAATTTGATATGCAGATATGGTCTACCACACCACATTGTGTCTGATAATGGGGTACAGTTCTTATCTGAAACTAAACGGGTACTGCAGAAGTATGGCATACAGCACCATAAGTCTTCCCCTTACCGACCTCAAGCCAATAGAGCGGTTGAAGCGGCTGATAAAAATGTCAAGAAAATTTTGGCTAAGATGGTGCAGAATTATAAAGACTGGGCGAAAAAGTTACCTTTTGCATTATGGGGCTACAGAACTACTGTCAGAATCCACGGGTGTGACACCATTTTTTTTAGTGTATGGAATAGAGGCGGTCTTGCCAGTTGAAATTGAGCTCAGATCACTAAGAGTGGTTATGGAAGCCGAAATTTTAGAAACAGAATGGGCCCAACAGAGATTACTGTAGTTGAACCTGCTGGATGAGAGTAGATTGCGAGCTTACTATCACAACCAAGTTTACCAGAAGAGGTTAGCTTGGTCATTCGGTAAGAAGGTTGGGAAGCATCCACTGAAAGAAGGAGATCTGGTCTTCAAACAAATGAGGCTAGGGGCACTAGACATTCAGGGAAAATTTAGGCCGACATGGAAACGTCCGTTTGTTCTAAAGAAGCTATTGTCAAAGGGGACAACAATTTTAACAGATAGCGATGGGAAAAAGTTCAATGAGCCAGTCAACGTTGACAGATTGAAGAGGTTCCATGGCTAAAGATGAAAAAAAAATAAAAATAAGGGAATAAATGCCCTGCAGGTCAAAAATCAAAAAAAGGTGGCCTTGCTAAAATTGGGTGCCCTATCAGGGTGAAAACCGAACAAAAGCACTTTGGGCAAAAATTAAGGGCTAAGAAAAAATATTCAATCATGAAAATCCGAGAGGGCTGATTGATAACAGGAGTTTCATGCTTGCAACACCCATCCTGAGATTAAGTGCAGATTTGTGTTTTTGAATTTTTTTGTCAATAAATGATCATATGTGTTGAAATCATATAGAAATATTCATAATATTGCAATAAAATACTCAGTTTGCACTTTTCATGATTTTCTAGTTCTTTTACAAAAAGTAAAAAAAAAAAGAGAGTAAATTGTCATTTATAATCTAAAAACTATTCTTTACTGCATTTTTCAGTCAGATGTTTAAGCCAACTGATCCTATTTTCAACAGCGGGACTGGTCACCCATTGTTTGTAGTCTGGAGAGCTGGTAAAATTAGAATTCTCAGCCCTCAAAATAGTGGTGCTCAAGGGTAGTCGCACCCAAAGCCTGCAGTAGCCAGTGATGAACGCTGAAGATAGGAGCCCACCGTGAAAGGCTAGTGGCAGAGTCACAATAGTTTCACATCCTCCAAACTGGCAAACGTAGCGGGCTGTGATGTAAAAGGAGGCCCTGTGAAGTCTGCATAAGGGAACGCATCCTGAATGGAATGAGTTAGATTCATTTCAGGCAAAAATAAGGCATCCGGTTATGTGAAAATCCCTAATGGGATGCATTTTCGAATAAGAAAAGTTAGTATGAAAACCCACAAGGGGCACACTACCTTAAAAATAATGACATGATTTATCTGGAGTAATAAGGAGCTCCCGGTCATAAAAGCAGTAGGGTCAGTGCACAGAGTGTCCAAGCCGATGATCGTCTCAGACAAAATGATTGGAAAAGGGGTCATCCTGCGGTGAATACCATCCACAATGTTGAATAGTCGATAGTCGCTGACAGCTTCATTTGGGGTCACTAGCAAGTATCTCGATAAGTAGATCAACAGAACCACGCTGACTCGATAAGTAGGCACGTCAGGGACACCATTGAGTGCATCTAGTAGAGGCTCCAAAGAAAAGAAATCCCCTCTAAGAACTAGTCAAGCGGCCTCAGAAGGTGAAATGCCCAAAGTAAAGGCCAAATCCCTAAGCTGGTATGATCCATAAGTCGAAATACAAGGAAGAGTGCCAAGGAAAACCTCGCATTAGTAAGTGCGGCGAACTCTTCGGCCAAAGGGCATAGTTCCTGGTGAGTGAATCGAAAAACGTGAAACCGAGGATCCTAATAGCGGACATCAGCCAGCAAAAGATTTTGGTCAGACTTGATCCTTCTCAAGAGCCTCAGACTAGAATAAGGAGCTACATTGTCAGCTTTCTAGGTCTCGGGATCATCCAGTAGCTGGCGCAGTTTATTAAGGATGTGCATTGACATTTGCAGATAGTTGTACACATAATAAATAAGTGGGATTAATGAAGAAAAAAATAAAATAATAAAAGTGACGTGAAAGAAAAAAGAAGAAGAACCAATCTAGCCCGTCTCAAAAAATTAGAGAACTTTTCCGTGCATTTTTAGACTCATGCATTTTCACTAGCATAATTTATTTTTTTTATTATTCATTATTATTATTTTTGGCATATATAATTTGTTTACAAGAAAATACTCAATAAATGGGGCCGATCGCAAGAAATAAAGAGGTCACCAGAGAGGTGCTGGCCACTCTACAGTATAAACGGGGCCGAGATGTGGCCACAAGGCCACATTCCTTGTGGCCGGGATGCAACTACGAGGCCGCATCCCATGGGGGCTAAGATACGGCCATATAGCCGCATCTTATATGGCCGAGATGGGGCCATGAGGCCGCATCTCATTTCTTCACATGCGGCCTCACTTTGTGGCCGCATGTCAAGGGCCCCTATTTTGCCCGTAGCTCATTATTTCTCATTCTTTTATCAATTTCTTTGTTTTCTCATCTATTTTTTCTCACTTTGCTCCTCATAACTTCACCGTTTGCGGTTCATTTTGGGTGATTTTTACACCAAAACGATCACATTTCAACCGCCTTCAAGATTATATATTTTTTTTTATAATTTTTCAATTGTTTTTTCAGAGGGTATTTCACCAACAGGATGCCTTGACAACACAGAGTACGTCAGAGATGGGATGTACCTCCGCCTCTAGAGGAGATATTAGATGTGCAGAGGCAGCATTATGAGACCTTGTGTCAGATGAGGATTGTGCCCAGCAAATTTGTATCCAGATCGTTCCTACAGCAGATAGGCATGTGGGACGAGGTGAGAGCTTTGATAGACTCTGCTGGCTGGACCGAGTTCTTGAGGTTGGCCTACCAGACATACCCAGAGGCCACCATAGAGGTGCTGGCCACTCTACAGTATAAAGGATATCAGAAGCAAGACACAGAGCATGCAACGATATCATTATGGGTTAGAGGCCGCTATCATTAGATGAGCCACTTGGACTTCTCGCAAGCGATGGGGCTCCCGACAGGGGAGCAGGTCATGGTACCGGACAAGTCCATCCCTACACACTGCTGGGAGCAGATTATTGCACCAGGTGTTCTTTACCACTCTAATCAGGCAAAGAGCTCTTTGCTGCGTCCACAGGCTCTACAGTACATTCAGAAGCTGTTGGCTAATAACTTCAATTTAGTACTTAGTTTTGGCAGTGTTTTCGTATGATTTTTGGTTTTTTAGTTGTGTTTATTGTCATGTTGTGATTAATTTTGGTTAATTTTGTCAATTTTAGTTAAATTAGATTTTTTTATGCATTTGGATAGCTTTTTGATAGAGTTTGAATTGTATTTGCAGGAAAGTTTTAGGTACCTCACGGTCACAACCAATTTGGTTGTGAACGTGACATACAAAGTATTCAAAAGCAGAAACTGGGCATACATACCTCACGGTCACAACCAATTTGGTTGTGACTGTGACATGAAGGTTCATCGGGCAGATTACAGGGAGCAAGTACCTCACAGTGGCAACCTATCTGGTTGTCACCATGACATAAGAATTTCCTGGGTAGAATCAAAGGATGAAGTACCTCATGGTGGCAATGAAATCCATTATCACCGTGACATAAGAATTTCCTAGGTAGAATCAAAGGATGAAGTACCTCACGATGGCAACGAAATCCATTGTCACCGTGACATAAGAATTTGCTGGGCAGGAGCTGTAGTCGAGCACCTCACGGTGGCAACGAATTTGGTCATCACCGTGACCCCCTCCTATACAACCAGGCAGAATGGTATCTTTGCCAACCTCACGGTGACAACCATTTGGGTTCCACCGTGACCTTTGGTGCCTCACGGTGACAAACACTTCATTATCACCTTGACCCCTCTGGATCTATATATATAAGTTTCCTGTTTGGCAAAAGGTGGTTCGGACTTTTAGTCTATTTTCAAATTAGGATTTTAGATCTGGGATTTTCTAAGTTTTTCTATTGTTCTTAACTTAGGGGCTGATATTATTAACCGTGCTAACCTTGGTATGGAAGTTATGCATGAACGTAATGCTCATAACTTCCCAAGAAGTTTCTTCTCTTTTTGTCTAACTCACTTCCTTTTTTCTTTGTGAGTTTCCAGTTCTTTATATTTAAATTACAAATCAAGTGAATTACATTAAAAACACATAGATCAATTTCAATACACAACATTTACATTCGGATTTCCATAATTTTGAGCTATTCTCCATTGAAGATTCGAAGAAAAAGATTAAAGAACGCGGGATTCAACCGGGGTTTCCTCCTTAATGAATTTTTGGGTTTATTCTTTCCTTTTTCCTTTTGAATTTGTAATGGATCGTGAGTAGTCTCTTAGTTGTTTGGGGATCTTTGAATCCCCTACCCATGATGTGAATTCTGAACATCTTTTGAATTTTAATATATGAATGAATGGTTTATTCCACTATTTCTTATTGTTAATTCATGGGATTTATTTTCTCAAGTTAATTTTCAGCTTTGTTAAATGATTTTTATCATGTATCTTTGTTGGTTGTTGAGTTTGTATGGATTGAATGCTATGAATATTTATACTTAGTTTTTCTATCATGTTTCCTATTTCATTTGGACTACTCCAGAATGGGAATCTAGATGTGCAGGATTTTATGGTTTAAAACTAGAGTGGAGAGTGAGATAAATGAGTTTGGGGTTGTTTGGCTCCGGAATGGGAAAGCAAACCAAACTTAGGATTTTAGACCCGTGCTTAGGCTATTTGTATGGCTTGCTCCGGAATGGAACGTCATGCGATTAGAGTAGCTTGCTCCGGAATGAGATGCTTGGGTTAAGAGGGTTATCCCAATTTCATTCGTATATGTTTCTTAGATTAATTTAATTCGCATTTGGGTATGGGGTGGATGAGTGAACTCGAGAAACATTCTTTTATTTTGGGTATCAGTTTATTTTTTTGCCAGAATTTGCTGTCAGTTTAATTTGATTTTTTTCACTTGCATATTTAGCCGTTTAATTCCTTTGTTTTTAATCAATAGATAACTCAATCACATCAATCATTTGGGAATACTTTAGCATACTCCTGATTTTCATTACTTGCACACACAATCCCTTGGGTACGATAACTTGGGGTCCTAACTTTACCCCACTGTATTACTTGCCGATTTAGTACACTTGCTGAGTTCGCATCATTGGCCAACAATTATCTTGGCTGGACTGGGAGTGAGGGTTCCATAAACGCTACTGAGATTTGGAGTTTGTAGGCCATGATGACCGATAGGTAGATTAACATCGCTCATGAGATTTTTTCTGTATTGATCAGAGCTGAACGGGCGACGACTAGGCCTATATGTGTCTGGGGAGTGTTGACCAGATTACTCCTTTATTTGAGGCATGATTATCGCACATTTGGGCCACACTTGGAGGGGGATATATCTATTGATCCTGCCGCTGCTGATTCTTTGGGTATGGTGGAGCCAATATCAAAGGAGTTGGACCAGTATAAGGTACTCAGTATGGCAGAGACAAGACGCCTTTGCAAGTGACCTTCACTCTTAGATGTAGCTAGCACTTCAGGAGGGGATCACATACAACCGGATGATGAGGGGCCACATACGCCACAGGATGAGGGGGATGCATATGATTTGGACCTCATGCACCTCATCAACACTCCTCCTTCATAGTATATCCTGCATGATAGCAGACCCCACACTAGTCCTGCACCACTGCATCGTTACAGTAATTCAAGTTATCCGGGGGCATCCTCCTCCGCAGCCTCGCTGCCCCCTTAGTATAGGGCGAAGCAGAGCCAGCCCACTTCAAAGACGTTGTTCCAAGCCATGTATCAGGATATGATGTCTACATTTGCCACTCTAGGGCAGTGCCAGGATGAGGGGATCCATCTTCTAGGTCAGCGTGTGACTGATGATCATCACCTTCTGAGCCAGCGAAAAGCAGAGGGGTTTGAAGAGATCGGTAGGCGGTTAGATAGGATAAAGGGATCCATGGCTACCACATTCGTTGTGTACGCACAGAGGCTTGACAAGTCCTTCCAGGCAATGGATGACTCACTAGCTGCCACATGACACCGGGTGGATATATTGGAGCAGACTTTCGGAGGGGTATCCCAGGGCGTGAGGGATCTGCGCGAGGACTTAGGGAGAGATCTTCCTACCATTTGATCTAACCTGGGACATAACATCAACGGATACACTTCTGCTATAGCTGGCTTAGCCTCAAGTTTTTAAGAGCTGTCTTACATGGTTGCGAGCATGGCTAGTCCATTCCTCGACGGACAGGCAGAGGTCAGATTTCGGGTATTCGATCCGTTGTCATCAAGGCCACTGCCTGAAGACGTCATATATCAGCCGGCATCCACTCCAGTTCAGCCTGACAACCCAAAGATGTCTACAGACTACCCTCCTTTGTAAAGTGTATTTTGTTAGGATGTGGTTTTATAGTATTTTTATAGTTTGTTTAGGTTGTTTGTGTTTAAGTTTAATGTTATTTTGTTAATTTAATGTAGGTTTTTCTGATGTTTTTACATTTATTATAAATGGTTATGCTCATGTGTTAATTATATGTTTTTATGTTAGATTTGGGGTGACTTGGACAAGTTTTCACATTGAAAGTGATTGAGGGACAGCAGCTGACCAAAGCTGGAACCAAAGCTGTCCATCTTTGGTCAAGAGCAAAAGAAACAAAGGAAGAAATCAATAAGAGGGACAGAATCCTACCAAAGCTAGGACCAAAGTTGAGACCAAAGCAAGGTTCAGCTTTGGTCAAGAGGAAAATGAGAAAGAAACCAATGAGAGGCACAGGAGCTTACCAAAGAATGGACCAAAGATGGAACCAAAGCAAGCATCAGCTTTGGTTGAGAAAAATTAACTGACAAAAGCTGAGACCAAAGCAAGACCCAGCTTTGGTCGCAGCTTTGGTCAGTTACATGATGTGTTTTAAATTTCTTATTTTGACAGATCTCTAATTTAAGTGGGACTCTTAACTAGGAATTAAAGGGGAACGACTGAGCATAAAAGAGGGAGATCTTAACCTAATTCAAGGGAGGAAAAACGCAAGAAAAACATAAAAGGAACGGGAACAAGATCATTGACGTTTTGCAGCAACAGAGAATTTGGAAAAGCAACATGCTGGTGGCCAACCTGGGCTCTGTTTTTCCTCTTTCTTTCTTTCTGAAATCGCTGGTGGCCAGTCCTCTGCTCTCCATCGTGTTCTTCTTCTTCTTTTCTCTTTATTTTACTTTGTTTTCTTTTGTTATGGTGAACTTTATGGATTTTAGTTGTGATTTGGGATTTAATTTTTATAATATGAACTAATTCCATAGTTAGGGCTATGGTGGATCTTAACTTTGATATTGTGTAATTTATTTTGGATTTTATGCATATGAATGATTTTCTTATTTGAGATATATGTTTTTATTGTGATTAATGCTTGTTGGAATTGATCAATTCAACATGAACTTAATCAATTAATTTACTTGACCAATTGGATTAATTGGTGGATCAAATGAAACATAACCTGGATTGAAAATATGCATGATCAAACTTATTTTTGTCCTTGTGGTTTTTGATTTTTGTCAAGGTTTTTCCATTGAACTTAATGCTTTCTAATTTTAGTTCTTTTACTTGATCAATTGGAATAATTAAATTGAGATTAGGATCTAAATACCATGATCATTGGATTTTGATTAATTTAGGGAGAAATCACCATCTCATATGAAATATCATTCTTTTGCATAATAATCTGGAAAATTACATAGTGTAGAAGTTAAGTGAAACCCAAGTCCTAACATTCATCATATTTATTAATTCTTTTCTTAAAATTAGTGTTAGATTATTTAGTCATTTGTTAGCATAGTTTAACTTAGTTTTATTTTCAAATATTGTCTGTCTAAATAACATAAGTATTTGAGAATTCTAATAATTGTTAGGTTGTTTCCTGAGGACGATATCTGGACTCACTTCCTTTACTACTTGCACCGACAGAGTACACTTGCTCTTAGATTTAGTTTATTTTGCGCGTGTCAAGTTTTTGGCGCCGTTGCCGGGGAATAATATTTTTGGCAATATTAGAATTAAGAATTCTTGTTACTTTAGACTTTTTCATTCTGTTATTATTTTTTTTTATCGTATTTTTTTATTTATTTTATTTTATCTTATTTTATTTTATTTTATTATTTGAATTGAGTTTGTTTGTGTATGATCACTAGGACTAAGCATTCTGATTCTTTACTTTTTGATCCTGAAATTGAAAAGACTGCTAGCAGGACAAAGAAAAAAACTAAAGAGATTAAAGACACTGCTGCTATAGAAGCTTGGGCAACCGATTCTACTTCAGTAACCATAGATTCTGAAGAAGAACAGCCTACCTTAGAGATTGAAGAGATGGCAAATCCACGGGATGATCCTACGAAGCCTGTAATTGACTATACTACTCCTTCTTTGAGCGGCGCTGACTCATGTATTGTACGCCCACATGTGGCAGCAAACAATTTTGAGATCAGACATGGAATGATTCAGCTCATTCAATCTGGAGTTCAGTTTGGTGGTCTAGCAAGTGAGGATCCCAACAGACACATAGCCAAGTTTTTAGCATTATGCGACACTTTCAAGTATAATGGTATATCTGATGATGCTATTAGACTGAGGCTATTTCCCTTTTCACTGCGAGATAAGGCAGCTGATTGGTTAGATTCTTTAGAACCTGGATCCATTACCACCTGGGAAACATTAGCAAAGAAGTTTCTTAGTAAATTCTTTCCCCCATCCAAGACCGCTAAGTTAAGGAATGAGATATCTTCATTTTTACAATCTGAGATGGAAAGCTTTGGAGAAGCTTGGGATAGATTTACTGAATTGGTCCAAAAATGTCCACATCATGGTTTTGGTAAATGGGCTCTAGTTGAAACTTTTTATAATGGTTTAAATGAAACTAATCAATCGCTTGTTAATGCAGCTGCAGGAGGGAGTCTATTGAAGAAACCATCAGCCGAAGCATATGAAATCTTGGATGAAATGGCTATGAGCAGCAATTGCAAATGGCAGAAAGAAAGGCAACGCAAATCAGCAGGGCTATATGCAGTTGAAGACAATGTTGCTCTTGCTGCACAAGTAGAGAATTTGTCCAAGAAATTTGATAGTTTTATGAATTTCACCAGATCATCATCATGTGGATCTTGTGGAGGAAATCATCCTGCTCATCAATGTCCGGTAATAAATTCATTTACACTTGATGAATCTGCTAATTTTGTTGGTAATTGGAACAGGGCGCAAGGAAACCCATACTCGAACACATACAATCCTGGTTAGCGAAATCATCCCAACTTTTCTTAGAGCAACCAGCAGAACCTGCAGAGAATGGAGCCCCCTTCAGTTCAAATACCCAATGCCAGGAATAATGCACCAATACCTCCAGGATTTTAGCCTCAAGGGGAGAGAAAACCGAATATGGAGGAGTTGTTAACTAAGTTCATCTCTACCACAGAAACAAGATTGAATATGCAGGAGACAAGAGCTCAGAATCAAGAAGCTGCTATTAAAGGGTTGGAGACACAAATTAACAGATTGGCTAATATCTTGACTGAGAGAGCACAAGGAGCATTGCCTAGTCAGCCTGAAGCTAACCCAAAAGAACAACTGCATGCTATCACATTGCGAAGTGGAAAGGAGCTAGTTGACCCAATTCTTAAGAGCAGACAAGTTGCACCATCTAATGAAGAAAATGAGAAAGAAGAGAGGACAACACCAAGGCCTTTTTGCTGATCCTAATGTACAACCAGCACAACCTACCATTCCATTCCCTCAAAGGTTAAAACAGAAACATTTGGAAAAGCAATTCTCGAAGTTTTTAGATGTCTTCAAGAAGTTGCACATCAATATACCATTTGCAGAAGCACTACAGCAGATGCCAACATATGCAAAATTCTTGAAAGAAATACTCTCTAATAAGAGAAAACTTGAAGATCTTGGGACTGTCCGCCTCACTGAAGAATGCTCTGCTATCTTGCAAAGGAAATTGCCACCTAAGATGAAAGATCCAGGGAGTTTTACTATTCCTTGTACTATTGGTAATTTTGATTTTGATAGAGCTTTATGTGATTTGGGTGTAAGTATTAATCTTATGCCTTTATCTGTTTTCAGGAAATTAGGATTGGGAGAGCCTAAACCCGCTAATGTGATACTCCAATTGGCTGATAGATCCATTAAGCATCCACGTGGGATAGTGGAAGATGTTTTGGTCAAAGTTAACAAATTTATTTTTCCTGTAGATTTTGTTGTACTCGATATGGAGGAGGACATGCAAATGCCAATTCTTCTAGGAAGACCCTTTTTGGCAACAGGGCGTTCCATAATTGATGTTGTAGCAGGAAAATTAACTCTCAGGCTTCAAGATGAAGAAATTTCCTTTAAAGTTTTTGATGCCCTTAAAAATACTTCTGAATTTGATTCTTGTTATTTTATTGAGAGTAAAGATGCCACTGTTGATTCATGTTTTGATGATGTACAAGGTTTGAATTCTTGGGATCCAGAGTTTTCCACAGATTTAGAATTTGATGAGAAAACAAATGAAAAGTGCTCTTGGATAAGGAGTCAGCCATTTGAAGAATTGGGACGATTATTGGAACCCACACTAAAGCCATTTATGGATGAAGCTCCGGACTAAACTAGTGTCTTTAAAAAGTCTAGCTAATGACTTTAAAATTTAGCACTTTCGGGAGGCAACCCGATCATTTTTGTTATTTTTTTTTATTTTCTGTTTTTAAGGTTTTTTTTTCTTTTCATAAATGTTTAGGTGTTTGATTTTTTTTTTAAAAAAAATTTGAAAAAAAAAACAGCAGCATTCGAAGTAGGATTTGTTTTTTTTTTATGTTTTCTTTCTTTTTGCTATTTTTAAACCCATGAAATACACTGTGACTTGTTCAAATGCAATTAACTGGGCAGTGAAAGACATAAGGGGACAACGCTATTTAACTACCCCCAGGAACTTTGTTTTTCCTCATTCCTTAGTTTATTTATTTTGATTTGGATGCTCTGTTTCTTCCTTCAACATTTCTCATACACATTCTTTTCCTCATATCACTTTCTTTTTCGCTTAATCCACAGGGAATCACAATGTCAGCAACCCAAGTCAATGTCTCTTTCTCCCTTCGCACAATTCAGGGCAGTTTCCTTTCCTTTTTTTCTTTTATTATTTTTGTTTTGTTCATTGGGGACACTGAACAAGTTAAGTGTGGGGGGGGGGGGGAAACTATTTTTTTAGTGTGTTTTTAATGTTTTGTCACTCCTCTCAATTGTGTTTTTGTTAATCTTGTGAGAAAAATTAACTGAAAATTTTCTTGGCTATTTCAAGTATAAAGTTCCATGTTAAATTCTATTAATCATAGCCTAAAATTTATAGGAGTCTCTGATGATTTTTGTTAACTTTTGCATCCTCAATTCTAGTGTTATTCCTTTTTACTATTATGTGTAGTCCTTTGAACATTTGATTTAGGAATTCCTTTATTTTTAGGAAAATTTTTGCTGGTTTAGAGACTTTATCAAAAGTTAACTTTGCACTAAAATTGTAATGGGGATTTAGTTTCATTCAAACCTATGTTTAATATGTTAATTTTGTGATACCCCTTTGAGATCATCAATTACTGGGGAAATACATTTTATGTACTCCTTTGAGATTGCTGGTTACTGGGGAAATACATTTTTTTTGTACCTCTTTGAGACCAGCAGTTACCGGAGAAATACATACAAGTACCCCTTTGAGATTGAATGGTTACTGGGAAAATATCTGATATATTTAATTTTATTTCACGCAAGTTGTTTATCAAAAGTTCAAATATTTAAAAATGAAAAAAAGGTGAGTGAAAGATGTAAAAAAAAAACAAAATGAATGATAAGTATTCCTTGTTTAATTTGAGTAAGGAGTTAATCTTTAATATTAGTTCTTTAACTAGCATTATTTTCTTTAAATTGTGAATTTTTGTTCAATTGATTACATGATTAAATTAGTAGGAATTGATAATACTAGTGAGGTTTGCATCCTAGTGTTAGAATATGGAGACTCTTATTTATTTTGGTTATGACTTTTGTGAGTTAGATGGTTTATTATATTATGATTTGGTTGATAAATTTTCGTTCTTTTTGCTTGAGGACAAGCAAAATCTCAAGTGTGGGGGAGTTGTTAGGATGTGGTTTTATAGTATTTTTATAGTTTGTTTAGGTTGTTTGTGTTTAAGTTTAATGTTATTTTGTTAATTTAATGTAGGTTTTTCTGATGTTTTTACATTTATTATAAATGGTTATGCTCATGTGTTAATTATATGTTTTTATGTTAGATTTGGGGTGACTTGGATAAGTTTTCACGTTGAAAGTGATTGAGGGACAGCAGCTGACCAAAGCTGGAACCAAAGCTGTCCATCTTTGGTCAAGAGCAAAAGAAACAAAGGAAGAAATCAACAAGAGGGACAGAATCCTACCAAAGCTAGGACCAAAGTTGAGACCAAAGCAAGGTTCAGCTTTGGTCAAGAGGAAAATGAGAAAGAAACCAATGAGAGGCACAGGAGCTTACCAAAGAAGGGACCAAAGATGGAACCAAAGCAAGCATCAGCTTTGGTTGAGGAAAATTAACTGACAAAAGCTGAGACCAAAGCAAGACGCAGCTTTGGTCAGTTACCTGATGTGTTTTAAATTCCTTATTTTGACAGATCTTTAATTTAAGTGGGACTCTTAACTAGGAATTAAAGGGGAACGACTGAGCATAAAAGAGGGAGATCTTAACCTAATTCAAGGGAGGAAAAATGCAAGAAAAACATAAAAGGAACGGGAACAAGATCATTGACATTTTGCAGCAACAGAGAATTTGGAAAAGCAACCTGCTGGTGGCCAACCTGGGCTCTGTTTTTCCTCTTTCTTTCTTTCTGAAATCGCTGGTGGCCAGTCCTCTGCTCTCCATCGTGTTCTTCTTCTTCTTTTCTCTTTATTTTACTTTGTTTTCTTTTGTTATGGTGAACTTTATGGATTTTAGTTGTGATTTGGGATTTAATTTTTATAATATGAACTAATTCCATAGTTAGGGCTATGGTGGATCTTAACTTTGATATTGTGTAATTTATTTTGGATTTTATGCATATGAATGATTTTCTTATTTGAGATTATGTTTTTATTGTGATTAATGCTTGTTGGAATTGATCAATTCAACATGAACTTAATCAATTAATTTACTTGACTAATTGGATTAATTGGTGGATCAAATGAAACATAACCTGGATTGAAAATATGCATGATCAAACTTATTTTTGTCCTTGTGGTTTTTGATTTTTGTCAAGGTTTTTCCATTGAACTTAATGCTTTCTAATTTTAGTTCTTTTACTTGATCAATTGGAAGAATTAAATTGAGATTAGGATCTAAATACTTGGATTTTGATTAATTTAGGGAGAAATCACCATCTCATATGAAATATCATTCTTTTGCATAATAATCTGGAAAATTACATAGTTGAGAAGTTAAGTGAAACCCAAGTCCTAACATTCATCATATTTATTAATTCTTTTCTTAAAATTAGTGTTAGATTATTTAGTCATTTGTTAGCATAGTTTAACTTAGTTTTATTTTCAAATATTGTCTGTCTAAATAACATAAGTATTTGAGAATTCTAATAATTGTTAGGTTGTTTCCTGAGGACGATATCTGGACTCACTTCCTTTACTACTTGCACCGACAGAGTACACTTGCTCTTAGATTTAGTTTATTTTGCGCGTGTCATATTTTAGGGAGATTTTAGACATTATTTTTGTATGATGTACAAAAAGATTTTATTTGTAGTATAAATTTATGCTTATGCTTATGTTTATATTTATGTTTTTGTTTATTTTACTGTTAAACGTAATAAAGATATTACATAGAAAGACAAAAAGGAAATAATAATAATAATGACAAAATAAAAATCAAGAAAAATATAAAATAATGAAGACAAGTTGATTCATACATCACCAGAACAGGTTAATGCATTCAATTAAATCATTTTGTTTGAACATTCAGGCACACGACAATGATATCTAATGGCCATTCAAATGGGTAACTCTTCAACAAAGGAATGAAGATTGCCATTACACCGCATCAACAGGTTAGATACCAACTCGGCTAAGGCTAAACACCGCATAGGTTAGATTCCGTAACGAGAACGGTTAGACACCGCATAGGTTAGATTCCGTAACAAGAACGGTTAGACACCGCACTAAAATTGGTTATATACCAACTCGGCTGGAGCTAGACACCGTACAAGTTAGATGTTGCAATGAGTAAGGTCAGACACCGCACCAACAGGTTAAATACCAACCCGACTGAGGCTAGACACCGCACAGTGTATATGCCGCAATGAGTAAGGTTAGACGCCGCATCAGAATTGGTTACAGACCACAACGGCTGGGGCTATACACCTCACAGGTTAGATGCTGCAAGATTGAGGTTAAATACCATAACAACAGAGGCTAGACACCGCACAAGTTAGATGCCACAGTGATAAGGGTTAACATGTCGACAAGCAGACGGTAAATACCATAGCAACTTATTTCAGATCGAAAGGACAACTGCCTCAAGTACACGTCTCCTCTTTCTTTCTTTGAGTTTTGGCTCACCTAGGCACCCAGGCACTACGCTTCTCAAAATTGGGGGCAACTATAGATGCCGGGCCTTGAGGCAGCTCAGACCAAAGTTATCCAATGATGAAAATGACACTTGTTCACAAATAAAATGGTTAGAGGTGATGATTTCCTTATCGAGCCTCCTTATTTTATCCATTTTATTTTTATTTTTATTATATTTTATTTTCATTCTATCTTTTGTTTCTCGGGTTTTCGATGCCCTATCGCTGTGCGGTCTGCACAACGTGCGGGGCAGCTCCTGCTGGCAGCGTGTATGGGCTGTGCCTGCGAGCCGTGGTACCTGTGTGCGAAGTGCGGTGCCCGTGCGAGCATGTGCCTCTTGCGCAGGCACGACATGTGCCCGCAGGAGCGATATGTGCCTGCTAGAGCGCATGTCACCAGTACGACATGCATCCGCAGGCCCGCATGTCACGCCGGGCAACATGCGCCTGCAAGCTCGCATGTCGCACTGGCAACATGCGGGCTTATGCCCTTGCACACCACATGTCGCGTAAGTGACATGCGGCCCTACCCGCTGCACGACACGCGCGTCGTCTTCTTCGCCAGCACACATTTTTTATTTTATTTTATCGGGGTTTTCTGGTAATATTCAGGCTATCTGTCCAATTTTAAAGGAAAAATATCTAGTTTTGAAGGGTGGTAATTCAGGGTTTTTTAACCAAAAAAATTCTTTAAAAACCTAATCTTTTTCAAGAGATATAAAAGGAAAAAGAAATAGATTTCAAGGAGAGGTTTTTTTTAATAGTGAAAAAAACCCAGAAAGTTTTTTGAGAGCGAAAACAATGTTGAGAGCAAAAGAGCAATCCAAAAATCATTCTTGAACCTAAGAAATTAATTCTTGAGGTTTGAGTTTCGATTTTCGTTAATCAATTTCTTCAAAAGCTTTAGTCCAAAATTTTCTATTTTTCTGTTTTCAAGCAAATCGACGAAGGAACCATCTTTTTCTTCCATTTCTCAATCAAATATCAAGAATCTGAGGGTAAATACTGAGTTAAATCATTTCTTTCCTTTATTCATTCATTGTATATATTTATTATTGTTTGATTTTTTTATTAATCTGTTCATTATTTTTCTGTTTTATTGTTGTTTATAGTTGGTATCTGCTATTAATCTGCTTATGTTTCATTTATTATTATTGTCATTGTTTATTTTACTGTTGTTGTTTATTTATCATTTGTTGTTTGTTTATTATGATTAATCCGGCCATTGTTGTATATTGTTAGATTGTTAGCTATTTTGATTAACCTATGCATTTATTATTTATTGCTAACACATTTTTTTTTGTTGTTTTGATTTGTTTATTAAACTGAATATTGTATATATTTGGCATATTTCTTGCTGTTGTTATTTTATATATATTTCTTGGGTTGTTGATTATTGAATCCGGTTGTTAGTTGTATGATTTACATTTTTTTGTTATTTTGCATTGTTAGTTGTCAATTGTTGTTCATCGTTATTATTAATTTTGTTATTGTATATTGTCAAACCTTTTCACTATTATTTATTATTTTATTCATATCAATTTGTTCTTGGTTATCGATGGTTTATTGGTTACTTGTGTGTTAAAATTCATTATTAATAATTAACTTACTAATTAATCTAGTTGTTAAGATGTTCATTGTTTGTTTATTCAATTAATCCATGTGTTGTTATTATTTTATTTGTGTGTATATTTATGTATTTGTCACAAATAACCTTAACTTTAGATTAATTTATTTGCATGATGCATGAATCTAGTTTATAAAATAATTAATATCATTTTTTCGTTTCTATTTGATTCTCACTTATTTGATTAGTTTTCAATGTTTACTTAACCTTTTTTTTAATGCAGCTATTGATTATTTATATTTAATTAATTTAATTGATTATTTTTATTCAATTGATTTAATTGATTATTTACATTTAATTGATTTAATTGATTATTTGTATCTAATTGATTGCTTATATTTAATTAATTTAATTGAATGTTATATGATGTTATTAGTTGTCTGTTTATATTATATTATTTACTTGATTTTATTTACTAACATTCTATTTTATTTTTTTATTTGACCCAAAACTTGATTATTTTCACCCTGAGTGATATTTCCGAACGGGCCGGAGGATTGGGGAATTAAAGACCTCCGTATTTTGGGTTTGCATTCCTATTTGCTGTATTTTATGTATTATATTATTTTTGTGTTGTATGTAAAATGTGTTTCAAATTTGTCCGCATTATAAAAAAGTCAGATTTTTTACAATAATTAAAATTGAGGCTTTTATTAATAAAATGGACCAATGTTCTATTTTATCCGATAAAATTTCACTTTCAAATGGGAGCTAATTTTCATAAAATGGGATCACTTATCCCGATTTTTTCCATAAATGCCCAAAAATAGTTCTCCAATTTTCTAAGTCAATAAAAGAAACCAATGTTCCTAAAATCTAATAAATGACCCGACTTATGTATGATGTATTTTATGTTCCCTTTTTTGTAAAGTATTTATTTATTTATTCATGTCAGGCCCTTGTAATTAATTTTTGGGGCAAATTCTGTTCTTGTAATTTATTTATTTATTGTTTTATTTAAATGCCTTCCACTATGGTAGAAATGCGCTTTAAATTCAATGCATGATTGCGTGAGATGAGACATAAAATTTTGATTTCTTAAAACTCATTTATAAATTTATCTTAAATCATTAATAAAAGTAAAGTTCCTAACACCTTATCTGATTTAAGACTATCGAGGTTAGATGACCCTTTTTCCAATTTCTAATAAATTGGGTGGCGACTACAAAATGGCTCAAGGTGCCTAAAAGTGTCACTACAAGAAAATCAGCATTTACCGACGGAAATTTAGCGACGGAAAATGTACCGTCGCTATTTAGAGACGGAAAGACATTTTCGTCGCTAATTAGCGACGGAATTATTTTCCGTCGCTAATTAGCGACGGAAAAAATATTCCGTCGCTAATATAGCGACGGAAAATATAACCGTCGGTAAATTGGGCGCGTAAATTTGGCGGCATAAATTGCTACGGAAATTCCCGACGGAAATTAAATTCCGTCGCTAGAATTTAATCCGTCGCTAGAATTTAATTTCCGTCGGGAATTAGCGACGGAAATTTAATTCCGTCGCTAAAAATATTTTAACTAATTTATTTTATATATTTTAGCGACGGATATTAAATCCTTTAGCGACGGAATTTAATTTCCGTCGGGAATTAGCGACGGATATTAAATTCCGTCGCTAAAAATATTTTAATTAATTTATTTTATATATTTTAGCGACGGAAATTACAACCGTCGCTAAAAATAAAATAAAATATTTATTTTTTTAGCGACGGTTTGAATAACCGTCGCTAAAAATTTTATATTAAAAATAGTTTTCTGGCTTTTCTTTTCTTCCCTCCTCCTTTATTTCTTTCTCTCTCTCGCGAGCTGACCCAGGTCGCCCCAACCCTCGCCCCAGCCGCCCTCGCCGCCGCCCGCCCCTCAGCCGCCCTCGCTGCCGCCTGCCCCACCCTGGCCCCTCCGCCCCTCTCTCTCGCGCGCCCCTCTCTCTCTCTCGCGCGCCCCTCTCTCTCTCGCTCGCCTTAGCAGCAGCCGCCGCCGCCCCCATGGCCCCAGCCGCCCACTCCGCCGCCTTCCCTCCCTCCTCGTCTCAGCGGCCCACTTCGTCGCCTTCCCCGCACCCCTCCGCCTCCCTGGCTCACCAGATCTGTTCTGCCTTCCTTGCTCGCGTCAGATCTACTCCACCTCCTTCGTGAGACAGATCTGCTCCGCCTCCCTCACTCGTCGCCGATCCTCACTCGCCGGTCGCCGATCCTCACTCGCCGGTCGCCGCTCCTCACTCGCCGTCAGTGCTTCAACCATCAGGTATAACTTCTTAATTAACATTTAGAAAAGAACATAAAGTAAATTAAATAATAAAGAAGTTACATAGAGCTAATATTTTCTTTTTTATAGCTATTAACATGAAGAAGAACTCAGATTTTACATTAATTCCTCAATTTTTCATATAGTCTACGTATAGAAAAGCTAATTAGATCAGATTTTATGAATATTTCTTGCTAAATTTAGTGTATACTTCTACTAGTGTATGGCTTCATGCTGCATCTGTATGCTATGCTATTTTATTTACTTTGTTTTATTTGTGATTAAGTGCTTGATTACTTGCATTGCTTATGGGATCTCCTAAAAATCTGCACTATTTCAATAATTCCTTATTAGCAAGCATTCGTATCTGAATTGAGTTTGGCAATTTATTAAGTAGAAGTAGAAGTGCACCTCCAAAATGGTCCTTGAATGCTCTGTGCCATGTTTCTCTCAACTGGTCGATTAGGTAATTAATATAGTTTCTTTGTTCCGGTTCTGATGTTAATTGTAATTTGTATGAATTTGTCCCTTTTAATCATAATGCGAAAGAGGAGGCTACAGCTGCTGTGCAACAGCTTCATTGAGCTAGCTGAACCTGAGCTGAAATCTCTTCAGTTGATGACTCAAAGAACACAATATGTGGAGTAAGAAAGAGTTGGAAATTGAATACAGAACAATAGTAAGTGTAAATTAATATTTATGAATTTTGAATTTCTCATTGCCTTTGCTTGTGAGCATTTAAGAATTATTGACAAAGCAGGTTCCAAATCTCCATTGCTTTGGCATTTATCTCATGGTTTCTTCTTGCCATATCTTCTCATGTTATGTTTTGGCTTTTGGCAAACGTATGAATTAATCAACATGAATGACACAGAGCCTATATTCTTCATTGTATATATCTATACGATATATACAATCAAAAGCAATTGGGATATCACAGGGTTTCCTGGGCAATTGCAATTGATTTGAGAACTTGGTTAAATTTGAGAATTGAATTGGAATTGAAATTAATTTGATTTAAGAATTAGGTTGAATCGGAATTGAAATCGCAATTATATTAAGTTAAAATTAATTTAATTTGAGAATTGAATTCAATTAATTGCTATTGAATTGGGGTTGATTAATCTTTTGAACATTATTTGTGCCCTCTTTGTGCCTTTTATTATTTGGTTGATTAATTTTTTTGTTATTAATTTGTTGGATTGCATTAGGTGCAAGATGAGAATGTATCAACAGTTTATATTATATCAGATGATGAATATTGGTAAATATTAAATATTGTTTAAATTTATAATTCTTAACACTTTATTGTTATTAAATTTATTAATAGAATTTTTCATATTATGATTATTATTGTTAATTGGGTATATGCTAATTGGAATTGTTATTAGTGTTATTAGTATTTTAAGTAGTTGTGTTAATTATTATTATTATTTAATTGGTATGTTAAGTAGATATATTATTAGTATTTGTTATTATTTCTATTAAGAAGTTGTGTTAATTATTATTATTATTATTATTTAATGGGTATGTTAAGTAGATATATTATTAGTATTTGTTATTATTTCTATTAAGAAGTTGTGTTAATTTTAGTTATTATTATTATTATTATTATTATTATTCAACATGTTATAATTATTAAATTAAAATCAATAAAATTTGTACCTTAATTATTATTATTATTATTATGTTAATTTGTATTGTTATTATTATTATTTATTTATGTTAATTTGTTATTAATTTTTTTTTTAATTTGTAAAATTTACCGACGGAAAAAAAATTTCCGTCGGGAAATTTACCGACGGAAATTGAATTTCCGTCGGTAATTCCCGACGGAAATTCAATTTCCGTCGGTAAATTTTGCCGACGGAAATTTTTTCCGTCGGTAAATTTACCGACGGAAATTCAATTTCCGTCGGTAAATTTCCCGACGGAAAAAATTCCGTCGGGAAATTTTTCCTACGACTAAATTGCCGACGGAAAAAATTCCGTCGGCAATTTAGTTTCCCGACGGAAATTCCTTATTTTCCGTCGGGAATTTCCGTCGGGAAATGCTTTTTTCCTTGTAGTGTGTCATGAAACTAGATGATCCTCCCAATGTTCTATTGGGAGGAGGCGTCCAAAATGGCTCATGATGCCCAAGATCAAAAAAGACGCGAATCAATCCATTGATCCCTAAAAGCGGATCTCGCCATGAGGGCCTTTGCTAGGTTCGACGCGCATCACAATATAGAATTGTATCATGTATATAAACTCGATTTTCATTTATGAAAAGGCAATTTACATTTATTAATGTTGTGTTATGATTACTTATTGCTTGACTAAATATCTTAAATAAATAAATATAGTCATTGGTCTTATGAATATAGTGCAAAGGCAATCATGAAAACACTATAAAAATAAAGGAAAATAGAGATGAAAATTTAAAGACAAAATTTTTTTCGTCTTTAAATATAGACGAAAAATAGTTTTCTCTCTATTTATAGACGAAAAATAGTTTTTGTCTCTATTTAGAGACGAAAATTAGTTTTTGTCTCTATTTAGAGACAAAAAAATTGCATCTCTAAATTTTCATCTCAAATTATTGTATTTAACGACGGATTATTGAATCAGTCGCTAAAAATGGCGAGACTGATTTCTCTCCATATATAAAGACGGAATTTATAAATGAAATATTTTTTCCATCTCTAAATAGAGATGGAAATTAATTTCAAAATTCTATCTCTATTTAGAGACGAAAAATATTCATTCTCTAAATAGAGATGGAATTATTATTCTGTCTCTATTTAGAGACGAAAATACTATTTTGTCTCTATTTAGAAAAGCAGTTTCGCTTCCGTCTCTAAATTTAGAGATGGAAAGTGGTTTTCGCCTCTAAATAGAGACATAATAAGATTTTCGTCTATATTTAGAGATGAAAATCAATTTTCGTCTCTAAATTACGGGGTATAAAACCCTTTTCTTCTTCTTCTCTCTCTTCTTCCCTTTATGCCCATGATCTAGATATGCTATTTCCCCGTGCCCCCTCCCTCCTACCGTCGCCAACCCGATCCCCAGCCACCGCATCTTCAAGCCCGCTGTCGATCTCCTCTCCGGCGCTTCCTCCCCCATCTAGAACGTCACCTGCGTGAGAAAGGCGGCATTTTGTCCCTCCCCTTTTCTATGCGATTTGGGTGCTTCATCCACCGGCCGGCTGCCTTCCATGCCGGCGTAGCTCTCCATCCGACTTGGTGCCTCTTCCACCAATCGATCTGCTGCCTTTTGCCAACCTGGTTCCTCGTCTGCCGGCCTGTTAGCAACAAATACAACAGGTATTTTTTTTGTTAATTATTAATTATTTTTATAAATTTAATTTAGTATTTTATTTTTGTGTAATTTTTTAAAATTTATTTATTTGTTATTGTATTATAATTATTATAATATTTATTATTGTTTTAAATTTGTGGTATAATTGTGTATAATTGTGGTGTATTGTGAATTATTAAATGTTTTTATTAATTTTTTTGTGTATAATTGTTTTACAATTGTGGTACATTGTTTGAATGTTGTATTGTATTTATGTATTTAGTTATTTTTTGTTTATGTATATTGAATTATAATTGTTGTTATGTTTATGTTATGTATAATTTTGTTGCATATTGTATAAATTGGTATGTTATTCGTGTATATATACATTGTTTTGTGTATATATGTTATATTGTATTAAAAAGTTTATTATATTAATACATTTCTGTTGAAATTGTGGCATATTATTTAAATTTATATTATGTTTAAATTTTTTTTTCAAATGTGTATTGCGTATGTTGTTTTATTTAGAATTTATATTAAAAATATAAATTTTTTGTTTATTGTAGATACTTAGACTTAGTATTTTTTTTTTGACATTTTATTTTGGAATATTAAATTTGAGGTAGTTAATGGCATGAAGAAAACTAATGTAGAATTTGAATTTTAACCAATTTTGAATGATGAATTGTGGATGTTGAAATTTATGGTAAATATATGCATAGATGATGGAATTGGATCTTGTGACTTTACTTTGGACAATGTATAAATTGAAAGGGAAAATTCACAATTGTTTGTGAATTTGCCCTTTTATTATTCATTTGAGGTGGATGGAAAAATTTGGTATTGTATTGGCTTTGTTGTAGAGTTGAGATGTTTAGATGTTTTATAGAAGTGTAAAATTTGCTATTGTTTAACAGGGGGATACGAACCCGTACAAGGGAGATTCTGTCCGTTTTTTTCACAGAATTTTAAGGTATATTTGTTATTACTTTCAGTATTTTAATAATTATGTATTATTGTTAATTTTCTGGGATATGGGTGTATGATATATATATATATATATATATATATATATATATATGTCCATATAATTTTAAATTTTCTTAAATTATATTATATTTCATATTGTATGTAACCCGCCATCGCCTATCTCCATCGTTTTTTAGCTCCTCGCTACGCGTCTTCCCGCTCCCCTCAACTATCCTTCATTTCCAACTAGTTACTTGACCAAAGGTCAGTGTTTCTATATTAAAATTATTGTGTTAATAACAAGTATATATGTGCATTAATTTATTATTTAGGTACTTATAATTTGGTTTAATATACCGGCATATTTTTTATGTTTAAATTTTTATAATATATATATATATATATATATATATATATATATATATATATATATATATATATATATATATATATATATATATATATATATATATATATATATATATATATATATATATTTAATTTGTGTGTATTTTTTTTTGAATTATAATTGTTATTACGTATATAATTTACTAAAAGGGTATTAAATTTGTGTATATATTGCAAAAATCATTTTAAAATAATTTGAATAAATAGAATATAGAACTGAATTGCAGTTAATATGAAAATTGACATGTGAAGGTTCTAACTATGTATCTATGAATCTTGCACAACAGCTTAACAATAATGAGTAATTTAGAAAGAAGTTAGATGTATAGAAGATTAATGGCTGATGGTTACATTAATCTTGAGTTTGCTGAAAGAATTCCATCTTTCATTGAGTATGCAAGCTCTCTACCTTTGTACATGGACAGTTTAAAAACTAGATGTCCATGAAAAAAGTGTAAAAACATGTTTTATCTTTTTACAGAGGATGTGCATCTTCATTTGCTTAAAGAAATTTATGCCCAATTATTTTGAATGGACAAGACATGGAGAGCCAATAATTTGTAACACGTCTAGAAGTTCAAAATTTAGACCAGATATAATTGAATCTAAATTGCAAAGGGGGAGATTTTATGACAAGCAATGTTTGTGCTACAGAAAATACCTATGTCCAAATGGTTTTTGATGCAATGGAAAATACATTTCAACCTAATTTAGGCAATGTCGAAGAGGAATCCAAGCTAACCGCAAAAAAAATTTTTGGCTTACTTAATACTGCTGACTAGGAATTATGGCTAGAATGTGATAGTATGAAATAGTTAAACTCAGTAGCTCGAATATTGAACATCAAATCTGAAGGTCATATTTCTGATCGGAGTTTAAATTAAATCCTGGCTTGGTACAATGAATCATTGCCTTCAGATAATAAAATGGTTGAAAGTTTGTATGAAATGAAGAAGTTGCTTTGGGGTCTGGGTTTGCTTGTAGAAAAAATTAATTGTTGTTGGCTCAGATGTATGATTGTCTGGGAGTTGATGTGGAATTAATGGATTGCAAATTTTGTAATTAATCGAGGTTCATTTGTATATGGGCGGTTCAAAAATTAGATGTCAACCTTTGTACATGGACGGTTCAAAAATTAGATGTCCATGTAAAAAGTGCAAAAATGGGTTTTATCTTCCTACAGAGGATGTGCATATTCATTTACTTAAAAAGGAATTTGTGCCCAATTATTTTGAATGGACAAGGCGTGGAGAGCCAATAATTTGTAGCACGTCTAGAAGTTCAAAAATTAGACCAGATATAGTTGAATCTGAATTGCAAGGGGGGAGATTTTATGACAAGCAATGTTTGTGCTATAGAAAATCCCTATATCCAAAAGGTTTTTGATGCAGCGAAAAATCCATTTCAACCCAATTTAGGCAACGTCGAAGAGGAACCCAACTTAACTGCAAAAAATATTTTTGACTTACTTAATGCTGCTGACCAGGAATTATGGCTAGGATGTGATAGTATGAAACAATTAAGTTCAATAGCTCGAATATTGAACATCAAATCTAAAGGTCATATTTCTGATCGGAGTTTAAATAAAATCCTGTCTTGGTACAATGAATCATTGCCTTCAAATAATAAAATGGATGAAAGTTTTTATAAAATGAAAAAGTTGCTTCGGGGTCTGGGTTTGCCTGTAGAAAAAATTAATTATTATCGACTCAGATGTATGATTGTCTAGGAAGTTGATGTGGAATTAATGGATTGCAAATTTTGCAATCAATCGAGGTTCAAGCCAATAAATGCTAATAGGAAGCAGAAATTAATACCATGGAAGCGAATGTATTATTTTCCTATTACTCTAAGAATTCAGAGGCTGTATTCATCTGATGTTACTGCATATCACATGAGATGGCATAATGAACATGAATAGATAGATGGAGTAATGAGCCATCCATCAGAAACAGTTGCATGGAAATATTTTAATAACATTCACCCCAACTTGCTTCTAATAGTAGAAATGTGAGGCTGGGTCTAAGCACTGATGGTTTTTAGCGTTTTGGGCAATCAAGACAACAATATTCATTATGGCCAATAATAATATTCCCTTATAATTTGCTCCATGGATATTTATGAATGAGTCTTACATGTTTTTAACAGCGATTATTCCAGGCCCGAATAATCCAAAGCAAAAGATTGATGTATTCCTATAACCATTGATTTCTAAATTACAATAACTATGTGAATTCGGTGTGTTAATATATGATGTGTCACTCAAATAGAATTTTATGATGAGAGCAGCTTTGATGTGGATAGTGAACGATTTCCTTACATATGCTATGCTATTAGGTTGGAGCACGGCAGAGAAATTAGCTTGTCCTTACTGTGGTAATGATTCAAATGCTTTTTATCTTACTAATGGGTGTGAAATATCGTGGTTTGATAATCATAGAAAATTCCTTCCTCCAAATCACCCTTTTAGATGATATAAACACATATTCATTAAGAACAAAGTTGTCCACACCCTTCCTCCACCTAATAAATTTGGTGAAGAAATCTTGCAAGAGATTGATGAATTAGGGTTGTTGAAACTAACAGAACTTGAAGCTGAAGAAGTCAACAATAGCATCTCTAAAAACTTTGGTTGGAGAAAATGTAGTATCTTTTGGAATTTGGGATATTGGAAATAAAATTTGATATGGCATAATTTAGACGTGATGCATATCAAAAAAAACATTTTTGACAATGTCTTCAAAACGATAATGAATATTAAAGGGAGGACCAAAGATAATGCAAAACCACGTGCTGATTTGAAATTATATTGTAAAAGAAGTGAATTAGACAGATATTCTCAAATGGGTAAGTATCCAAAAGCGTGTTACACTTTGGACAAAAAATAAAAGGAAGTTTTGTGTGAATGGTTAAGAAGTATCAAGTTTTCTGATGGATATGTTTCAAACTTAGCAAGGTGTGTTGACATGAGGAAGTATAAATTGTTCGAAATAAAAAGCCATGATTGTCATGCATTCATGCAAAGGTTGATGACAGTTGCTTTTCGTGAGTTGGTTCCATAAAGAGTTTGGAAAGCTATCACTGAGTTAAGTTTATTTTTCAAAAACTTGACTTTGCCTGAGATAAAGATGGTTGACATGGAAAAACCGGAGAATGAAATTACAGTAATACTTTGTAAATTAGAGGGAATTTTTCCTGTCTTCTTCTTTGATATTATGGAGCATTTACCAATACATTTAGCATATAAGGCCAAACTGGCAGGACTCGTTCAATATAGATGTATGTATCCCTTTGAAAAGTAAACCCAAATGGTTTATATATATATATATATATATATATATATATATATATATATATATATATATATATATATATATATATATATATATATATATATATATATATATATATATATATATATATATATATATATATATGATCTTATAATTTGTTAATTTATTATTAACTTGAACCACAATTGCCATGTAGGTATTTGTATCACTTGAAAAAAAATGTTAAAAATAAAGCACGAGTGGAAGGTTCAATATGCAATGCGTACTTGGTTAAAGAAGCTAGTACATTTTGTTCTCATTATTTTGAGCCGCATGTTAGCACAAGATGCTGCAAGGTTCCTTCTAATGATGATGGAGGCCAAACAAGTACAAATGATGAAAATTTAACTATATTCACATATCCTGGTTGATTACACGGACGTACTACCAGAAGAATGCTTATAGATGAGGAATTAGAGGCTGTACATGGTTATATCTTACTAAATTGCCAAGAAATTCAACCATTTGTGTAGTAAGGGTAACTGATCATTTGAAATGATCATTTATTTAATACCACTAAGATGGATATGTAAGTTATATTGTTGTTGGCTGCAGTTTATATGAGGAATGGTTACGGAAGCTTATGCCACATATAACATAAAATGACATCAGTAAAGAAGTTGAAAAGCACTTCTATTTATGGCTCAAGACATATGTAAGTGTTAACTTTAAATATATATAAGAGACATATTCAATATTTCATGAATTGATTAAATGATGAAATATAATTACATTCTGTAGGAGTCAAAGCATACAATTGAAAACAATTTCATCTCTGATGTTGCTAAGGGACCATTGTGTACTGTTAAATCTTATCCGATTTATTTCGTGAATGGATACAAATATCATATGCAATCTCATGGTCATAATAAGGCTACTACAAATAATAGAGTTTGCATTGAAGGTGAATTGATGAATTATTATGGAAAAATTACAGAGATATTGGAAATTGAATACCCCACTTTGCTAATAAAATATTATGTGCTATTCAAGTGCTAATGGTTTGATCCAACGCTTAATGTCGGATCAAAAGTACAAAGTAGCTACAACTTGGTTGAGTTTTCTAATTTTGAACCTTTTGTGTTGACCATGCAAGTGATTAAGGTATATTACCTTCCTTTTCCTAGCCTAAGACGTGATAAAAAAAATTGGTTGGCAGTTTACAAAGTAAAACCGAGAGGCTTATTTAAAATGAAAGCAACACGACAAAATCAACAAATTGAAAGTGAAGTATTTCAAGAAGATGAAGTGGCGGGTCATGAAGTAAATGAAAGCATGCCATATAAAGATAATGAACCTTTGAACAATGTTGGCAATAAATTTGTTGATATTGCATCCGATGACAAATCTAAGTCTACATCTGAATTAAAAAGCAAATTTGATACTAATTATTCAAAAAATGAAGATGATAGTGATAATGAATCTAAATGATGATAGCGAGTAATTCTTTGCATACATGAGTAAAATCCATATGAGTCGCATAACATTTATTACTTTCTGCTTGATTTAATTCACAAATAACAAAATTTTGTATTATTGTCACATATAATCACGATTATATAATAATCACCTGATGTCTAATCATGTTTATTAATATTTTCAGGAAAAAAAAAGAATAACAATAGGAAGTCTGGTATTATGCAACCTCACCTTGCGTTCATCTGTATCTAGAGCTGTGAGTCAAGGGGAGGGATCATCATCTCCTGTGTCTGTACCTCCCCATATGGGCACGGAATCTTCACCTCTGATGTATCCAAGCCCAATATTTACTGCTGGTATGTTATCTACTGAAGCGACTACTACAGAGACTCTGTCTGAACTATCTCAAAGATATCCTGAAATAGTTGAAGGTCCTTTGCCTAGATTGGTTGGTGTGAATGGGCAGATATATATTGTCATTGAAGGACAATAGTGAGTTATTAATTTTCATTTTTTTTATTTACTATGTTATGCTAAATTCAATCACATTGTGATATTTTTGTTGTCCATTAGATTTATCCCATCTAGTCCTTGCTCCCACTCCATGACTGGTATATTTAAGGAGAGACTTGAACTTAATGGTTTTTAATGGAAGAATGTCTCTCAGGAGACAAAAATATTTTATTTCCAAGAGTTTTAGGTAACTAAATTAATTTATTTATTTTTAATAATTGTACCTTAATTCATGTATTATTTAAATTTTAAACATATTTCACAAATACATACATTATGTTTAACTTTTTTATTTTTGTTTTAAATCTCTCATAAAGCTTTTTATTGGAATTCCTTGATTGATCACATTGTCTACACTGTATGGGAGAAACACGCTCGTGTATATTACAAAGACATGCTTAACAAGTTGCACACCAAAGGTAAACGACCCCGGTATATAAATGAAGACATTTAGGCAAATTAGATGCAGTACTGGTCATCAATGGAGTTTCTTTTTATTGCCGATCAGAAATCTACTAACAAGAGGGAAGGACTAAATGGAGTTAGTGTCTCTTTACACACTGGAGGAATATTGTCCCATCGTAAACATATTGACAGACTTGTAAGTATTCAAATATCTTATTTTATAAATGCTACTTTTTATTGCAATTTGTATCAACTAATCAGTGGATTAGGAATTTTTTAACTGCAATAAATACACCTCTTGATAATAGGCCAAACATTTCATTGAGTAAAGGAGGATGGGAAAAATATTGTGTAAGGAGTTTGAAATGGATTTTAAGGGTGGATAATATAATTATAAATGTATTTTCTTGATTTTTAAACAGGAGGGATGCTACAAATTTAGGGAAAACTCTGCCGAAATTTTATTAATTTTTAGGCAAGTGTTATTGTGTTAGCAGTTAAAATTATCTCCGGTTGGTATTAAAATAGTAATACATATAAGTACTTTTGTGGTTTTTGCATATTAGCTTTGATACAAATTTAAGGAAAATTCTTTCTAAATGTTATTAACCTATAATTTGTTTATAGGAGTCTAGCATGGGCAGAAGACCTTATCCTCATGAGTTGTTTTTGCATACACATACGCGAAATCATGACGGTGTGACATTCATCAGCGACTGAGCTAAACAAGTTCATGTACATTAATTTCACATTTTATTATTATTTTGTTATATCTTTTTAGTTTTATTTTAGTATTAATAACATTCGAATAATTTTTATTAAAGGAGCGGGTACTAGAGAGTTTTCAAAGTCAGCAGGCAGATGGTGAGAATGTCGACCATGCTAGAGTATATTATGACGTAGCTGGCAGTAGGGACCGCTGTGGATGGGTATTCAGTTTGGGCTTTTATGCGAATACTTGCTACTCGCATGTCTCCTCATCCTCTACAGCAACGGCTAGTAGGATTGCAGCGACTACTAATGAGTTCATTAAGCTTTGTAGCACGGTCGACATTTTAATGAACCGTATTAATAGGTTAGAGAATTTCATTAGCTGAAGATTACCTGATGATACGCAAGCAATTTCGGTTGATCGTTCAAATTCACCTCCAGCTTAGTTAGTGTTTTTAATTTTTTCACGTACTTTTATTTGTAGTCTTACTAAATTATGTATTTATTAATACATTATCAATTATATTTTTATTAAATCTACTTATTTTTTATTTAATACTTGTTTCATTATAGAAATTTTGGCATTTATAATCTTATTATTATTTGTTAATATATATATTTTTTTAAAAAATTAAAAAATAGAGACAAAATATTTATTTTTGTCTCTAAAAATCGAGACGGAAAGTTATTTTCCGTCTCTAATATTAGAGACAGAAATTTGCTTTCTAATCTCATTCCGTCTCCATTTTTAGAGACGGAAAACATATTCCGTCTCTAATGTTAGAGATAAAAATTTCATTTTCGTCTCTATTTTTAGAGACAGAAAGCCTATTACATCTCTAAGATTAAAGATGAAAAGCAAATTTTCGTCTCTATTTTTAGAGATGAAAAGTGATTTTCCATCTGTAAAATTAGAGACAAAAATATTACGTCTCTAAATTTAGCGACTGCCAAAATAGAGACAGTATATTTTCATCTCTATTTGAGTTTAGAGACGAAATTTTGTCTCTATTTTTCATCTCTAATATGCGATTTTCTTGTAGTGAAAGTTCATGATATGAGATATTTATTGCATGTAAATGTATCAATACCTAAATATCCCTAGTCATAGTTTTAACAAGACAAAATATTATTAATACGGATAAACTAGCACGTGTTATGCTTCTTGAATGGTTCAAACAACTGTTCTCATAATTGTGATCATAGAGATGGCCAATGCTAACATGTAGATGCTTGTTAGAAGAACAAGTTCATTAGAGACCTGCTATGAGAATCCTCACATGGATATTAAATCTATGTCAGTGAGTAATCTCTACATAGCAATGGTGCAAGTATTCTTAGACTTGAAATTACCAAAGTTATCTTAAGTAGTGAGTAATATATTTTGACTCTATAACAGCTTACCTCCATTGAGGAGTGAACATAGCTAAGAGATTGGGTATATCGTGACCTACTTGAAGATAATTGAGTGATCAATAAAGGATTCATCATCTAAAATTTATTGGGAGTCATCTCATAAGTTCAAATAATACCCTTGTTCAATGAATCTCTGGTCAGAGTAGAATTTCAAGGTGAATGATATCCACAAGGGGCATTCTGGAAACAATGGTAAATTATTATAATAGCCTTATTTAGGTTCACACGAGTTGAAAAAATCCATACTCAAAACCTAAATGAGATAAAGTTTGGTGGAAAGAGTAATTGCATCATAACTGTTCTCTGGAATCAATAAAACCACTTGACTTTTCTGTCATTTGGGTTATCATGACGCTTGGCTAGAAGTTTCTCATGTTTTGTACATGAAAATAAGTATAAATATTAATTAGATAATTAATATAATGGTTTAAAGAGTTTAAATCATGCAACTTATTAATTGCAGCTATGTTTGTACTGTCAACTCGATCAAAAAATCCAATAGGTCACACACCTATAGAGAAAGGGTAAAATAGTAAAAATACAGAAGATAATAATAATATTTGATATTATTATGGAATGGATAATTAGCTCTAGTGCAAGTGGGAGATTGTTGAATATATGACCTAAAGGCTTAATTACATTTGGATAGAGAAAGTAATTAACTAAAGGAGTTTAATTAATTATGCATGCATAAGAAAAGGTCCACAGATGCGCATGGTTCGCAAAATTGATGAGCTGGTCCGTTTTCATTCAAAGTAAAATATTATTGGACTATAAATGTTATAAGAAAAATAATATTTTTGGACCAAATGGAAGATTAATTTCAGGCCCAAATGAAATTAGTTTTGTGCAAAAGCACTCAGTGAGTGGCTTCTGCACAGGGCCTCTGTAGAAAACCTTAGAGGTCCATTTCTTAGACAATAAATCAAATATGGTCCATAAGTCTTATGAACTTTATATATTTAATTTGGTTGGATTTGGAATCCATTTAGGTAATTGAATCCAAGTCCGTGTAGAAGGGTCCGATCTGCTGGCTTCTGCGCATGGGCCCTATGGTAGAGGCCCAGACTAAATTTAATTAACCAAAATTAAATTAATTAATAAGATAATTCAGCTCTTTTAAATATTTTATCCTATTAGATAGCTGTTTTAGAGTTTGAATTTAAAACAGTAGTTAGATAGGGATAAGAGATAAAATTACAGAAGGATTAGAAATTCATTCCTCTTTTATCTCCTCTTGGCTGAATTTCCTAGACTAGTCTCCTTGGGATTTTCGTTTTTTCTTTCTGTAATTCCATCTTTGAGTCATTATTCCTTTTCTCTGGTGTGAACAATTTGAAGGTGTTTTCAAATTGGACACTGTGGTTTGCGACAACTCTGTGCGAAAGAAAATCTACTGACTAACAAATGTCAAGGTAATTTTTCAGTCTTTTAGAATTAAAAATATAATTTCATGGCAAAAATTTTTATTTCATTTGGTTAAAATTTTAAATCTTGCATTTGTATATGAGACATGTAACCGAATAAATCCTATACTCCCTTGTTCCCTACAAGTTTTGATTTCTCGGTTCTTCGTAAGAATTAAATTTTCCCACTTTGTTATCGGTTTTTACACTTTTACAAGTTGATAATGCAGTAATTTTAACATGAATTCTCATGAATTTGCCATTAACTCAATTGGTGGATTGCTTTGATAATTTTGGAACTTTTTAGTGACGAAAATCGGAACTGATAGACTTGATCTGTAATCGTTGTAATTAGTTAGAATCAATCTCTTAGAATTCAGTTACGCCAAAATGAAAGTGACAAGAAAATCTAGAAATGCTACAATATATATATATATATATATATATATATATATATATATATATATATATATATATATATATATATATATATATATATAACAAGAGAGAATGGTATATTTCTATCACAATTAAATATATTTATATGGAAGCTAATTTTGTGGTTGATGTAATGGCTACTTTGGCGTTTGATCAGATCAGAATGTGCAGTTTCAATGGCATGTCATGGCCTCGCTTCAAGGCGATTTAGCAAGATCTTTGTTCCTGCATGGTGTGTCTATTTAGTTGTTTCTTTTGTTATGGTGTGTTTGATAGGGGTGTACACGGTTCGGTACAATTCGGGAATTTTCAAATCTCCGTATTATATTGAAATTTCAGTTCCTAAAAATTTAAGTACAATTCGGTTCTTATAAATTTCAGTACAATTCGGTACGGTTTTTTTAATTTTCGGTACAGTTCAATTCAATTTTTCGGTTCTTTCAGTACAAAACAAAACAATACAGTACAATACGGTACTTCAGATAATTTTAATAATTTGTTTTTTAAATATTTTAAAAATTATCAATTCTTTAAATTTAAATTTTAATCAACTCCAAAAGCTCAAAATAAAAATTTTCAAATTTTATTCTTAATAATATTGCTTTACAACTAAAATATTATTGACATTATTTTTAATAATCCTTGATGATGATTGGTGTGTTAATCATATATTAATTAAGTTTCTGATAATAAAATTATACATATTATTATCTTCAATCATATATGAATTTATAAAAATAAATTGGTTTTGTTTGCAATTTATATAGAAACACTTGAGATAGATTATTTATACATTTCATTACGTCAACCAAAAAGTGCATAGTAAATATGAAATAAAATTTTAATAGTAATGGCAAAAGTTTTGACATATATTAATTCATATTATAATAGTGGAAGGAAATTCTAGTTATTTTTTTGGATATATAGAGACTTTAAACTATATATAAATGTGTACTATGTTTATAATTTTGACATATATATTAAATATAGGGGGTTTTGACTAAATATAATATTTTATCCATGTTCAATTACTCATATAGATAATTAGATATTGTGCTAGATATAAATGGGTATTAGTTGAGTGATATTAAATATAAATCAAATTAATTAATAAGAAAATTACATACTCATATAATTAGTTATATATATAGCCTTAGCTAATTATATTTAGAGAATAGACGATGGCTCTATGAACTATGATTATATTTAGGGTTTAATCACATTTATTATCTTAACTCAATTATTATATTCAATTTCATTAAATTTGGCTTAATAATTAAGAGATTGTTAATTACTATTATAGTCAATAGTTATATTATAAAGGTGAATGTGAAATGCAGCCATCTTTTTATAGGTTTTGTAGTTTAATATAATATATAATTAATAATACATATTGGACTTGAACAATTACTTTATGTCTTAATTTTCTTTTATCAAATTATACATATATAGAACAATTTTTATGAAAAATAAAATATTGTGATAATGAAAAACCAACATTTTTATAGTACTAATTACTAAGCTAATTAAATTATTCGTAAGATTATTATATTCTTATATATTTATATTAATTGGTAAAATTTCATTGATACAATAATTGTATATAATTATACTATTAAAATACATAATCAATTACTCATATAAATATTATGCCAAAAATAGATGAGTATTGGTTGAGTGATGCTAAAAATAAATTGAATTATTGATAAGGTGATTAATATTATATATCCATACATTTACATCAATCGGTAAAATTTCATTTTTAATACATGCTTATTTATAAATAGATTTTTAATTTACATACTCATATAAAAATTGTGATGAAAATAGATAAATATTAGTTGAATGACACTAAAAGTAAATAAAATTAATTGCATATTCATATAGATATAGTAATTAAATTTATCAAATTAATAATTAAAATATCCATTTTAATTTATTAACTATTTATTATATTAATTTAGTGTATTAAAATATTTAATACAAATAATTATGAAACAAAATTTATATAATAAATATATAATATAAATTATAAATAATATTTATATATAAATTACTAGTATTATATATAATAAGTAATAAATATCGGTTCTTTCGGTCCAATTCGGTTCCAAAACAGTTCGGTACTGTTCAATATGGTTCTCGGTCCGGTTCCAGTACAATTCGCGTTCGGTCCTAGTCAAAAAGTCAACGGTACAATTCGGTTCGGTTCTAGTAAAAAAAGTCAACGGTATAATTTGGTTCTGAATTTTTTTTCGAAATTTCGGTTCGATACAGAAAGATCCAGACCCGTGTGCACTCCTAGTATTTGATACCAAAACGAATTTGAATAGCTTACATTAAGTCTTAGAGATTGGCTTAGTGGATCATTAATAATTGAATAATTAATATATTCATAGAAGGCCGGGCTTCGATTAATAGACACAAAGTCCATCTATTTCATTTTGAGAGGTCTGGTCACATGGATAGCAAGAAAGTAATAATGATTAATTTAGTATTTACCATTTCCACTGTAATTACTATTGTGCAGCGAGCTTTACCGATATAAAAAATTGTCATCACTTAAACAGTATTGTGAGCAATAAGCTGCAGTAGCAAATTTGTAATTTTATTTCATAAAGTTTCAAAAGTAAATCACGCAAAGAAGAAAAATCTATTAAGAATTCCACATTGAATGGTAATAACAACTAAATACTCATTATAAAATTTTAGAGAATTCTTAACTCACAATTTAACTTTTGAAGTTGAGTTAAATTTAACTTCATTTTCTTCACACGGTCTCAAGCCATCATTCTTGGACCACTTTGCAAATTTAGGCTGCCAATTTCCTATATACACTACCAAAAAATAGGCATTTAGCAACTAAATTTAGCGACAACACAATTTTTTGCGACGGAATTGCGATCAAAATAAGTTTTAGTTGCGACAACATTGTTTTTTAAACGGAAAACCAAATTAGCGACTAAATAGCAACTGCTAAGAACAATTAGTCGCTAAATTTTGTCGCGAAAAAGTTGCACCTTTTTTTGACTAAATTAGCGACACACATATTTGTCGCTAAAATATTGCGACTAAATTTTAGTCGCTAATTTTTAAAGAATTAATTGCGACTAAATAGCAACAAAATATATGTTGCAATTTGAAATATTACATTTTGCGACTATATTAGCGACTGAATAATGTTGTCGCATATAAATAGATTTAAATTTTAATTATATATTTAACGTCTAATGCGTTTTAGTCGCTAATTTTCGATTATGAAACATATCGAAAAAACCTAAACCCCCAAATTCTTTTATCTAGCAAAAGAAAAAAGCGCATAGGAAAGAAAGCCCGGAATCCCTGATTTTCCCCATTCCCCCGCCACCGGTCTCACCGCCCATTATCTCCGGCTGTCTAATCGGTGATAAACTCTCCGTTTGCTTCTACTATGTGAACGATAAATTAGATTCACGTAGACCTAGACCTTGGATTATATTTTCCAGATATTTAAAAATTGATCAGTTAATTAATATGAAATTGATCTTCTTTGTTGAGATTTTTGGCGAGATTGAAGACATGAAAGGAGGAGGAAGGAGAAAAGATCTGATTTTCTGCCATCAGAACCAAATCCTGCGAAGTTAAGAAGAAAAAAAAGGTATGTTCCATTTCATTAACTGAAGATTTTATGC
Organism: Excoecaria cochinchinensis; assembly: GCA_947683425.1. Taxonomy (NCBI): domain Eukaryota; kingdom Viridiplantae; phylum Streptophyta; class Magnoliopsida; order Malpighiales; family Euphorbiaceae; genus Excoecaria; species Excoecaria cochinchinensis. The sequence continues at coordinate 2,297,383 of CANTUQ010000069.1, forward strand.
CTCTTCTTATCTGCAATTGATGTCTGTATTGATAATGAATTTGATAAATAATTGAAAAATATAAAAAACTTTATGTTTTCTACTATTTCACTATGGTAGATGATACAGCTGCATTAGTGAGGTGTGTAAGAAAATTAGCTGCAACCCTTAACAATGTGAAATTGAAGGCCTAGATCTGGACTCTTTATAGTAATCCCTTGGTTTTGTAAAACAAAAATATTTCAATTCTGCAGCTTATGCATTCCAAAGCCTTGCTTGTGTCCTCGACAACTCATCGTTTGCAACCTTTTCTCTGTTGGCTATTTTCATGCCCCTGCCATGGGCAATACAATCTCACATCTCTGTGTATGTATACATACCACAAATTTAGATGTTTCATCTAAACTATGGACAGAACCTTTAATGCATTTGTTATGCATACGGTACCACTTAGCTTAAGTACAAAAGCAATGAGGTAGAGAAATCCTCATCAGAGGTGATGCGTGGTAGCAAAGGAATGTTATTTTTTCAATTAAGAGTAGTTTCTGCTGTTTGGCCAGGTGAAATTACATCTGGGCGTTTAATGTTGTAGCAGGAGTTGGATTAATTGCAAATCCCCAAACATTTTTTAACTGAATGTCTAAAGGGGAACCAGAGAAGGTAATGGAACCTAATTGGGCATACCTATATATGCTGTTGACATAAAATTTTCATTTGCTTAAAAGGTGTTTTGTGAAACGTCTGTGATACAGAAATTTGTGGCATTACCTGCTGGCTGGAACTTTAAATTGCTGTTCCTGCACCAAAATCAATCAAAAGCAACTCCTGGACACATCTTCAGGTTCTTGTGGCAAAATAATAATAAAAATGATGAGCAAGGATGATTCTTGCTTAGACTAAATTCACGGACTAATCCACCACAAGTTGCCATCTGTTGCATACATGGCATTTTGTGATTGGATTGGTTCATGAATTTTTTACATGGCATTTTGTGACTGGATTGGTACATGAACTTTTTTCATGTACCCAGCTGAGATAAGTATTTTCCAGTAAAAATTAGCAGTTGATCTATAAAATATGTATGCCAATCACGTCTCCCAACATTTTTGTTGGGTGCCATGTGCTGAATTAATTGATTTAATGCTCCATTCTTACTTTGTTTTCTTGCTTGGCCTTGCTGAATTTTATCATCCACAGTTTAACTATTTCTTTGCGGTTCACTTTCACTACTATTTTTGGGGATTTGAATTGGAGGTTTGGAAATCAAGCCTGACTCAGCCCAAAGCCCAAGAGAATATTTTACAATATATTTGGACGGGCTTTAATATATTACTTTTGACTTCGGACCGAGTAGCGGAACTTATTAGAAGAATAAATGTACATAATGTTGAAGAAATGGAAGTTATCACTTCAACGTAAAATGTTTATATGATGTATAATATTTTCTTAGACTAAAATAAATTTTTGAAAAAAAAGAAGTCTACAATTTTCCCCAATTTGTTACAGTGTTATACAAACATAATTTTATAAATTAGATTGCTTATTTTATTAAGTACACAATAAATAGAAGATGATTAATCATTAATTGAAATTAGTAGCGTATAATAGGAATGTGGTTGTTTATTAATTAGTAGTTAGTCTAACATAAAAATATATGACATTCAATGATTTGCTGAAATTGCATCTTTCGATCATTTCAAATGCCCCATTTCAGTTTCTTAACACTTTGTTTGGATGAGGTGATATGATATGGTGTAGCGTGTTATGATTTTATTTGCTGGAGCATTGATATGAAATAATAGATTTTTTATAGGAGAAAAAAAAATAAATATAATTTTGATAAAAGAGATAAAAGATTAGAGTTATATTAGAATATAAATGACATTATCAAAATTAAATAAAGGAGGTAAAAAAAATATAGAAAATCGTGTAATCCCATCAATTTGATGGATTAAAAATTTAGACAAAATGAAATAATGGATTAACCATAGAAATTAATTGTAACTACCTATCATCAATAGAATAATACTACAATTACAAATACTTTTTAACTATAAATAATTTGATTGCATAATTTTGTTTTCAGGAATTAGGATTGTGCCGAGAAATAATAAAAAGAAATGGGTGGAGCCAAGAGTGACCCTTGTTTGATTAAGTTATCTTACGGATCTGCACGACCCTCTCCAGTTCCTTGATTGTATACAGATCTCCTTCTTATTCCAGGTAAACTTTCTAATTTTATGTGTCATAAAAAAACGATGATTTATGCCAGATATACAAGTAGATCTTGTAATTTTTATGTGCAACTACAAGGAGATCTTATGTTCTTTTGCAACATACAACTTATTTCATCTTGTTAGTAGATAGTAAAGAAACGTATTCATATTGTGCAAAGGAATAAATACATATATAATTACCTGAGAGAATAACTTATAAAAATAAATAGTTGAGCAGAGAATAACCTATAAAAATAAATAGTTGAGCAAGGATTGCTAGTTTCCATCATATGCCCGACAATTAGCATGCAGCTGTATGTTGGTTAGTCTAAATAAGTTGACTTTTCTAGGAAGACTAAACTTTTGCTTGTTTTTTATTTTGTTAAATTTGAAATATTTAGGTTAAATGGAATCCTTAGATCGTAGTTGGATGTATAATCGACATGATGCAAGTCGATGGACTAATTTCTCATTCGTGTATGGACTATAAAATTTTGTTAAATTCGCCACTTCTCATTCTGAAAAAATAAGTGGTGATCACATTAGGTGTCCCTGCAAAAATTGTGTGAACCGAAAGTTTCATGATGTGAAAACTGTTATGAATCACCTCTTTCGTAAGAAATTTGCTCTGGATTATTTTGTTTGGAATTGCCATGGGGAGACACACATTACCTCTAACGAGTCAAATGAAAATCCATTTCTGAATGAATTGGTGGATGGTGTAGAGATAAGAAATCCATATCAGCAAATGGATCTCGATATGGCTGGGCCTAATTTTAATCTCGACACCCATTAGCAACAATTTATACCAGAAGATCAAACCACTTATAATCATGAACAATGATCTCTGTTAATTCGTAACCAACTTAGGCCGTCGGATTTTTATGCAAATTCTATTGATGAGGCACCAAATCCACAATGTCAAGAATTTTATGATCTTCTAGAATCTGGTAATGCGAAGTTGTATCCCGGTTGTGAAAATCATTCTCAGCTATCTGTAGTTGCAAGGATATTATATACCAAATCTGAATTTAATCTGCCAGAGAGATTTTATGATGTAAACATCCAACTGTTTAAGCAAGCTTTGCCTGAAAGTAACATATTGCCTGATAATTTTTACCAAACCAAAAATATTGTTAAAAGCTTAGGATTGCAAGTGCAAAATATCAATTGTTACAATAAGGGATGCATATTGTATTGGCATGAAGATGAAAACTTGACACATTGTAAGTTTTGTAATCACCCAAGATATAAAATGCGTGTTGGATCTCGTAAGCACAGATTAAAAGCATATAAAAAGATGTATTACTTTCCACTAATACCTAAGCTGCAAAGACTATATCAGTCAAAAGCGACAGCAAAACATATGAGATGGCATCATAATCATGTCCAAAATGATGGGGTTATGCAACATCCTTCTGACTCTCTAGCTTGGAATCATTTTAATGAAACTCATCTTTCATTTGCTGCTGAGACTAGAAATGTTAGATTGGGGTTATGTACAGAAGGTTTTCAGCCATTCGGATAATATGGGAGAAATTACTCGTCATGGCCTGTAATTATCATGGCTTACAACTTACCACCCTGGATGTATATGAAAGAGGCTTATATGTTTCTAACTATTATTGTTCCTGGCCCTAAGAATCCAAAACAAAAAAAAATTGATGTCTACCTACAATCCTTGATTCATGAATTAAACGAATTGTGAAATAGTGGGGTGTCAACATATGATGTGTCAACCAAGCAAAACTTTCTGATGCAAGCTGCACTTATGTGGACAATCAATGACTTTCCAGCATATTCCATGATGTCAAGTTGGAATACATCTAGAAAATATGCATGCTCTTATTGCATGGAACATACACAATCATTTAGACTAGAGAGTGGAGAAAAACAAACATGATTTGACAATCATAGAAAATTTTTTCCTCATAATCACCCATTTAGGAGAAATAGAAGGAACTTCAGAATCGAGCATGTCGAAACAATGCCACCGCCACATATTAGAGATAGGAAAGAAATGTTGAAAGAAATTGATTGGTGGGGTCTAGTCAAAGTAACCGAGCTTGATGCAATCGAGATTAATAAGATTATTTGTCAGTCTTGTGGTTAGAGGAAACGAAGCATATTTTGGAATTCGCCTTATTGGAAAACACACATGGTTCAACATAATCTTGATGTTATGCATATTGTGAAAAATGTGTTTGATAATGTGATTAACATAGTTTTAAATGTTTAAGGCAAAACCAAAGACAATGCAAAATCATATTCAGATTTAGAGAAATATTATTTCTGGCCAGAGTTGGTAATGGATCCAATCAGTAGCAAATATCCAAAAGCATGTTACATATTAGATAAAGAATCAAAAAAGAATTGTTTGAGTGGTTGAAATAACTTAAGTTTCCAGATAGATATGTTTTAAACTTGGGTCATTGTGTTGACATGACGAAGCTCAAATTATATGGTATGAAAAGTCATGATTGTTATATATTTATGCAGCAATTAATTCATGTTTCCTTCCATGAGTTACTAACTGGAAATATGTGGCAGGTCCTTACAGAGTTAAGCTTATTTTTTTAAGGATTTGACATCCAGTACTATCTGTATTGAAGACATTGAGGCATTGGAATCAAACATCCCACAAATTATGTGTAAGCTCGAAAAGATATGTCCTCCATCTTTTTTTGACTCAATGGAGCACATAATGATACACTTACCATATGACGCAAGGGTTGCTAGCCTTGTACAATATCGATGGATGTATCCATTTGAAAGGTAAATATTAATAAATCTAAACATTATGAAGTGTCAAAATTTATGTACGAAGTCATATTTAAATTAATTATCTATATTCGCCACATACAGGTTCCTTCGAACACTAAAAAAAAGATTGGTAACAAATCAACAGTTGAGGCATATATTTACAATGCGTGCTTACTCTCAGAACCATCTAATTTTTTTTCACATTACTTTGAACCTCACGTTAGTACTAGACAACGGCATCCACCTTGTAATGATGATGGAGATTGTCGGGAAAACATTAGTAAAAATTTAACAATTTTCACTTACCCAGGCCGAACATGCTCAGAAATTCGTGATAGAGCATTAACATCAGAGGAATATCAGGCAGCGCATACATATATTCTACTAAATTGCGAGGAGTTTTCTCCATTCTTGAGGTATAGAATACTTATGTAATTGATTAAGTTGCGATATATACAAGGATTTCTCCAAAATGATTAATTTTTTTTTTACTTTAATGTAATGAAGTATATATTGCAATAACTTATGTGGGAAGCATCTTGATCTTACACCAAGTTAAATTGAGGCAAATATTGACAACTACTTTGCAGACTTGTTTGAATTATATGTAACGCCATCACAATTTCCATCTATAACACATAAATATCATTTTAGATTGGATTGATGATAACTTCCGCATGTTTTATTTTTTGAAATTAGGTCCGTTACAATGGAATTGATAATGAATACCTCTATAGTTTGTCACAAAGACCATTATGGAGAGTGAAGTGTTACTCGATCTACTTTGTCAATGGATATAAATTTCACACAAAAGTCATACTTCTGGGAGACGTTCAATGAACAGTGGAGTTTGTGTAAAAGGGTCCAACTCATGTGATAATGTTGGTGATTACTATGGATGGATTGAAGAGATCATAGGGTTAGATTACCCTTCATTACCAATAAACGGACAGTATTATTCAAGTGTTATTGGTTTGATCTCACTATAGACATAAGTCTTAAGATACACAATCAATATAGAATGGTTGATGTAAACCAGCATCATCGTTTCAACAAATAAAAACCATTTATCCTATCAATGCAAGCAACTCAAGTGTATTATGCAAGATATCCTGCTTTGAGATTAGATAGAGCTAACTGATTAGTTGTGTTTTCGGTAAAACCAAGGGACTTCATTGTGACATCAGATGTTAGAGATGACAATGCTACTACATATTCTAATGCATTCCAAGTTGATGAAGTTACAGTGCATGATATAATAATGGATACTGGTAATAAAAATGATATTGACTTGCGTGACCCTTCGAGAGTGGTCATTGAACTTGATAACAGTGATGAAATGGTTCAAGAATTTGAAGTGGATGAGGATGAAAAAGAATTTTCTGATTATGATAGCAATGAGGATGATGATGAGGAATTTCAAAAGTCATCAGATAGTGAATAATTGATTAATTGTAATTTTTAGAGTATCACGTGTCAACTTGTTAAACTTTTTTATTATATTTATTAGTTGGAAAAAAAGATTGATGCACTTATGAAATTATAAGTTATATATGTTAAACACATACATGTATAGTTTACCATTATGTACATATGGGTTGTGGTAGAGGACGAGGATATACAAGTCAAAGACGTCGGGGAGGATGATCTGAAGGGGATTCAACAACTCCACCTTTTGGAGATATGCTAGACATACCGGCAGACCCTACATCCGAGAATGTACCATCGCCTCCTGTGACATTAATTTACGCAATCTGCATCAACTCCTAGTCTGCACATAGCCAACAACAGTATCTCGATTACATGTGAAGTGTCCAATGAAAATATTAATCCATTACACATTACAGTGAACCAAAAGGGCATGTGAGTATTCACATTTGTTGCTAAAATTGATTGATAACGGCTACACTGTTGGCTTCAGAGGAATCAGTTAAAGACTTTGAAAAGTTTGAATCGGGTAATTATTATATTCGCATAAATTCTTATATTGTATATTTAATGTTTATATTTTTTTTGTCTAATTTTTTTTTTTATTTTTTTTAATATATTGCTCAATATCTCCAAATAAATGCAAACTTAATACAGAGAAAAATTGTCGAATGCTAATTTTTAAATTTTGTATTTTAACTTAAATTTTAATTGTACTTATTGAGATATTTTAATTTTATTCGTATTTATTATTGTGTATATTTATTTTGTAAATTTTTAAAAATATTGAATTATTCAAAATACCGAATTATATTGTATTATTTTATAACGAAAGAACAAAACAACTGAATTGTACCGAATTTTCAAAAAATAATACTTAATTTTAAAAATATTCGAAATTTCAAAATAATATGGAGATACGCAAATCTCCAAATTATACCGTACCGTGTACACCCACAGTGAATAAAAATTATCCAACCTTTGCATCCTCATTAGCTGGAAAAAAAAAAATAAAAGCAAACACACAAGCCTTCTCTACCACAACACTTAAATCACGGATTGTAAGTCATTTTTTACCATTTTTTATGTTGAATGCTAACTATTTTATTCTCATCCATCCTCATTTTATGGACTAAAGTACAATAATAACACCATAATCATGGACTAAAGTGCAATAATAACACCACAAAAAAGAGTACCATTCAATTGAAATTGAATTTTCAAATTTAATTTCAATAAAATATAAATTTTTTCAATTTGGATAATTGATGTCGGTTAAAATTGAATAAATTGAGTATAAATTGATTCAATCAATTTGGTATTAAATTTAGATGAAACTAAAGACAATGACTAATTAGCAATCGAAATTCCCGATGGAATTCTATCGGTAAACAAAATTACCAATGGAAAAAGCCATCATTGTCATAGTGATTGGTAAATTTACCATCGGAGTTATTATTTCCATCGGTAAAATTTTGCGACGGAATATATATTTCCGTTGAAAACAATTACGACGAAAATACAGGTTCATTAACTAATTAGAATAATTAAATTTTTCTTATTAATAATTAAAATGTTTATTTTAATTTATTAACTAATTATTATCTTAATTTCGTGCATTAAAATATTAAAAATAAATAATTATGAAGTTAAATTTTAAAATAAATATAGAATAGAAATTATAAATAATATTTATATATAAATTATTAGTATTATGTAATAATTAATAAATATCGAATGTTTCCGTTCCATTCGATTTCAAAATAGTTCAGTAAAATTCAATATAGTTTTCGATTCGGTTCTAAATAAAATATTCAAATCCGTTCCAAATAAAGTCAACAGTATAATTATGTTCGGTTTTAATAAAAAAGTTAACGGTACAATTCGGTTCTGAATATTTTTTTCAGTATTTCAACTCAGTACATAAATATTCAGGTCCGTGTACATCCCAAAATCGTCTACATCTCTAAATTGGTGACTAATTCTATTTGTATTAGATTCAATTCAACATTTAAATCAATTGAACAAATTCATTATTCTAAATGTTGTAACAATTTTTTTTTTTTAACGATTCAATTCATTGAAAATTAATCATCCAAATTGAAATTGATTATTGCGAACTCAAAATTCACTAAATTGATTCAAATCTAGCTTCAGTTGGATTCAATTAGAAATCAATTAGTTCTAACTCAATTTAATATCAAATGATTCAATTTTATTGAAAATCAATTGCCATATATCTATTCAAACTGAATTTGACTTTTTATTTAAAAAAAAAAATCAATTATCCAAATTGAAATCCAATTTCAATTAAAAATAATAAATGGGAAGTATGGCTAATTTGATTTTTTCAATTGAATTTAATTGAACTGTCAAATCAATTATATCAAATTAACTTCAATTGAACATCAATTATTCAAACTTAAATCGAATTTAAATTAAATAATTCGAATTAGCCCTTTTAAGAAATTTTATTATTTTTTTGTGAACTGTTAATTTTCTCACTCTATGGTAGTTTTTTTTTTCTAATAGAGGTATATTATAATTTATATAGCTTTTTATAATTATTTTTAAAAAATGTTGATATTTATAATATTAAATATTTTATTTCTATATTTTATAGGTAAATTAATATATATTCTGTTATATTATACTCTTTTAATTTATAAGAAATTATAAACTTAAGGTATATATATTTTATGATTTTTCATAATTATTATTTAAAAAAAAGATAATGTTTATAAATTATAATATATACAATAAGAAATAATATATATAAAAGTTAATCGATTACTATATATAAATATTACTTATACAATTAAAGATAATGACATAATTTAAATATACTATGGAGTATTTGTGATGCGCGCTGAACTCGTGGCGACCCGAACGCCCGCTTTTAGGACTTTCGAGAGAAGTTTATAAAAATTTGTAAAAAATTACAAGTGCGTCCATTTTGGGTAACAAGGAGGTTTATTGGAGTCGCCACCCAATAGAACATTGAAAAAGGTCGTCTAGCCTTAGTGAACCTAAAACAGCGCTGCTATTTCCATTTTGGATAAGTCAGAGGTGTCTTGAAGACCCTACCCTAATAGAACATTAGAATGGTCCTCTCGCCTCGTGGAGCCTAGAACTATGCAAGTTGAGCCTTTTGTGAGGCAACAAAAGATATTTTGGAGGCCTCAACCCAATAAAGTATTGAGATTGTCCTCTAATCTCATTGAACCTAAGATCAGAAAAGATTCGAGACTTACCGTTTATTCATATCTTGATTAAATTTATAATTGAGCTTTGAATTTGGCGTTTCATCCCATTTCTAATTCAATTTAATACAATTTAATTAAAGCGCAGATTGGTCATTCAAGGAAAGTAATAAATGAAAGTATAATCAAAATAAAGCATATGAAAATAAATTACAACAAAATTAGGGGCGGAATACAACATCAATTGTAAATAAAATATAAATTATACATAAAACGAGCTATTTATTAAGGATGAAAACATTGGTCATCGCATACATGGTTAAACAAAATAATTTTTAATTTAATTTGGATGAAAAAAACTAGAATATTGGTCCCATTTTTATTAGAAAAGACCCAAGTTTAATTAATAGAAATATTTTTGTGATTTTTTAATTAAGTGCATAAAAAATAAATTTACTATAAATTACTTGATAAAATAAATAAACCCAAAATAATGAAAAAATAATAAAAATGACAAATTAACTCCCAAATGGTATTTTCAAATCTCAATGCGCCCTCGCTTGCCATTGAAAAAAATCACACATAAAAAATGAGTATTGAAATAAAAAACAAAAATAAAAGTGATGTTAGTAACAAAAAATAAATTTAAACATACAACATAAAAAAAATAAAAATAAAACAAATAAAAATGCATCATGTATAACAAATCAATTAAAATGATATAATAAAATATGTAACACATCATATTAACAATTCAACAATCCAACATGCATAAAAAAAATAATAATAACAATAAAATTCAACATTCATAAAAACACAAATAATGACAATAAAATTCAACATGCATGAAAATATGAATAATAGCAATAATAATAATGATACTAGTAACAAATTATAACAATAATAATAATAATAATAATAATAATAATAATAATAATAATAATAATAATAATAATAATAATAAAAGTAACAACAAGGATAATAATAATATAAATAATAATAGTGATAATAATAATAATACTTATGTTGATAAATCACAATAATAGTAATAATAAAACACAATAACAACCAAGAATATGAACAAGCAAGCAAGCAAAAATAAAGAGAAATAAAATAAACAAATCATATTAAAAAATAACACCAATAATAATAAAAAATGTATGACTAAAGGTTAACAATCAAATAAACATGCAAGAATAAAATAAAATATATTAAAAATATCAAATCACATAACTAAATTTCATAAACAAATTAAAAGCAATAAAAGATTAAAAATCTACATGATAACTAATTAATTATATAAAAAAAATTAAATTAAAAGTTAAATTGAGCTAAAAATGCTTACCCTCAAAATTAGATGTGATTAATGAAGGTAAATGATTAATATCCTTGTCTTAATTTGTAAGAATGATATTAGAAAAATAAAATATGGAAAAGAAATTTTATCTCAAGAACAAATAATTAGTTTATTTGTCTCAAGGTAAAAATTGTTAAATAAAGAGAAGAAAATTCCCAATAACAAACATTGTTCTTTTTGCCTTAAGAATTATCTTAGGAAAATCTTTTAGAAAATTAAGAGAATTTTCTCTTGAAGAAAAAGACTTTAGAAAATATTTTTTCTAAAGAAAATCCCCCTTTATTCTCTCTCCAAAAATGATTTTATACCACCCAAAATTAGATTTTTATTAAATTAAATTAAATTAAATTAAATCCATTTAATTCCCATAATCACAAAAAACTGAATTTGAAGGGTTTAGAATACAAAAAGTTTTAAAATTAAATTCTACAAAAAAAAAATGAAGAAAAAAAACTTTAAAAAATGACAAAAAAAAGCCCAAAAGGGCTGTCAGGGGCGAGCGACGCCGCGCGCTGCCGCAGTCCGACGTTCGCGAATTTTTTTTTAAAATTTTTCTAAAACACAATACTTCCAAAACTTACTTTTTTTCTCTTAAAAACATTCTTAAAATATTTTTTATAAAATATATTTTTATTTATTTCTAACAAATCAATCCAACAAGAAAATCATCATTTTCAACTTTCATTTTTGCCTATAAACCGGCACACTTAATTTTATCATTAGGTAATTGTTAGGATGTGGTTTTATAGTATTTTTATAGTTTGTTTAGGTTGTTTGTGTTTAAGTTTAATGTTATTTTGTTAATTTAATGTTGGTTTTTCTGATGTTTTTACATTTATTATGAATGGTTATACTCATGTGTTAATTATATGTTTTTGTGTTAGATTTGGGGTGACTTGGACAAGTTTTCATGTTGAAAGTGCTTGAGGGACAGCAGCTGACCAAAGCTGGAACCAAAGCTGTCCAGCTTTGGTCAAGAGCAAAAGAAACAAAGGAAGAAATCAACAAGAGGGACAAAATCCTACCAAAGCTAGGACCAAAGTTGAGACCAAAGCAAGGTTCAGCTTTGGTCAAGAGGAAAATGAGAAAGAAACCAATGAGAGGGACAGGAGCTTACCAAAGATGCAACCAAAGCAAGCATCAGCTTTGGTTGAGAAAAATTAACTGACAAAAGCTGAGACCAAAGCAAGACCCAGCTTTGGTCGCAGCTTTGGTCAGTTACCTGATGTGTTTTAAAATTCTTATTTTGACAGATCTCTAATTTAAGTGGGACTCTTAAGTAGGAATTAAAGGGGAACGACTGAGCATAAAAGAGACATATCTTAACCTAATTCAAGGGGGAGAAACGCAAGAAAAGAACGCAAGAAACGGGATCATTGAAGATTGCAATAACAGAGAAATTGGAAAGCAACCCGCTGGTGACCAACCATCTGCTCTGTTCTTCTTCTTTCTTCTGTTTTGGAATCTCTGGTGGCCATTCCTCTGCTCTCCATCGTGTTCTTCTTCTTCTTTTCTCTTTATTTTACTTTGATTTCTTTTGTTATGATGAACTTGATGGATTTTAGTTGTGATTTGGGATTTAATTGTATTATGAACTAATTCCATAGTTAGGGCTATGGTGGATCTTAATTTTGGGATTATGTAATTTATTTTGGATTTTATGCATGAGATTGATTTTATGAATTGAGATTATGTTTTTATTGTGATTAATGCTTGTTGGAATTGATCAATTCAACATGAACTTAGTCAATTAATTTACTTGACCAATTGGATTAATTGATGGATCAAATGAAACATAACCTGGATTGAAAATATGCATGATCACCCTTATTTTTATCCTTGTGGTTTTTGATTTTTATCAAGGTTTTTCCATTGAACTTAATGCTTTCTAATTTTAGTTCTTTTACTTGATCAATTGGAAGAATTAAATTTAGATTAGGGTTAAAATACCATGATCATTGGATTTTGATTAATTTAGGGAAAAATCACCATCTCATATGAAATATCATTCTTTTGCATAATAATCTGGAAAATTACATAGTTGAGGAGTTAAGTGAAACCCAAGTCCTAACATTCATCATATTTATTAATTCTTTTCTTAAAATTAGTTTGAGATTATTTATTCATTTGTTAGCATAGTTTAACTTAGTTTCATCTTCAAATATTGTCCGTCTAAATAACATAAGTATTTGAAAATTCTAGTAATTGTTAGTTTGTTCCCTGAGGACGATATCTGGACTCACTTCCTTTACTACTTGCACCGACAGAGTACACTTGCTATTAGATTTAGTTTATTTTGCGCGTGTCAAGTTTTTGGCGCCGTTGCCGGGGAATAATATTTTTGGCAATATTAGAATTAAGAATTCTAGTTACTTTAGACTTTTTCATTCTGTTATTAATTTTTTTTTATCGTATTTTTTTATTTATTTTATTTTATCTTATTTTATTTTATTTTTTGAATTGAGTTTGTTTGTGTATGATCACTAGGACTAAGCATTCTGATTCTTTACTTTTTGATCCTGAAATTGAAAAGACTGCTCGCAGGACAAAGAAGAAAACTAAAGAGATTAAAGACACCGCTGCTATAGAAGCTTGGGCAACTGATTCAACTTCAGCAACCATAGATTCTGAAGAAGAACAGCCTACCTTAGAGATTGAAGAGATGGCAAATCCACGGGATGATCCTACAAAGCCTGTAATTGACTATACTACTCCTTCTTTGAGCGGCGCTGACTCATGTATTGTACGCCCACCTGTGGCAGCAAACAATTTTGAGATCAGACATGGAATGATTCAGCTCATTCAATCTGGAGTTCAGTTTGGTGGTCTAGCAAGTGAGGATCCCAACAGACACATAGCCAAGTTTCTAGCATTATGTGACACTTTCAAGTATAATGGTATATCTGATGATGCTATTAGACTGAGGCTATTTCCCTTTTCACTGCGAGACAAGGCAGCTGATTGGTTAGATTCTTTGGAACCTGGATCCATTACCACCTGGGAAACACTAGCAAAGAAGTTTCTCAGTAAATTCTTTCCCCCATCCAAGACCGCTAAGTTAAGGAATGAGATATCTTCATTTTTACAATCTGAGATGGAAAGCTTTGGAGAAGCTTGGGATAGATTTACTGAATTGGTCCGAAAATGTCCACATCATGGTTTTGGTAAATGGGCTCTAGTTGAAACTTTTTATAATGGTTTAAATGAAACTAATCAATCGCTTGTTAATGCAGCTGCAGGAGGGAGTCTATTGAAGAAACCATCAGCTGAAGCATATGAAATCTTGGATGAAATGGCTATGAGCAGCAATTGCAAATGGCAAAAAGAAAGGCAACGCAAATCAGCAGGGCTTTATGCAGTTGAAGACAATGTTGCTCTTGCTGCACAAGTAGAGAATTTGTCCAAGAAATTTGATAGTTTTATGAATTTTACCAGATCAGCGCCATGTGGATCTTGTGGAGGAAATCATCCTGCTCATGAATGTCCGGTAATAAATTCATTTACACTTGATGAATCTGCTAATTTTGTTAGTAATTGGAACAGGGCTCAAGGAAACCCATACTCGAACACATACAATCCTGGTTGGCGAAATCATCCCAACTTTTCTTGGAGCAACCAGCAGAACCTGCAGAGAATGGAGCCCCCTTCAGTTCAAATACCCAATACCAGGATCAATGCACCAATACCTCCAGGATTTCAGCCTCAAGGGGAGAGGAAACCGAATATGGAGGAGTTATTAACTAAGTTCATCTCTACCACAGAGACAAGATTGAATATGCAGGAGACAAGAGCTCAGAATCAAGAAGCTGCTATTAAAGGGTTGGAGACACAAATTAACAGATTGGCCAATATCTTGACTGAGAGAGCGCAAGGTACACTGCCTAGTCAGCCTGAAGCCAATCCAAAAGAACAACTGCATGCTATGACATTGCGAAGCGGAAAAGAGCTAGTTGACCCAATTCCTAAGAGCGGACAGGCTGCGTCTTCTAATGATGAAAATGAGAAAGAAGAGAAGACAACACGAAGACTTTTTGCTGATCCTAATGTACAACCAGCACAACCTACCATTCCATTCCCTCAAAGGTTAAAACAAAAACATTTGGAAAAGCAATTCTCGAAGTTTCTAGATGTCTTCAAGAAGTTGCACATCAATATACCATTTGCAGAAGCACTACAGCAGATGCCAACATATGCAAAATTCTTGAAAGAAATACTTTCTAACAAGAGAAAACTTGAAGATCTTGGGACTGTTCGCCTCACTGAAGAATGCTCTGCTATCTTGCAAAGGAAGTTGCCGCCTAAGATGAAAGATCCAGGGAGTTTTACTATTCCTTGTACTATTGGTAACTTTGATTTTAATAGAGCTTTATGTGATTTGGGTGCAAGTATTAATCTTATGCCTTTATCTGTTTTCAGGAAATTAGGATTGGGAGAGCCTAAACCCGCTAATGTGATATTCCAATTGGCTGATAGATCCATTAAGCTTCCACGTGGGATAGTGGAAGACGTTTTGGTCAAAGTTAACAAATTTATTTTTCCTGCAGATTTTGTTGTACTCGACATGGAGGAGGACATCCAAATGCCAATTCTTCTAGGAAGACCCTTTTTGGCAACAGGGCGTTCCATAATTGATGTTGCAGCAGGAAAATTAACTCTCAGGCTTCAAGATGAAGAAATTTCCTTTAAAGTTTTTGATGCCCTTAAAAATACTTCTGAATTTGATTTTTGTTATTTTATTGAGAGTAAAGATGCCACTGTTGATTCATGTTTTGATGATGTACAGGGTTTGAATTCTTGGGATCCAGAGTTTTCCACAGATTTAGAATTTGATGAGAAAACAGATGAAAAATGCTATTGGATAAGAAGTCAGCCATTTGAAGAATTGGGAGGATTATTGGAACCCACACTAAAGCCATTTATGGATGAAGCTCCGGACTAAACTAGTGACTTTAAAAAGTCTAGCTAATGACTTTAAAATTTAGCGCTTTCGGGAGGCAACCCGATCATTTTTGTTATTTTTTTTTATTTTCTGTTTTTAAGGTTTTTTTTTTCATAAATGTTTAGGTGTTTGATTTTTTTTTTTTTTAAAAATTTGAAAAAAAAACAGCAGCATTCGAAGTAGGATTTGTTTTTTTATGTTGTCTTTCTTTTTGCTATTTTTGAAAAAAAATAAAAAATAATTCAGTCACAGTGCATTTCACGGGTTAAACCCATGAAATACACTGTGACTTGTTCAAATGCAATTAACTGGGCAGTGAAAGACATAAGGGGACAACGCTATTTAACTACCCCCAGGAACTTTGTTTTTCCTCATTCCTTAGTTTATTTATTTTGATTTGGATGCTTTGTTTCTTCCTTCAACATTTTTCATACACACTCTTTTCCTCATATCACTTTCTTTTTCGCTTAATCCATAGGGAATCACAATGTCAGCAACCCAAGTCAATGTCTCTTTCTCCCTTCGCACAATTCAGGGCAGTTTCCTTTCTTTTTTCTTTTATTATTTTTGTTTTGTTCATTGGGGACACTGAACAAGTTAAGTTGGGGGGGAAAACTGTTTCTTTAGTGTGTTTTTATTGTTTTGTCACTCCTCTCATTTGTATTTTTGTTAATCTTGTGAGCAAATTTAACTGAAAATTTTCTTGGCTATTTCAAGTATAAAGTTCCATGTTAAATTCTATTAATCATAGCCTAAAATTTATAGGAGTCTCTGATGATTTTTGTTAAATTTTGCATCCTCAATTCTAGTGTTATTCCTTCTTACTATTATGTGTAATTCTTTGAACATTTGATTTAGGAATTCCTTTATTTTTAAGAAAATTTTTGCTGGTTTAGAGACTCTATCAAAAGTTAACTTTGCACTAAAATTGTAATGGGAATTTAGTTTCATTCAAACCTATGTTTAATATGTTAATTTTGTGATACCCCTTTGAGATCATCAATTACTGGGAAAATACATTTTATGTACTCCTTTGAGATTGCTGGTTACTGGGGAAATACATTTTTTTTGTACCTCTTTGAGACCAGCAGTTACCGGAGAAATACATACAAGTACCCCTTTGAGATTGAATGGTTACTGGGGAAATATCTGATATATTTAATTTTATTTCACTCAAGTTGTTTATCAAAAGTTCAAATATTTAAAAATGAAAAAAAAAGTGAGTGAAAGATGTAAAAAAAAAAAATGAATGATAAGTATTCCTTGTTTAATTTGAGTAAGGAGTTAATCTTTAATATTAGTTCTTTAACTAGCATTATTTTCTTTAAATTGTGGATGTTTGTGAATTTTTGTTCAATTGATTACATGATTAAATTAGTAGGAATTGATAATACTAGTGAGGTTTGCATCCTAGTGTTAGAATATGGAGACTCTTATTTATTTTGGTTATGATTTTTGTGAGTTAGATGGTTTATTATATTTGATTTGGTTGAGAAATTTTCTTTCTTTTTGCTTGAGGACAAGCAAAATCTCAAGTGTGGGGGAGTTGTTAGGATGTGGTTTTATAGTATTTTTATAGTTTGTTTAGGTTGTTTGTGTTTAAGTTTAATGTTATTTTGTTAATTTAATGTTGGTTTTTCTGATGTTTTTACATTTATTATGAATGGTTATACTCATGTGTTAATTATATGTTTTTGTGTTAGATTTGGGGTGACTTGGACAAGTTTTCATGTTGAAAGTGCTTGAGGGACAGCAGCTGACCAAAGCTGGAACCAAAGCTGTCCAGCTTTGGTCAAGAGCAAAAGAAACAAAGGAAGAAATCAACAAGAGGGACAAAATCCTACCAAAGCTAGGACCAAAGTTGAGACCAAAGCAAGGTTCAGCTTTGGTCAAGAGGAAAATGAGAAAGAAACCAATGAGAGGGACAGGAGCTTACCAAAGAAGGGACCAAAGATGCAACCAAAGCAAGCATCAGCTTTGGTTGAGAAAAATTAACTGACAAAAGCTGAGACCAAAGCAAGACCCAGCTTTGGTCGCAGCTTTGGTCAGTTACCTGATGTGTTTTAAAATTCTTATTTTGACAGATCTCTAATTTAAGTGGGACTCTTAAGTAGGAATTAAAGGGGAACGACTGAGCATAAAAGAGACATATCTTAACCTAATTCAAGGGGGAGAAACGCAAGAAAAGAACGCAAGAAACGGGATCATTGAAGATTGCAATAACAGAGAAATTGGAAAGCAACCCGCTGGTGACCAACCATCTGCTCTGTTCTTCTTCTTTCTTCTGTTTTGGAATCTCTGGTGGCCATTCCTCTGCTCTCCATCGTGTTCTTCTTCTTCTTTTCTCTTTATTTTACTTTGATTTCTTTTGTTATGATGAACTTGATGGATTTTAGTTGTGATTTGGGATTTAATTGTATTATGAACTAATTCCATAGTTAGGGCTATGGTGGATCTTAATTTTGGGATTATGTAATTTATTTTGGATTTTATGCATGAGATTGATTTTATGAATTGAGATTATGTTTTTATTGTGATTAATGCTTGTTGGAATTGATCAATTCAACATGAACTTAGTCAATTAATTTACTTGACCAATTGGATTAATTGATGGATCAAATGAAACATAACCTGGATTGAAAATATGCATGATCAACCTTATTTTTATCCTTGTGGTTTTTAATTTTTATCAAGGTTTTTCCATTGAACTTAATGCTTTCTAATTTTAGTTCTTTTACTTGATCAATTGGAAGAATTAAATTTAGATTAGGGTTAAAATACCATGATCATTGGATTTTGATTAATTTAGGGAAAAATCACCATCTCATATGAAATATCATTCTTTTGCATAATAATCTGGAAAATTACATAGTTGAGGAGTTAAGTGAAACCCAAGTCCTAACATTCATCATATTTATTAATTCTTTTCTTAAAATTAGTTTGAGATTATTTATTCATTTGTTAGCATAGTTTAACTTAGTTTCATCTTCAAATATTGTCCGTCTAAATAACATAAGTATTTGAAAATTCTAGTAATTGTTAGTTTGTTCCCTGAGGACGATATCTGGACTCACTTCCTTTACTACTTGCACCGACAGAGTACACTTGCTCTTAGATTTAGTTTATTTTGCGCGTGTCAAATCCAGATCTAGGCTGTTTCGAGACCCGATATCTATAGGTACCTCCAATTTTGGGAAGGCTAGTGGATGGGTGCCTAGGTGAGCCAAACTTCAGGAAAGGGAAAGAAGCGCATACCTGAGGCTGCCTCCTTCCTGCTGCCACGAGAATGAAATCATCTCTTTGAGTCACCATCTATACTTTGGAGCGATTGTCATCCATTTGGGTTGCATTGAACCTGCTGTAAATTTATAAAGTGCGAAAATTGTTCTCCTGATCTGCACCGAGTTTGCGCCAAACTTACAAAGTACGGATGCCATATTTAGATGGTGATGCGTCGAATCTGCTCTAGACTTACAAAATGCATGGAGTTCTCTCTTGAGCAGCACTAAGTCGCTGACAAGACTACCAAGTGCGAGTGTCATCCTCCAATAGCGATGCACCGAGTCACTGATAAGACTACCAAACGCAGGAAAATGTCCTCCTCAGAAGACTGCACTAAGTCTGCTTTAGACTACTAAAAGTGCAGGTGCTATCCGCAAATAGCGATGTGCCAAGTCGCTGACAAGACTATAAAATGCGGGAAATATCCTCCTCAGAGAATTGCACCGAGTCTGCTCCAGACTACTAAAAGCGCAGGTGCTATCCGCAGATGGCGATGCACCGAGTCGCTGATAAGACAACAAAACCCGAGAAATGTCCTCCTCAGAGGACTACACCGAGTCTGCTCCAGACTACTAAAAGTGCAGGTGTTATCCGCAGATGGCGATGCGTCGAGTCGCTGAAAAGACTACAAAACGCGGGAAAGGTCCTCCTCAGAGGACTGCACCGAGTCTGCTCCAGACTTCTAAAAGCATAGGTGCTATCCGCAGACGGCTATGCATAGAGTCGCTGACAAGACTACAAAATGCAAAAAATGCCCTCCTCAGAGGACTGCACCGAGTCTACTCCAGACTACTAAAAGTGCAGGAAAAAGATATCTCTAAGTCGTTATGTAAGCTACAAAGCAATTGCACTGAGTCGCTGACAAGACTACAAAAGTGCAAGCAATAGATTTTACCAATCCGTTATATAGGCTACGAAGCGATTGCACTGAGTCACTGACAAGACTACAAAAAGTGCAGGCATTCTCATGGATTAAAGGATTCGGAATATTTTGGAAGAAGTTTAATGCTTCGAAGGATAATGCTCCGAAGAGACTGAGAATGTCTTGGAAGAAAGACCTAAAGATAATGCTTCGAAAAGACTGAGAACGCCTTCAAAAAAGGATTTAAAGATAATGCTCTGAAGAGGTTGAGAATGCCTTAAAAAAGGACTTAAAGATAATGCTCCAAAGAGATAGAGAATGCCTTAAAAAAAGACTTAAAGATAATGTTCCAAAGAGACAGAAAATCCCTTAAAAAAGGATTTAAAGATAATGCTCCGAACAGACAGAGAATGCCTTAAAAAAGGACTTAAAGATAATGCTCCGAAGAGACAAAGAATGCCTTAAAAAAGGACTTAAAGATAATGCTCCGAAAAGATAGAGAATGCCTTGAGTAAAACGACTTAAAGATAATGCCTTTATGGGCTCACATGATTTCAACTTATGGGGTCTTCATCTTGACTTCACCTTGCCGAAGATGTCCCTCGGTTCGGCCTTTTCCTGCAAAGTCATTGGCACAAATGTATATACAAAAGATTGTGCGTGCAAGTGTAAATGGTCTTATGCAGATGCTTGCTAAAGAATGGTATGGAATGCATGCAAATTGGATAGACCACATCCTAGGTGATTAGGGGTCCGTTGAGGATATGTCTTGGCTGCTCGCCTTGTATGATGCCCCCTGAGGATCTAGAGGTACCATCTTGGCTTATGGACACTGACCCGTAAACCTTTCAAAGAGAACTGACCCGTGTGCATCTTTGCCCTTAGTCAATGATCATATGCCCAGGATTCCAACTCATATCCCGAATTATGCATTATCTGACTGAAAGAAGATCATCTGAAGTAATGCTGCCTTATCGCTTCAGGCATCGAAAGTCATTGTTTTAAAGGTATTGCATCTTTTGTGGATTTTCACACTAGCTTTTCTTTGCAGGAATTGCGTCCCTTTAGGGATTTTCACATAATCCTCTGCCTAATTTTTGCCTGGAAATGACCCAACTCAATCCAACGACTTTAATTTATTTTATTTTTATAGGACAGACTACCCATTTCCAGGTTTTCACCCTAGCCTTTTGCCTAACTTTTGCTTAGAGAGCCAATTACGATTTTAAACTCTAATGGCCTTTTTTCTCATTTTTTTAAGGGTACGACTGTAAGAAAAATTGAAGCTACTATTAGAGCCCCCCTTTTAGAGTAATCGGCAATTATTCACTGAGGCATTTTCTCCTTAGGCATCGATTGCATTCCTTTGCATCTCTTGATGAACATGTTGCTAGATTGGGTAAGGTGGTGGATGAGGATCGGGTTCCTTAGGGCTTTATGAGGCTGCTTTTTACATTATTACCCATTGTGCTCGATAGTTCAGAGGGATTTAAGATGCTGTGGTACACCCCTGCCCTTTCAAGGTGGTCCTTCATCTTCAAGTTTTGCCTCTAGGTACCATATCATTTGGATACAGCTACTTGCAAAGACTGTTATATCACTGATTGAAGATTACCCCTTTGCTTCTACAAGTGCATACAAGATGTGGGGACCCAGTTCCGTGGTTGATAACAAAGACCATCAACTTAGGCATCTAGCCGACGAAAGCAGTAGCAGAGCATAGCCATTTAGATTAGATGCATTCAATAGTGAACAACATTTCTCTTTTTATAAAAGAACTAGAAAATAATGAACACATGAGTCTAATTGCCTTTGTTTTTCTATCTTTCTGCAAAATTGTGTAAATGTCAGTTTAATTTCTCTACACATGATCATCATTAAACATAGATTCAAAATGCAAAATTACAATTAATCCCAGAGTAGATCTTGAAAGCTTCAAAACTCTTGTCTCCAATCAGCCTTTTCGAATTTTTTTGATTGGATATTTTCACTCAAGCCTCTAATTTTTTTCCCAGGATGCCTTTTTTAGGTTTTCACCATGACGAGGTGCCCATTTTTAGCAAGGTCGCCTTCTTTCAGTTTTTAACCTACGGGGCATTTATTCTCTTCTTTTGATTTTTGTTCTTTAGCCATGGAACCTCTTGAGTTTGTCAATACTGACTGATTCTTCAAACTTATTTCCATCACTGTTTGTTGGAATCGCTTGTCCCTCGAACAATAGCTTTTTCAGAATAAATGGGCCTCCCCATGTTAGCCTGAACTTACCCCATGTGCCCAGAACACTTGGTCTCGTTTGTTTGGAAACTGAATCCCCCTCTTTCAGTGGGTGCTTTCTAACTTTCTTTCCAAATGATCAAGCAAGTTTTTTCTGATAGATCCGACTATGATAATAAGCCCACAACCTCTTCTTGTCTGGCATGTTCATCTGTAGTAATCACTGCTGCGCCCAACTATCTTTAAAAATCTGAGCCTCTGTGATTACCCTTGAAGGCTTGAGCTTTACTTCTATAGGCAATAACTACAAGAAAAAAGCAAAATAGAGACGAAAAATAGAGACAGAATTTCGTCTCTAATCAAAAATAGAGACAGAAAATTTTCGTCTCTATTTCGGCAGTCTC
The DNA here is from genome assembly GCA_947683425.1 of Excoecaria cochinchinensis. Lineage (NCBI taxonomy): Eukaryota > Viridiplantae > Streptophyta > Magnoliopsida > Malpighiales > Euphorbiaceae > Excoecaria > Excoecaria cochinchinensis. The sequence goes on from CANTUQ010000069.1 coordinate 2,320,030, forward strand.
TAAAAATTAAAGACCAAAATGTTCCGTCTCTATTTTTAGAGACTGGAATCTATTTTTCGTCTCTAAAAATAGAGATTGAAATGGTTTTTCGTCTCTATTTTTAGAGACAGAAAACAGATTTTCGTCTCTAAAAATAGAGACAGATAACCATTTCGGTCTCTATTTTTAGAGACGAAAATCAGACTTCCGTCTCTAAAAATAGAGATGGAATAGGATTTTCGGTCTCTATTTTTAGAGACGGAAATCTGTTTCCAGTCTCTAAATGTAGAGACGGAAGAAAAGTTCAGTCTCTATTTTTAGAGACGGAAAATAGATTTTCGTCTCTAAAAAATAGAGACCGAAAATCCTATTCCGTCTCTATTTTTAGAGACGGAAGTCTGATTTTCATCTCTAAAAATAGAGACCGAACTGCGATTCCGTATCTACTTTTAGAGACGAAAAATAGATTTTCGTCTCTAATTTTTAGGTTTTTTTTTGTGAAAAAATAATAAATAATGTTAAATTTAAAAATTCCTTGATTTTATATAATGGAAAAAATTTAATAAGCAATAAATAGATTTAAAAATATTGTATTTTATAATGTATTAATAATATATAAATAGAATTACTGACATTACAAAAAAAAAATAAATAACAAGTCCACAAATAATAACTAAGGTGGAGGAGTCTCCGGACGATCAGTAGATGGTGGGTCAGCAGGTAATCTACGACTAATGAAGTCCTCTAACCTATTAATACGGTCCATCAGTACGTCGACCGTGCCATGAATCTCAATGACCTCATTTGTAGTTGCCGCAAGCCTACTAACTGTAGCCGTGGAGGAGGATGACGCATGCGAATAACAAACATTCGCGTAGGAACCCAAACCGAATACCCGTCCACGGCGATCCCGACCACCAACAACATCATAATATACTCGAGCGTGATCAACATTGTCGCCGTCCGTCTGCTGACTCTGAAGACTCTCAACTACTCGCTCCTGTAATTAAAATTGTCCGAATGTTATGTAATAGTAAAACCTTCGGATTTAATATTTAAAATTCGAGCAACTGACCCCAGTTATGTCATATTATCACATCCGGGCCATAATTCCTGGTCAGCTGCATTAAGTAAATTAAAAAAATTACTGGCATCTGGGTTGGGTTCCTCTTCCACACTGCCTAAATTGGGCTGAAATGAAGTTCCGGCTACGTCAAAAACCATTTGCACATATGGATTCTCTGTATCACAAATATTGGTATTCATAATATATGGCCCCCCTTGAACATCGGATCCAACAACACCCGATCCCACTTCTGCACTTCCAGACGTGCTACTAATTAATGGCTCTCCATGCCTTGTCCATTCAAAATAATTGGGCACAAATCCCTTTTTTAGTAAATGGAGATGCACCTCATCCGTTGGAAGATAGCCCTTGTGTTTGCACTTCTTGCATGGACATCTAATTTTTAAACTGTCCATGTATGCAGGTTGGGAGCTTGCGTATTCAATAAAGTGCTGAACTCCTTCAGCAAACTCTAAATTAATATACCCATCTGGTGTTATTCTTCTATACATCCAACTTCTGTCCATATTGCTCATTAATGTTAAACTGCTTAGCAAGCATCACAAGGTCGAAGTTAGTACCATCACGTGTCAATTATTGTATTTTATTTCAACTCAATTCTCCAACCTACTATTTGTCTTTAATCCATAATTAGTGTTACATAATTACTAGCATAATAAATAATATGCATGTCATAGAAATCGTAACATTTATATACACAAAACCATCAAGAGGCACGTATCGAATAAAAAATCGGCCCATCGATTATTATTTGTACATGCAATTCAATTAATACTGACATTCATTCATTTTTCCAAATTAATTTCATAAAAATTTTGAAAAAAAATGGACAGAGTTTCCCCTATACGGGTCCATATCCCCCCTGCCAAACAGTAGCAAATTAAACACTTCGATAAAATGTCAACCAATCGCAACTCCAAAACAAAATCAATGCAATAAGAAATTTTCCCATCCACCTCAATCATCGAAATTTAACGGATAACTTCATCAACAGTTGTGAAATTATCCCTCAAAATCATATGCTGTTATTACCGTATCATGAATAATTGCATAGTTATTAATGTCGAATTACAACATGACAATGACTTACACATCTTTATCTCATTAAAACAACACATCTCAAACATGTAAATGCCATTGAAAATTCATAACCAAGTTTAATACATTTTCGAAAATATATTTTTAATACATAACACACTTACCTCGAGCAAAACTGTCGGTAAGCTGCGCCTGTTCGGCACGTACAACAGGTTAACGCCGACCCGAGCACGGTTGTCGTAGGTACATGCAATGACAAATAAATCATAATTTAGATATATAAAACATTTATATAATGGTAAAGTAAGCAAATATGAAAATGTCTAATGTAAACTAACTACAATTTGCATTATAATTTAAAAACTTAAAACCTTTTTCCATACTTTTTTATTTTTATCTATTTATTTTCTAGTGCCAACCAAGGCTATATACATCAATGCTTACTTTTTCATTATTTATCAAATTTTACGAAACCAACTTTTACTGTGCATATCTTTGACCATTTCTCAGCAACTAGCTAATAATTAACCCAATTCACCCCAATATATATATATTATCAAATAAAACCTAAAACTGCATCAAATTATTCTTATTTTATTCCTATTTATTTGCAAGCTTTTCAAGGTTTCATATAAAACCTAATCAAATTATATTTGATTTGCAAAGAAATATCTATGCTTCATCTCAAATAAACCAAAACCAATATCTTTTTACCATTATTTTTTGATAATTTCTTATAAGATGGGGTCCATAATTATGGTAGTGGATTGAGTGATGCATTTTAATATCTTATCATTAATTTCATTAAAGTATATATATATCGAATTTAGTTATATTTTTATTTACTTTTTTGGATGCCAAATACATTTTTTTCAGAAAAGAAAAATGAAAGAAAAGAAGGAGAATATCAATCGAAATCATTAGTTAAAGCAGGTTAAATAAATCTCAGTACATAGCCTTAGACCTAGTCATCAACATTCTAGCTATAATTGGAAGACAGTTAATTAGTTATGAACCTTGGGCGTTCACCTTTTTTTTTCTATTTTGCTTTAAATTCAATCTGACTGGCTATGTAATCAAATTACATAGAATAATAATTCAAATAAAATCTCTAGTTTAATAATTCAAATTCAAATTAAGATCCTCTCATAATTCAAATTAAGATCTCTAGTTTAATAATTCAAATTAAGATCCTCTGTAATTCTAGTTTAATAATTGATTAAATAGAATAATAAAAAGTTTAAAACAATATTTACCAAAAAAAAATAAATTAACAAATACACATAAATAAAATACCAAATGAAAATAAAAAAATGGCAGAAAAAAATTACCTCAAATGGCAGATCTGGCCGGCGACGGCGTCGGGGGGGAGCAGCGGCGTCGAAGGGGGAGAAAGAAGGACTGGCCGCCGGCAGGGAGGAAGCGGCGCTCCGGCAGGGAGCACAACGAGCCCAAGGAAGAAAGGGAGGGGGAAGAAGGAGAGAAGGGAGGAAGGAGGGGAGCGGAGGGGGCCCGGAGGGGAGGGGAGGCGGCGGACGGAGCTGGGCAACGACAGCGGTAGGAAGACCGGATAGCTGTGGCACCGGAGTGGGGAGGCGGTGAATCCTAGATGGGGGCGGGAAGGGGGAAAAGAAAGAGAAGGTAAAAAGTAAAGAAGAGGGCACAGGGATTTAATTAAATCCCAAAAATTAGAGACCGAATATGTATTCGGTCTCTAATTAGAGACCGTATTCATAATCGGTCTCTAAATTAGAGACCAAATAAGATTAAATAGAGACCGAATTGCAATTCGGTCTCTATTTCGGCCTCTATTTTTAGAGACCGAATTGCAATTCGGTCTCTAATTAGAGACCGTATTCATAATCGGTCTCTAAATTAGAGACTCTCTATTTAGAGACCGAATTGCAATATATTCAAATCATACAATATAGTAAAACATATTAGAACAAATTTAAATACAAATTAATTAATTATTAATTTGTATTAACAACCAACATATTAAACATTAATATAATTAATTCACATATTAAAATACAACAAAGTATATAATTGAAACAAATTAAATTCTAACATATTAAACTACATTAAACTAATTAACCAACATATTAAACTACATTAAACTAATTAACAACAAACTACAACAAAGTATGAAATAAATAATATATAAATGATTTAATTGGAACAAATTAAATTGCAAAATATCCATTACAAATTAATTAACATAAATTAGAACAAATAATATTAAAAAATTTACATTAACTAGAATAATAAAAATAATATCAACATATTACCCAATAATGTAAATTAACACATAATTGTATGATTTCAATATATTGCGGAGCGGGGGGAGGGGGGAGGCCGATCGTGTCGGACGGCGGCGGGAAGGGGGGCGGCGCAGCTTTTGCCGGCGAGGGGAGGGAAGGGGGGAAGAAGGGGCCAAGGGAAAAGGGACCAAGGGAAAAGAAGGAGAGAAGGAAAAGAAGGGACCAGAAAAAAAAATCCATAAAATAGAGACGGAATTTGATTTTCCGTCTCTATTTAGAGACTGCACTAAAATTCCGTCTCTAAATAGAAACCGAATTCAATTACCGTCTCTATTTTTGGAGACCAACTAATTTTTCGGTCTTTATTTTAGAGACCGGAAATAATACTCCATCTCTATTTAGAGACGAAAAAAATTTGGTCTCTATTTAGAGACGAAATTTATTTTCCAACTCTAAACTTAGAGACGGAATTCGAATTCGGTCCCTAAATAGAGACGGAAATGGTTTTCGGTCTCTAAATTTAGAGACTAAAAATAAATTCTGTCTCTAAATAGAGACCGAATTTTTTCGGTCTCTAAATAGAGACGGAGTATTATTTTCGGTCTCTATTTAGAGACCAAAAAATTTTTCGTCTTTAATTTCGGTCTCAAAATTTGGAGGGAATCCATCCCGCCATAATTTCAGACGAAAAAATAGAGACGAAAATTTTTCCGTCTCTATTTAGAGACGGAACTGATATTCCGTCTCTATTTAGCGACGGAAACTGTTTTCCATCTCTATTTAGAGACGAAAACTATTTTCCGTCTCTAAATAGAGACAAAAAAATTTCGGTCTCTATTTTCCAGTTTTTTTGTAGTGAATGCTTCCATCCCTTACACCAAGGAATAAGGCATTGGCTTTCATCGAGGTTCTGACAGTGGCTCTATAGCCTCAGAGTGCCAAAGGTAATTTCTCTGCCCAACCCTTATAGCTCTAAACCATTTCGGCCAAAATCTCTTTGACATTCTTATTGGCTGCTTCAACTGCCCATTGGCTTGAAGACGATATAGAGAGGATTTATGATTCTCTGCATCATACTTCTAGAGCGCCTTCTTAGTTTGATCCATAAACTGCCCCCGGTCCTTGGACACAATGTGGTGCAGGAGACCATATTGACATACCAGATTCCTTTCGATGAACTCGTTCCTATCCTGAGTATTGACTATCTTGAAGGGCTCAGCCTCTACCCACTTGGTGAAGTAGGCGACAGCTACTATGATGAACCTATGTCCGTTGGAGGCCATAGGTTGCACTTCCCCTATGATGTCTATTCTCCAAGCTCTAACAAACTGTTTCCATTGTAAGTCCCTAGAACCTTTGTCTCGTGATCTTTTCGCAACCGTTACACCCTCTATATGGCCTTTGCAAATTCCAGCGTGAACTTCTTCCATGACCTTCTTAGCTTTTATATGGGTTTTGGCCCTTTATGGATCAGTCTTCTGGTTCTTCACAGTAGCGGGTATATGCAGCTCAATAGGATTTGAACAAAGCTTGCCCCAAGGATGAATTTCCTTTGCCCATGTCAACGGTTTTCTACCGTATCTACATATCGATTCTTTTCCTTCTTTTTGCATATATTTTTCTTTTTCTTTTCCTCTTTTTTTTGTTTTCTTTTTTCGTACTTTGTTCTCCTTTGGTTTTTCTTCCTTTTGTTTGCTTTTTTTCCTTGTTGTGGATAAGCTTTGCTTCAATCCTGATAGTTTACACATACACGCACTTTTCTTCTTTACTATTGGGAAGAACGTTGACCAACCCAGTTCGGAGTTGCACTTTGATAAGAACTTAGCCCTGCTTCGGCTTGTGGATTACTGCTTTTAACCTTTTTTGCCCCTTTCAGCCTGAGTCTTTTGAATTTCTGCTTGATTGGTTCAAGATTGGGATATGTCCGCATAGCGTGTTCGATGACTTTATGATCATCTCCTGGTGTGTCTTCGTAGGTCCAAGCAAAGACTTTTTCATATATTTTTTACATTCTCTCAAACTTAAATCTCTCTTCAAGAGTTACATTAGATGCTATCAAGATTTTCTTTGAGTTTTTCAAAGTTTTAAGTTTAAATGGAATGGCATTAGTCGAATCAATGTCAAATATGAAAGTGTCATGATCATGCATAGTGAAATCACAAGAAATATCACACAAATACGTAAAACCATTCATTTCATTTAAAAATAGCTAGATTAAAAATGTCATTATCAAATAGTTCCAAAATAAAAAAAGCATCTAAATAGCTATTTTCTTTTTGCTTCAACCAATATAGATGTTGCGGCAAATGATTTATTATCATCCTTAGGAACTATCTTCTTTTCCCACTTAAACCCTTAATCTGTCTTGTTCTTTATCTTTTGCCTTTATGGGTTAGAGATCTATTTGGAGTCAATCAGATCTTAAATAGCATATCGCAAGGTCTTGCAGTCGTTTGTGGTATGCCCAGTGTGCTGGTGGAAGGCACAATAGTGATTCGCTTTGTGATTGGGCTGTCCCTGACTTCTGGCGGGCTTAATAGGCAGTGGCTATATCTTACCTTCTTTCATCAACCTCTTAAGAACGCAAGACAAGGATCTGCCCAAATTAGAATAATGCCTTTGATCCATCTTTATAGTTGGCACCTCTGTCCTCTTAACTTTGACCTTACTGTTGTTGTGGATACTTGAGCCTTCTCTTTTCAGAACATGCATCCTCACTGAATCTTCACCCACTTTAGGCACAATGTTACATTCTAAAGTAGGCCTCGCTATTCTTCCTTGCTCAACCAGTGAATCAAGTGGCCCTTTGCCTCTAGCCTCGAAAGGACATGGAAGCACTGCAGCCGTCATTATACGAGCCTTCTGGACCGTGGTTAATTTAAATTGGTTAAGAGCAGTCATGATGTGTTGGGCTTAAAGAATAAGTGCCATGGCATCTATCCTCTCCTTAGTCATGGCCAACAGCTTCTTTTCTATCTCTTCAAATCTCCCATCTATCTCTTGGGCAATTAAGGCACGAATCTCTTCAGTTTGTTGTGAAAAATTGGCCATTTTTGAATACTTGAACTTCTATTAACTGCCCTTGATCTTTATCCTGGCCTCAAATAAAAGGTCTTCTAATTAGGCGACTGTTGGAACCCCAAAATCACTTAGATAAATGGTCTACAGTGGCTAAAAAATCAGAGAGTTAGAATGATGCATGAATGATATGTAATGCATGATCGTGCTATGCAGCATAGACAAACACATGCAAGCAGATAAATCCTTCCAACCTTATCACTCCCACACATGAGGTCATGTGGTTTCTTTCCTAGGTAGGCTTGATCCATGGGTCAATGGGGAACCCATTGGACGAGTATGGTGCATGGTGGAGAACTGACAACATAACTTCTCTTGCCTAATGTATATACGTATGGGTGTTTGGCCATTATTTATTTAAACACTTTAACTAAATTAAGATAGGCCCATGGGGCATGAAAGCCTTTGATGAAAGACCATTTAATTTAACTGATTTTGTCCAATATAGGATGGCCTACATATCAAGCACGGTATTACGGTACATTTCACGTAGTTAAAGTATCTATTGCCATTATATGAGTTTCAGTCAAAGGTGATGATACTTTAGGGCTACCCAAGCATGGTCCCTGCCAACGGGTCTAGCTCATCATAAGCATAATGACCGAATGGGTCACTATTTGATATACAATAAGGTACGAGGCTTGGGCTGGTGATTATCCTTAACACTTTCCCACATTGAGTGAACGAAGGATTGTACTTCGGGAATGCACCAGGGTTAAAAGAGGGATAAAACTAGCATAGATCTAAGGCTATAATGATGTGCAAAGCAATTTCGAAAAGAGATGAAATGTTTAAATTAAATCTCAATTGTAAATTTTAACCAAGGTACTTTCGAAGGGAAGTCTCTTATGTCCTTAGTGGAGTCACCACTGTAATGCGCGTTGAACCCTATGGCGCCCCAAATGCCTGCTTTTAGGGCTTTCAAGAGAGATTCATAAAAACTTGTAAGAAATTACAAGTGCATCCATTTTGGTCATCAAGGAGGTTTCTTGGAGTCGCCACCCAATAGAACATTAGGAAAGGTTGTCTAGCCTCAGTGAGCCTAAGACAACGCTGTTATATCTATTTTGGACAAGGCAGAGGTGTCTTGGAGACCCCACTCTAATAGAACATTAGGATGGTCCTCTCGTCTCGTGGAGCCTAGGACTATGCAAGTTGGGCCTTTTGTGAGGCAATAAGAGATATTTTAGAGGCCCCAACCCAATAAAGCATTGAGATGGTCCTCTAACCTCGTTGAGCCTAAGACCAGAGAAGGTTCGGGACTTCCCATTTATTCATACCTTGATTAAATTTATAATTGAGCTTTGAATTTGGCGTTTCATCCCATTTTTCATTCAATTTAATGCAATTTAATTAAATCGCGGGTTGGTCATTTAAGGAAAGTAATAAATGAAAGCACAATCAAAATAAAGCATATGAAAATAAATTACAACAAAATTAGGGGCAGAATACAACCCCCTAATGTAAATAAAATATAAATTATACATAAAACGGGCTATTTATTAAGGATGAGGACATTGGTCCTCGCATGCATAGTTAAAGAAAATAATTTTAAGGCGATAATTTATTTTGGATTAAAAAAACTAGGATATTGGTCACATTTTTATTAGGAAAAACCCAAGTTTAATTAATAGAAATATTTTTGTGATTTTTTAATTAACGTGCATAAAAAAATAAATTTACTACAAATTACATGATAAAATAAATAAATCCAAAATAATGAAAAAACAATAAAAATGACAAATTAACTCCCAAATGGTATCTTCAAATCTCCATGGGCTCCCGCTTGCCATTGAAAAAACTCACACATAAAAAATGAGTATTGAAATAAAAAAACAAAAATAAAAGTGATGTTAGTAACAAAAAATAAATTTAAACACACAACATAAAAAAAATTAAAATAAAACAAATAAAAATGCATCATTTATGACAAATCAATTAAAATGACATAATAAAATATGTAATTTATCATATTAACAATTCAACAATCCAACATGCATAAAAAAACATAAATAATAACAATAAAATTCAACATGCGTAAAAACACAAATAATGACAATAAAATTCAACATGCATGAAAATATGAATAATAGCAATAATAATAATAATAATGATACTAGTAACAAATTATAACAATAAGCAAGAATAAAAAATAATAATAATAATGGTAATGATAGTAGTAATAATAGGTAGTAATAATAATAATAAAGTAACAACAAGGATAATAATAATAATAATATAAATAATAATAGAGATAATAATAATACTTATTGACGGTTGTAAAATTATAACAAATGTAATTTACGGAGGTAATATTAATAAATCGTACCTACCTCTTATAGCGCATAAACTCGTTGCGAAAACATCTACAAAGATTCCGTTTGCTTTTGGTCACTGGTATGGTGTAGACACCGGATCCTGAGGTAGCCCAGACCGAAGTTACCCAATGATGAAAATGATGCCTGCCCGCGGGCAAGAAGCAAATAAAAGTGATGGCTTTCTCGGAAAAAAATATTTTTCGTTTCATTATTTAAAAAAAGGGGGGGCTGGATTTTGGGCCTGGGCAGTGAGACCCATCTCACTGATGTGAGATGGGGGCCTCACGTGAGGCCCATCTCACTTACGTGAGGCCCAGCCTCACGTTAGTGAGGAGCCTCACTCACTTGCCGCTCTCTGCCTCACGTGCGCAGCCCAACATCTCTTTTCCTTTCCATGTTTTCGGGAGAGTTGGTTTGAAAGTATGAGTTTTGTCTGATTTGGTAGGAAACAACCAAATCATGTCGGAGAGATTCAAAGAAAGGTTGAGAAAAAACGAAGGGAGGAGGATTATTAGAGGGAGCATTACTGAAAAAAGAGGAGGGGAATGAAAAAAAAACCATAGAAAAGAGAGCCAAGAAAAGAGAGAGAAGGTTTTGAGACCAAGAAGGATTTTTTATTTTTAAAAGCCGTTCAAAGATTATTCTTGAATCCAAGAAGCCAGCATTGCATCAACGTATCTGAGGATAAATACTGGGTTCATCTCTCTCTTCTTTTTCTTTTTCTTTTTTTTTTTCTTGTTTGTTTCTATCTGTTGTTTCCTTCTCATTGTACATATTGTATAAATTTGTTGTTACATATTTTATATATTTGTTGTTTGATTTATTTAATATGTTCATCGCATTTATATTGTTGTTATGATTAAATGAACGTGTATATTGCTTCATAATGCATGTTTGATCACGTGATTTTGTGTTTGTCAAGTATGTTGAACTTTCTCTGTTCACTTCTGTTTTCCTGGGTTTTTGAGTTGTGATTTTGTTTGGATTGATTTTTAATTGCCGATCAGATTTTGTTCTTATTTTTACTTGAATCGAGTGTCCCGATTGGATTTCATTCTCTCCGATCGGATTGCATCATCATTTCTCCTTTCTTCCGATCAGACGCGTCAAAAAATAGTTTTATGATCGGACTGCACGTCTCGTGCACCACATTCACGAGTCGTGAATGTTGTGCACGACTCGTGCACACCATTCACAAGTCGTGAGTGGCGTTCACGACTCGTGAAGTTCGTTCACGAGTCGTGAACGTTTGTCCCTCTTCCCATCTTCACATTTCTTTCTTTTTTCATTGCATTTTCCATTACCTTGGCCAATTTTTTATCTTTTATGTCCAGCCATTCATGTGTTTCTTTAATTTCCATCTCTACATTTCTTGTTTTTTACATTATATTTTCATTTGCATTTCCATCACTTTGGGCCTCTTTTTGTCCTTTAGTTTAGCTCTCCACGTGATTCTTAATTTACTTATTTTGAGTTTACATTTACATCTTTTATTTTAAGTTTACATCTTTTACATCTCTAATTTACTTTGTCCTATTCTAATTTATTATTTTATTTCATTTTATTATTATTGTTTATCTAGCCTAATTATTATTAATGTTATTTTTCAAAGATTATTATTATTATTTTATTAATATATCTCTTAGCATTGTTGTCATTTTTATTTTTATTATTTTTATTATTATTATTATTATTATTATTATTATTATTATTATTATTATTATTATTATTATGCTAGCATGACTTATTTTTAATTTATCTCACATGTGAATTGTTTGCATGTTAAATTGACATGTCTAATTTAACCTATTTTATCTCATATACATTTGTTAATTATTTTTGCATGTTCTCTACCTTTATATTTATTTTATTAATTTTTTGAATCATTACTAATATTTTTAATGTCATTTTTTTGTTGTTTTATTGTCTTAAAAATTATTTATCTTCACGAGTTGCATTCGTGCACGGGTTGGAGGACCGAAGAATTAAAGACCATCTAAGTTTAGGGTTTGCATATTAGTTATTTTATTTGTTTTTATTATGCTATTTTTTTTTTATCTATTTGTTATGTAAAATATATTTTTTATTATCCGCAATATAGAAAATAATGTTTTTTCTAATAATTAATAATTTGGGACTTCTCTTAATAAATTGGACCAATGTCCTATTTTAACCAATAAAATCTCACTTTCAAATGGAGAACTAAATTTTCATAAAATGGGATCACTCATCCCAGTTTTTTCCCAATCAATGCCCTAAAAATAGTTCTCCAATTTTTATAATTAATAAGAAGGAACCAATGTTCCTAAAATTTAATAAATAACCCGATTTATGTATGTCGCATTTTAATTCCCTTTATGTGTTTATTTACTCATTTATTTTAAGCCAACTTTATTTATTTATATTTTCTTCTTTGGGGGATTGTTCTTTCTCATTTTCTTTTGTTTTTTTATTCATTTGGAGGGATTGTTCTATCTCAATTTTTATCTTTGTAATTTATTTATTTACTACTTTATTTATCGCTTTTCTATGTGAATGAATGCGCTTTAATTTATTGCATTACTGCGTGAGATGAGAGATGGAATTTTGATTTCTTCAAAACTCATTTATTAACTTAAGTCATTAATAAGAGTGAAGTTCTGGACACCATCTCTGGTTTAGACCAATAGAGGTTAGAGACCTTTCCTAGTTTCTTATAAACTGGGTGGCGACTCCAAAATACCTCAAAGGTGCCTAAAGGTATTGTGGGTCTAGATCCTCCTTTCCAATGTTCTATTGGAAAAGAGGCATCAAAGATGACTCATAATGCCTAAGATCAAAAAGACGCGAACCAATCCCTCGAATTCTAAAAGCGGATTCAAAGAGGGCCTTGCTGGTTTCGGCGCTCGTCACAATGACGACTCCACTAGGGATATTTGAATTTTCACTTTGAAAGTGACTTAAGTAAAATTATAATTAAGTTATTAAGAATCAAAAATTTCATTTCTAATTGAAATTGCATTACATATATTAGAGCCTTAGAATTATGCTAGTTGGTCCCCTATCTACCTCGGTGTGTTCCCAAAGCACGACCCTACTTTCACTCATTGTAGGAAAGTGTTCGGGATAATCACCAGCCCAAGTTTTGTGCTATTATTGGTATATCAAATGGAAATCCGATCCGTCGTTGTGCTTGTGATGAGCTAGACCTATTGGTAAGGACCATGCTTAGGTGACCCTAAAGCAACACCACCTTTCGACCAAAGCCTATGTAATGGCAATAGATACTTCCACTAGGCGAAATGTACCATAATACCGTGCTTGCTATTTGGGCCATCATATATTGAACAAAATCAATCAAATTAAATGGTCTTCATCAAAGGCTTTCATGCCCCGGTGGGCTCTTCATAATTTGGTTGAATTATTTAAATACATAATGGCCAAACACTAATATGTATGTACATTAGGCAAGAGTTGTTATGCTGTCGGTTTTTCGCCGTGCACCATACGTGCCCATTGGATTTCCTATTGACCCATAGGTTAAGCCCACATAGGAAAGAGACCACACGACCCCGTGTATGGGAGAAATAAGGTCGAAAGGATCTATCTACTTGCTTGCATGCGTTTGTCTATGTTGCATCAGCACGATCACGCATTATACATATCATCCATTCATCATTCTAATAATCTGAATTTTTCAGCCACCATAGATTCATCCAGGTAGATTAGAGGTTCTAACGGTCGACTAGTAAGAACGGACTCGCCCTTTGGATTGCTAGAATCAGTGCCTATTTGGAATTCTGAGTCACTCTCAACGACCAGTAAATTATCCTCGATGGCAGAAGAGACCGAAAACTTAACCACTCAAGATCTTGCCAGGAGGCTAGAGGATTTTAAATGGAGAATGTTAGATATGACGGGAGCCATGGCTAAAAGGATTACTCGTCCCTCTTTTCCATAAGCACCTATTGCTCCACAACCATCTGTCTCTCCACAAGCGCCAACAGTCCCTCCTCGAGGGCAAGTTGAACCGCCTGCTAGTGGGGAAGCTTCCCTCATTGGAGTGGCTACTCGTTAACCTATTAATGAAGCTGCTGCAACTGTCGAGCAAAAGTGCAAAGGGCATATTTTAGAGAATGGGTTTCTGGTAGTGACACTGGGCCTAAAAAGAAGGATGGATATCCTCAAAAAAGAGATTTCAAAGTCTAAACTTGCGATTACCCTGGCCGCTCGCGAGAAAGCCTCTGTGAACTTAGAGAAGGGAGGTCGACTATATAGGTATGACAGCTATGTCGGCACTCAAAAGACGAAAGAAGCATCGGTGGTCAGAACCACCCAGAAGTTTTATTTCGGCATAGACGGACCTTTGCCTCAAGCAAGGGAAGGCGACCTGCGTTCATGGTTGGCTAGGCCAGCTAGAAATCAAGGGCATATAAAGTGCTATCAACATGCTAGATATCTGAGGGATAATTGTCAAACCCTGAAAGGTCAAGTGCAGGATCCTATTAACGGCAAACGGTTGGTAGCCCTTGAAGGAGGGGGCAATGTCATTGGGGGTGAAAATCAAGAAAGTTTGAGTCTCAGCAATAATAGTGTGAGAGATGTTGGAGCCACCCAGTTTTCAAATACTGGAACTACTCAAGATTGCTATACCATTAGGGATAAGCCTTTATCTGAGCACCTTTTTTATTTCATCGATAAGGGGAACCTACAGCCGAAGCCTGCAAAACCCTACAAGAGCTAAGGGCATCCCAGTCACCAAGCATATTTATATTGTACCTACCATCAGCATACTGGGCATGTGACTGATAGGTGTCGAATTTTGAAAAAGCTTATTCAGGGTCTCCTGAAAAGGACCAAGACTGATTCACAAGCTATCTACCCAGTTCGTCAGTAAATGGCTGTGCAGCATGAGAGGTAGGTTGATGACATACAGCTGGGATGCCAGACAAGAGGAAAGCCAAGAAGGTTATGGGGAGACCCATACTGGTGTCTGCAGTCGAAAGCTCTACAAGTGTCATGCTTTATTCCTCGATGCAGGGGGCGAAAGAACTATCACCTATCGAAGCACTCCAATCTTCAAGAGCAGTCATAAAAGCAGCGGCCATAGCAAATAAGCACATCAGACAAGAACAAGGCAGTCATAAAATTAGTGGCTACAACAACTAAGCATGTTAAACGAAAATAGATTTTGGGATTACTATCGCAATCAGATCTATCAAAAACATCTTATTCGATCGTTTGGGAAGAAAGCCAGAAAGTACCCACTGAAAGAGTGAGATTTGGTCTTCAAGCAAATAGGTCCGAGTGTTCCAGACGGACGAGGTAAATTCAGGCCAATGTATGAAGACCCATTTGTTCTTGAAAAGTTATTATCCAATGGAGCATCATTCCGACAGATAGCAAGGGAAGCAAGTTCAAAGAACCAGTCAGCATCAACAGACCTAAGAAGGTTCATGGCTAAAGACTAAAAATCAAAAGAAGAGAATAAATGCCCGCGGTTCGAAAATCGAAAAAGGCAGCCTTGCTAAAATTGGGCACCTCGTCAGTGTGAAAATTAAAAAAAGGCACTCTGGAAAAAAATTAGAGGCTTGAGAGAAAATATCCAATCAAGAAAACCCGAGAGGGCTAATTGAAAATAAGAGTCTGATGCTTACAAGATCCAATCCGAGATTAGATGAAATTTTGCATTCTGAATCTATGTTAAATGGTGATCATGTATGAAGAAATCATACTGAAATGTACACAATTTTGCGAAAAACATAAAACAAAAGCAGTTCAACTCATCATGTTTTAGTTATTTTAGAAAAAGAAGGATACCATTCATTGTTGAATGTGTAAATCTAAATGGCTATACTCTGCCTCTGCTCTCACCGACCAGATGCCTAAACTGATGTGTCCCATTATCTACCGAGGGGCTAAGTACCCTTTTCTTGTATGCACTTACGGAAGTGAGGGTGTAGTCTTTAACTTGCAGTATGATGACTTTTGAAAGCAGCTTCAGTTTTTCTTATAGCCACGCCTTAAAAAAAACGAAATGAATAAAAGCCGCTAGATTGGGTTGGGGCCATTCCAGGCAAAAATAAGGCACAGGGTTATGTGAAAATTCGCAAAGGACGCATTTTCCTCTAAGAAAAGCTAGTGTAAAAATCCACAAGGGACACACTATCTTAAAAAAATGACCAAAGGTTTTAGAGGAGAACCTCACCATTCCAAAAGGCATGAAATTCAAAAGCAATTTCAGGGGGCATTGATCCTACCTCAAATTACAACCAAACCGGCAGTCACCTCCAAATCTACTTGGACGAATTTTCGTCCTGCATTGCTATATACACATGCATTCCACGTGCATGCTCACTATTTGTCCTGCATATTTGGCTTTTTAGGTCTTGCAGAAAGAGAGACTCGATGCGGACATCGACAGAAGCCGAGTGATGACATCAATCCAAACATTCAACCCAAGACCTCTCTGGGGGCAAATTTCAAACCAAAGACATCTTCGGGGGCAGATTTTAACCCAAGACCTCTCCGAGGGCAGATTTCAATCCAAGACCTCTTAGGGGGCACCACTTCGAATCTCAGAATGGTTAGCACAATGGCGGTACTACCATTCTACAGAAGGTTAGCACAACCATGGCACTACCACTTCGAATTTCAGAAGGGTTAGCACGATGGCGACACTACCATTCTACGGAAGGTTAGTACGACCACAACACTACCACTTCGAATCTTAGAAGGGTTAGCATGATGGCAGCACTACCATTCTACGAAAGGTTAGCACGACCACGGCACTACCACTTCGAATCTCATAAGGGTTAGCACGATGGCGGCACTACCATTCTACGGAAGGTTAGCACGACCACGACACTACCGCTTCAAATCTCGGAATGGTTAGCACGATGGCGGCACTACCATTCTACGGAAGGTTAGCACGACCACGGTACTACCACTTCGAATCTCAGAAGGGTTAGCACGATGGCGGCACTACCATTCTACGGAAGGTTAGCATGACCATGGCACTGCTGTAGACACCGGGTCCTGAGTCCGGCATAAAATGGCAATGGTGATTTTGATCCTCGATTATTCCCTCCGAAAAAAATAATAATAATAATAAAAAAATAAAAAAAAATAACGAAAAAAAATAGGAAAAATATATATAAATATGTGTGTATGAAATTAGGTAATTAATTAGTTAATGTTGTTAGTTAATTAAGTAATTAATATTATTGTGTGATTATAATGCATGAAAAATTAAAGTTTAAAGTGTATAATTAATTAGATAAAATATATATATGTGATAATTTAAATGGATTAAATGTTTAATTAATTAGATAAATTATATATTAAGTTGATTAATTATATTAATGTGTAATGTTTAATTAATATATAATGTTTAAATTAATTAATGTGTGTTATTAGAATTAAATTAATTAAAGTATAAAATGAAAAAAAAAGGAGGAAAATACATTGATGACCCTTAACCCTAATTTGAGGGTGTATAAAAAGAAAAGAATGAGGAAAATTGAAGGGGGGCTCGTCAGATCAAAAGAAAGAAAAAGAAAAGAAAAGAGAGCAAGGCAAAGAAGAAGAAAGAAAAAGAAAAGAAAAAGAAAGGGAGAACAGAGGAGGGGAGCCGACCAAAGATCAAAGAAGAAACCAAAGAAAAAGAAAAGAAAGTGAGAGCAAGGAAGAAGAAAGTGAGGGCAACAGAGAACAAAGAAATAGAAATAGAAAGTGAGAAAAGAAAAATAGAAGGAAAAGAGAGAGTGAAAGAGTGAGTAAGGGAAATAAATAAAGAAGAAAAGAGGACCAAAGGAGACCCAGGAAACGCAGAACGCCGGAGGGGAGAAGAGAAAAGAGGAGAAGGAAGAGGGGGGCAGCGCCGGCCACCTGCGGCGGAGAGGGACGCCACGCGCGGCGGCGCTGGTACCCTGGCGCCAGGACGCATCCGGCGGTGGCCACTGGCCACCGCCACCCGCTGCCGTGGAGGAGATCGGCGAGAGTGGAGAGAACGCCGCCAACGGCATTTTCGATCAACCGGCTATTCCTTCCGGCGCGTGGCTAACTCCGGCGAGCTCGGCGTGAGGCGATCTATCCGCCGGTGGTGGAGGTGACGGCCACCCTTGCTCCGGCGACACTTCGGCGACGGTAAGCCCTTCTTTGCCTTATTTTATATTATTATTATTATTATTAATATATATATATATATATATTTATTTATTTTCTGTTTTTTATATTATTATTATTATTATATATATTTATTTTCTGTTTTTTTATTTATTTATTATTATTATTATTGTTGTTATTATATGATTATTGTTAATTAATTGTTATATTTGTTTATTATTAGTATTTTGTGTTATGTTAATATTATTATTATTATTATTATTATTATTATTATTATTATTATTATTATTATTATTATTATTATTATTATTATTATTATTATTATTATTATTATTATTATTATTATTATTATTATTATCTAATTTGTGTTAATTTTATGTTGATGTTATTATTTAATTGATTTGTGATTATTTAATTTTATGTTTTAATATTATTATTATTATTATTATTATTATTATTATTATTATTATTATTATTATTATCATTATTATTATTGTTATTATTATTATTATTTATTTATGCAATTATTTATGTATTCATTTGTTCATTTATTTAGAAATATGTAATTACTATTTTATTCTATTTTATTTATTTGAGGTCTGTAATAATAAATGATTTTTCGACCGTGCTTAAAAGAACCACCACACAAATGTTTTCTACTAAAAAGAATGTTTGCTAAATAAAATTGGACCAATGTCCTATTTTTACCCGATAAAATCATCACATGAAAATTGTTTTCCATAATGAACGCATGCGAGGACCAATGTCCTCATTGTTAATGAATAACCCGTTTTATGCATGTATCGCACATTTACAAACGAGGGTTGTATTCTGCTCTTAGTATTATTGTAAATTTATTTCATGCTTTAATGCTATTTTATTTTATGCTCTTAAATGGATGAATGCGCTTTAATTTAAATTGCATCGTGTGGAGAGAGAGCGAATCAATGATAATTAAAATTTAATCATAAAATAATCGAGGTAGAAATAGATGAGAAATCCCGGACCCAGCTCTGGTCTTTGGGCTCAAAGAGGCTAGAGGTCTACCCTCCAAGACACCTTTTTGTGCCACGAGACTTTAGCGCTAATCCTAGGCTCCTTAGGGCGAGAGGTTTACCTTCCAAGACCCCTCTGGCTAGCCCAAAATGGATACCAAGCGCAGTTTTAGGCTCTCCGAGGCGAGAGAAACTTTCCCAATGTTCTATTGGGTGGCGACTCCATGAAACCTTCTTGTTGCCCAACATAGACGCACTTGCGATTTATTGCAAGCTGTTAACGGACCCACAATTGCCCGATCGCCCTCGAGCGGGCGGTCAGAGGGGCGACCGCGGGGATCCGGCGCGCGTCACAGTGGCGACTCCGCTGGGGACGATATGGTTTGAGATTTCAATTTGAAAATACCTCATTTAACATTTATGGTTAAAATTTAATTCATAAATTCGCTTTCTCTCATTTGCATTACATCTCATTAGAGATTTAGAATATGCTAGTTTGGTCCCTCTATTAGCCCCGGTGCGTTCCTGAAGCACGACCTCATTTTCACTCAATTTGGGGAAGTGTTAAGGATAATCACCAACCCAAGCCACATACCATCGTGGTATATAAAATGGTGACCCGATCGGTCGTTACGCTCGTGATGAGCTAGACCCGTCGGCAGGGATCATGCTTGGGTAGCCCTAAAATAACACCACCCATGATCAAAGCCCATGTAATGGCAATAGAAACTTCCATTAGGTGACATGTACCATAATATCGTGCTTGCTAATTGGGCCGTCATATATTGAACAAAATCAATTGAATCAGCTGATTTTCATCAAAGGCTTTCATGCTCCGATAGGCTCATTTTGATTTAATCGAATTGTTTAAATATATAATGGCCAAACGTCCATGCGCATGTGCTTTAAAGTAAGAGTTGTTACGCTGCCAGTTTTTTACCGTGCACTATACGCGTCCATTGGGTTCCCTGTTAACCCTTGGATAAAGCCCGCCTAGGAAAGAGACCGCACGACCTCGTGTGTGGGAGAAATAAGGTTGGAAGGATCTATCTGCTTGCATGTGACTGTGAATACTGCACAACATGCGCATACATCACATCATTCATGTCAAAAAAAAAATCAATCAAATAATAAAATATAAATAAAATATAAAAAATAAAAAATACATTTCATATTGTGTATATACCCTTTTGCCTGCATATTATTTTTCACATACATATACAATCACGTGTATATTTATTTTCATGCATTGCATTGCATAATTGCAATTTATTGATTTTTTCATTCTATTCGCACAATTCACGATCATGCATTGTATATTGTCATGCACGCATCATTCTAATAGTTTAAATTTTCAGCCATCATAGATTCATCTAAGTGCATTAGAGGTCCCGACGGTCGATTAATAAGGACAGACTCGCCTTTTGGTTTGCTCGAATTAGTGCTTGATTGGGATCCTGAGCCACTCTCAGCATTTAGTACCTCATCCTCATGATTCACAAGCACCTACTATTCCACAACCACTTGTTGGTCCACAACAACCAATAGCCCATGCAGGGGGCAAGTCGAACCACCTGCTGGTGGAGAGACTCTTTTTATTGGCAATGCTCGTCATCCTATTAATGAGCATGGAGCTATTGCACCCATTAAGCCAAGAAGGGAAAAGGACTCCCAATCCCAATGATGATTTATGATGGAGGAGAATGAAGAGCCAATAGTCTATCAAGCTGTGAGGGGTAGAGCACCCGGGGTAGAAGAAAAAGAGGCTTCAAAAAGGAAAATTACACCCATTTTCGGCTAAGCCTGCCTTAAACCAAGGGGAAGCTATTCATAGAATGGAGCAATTTTGTGCTTTCCACCAACATTGGCCAGTTAGCGGATCACTGCCAAATTCTGAGGGACTGAATTCAAGATCTTATCAAAAATAAAGAAATTGCTGACCCAGAGAAGAAGGGAAAATAAAAGCTGATGACAGATGAACAATGTTTTTGCGTACTTGTATATTATTTATAATGATTTCATTTCTTATGATCATGATACATTCATTCATTTTGAAATTAATTCAATTAATACTACTGCATTTAATCTTGGAACTTTGGAATATCCAAAGAAAATCTTGATGGCATCTGATATAACTCCTGAAGAGAGAAAATAAATAAAAAAGAAAAACTAGTTGCAATTAGGAGATTGGATGAAAATTCACTAAGAGCACTAGAACCTTTCTGATTACCCGTCGAAGCGATCTCTGGATAAGACAGAATCTGGAAAATGATTTAGGCAATCATTTCTTTGTATAGCTCTCTAAATGACTATTTCCTACCCTTGTTCTGCAATCGCTTGCTAGCCCATTGAGCCTTTATGCAGGTATGCTGAATGCGTACCAATTTTGTTGTTACACACATAAAACTACCCCCTCACCTAAAATGATTTTGGCTTCCTTTTAGAAGAGTGGCCGCTCTAAAATTGATGGATGTACATTTGAACAATTTTGTGGACTATTAAAAAATGGCCTTGATAAGAGCAAGTTCAGACTTTGGAAAGAGGGTTTAGTCATGCATGAAAGGAATGAGCTCAAAAAAAAAAAAAAACGAAGCGAAAGCAAAAAGAAGAAAAAGAAAAAAGAAAGCTAAAAATTCCAAAGAAAAGAAAAAAAAAATAAGAATCAAAAAGAGAGCTCAAAATGGTGACCAATTGACTAGTTTCAATGATTGCCCTTCTGATCTCAAGGAGCTAGAATGTTATCGAGTCCAAATTCAAGAATACGTTTGAGCCGAGAACGGTTCATCCATTAGTCGAGAAAATATCGCGGCCATTTTTCTCTAGCGACCTGGTCTTTCTTTGAAAGCTATCTACCCAAGCCTGACATTACAACCAAAGTAAGACCTCTTGATTCTGGGTTCAGTCTTATCCAATAGCGGAGATGACCTTTTAATAAGGTTTGGTACGTAAGAAGAGGCCTATGGTGTTTCTTGAGCTTCAAGCGAGAAGCCATGAGTGCATTCATGCATTCGAGTTAAGTCTCGTCTCCGACATTGCTTCTAGAATCTGCATTCAAAAGATTAAATGAGAGCAGAGAGAAAATATTCAATCATGAGAATCAAAAAGAGAGCAGATTGATAACAGGAGTTTGATGCTTTCAAGATCCATCCCGAGATTGGATGAGGTTTTGTATCTAAAGATTAATGCCAAATAATGATCATATATTATGAAATCAAATTGAAATATGTGCATTTATGCAATGGTATTGATGTAACCAGAATAGTTCATCTGATGTACAAAAAAAAAAAGAAAAAAAGAAAAAGAAAAAAAGAAAAAAAGGCCGTTAGAGATGAAAACCATAATTGGCACTCTAAGCGAAAGTTAGGCCAAAAGGACAGGGTGAAAACCTGAAAACAGGCAGTCTGTCCTAAAAAAAAAAAAAAAAGCCGCTGGATTGGGTTGGGTCCATTTCAGGCAAAAATAAGGCACAGGGTCATGTGAAAATCTGAAAGAACGCATTTCTCGCCAAGAAAAGCTAGTGTGAAAATCCACAAGGGACGCACTACCTTAAAATAATGACTACAGATTTCAGACGAGAACCTCATGATCCCCAAAGAGCATGAAATTCAAAGGCAATTCCAGAAGGCACGGATCTTACTGCAAATTGCAATCAAATCGGCTGTCGCCTCCAAATCCAATTAGATGAATTTTTATACTGCATTGCTGCATACATACGCATCTCACGTGCATGCTCACAATTTTTTATGCATATTTGCCTTTCTAAGTCTTGCAGAAAAAGAGACTCGACACGGACACCGGTAGAATCCGAGTGGCGACATCATTCCATCCATCAATCAAGACAGGCAACCCAAGACCTCTCAGGGGGCAGTTATCAAATCTTAAAGCCCTTTGAGGAGCTAAAACGTGAAGTCCTTTGAGGAGGCAAATCTCGAAGCCCTCTAAAGAGGCCTATTCCCTAAGCTCCCTAAGGAGACAAGTCCCACACAACATCATGCATACAACTTCTTGTGTATATTTTGTGCATCTGATTTTGCAGAAAATATCTGAATGACCACTCAGAAGGGCAGTCCAGGAGGACACCCAGTCCGGAAGGACATCCATTTCAGAAGAACAACATCAGCACTTTGTAAGTCTGGAGCAGACTCGGTGCAGCTCAAGAGAGCAACCCCTGCGTTTTGTAAGTCTGGAGCAGACTCGGCGCATCACCATCACATCAGCACTTTGTAAGTCTGGAGCAGACTCGGTGCAGCTCAAGAGAGCAACCCTCGCACTTTGAATCTTGGTAGCGATTCAGTGAAAACACTTCGAATCTTGGTAGCGATTCAGTGTAATTCGCACTTTGTAAGTCTGGAGCAGACTCGGTGCAGCTCAAGAGAGCAACCCTCGCACTTTGAATCTTGGTAGCGATTCAGTGCAAACACTTCGAATCTTGGTAGCGATTCAGTGTAATTCGCACTTTGTAAGTCTGGAGCAGACTCGGTGCAGCTCAAGAGAGCAACCCTCGCACTTTGAATCTTGGTAGCGATTCAGTTCAAACACTTCGAATCTTGGTAGCGATTCAGTGTAATTCGCGCTTTATAAGTCTGGAGCAGACTCGGCGCATTCACCACATCATCAAAGTCCTCTGAGGAGGCAAATTCCCGAAGTCCTCTGAGGAGGCAAAATCTCAAGTCCTCTGAGGAGGCAAAATCTCAAAGTCCTCTGAGGAGGCAAAATCTCAAAGTCCTCTGAGGAGGCAAATTCTCCAAGTCCTCCGAGGAGGCAAAATCTCAAAGGCCTCTGAGGAGGCAAAATCTCAAAGCCCTCTGAGGAGGCAAAATCTTGAAGTCCTCTGAGGAGGCAAAATCTCAAGTCCTCTGAGGAGGCAAAATCTCAAAGTCCTCTAAGGAGGCAAATTCTCAAAGTCCTCTGAGGAGGCAAATTCTTCAAGTCCTCCGAGGAGGCAAAATCTCAAAGTCCTCTGAGAAGGCGAAAATCTCTCAAGTCCTCTAAGAAGGCAAAATCTCTAAGCCCTCTGAGGAGGCAAATCTCGAAGCACTCTGAGGAGGCATTTCTCTATCCGACTCTCGGCAAGAAGGCAAGGTCTCCGCCACAGGTATGTAATCCCCTCTCTCTTCCTCTTTGAATTTCGGCTCACCTAGGTGTCTACCACTAGCTTTGCCAAAATTGGGGGTAACTGTAGACACCGGGTCCTGAGTCCGGCATAAAATGGCAATGGTGATTTTGATCCTCGATTATTCCCTCCGAAAAAAATAATAATAATAAAAAAAAATAAAAAAAAACGAAAAAAAAATAGGAAAAATATATATAAATATGTGTGTATGAAATTAGGTAATTAATTAGTTAATGTTGTTAGTTAATTAAGTAATTAATATTATTGTGTGATTATAATGCATGAAAAATTAAAGTTTAAAGTGTATAATTAATTAGATAAAATATATATATATGTGATAATTTAAATGGATTAAATGTTTAATTAATTAGATAAATTATATATTAAGTTGATTAATTATATTAATGTGTAATGTTTAATTAATATATAATGTTTAAATTAATTAATGTGTGTTATTAGAATTAAATTAATTAAAGTATAAAATGAAAAAAAAGAAAAGGAGGAAAATACATTGATGACCCTTAACCCTAATTTGAGGGTGTATAAAAAGAAAAGAATGAGGAAAATTGAAGGGGGGGCTCGTCAGATCAAAAGAAAGAAAAAGAAAAGAAAAGAGAGCAAGGCAAAGAAGAAGAAAGAAAAAGAAAAGAAAAAGAAAGGGAGAACAGAGGAGGGGAGCCGACCAAAGATCAAAGAAGAAACCAAAGAAAAAGAAAAGAAAGTGAGAGCAAGGAAGAAGAAAGTGAGGGCAACAGAGAACAAAGAAACAGAAATAGAAAGTGAGAAAAGAAAAATAGAAGGAAAAGAGAGAGTGAAAGAGTGAGTAAGGGAAATAAATAAAGAAGAAAAGAGGACCAAAGGAGACCCAGGAAACGCAGAACGCCGGAGGGGAGAAGAGAAAAGAGGAGAAGGAAGAGGGGGCAGCGCCAGCCACCTGCGGCGGAGAGGGACGCCACGCGCGGCGGCGCTGGCACCCTGGCGCCAGGACACATCCGGCGGTGGCCACTGGCCATCGTCACCCGCTGCCGTGGAGGAGATCGGCGAGAGTGGAGAGAACGCCGCCAACGGCATTTCCGATCAACCGGCTATTCCTTTCGGCGCGTGGCTAACTCCGGCGAGCTCGGCGTGAGGCGATCTATCCGCCGGTGGTGGAGGTGACGACCACCCTTGCTCCGGCGACGGTAAGCCCTTCTTTGCCTTATTTTATATTATTATTATTATTATTAATATATATATATATATTTTTTTTATTTATTTTCTGTTTTTTATATTATTATTATTATTATTATTATTATTATTATTATTATTATTATTATTATTATATATATTTATTTTCTGTTTTTATATTTATTTATTATTATTATTATTATTATTATTGTTATTATATGGTTATTGTTAATTAATTGTTATATTTGTTTATTATTAGTATTTTGTGTTATGTTAATATTATTATTATTATTATTATTATTATTATTATTATTATTATTATTATTATTATTATCTAATTTATGTTAATTTTATGTTGATGTTATTATTTAATTGATTTGTGATTATTTAATTTTATGTTTTATTATTATTATTATTATTATTATTATTATTATTATTATTATTATTATTATTATTATTATTATTATTATTATTATTATTATCATTATTTATTATTGTTATTATTATTGTTATTTATTTATGCAATTATTTATGTATTCATTTGTTCATTTATTTAGAAATATGTAATTACTATTTTATTCTATTTTATTTATCTGAGGTCTGTAATAATAAATGATTTTTCGACCGTGCTTAAAAGAACCACCACACAAATGTTTTCTACTAAAAAGAATGTTTGCTAAATAAAATTGGACCAATGTCCTATTTTTACCCGATAAAATCATCACATGAAAATTGTTTTCCATAATGAACGCATGCGAGGACCAATGTCCTCATTGTTAATGAATAACCCGTTTTATGCATGTATCGCACATTTACAAACGAGGGTTGTATTCTGCTCTTAGTATTATTGTAAATTTATTTCATGCTTTAATGCTATTTTATTTTATGCTCTTAAATGGATGAATGCGCTTTAATTTAAATTGCATCGTGTGGAGAGAGAGCGAATCAATGATAATTAAAATTTAATCATAAAATAATCGAGGTAGAAATAGATGAGAAATCCCGGACCCAGCTCTGATCTTTGGGCTCAAAGAGGCTAGAGGTCTACCCTCCAAGACACCTTTTTGTGCCACGAGACTTTAGCGCTAATCCTAGGCTCCTTAGGGCGAGAGGTTTACCTTCCAAGACCCCTCTGGCTGGCCCAAAATGGATACCAAGCGCAGTCTTAGGCTCTCCGAGGCGAGAGAAACTTTCCCAATGTTCTATTGGGTGGCGACTCCATGAAACCTTCTTGTTGCCCAACATAGACGCACTTGCGATTTATTGCAAGCTGTTAACGGACCCACAATTGCCCGATCGCCCTCGAGCGGGCGGTCAGAGGGGCGACCGCGGGGATCCGGCGCGCGTCACAACTGCCACTTCAAACTTCAGAAGGGTTAGCATGATGGCGGCATTACCATTCTACGGAAGGTTAGCACGACCACGACACTAATGCTTCGAATCATAGAAGGGTTAGCACGATGGTGGCACTACCATTCTATCGAAGGTTAGCACTACCACTTCAAATCACAGAAGGGTTAGCACGATAGCGGCACTACCATTCTACGGAAGGTTAGCACGACCACGGCACTACCACTTCGAATCTCAGAAGGGTTAGCACGATGGCGACACTACCACTCTAAGGAGGGTTAGCACGACCACGGCATTACCACTTCGAATCTCAAAAGGGTTGGCATGATGGCGGCACTACCACCCTAAGGAGGGTTAGCACGACCACGACACCACCACTTCGAATCTTAGAAGGGTTAGCACGATGGGGGCACTACCATTTTACGGAAGGTTAGCACGACCACGGCACTACCACTTTAAAACGGTTAGCACGATGACGACACTACTACTCTATGGAGGGTTAGCACGATCACGACACTATCGCTTCTACAATCACAACAACATCACTCAGTTCGGAAGGACAGTTGCCTCAGGTACGCGTCTCTTCTCTTTTTCTTTAAGTTTTGGCTCACCTAGGCACCTAGGCTCTACGTTCCCCAAAACTAGGGACAACTGTAGAGGCCGGGTCCTGAGACAGCCCAGACCGAAGTTATCCAATGATAAAAATGATGCATGTTCGTGGACAAGAAGGAAATAGAAGTGATGGCTTTCTCGAAAAAAATGTTTTTCGTTTCTTTATTTAAAAAAAGGGGGGGGGGGGGGGGGGGGGGGGGGGCTAGATTTTAGGCTTGGGCAGTGAGACCCATCTCACTTACGTGAGGCCCAGCCTCATGTTAGTAAGGAGCCTCACTCACTTGCCCCTCTCTGCCTCACGTGCCCAGCCCAACGTCTCTTTTCCTTTACATGTTTTCGGGAAAGTTGGTTTGAAAGTATGGGTTTTGTTTGATTTAGTAGGAAATAACCAAATTATGTTGGAGAGATTAAAATAAAGGTTGAAAAAAAATGAAGGGAGGAGGATTATTGGAGGGAGCATTACTGAAAACAGAGGAGGAGAAAGAAAAAAAACACAGAAAAGAGAGCAGAGAAAAGAGAGAGAAGGTTTTAAGAGCAAGAAGGATTTTTAATTTTCAAAAGCCGTTCAAAGATTATTCTTGAATCCAAGAAGCCAGCATTGCATTATTTTGCTAATTAAACGTATCTGAGGGTAAATACTGGGTCCATCTCTCTCTTCTTTTTCTTTTTCCTTTTTTTTTTCTTGTTTATTTCTATCTGTTGTTTCCTTCTCACTGTACATATTGTATATATTTGTTGTTTGATTTATTTAATATGTTCATCGCATGTATATTGTTGTTATGATTAAATGAACGTGTATATTGCTTTTATAATGCATGTTTGATCACGTGATTTTGTGTTTGTCAAGTCTGTTGAACTTCCTTTGTTCACCTCTGTTTTCCTAGGTTTCTGAGTTATGATTTTATTTGGATTGATTTTTGATTGCCGGTCAAATTTTGTTCTTGTTTTTGCTTAAATCGTGTGCCCCGATCGGATTGCATCATCATTTCTCCTCTCTTTCGGTTGGACACGTAAAAAAAACCAGTTTTCTTATCGGACTGCACGTCTCGTGCACCACATTCACGAGTCGTGAATGTTGTGCACGACTCGTGCACACCATTCACGAGTCGTGAGTGGCGTTCACGAGTAGTGAACGTTTGTCCCTCTTCCCATCTTCACATTTCTTTCTTTTTTCATTGCATTTTCCATTACCTTGGCCAATTTTTTGTCTTTTATATCTAGCCATTCACGTGTTTCTTTAATTTCCATCTCTACATTTCTTGTTTTTTACATTGCATTTCCATCTGCATTTCCATCATTTTGGGCCTCTTTTTGTCCTTTAGTTTGGCTCTCCACGTGATTCTTAATTTACTTATTTTGAGTTTACATTTACATCTTTTATTTTAAGTTTACATCTTTTACATCTCTAATTTACTTTGTCCTATTCTAATTTATTATTTTATTTCATTTTATTATCATTGTTTATCTAGCCTAATTATTATTAATGTTTTATATAAATATATTATTATTATAATTTTATTAATATATCTCTTAGCATTGTTGTCATTTTTATTATTATTATTATTATTAGTATGATTATTATCATTATTATTATGCTAGCATGACTTATTTTTAATCTACTCACATGTGAATCGTTTGCATGTTAAATTGACATGTCTAATTTAACCTATTTTTATCTTATATACATTTGTTAATTATTTTTGCATGTTCTCTACTTTTATATTTATTTTATTAATTTTTCGAATCATTACTAATATTTTTAATGTCATTTTTTTGTTGTTTTGTTGTCTTAAAATTTTTTTATTTTCACGAGTTGCATTCGTGCAAGGGTTGGAGGACCGGAGAATTAAAGACCATCCAAGCTTAGGGTTTGCATATTAATTAGTTATTTTATTTCTTTTTATTATGCTATTTTTTTATCTATTTGTTATGTAAAA
The DNA here is from genome assembly GCA_947683425.1 of Excoecaria cochinchinensis. Taxonomy (NCBI): domain Eukaryota; kingdom Viridiplantae; phylum Streptophyta; class Magnoliopsida; order Malpighiales; family Euphorbiaceae; genus Excoecaria; species Excoecaria cochinchinensis. The sequence goes on from CANTUQ010000069.1 coordinate 2,349,074, forward strand.
TATATTTTTTATTATCCGCAATATAGAAAATCATGTTTTTTCTAATAATTAATAATTTGGGACTTTTCTTAATAAATTGGACTAATGTCCTATTTTAGCCAATAAAATCTCACTTTCAAATGGATAACTAAATTTTCATAAAATGATATCACTCATCCCAGTTTTTTTCCAATCAATGCCCTAAAAATAGTTTTTTAATTTTTATAATTAATAAAAAGGAATCAATATTCCTAAAATTTAATAAATAACCCGATTTATGTATGTCGCATTTTAATTCCCTTTATATGTTTATTTACTCGTTTATTTTTAGCCAATTTTATTTATTTATATTTTCTTGTTTGGGGATTGTTCTGTCCCATTTTCTTTTATTTTTTTATTCATTTTGGGGGATTATTTTGTCCCAATTTTTATCTTTGTAATTTCTTTATTTACTGCTTTATTTATCGCTTTTCTATGTGAATGAATGCGCTTTAATTTATTGCATTACAGCGTGAGATGAGAGATGGAATTTTGATTTCTTAAAAACTCATTTATTAACTTAAGTCATTAATAAGAGTGAAGTTCCGGACACCATCTCTGTTTTAGACCAATAGAAGTTAGAAACCTTTTCCAGTTTCTTGTAAACTGGGTAGTGACTCTAAAATACCTCAAAGGTGCCTAAAGGCATTGTGGGTCTAGATCCTCCTTTCTAATGTTCTATTGGAAAAGAGGTATCCAAAATGACTCATAATACTCAAGATCAAAAAGATGCAAACCAATCCCTCGAATCCTAAAAGCGAGCTCAAAGAGGGTCTTGCTAGTTCCGGCGCGCGTCACACCTGGCTTTTATCCACATGTGGGATATCAGCAGCTATTCCACAATCTAAAAGCCCCTGAAAGATTAAGACAAAAACAAGCATGAGTGGGAACGAGCAGCCTTGTGGTATATACATTTTCTCATTACCAAATATTGAGATCTCTCATCTATTTATAGAGATCCTAAAGACTAGAGACCTAACTCTAGTTTAACTCAGACTCATTATGAGATAGGATTTGGTAAGTTAATTAGATAGAACTACTTAATTCTATCTAGATTGGACCTTTATTCATATCAGAGTCATGGACGTACTCAAACTCTATTATCTCTCACTCGCATATGATGGAACGCATTTCAGTCTTAATCTTCAGTTATACTGGTATATAGATTGTGTGACCAGCATACCTCGAGAGCAATAGTACTATACACCTGTTAGGGATACATAGCGTCTCGAAAAATAAGATCCTCCTTTTTACGTATGCCTAAACCTAAATTGCCTTCTCACATTTACTATTTTAACTCATGATCTCATAAAATAATTTTCGTGTTCACTATTATGTCTCTACTCATAGAAACTATAATAGGCATGCCGATGAACCACAAAACATTATAAAAGTGATCAAAAGGTTATCTTTCCCTCTTACTATATGCCATAAATCATGATTCAACTCGCTTTTCTAGTTAGATCCGCTAGGCCTAAATTTTTTTCGGACCTCTTGGAGACTAACTAAACTAGCCACATTGAACCATATTTTAGGAATAAGTTAAGGGTTCTAAGGGTCGAAAAATAAATAGGGTCTCACAATAGAAAAGTTGAGATCAATAATATTATTAAATTCTCATCCCTGTGGTCACATAAGTACACACAGTATAAAACATGTGTTATGGTGTTCTTTCCTTCCTTTAAAAGAGCGCATGTCTCACATTTTAATAATGTGTATATCAAACACCACACAAAAGCATAAGGTTATGATGCACCAAAGCACCTAATTTTAGTCCGCTTATTTAAGGACTACTTCTAGCTTTTCAGACAGAATATGGTAGTTACTTATAATTGACCATCGGATTTCATACAATCCTTATTTTGGATCTTAATCCAAAGCATACAACTTTATGTATGTCTTTATCTTGCACCTTAACAAGACTCATCTTGTAATTTCTGTAAGATGGCACTTTTATTTTGAACAGGCTCTTGAGCATTTTCATATATTCAAAAATTGGCTCATCTTAATCTTTGCCAACTCATTGACAAAACTAAGGTAAACACCCTTATGAGTGAGCTACTTCTCTGTCCAACATGCTCAATTTCATACAAATAACAGTAAATGATTACACATAAATATTCACACTCATGTATTGCCAATAATGAACTTTGGTTATTATTCGCAAATAATAACGTTAAGGAATTATATAAGATATAACAGTACCAATTAAATTCTACATAAATCTCGAGATCTAATGTATTTCTCAAAACACAACTCTCGTTATAGGTTTACTCAACGGATCTGTATGCGTAGAAACGTACTATAAGTTCACTTCTCCTCGTGCAACAATATCTCTCGTATATTGATACTTAATATCGATATGCTTAACTCTACTATAAGCTATCGACGACTGACTGTCACTATAGACTGTCACTGATATCTCTGAGATGGTTACTCTTAAATGGCTCACAAACCATTTTAGCCAAACTGTCTCTTATACTGCAGTTAAGGAAACATCAAATTTAGCTTCTATTATTGAAGGGGCTACACAGGTTTATTTCTTGCTACTCCACGAGATGGCACTCTTGCCAAACAAGAATATAAAACCTGAGTGAATTTCTTCTCATCCAAATCTCCTACCTAATCAACATCTCTGTATTCTCTCAATACTGATCCTTTTTTTGATACTTTTAAGATATATAATTATCCTTTTAATTGCTTCCAATGTGCTTTGCCTGGATTAGATTGATATACGTATACCATGCCACACTGTATAGCATATATTATGTCATGTACACATCATTGCGTACATAAGACTACCCAGGCACTGGCATATAAAACGTTCCTCATGCGTTCAATTTTTCTGACTTCTTAGGACACACATCTTTACTAAGAAACTAATTCTTAGCAATGGGATTATTTATGGGTTAATAGATTTACATATTAAATCGTTCAAGGTCTTTGTTAATATATTTCTCTCGAGAAACAGACAACAATCTTCTCGAATGACCTCTTGAAATCTTAACTTCAAGAATATAATATGCATGATCCATATCCTTAATCTCAAAGTTAGACGATAGCCAAACTTTGATTTCGTTTATGTACCATTTATCATTTTCAGCTTTAATATGCGGTCTACATACAATGCCAAAATGAAATTTCACTTTTAGAGCTTTTACTATAAACACAATGACTTTCATCAATCATATTGAACTCATTTGACATGATTATAAGATGAATTCTCAAGTACCATTGTGTTGAAGACTATTTAATAGATTGAACTCATCAATCAACAAACCCTATGTTCGCTGCCATTTTCGATGAAACCTTTAGGTTGTTCCATCCATTTTTCCATTGAGAAAAGCAGTCTTTACATCCACTTGATGAAGCTTTAGATTTAAACTCGCAACTATGGCCAGAATGAACCTTATAGACGTAAATTTTACAACAGATGAGAAAGTCTACTCATAGTCAATCTCTTCTTGTTGCGTAAACCCCTTAGAGACTAGCCGAGCCTTATATCTTTCGATACCTTTTTCAGCCATTCGCTTAAATTTGAGAATACATTTATTCTCAATTTGTGTCCTTCCAGTAGATCAACTAGTTCTCAAATATGGTTTGATCTCATGGATGCCATTTCTTCTTTCATTGCTTTAGTCAATTTTTCTCTTAGATGGGCATGAAAAAGTTTTTTGAATATTTTTATACATTTTCTTGTCTTGTGGGGTAACCAAAAGGGCATCATTCAAGCTTTTGATTTTAAATCGTCGGCATGAAATACTTATCCTTTTAGATTTTTGCAGTTCTAAATCTTGATAAATATGTCTCATATATTCATCTTGATACATAATGCTCTCACTAGGTTCATGTTCTATACTCCCACTGGAGTCAGGAATACCATATTCTTTACTCTCACTAGAGTCAGGAATACTCTCACTAGAATCAGGTCTCAAACATCCAGATCGTTTGGAGGATGAGGGTCTTAACCTTCTTCCTTTAAATCCCTCCTACTCGGATAGAGTGATCCTGATGATTCTCTTCCTGAGATTAATAGAAAGTGAAATCTTAATTCACTTCGCCTAGCTTTGAAAATTCATTCTTTTAAGAATATGACATCTAGTGATTCGAATTCTGTTATTATGCCATTCTCTTGCTTATCCATGAAAATGTATCCTTTTGATACTTCAGAATATCTCACATAGATACTCTTTTTATGTCTTGATCTCAATTTTACCAAATTGAGGTATCATGGACGGAAGCATTACAATCCAAAAGTTGTAAATGGCTTAGGTCAACTTGTCGACCAGTCAGCAACTCATAAGTTGTGACAGACTTAGAGAGAGCATACAATTCAAAATATATGTGGCAGTCAATAAAGTATCTCCCCAATAGGAGACAGGCAATTTTGCCTCTGCCATCATATATCTAACCATATATAGGAGAGTCTTATTTCTTTTTTCCTCAACACCATTTTGTTGTGGATTTTTATGAATGAACAACTGATGTTCAATCCTTTTTCATCACTCAAAACTTTAAATTTATTTATAAGATATCACCGACCTCTATTATTTCTTAAAGCTTTGATCCTTTTGTCTAATTATTTCTCAACTAAACTCATATAAGTCTTGAAGCAACTCAATGCTTCTGACTTGTGAAAAATCAAATAGACATGACCATACCTAGTGCAGTCATATATAAATGTGATGAAATAGTAGGCCCCATGCCTTGCCCTCACATTCATTTGATCACATACGTTAGAATGAACTATTACAATGGAAATTTGGCTCTAGTACCTTTTTCAAATGATTTTCTAACTAGTTTTTCCTTTTAGACAATGCTTTCGTGTAGGCAATTCAACGTTATTTAATTCGCCTACTAAACCTTTTCTGACTAACAAACTCATTCGATTTTGTCCAATATGGTTTAATATAACATGCCATAATTTTTCATTATTCTCATCACAATGTGAAAAATAAACAATTAAAGGAAAATTAGTTTTACTCAAATAATCATGGTACACATCCATAACAATAAAATCATTCAAGCAAAAGCGTGCACTGTCATTCTCAAAACGTAAATTGAAAATAAATTTCAATAAAAGTAAGAACAGAACCTGAATTTATACAAAGATATCTCTATCCCTTATTACATAGTCTATTAGTCCTGAATTTATCATCCACAAAGGATGACATTCAGAACTGGATACATAAATTCCACTCACTCTTGAATTAGAATAGTGTATCTTTATAGGCACAATGCAGTCTCTTGCATAGTGTCCTTTTTATAGGCAAATATTTTACTCTTGAAATATTTATCTTATTTTTGCCTTTTGGACCTTCCGTGATTCTGTTCATTTTACTTTTCAGGCTCTTGAGCCTTTTTCTTATCCCTACTTTTGAAACTTCTTTTGTTATTCTAGTTAGAACTCATTTTACTAGAACAGGACTGTGTCATATGCACTATGGCATTGACCTTAGCCGTTGCCAAATGGTCCCTTTTAAGCTCCAAAATGATAAACAACATCCTTTTATGTTGTCTGCATGAGTTAGTTGCATCTTTATATACTCCCAACTCTTGGATAAGGAATGAATAATAGTTTGGACCTGCTGCTCGTCAGTCAACTTATGACCAAAGTCACTGGCCTGACTTTTATCCACATGTGGGATATTAGCAGCTATTTCACAATCTAAAAGCCACTGAAAGATTAAGACAAAAACAAGCGTGAGTGGGAACAAGCAGTCTTGCGGCATATACGTTTTCTCATTACCAAATACTGAGATCTCTCATCTATTTATAGAGATCCTAAAGTTAGAGACCTAACTTTCGTTTAACCCAGACTCATTCTGAGATAGGATTTGGTAATGTTAATCAAATAAAACTATTTAATTCTATCTGGATTGGACCTTTATCCATATCAGAGTCATGGGTGTACCCAAACTCTATCGCTTATGTTAGTAACAAATTATAACAATAAGAAAGAATAATAAAAATAATAATAACGGTAATGATAGTAGTAATAATAGGTAATAATAATAACAATAAAAGTAACAACAAGGATAATAATAATAATAATAATAATAATAATAATAATAATAATAATAATAATAATAATAATAATAATAATAATAATAATAATAATAATAATAATAATAATAATAATAATAATAATAATAATAATAATAATAATAATAATAATAATAATAATAATACTACTTATGTTGATAAATCATAATAATAGTAATAATAAAACACAATAACAATCAAGAATATGAACAATCAACCAAACAAAAATAAAGAGAAATAAAATAAACAAATCATGTTAAAGCATGTTAAATAATAACACCAATAATAATAAAAATGTATGACAAAAGGTTAACAATCAAATAAACATGCAAGAATAAAATAAAATTTACTAAAAATATCAAATCACATAACTAAATTTCATAAACAAATTAAAAGCAATAAAGGATTAAAAATCTACATGATGACTAATTAATTATATAAAAAAATTAAATTAAAAGTTAAATTAAAAAATTGAGTCAAGAATGCTTACCCTCAAAATTGGATGTGATGAATGAAGGTAACTGATTAATCTCCTTGTCTTGATTTGTAAGAATGATATTAGACAAATAAAATATGGAAGAGAAATTTTATCTCAAGAACAAATAATTAGTTTATTTGTCTTAAGGTAAAAATTGTTAAATAAAGATAAGAAAATTCCCAAGAACAAAATTTGTTTTTTTCACCTTAAGAATTATCTTAGGAAAAATCCTTTAAAAAATTGAGAGAATTTGCTCTTGAAAAAAAAAGACTTTAGAAAATATTTTTTCTAAAGAAAATCCCCCATCATTCTCTCTCCAAAAATGATTTTATACCTTCCAAAAATCAGATTTTTATTAAATTAAATTAAATCCATTTAAGTCCCATAACCACAAAACACTGAAGAATTTGAAGGGTTTAGAATTCAAAAGTTTTTAAAATTAAATTCTACAAAAAATGAAGAAAAAAACTTAAAACAGGACAAAAAAGGGCCCAAAAGGGCTGTCGGGAGCGAGCAGGCGTGCACAGGGGCGAGCGACGCCCAGCGTGCGGGCGAGCGCGCCCCACCTGCGTGTGGGCAAGTGCACTCTGCCTGTATGCTGGGCGCTACCGCAGCCCGACGTTGCCGAATTTTTTTAAAAAATTTTGCTAAAGTACAATACTTCCAAAACTTACTTTTTTTCTCTTAAAATAATTTTTAAAATAATTTTGTAAAAATACATTTTTATTTATTTCTAACAAATCAATCCGACAAGAAAATCATCATTTTCAACTTTTATTTTTGCCTATAAACCGGCACACTTTATTTTATCATTGAGTAATCCTATTTTAGGCTGTTTCGGGAACTGGTGTCTACAGTATTATATAAATTTCAGAGAGAATTAAAAAAAATAGGGTATAGAAATAAAAATATTATTTAATTGTATTTTAAAAATTTAGGTCATTCGGGTTAATTTGTGATCCAATAAATTAGATCAGTTTTGAGTCAATCTATTGGACTTCGGATCGGGTGGAATCTAACCCTTAATTTTTTGAGTCAGATTTAGATTGAATCATACGCCCTTTTTTTTAAAGATTTAAGTCACTTTTTCGTGCGGATTCGGATCAAAATTTATGGGTATATAGGAGAGGGATTTGTATAATTGCTCCCTACTACTCGTAACAATAAATTCCATGACTTTAAATTTATAACATAAAAATTATGGTACTTTAGTTCTCATAAAAAAAGTGATCAAACTTAACCGGTTCTTCCAATTAATTGACAAGTGGAATTAAAAAAATGAACATGGGATTGACCAAAAAAGTGGTTGGAAGAGATAGTTAAATGGCTTTTTGATAACATGCCGCTCACCACAATTAGAGATGGGTGGCAAAAAAGTCCTATACCATTAGGAATCTGTAGACACCGGATTCCGAAACAATTCAGATCAGAATTACCCAATAATGATTAGATGCCCGTTCACATACAAAAATATTAGAAGCGATGATTTTCTTGTGAAAATTTATTTTTCAAAAATAAAAAATAATAAAATAAAAATATATATTTTAAAAATTAAAAATGAAAAAGAAGCTTGGAAGTATTAATTTTAGGTCAAAAAGTTTTAATTTAAAAAAAAATATTTCGGAGCGTTGCATCCGCTACGGCGTGTTGGGGCACCCAGCGCCACGTACACTCCCGCGGAGCGCAGCGCTAGGCTATGCCTCACGCACGACACAATACCGCAACTCACCCTGTTTTACCGATTTTCACCCAGTTTCGCCGATTTTTGCCAAAAATTGATTTTTTCACCCAAATAAAGTATTTTGAGTTCAATTTAAATTCTAAATCATTTTTTTAGATAATTAAAAATTGATAGAGTTGGGATACGCCCATGACTCTATAAAGGATTGAGTTTCTATCCAGATTAAATTGATTTATTTAATATGAATTAAAATACCAAATCCTATCTTAGAAAGGATTCTGAGTTAAATTAGGGATAAGTTTCTAGCCTTGATGTCCTCATAATTTGGTAACGAGAAAACGTATACGCCGCAAGGCTGCTCGTTCCCACTCACTTTATTTGTGTTAATCTTTCAGGGACTTCTAGATTGTGATCTAACTGCTATTATCCCGAATGGGTAAAAGCCAGACCGGTGACGAATAAAAGAAGATCCTTGTAACGCTTCCGCAATATGATTTTCGCGCTACAACAAGTATGTATTTATTTAATTCTTTTATTTCTCCATTATTTTCCATCATTGGTATCAGAGCCACATTTTATTGCATCCTGGCATGCAGCTTAAAAATTGATCTAAAATTTTATGAGTAAAATTTGTAGATCTAGGAAGCATGAAACGTAACAAAAATTTGTTTTTTTTTTTTGTGTGAAAAATATATATGCATGTATATGTTGGCTCAATTTCGTGTATGTGTACACCGAAACCCGAGGGAATAAAATTGAATATTCGAAACGCTAGTATAGAAATTGGAATTTTTATTTTTGACCATACCACTGTGTTCACAAACCCCGAGAACCACGGCCGGCCGAAATCCAGAGACGTAACTCAGCTGGGAAGGTGGCGCATGGCTTGCACGCGCCACCACACGTTGGGCGCGTGCGCGTAGGCGGTGGCCCACATGCGTGCAAACACGTGTCAAGGAGTGACGCGTCCTTGACACGTGGCCCAATAGTCATGAGCCACGTGGCAGACTGAGGTCATGCCACGTGGATCCGACGTGTCCCCCTGGTGCCACGTGGGTGCCAGGTGGACCAATAGGGGGTCGACACATGTCACAGCTGAGGCCTGCCACGTGTTATAATGACGTGTCACCACCGTACACGTGTACCAATCAGAGTCTGCCACGTGTCAAGCCACGTCACTACCACGTGGCAACCACGTGTCCACATAGTGCCACGTGGGTGCCCGTAACAGTCAGACACGGGTCACACTGTGGTGTTGACACGTGTCCAACCAAGGGGGAGCCACGCGTGTGGCATGTGGGTGCGCATGAGCGCGTCCTCCTCCCTCTCGTCGGCGCGTGTAGGCGCCTGCGGCTTGCTCCGGCCTCCAAATCAGCTCCGATTTTTTGTGAAAATATTTTTCAAAATTTTTCTGATTTATTGGCCTATTTTTCAAAATTTTTTGATGACCATAAAATAAATTTGTTTATTTTATTTTAAAATAAATATATTTTAAAATTAAGGAAAATGTGTTTTCTAATTTTAAAAATATTTTGAAAATTTTTTTTATGTTACATGTCCTTATTTATTGATTGAAATGTGTTTCAATCATATGTATTTATACATGAGTGTATTAACCATTTGAATTTTTGTAATGTATTTCAAAAATGATGAGAAGGACACCTATGATTCCTAAAACCCCGCATGGAATTGCTTTAAGAAATGCAAGAGTGCGTTCAGTAAGCAAAATGAGAATGCGGAGGAACATTCGAGCTGATGATATTGATGCTATAGTGCGTCATATATTGACCATGCATGAACAAATGCAGAAGTGCATTTGGATAGGAGGTTTAAGCTTAGGAAGGGATGACAGAGATAAAATCAATATGTTGGTTAACTCTTTTGAATATCATCCAGTCCTGAGGGAGCTTTTGGAAACTACTTGGTACATAGGAGATAGAGTTTATAAGAAATCTATCATCCATTTTTTGGCTAGAGTTGCCAAAAGAGGAGTGTTGAGGAGCAACATTCCGTCTGTGATAAAATTAAGAAGTGGACGTAAACTGCATCGTCCATGGCTTCATCAGCGAACTTATGAGTTCCCTTATGAGTTGATGAAGTTGGTTAAAGAACCAGTCCCTGTGTCAGTAAAGGTCTTGAGGAGATATAGTTTTCTTTAGTAGTTGACATGAGTGTCAATTATAGTTAGCGTTTGATTTTATAGGATTTATGTTTCCTATTATTATTATTTTTGACATGTGTGTCTTATTTGAGAATTATTGGATTTATTTATTGGTTGAATGAATGAGTTTATTCTTTATGGCTTTTAATTATTTTTTAATAAATGTGTTTATTTTAAAATGTTAATTGCCCTATAATATTTTATGAGTAAAATGTTTGCATGTTTATAAGTAGAGGCTTAATAAAATAAAAACCAATAATATTTCCCTCATAAGTTTAAGAACTTAGTAATCCAATAATTCTGATTTACTATGCATGAAATCTTAACCTATAAAGTTGGACATTAGAACTTAGAAGGTAATTGGTACCTAAGTAACCTTTTCAAATTTGAGTCTAATAGAAAACTTTATTAGGTTATTATTTCAGGTGTATAGTAAATTACATGTATTGCCTAATCTCCCATATTAACGTGCAACTTTATTCCATTTGAATCGGAGGATACAAATGGCATCAGCTTCCAAATCTATTATCGCTAAATTAAATAAAGACTTGAAATTAAATGGCGACAATTATGAAATTTGGAGTATGAAGATGCAGTATGTGCTTGAGGAGCAAAAGGCTCTCGAAATCTTAAGTTTGGTTATGGCTGAACCTGAGGATGGCAATACGGCCCAGTATAAGCGGGACCGAGATGTCTATTTGGCATGGAAGAAGAAGAATTCCACTGCTCGTATCATTCTGCTAAGGGCTATAGAGGATGATATAACTAAGCAATTCTGCAAGTATCAAAATGCAATGGATCTATGGATCGCTTTACGAGAGAAGTTTGGAGGAGTGACTCTAACTAAACTCCGATCTTTGACGATTAAATTTGATACTTATCAGAGGAGAGCTGGTCATACTATGAGGAAACATCTCAGGGAGATGGAAAACATGATGAGTGAGCTTAGTGAATATGGTCATAAGTTGACCGACGAGCAGCAGGTCCAAGCTGTCATCCTTTCCTTACCCAAGAGTTGGGAGCATATGAAAATACAACTAACTCATATGGACAATGTAAAGACATTTGAGGATGTCGCACGTCACCTGGAGCTTAAAGAGGACAGACTGGCATCGATTAAGGTCAATGCTAAAGTGCATGTGGCACAGTCCTGTTCTGGTGGAATGAGCTCCAACCAAAACAAAAGAAAGAGCTTCAAAGGCCGGGATAAAGAACCTACCAAGAAGAACAAAAGGCAGAAAAAGGAGCAGAATTCAAAAAGGTCCAAAGGTAAGAAAAAGATAAACATTTCAAAAGTGAAATGTTTTAATTGCCAATAGAAAGGACACTATGCAAGAGACTGCACTGTGCCCAATCAAGTACACTTTTATAACTCAAGAGTGAGTGAAATTTGTGTATCTAGTTCTGTATTATTAACTGAATTTCATCCTTTGTGGGTGGTTGATTCAGGAGCAACGGACCATGTAGCAAAGGATCGAGAGGCCTTTGTAGAATTCCGGCGAATACCATATGGAGCAAAATATATATATGTGGGAAATGACTCAAGAGTGCCGGTTCGAGGGATTGGCGCGTGTAGATTAGTCTTACGCAAAGGCCAAACCTTACTCCTACATGATGTGCTTTATGCTCCAGATATTTGTAGGAATTTAGTTTCTATTCTTGTGTTATTAAAACTTGATTTTGATTTACACTTTAAAGATGACAGTGTGTGCTTATATTTGGATGATGCTTATTATAGTTCTGGTTTTATTTCGAACAATTTCATTATTTTGGATATCGATCCTAACTTTATGAATAATAATAATTTTTCTTTAATCTCTTCTACTTCACATAATAATGAGAATCATGTGAAATTATGGCATGCTAGATTAAACCATATTGGGAAAAATCGAATGAGTCGGTTAGCCAAAGCTAGTTTACTAGGTGATTTGAATGAGGTCGAATTACCGACCTGTGAGCATTGTCTTAAAGGAAAACTAGTGAGAAAACCATTTGGAAAAGGAACCAGAGCTGAATTTCCATTGCGATTAATTCATTTTGACGTTTGTGGTCCAATGAATGTGAGGGCAAGGCATGGGGCCTACTACTTCATCACATTTATAGATGACTATACAAGGTATGGTCATGTCTACTTGATTTCTCACAAGTCAGAAGCATTGAGTTGCTTCAAAACTTTTATGAACTTAGTTGAGAATCAATTTGATAAAAAGATAAAAGCTTTAAGAACTGACCGAGGTCGGGAATATCTTTCAGATGAATTTAAAGCTTTGTGTGATAATAAAGGGATTGAACATCAGTTGTCCATTCCCAGAACTCCACAACAAAATGGTGTTGCGAAAAGGAGAAATAGGACTCTCCTTGATATGGTTAGATCTATGATGGCAGAGGCAAATTTGCCTATCTCTTATTGGGGAGATGCTTTATTAACTGCCACATATGTTCTAAACCGTGTGCCCTCAAAATCAGTCGCATCCACACCTCATGAGTTGTGGACTGGTCGGCAGCCTGACCTAAGCCATCTACGAACCTGGGGTTGTGCTGCTTACGTCCATGATACCTCAAGTAAATTTGGTAAATTGGGACCAAGAGGTAAAAAGAGTATCTTTGTGAGATATTCTGAAGTATCAAAAGGATACGTATTCATGGGTGAGCAAGAGAATGGTTCTGTGATTGAATTTGAATCACGAGATGTCATATTCTTGGAAAATGAGTTTCCTAAGTTAGGTGAAGTAAATCAAGATTTCACTTTCTATGAAACCTAGGAAGGTGAACCGTCAGGATCACTCCATCCGAGTGGGATGGAATTAGAGGAAGAAGGTCAAGATCTTCCTCCTCTACATGATCCGGATGTTCGAGACCCTAATTTGAGTGGGAGCATTCCTGACTCCAGTGGGAGTATGGAACATGGTCCCAGTGGGAGTATTCCGAATTACGATGAATATATGAGACATGTTTATCAAGATTTGGAACTGCATATGTCTAAAAGGATAAGTGTTCCTCGCCGACGATTTGAGATCGAAGGCTTGAACGAAGCCCTTTTCATTACCCACAAGACGAGGAAGAGCGTAAAAACATAAAAAAGGCCTTCTCATGCCCAGCTAAAGAAAAATGGATCAATGCAATGGAAGAAGAAATGGCTTCTATGAGATCAAACCGTGTTTGGGAACTGGTTGATCTACCCGAAGGACGCAAGATTGGGAATAAATGGATTCTCAAGGTGAAGCGAAAAGCTGATGGCAGTATCGAAAGATACAAAGCTCGGCTAGTCGCTAAGGGGTTCACATAGCAGGAAGGGATTGACTATGAGGAGACTTTCTCCCCTGTTGTGAGATTTACGTCTATAAGGTTAATTCTTGCCATTGTAGCGAGTTTAGACCTAGAGCTATTTCAAATGGATGTAAAGACTGTCACACCCCAAATCAGGCCTGGTTGGAATTGGCACGTTAAGTCGGGAATTCAAGAGTATTTCAGTAATTTATGCATGAGGAAATTGGATAATAAGGATTTAATTGCAAAGTAATTAATTAAGTAAGTTAAGTGTGGGAAATTATTTAGTGTGCATGTGGTGTATGGTTGTAGGGTGTTTTGTTGTAACATTTATCTAGTGGATTGTGGGTATGGTACTAAGGATGGAAAATATCTAGTTGAGAATTATCTAGTGAGGTAGGAGTATGGTGCCTTGGATTGGTAAGTCAAAGGTGGAATGTTTGGTCCTATGAGAGCTTGCCATGTGGCATGTTTGGTGGGCATTGATTGAAGAAAGAAGAAAAGAAAGAGAGAGAGAGAGAGAACACAACATTCCCGTTCTCCCCTCCCTCTCACGCCTTCTCTTCTTCTTCTCTTCTCCTTTCTTTGCTTTTCCTTTCCTTCTCTTTTGGCCGGATGTTTGTGCTTGCTAAAGGGTGCCTTGATTGAGTTTTTGGAACAAGATTAAAGAGGTTTGTGTTTGGGTTTTCTAAATGTAACACCCCCTACGTCCCTGTTAGAAGGACGAAGGTGTGCTACCGACGCTCACTCACACAGATGCACACATACTCAAAGCGGAAGCATACATTTATACCAAAAGCACAGGGAAATTAAAAACTTACCTTGAGAAGAAAAACTGGTCATGCATTAACTCACGCACACGCAGGCGCTAAGCAGAAGCAGATGCATGTACACATATAATCATTCAGCGGAAGCATAAGACGGATGATACAATAAACGGATAACTTGATACAATAATATCATACCATATACATAGCCCAACATATTACATTCAGAATCTTAGATATATAATTACATATATAAAAGGTTGCAGAAATACGTAATCCAAAATACAGAGGCTGAACAAAATACAAAACTTCTAACTCCTATGTGGCCGACCCTTGCAGATGCGCTACTCGATCCGAACACAACCTGCCACCTGCACGGGAAAAGAGCTCGTGCTAAGCGATAACGCTTAGTGGGGAGAACATACAAGCAAGATGGATGGCCATTCACAATGGTCGCCAAAGCAAGTCACATACACAAATGGCATGTGCAAATAATCACAACAGAGGGATGTATATGCCTGCATATGAGAGCCATACATTCGGAAGTTCATATTCACATACATATACATATTACCTGAGTGCTCATCTCATTATCATATTCATCCGATTACTACACTCTTATATCGTGTTAAGCAAAGCCCTAAGTAAACAAAGGACCACACTAGATACAAATATTCATGTAGAAATACATATAAACTCTCATGTATATACTTACCGAGTTCACCGAGGTATCAGATAGCAACACTTCGCCATGCATAATCTCTTGAAAATTTACACATGCAACACAATTACCAAGCAATACTACACCCAACCATCAAGCACCATTACTAGGTATCAAAACATACTTTTATCATGTCACAAGACGCATACACTAAATGGAACCCAGGGTATAACATCAAACCACCACCCTTTCACTGCGCAACTCTAATCCATACAATATCATGCCATGAAATGCAACACATAACAACGTACCAAAACACTACAATAACTGAGTTCAAAGGAACATATAGCATATCATTACATTATGGCACATAAACTTACCGGACGTCGATCCACATGCATTGCATCATAATAGTACATATACTTATTCACACATTTAACCATAGCATTCAATGATTCAAGCCAGCGTACTTATACATATTAGTTCGCATGCTTACAGTCCCAACCGATCAATTAAACACGTTCACAATACGATATAGGCGGGAAAACATATACAAATTACATACTTGAGTCACATTCAGCCCACTCAGAAATTCATGATCACATTCAGAAAGATAGCTGATTCACATTCCTGAAATCTTACCCATTCGGCTATCATATTCTCATATTCATATCAGATAAAGCGAACAGAATACCTGCTGACTCAAAATAGTGGATAACGAGTGTACGGACAGTACTTTACGGGTACGAACCGGCCAAAGGGTACCTTACGGGTATGAATCGAAAACCATTTGCTTTTATCACATTAAAAAACATTTCACTGAGAGGGGGATCTTAAACAAGATCCAAACACATTAAAAAGGATCGCGAGGATCCGAACACATTAAAGGGTTCGCGAGGAACCAAACGGAGACCTGATCAGGGTCCAAACATCCAAAGGTGCTGCAGCTAAGAGACTCTATTAGGCATGCCTAACTATCCACTAGACTGACTCTCGCAGGTCATGCGTAATACAACTCATGTTCGGGTCACATAATATAATTCAACATGCATAAACCAGAGTATGGTAAACATATACATAAGTTCATAATGTCAGCCATGTATCATACCATTCCTATTGCAAAACGTATAATGTAATACAATCAACACATTTAACATTATCTAATAATCTAAAGCATCTCAGAGTCAAGCGTGGAAGCACTGTCATGTCAATGATTATCAATACAAAATTCTAATCATGCGGTAGATGAGGATAACTAAGTATAAACCATGCATAATCCAAATTACATTTAAGCATAACATATTGAGTTCAAAGGCCAAAGCACACTAATGCATTCAGACATCAACCAAAGTATCTAAATAAATTTGGCATCGCAGGTTACAAATACACAGTTAACGTCCATAATTCAATAATGATAAGCAAAGAATTCACATGCTTGATAAATCAATACATGTACAATTATCGCTCATAATAAGTGATATAGCGTGCTAGAATCCAGAATATAACATCCCTAAAACGTGTGAAATAAAAGAGGTTTTATTGTAAAAACAGGGTAGGTCACGGTCACAACCAAATTGGTTGTCACTGTGACAGGTAGGTCACAGTCACAACCAGATTGGTTATCACCATGACATACCAAAACTCTCGGTAGAATGCTGATCAGGGGTACCTCACGGTCACAACCAAATTGGTTGTCACCGTGACATACCAAGAAGATCGACAGAACCCAAAAGCTGGACACCTCACGGTCACAACCAAATTGGTTGTCACCGTGACATGTCCCAACCCAAAACAGAATCGAAGTTCTGGGTACCGCACGGTCACAACCAGATTGGTTGTCACCGTGACCTACCCAGAAGTCCTCTCAGAAGAATGCATCTGATGCATACCTTACGGTCACAACCCAATTGGTTGTCACCGTGACCCATGCCCAAATTCCACACTTTCGAGCCAAAACACCAGATTTTTCAAACCAACACTAAAATTCCTCACTCAAACCATAATATAATGACTCAAACTTTAAATTCAACCCAAATCCATCATCAAAATCATGCCAATATAAGATTCAACTCATAATTCCTCAAATAACATCAATTTGTACAATCTATTTCATCACTATTCACCACAACTCAATCAATCTCACAATTATGATTAATAATCCCATCAAAATCAAAACCCACCATATATTAACCAAAATAAGCAAAAAAAATACCACAAATTTCTAGAAATTGTTCAAAGTATGCATATTTACTAAAATGCAACAAAATCACAAATTTTTCCCAAATTAGTTCATGCATATACACATACCCAGCACACTCAAATTTTTGGAAAGCAAACACAATTACACACTCATGATCCAAGAAAAATTAGGCTATGACAACTCAAAACTCAAGTGCAGAAAATAAAGCTCCCAAACCTGATTTCTTTGCAGCTTCAAAACCCAATCTTCACTTTCTCTTTTCTCTTGAGCTTTCTCTTGCCACCCAAAACTTGCACAAACCAAAACCGATAAAAATTCTCTTAATCCAAACCCTAAATCAAATAAAACCAGAAAAAGAAGAAGAAGAAAAAGAACTAGATGTAGGATCAAAACCCAAACACAAACCTCTTTAATCTTGTTCCAAAAACTCAATCAAGGCACCCCTTAGCAAGCACAAACATCCGGCCAAAAGAGAAGGAAAGGAAAAGCAAAGAAAAGAGAAGAGAAGAAGAAGAGAAGGCGTGAGAGGGAGGGGAGAACGGGAATGCTATGTTCTCTCTCTCTTTTCTTCTTTCTTCAATCAATGCCCACCAACCATGCCACATGGCAAGCTCTCATAGGACCAATCACTCCACCTTTGACTTACCAATCCAAGGCACCATACTCCTACCTCACTAGATAATTCTCAACTAGATATTTTCCATCCTTAGTACCATACCCACAATCCACTAGATAAATGTCACAACAAAACATCCTACAACCATACACCACATGCACACCAAATAATTTCCCACACTTAACTTACTTAATTAATTACTTTGCAATTAAATCCTTATTATCCAATTTCCTCATGCTCAAATTACTGAAATACTCTTGAATTCCCGACTTAACGTGCCAATTCCGACCAGGCCTGATTTGGGGTGTGACAAAGACTGCTTTTCTCAATGGAGAACTGAATGAAGAAATCTATATGGAACAACCTGTAGGTTTCATCGAAAAAGGTTGCGAACATAAGGTTTGCCGATTGAAAAGATCAATCTATGGCCTGAAACAGTCTTCTAAACAATGGTATTTGAGATTTCATAAAATAATCATATCAAATGGGTTCAACAAGATTGATGAAGACCATTGTGTGTATAACAAAAGCTCTAAAAATAACTTTATCATTTTAACATTGTATGTAGACGACATGCTAATAGCTGGAAATGACAAAGAATACGTAAATCAAATCAAAGATTGGTTATCATCCAACTTTGAAATGAAGGATATGGGTAACGCAAACTACATTCTTGGAGTTAAGATTTCAAGAGATTATTCAAGAAGGTTGTTGTCCTTTTCGTAAGAGACATATATCAACAAAGTCCTTGAACGATTCAATATGAAGAACTGCAAACCCATAGACTGCCCCATTGCCAAGAATCAGTTTCTTAGTAGAGAGATGTGTCCTAAGACGCCAGACGAAGTGGAACGTATGAGAAATGTTCCTTATACCAGTACCGTGGGTAGTCTTATGTATGCAATATTATGTACGAGACCTGATATTTGCTATGCAGTGGACATGGCAAGTAGATATCAATCTAACCCGAGCGAAGCACATTGGAAAGCAGTTAAGAGGATACTTAGATACCTAAAAGGTATAGCAGATTATTCTCTCTGTTATGAAGGCAAGGATCTGCAATTGAGAGGATACACTGATGCTGATTGGGCTGGAGATGTGGACGAGAGGAAATTCACTTTAGGTTTCATATTCTTGCTTGGCAAGGGTGTCATCTCATGGAGTAGCAAGAAACAAACATGTGTAGCCTTATCAATAATGGAAGCTGAATTCGTAGCTTCTGCAGCTGCAGTACAAGAGGCAGTTTGGATAAAACAGTTGATGGACCGTTTAAGAGTAACTACCTCGGAGGGACAAGTGACAGTCTATAGTGACAGTCAATCGTCGATAGCTTACACAAAAGATCCGAAATTTCATAGTAGGACTAAGCATATCGACATTAAGTATCATTATATAAGAGATGTAGTTGCACGGGGAGATGTGAACTTACAGTACATATCTACGCATGATATGATTGCAGATCAGTTGACTAAACCTGTAACGAAATATGTGTTTAAGAGACACATTAGATTTCAGGCTTTGCGTAGAATTTGATGTGTACTGACTTTTTTTTTGTAATCCTTTAACATTATTATTTGTGAATAATAATAAAGTTTATCCTTGATAATACATGAGTGTAAATGTTTGATGTGTGAACACTTACTGTTAATTATTTGAGTTTGAGCATATCAGACAGAGAAGTAGCCCACTCACAAGGGTGTTTACCTTAGTTTTGTCAATGAGTTGGCAAAGACTAAGATGAGGCGATTTTTGAACAAATGAGTATGCTCGAGAGCCTGTTCAAAATAAAAGTGCCGTCTTGCAGAAATTATAAGATATGTCTTGTTAAGGTGCGAGATAAAGTCATACATGAGATTGTATGCTTTGGATTGAGATTCAAATAAGGATCATATGGTATCCGATGGTTAGTTATATGTAACTACCATGTTCTGTCTTAAAAACCAGAAATAGTTCTTAAGTAAGCGAACTAAAGTTGGGTGCTTCGGTGCATCGCAACCTTACACTTCTGTATGGTGTTTATTGTATACATTATTTAAAATGTGAGACATGCGCTCTTTTAAGGGAAGGAAAGAACACCATAACACATGTTTTATACCGTGTGTGCTTAAGTGACCAAAGGGATGGGACTTTAATACTATTGATCTCAACTTTCCCTATTGTGAGACCCTGTTTATATATCGACTCTTAGAACCCTTAACTTATCCTTGAAATATGGTTCAATGTGGCTAGCTTGGTTAGTGTCCAAGAGGTTTGGGAAAAATTTAGGCCTGACGGATCTAACTAGAAAAGCAAGTTGAATCATGATGGATGGCTTTTAGTAAGAGGGGAAGATATCCTTTTGATCACATTCATAAGAATTTGTGGTTCACCGACATGTCTATTATTGTTTCTATGAGTAGAAACATAATAGTGAACACGAATGACGTTTTATGAGATTATGAGTTAAAATAGTGATTGTGAGAAGGTAGTCTAGGGTTAGGCATACGTGAAATAAAAGGATCGCCTTTTTCGAGAAGCTATATATCCCTAATAGGTATATAGCAATAGTGCTCTCGAGGTATGCTGGTCACACAATCTATTAGTCTGTATAACTGGAGATTATATATATGGAATATGTTCCGTCATGTGCGAGTGGGAGATGATAGAGTTGGGATACGCCCATGACTCTATAAAGGATTGAGTTCCTATCCAGATTAAATTGAGTTATTTAATCTAAATTAAATTATCAAATCCTATCTCAGAAAGGATTCTGAATTAGACTAGATAAGTTTCTAGCCTTTAGGACCTCTATAAACAGAGGTGAGGTCCTCATAATTTGGTAACAAGAAAACGTATACGCCGCAAGACTGCTCGTTCCCACTCACTTTATTTATGTTAATCTTTCAGGAACTTTTAGATTGTGATGTAACTGCTATTATCCCGAGTGGGTAAAAGCCAGACCGGTGACCAATAAAAGAAGATTCTTGTAACGCTTTCGCAACGTGATTTTTGCGCTACAACAAGTATGTATTTATTTACTTCTTTTATTTCTCCATTATTTTCCATCAAAAATAAAAACTGATTTTATTATGAAAAATAGGAGAAATTGGATTAAAATTAATTTCCTTTTCCTAATAGAATTAGGACTTTTATTTTCAATAATATAAATATTTTTAGATGAAAAAACCAAGTGGGAGTCTCCACTATTTTTCTTGACATCGTTTTTGAGAGAATTTCTTTTCTTTTTCTTTGATTTTTCTTCAAAAATTTCAGATTTATTTTTTTTTTCAATTAACAAGAATTAATTGAGATTAAAAAATCAATTTTTAAGTCTCAATCATCCAAATTAATTTTTTTGTTTTCTCCATAAACAAAATGAATTAATTTCACTTCTAAATCAATTTTCAAATCTTAAACATTCAAATTAATTTATTTGTTTTTTCTATAAACAAAAGGAATTAATTTCACTGTTAAATTATTTTTTTGAGAAATTTTTCAAAGACATCAATCATCATATTTCTTCCATCAAATCTAAATCTGAGGGTAAATTTCTTGGGCTCCAAACTAATTATATTCATCTTATTCTCTTATTTCTTATTTAATTATTTTTGTTCATGTAAATATTGTTTTCTTGATTTCTTATTATTTTTAACATGTAAATAATTAATTTATTTTGCCTTGATTTATTTTTAACATGTAATTAATTAATTTATTTTGCCTTGATTTATTTTTAACATATAAGTAATTAATTAATTTATTTTGATTGATCTTTTTGTCATGTAAATATTTATATTAATTGTGATAACATATAAATAATTAATTTAATCAAATCAATTTTGCATTTTTAATTTAAGTATCCTATTTTGTCAACTTAATCAAATTGTTTGTCTTTTTTCCTTTTCTTTTGCATGATGGCCACGTGAACATGGCCATCCTTGCCTTATTGTCCCCTTTAATTCCAACTTATTTGGTCCCACACATCTTTATTAATTCATTCTCACCTTTATATGTTTTATCCTTTTTATTTATTTATTTTATTTACTTGATTGGCTTAATTAATATATTTGTTAGTTGGATTCATTTAATTTAATTTGGTTCATTATTTTATTTTGTTCATTTCGTTTAATTTGATTCATTATTTTATTTTATGTGTTTCACTTAATTTGAACCCTTATTTTATTTGATGTATTTTATTTGATTTTATTTAATTACTAACCTTAATTTTCTTTTTCTTTTTGGTTAAAATACTTATTCTTTTATTTGAGCATTATCCATGAGCGAGCCGAAAATCAAGGGATTAAAGACCTTTAGAATTTGGATTTGCATTTATAATTGTTGTATTTTCTTTATTTTATTATTTTGTATGTTGCATGTAAAATGTATTTTAAATTTGTTTATACTATAAAAATTCATGTTTTTCTACAATAACTTGAAATCGGGATTTTTTCTAACAAAATGGACCAATGTGCTATTTTAACCAATGAAATATTACTTTCAAATGGAGAATTAATTTTCATAAAATGGGATCACTCATCTCGATTTTCTCAATCAATGCCCAAAAATAATTCTCCAATTTGTTAAGTTAATAAAAAGGAACAAATGTTCATAACATTAATAAATGTCTCGATTTATGTATAATGTACTCTATTTTATTATTATTTTATGTATCTATTTATTCATTTTGGGCCCTTATAATTAATATTAGGGCATGTTTATTCTTTTCTTTTATTTATGCTTTCTTTATTTTGGGGATTGTTCTGTCCCATATTTTCACTTGTAATTTATTTACTGCTTTATTTTTTCTGCTTTCTTTATCGCTTTCTAATGTGATTGAAATGCGTTTTAAATTTATTGCATGATCGTGTAAGATGAGAGATGGAATTTTAATTTCTTAAAAACTCATTTATAATTTAATTTAGGGCATTAATAAGAGTGAATTTCTGAACACTTTTTCTTGTTTAAAACCCCTGAGATTAGATGACCTTTCTTAATTTCTTATAAATTGGATGGCGACTCCAAAATGCCTCAAAGGTGTCTAAAGGTTTCATGGGATTAGATGAACCTTCTAATGTTCTATTGGGTAGGCGATTCCAAAATGTTTTGTGTTACCCAAAATCTAGGCACTAACCATTCCCGGACCCTTAAGGTGGCCCGGGGATCCGGGGCCACGTGCGTCACAAAATCCAATGTGAATCTCATCAGAGCAAAATGTGGCTGGCTGAAATGGCCTTTAAAATATATATATATATATATATATATATATATATATATATATATATATATATATATATATATATATAGACTAATTCAATTTTCTTCGAGCTTTTATATGTGTATACACACACACACACACACACATATATATATATATATATATATATATATATACATTTTGAATTAATGTTGAACTTAATAAAAATATTATTTTACAAAAAACCTACATTACCCCAATGAAGTAGTGAGTTCAAATACATTAAAGCCATGTTCGGTTTCTTATATTTCACATGTGATAATATAATATAGTACATTCTTGTATTTCACCAAATATACACAATAACTCACATAATTGATTTAATTAGAAATCCAAACAATGGTATCAATATTAAGTAAGTGGCAAATCAGTGATCCTTCATACTTAACTTTAAGCACCTTAAAGGAAAAATGATTTGGATTCCAAGCTGATGTATCTGTATGACAAACAACAACTCCTTTAGCTTTAGAGCCATCAACACCCCTAAATGAATCTCATAAATCTTGGTATCATTAATTTTATGGCAATAATAAATAGCATATAAGTATCTTTCCTTACGGCAAACTATTTGATTATCTCCCATGATTTTAACTCCTTTTAGAATAGTATGCTTTTGTTTCTTGTTCTCTTCTTCTACCTTATTGGAAATTGTTTGAACCTTTTATCAAATTTGGCAATGTAAAAGTCAACTAACACTATAAGAAATTTTACTTTTCGTGATAAATTTTTTAATGGCGTATAAAATTTCGTCACTAATTATAACTTACAACGACGAATTTTTTAAAACGTCACCATATTATTTATTACTATGACAAAATTATTTTACGTAATTTTATGTTTTAATTTTCGTCACTAATAGATTAATTTTGTGATGAAAAATATATTTTGTCATGGTTTATTTAGGAGAGATAAATTTTCACATTTTTTTTAGGAAAAAAATTTAATGACAAAATAATAGCTTATTGCAACGTATAAGGTCATCACAAAATATTTATTTTTCGTGACGAATTATTTTTGTCATAATTGAATAAATTAGTGATAATAAAATCATTTCGTCACAAATAACGTATCGATATAAAAAAATTCTAATTAATTTATTTTTTCGAAAAATTTTAGTTTAAAAATTATTTTTATTTATGACAAATAAATATGTCATAAAAAATGAATATACTACAACGAGGTACGATTTCGTCACCTTTGATATGAAGGGAAAATTTCCAACTATTTTCTTTTGGAGGGAAAAAATATAACAAAAAAATGACTATTTACGACATATAAATTCGTCATTAAATACTTTTTTTTTGTGACATGAATTATTTTTGTCTCAATTTAATGAATTAGTGACGATAAAATTATTTCGTCACAATAATGTTACTTATGATAAATAAATATGTTACAAAAAAGGAATATATTATAACAAAATACAATTTTCTCACCAATACAATTAATTTATGACAATAATACTTTTTGGTCACAATTAGTTATAATGTTAATATATGACAAATAAATTATGTCATAAAAATAATTGAATTTGATGAGGAATAGATTTTGAAATGTTTTCTGGACCGGTTCAACCAGTTGAAAAATCTAAAACGTTGAGAAGTCATAACTTTTTACTTAGATTGAGTTATGGGAGCCACTACGTTTTAATTTGAACATATACCATTTCATCACTAAGTGTGTTTGGGTCGAATTGTCATCTAGTAATAGTCTGTAAAGGTCTATATATTTCTTTTTGTGAACTAAAGTTGCGGTATAGTATCAAACCATATAATCATGCTTTTATTATTCCTTTTAAAACACTAAATTTATCCCATTATTTCGGTTACAAAATAATAGTAAAATTTTTCTTTTTAATATGTCTCAAAATACAACGTACTAGTTATTTATATCGCACCCATTAACTTACAAATTATTGATTATATTTATTTAATTTTTCAAGAATAAATAAATTTACAGATAATTTTTCACTACTTGTCAAATTAATTTAAAGTAATTTATAGTTTCAATATTATATTATATGATAATATTAGTTATTATTTTCATTTTTACAATAACAATGACGAGAAATACAATTGATAAATAAATAATAAAATTATATTTTATAACAATAAAAATGATTTTATTAATTATTTTGGGACTTTCACATCATTAGATGGGACCTCAGCATAAGATGCAAGCCTATAGTCCTCGATACTATCTGACTTCTCGATCGTAGCTTTGGCCGCAAATGATCTCAACTCAATCCCTCTCGATGATTGCCCTTTTCAGTATCTGTTTTCCCAATCCACCGCCGTCCTTTGCAATTGCTGCCCTGAAGGCACCGTGCAAGGCGCTCCACCGCCACCAGCAGGCAAAGCTACTCACACCAAACCACCTCTTGACTTTCATTCTCTTTTCGTTTCGAATCTGCTTCAGGCTAAGAAAGGTTTTTTTTTCTTCTTTCAAATAATTTTTAAAATCGCATCTCTTGGGGTTGGGGTCAGGGATAGTGTTAAACAACTTTGGGATGGGTACGATTAATAGAGGGAAAATTATAAATGGGTTTAGGATGTGTACATGTTAAATAGGTTGGGCAATTTTTGCAGGCATCGTACTTGCGCCAGTTATATAGTTTTCTGAAACTTTCCGAGCAACATAACTATTGTTTTCCCTTTCCCTTTTTTGTTTGCAATCCCATTAATATTGGATTGTGGATCGTAATAATCCCTTTCTCCGAACCTTGAATTGTCTAAATTGGAATTCATTGTGTGTGCAAAGAGTGAGGGAGAAAAGGCATCATGAATCCGTTAACACTTGTTAAACGAATTCAGAACATAAACTCCAGAGAAGCAGAGTTAGGGATATCAGAAGAAGCTTCATGGCATGCTAAATACAAAGATTCAGCTTATGTTTTCGTTGGTGGTATTACTTTCGATCTTACCGAAGGAGATCTTCTTACTGTGTTCGCTCAATAAACACACACTCTGTCGTTCTCTCTCTCTCTCTCTCTCTCTATGTCTGTGTGTTTGCGTATCCTTATCATTGTATTAGTAGAGTGAAAGCAACCTAAAGGAACATCAATTAAAGCTTTGAAATGAACAATCTGAAATAGAAAATGAAGTGGGAAGAGGGCCCTTACAATATTAGCATTTTTTGTGCTTGATTTTTGACTATGTAAGAGTAATTTGAAACTAGTTAATTGTTTTGTGAGGAAAGGAATGGGAATTGGAAAAAAAAAATTTAGGGAACTGAGGCAAACATGTGCTTATAGATATTTCCTTCAACAGCATTAAGTAACTAGTACCAGGTTCATAGAAAGTAGCTATGCTGATTTGCATCGGTAATATATAATTATGCTTAATGGCTATGCATGCTGTTTGTTTATGTAATACTTTTGCCCCTGCAGAAAACTAACATTCTTTGATATTATGCAAATAGGTGTTAGTAATTAACAATGGGATGGATCCCCCCAGCTCCTACAGATTGATTCTACCCTTTTTATATGCTAAATATGTGGTGGAAATAACCTTTTCAGATATGGCGAAATTGTTGACGTTAATCTGATTAGGGACAAGGGTACTGGTAAATCAAAAGGTTTTGCATTTATTGCATATGAAGATCAAAGGAGTACAAATCTTGCTATTGGTTAGTTCTCTTTCACTGAGTTCTCATTGTTGGAATACCTACTTAATCATTTGTACTTAGATGTGTTCAATTTCTCTCCAGATAATTTGAATGGAGCTCAGGTTGCTGGTCGAATTATAAGGGTTGACCATGTTGCTGACTACAAGAAGAAAGAGGAGGAGGATGATGTTAGGTATACTAGGAGGGTAAAATTGTAAAATTAAAAAGAAGTTAGTTAAGTTAGTTATTGGCTGAGTAGGGAAGGAAATTTACATAATTATTTAGATTTCTTTTGCTGGATGTACATTCCATTTTGGCTGTTTGCACACATCAGCAAGTTAGTTATGCTTTTTCTCTATATGTAATAGTCCTTTTGGGACCACAATGATTATGAAATGATTACTCAATATTCCCTCTATTTCTCTCTCTCTCTTTCTCTCCTCTCTCTCTTTTCTGCTCTTCACTGTTCTATTCTTCTTCTTCTTCGTATTCTTCTTCTTCTTTCCCTAAAATTCTATTCTGCACTCTCTTATTCTGGAAATCTCTCTAGAATATTCTCACCAATTTTCACTGTTAGGATTTAATCCTAACAAACTGGTATCAGAGCAGCAACCATCACTGGGTAAGATGGCCAAGAATACAGCAGCTGAGAAGAACAAGGACACTGAGGAATCTGTGATTCTCATGGGTGAGTTGGAGGAACATCTACGCTCCATGCATTTCAGATTTGAAGAACAGCTGGAAACCAGATTGGGAACCTTGGAATCAAAGATACAGGAGCTGATACTAGACCAGACTAGTATGAGAACCAAAAATCAAAATCAGCATGAAGAGCTGAAGTTAGAGAACCAAAGATCAGTGGCCTATTTGGCTCAACTGATTCAAGGCCAGCCAACAAACCCTGGATCATTTGCCCCAGCATCCAATAGTAGCACCCCTCTTCCTACTGCAGTCAGAGGTAAGGACACTATCCACCTTACTTCAGATTTTAGGAATGAGAGAGGGTTATTACCTACTCCCGAAAGAAGGGAAGGATTAGATGAAACTGGCCATGGGAAAACTTATTATAATAAGTTGTTACCAAAACTAGATTTGAATAGTTTTGAGGGGGGTGATGTCCAGACTTGGATTTCCAAGTGTAAGAAGTATTTTCTAGTGTATGAGGTTCTGCTTGAGAAACAAGTTTAATTGGCTAGCTTGTATCTACAAGGCAAGGCAAAAGCATGGTACCAAAACTGGAGTAGAAACAAGGGGGCAGTAGATTGGGAGGATTTTGCTGAAGCTATTGCAAGGAGGTTCAAGGAAATTGAAGAGGATAATGTCGTGGAGGAGATGCAGAGGCTAAGACAAACCACATTTGTAGATGAATACTTGGGCAGATTTGAACTCCTTAAGCTTAAAATGGAGAGACTATATCCCAACCAACCTGAAACCTACTATGTTTGCAGATTTATTGGAGGGCTTAAGGATGAAATCAGGTCCTTGGTTAAGATGTTCAAACCACCTTACCTCTATACTGCCATTGAGCAAGCCAAGTTGCAAGAATTTCATTTGGAGACCCTCAAACCTACACACTCTACCAAATTCTCTACCCAATCCTGGAACTCCAACAACCAAATTTCTCATAACAGAATTTTTCCTCCTCATATAGCCACATCCAAACCCCAAAACCAGCCCGAAACATACACTAACCCAAAGGCCACCCAAGAGCAGAAGCCAACCACTGCCATCACCAATTACACTCAGCCTAAACCTAACCCCTCCAACCAAAACAGAACCCCAGGATCCTATTATAGATGTGGGGACAGGTATAGACCTGGCCATCAATGCAATCCTAAGGGATTGAGGGCAGTACAGGTAACTGAAGGTGATGACTCCGGAGATGAGGATTGGCAGGAAGTGGAGGAGGAAGAACCACCAATTTTAGAAGAGCAGTCTAATGAACATATAACATTGTCCTTGAATGCTCTTGAAGGGGGACTTAGTGATCACACAATTAAGGTTAGAGGGCAGATTAATGGGAGGCCTGTGATGATCCTAATTGATAGTGGGAGTACCCACTGTTTTGTGAATTCCAAGGTAGCAAAGAACCTCAAGTTACCATTAACCCCAGTGCCTCCTACTACTGTGGCAGTGGTTGATGGAAGGAAAGTTACGGTTACGGTCAAATGTAAAGGGGTAAGTTGCTATGCAAGGCAGTAAGTTTGAATTTGACATGAGGCCAATGGAGTTGGGGGACTATGACATTATTTTAGGGTCAGATTGGATGAGATGTCACTCTCCAATAACCCTAGATTTTGATGCAAATGAGCTGACCATCAAGAAGGAGGGCAAACCCTTCAAGATTAAGGGGTTGGAGGAGAAGTTATCATTAAGAATGATGTCCACTAAGACACTCACCAAAGCAGTGCAGCAAGGGTGGAAGGGGATTACCAGCAAGCTATTCTTGATTAATTTATGACCCATTCTAAGTGAGGAGGAACAGCCTGAGGAAATTGAAACTCCCCTAGAGATTAAGAGGTTGCTGGAGCAGTATTCAATAGTGTTTTCCACCCCTACCACTTTACCACCCCTAAGGGCTCATGACCACAAAATTCCCCTTAAACCTAACACTGAACCTGTAAATGTCAGGCCCTATAGATATTCACACCAACAGAAAACTGAGATTGAAAAATTGGTGGCAGAAATGTTGGAAAACCAAATCATCCAGCCTAGCACTAGTCCATATGCTTCTCCTGTTTTGCTAGTCAAGAAGAAGGATGGCACTTGGAGATTTTGTGTTGACTACAGAGAGCTCAACCAACATACCATCAAGGACAAATTTCCCATTCCAATCATAGAGGACCTCCTAGATGAGCTACATGGGGCAGCCTATTTTTCCAAGATAGACCTAAGGTCCGGATACCACCAGATCAGAATGTGGCTGGAGGATACTCACAAAACTGCTTTTAAGACTCATTCAGGGCATTATGAGTTTATGGTTATGCCTTTTGGCCTAACCAATGCCCCTGCCACCTTTCAGTCCCTAATGAATAGCATTTTCCAACCTTATCTTAGGAAGTTTGTGCTGGTTTTCTTTGATGATATCCTAATTTACAGTCCCTCTCTAGAACTCCATGTCAAACACTTACAGTTGGTCTTTGATAAGCTGCTGGAGCATCAACTGCTTGCTAAGGAGTCAAAGTGTGAATTTGGCAGAGATAAGGTGAATTATCTAGGGCATGTGATAACTTTTGAAGGGATCTCTACTGACCCAAGCAAGGTGACAACCATGCTCAACTGGCCAACTCCTAAAAACCTCAAGTCTTTAAGGGGATTCTTGGGACTTACAGGATATTATAGAAGGTTTATTGCAGGTTATGGGGTAATTTGCAAACCCCTTACTGATCTCCTTAAAAAAGACCAATTCCTTTGGACCACTGCTGCTCAAGTAGCATTTGATAAAATGAAGTTGTTGATGACCCAAGCCCCATTGCTGGCACTACCAGATTTCAAGGAGCAATTTGTTTTGGAGTGTGATGCTAGTAACACTGGATTGGGGGCAGTTCTAATGCAAAAAGGGAGACCTCTAGCCTACATCTCTAAACCTTTGAGCCCTAGAAACCAGCAACTGTCTGCTTATGAAAGGGAATTAATGGCCATCATTCTTGCTGTAACAAAATGGAGACATTACTTGGAAGGGTCTAGTTTTATCATCAAAACAGATCATGAAAGCATCAAGCACCTCTTAGAGCAGAGGCTTCATAACTATATCCAACAGAAGGGAATCTCCAAATTACTTGGCCTCGACTATACTATTCTTTACAAGAAGGGTAATGAAAATAGGGTAGCAGATGCACTGTCCAGGCAGCATGAAGGAGGGTCAGCCCACCAAATGGCTCTTTCTACTTACATTCCTAGTTGGATAACAGAGGTTGTCAACTCCTATGAAGAGCCCATTCCAGCCTTATCCATCAGACCCCAGGATCTTCCCAACTATTCCCTTTCAAAAGGTATGGTTAAGTACAAGGGCAGATTGTATATTGGCTCCTCCACTTACCTTAGGCAGCAACTACTTGCAGTGTGCCATGATTCTCCCATTGGAGGACATTCAGGTGTTAGAGGGACACTCCAAAGGTTGCAACAAAATTTTTTTTTGGCTCGGAATGCAAAAAGATGTGGTGAAATGGGTAGCACAGTGTGATGTGTGCGAGAGATGCAAGTCAGAATCAGTGGCATATCATGGACTCCTTCAACCCTTACCCACTCCTTCTCACATATGGAAGGATATCTCCATGGACTTCATTGAGAGATTTCCTAAATCTGCTGGCAAGGATACAATCTTAGTGGTAGTTGACAGGTTTTACTCTTCAGTTTAGCTTACCATCCCCAAACTGATGGGCAGACAGAAATGTTGAATAGGTGCCTTGAAACCTACCTAAGGTGTATGGTTTTCCACCACCCTATTCACTAGTTTAAGTGGCTTAGCTTAGCTGAATACTGGTACAATACCAGTTATCATTCAGCTATCAAAATGAGTCCCTTCCAGGCTGTATATGGCTATGCACCTACACTTCCCAACCTGCCAACAGAAACCAGTTCAGTCGCAGCAGTGGAGGAATTCTTGCAAACAAGAGACTCCTTGACTACCTATCTAAGGGATCAGCTGACTCACTCTTAAAATAAGATGAAACAGTATGCAGATAAGGGAAGAACCGAGAGGGAGTTCTCTGTAGGTGATTGGGTTTACCGTAAAATCCAGCCCTATAGACAGAACACTTTAGCCTTAAGAAGGTCTCTCAAGTTTGCTGCAAGGTATTTGTGACGCGCACCGGAACCCAGCAAGGGCCCTCGCTTTGAATCCGCCTTTGGGATTCGAGGAATTGGTTTGCGTCTTTTGATCATGGGCGCCATGAGACATCATCGGTGTATTCCTCCCAATAGAACATTGGGGAGAACAACCTAGTCTAATGACACCTAAAGGCACCTTTGAGGCATTTGGAGTCGCCACCCAATTTGCAAGAAATTGGGAAAAAGTCTCTCACCTCTAACGGTCTAAACTAGAGATATGGTGTCCGGAACTTCCCTCTTATTTATGCTTTGGTTAATTATAAATGGATTTTTAACCTCTTAAAATTATATTCCTCATCTCACGCGATCAATGCATTTGAATTTAAAGAACGCATTTCAAACATAAAGAAAACAGTAAAAGAAAGCGATAAATGAAAGACGTAAACACGCAAGCACGCAATTACAAGAGAAATAGGGGCATAATACAACCCCATTGAAAGGAATTGAAGATATAAATGGGACGGAATACAATCCCCAAAAATAAATAAAGTTGCCCCAAAATTAATTACAAGGGCCCAAAAAGAAATGAACGTAAAATTAAAACAATCAAACAAAATCAATAGTAAATAAAGACATACATAAATCGGGACATTATTTTAGAAACATTGGTTCCTTCGCGTTTATTTGAAGAGGGATCGAAGAGTAATTTTGTTTGTTTATTAAAAACGGGGATGAGTGATCCCATTTTTGGGGAAAATTGACTCTTCGTTTTATTTTTTATTATTTGGCTAAAACAAGGGGCATTGGTCCCAATTTTATTAGTAAAAACTCCAATTTAATTATAGAAATATTTTTGTGATTTTTTATCGCACGCGTGCACAAATAAAATAACTATTTACAAATAACACAACATAAAGAGGGAGTTGAGAAAGATCTCACCAACACCGATGCAATTCTCCACGCGTCGCGACCCATCCGACTCAAGTTAAATATCAGACAAAAATTAACATCAAAAATATTAGTAATGGTTCTAAAAATTAATCAAGTAAAAACGAAATAAATATTGAATACAAATATACAATGCTAATAATCGTAATAATATAAGACACTAATAATAATAATAATAATAATAATAATAATAATAATAATAATAATAATAATAATAATAATAATAATAATAATAATAATAACATTAATAATAAAAACAGAATAATAAATAATAGTAACTAGATAATAATAATATGAATAAGCTAAATAAACTTAATAACAATAATACAAACTAATATTTGATTAATAACAATGAAAGCAGGATAATAAGTAATAAAATAAGTGATAATAATAATAATGAGATAGTAGCAACCAGGTGTTAATAATAATGATAAAAATGATATTAATAACGGCAACAACACCAAGAGCATAATAATAATAATAATAATAATAATAATAATAATAATAATAATAATAGTGTTGACCAAGCCAGCAAGCATGTGTGTATAATAGTGATAATAGATATAATAATAATAATGAAAACAAGAATAACAGGGTAGAAAGAAGGCTAGCGGGGAACCAAAGAAATAAAACCATACAAAATCAAATTAATTGACTAAATGGGAATACTAACAGTGCAACAAAACTAAAAATGTCAGGAACAGATAATATACATAATAATAACAAAATTAACAAAATTAACAATAATAAATGACAAATAAAATTAAATGAGAACAGGTCCAAAGTGTTTACCCTCAAAATTTTTAGATCGGAAATAGGATGTCTCAATCCGTTCCTCTTGTCGATTTTTGATGATAATAATATTCGAAGCAAATGTAAAAATCTGTGTTTTAAACAAATTAGTTTTAAAAAAATATTTTTGTGGGATGAACAAGCCAAGAAAATTAATTTCTCTTGCTCAAATCAATCCAAGATCAAATACTTTGTAGTGGCAAAAAACTAAAATTTGAAAAGAAAGCTTAAAGATTTTTGAAGAAGAATTTTAGAAGAAGAAAATGCTTCTGGAGAGTGAAAAATGCTAGAGAGAAAAGCCAAGGAATCCTCTTGAATTAATCTCTGGTCCCCTTAAAAAATCAAGATTGAATCCATTTTATTAACCTCATTGTTCCAAAATAGAGAAAGACCAAAACCTTCTTTTAATTTGTCTTCCCGGAAATTACATGAAAATAGAAAATTTTTCAGTCAAAAAGGGCGAAAAAATAGCTGAAGTAAAATACCGCGTGGTGAGGGAGACCGCGCAAAAATGCACCGCGCGGTAACCTCGGTACCACGCGGCCACTTTTGTGGAAGTGGCCGTGTGGTAGTGGTACCACGCGTGGTACCACTATGCCACTTTTATAAAGTGGCCAAAATGGCCACTTTATAAAAGTGACCTCGTGGCCAAACAAAAAATAAAGCAAACTTTTTAATTTTTTTTTTAATTTAAAAAAACCTTTTAAATTATTTTCTTAAATCTTTTTTCCAATTAATTCAATTAACCAATTTAATTAGTTTAATTCAACTAAATTAATTAACTAATTTAATTTTTCATTTTTAATTAAATCAATTAATTAATTTAATTCAATTAAAATAACTAATTGATTTCCCTTTTTTATTTTTTAAATATAAAAAATAACACTTCTTAATAATATTAATTTAATTAAAATTTTTTTATAATATATTTTTATATATTTATTTGTTTATTTTTTATTTAAAAATAACGAGGGTCTCGACAAGGTAAACATCATTTTTGACACCTTTATTTGCAAGTATCGCTTTCATCATAGGGTAATTCTGATCTTGGACCGCCTCGGGACCCGGTGTCTACAGTATTATGGGCCATTCCAAGTGCTAGAAAGAGTTGGGAAGGTAGCTTACAAGTTGGAACTTCCCTCCCATTGCAGAATTCATCCTATTTTCCATGTTTCACTACTGAAAAGGAATGTGGATAGCAGTACCCCAGTTCAGGTCACCGTTCCTCCCCATTCTTGATCAGAGTTCATTATTCTACCAGAAAAAGTCCTTAATTCCATAACCATTATGGTAAATGACTCTCACATTCAACAGCTCCTAATCAAATGGCAGCAGCTACCAACTATTTATGCTACTTAGGAAGACAGTGCCTTCATCCAACAACAATTTTCGATTTTTTATCATTCTTGGGGACAAGAATGTGCAAAAGGGGAGGGTATTATTAGGTATACTAGGAGGGTAAAATTGTAAAATTAAAAAGAAGTTAGTTAAGTTAGTTATTGGCTGATTAGGGAAGGAAATTTACAGAATTATTTAGATTTCTTTTGCTGGATGCACATGCCATTTTGGCTGTTTGCACACATCAGCAAGTTAGTTATGCTTTTTCTCTATATGTAATAGTCCTTTTGGGACCACAATGATTATGAAATGATTACTCAATATTCCCTCTGATTTCTCTCTCTCTCTTTCTCTCTTCTCTCTTCTCTCTCTCTTTTCTGCTTTTCACTGTTCTATTCTTCTTTTTCTCCGTATTCTTCTTCTTCTTTCCCTAAAATTCTATTCTGCACTCTCTTATTCTGGAAATCTCTCCAGAATATTCTCACCAATTTTCACTATTAAGATTTAATCCTAACAGATGAAGAGACACAACAGCAGAAGAGGGAGGCTTGAGGGATATGCCATGCTTTCCAGAAAGGCGAATGCACTCGTGGAGCCAGCTGTAAATTTTCCCATGATGAGCAAGTAAGACCAATTATAAGTTGTGAAGATCATAAAAATGTTCAATAATATAAAAATAGTTGAAAATATTTGAAAAAAGTTGCATAATTTTACATTGGTTTTTATGTTTTTTGTTTTATTCTGAGGGGCAATTTTAAATGGTAAAAGCCATGTATGTTTTACTAGTCTTTGATTTTGCAATTCTTTGACTTGCTTGGTATCTAATGTTTTAGTGGTCTTTGATTTTGTAACTTTTTGATTTAGGTTCATTCTAAACTGTTGAATTGATAAGAGATGTTTATAAATTTTCAAGGAACAAGCGTAACTTCTCTTTTTTCTGCCTCAATGTGGTATGTTGTATGTAATTTTATTGTTATTTTGTTTGGGTCATTAATTAGTTTTCTTTTAATATGATTTTTTTGGTTGGAGCATTTTAAACTTATGAGAAATTGACAAAAAAATATCAAATATTTCTGGTTTGTGAGAACTTACTGATCATTGTAAAAGGATAAATTATGTAATTCAGAAATATTAGTATGGAATTTGATGGAATTGATGTAGTTTGCAAGTTTTGTGTGGAGAACTTGTTTGAAAATTAATTTTTAGTAGTGTTGTTGGTTGTACCTTTTCTAAATCTATTGGTTTGTCAAGTTTGTGCAACATATTTTTGGAGTATTTGGTTTGCTTTACAGTTGTACTTCAGACTCAGCTTCCATATTTTATATCTAGCTAGTGTTGGGGTGATTTTTTATTTTTTTCTCATAAGTTCAGCAACAAAGACATTGAAAATTCAAACGGGATGAATGTTAATTGAATTTTCAAATGTAAATTATATGTACTTGTGCATTTATTTTTACTTTCTTCAATGATATGAAAATAGTTAAAATTAATATTTAAAAATAGTTGCAATTTTTTTTACATTGGTTTTTATATTTTCTTGTTTTATTGTTCCAAGCATTTGGAACATGTGATATTTTTGCGTCATACTACTATATTATTCTTGTTCTAATGTTTTGCATATGGTTGAGTTTTTTTTATCTAATATATAATTTTTTTTTGTAGGAACATGATGAAAATTTTGAAGTTTGAATAGAGTTTATTCTGAATTATGGATTATGATATTTTAATTTTTTGCATTAGATAATATATTTTTATATAATTAACCTTTTATTTGAATAAATACATTATATTAGATTTTCTTTAAAAATTTAATTGATTGTATAACATTAAATTCACATTACTCAATTGTTTGTTTCATGGTTTTAGCTATCTTAGAGTTGGATTTAATTGAAAACTTTAAAATTTTGAGTATCTTATTGCTTGAAAAGGGAATAGATTCGGCAAACTTATGTGGCAGGTGTTAGTGGTTATGCCCAAGGCCAAACATTTTGGACCTTGATGTAATCATTAAATTTTCATTTATATATAATGGTTTTCTTCACATTAATATTATTGGCATGTTATATTATTGTAATGTTTATGAATAACAATGTTATTCATGTCGTCCTTAGTCATTTATCACTAAAGGGCATAAAGATAGATTAATATTGGTATTAATAATCATGGGATGATTATATATGATGATATAAATCGAATATATAGGTATTTGTTAGAGAACAAATTATTGGATAGACCCACTGTAAGATCATTACATGAGATAGTGTCATAAGTGATCTTATAATAGATATGTTATTGAATCTTTTGACCTGAGGTTATCACGATTTCCTACATAAGGAACATTATGTTTTGATATAATCAAACATTATCTTTAATCGGATAATTATAAAGTTTATGATCGGAAATAATGAGAATTATGTAGAAGAAAGTGAATAATTAAGATGGAATTTATCCCTCTCTTATGAGAGAGATATCTATTGGGCCCCTTGATAAGTAGAACTGTAAAAATATATGGCCATGCTAGAATGAATTGATAGTGTCATCAATATCATTTGAATTTATCAGTCTACTTAGTGATCAGGAAATTATATATTTGAATAATATAAGTTTGACATGTACCATGACTTATGTTTAAACAAGATATCGTGTGACAAAAGGATAATGGCATATTCTATTGTTAGGTTAAAATCGGACTAACGATATTTATATTATTTGGGTAGTTATAATGTCTTGCTAAACACCAATTATGACTTGTGGGCCTATTATGGTTATTGGACCCATTGCCAACTTAATATAAACCTATTGGGTGACACACCAAGACCAAAAGATGAACAAAATAGATTTTATTAGGGTATTTTGGAATAATATAAAAATAGGTATTTATATTTAATTTCAAAATAATATATATACCTATAAATAAATCTTGTATTTTGAATATGAGATAATAATAATATGTATTAATATTATTTCGAATAAGAAATAAATAAATAAATAAATATATATATATATATATATATATATATATATATATATATATATATATATATATATATATATATATATATATATATATATTTATATATATATATATAGAAATATCTCTTAATTTTGTATTAGGGATAATATCCATATTTATCTTTTTAGAGTTTAAAATATATTCAGATATATAATTGGATATATAGGTTAATAAAGTGATTAACCAAATCATGTTTTTCTTTAGAGAAAAAGAGGATAGAGAGTGATTGATTTTCTTAAGAGAGAAAACCTAACCTAGCCGCCATTTAATTTTCTTTGAGAAAGAAAAATCAAAAATCCAGTCGTACCGTATGGGAGCTAGTACCCCGGCGAATTTTGTTCATTAGTTAGTACGTGTAGATACCGATAGAGGGCGTTCGTGGTTGCAGCAGCGCCTATAGTCCGAGATAAGGTGTTAATTTCGTTCTAAGGTCGGTAAATCTTTATCTCTTCCTTTTGAATCAGTCGAAAATATATGGATCCTGTTTCGGATTTCTATTTTATTCCGCTACGTTTAATTTGAATTATTCCAATAAAACCCAATAGTGGTATCAGAGCCACTTGTATATTCGATTAATTCAAATATTTTATATATGTATGTGATATATATATGATTCTATTGATTGATTTGCATGCTGGTACATGGAAATTGATTTTGGTTTTAATTGTTAAAAAGGATCGATTTTATGTGATATAAACGAGATCAATTTGGTAATGTTTAATCTGGTATATTAAAGGGCTACAAAATTAATTAATGTTAATATGATTAATGAACTCAATTAAGTGTTAATATGAATCTGCTAATATGATTAACTAATAGTATTAATATGTTTAATACGAAATTATTTATGGTGATACTTTTTCTCTCCACAATAGAAGCTACCTAAATCCAAATTATCTCACCTTGACCTAAGACAAGTTACAACCATTATAAGACCCTTTGATCTTCTTTACTGCCTTATACTAGTAGAGGAGAGGGTTACTAATTACAAGCCTATGGTATACAATGGCATATTTAAGAAATGAGAGAAACACTAACCTATAAACACTTAAGTGATTGAGTGCTTGAAGAATATAGTGTTTGAGT
This sequence comes from Excoecaria cochinchinensis, assembly GCA_947683425.1. NCBI lineage: Eukaryota > Viridiplantae > Streptophyta > Magnoliopsida > Malpighiales > Euphorbiaceae > Excoecaria > Excoecaria cochinchinensis. The sequence goes on from CANTUQ010000069.1 coordinate 2,387,751, forward strand.
GAGAATTACCTTAGGCAATGCTTTGTGTGAAATAATCTTTATATGTGTTAAGATATTCAAAATCTTGAGTTCAAACATCCTTGTGCTTTGCAATTTCATGGTTTTCCAATTGTACATAGGGGTTGAAGTTTAATGGACAATGCTAATGTTTAGGAAGTTGCATACTTAGGCTAATATGTTAGGAGGTGATAGTTTATGTATGTGGTTTCTAAATATTTATCAAATATGATTATGAGCTCCAAGATTTTGTGCATGTTATTTTTGTTTGAGTGGTATTATTTATTGTTATGCTTTGCTTGAGTACAAGAAAAAGTTTAATTGTGGGGGTTTGATATGAGCCTAAATAGCTCATATTTAATCCATGTTTTATGAGTAAAATAATAATTATGTGTAGTTAATTGTGTTAGAATTAAGTTTATTTTATGTGTTTTTGTGAGTTTTATGTGTGTAGGGGAGAAATGAAGAAAAAAGGATAAAGGAGCAGAAAATAAGCTAAAGAAGAAGAGCTTCTGTCGCAAGCACGATAGAAGGCGCCAAGGAGGAGAGCTGAAGGAGGAAGAAGAAAGGGAGAAAGGGAGCTGTCGCGATGATGAAGCATGTCGCGGGGTCGCGACAAGGCACGGAGAGAGCCAGCGCGAGGAAAGTGAGCGAAGATTCAGGCACGCACTATCGCGAGCGCAACAAACGTCGCGATAGTGAGGAACGTTGGACAGAAAATTTCAAACATTCCCTTGAAGAGGCATGACTTCTCACCAAGGCTTGCAACTTTTTGGAAGAGACACTTGAAGGAACATAATCTTTAGATCTTTATAAATATAACTTTCAATTGTAAATGAATAGACATAATTTTTATTAAGTAGTTTTCTGTAGTTTGAAGAACAGTTTCTTTTCCTTAGTAAAATTTCTTAGTTAATTTCATGTCTTGAAGAAGAAGATCAAGGAGAAGAAAAATCTGTTACAAGAGTTTGTGAAAAGGGTTAAGAAACTTTTTTCTTATTCTCTTATCTTTTATTTCTTCTCTGTAAATTAATGAATATTATTTCAATGAATTTGAATGTTATTATTATTCTCTTCTTCCATCTATTATATAAGTCTTTGCATGCAGAATTTCTATTAGTACAATTGCATGATTTTAATAAGTTAAGATAGAGTCGAGAGATCATTTTAACTTAAATCTAATAGAATTTCATTATATTATCAAAACATAACTAGAGATATTAGTATGTTGAGATAATTGTTATAGGTTGGTAAGTAATCTTAAAGTATGTAATTAAAGTTAACTAGTTCACTAATGAGAATTAGGAGTTAGTGCTTTAAATGTATACTTTGAGCATTCTAATTCATGTCGAGAGAATGAGTTAGAAATATATTCCAACTTGGCTTGCATGAAAAGATGATTATTATTAATTAGAATGATGGATCAAGTTCATTATTTTAATTTCTTCATCATATATTTTGTCTTCTTTTGATTATCAATAACTAGGTCGAACTTATTTTCATAATTAAGTAGTTAAACATTAACCTACCATTAATAATCATTGTAAACAAGATTAAAATCAAGTAGTAATAGTGAGTAAAAATCACATTCCTTATGGGATCGATATCTTTTGTACTATTTCGGTACATCATATACTTGGGAAAATTAGCACCTATAAAATATGCTAACAAGTTTTTGGCGCTGTTGCCGGGGAATGAATGATTTTTGCCATTATGAATTTTGATTTATGATTTTGGATTATAATATTTTATAGTATTCATTTGTTCGTTTTGTTTGACTTTTTGTGTTTTGTTTTGTTTACACAGGAATTCATAGTTCATGTCGAGTACAATAAGTTCTTAAGAAGATCTTGAACTATTGAATCCTGAAATCAAAAGATTTTTGTCAAGTAACCGCAAATCCAACAAAAAGAAGAATAAGCAAAAGAGACATATCATGGCTGAAGAAGGAAATCCACCAAGATTGATGGACTTTGCCACACCTGCATTAAGTGGTGCTCAATAAGGTGTGGTAAGACCTACAGTAAACGCTAATAAATTTGAAATTAAACCTTCTCACCTACAAATGATTCAAAATAGCATACAATTTTATGGATTAGCAAATGAGGATCCTAATGCTCATTTGGCAAACTTTTTAGAGATATGTGATACCTTTAAGATTAATGGGGTTTCGGTTGATGCAATTAAGCTTAGGCTTTTTCCTTTCACTTTGAAGGACAAAGCCAAGGATTGGTTAAATTCACTTATAAGGGGATCTATAACCACTTGGAACCAATTGGCCCAAGAATTTTTGTCAAAATATTTTCCCTTATCCAAAATTGCCAAAATCATAAAGGATATCACCACTTTTGTGCAAAATGATAATGAGTCTTTGTATGAAGCGTGGAAAAGGTTTAAGAAATTACAGCGAATGTGTCCACACCACAATCTTCCAAGGGAGCTATTGATGCAAACAATTTATAATGGAGTTAATCCTATAACAAGAGGTTCTATAGATGCTGCAGCTAGAGGTATTTTAATGAGGAAAACAACTGAGGCAGCATTTGAGCTATTAGAGGAAATGTCAATGAACAATTGCATGTGGCCTACTGAGAGAGTAAGGGAGTCTAATTCTTCTAATGCTAGGGGAGTACATGCACTTGATTCTGTAGTTGCCTTGCAAGCCCAAGTAAAAGCCTTAACTCATAAGCTTAATAATTTAGGAGTGGGAGGTAGTCATTAAAATGGTTGTAACATTTGTGGGCAACTAAGACATTCTAGTGAAGGGTGTAATTTAGGGGTAACCAATAATGAAGAGCAAGTTAACTTTATTCAAGGTCAAGGGCGTGGGAACCCTTATTCAAACACTTATAACCCTGGTTGGAGGAACCATCCTAATTTTTCATGGGGAAACAATAGTAGCAACCAAAATAGGGGGGTAGGTTTTCAACCACCTCAAGATAGGTTTGGAGCCTTAGAAGTTAAGATGGATAGGTTTCTAGAGGGGATTAATATGAAGTTTAACTCACAAGAAGAGAACCAAAAGAGGCTGGAGACAAAGTTTGATCAAATTACAAAAAACCAAGCCTCATCCATCCATAACTTAGAAGTGCAAATAGGGCAAATTGCCAAGGCTTTACCTTCAAGAATGCAAGGTAATTTACCAAGCAATACCGAGAAAAATCCAAGGGAGCATCTAAAAGCAATCAAATTAAGGTCAGGTAAATCCTACACTAATGAATTTGTTGATACTAACAGGAATGGAGATGTGCAGGAAAATGGGAAGAAGAATGACTATTCTGTCGCGAGCGTGACAGCTGTCGCGGGCGCGACAGAGGAGAGACCGGGCAATGTCGCGAGCGCGAAACCATTCGCGAACGCGACAGCAGGAGGAGAGTCTACTGTCGCGGGCGCGACAGAAGGTGTATCTAAGGCTAATTCTTCCAAAGTTTTTCAACCTCTTCCACCATTTCCTCAACATCTTAAGCAGCAACACTAAGATAAGCAATTCCAATCTTTCATTGATAAATTAAAGCACTTGCATATAAATTTGAATTTTATTGAGGCTATAACACAAATTCCTAACTATGCAAAATTTCTTAAAGATTTAATTTCTAAGAAAAGGAATTGGGAAGACATATCTACTGTCGCATTGATTGAAGCATGTAGTTCTATAATTTCTAATAATTTGCCCACTAAGCTTAAAGATAATGGGAGTTTTACTATCCCTTGCACTTTAGGGGATATTGAGTTTCCTAATTGTTTATGTGATTTAGGGGCAAGTATTAATCTCATGCCATTGTCTATCTTTAAGAAACTAGGATTGGATTATGTTAAGCCTACATCAATGGTATTGCAATTGGCTGACCAATCAATTAAAAAACCATATGGAATTGTTGAAGATGTGCTTGTAAAAGTGGAGAAATTCATACTGCCTGCTGACTTTGTTATATTGGATTTTGCTTATGATGTGAAATGCCCTTTGATATTGGGAAAACCTTTCATGAGAACTGGTAGGGCTCTTGTTGATGTGTATGAAGGAACTTTAGTCTTACGAGTAGGGGAAGATAGTGTAGAATATCACATGGATAAAGCACTAAAATACCCCATGGATGAAAATATTTGCATGAAAGTTGATATCATTGATGCATGTGTTTTGGAAGTGATGGAGCATACAGGTCATGAAGAGGACACTAATGAAGAGGAAGTTCATGACGAGGTGGAATAAGAAAGCTTAAAGCCAGAAACTTTATTCAAAAATGAAGCACCTTTACTGCCTTCTATAGTAAGTCCTCCTAATGTGGAATTAAAAGAATTACCTAGCCATTTGAGGGATACATTTCTTGGCCCTAATCATACTTTGCCTATCATAGTGTATAACAAATTATCTAATAAATAAGAGTCTTCATTGTTAGAGGTTGTTAGAAAAAGGATAAAGAGTATTGGTTGGCAAATTTCTGATTTAAAAGGAATTAGTCCTAATGTTGTCATGCATAGGATTAACATGGTAGATGAGTGTCAACCAAAAGCAGATAGACAAAGAAGACTTAACCCAAATATGAAAGAGGTGCTTAAAAAGGAAATCATTAAGTTGCTTGATGCTGGGATTATCTATCCAATTTCGGATAGTGCTTGGGTGAGTCCCATTCATTGTGTGCCAAAGAAAGGGGGGATGACTGTAGTAAAAAATGAGAATGGGGATTTAATTCCTACTAGAACCACAAGTAGTTGGAGGGTGTGCATTGATTATAGGAAGTTAAATTCAACCACTAGAAAAGACCACTTCCCTTTACCATTTATTGACCAAATGTTAGAGAGGATAGCGGGCCATTCTCATTAGTGTTTTCTCGATGGTTATTCGGGTTACTTTCAAATTTTCATTTACCCTAATGACCAAGAAAAGACTACTTTCACTTGTCCTTATGGGACTTTTGCCTATAGGAGAATACCTTTTGGGCTTTGCAATGCACCAGTTACTTTTCAAAAATGCATGCCTTCTATTTTTGGGGACATGATAAAAGATATCATGGAAGTTTTCATGGATGATTTTTCTATCTATGGTGACTCATTTGAACTATGTTCGAAAAACTTAGATAGAGTTTTGGCTAGATGTGAAGAAACTAATTTAGTTCTAAATTGGGAAAAATGCCATTTTATGGTAGAAGAAGGGATAGTTCTTGGGCATAAGATTTCAAGAAAAGGGATAGAGCTAGATAGAGAAAAAACAGAATTGATAGAAAAGTTACCTCCACCTACTACACTTAAGGGTGTAAGATCTTTTCTTGGACATGCTGGTTTTTATAGGAGATTCATTAAGGATTTTTCTTTAATTGCTAAACCTTTAACTAATTTATTGATAAAGGATGTGCCTTTTGAATTTTCTAGTGTATGCATGGATGCTTTTAATACATTAAATGAAGCTCTTGTAAGTGCACCCATAATCACTTCTCCTAATTGGAACTTACCAATTGAAATTATGTGTGATGCAAGTGACCTTGCAGTAGGATGTGTTTTAGGTCAACGTCAAGGGAAACATTTGCATGTCATATACTATGCTAGCCATACATTGTCACCTCCTCAAATCAATTACACAACCACTGAAAAAGAAATGTTGGTTGTGGTTTATGCATGTGATAAGTTTAGGTCTTACTTATTAGGATCTAAGGTTATTATATATACAAATCATGCAGCTTTGAGGTACTTATTTGCTAAAAAGGATGCCAAACCTAGATTAATTCGTTGGGTTTTATTGTTGCAAGAATTTGATCTTCAAATTAAAGATAATAAAGGCTCTGGAAATTTAGTTGCTGATCACTTGTCAAGGTTGGAAAATAATGAAGGACTTTTAGGAGATAATGTTGAAATTAATGAATCCTTTTCGGATGAATTATTAATATCAATGGAGCAAGTTCATGTATCTTGGTATGCAGATTTCGCTAACTTTCTTGCTGCAGGAATTATACCACATGGTTTGACATGGCAGCAAAGAAAGAAATTTTTTAGTGATGTTAAAAACTACCTTTGGGAAGAGCCATTCTTGTTTAAAATTAGTGGGGATGGTATCATTCGTCGATGTGTGCATGAAGACGATTATGTAAACATCTTGACTCATTACCATTCTTCTTTATATTTGGGTCATAATGGTGCTAATAAAACTGCCTCTTGAGTCCTTGAATGTGGTTTCTATTGGCCTACCTTGTTTAATGATGCTAGGAATTTTGTAGCTACATGTGATAAATGTCAAAGGGCTGGGAATATTGGAAAGCGTGATGAAATGCCTTTGAATACTATTTTAGAAGTTGAAATCTTTGATGTGTAGGGGATAGATTTCATGGGTCCTTTCCCTACATCCTTTGGCCAAAACTATATTTTGGTTGGGGTAAATTATGTGTCAAAGTGGATTGAAGCACAAGCATTGCCAACCAATGATTCAAAGGTAGTGATCAAGTTTTTGAAGAACCTCTTTACAAGATTTAGAGTGCCAAAAGCCATCATAAGTGATGGAGGTAAGCATTTCATTAACCGTTCTTTTGATTCATTATTGCATAAATATGGAGTGCATCATAGGGTAGCTACTCCTTATCATCCTCGAGCAAGTGGCCAAGTAGAAGTTTCAAATAGAGAGCTTAAATGGATCCTAAAAAAAATAGTCTCTAATTCTAGGAAAGATTGGGCACATAAGCTTGATGATGCTTTATGGGCATATCGCACTGCCTTTAAAACTCCTATTGGGATGACACCTTATAGGCTAGTATATGGAAAGACATTTAATTTACCTGTAGAGTTAGAGCATAAAGCCTATTGGGCCATTAGGACTTTGAACTATGATATTAAGGATGCTAGTGTCAAAAGATGTTTATAATTGAATGAGCTTGATGAGTTACGCCTTCTTGCTTATAAAAATGCAAAAATTTATAAAGAAAGATCCAAGAAGTGGCACGATGCTCACATTCGATATAAGAATTTCATGGTTGGAGATAAAGTCCTCTTATACAATTCTAGGTTAAAGTTATTTCTTAGAAAATTAAAATCTAGGTGGAGTGGCCCATTTGAGGTGGCTCAAGTTTTTGACCATGGCTATTTAGAGCTAAAGAATGATAAGGGGGAGTTATTTAAAGCAAATGGTCAGAGATGCAAAGTGTATTTGGATGGCACAATTCCAAAGCAAAAGGTCTCTAGTATCTCTTTTACATTGGTGAAGTAGTTATTTGCAGATTTATTTTTCGAATTATGTTATTGAGTTACTATATTATTTTTATGTTGTTTTTGTTTACTAATATCGTTTATTTTTATTCTACAGGGTTTTATTAAGTTAGTGTGTCAACTTTTTGGAAGAGACACTTGAAGGAACATAATCTTTAGATCTTTATAAATATAACTTTCAATTGTAAATGATTGTAAATGAATAGAAATAATTTTTATTAAGTAGTTTTCTGTAGTTTGAAGAACAGTTTCTTTTCCTTAGTAAAATTTCTTAGTTAATTTCATGTCTTGAAGAAGAAGATCAAGGAGAAGAAAAATCTGTTACAAGAGTTTGTGAAAAGGGTTGAGAAACTTCTTTCTTATTCTCTTATCTTTTATTTCTTCTCTGTAAATTAATGAATTTTATTTCAATGAATTTGAATGTTATTATTATTCTCTTCTTCCATCTATTCTATAAGTCTTTGCATGTAGAATTTCTATTAGTACAATTGCATGATTTTAATAAGTTAAGATAGAGTCGAGAGATCATTTTAACTTAAATCTAATAGAATTTCATTATCAAAATATAACTAGAGAGATCAGTATGTTGAGATAATTGTTATAGATTGGTAAGTAATCTTAAAGTATGTAATTAAAGTTAACTAGTTCACTAATGAGAATTAGGAGTTGGTGCTTTAAATGTATACTTTGAGCATTCTAATTCATGTCGAGAGAATGAGTTAGAAATATATTCCAACTTGGCTTGCATGAAAAGATGATTATTATTAATTAGAATGATGGATCAAGTTCATTATTTTAAGTTCTTTATCATATATTTTGTCTTCTTTTGATTATCAATAACTAGGTCGAACTTATTTTCATAATTAAGTAGTTAAACATTAACCTACCATTAATGATCATTGTAAACAAAATTAAAATCAAGTAGTAATCGTGAGTAAAAATCACATTCCTCGTGGGATCGATATCTTTTGTACTATTTCGATACACCGTATACTTGTGGAAATTAGCACCTATAAAATATGCTAACAAAAGGGTCACTGACTTATTAGGCCTTGTACATTTTGATGTATGTAGCCCATTAAGCATAAATGCCAGGGGAGGATTTCAGTATTTCATTACATTCACTGATGATTTCAGTAGATATGGCTATGTCTATCTAATGAAACATAAACATGAATCATTTGAAATGTTCAGAACCTTTCAAAATGAAGTACAAAATCAACTTGGTAAAACTATTAAAGCACTTCGATCCAATCGAGGTGGTGAATATTTGAGCTAAGAGTTTGATAATCATCTAAGAGATTGTGGAATTATTTCACAATTAACTCCGCCAGGAACACCACAATGGAATGGTATATCTGAAAGGAGAAATTGAACTTTATTAGATATGGTTCGATCTATGATGAGTCAAATAGATCTTCCGTTATCCTTTTGGGGTTATGCATTAGAAACATCCACATTCACTTTGAATCGAGTTCCATCTAAAGCGGTTGAGAAGACACCATATAAGATATGGACTGGGATAACTCCTAGTTTGTCTTTTCTAAAGATTTGGGGCTATGAGGCTTATGTCAAACGACAAGTCTCAGATAAATTAGCACCAAAATCTGATAAATGTCTTTTTGTGGGATATCCTAAAGAAACTAAAGGATATTACTTTTATAACCCTTCTGAGAACAAAGTGTTTATTGCTCGAAATGGTGTCTTTCTAGAAAAGGAATTTATTTTTAAAAGAACTAGTGGGAGTAAAATACAACTTGAAAAAAATTCAAGAACCTCAAGAAAACATAGAACCATCGGTGGAAACTCAACAAGTTTCACAAACTGTTGTGGAAAGTACCACGTAGATCTGATAGGATACGACACGAACCTGAGAGATATGGATTGCTCATGATAGATAGTCGTGAAGTAATGCTCATGGATCAAGATGAGCCTACAACCTATCAAGATGCCGTGTCGGGTCCAGAATCTGAGAAATGGCTGGAAGCCATGAAATCTAAGATGCAGTCCATGTATGATAATAAAGTTTGGAACTTGAATGATCCACCTGAAGGAATTAAAACCATTGGGTGCAAATGGGTTTTCAAAAAGAAAATCGACATGGATGGCAAAGTAAATACCTTTAAATTAAGCCTCGTTGCAAAAGGGTTCAAACAAACTCATGGTATTGACTATGATGAGACTTTTCACCAGTCGCAATGCTTAAATCAATAAGAATTCTTATTGCCATTGCTGCGTATTATGACTATAATATATGGCAAATGGATGTCAAAATAACATTTCTTAATGGAAACTTACTTGAGAATGTGTACATGACACAACCTGAGGGTTTTGTCCATCCTGAGAATTCTAGAAAGGTATGTAAGTTGCAAAGATTCATTTATGGATTGAAGCAAGCTTCTCGAAGCTGGAATCTTCATTTTGATGAAACAGTCAAAGAGTTTGGGTTCATAAAAAATGAGGATGTACCTTGTGTATATAAGAGGTTAGTGGGAGCATTGTGATGTTTCTTGTATTATATGTTGATGACATATTAATCATTGGAAATGACATCCCTATCATGCAAAAGATAAAAGAATGGTTTGGGAAATCCTTTTCAATGAAAGATTTAGGCAAAGCTGCTTATATCCTTGGGATTAAGATCTATAGGGATAGATCTAAAAGGATTATTGGTCTGAGTCAAAGTACTTATATAGATAAGGTGCTAAATAGATTCAGTATGCAAAATTCCAAAAGAGGATTTTTGCCAATGTCTCATGGCATTACTCTTAGCAAGACTCAGTGTCCAAAGACATCTGATGAGCGAGATCGCATGAGTATGATTCCTTATGCCTCGGCTATAGGATCAATTATGTATGCTATGTTATGCACTCGACCAGACGTTTCATATGCTTTGAGCATGACGAGTAGATACCAGTTAGATAAAGTCACTGGACAACTGTTAAGAATATCCTTAAGTACTTAAGAAGAGCTAAGGACGCATTCTTAATATATGGAGGATTGGAAGATGAGCTAGTAATAAATGGTTATACAGATGCAAGCTTCCAATCTGACAAAGATGACTTTAGATCGCAGTCAGGATATGTTTTTGTGTTAAATGGAGGTGTTATAAGCTGGAAAAGTTCTAAACAAAGCACTGTCGTTGATTCTACAACAGAAGCTAAGTATATAGCAGCATCAAATGCAGCTAAAGAAGCAGTATGGATCAAGAAATTCATTACTGAATTGGGAGTAGTACCTAGTATCAGCAACCCTATGGATCTTTATTGTGACAATAATGGTGCTATTGCACAGGCTAAGGAGCCCAGATCTCATCAGAGATCAAAACATATACTCAGGTGTTTTCATCTCATTAGAGAAATAATTGAGAGGGGAGACGTCAAGATTTGCAGAGTACCTATTGATGATAACATTGATGATCCACTTACCAAGGCTCTCCCACAAGCCAAACATGATGGACAAACTAGGTCAATGGGTATTAGATATATGTATGATTGGGCCTAGTGCAAGTGGGAGATTGTTAGTGGTTATGCCCTAGGCCAAACATTTTGGACCTTGATGTAATCATTAAATTTTCATTTATATATAATGGTTTTCTTCACATTAATATTATTGGCATGTTACATTATTATAATATTTATGAATAATAATGTTATTCATGTCGTCCCTAGTCATTTATCACTAAAGGGCATAAAGATAGATTAAGACTAGTATAGATTTGTATTGATAATAATGGGATGATTATATATGATGATATAAATCGAATCTATAGGTATTTGTTAGAGAACAAATTATTGGATAGACCCACTGTAAGATCACTACGTGGGATAGTATCATAAGTGATCTTATAATAGATATGTTATTGAATCCTTTGACCTGAGGTTATCACAGTTTCCTACATAAGGAACATTATTGTAGACACCGGGTCTCGAGTCCAGCATAAGAATGACAATGGTAATTTTGGATCCTTGATATTTCCCTCCAAAAAATATATATATATATATATAATAACTATATAAATATGTGTGCGTGTAAAATTAGGTAATTAATTAGTTAATGTTGTTAGTTATTTGAGTAATTAATATTATTGTGTGATTAAAGTGAATGTAAAATTAAAGTTTAAAGTGTATAATTAATTAGATAAAATATACATATATGTGATAATTTAAATGTATTAATGTGTAATGTTTAATTAATATGTGCATGTTTAATTAATTAGTATGTGTGTGTATTAATTTGAATTAAGTTAGATTAATTAAGAAATAGAAAAATGGGGGAAATTACTTGGATGACCCTTAACCCTAATATGAGGGTATAAAAAGAATAAGAAGAAGCAAAACAAGGGGGGCTCGGCAGATCAAGAAAGGGAGAGCAAAAGAAAAAGAAAGGAAAAGAAAAGAAAGGAAAAAGATACAGAGAGAGCAAGAAGAGCCGGCCAAAGAAACAAAGAAAAAGAAAGAAAAGGAAACCAAAAAAAAGAAAGAAAAAAGAACTGAGAGCAAGAAAGAACCGAGAGCAAGAGAGATCAAAGCCAAAGAAAGAAAATAGGAAAGAAAAGCCAAAGAAAAGAGAATAGAAAGCTAAGGAAAATAAAGGGAAAGAAAGAAAGAAATAAGGGAACAAAGGAGAGGGCCAATGCCGGAGAGAAGAGGAGAAAGAAGAAAAGAGAGGGGAAGGAGGCGTCCCCTCCGCCGGCCAACCGCCGCGGCACACAGCTACACGCGCCTCAAGAGGCGACCGGCAAGACCCAGACGCACCCGGCGGTGACCACCGCTCACCGACACTCGCCGGCGTGAGGGAGATCGGAAGGGAAGAACCGTGCGGCTTCCAGCGCATTTTCCGGCGACAGGAGGTCCTTTCCGGCGCATGACCGACGGCAGCGTGATCCCGGCGCTCCGATCTACCATACGGTGTCTCCAACGGCTGCTCCGGTGAGGCTCCGGCGAGGGAAATCCGGTGAGTCTATTTTATATTTATTTATTTTAATATATTATTAATTAATATTGATTAATATTATTATTATTATTATTATTATTAATTAATTATTTATTATTATTATTATTAATATTTATTTATAATTCTGTTTTTATTATTTCTATTATTTTATTTAATATTTATTATTCTGTTTTTGTGATTATGTTAATTATTGTTATTATATTTATTATTATTATTATTATTATTATTATTATTATTATTATTATTATTATATGTATTTATTTAATTTCTGCTTATTAATATTATTAATATTATTATAATTACTATTATTATTTAATATTATTACTATTATTATTATTGAGTTCTATGGTTATTTAATTTTATTGATTTGTGATTATTTAATTTTATGATTTATTATTATTATCATTATTGATTATTGTTATTATTATTGTTATTTATTTATGCAATTATTTATGTATTCATTTATTTATTTATTTAGAAATATGTAATTACTATTTTATTGCATTTTATTTATCTGTGGTCTGTAATAATAAAATGATTTTCGACCGCTCTTAAAAAGAACCACCACACAAATGTTTTCTGCTAAATAGAATGTTTGCTAAATAAAACTGGACCAATGTCATATTTTTACCCAATAAAATCATCACATAAAAATCGTTTTTCATAATGAATGCATGCGAGGACCAATGTCCTTTTTGTTAATAAATAACCCGTTTTATGCATGTATCTCACATTTATAAATGGGAGTTGTATTCCGCTCCTAGTATTATTGTAATTTATTTGATTTAATGCTTTATTCTTTTATTCATTTATTTATCTATTGTTCTAAATACGTGAATAAAATGTGCCTTTCAATTTAATTGCATCATGTGGAGAGAGAGCGAATTAATGATAATTAAAATTTGATCATAAGATAATCGAGGTAGAAATAGATGAGAAATCCCGAACCCAGCTCTGGTCTTTGGGCTCAAAGAGGCTAGAGGTCTACCCTCCAAGACACCTTTTTGTGCCATGAGACTTTAGCGTTAATCCTAGGCTCCTTAGGGCGAGAGGTTTACCTTCCAAGACCCCTTTGGCTGGCCCAAAATGGATACAACGCGCAGTCTTAGACTCTCCGAGGCGAGAGAAACTTTCCCAATGTTCTATTGGGTGGTGACTCCATGAAACCTCCTTGTTGCCCAACATAGACGCACTTGCGATTTATTGCAAGCTGTCAACGGACCCACAAATGCCCCGATCGCCCTCAAGCAGGCGGTCGAATGGGCAGCTGCGGGGATCCGGTGCGCGTCACAGTGGCGACTCCACTGGGGACGATATGGTTCGAGATTTTAATTTGAAAATACCTCGTTTAACATTTATGGTTAAAATTTAATTCATAAATTCGCTTTCTCTCATTTGCATTACATCTCATTAGAGCTTTAGAATATGCTAGTTTGGTCCCTCTATTAGCCCCGGTGCGTTCTTGAAGCACGACCTCATTTTCACTCAATTTGGGGAAGTGTTAAGGATAATCACCAGCCCAAGCCTCGTACCATCGTGGTATATAAAATGGTAACCCGATCGGTCATTACGCTCGTGATGAGCTAGACCCGTCAGCAGGGATTATGCTTGGGTAGCCCCAAAGTAACATCGCTCATGACCAAAGCCCATGTAATGGCAATAGAAACTTCCACTAGGTGATATGCGCCATAATATCGTGCTTGCTATTTGGGCCATCATATGTTGAACAAAATCAATCAAATTAAATGGTTTTCATCAGAGGCTTTCATGCCCCGTCGGAACCATCTTAACTTAGTTGAATTGTTTAAATATATAATGGCCAACCATCCATGCGCATGTGCTTTAAATTAAGACTTGTTATGTTGCCGGCTTCTTACCGCGCACTATACGCGTCCATTGGGTTCTCTATTAACCCTTGGATAAAGCCCGCCTAGGAAAGAGACCGCACGATCCCGTGTATGGGAGAAATAAGGTTGGAAGGATCTATCTGCTTGCATGTGGATGTGAATGCTGCACAACATGTACATACATCACATGTCATTCATGTCAAAAACAAATAAATAATCAAAAAAAAATAAAAAATAAAAAATATATAAGATAATAAAATAATAAAAAATACATTTCATATTGTGTGTATATCCTTTTGCCTGCATATTGTTTTTCACATACATATACCATCACGTGTATATTTATTTTCATGCATTGCATCGCATAATTGCAATTTATTGATTTTTTCACTCCATCCGCACAATTCACGATCATGCATTGTATATTGTCATACACACATCATTCTAATAATTTAAATTTTCAGCCATCATAGATTCATCTAAGTGGATTAGAGGCCCTGACGGTCGATTAGTAAGGACAGACTCGCCCTTTGGATTGCTCGAATTAGTGCTTGATTGGGATCCTGAGCTACTCTCAGCATCTAGTACCTCATCCTCATGATTCACGAGCATTTACTATCCCACAACCACTTGTTGATCCACGACAACAAATAGTCCATGCTAGGGGCAAGCCGAACCACCTGCTGGTGGGGAGGCTCTTTTTATTGGCAATGCTACTATTAACCTGTCAATGAGCATGGAGTTGTGGCACCTATTAAGCCAAGAAGGGAAAAGATTCCCAATCCCAATGATGATTTATGATGGAGGAGAAAGATGAGCCAAAAGTTTATCAAGCCGTGAGGGTTAGAGCACCCAAGGTAGAATGAAAAAGAGGCTTCAAAAGGGAAAATTACATCCATTGTCGGCTAAGTCTGCCTTAAACCAAGGGGAAGCTGTTCATAGCACGGATCAATTTTGTGCTTTCCACCAACATTGGCCAGTTAACGGATCAACGCCAAATTCTGAGGGGTCGAATTCAAGATCTTATCAACAATAAAGAAATTGCTGACCCAGAGAAGAAGGGAAAATAAAAGCTAATGACAGACGAACAATATTTTTGTGTATTTGTATATTATTTCTAATTATTTCATTTCTTATGATCATGATACATTCATTCATTTTGACATTAATTCAATTAATACTACTGCATTTAATCTTGGAACTTTGGGGAAATCCAAGGAAAATTTTGATGGCATCTAATATAACTCCTGTAGAGAGGGAAATTCAGAGAGAATAAATAAAGATAAGAAAGAAAAACTAGTTGCAATTAGGAGATTGGATGAAAACTCACTAAGAGCACTAGAACCTTTCTGATTACCCGTCGAAGAGATCTCTAGATAAGGCTGAATCTAGAAAATGATTTAGGCATCATTCTTTGCATAGTTCTCTAAATGACTACTTCCTACCCTTATTCTGCAATCTCTTGCTAGCCCGTTGAGCCTTTATGGAGGTATGCTGAATGCATGCCAATTTTGTTGTTACACACATTAAAACTATCCTCTCGCCTAAAATGATTTTGGCTTCCCCTTAGAAGAGTGGCCACTTTAAAAAGGATGGATGTACATTTGATTAATTCTTTGGGTTATCAAAAATTATCTTGATAAGGGCGAGTTTACACTTTGAAAAAAGGGTTTAGTCGTGCATGAAAGGCGTGAGCTCGGAAAAAAAAGAACGATAAAAAAAAAGGAAAAAAAGAGAAAAGAAAAAGAAGAAAAGAAAGGCCGAAGGAAGAAAGCAAAACAAAACAAAACAAAACAAAACAAAACAAAAAAGAAGAAGAAGAGAAGAAGCAAAAGAGAGCTCAAAATAATAACCAGTCGACTAGTTTCAATAATTACCCTTTTATTGTTATTTTGATCTCAATGAGCTAAAATGTTATCTAGCCCAAATTCAAAAATACTTTTGTATATGCAACTAAGCTGAGAACGGTTCATCCATCAGTCGAGAAAATATCGCGGCCATTTTTCTCTAGCGACCTGATCTTTTTTTGACAGCCATCTACCTAAGCCTGACATTACAACCAAAGTAAGACCTTTTGATTCTGGGTCCAGTCTTATCCAATTAGTAGAGATGACCTTTTAATAAGGTTTGGTACGTAAGAAGAGGCCTATGGTGTTTCTTGAGCTTCAAACGAGAAGCCATGAGTGCATTCATGCATTCGAGTTAAGTCTCGTCTCCGACGTTGCTTCTAGAATTCGCGTTCAAAGAAAAAAGAAAATCAAAAGAGTGTTGATTGACAACAGGAGTTTGATGCTTTCAAGATCCATCCCGAGATTAGATGAGGTTTTGTATCTTGAGATTAATGCCAAATGATGATCATGTGTTATGAAATCAAATTGAAATACGTGCATTTATGCAATGATATTGATGTAACCAGAGCAGTTCATCTTATATACTCAAAGTTACTGTCTATCCACTGCTACTCTCATCATTCAAGCACGCCAATCAACTCATCATATTGTCAACTGTGAAGCCAGTGTCTACAGTTGTGCTTCATGACAGGAATCAAACCTGTCCAACTGTGATTTGAGGCGCAAGCACATGACAGTCACACCCGAAAGATCTTTGGTAACAATTTCAGCTTCCCAAAAAAAAAAGAAAAAAAAAAGAAAAAAAAGAGAGGCCGTTAGAGATGAAAACCGTAATTGGCACTCTAAGCAAAAATTAGGCCAAAGGACAGGGTGAAAACCTGAAAACAGGCAGTCTGTCCTAAAAAAAAAAAGCCGCTGGATTGGGTGGGGTCCATTCCAGGCAAAAATAAGGCACAGGGTTATGTGAAAATCCGAAATGACTCATTTCCCGCCAAGAAAAGTTAGTGTGAAAATCCACAAGGGACGTACTACTTTAAAATAATGACTACAAGCTTCAGATGAGAACCTCGTGATCCCCAAAAAGCATGAAATTCAAAGGCAATTCCAGAAGGCACCGATCTTACTGCAAATTGCAACCAAATTGGCTGTCGCCTCCAAATCCATTCAGATGAATTTTTATGCTGCATTGCTGCATACACATGCATTTCACTTGCATGCTCACCTATTCTTTCCTACATATTTGCCTTTCTAAGTCTTGCAGAAAAAGAGACTCGATGCGCACACCGGCAGAAACCGAGTGACGACATCATTCCAAACATCAATCAAGATATCAACCAAAGACCTCTCAGGGGGCATATCTCAATCCAAGACCTCTCAGGGGGCACAATCAATCCAAGACCTCTCAGGGGGCAATACCATTTCAAATCTCAGAGGGGTTAGCACGATGGCGGCACTACCATTCTGCGGAAGGTTAGCACGACCACGGCACTACCATCTCTAAACGATTAGCACGATGGCGGCACTACCACTCTAAGGAGGGTTAGCACGACCACGGCACTACCACTTCAGAAGGGTTAGCACGATGGCAGCACTACCACTCTAAGGAGGGTTAGCACGACCACGACACTATCACTTCAGAAGGGTTAGCATGATGGCGGCACTACCACTCTAAGGAGGGTTAGCACGACCACGACACTACCATCTCTAAACGGTTAGCACGATGGCGGCACTACCATTCTACGGAGGGTTAGCACGACCACGGCACTACCACTTCAGAAGGGTTAGCACGATGGCGGCACTACCACTCTAAGGAGGGTTAGCACGACCACGGCACTACCACTTCGCAACGGTTTGCACGATGGCGGCACTACCACTCTAAGGAGGGTTAGCACGACCATGGCAATACCATTTCAAATTTCATGAGGGTTAGCACGATGGCGGCACTACCACTCCACGGAGGGTTAGCACGACCACGGCACTACCACTTCTAAACGGTTAACACGACCACGCCACTCAACAGAACGGCTAGCACGATGACGGTACTACCACTCTATGGAGGGTTAGCATGATCACGGCACTGCCGCTTCTGCAATCACAACAACAGCACTCAATTCAAGAAGACAGCCGCCTCAGGTAGGTGTCTCTGCATCTCTTTCTCTCTCTGAATTTTGGACTTTCTCCTTTGAATTTTAGCTCACCTAGGTGTCTATGCACTAGCTTCTCAAAAATTTGGGGCAACTGTAAACACCGGGTCTCGAGTCCAGCATAAGAATGACAATGGTAATTTTGGATCCTTGATATTTCCCTCCAAAAAAAAAAAATATATATATATATATATAATAACTATATAAATATGTGTGCGTGTAAAATTAGGTAATTAATTAGTTAATGTTGTTAGTTACTTGAGTAATTAATATTATTGTGTGATTAAAGTGAATGTAAAATTAAAGTTTAAAGTGTATAATTAATTAGATAAAATATACATATATGTGATAATTTAAATGTATTAATGTGTAATGTTTAATTAATATGTGCATGTTTAATTAATTAGTATGTGTGTGTATTAATTTGAATTAAGTTAGATTAATTAAGAAATAGAAAAATGGGGGAAATTACTTGGATGACCCTTAACCCTAATATGAGGGTATAAAAAGAATAAGAAGAAGCAAAACAAGGGGGGCTCGGCAGATCAAGAAAGGGAGAGCAAAAGAAAAAGAAAGGAAAAGAAAAAGAAAGGAAAAAGATACAGAGAGAGCAAGAAGAGCCGGCCAAAGAAACAAAGAAAAAGAAAGAAAAGGAAACCAAAAAAGAGTAAGAAAAAAGAACTGAGAGCAAGAAAGAACCGAGAGCAAGAGAGATCAAAGCCAAAGAAAGAAAATAGGAAAGAAAAGCCAAAGAAAAGAGAAGAGAAAGCTAAGGAAAATAAAGGGAAAGAAAGAAAGAAAGAAATAAGGGAACAGAGGAGAGGGCCAACGCCGGAGAGAAGAGGAGAAAGAAGAAAAGAGAGGGGAAGGAGGCGTCCCCTCCGCCGGCCAACCGTCGCCGCACACGGCTGCACGCGCCTCAAGAGGCGACCGGCGAGACCCAGACGCACCCGGCGGTGACCACCGCTCACCGACACTCGCCGGCGTGAGGGAGATCGGAAGGGAAGAACCGTGCGGCTTCCAGCGCGTTTTCCGGCGATATGAGGTCCTTTCCGGCGCGTGACCTACGGCAGCGTGATCCCGGCGCTCCGATCTACCATCCGGTGTCGGCGGTGTCTCCAACGGCTGCTCCGGTGAGGCTCCGGCGAGGGAAATCCGGTGAGTCTATTTTATATTTATTTATTTTAATATATTTTTAATTAATATTAATTAATATTATTATTATTAATTATTTATTTATTTATTATTATTATTATTAATATTTATTTATAATTCTGTTTTTATTATTTCTATTATTTTATTTAATATTTATTATTCTGTTTTTGTGATTATGTTAATTATTGTTATTATATTTATTTATTATTATTATTATTATTATTATTATTATTATTATTATTATTATTATTATATGTATTTATTTAATTTCTGCTTATTAATATTATTAATATTATTATAATTACTATTATTATTTAATATTATTACTATTATTATTGTTGAGTTCTATGGTTATTTAATTTTATTGATTAGTGATTATTTAATTTTATGATTTATTATTATTATCATTATTGATTATTGTTATTATTATTGTTATTTATTTATGCAATTATTTATGTATTCATTTATTTATTTATTTAGAAATATGTAATTACTATTTTATTGCATTTTATTTATCTGTGGTCTGTAATAATAAAATGATTTTCGACCGTTCTTAAAAAGAACCACCACACAAATGTTTTCTGCTAAATAGAATGTTTGCTAAATAAAACTGGACCAATGTCCTATTTTTACCCAATAAAATCATCACATAAAAATCGTTTTTCATAATGAATGCATGCGAGGACCAATGTCCTTTTTGTTAATAAATAACCCGTTTTATGCATGTATCGCACATTTATAAATGGGAGTTGTATTCTGCTCCTAGTATTATTGTAATTTATTTGATTTAATGTTTTATTCTTTTATTCATTTATTTATCTATTGTTCTAAATACGTGAATAAAATGCGCCTTTCAATTTAATTGCATCGTGTGGCGAGAGAGCGAATTAATGATAATTAAACTTTGATCATAAGATAATCGAGGTAGAAATAGATGAGAAATCTCGAACCCAGCTCTGGTCTTTGGGCTCAAAGAGGCTAGAGGTCTACCCTCCAAGACACCTTTTTGTGCCACGAGACTTTAGCGTTAATCTTAGGCTCCTTAGGGCGAGAGGTTTACCTTCCAAGACCCCTTTGGCTGGCCCAAAATGGATACAACGCGCAGTCTTAGACTCTCAGAGGCGAGAGAAACTTTCCCAATGTTCTATTGGGTGACGACTCCATGAAACCTCCTTGTTGCCCAACATAGACGCACTTGCGATTTATTGCAAGCTATCAACGGACCCACAAATGCCCCGATCGCCCTCAAGCGGGCGGTCGAATGGGCGACCGCGGGGATCCGGCGCGCGTCACAATTATATTTTGACATAATCAAACATTATCTTTAATCGAATAATTATAAAGTTTATGATCGGACATAATGAGAATTATGCAAAGGAAAGTGAATAATCAAGATGGAATTTGACCCTCTCTTATGAGAGAGATATCTATTGGGCCCCTCGATAAGTAGGACTGTAAAAATGCATGGCCATGCTAGAATGAATTGATAGTGTCATCAATGTCATTTGAATTTATCAGTCTACTTAGTGATCAGGAAATTATATGTTTGAACAATATAAGTTTGACATGTACCATGACTTATGTTCAAACAAGATATCGTGTGGCAAAAGGATAATAGCATATTCTATTGTCAGGTTAGAATCGGACTAACGATATTTATATTATTTGGATAGTCATAATGTCCTGCCAGAGACCAATTATGACTTGTGGGCATATAATGGTTATTGGGCCCGCTGCCAACTTAATATAAACCTATTGGGTCACACACCAAAACCAAAAGATGAACAAAATGGATTTTATTAGGGTATTTTGGAATAATATAAAAATAGGTATTTATATTTAATTTCGAAATTTTATATATATATATATATATATATATATATATACACATATACATATAAATAAATCTCATATTTTAAATATGAGATAATAATAATATGTATTAATATTATTTCGAAAGAGAGAGAGAGAGAGAGAGAGAGAGAGAGATATATATATATATATATATATATATATATATATATATATATATATATATATATATCTTAATTTTGAATTAGGGATAATATCCTTATTTATATCTTTAGAGTTTAAAATATATTCAGATATATAATTGGATATATAGGTTAATAAAGTGATTAACCTAATCACGTTTTTCTTTAGAGAAAAAGAGGATAGAGAGTGACTGATTTTCTTAAGAGAGAAAACCTAACCTAACCGCCATTAAATTTTCTTTGAGAAAGAAAAATCAAAAGTCCAGTCGCACCGTATGGGAGCTAGCACCACGGCGAATTTTGTTCGTTGGTTAGTACATGTGGATACCGGTAAAGGGCGTTCGTGGTTGCAGTAATGCCTATAGTCCGAGATAAGGTGTTAATTTCGTTCTAAGGTCGGTAAATCTTTATCTCTTCCTTTTGAATCAGTCGAAAATACATGGATCCCGTTTCGGGTTTCTATTTTATTCCACTGCATATAATTTGAATTATTCCGATGAAACCCAACAGCAGGAAATTAGAGCCATTTGCAGATTTAGTGAAAATAATCTTCATCTTTTTATCAGTAATGAGGTCATCATATAATTTTTATACAGTAGTTGAATTGACGATGGCATTTTTGTGGAATTTCGGCTTATCAGTCCAATATTCGACTCCATATTTTCAATCTTACAGAACATAATTCCCTAAAAATGAAAAAGTAATTTAATTTTTGCATCATATATATATATAACACTATGCAGAAGCGTAATGTGGTACCCAACCATCCAATTTTAGTCCGCATAAGAACTACTTCTGACTTTTGGACATAACATGATAGTACATTGAACTTACCATGGGATAACACTTAATCACGTTTTGGATCTTAATTCAAAGTATATAACTTCATGTATGTCTTTGTCAACTTATTGATAAAATTCAGGTAAACACCCGTATGAGTGGGCTACTTCTCTATCCGACATGCTTAATCTCATTATCAATAACAGTAAATGTTTACACATAAAACATTCACACTCATGTATTACCAACAATGAACTTTATTATTATTCATAAATAATAATGTTAGGGATTACATAAAATAAACAATACTAATTAATCCTACGCAAACCTTGAGATCTAATGTCTCTCTTAAACACATCTCTCATTACAGGTTTTGTCAATGGATCTTCAATCATATCATGCGTAGAAACATACTGTAAGTTCACTTCTCATCCTGTAATAATATCTCTCATGCATTGATACTTATTGTTGATATGCTTAATCCTACTATTAAATTTTTGATCTTTTATGCAAGCTATTGATGACTGATTGTTATTATAGATTATCACCAGTTCCTTATAGATAGTTACTCTTGATCCATAAACTATTTTAGTCAAACTGCCTCTTATATTGCAGCTAAAAAAGCGACAAATTTAACTTTCATTATTAATAGGGCTACACATGTTTGTTTATTGCTACTCCATGGGATGGTACCCTTACCAAGCAAGAATATGAAACCTGAAGTGGATATTCTCACATCCATATCTCCTCCTTAATCAGTATTTGTATATCCTCTCAATTTCAGATCCTTGTCTTGATAACAGAGAGAATAGTCTGCGGTACCTTTGAGGTATTTAAGTATCATTTTGACTTCTTTCGAATGTGCTTCACTTGGATTAAATTGATATCTACTTACCATGCCCACTATATAGCATATATCAGGTCTCGTACACAATATTGCATACATTAGACTACCCATGGCACTGACATAAGAAATGTTTCTCATACATTCCATTTCTTCTGGCATCTTAAGACACATATTTTTATTAAGAAACTGATTCTTGGCAATAGGGTTATCTATGGATTTACAGTTTTGCATATTAAATCATTCAAGGACTTTATTGATATATGCCTTTTGTGAAAGAGACAACAGCCTTCTCGAAAGATCCTTGAAATATTAACTCCAAGGATATAATATGTTTGACCATATCTTTCATCACAAACCAATATTTGATTTCATTTACGTACCCTTTGTAATTTTCAGGTACGAGTGTGTCATCTATATACAATGCCAAAATGCCAATTTACTTTTAAA
This sequence comes from Excoecaria cochinchinensis, assembly GCA_947683425.1. NCBI lineage: Eukaryota > Viridiplantae > Streptophyta > Magnoliopsida > Malpighiales > Euphorbiaceae > Excoecaria > Excoecaria cochinchinensis. The sequence continues at coordinate 2,410,950 of CANTUQ010000069.1, forward strand.
GCTTTTATAATAAACATAATGATTTTCATCAATCATATTGAACTCATTCAACATAATTGTATCATAAAATCTTAAATACCATTGTCTTGAAAACTGTTTAAGGCCATACATTGATCTCATCAATCGGCGAATCTTATGCTCGCTACCTTTCTCGATTAAACCTATAAGTTGTTACATATAGATTGCTTAATCTAATCCTCCATTAAGGAAAGCAGTCTTTGCATCCATCTGATGTAGCTCTAGGTCCAAATTTGCCACTATGGCTAGAATCAACCTTATGGATATAAATCTAACAACAGGTGAGAAAGACTCCTCATAGTTAATCCCTTCATGTTGCGTGAACCCTTTAGCGACTAGTCGAGTGATGTGTATTGAATTTTATGTGTTAAAGTGGTGTTTTAGGTCTAAGTATGTCAAGTAAATGTTTAATTTTGAGTTAATTTGCTTGTAAAACATGGTATATTTTATGTTTTTGTGTGTTTTGTTGTGTAGAAGAAAAAGGGATAAAATAGGAGAAAGATGCTTCAATATGAGCTGAAAAGAAGGCATTGTCGCAGGCATAATGGGGTCACGAGCGCGACAAAGTAAGGAAGATGAAGGGAGTCAAATTCAAGAGGAAATTCAATGAAGTGAAGATCTGTATTCTGTCACGAGCGCAATAATGATGGCCGTTGGAGCAGCTATTTCTGAAAGGTCACTTGAAGAGTCAAGTCTTTTTACCAAGTTTTACAACTCCTTAGAGAGGCACTTCAAGGGACACAAGTTTGAAATCATATTTATGAGATTCAGTTTGATAAAGAAAGATAGATATATAGAATTTTATCTTGAGAATTTCTGGAGGTTAGATAGAACAATTACTATTAGTTGTAAAATTCTTTAGTACATTTTGATGTTTTGAGAAGAAGCCAAAAGGCAGAGGAGAAGATTATATTTGTGAAGAGAAGAAAGGTTGATAGATCTCCTTATTCGTCTTTTAACTTCTAACTTTTGCTTCTTCTTGGTAAATATTTAATGATGTCTTTAGGAACTTGAATACTCTATGTTATGTTTTGTTATTCACATCAATATAGTATTCTTGTTTGTAGAATTTTCTATTAGTATTTTATGAATGATCATAATAAGAAAGAATGTAGTCGAGAGATATGTTCTTACTTAAAGCTAATAGAATTTCATCATTAAAACATCACTTAAGAGATCGGGATGTCATATGATTGCTATAGGTTGATAATTAATCCTGAAGTATGTACGTATAATTAACTGGTTCATTAATGAGAGTTAAGAGTTAGAATTATAAATACATGTTTTAAGCATTCTAATTCATATCGAGAGAATGAATTGGAATAGTAGTCCAACTTGGCTTACATGACAAGGTTATATTAACAAGCAAGAATAATAACTTTAAGTTTCATCAACTATCAATTTGTAATCATTAATCCTACTTGTCTTCTTTGATCATTATTAATTAGGTTTATGAATACTTAATTTAGCATTCCACTAGTAGTTTAGTTTCATTATCAGAAATATTGAACGTTGTAAATAAAATTAAAATCAAGTAGTAATAGTCAGTAATAGTCAGTAAACAGTGTTCGTGAAAATGATATTTTAAGTACTATAATCACTAAACCGTGAGCTTGCAGATTTAGCACAACATCGAGCCTTGTATCTTTTTTTACTTTGAGAATTCATTTATTCCCAATTGGTTTGCATCCTTCCAATAGATCAACTAGTTTCCAAACATGGCTTGATCTCATAGATGCCATTTTTTCTTCCATTGCTTTAATTCATTTTCCTTTGGCTGGGCAAAAGTGACCGCTTGGACATTTTTGGCCCTTTTTCATCCTATGAGGTAACCAAAAGGGTCTCATTCTAGCCTTTGATCTCAAATCATCAGCGTGGAGCACTTATCCTTTTAGATTTTTACAGTTTTAACTCTTGATAAATATATCTCATATATTTATCATAATTCAAAATTCTCCTACTGGGATTAAGTTCCATGTTCCCACTGGGATTAAGTTACATACTCCCACTGGAGTCATAAATACTCCCACTAAAGTGATGATCTCGAACATATGGATCATTTGGATGAAGAAGGTCTTGACCTTCTTCCTCTAATTCCTTCCCACTTAGATGGAGTGATCCTGATAGTTCATCTTCTTTATTTTATAAAAAAATAAAATCTCAATTAATTTCACCCAACTCTGAAAATTGATTCTCTAAGAATATAAAGTCTGACGATTCAAATTTTGTGACTGTGGCATTCTCTTGCTCACCCATGAAAATGTAATCTTTTAATACTTCAAAATATCTCACAAAGATAACCCTTTTTATCTCTTGGTCCTAATTTAACCAAATTTACTTGAGGTATTATTGACGTAAACAACATAACTCCAAGGTCATAAATGGCTTAGGTTAGGTTGTCGACCAGTTCACAACTCATACGGTGTGGTTATGATAGATTTGGAGGGTATACAATTTAGAACATATGTAGCAGTTAATAAAGTATTTTTTTTTTACTAGGATATTGGCAAAATTGCCTTAACCATCATAGATTTTACCATATCTAGGAGAGTTCTATTTCTCCTCTCTGCAACACCATTTTGTTATGGAGTTTTGGACATGGACAACTGATGTTCAATCCCTATTTCATCACATGAAGCTTTAAAGTCATATGAAAGATATTTTCGACCTCAATTAGTTCTTAAATCTTTAATTTTTCTGTCTACTTGATTTTCAACTAAGTTTATATAAGTCTTGAAGCAACTCAATGACTTTGACTTGTGAGAAATCAATTAGACATAACCATACCTAGTATATTCATTTATAAATGTGAAGAAGTAGTAGCCCTCATGCCTTGCCCTCACATTCATTAGACCATTTACGTCATAATGAACTAACTATGATAGAAATTCGGCTCTAGTTCCTTTTTCGAACAGTTTTCTAACTAGTTTTCCTTTTAAGCAATACTTAAACGTAGACAATTCTACCTTATTTAAATCACCTAATAAACCTATTTTGGGTAACTGACTCATTTGGTCTTACCTGATATGATTTAATCTAGCATGCGATCATTTCACATTATTCTCCTAACCATGTGAAGATGAAAAAATAAAATAAAAACTAGTTTTATTCATAAAGTAAGGATCGATATCCATAATAATAAAATCATTTGATATAAAACTAGAACCATAATAAGCATCATCCAAGCATAAGCGTACACTGTCATCCTTTAAACTTAAGTCAAAACTAGGTTTTAATAAAGTAAGAATAGAAACTAAATTCCTATGAATATCTAAGGCATAAAGTACATAATGTAGGAGCAGGGCTCGGCCTTCATGCAAGACTAATCTACACGTGCCAATCCTTTAGACTTCTACTTTGGCATTATTTCCCACATAAGCTCCATTTTGCTTCATTTGGAATTTATCAAAATTCAATAAAGGCATCTCGATCCCTTGTTATATGATCCGTTGCTCCTGAATCTATCACCCATAAAAATTAAAATTCATTTAGAAATACAGAACTGAATACATAAATTTCACTCACTTTTGAGTCAGTATAATATACCTATTTGGGAACAGTGCAGTCTCTTGCATGGTGTCCTTTTTATTGGTAACTAAAACGTTTAACTTTTGAAACGTTCATTTTTCTTCTTGCCTTTGAACCTTTTGTGATTCTGTTTTACCTTATGTTTTTTAGGCTCTTGAGTCTTTTCCTTATCCCAACTTCTAAAGCTTTTTTTCTTGTTCTGGTTAAAACTTATTCCACCAGAATGGGATTGTGCCATATGCACTTCGGCTTTAAGATGACACACCATACTACGACAACTGGCATCCACATGTTATCCCTTCATTGAGCCAGATATCAGAATGATGCATTACATTGGCACGTGGTTTGGTGCGTGCAGGCCATGCTCCAATTGGCACGTGCCTTGCGTATGGTGGTGCGTGCATCTCATGCACCGCCTTGTCAGTCAATATTGATGATAAGATTTGGGCTGATGAGAGGTTTTTAGGGCCGATGATCTCTATGGTATGGTAAAAAAAAATTATATATATATATATCGTAAACACCAAAAAAAAATTAATTTAGTGTTTCATGTATCCTATTTAGATCTACCATTTTACATATAAATTTAGGTCCAAACACATGTCAGGACGTAAAACTAAGTGCTTTGATACTAATGTTGGGAAAATAACATTATATATCATGCATTGCAAACATGAAATAAGATATAATTATATCAATTAAAAGGAAAATATATTTACCTCTTATAGAGTAGAAAACGAAGTAGCAGAAGCGAAGGATCTCGTTTCATGTCACTTGCTAGGCCATTATCCACAAGTAATGATGCGGGATAATAACGACAATTCCATAATCTAAAAGCCCCTTGGAGATGACGAAAAAAAGGAGAAAAGAATTCTCAAATTCTCTACCAAATTATGCTGATAACCAAGCCTTGAGTCTGATTTCTCATCCTCTGTTTGTAGCATTCTTATACTCCTAAATCAGAAGATAATCAAATAAAGATACTCATAACTTTTCTAAATAGGAAGCTAATAATAAAGATACGCATATCTTTTTTAAATATAAATTTAATCAATTAGGATTTGATATGGAATTCTTCCCATACTTATTCCGATTCGATTTGATATGAATATCTTTCCATATCCAGTCAAATTTGATTTGATATACATCTCTTTCCATATCTAGAGGCAGGGGCATATCCAAAACTTTATCAAACCCAATTAAACTTCTGCTTCTACTTCTTATATCTTATAGTTTTCTCTACATTTTTTCTTGCTTTGTTTTAAACAAACAAAATAAATAAATTTACATCTTGTTTGATATTCTAAAATTCTTGGTCTTTTCATGTTATTGTTGTTTCTTCCATTCAACTATTCTACACTATCTCTTTGATAATAGTGTAAATTGAGAATATCTTATACACAAATTTGAGAAATTTTGATACTCCTATGATAGATTAAGTAGCTTTTTGTGTGTCTTACTTCTAGTTTTATTTGGAGTTCTAGGTGAGTGGTAATTTTAGTACACAACAGTTTTGTAAAATCCATCTTTTTAGATTTTGATTCGAAATATTTTAATTTATAAAATTCTATTTTATTAAAAATATCTTTAATCTTTTTTCAAGTGAATTTATGCAATTAACCTTTATGTTAACTTCTTACAAGTGTTTATTGATTTTATTATATTAGTTTTTATACAAATTTTAATTGTTATTTATTCTATCAATTTTACTTAAATTGAATATTATCCACTATAGAGCTTTAGAGTCTGATAATAGGCTTTTGAATTATTTTTTGATTATTATCCATTTAAATAAATGATTGATTTACCTATATGAACTTATTTGAAATGTGTATCAAATTTATCTGAACTTATCTGTTATATGCTTTGAAATCATATATGTTTTTCGCTAAAAATTATTTATATATTGTGTTAGTGAAAAAATATTTTTAAACTGGTATATATGCTCAGTTATTATCTATATCTGGCTTTGTAATAGCAATCTATTATTTGAACCTGCATCTGATCTTGCCACAGATATGTTACATGTTTAGAAAATCACATAACTTGTTATCATGCATCATATGCTGTTGACATCTGTATTAAAGGCATTGTATGATATCTGTGGGGGAAACATCTGTTATCTGGCTTTTGGTGGTGTGGAATATCATCACCCTGTTGAACTGTACTATTTTTTGAACTGTTATTTTATTTATTTAAAACTTTTCTACTCCTTTCATGGTTTATTATATTATATTAGTTGTTAAATATATATTGTTAAATTACTCTAAACTATTGTCTGTTCTCATTCCATTGTGTTTTGTAGTTATCATTCACTGAGTCACTGTAAGCAAATCACATCCACTCTACATGTTTTTGTTTTGCAGATTTGTAGTTATGTTAAGCTAATTTTAGCATTTATTCTTTTATTGGCAAGGACCTTATTTTCATTTGATATTGAATTGGATTAGCCAATAATATGTTTTAGATAGCATGTTAGTGGAACTTTAAAATTTCAAATAACTTTAAGATTAGACTTTGAACTTTAGCACTTTTGCTTATTGAGGAATTTTTATGAATTGAATAATTTATATAGTTTTAATAGTTTAATAATACTAGCATGAACTATTATTTAAGTAATTTATGCGCCAGTCACGATCGAGTTTAGGTCGTGACAAAGTTGGTATTAGAGCCAGGTTTAAAATCCTTCAAAACTACAGAGTTAGGTTTCAAAACTTCTATGTTTGTGTTTCTTTCTTCTAGATATCTACATGGCATAAATCACTACCTCTTTTGCTAAATCCCTTAATTGCTCATTGATCACAATTTTGCCTTACATTAGGCAGTGCTGGCCCTTAAACGAAAAGAAACGGGAAAGGCTAAGGCCAAAGTAACTAGAAAGTGTGGGGTTACCATCAAGCAACCTTTTCAAGTTTCAGGAGAGCCATCATAGCCTGTAAGGAAAATATCTCAACCTTCTCAACCTACAAGCAAAGAATCTAGGTCTAGTCGCATTTCCAAAAGGGATCTAGTTGTAGACTTACAAAGGGTGCTTCATGCAATCCAAACAATGTCTGGTTATTTTGCAAAATAGAGGCAATAAGGGGTTGTGTTGCTGCCTAATGCTGCTTTGTCCTAGGATAGAGCTCAATTTCAAGACACTACCGATTTTCTCAAATTGTAGCCTCCTAAATTTTTTGGTGAGCATGTTTACTCTATAGACTTTCTTGAGGCCATGGACCATTGCTATAAAGTATTGGCATATGCTAGCTCCAAGATGGTGCATTGGTAGCCAATCAATTTTAAGGAGTGGTATACAGCTGGTACCATTCAAAGAAAGCAAAAAGGCTAATGATACATTTATGTGCCTAAAGTTTTGGCCTCTTTTTATAGAAAGGTTCATTACTTCTAGCTTGCAACAGGCTAAGGCTGGAGAATTTGAGATGCTGAGACAAGGTAGCATGTCTACCATTGAATATGAGATAAAGTTTGCGGGAGTACTTGATTCAAAAAAATGACAAGGAAATTGGCTCTTGCTTGTCCACCACTTTAAATAATATATTTATTTTGACTATGTTTGAATACTTATTTTGAGGAAAATGATTTTTTTTAAAAAAATCAAATATTAGTTGATTTAAGTCGTTTGATATTTGTTTCTCTTAAATAAAATTTATTGTGGGCCGACTTGGCTTGTACTGAACAATATCAATAATATTCTAAGAAAAAAAAATTATGTTTTGAATATTTTCCCCAATATGGATTGCAATTAGGTTAATATTATAAAGGCTTCCGGCTTGGGTATAAAAAAAAATTATAAGGTCTTGAAATTCGAGCATTAATCGGATGCATAGTGCGCTGTGCATCTACATACTAGATATGCACCCAATCATTCTTTGAAACACATGTCCAATGACTTAGACTAATTGTTGATTCAAAAAATAGAACCTTAACTACAAAATTTTAGAATAATTAATTCAAAATTATGCACATCAAATATAATCGAATGCGTATTGCGGTGTGCATCCATATACTACGTACGCAACCAATAATTCTTTGAAATAAGTGTCTGATGACTTAAACTAATTATGGATTAATAAAATAGAACCTTAACTACAAAATCTTAGTATAGTTAATTCAAAATTATGCACATCATATATAATTTTGAAATATAATAGATAAATAATCAAAAGAAAAACACTGAAAAAAGCCATTCAATTAATCAACTTGACTAAACTTTGGGGAAAAAATCTAAAAAATATATAAACTAACACTACAAGAAAATGCAAAAATAGCGACGAAAATATAGTGACAAAATACTTTTCATAGCTAAATATGACAGAAAATAATTTCCATTGTTAAAAAAGAGGCAAATATTTCTTCCATTTTTTACCGACGATTTTTAGCAATGAAAAAATTAAACTGTCAATAAATATGGCGCCAAAAAATCGCAGCATTATTTGCTAGGGAAATTAGCGACGGATTTTTGTTTCCGCTGCTAATATTTTTTTGTTAGCAATGGAATTGTTGATCCGTAGCTAAAAATTATTAATTAATTCACTAAAAATTATTGATTAATTTATTATTTAGACGGAATATCATTTACGTCGTTAAATGTGAAAATTAGCGATGAAAGGGAATTTCATAAGTCGCTAAAAACTTATATATATAAAGAAAAAAATTTGTCCATTTTTCTCTATCTCTTCCTCTCTCTCCTTGCCTCCCTCACTCCCTTCCCCCCCCCCCCCCCCCCCCCCCCCCCCCAAAACCCCAGGGCGCCGTTCCGGCCCGCTCGCGGCTCCTCTCCTTCATTCCATCCCCCTACCCATGCATGCGCTGCAGTCCCTTCCCGCGCACCATCTCTTGATCTGGATCTGGATTGTACCACTTCCAACCTGTCGCTAGTCACTGGTCAGTCACTCCCTTTCCTTTTTTTTCATTTATTTTTTTAGTTTTTTTGTATGAATTTTTTTATTTTTTATTTTTTCTATAGGTATGTTATTTTCATTTATTTTTTTATTTTTCTATATGTATTTTTTTTTATTTTTTTCATTAATCTTGGTTAGAGATTTGAAAATTTTGACTGTATTGCTGCCAAGTGATTCTTAATATGCTTTTTGGTATGTTTATGTTTAAAAGAAATTGTTATGTATGGCTCATATATAAGGGACAGATGCTGGAGCGCCTAGGTTTTCTTTGACGTTTCTCTTGGAATAATAAAATACAGCCGCTCTGCTCCCGAGGACGTAGGCACATTGCCGAATCTCGTTAAATCTTGTATTCTTTAATTTTTTAATTGTTTGTTCATATTTATGTGATTATTAGGGTGTATTCTCAACAGAAATGTAGAAATTCCTTAATACTATGTATAATTTGTTTTAGGTGTGAATTCTGCTTGGATTGCTTATTTTGAATTTAAAAATCATTGATTAGTTAGGTATGTTAATTGGAACAAGTAGAAATCTTTAAGAGTGACTGAAGTTCTATGTGTTATATATCATGAATTGTAAAGCTGTTTTTTTGTATAAAAAAGCTTGAAAGTTGTAAGTAAATGCAATGAGAAATTCAGAATTGGGAAGCTTAAACTTGAACAACTCGTATGTTGGATTGGAAATGATCTTTTTTTTCATTATTTTCTGGTAATTAAGGTATAAGTCCAGTGACGTCCAATGTAATTAATGCAAAAAAAACTCGAATAAATATTCCATGTTATCATTACAAAATTTTTCCCAAAGTGATTACAACTTTAATTAACTGACATATATAATAGTAAGCAACACTTAATTAGGAAGCCAGACAATGGTGTCACTGTTTAGGAAGTGACAGATTGGAGGTCCTCCAGGCTTAACTTTGAGGACTTGGAAAGCAAAATGCTTTGGATTCCAAGGTGATGTATCTAAATGACAAGCAACCACTGCTTTAACTTTAGAGCCATCAGCACCTATCATTGGAACAATATAAATATTTGTATGATTGATTGTATGACAATAATACACAGCATATGCATATCTCTGTTTATGGCATACTATACTATTTTCTCCCATCTTTTGTATGCCTTTCTGGATCACATATTCTTGTTTCTTATTTTCTTTCTCTGCTTCATTAGATAGCGTTTTGACTTTCTTTCCAAACTTTGCAACCACAAAATCAACCAAGGATTCTAAAGAAGTAGTACAGTGTTTATATTCTCCCTTAATGCCAGGTGCCTCACATTCTTCAATGGTTTGTTTCATAATTTGAGCTTCCTTTGATTGGGATTTTATTGAAGTATAGTTTAATATTTTTTGTAATTTAGAGCTTGAAAAGGGTATGGATTGGGCAACTTTAAGTGGCAAGAAATTGGAGCCATTAGTGGATTTAGTGAAGATAAGAGTCATTGTTTTGTAAGGACGAAGATTGTCTGGCAAGAAATATATAGTAGTTGTATTATATATATAATTTTCAGCTAATGCTTTTGATAATTCAGACCAGTATCCAACTCCATAGGTTGCCCTGCTTGGTGTAGGAGCAAAGAGCTCTTCTGCAAAAGTACTTCTAGTTCTTGCATCTGATTAACAGCAAATCAAGAAAAATAAATGCTTTTAGAAAATCACGGAGAATTGGTCGGTGCACATGCATACTTTTCAAAAAGCCAAAAAGAAAATAATCGGCTTAGGTTTCCATTATTGAACAATCTAAATGAGAAGAAAAAAGAGGATGTAGAAAATTAACCAACCAGTGGTTAAAAGTTCTTGCAAAGCTCTGGGCAATGGAGTGTTTGGTAACATGGATTTCCAATATACTTCTGCAGGCAGTACAGAAGCATTACTTTCTCTTAGTAATAGCTGCAACAAAATGTCGATAAACAATATTAATGATACAATTAAGCTCACAATAAAAATGTTATTAAAGCAAAGAAAATTAATTCTCACACAGAGTAAAGCCATTAGGAGTGGAAGGAAATAAAACTCCATTTTGAGCACAAACTACAAATCTGTTAGAATTTGGAGCATCAGACCACATTTTGTACTCATAAAGCCAATAAACTATTTATTGTCAAACTGGATCAATTGTCAAGGAAATCGGCTCAGGTTTCCAAATAAAACAAAAGAAAGACTTAATCATTGACTTACTTTTACTTATTTGACTGATGGGACCATCCTTGGGCTATGCAGAAATTAAGACCTTACTAATAAGAAATTTTAAGAAATGGCAGTTCCTTATTAATAAGAAATGGCAGTTCCTTATTAATAAGAAATTTTAAGTTTAGTTATGAGATGGATTATTTTTAAATATTTGAAAAAAAAAACATTTTATCAATTTATTTATCTGTGTGGCATTAATTTAAATTAATTAAGCAAATAAATTTTGAATAATTTTGAATATGAATGGCTAATTGTTAAAAATATAGAACGGTTAAAAAAATATATTAGTTCATGCACCGGCCGGTACTTTGGCATGCAATACATTAATTATAAAAACAAAGTCAAAGATTATTGAATAAAATTCAGTTATGAAGAGATTAATCAATAATTTCAAAAGATTAAAGGGTCAAATTAAAGTACATTTTTTCATAAAATAATGGCTGATGGAAGACACAATATAATTTGAAAGTTAGATGACAAAGCAAGCAATTCATGGATCGATTCATACTTAATAATACCAGTAATTATATTAAGAATATAAAAAAATGTTTTTAATACTTTTTTCCCAATATGAATTGCATTTAGGTTAATATTATAGGGGCTTGGGTAAAAAATAAAAAATAAAATTAGGGACTTGACATTTGAGTGTTAATTAAATGTGTAGTACGCGGTGCATCCGCACACATGTCATTTAGGTTAAAAGTGATGACATTTAAGTGTCTGATCACCTAGACTAATTGTTTATAAAAAAAATACTTGTATATGTTTGAAGTTAATAATTTTTATTAACATTATATGAGTTTAAATATAGAGGATGCTTGTAGAGATAGACTCTACAGAGTTATAAGATTTGTTACAACAGAATAACAAATGGAAAATACAGTTGTTCTAACTAATATTTTACTTAGTAGTCCCTTTATCTTCGACGATAGGTTGAATGCCCACGCAAGATCGAGGCTCCATTTAAGACTCTGATCTTGGAGCGAAGAGTGTGAAAACGATGGCGACTTGGGGCTTTGGTAAGAATATCGGCAATCTGGTCTTTTGTGGAAATGTGACAGACCTTGAGATTACCAGTTGCAACACACTCTCGTACAAAATGGTAATCAAGAGAGATATGCTTCATACGCGAGTGAAAAACGGGATTCGCACAAATATTGGTAACACCAGTATTATCACAAAATAAGATCGATAATTATGGTAGCTTAATTCCCAACTCAAGGAGTAAGTTTTGAATCCACATAATATCAGGAGTGGTATTAGCAATGGCTTTGTATTCAGCTTCTCATGATGACCTTGAGAGAGATTTTTGATGATTGGACTTCCAGGAGATGGCATGAGACCCTAAATAGATAATATAAGCTATGGTAGAGCGACCATCATCACAATTACCACCCCAATCTGAGTCACTAAAGGCAGTTATTTTTAAGGAGGTGTCCTTGCTTAAAAAAAGACCACGAAAAATGGTGTTCTTTAAGTAACGTAGAGCACGCCTGAATGCTGTCCAATGCAACTCAGTGGGTGAATGCATAAATTGAGAAAACCAATTTACAGTAAAGGACACATCCGGACGTGTGAGAGATAGATATTGAAGGCCACCAACCAATTTCCTGTAAGGAGTTGGATCTATGGGAGCAGAATCATCTTTAAGTAACAAAGGTGTTATGTGGCACATGGGAGTATGGACTTCCTTAGCTGCTGACATGGAAAAGGATTCAAGGAGGTCTGCAATATGTCGATGTTGAGACAAGAAGAGACCAGTAGTTGTGTGAATTACCTCAACACCTAAAAACTGATGTCTGGTTATTTTGCAGAACAAAGGCAATAGGGGGTTGTGTTGCCTATGTTGCTTTGTCTCAAGACATAGCTCGATTTCAAGACACCAACAATTTTCTCAAATTGCAGCCTCCTACATTTTCTGATGAGGATGTTTCAGTTGACTCTATGGACTTTCTTGAGGCCGTGGACTGTTGCTACGAAGTATTGGCACATGCTAGCTCCAGGATGGTGACATTGGTAGCCAATCAATTGCAAGGAGTGCTATATAGCTGGTACCATTCAAAGAAGGCAAAAAAGGCTAATGATACATTTATGTGGCTAGAGTTTCGATCTCTTTTTATGGAGAGGTTCATTACTCCTAGTTTGCAAGATGCTAAGGCTATAGAATTTGAGATGCTCAGACACGGTAGCATGTCAGTCATTGAATATGAGATGAAGTTTACGAGATTGGTCCGTTTTGAGGAGTACTTGATTCTAAAAAATGACAGGGAAATTGGCTCTTGCTCGTCCATGTCTTTAAATGATATATTTATTTTGTCTATGTTTTTAATACTTATTTTGAGGAAAAGGAATTTAAAAAAAAAATTAAATATTGGTTGGTTCAAGTGATTTGATATTTGTTTCTCTTAAATAAGATTTATAGTGGACCGACTTGGCTTGCATTGAACAATATCATTAATATTCTAAGAAAAAAAAATATATGTTTTTAATACTTTCCCCAATACGGATGGCAATTAGGTCAATATTATAAGGGCTTCGGTCTTGGGTATAAAAAAATTTATAGAGACTTGAAATTTGAGTAGTAATCGGAATGCATAGTACGCACGCGGTGCATCTACATACTACGTATGGACCCAATCATTCTTTGAAATAAGTGTCTTGTTGATTCATAAAATAAAACCTTAACTACAAAATCTTAGTATAATTAATTCAAAATTATGCACATCAAATATAATCGGGTGCGTAGTGTGGTGTGCATCCGCATACCTTAACTACTTATAGTTAATTAAAAATTACGGACATCAGATATAATTTTGAAATATAATAAATAAATAATCAAAAGAAAAACACTGAAAATAGCCATTCAATTAATCAACTTGACTGAACTTTGGGAAAAAAATCTAAAAAATATATAAACTAATCTAATAGATGGGTATTAGGTCAGACTAAGAAAACGTGTCAAATGATACAATCTAATTGTCCCTAGGATATCTTTTGATTTTAAGATAATCATATGTAATTTCTCCAAAAGAAAAACAATCATATATAAGAATATTGAATTAAAAAACACCATGAATATCTACCGTTGTAGCATTGTGCGTGGACTAGTTTACCAAACATCCATGCCTATTAAACTGTAATTCAAAATAATAGAATAATCATAATATTAATATAAAATTCTTAACTTAAAGTATTGTGTAACAGTAAACCTATCAAACATATCGGATCAGGTCGGACCAATTTGAAATTATTTTCAGATTGGATTCTCAGGTTTACAGCATCATACTAATTAATTGATTTTCAATTTATTGAATTAACTCTTAATTTTATATTATTTTTGTTAAATATAAATATATTTCAATTACATTTAAATTATAATAATAATTTATACAAATTTCTAAAAATATGATTTTAGTAAAAGATATTATGAATATTTATTGTAAAAAGGCTTCATTAGAATATCAAAATATATCAAGTCATGAAAATAATTTATTATATGTATATATGTATTTACGTATGTATGTATCTACATGCAAATAATATATATGTATGTGTGTAATAATGTATGTATATTCCTAAAATGACCTTATTTTACAAAATGATGCGCTAGTTCAGTTTTGAGTGCAGCATACCAAGATCATATAATTTACTATAATACAAATTTTAGTTTAGTTTTCAGTGAAGTGAAGATTATGATTTTTAATAACATAAATTTTTCATACATCAATAAAATGACACCATATATAGATAGAATTTGGATTTTGTTTTAAAAAAACAATTGGATTAATCTTAAATTTGAAAAAATAAAAATAAAATATCTTAAAATTTTGGGTCATTCAGGTTGATCCATGACTCGATCCGTATTTTAAGTCAATCCAATTGGATTTCAGATCGGGTGGGATCCGACCCTTAATTTTTGAGTCAGATTCAAATTGAGTCATGCTCCATTTTTCTCATATTCCAGTCACTCTTTTAAACGGATTCGGGTCAAAATTGATAGATATATATGAGGGTGATTTATAGAATTTCTCCCCATTACTCATGTAACAATAAATTACATGACTTTCAATTTATAACATAAAATTTATTGTATTTTAATTTTCATTAAAAAAAAAAATATAAGAATTTTTTTTTTTTTTTTTGCCCTTAAACTATGAGAAAATGAGTGAAAATGCTCTTAATTTTTTTTTTTTTATTTTTACTCCTAAAATCACTTTAATGGATAAAAAATATCATTACTTTGGACGAAAAGTCCAGCTGGCAAACAGAATTAACTGCAGCCAATCACGCGTCATCAGCATCCACGGGTCACTCTCTTTGCTAGTTAGATGGTTTGAGTGACACGTGAATACTGACGCGTCAACACGTGATTAGCTGACATTAACTTACTAATGCTACCATGTTTATATGTTCGGATTTAATTAAGATCTATATGCTGAATATTAATGGTGTGAGTGTGAAAACAATATCATAATTTTTTTAAGAAAAATATTTACTTTGACTTGCATCATTTAGCTTGAATTTGATCCCAGGAACCTTTCAGATGCATGAATCTGTCCGAAAATCAATAAAATGAGCCTACAAGTGGGTTAAAGTTCTCTTTGCTTCCTCTATTTCAACAATTCTTCATTTGTTTGCTCACTAATAATTGAGATTTTTTTCCATAATTCTAAAATTTTTAGCAAGACACAGTATGGTATGATCTGTAACTGTTCTGTCCAATAAAAAGTACATTTCCTTCTGTCCTTCAAAGATTCATGTTCTCTTGTTTAAATTGACATTGCGAAGGATAATTTGTATGCATATGTATAGTTGACAACTCAATTATAAACATTCGGAGCTTTTAATTGAAAAACAAGATTTAGTTCGTTGTATGATTTGGGATTAGTAATCGATGCATTATGACTTTAAAGCTTACATCTAAGAATTGAATAATAGTTAAGAGTTTAAATTTAATCGATAAGAATCAAAGATGCATATCACTTCAACAAAAATGACTTATAAAGACAGAAAATATAATCTTTAAAGGTCAAATTCGGTCCTTTAAAGTCAATAGAAACCCAAAATTTCGGTTGCCAATCCATCTTTACAGGCTCCGCCATTAAATGTCAATAAAAACGAGATTCATAGATAAATTGAAATTCTAATGTATAAGCCAGTAACGAATAAAGCCATAATTCCCAAACTGAAATTGAGCACCACTATGAGAGTTTGAATTTAATAATGGTATAAGAGTTTTTTTTTTTATTTTATTTTTTTCAAATTATGGGAAAGTGAGTAGAAATGTCAAATTATGGGAAAGTGAGTTTTTTTTTTTATTTTATTTTTTTCAAATTATGGGAAAGTGATTTTTACTTTTAAAGTAATTTTAATGAATGAAAAATAACATTATTTTAAATTAAAAATTTAGCTGACAAACAGAGTTAATATCAGTTAATCATGCATTGACACTTCAGCATCCATATGTCATTCTAGATAAAGTTGGTAGGTAGGAAGTCAGCTTAACAAAACATGGTTTTATCAAACAATACAATCTAGACTGTCCGTAGGATATCTTTTGATTTTAAGATAATCATATGTAATTTCTCCAAAGAATAAACAACATGAATTAAAAAACAACATGAATATCTACCTTTGCGTGCATGTCGTAGCATTGTGCGTGCATGAGATTACCAAACATCCAGGCTTTTTAAACTCAAATTAAAAATAAAAGGACAATCATAATAATAATATAAAATTCTAAACTTAAACCATTATGTAATAAATTGGGAGTGTACACAGTTCGGTTCAGCTCGATCCTTTACAAATTTCCGTATCGTATTGAAATTTCAGTTCTTATAAATCTCGGTACAGTTCGGTTCTTATTAATTTCAGTACAGTTCGGTACGGTTCTTATAATTTTCGGTACAATTCAGTTCGGTTTTTCGGTTCTTTTAATACAAAATAAAATAAGACAATACAATACGATATTTTAGATAATTCAACATTTTTAAAAAATTACAATATAAATATATACAATAACAAATACAAATATAATTAAAATATTTCAATAAATACATACAATTTTGCATTCAATTTTTAGAAAATTTTTCAATTTATCCCCATTCTTCATGAAAAGATAACAATATTTTTTAGTAATAGTTACTTTAAATGAAATTTTAAATTCAGGACAAGTTACTTTAATAAATTTCCCAAAATCCTCATATTTAATAAAATTAAATGGTAATTCATCTCTAATGATAAATGACAGCTATAGTCGAAGGGGCGGAGATGACAGTGGCAGCGACGGAAAAAAAGAAACGCAAGTATAGGCTAGAACTAGAACTAATGGGAAAGATAGGGAAAATTGTTGGGTAGAACAGGATTTTGAGACAGAAAATGAAAAGACTGACACGGTTTAGGTTTTTTATTTTATTTTATTTTCTTATATACATATATAATGAAATATAAAACCGGTTGGATTCACTTCAAATATTTCAATTCCCTTCAAATATTTTAATTCCCTCCAAAACTTAAGTATAAAATATTTTTACTAAATTTTTTAAATTTTATTCTTAATTCACTCTAAAAAAATTTAATTAATAAAATAATTATATACTCATATAATTATATTATATATTAATTAATAAAATTTTATTAATATAATAATTGTATATAATTATATTATTAAAATACATCTTCTATTACTCATATAAATATGGTGCTAAATACAAATAAATATTAATTGAGTAATACTAAAAATAAAAGAAATTAAAATTTTATTATAAATAATTATATATAATTTCATTTTTAATTTACATATTCATATAGACATTGTGATAAAAATAAATGAGTATTCATTGAGTAATACTAAAAACAAATGAAATTAATTGACAAAGTGATTATATAATAAATTATTCAGTTGTATATAATTATATTATTAAAATAAATTATCAATTACTTAAATAGATATTGTGACAAAAATAGATAAATACTAATTGAGTAATACTAAATATAAATAAAATTAATTGATGAAATAATTATATATACAATCTCGATTGATTATATGGCTAGAATTCATTTACATATATTATCTTGGTTTAATTATTATACTCAATTTCACTGAATTTGGTTTAACAGTTAAAAAATTATTAATTAATATTATAGTAAATAGTCATAAGGGTGAATGTAAAAGTAGATATAAAAGTAAATAAAATTAATTGGTAAAGTGATTGTTTATATAAATATTTGTACAAAAAGAAAAATTAAGTAGTAGTTGAGTGACATTAAATTTAAATTAAATTAAACATGAATTAGTAAAATTTAATTATATATAATTAAATTATTAATTTACAACTCAATTACTCATATAAGTATTATACCAAAATAGATAAATACTAGATGAGTGATATTAAAAACAAATAAAATTAAATGGTAAGTTGATTATATATTTTATATAATTACATGAATTGAATTGGCAAGTTTCATTATATATAAAATTATATTATTAATTTATATGCTCAATTACTCATATAGGTATTATGTAAAATAATATATGAGTGCTAGTTGAGTGATATTAAAAATAAATGAAGTTAATTAGTAAGCTAATTATATACTTATATGGTTATATTAATTAGTAAAAGTTAATTATATATAATTAAATTATTAACTTACAACTCAATTACTTATATAGTTATTATATCCAAATAAATAAATACTAGTTGAGTGATATTAAAAGTAAATGAAATTAATTGGTAAGGTAATTATATACTCATATAATTACATTAATTAGTAAAATTTCATTGATATAATAATTATATGTGTGTGTATATAAATATTTGTACAAAATAAAAAATTATGTAGTAGTTGAGTGACACTAAATGTAAATTAAATTAAATATAAATTATTTTAATTGCACATTCACATAAATATGATAATTAAATTTATCTTATTAATAATCAAAATATTTATTTTAATTTATTAACTGTTTATTATATTAATTTCATGCACTAATTAACTGTTTATTATATTAATTTCATGCACTAACATATTTAATACAAATAATTATGAAATTAAATTTATATAATAACTATATAATAGAAACTATAAATAATATTTATATATAAATTACTAGTATTATATATAATAATTAATAAATATCGGTTCTTTCGGTCCAATTCAATTCAGAACAGTTCATTATGCTTTAATACGGTTCTTGATTCGGTTCCAGTACAATTCGATTCGATTTTAGTCAAAAAGTCAACAGTACAATTTGGTTCAGTTCAAGTAAAAAAAGTCAACGGTACAATTCGGTTCTGCATCTTTTTATTCGGTATTTCGGTTCGGTATAAGAAAATCTAGAACCGTCTAGTAATAATTAATATACCTGTCAAATGGATTAGATCAAGTTGGATCAATTTCAAATCATTTTTGGATCCTCAGGTCCATCCATTTTTTCCTACAGCATCATACCGATTAATTGATTTTCAATTTATTGAATCAACTTTTAATTGCATATTTTTTTTAAATATCAATATATTTCAACTATTTTTAAATATTAATAATAATTTATACAAAATTTCAAAAAAATAATTTGATTAAAAGAATATTATGAATATTTATTATAAAAAGCCTTAATTAAAATAGCATTTTATATTGACTAATTTGTCCAAATGCATCTAATAATAAAAATAATTACCTTAATACATATACGGACACGTGAATTTGATTAAATAATTCATTTGAACACCTAAACTTTAATAGCGATCTATTGAGCATTTATAGTTGTTCATTTTGTAAATAACAAACATAAATTCAATCCATTCCGTTTTAAATTTACACAAATGTCATTATGCATGTGAGAAATATATTTTCATTATAATGGTTCGAATGTTATATCAGCGCAATTGAGTATATCGTGCTCCAATTTTTCAAAAATAGTTATTTACAAAATTAACAAATATAATTACTCAATAGGTCATTGTTAAAGTGTAAGTGTTTAAATAAATTATGAAATCGAGTTAGAGTGTCTCCATATATACTAAGCCAAAATAATTTATTATATATATGTATGTACGTATATATGTATATACATGCAAGCAATATATATGTATGTGTATTCATAATTAGAATTTTAATTAATTAATTATTTAGTCTTTTCTTTAGTTGATGAACAAATCATTGTATGTGTAAGCCTATTTTCTAATTTAAAAGACTTCAAAAATTCAAATATTTTAGATAAAATAATAAAAAAAAACTTAATATGGTAATAATACATTGTCTAATTAACGATAAATATTTAATATATCCTTAAAATAAGCTGCCATATAACTAGTGATGGATAGTTTGGCGGGTTGATTTCACTCATAGTCACTCAACTTATCACTTATCGAGCAAAAGTAACCAACTTTTTTTTTCTGACTTAAATGTCACTGAACTTTTAACATTTTTACAAAAAAGTCATGTTGACCGGAATCCGGCGAGAACTCTCGCCGGATTGATGACATGGCATGTCATGTTAGAAACTATATGTCGTTTAACAATATCTCTAACAAATGCTACATCTAAATCAATTTCACTCACGGTCACTAAACTTATCATTTATCGCGTAAAAGTAACCAATTTTCTTTTTTTTTAAGTTAAATGTTACTGAACTTCTAATATTTTTGGAAAAAAGTCATATATTTACTATTCATTGCCACGCGTCGTATGCCATGTCATCAATCCGACAAGGGTTCTCGCCAGATTCCGGTCAACATTACTTTTTTGCAAAAATGTTAAAAGTTCAGTGACATTTAAGTAAGGAAAAAAATCGGTTACTTTTGTGCGATAAGTGATAAGTTGAGTGTGCATGAGTGAAATTGACCCATAGTTTGGCTCAGTGGTTCGAATCAAATTTTGATAGATCTAATAAAGCTTCATTAGCATATTAATTACATGTGTTTAGTTTTCAATTTTTTTTTTATAAATAAATATACTTATAATTATCTATATGATGTGGTGGATATAGGGTTGATTTCACTTACGGTCACTCAACTTATCACTTATCGCGTAAAAGTAACCGACTTTTTTTCTGACTTAAATGCCACTGAACTTTTAATAATTTTGCAAAAAAGTCATGTTAATCGGAATCCGGAGATAACTCTCGCCAGATTGATGACGTGGCATGCCATGTCAGAAAGTACATGTCGTTTAACAATATTTTCAACAAATGCTACATCTAAATCAATTTCACTCTAGTAACCAACTTTTTCTTTTCCAACTTATATGTTACTGAAATTCTAACATTTTTGTAAAAAAGTCATGTATTTACTATTCGTCGCCACGTGTCATATGCCATGTCATTAATCCGGAAAAGGTTCTCGCCGGATTCCGGTTTATATGACTTTTTTACAAAAATATTAGAAGTTCAGTGACATTTAAGTCAGAAAAAAAAAATCGGTTATTTTTGTCCAATAAGTGATAAGTTGAGTGACTATGAGTGAAATTGACCCGGTGGATATGAAAGTTTATTTGCAATAGCAATAATATTAGTGCAGTTTGCGTATGCTTTCGCCCATAGTTTCCGTGAAGCTGCACAATTTCCCTCGTAGCGCATGTATTTGACTAATTTTGGTGCTCTCCATTGTCATTCTTCAACCACAATTTTTTATAAAAGTAAAATTTAGGATTTTTTTTTTTTTGAGTGAAATCTTTTGTGATTTGATCTTTTCCTGCACTTTACCAAACTATCCATATGATGTATTGCAAATCAAGAAAAATAAATGCTTCTAGTTAAAGGTGAATTGATCAAGGCTAAGATTTAACTTTTTTTTTGAAGAAAAAAAAAGGCTAAGATTCAACCATGGTTATTAAAACCGGACCGGACCGGTTTCCTAACTGGTTGGTTCAATTGTATAAAACCGGATTGGGAAAAATTGGCCAGAACCGGATTGAACCGACCAAAATCGGGTTGAACAGGTCAAAACCGGGTCTAGTTTAAAATAATTAATAAAATAAGTATTTTTTCATAAAAATAAAAAATAAATAATCTAATAAATTTTATTTAACAAATAATTGATTTTTTTACTATTTAATCACATTTGAATTTAATGAAAACAATATAATGATTTAATAATTCAATAAAATACAATAGAATAAAAATTGAATAAATTATTAAAATTGGTGAACTTAAAGATAATTTTCTATCCTTTTTTTTAATTTTACCTACAATTATTGAATTATTTAATTTTTAAATTAAAACTCATAAAATAAAATATTTTAACAGAAAATACCTAATCAAGTAATAATTTTTAAAAAATAAAAGGTGAAAAAATATTATTACTAGTATATTTGAGGCATATGTTAAATGTTTTGATTGATTTTTTTTTAGTAGTAGTATTTATAAAAATTATACTAATTAATAATATTTTAAAAAATAGAAAAAAATCCGATCGAACCGGTCGAACCACGAACTTTCAGCCTTACCGGTTCTTTATCTGGTCCGGTTTCAATAACGTTGGATTCAACTAATTACTGTTAAATTGTTTTTACTTTATTTTTTTCTTTAATTTATAGTAATGTTCATATTATTTATTGTAATTTAAAAAAAATCATTTTCATTATTATTTATTTTGTGATCAATAAGTGTGCATTGTTCATTCAATTAAATAACATATAACTAATCAAAGATGTAGAAAATGAAGTAACCAGTGGTTGAAAGTTCTTGCAAAGCTTTGGGCAATGGAGTGTTTGGTAACATGGATTTCCAATACACTTCAGCAGGTAGTACAGAAATATTACTTTCTCTTAGGATCAATTTCACTCATGTTCACTCAACTTATCACTTATCACACAAAAGTAATCGACTTTTTTTTTTTCTATTTTAAATGTCACTGAACTTCTAACATTTTTTCAAAAAAGTCACGTTAACTGGAATCCGGCGAAAACGCTTGTCGGATTGATGACATGACATATGACACGTGACAACGAATAGTAAATATATGACTTTTTTGCAAAAATGTTAAAAGTTCAGTAACATTTAAGTTGGAAAAAAACGAAAATTGGTTATTTTTGCGCGATAAATGATAAGTTTAGTGATCGTGAGTAAAATTGATTTAGATGTAACATTTGTTGGAAATATTGTTAAACGACATGTAATTTCTGACATGACATGCCATGTCATCAATCCGGCGACAGTCCTAATCAAATTCCGGTCAACATGACTTTTTTGCAAAAATGTTAAAAGTTTAGTGACATTTAAGTAAGAAAAATAAAGTCGGTTATTTTTGCGCGATAAGTATAAGTTGAGTGACCATTAGTGAAATCAACCCCTTTCTCTTACTATAATATGCAACAAAAGGTCGAAAAACAATGTAATTATATAATCAAGCTCACAATAAAAATGTATTAAAGCAAAGAAAATCTGTTAGAATTTGGAGCATCAGACCAAATATTTGTACTCGTAAAGCCAATAAACTATTTATTGTCAAACTGGATTAATTGTCAAGGAAACCGGCTTAGGTTTCCAAAATAAAACAAAAAGAAAGACTTAATCATTGACTTACTTTTACTTTTTTGACTGATGGGACCATCCTTGGACTGTGCAGAAAAGAATGGTGATGACATGGCGTTTTTCCAGAGCGATAATACAATGCTCGTAAGAGTACTGCATAGATTCAATGAAAAATATCAATGATGTATATAATAGCTGCTAATTTCCTAATGTAATATGTAGTAAGTGCATTGGCTATATTAAGGAATAAAATAATAAGTAGAATATCTTTGCGAATAATAATCAATTATGTGCAATGCAAATAATGGAATTAAAATAATCAAATAATCAATTATCCAAATAATCAATGACAATAAAGTTATTCAAATAATGAATTAAAACATTTAATTTAACTACTAATCACTTATAAATTAAAATAAAAGACTTGATCCTTGATTTCTTTTAAAATCACAGTCAATAAGTCTAAAAAATGACAAGGAAATGGGATCTTGATTTGACACTTGTTTCACTTAAAATAAGTATCCGATCACTTAGACTAATTGTTGATTCATATAATAGAGGGTTTTTTTAAAAAAAAAATTGGGGTAAAATTCAAAAGATATTGAAAAAGTGAGGCTACAATAAAAAAAATTGACAAAATAGAGTGTCAGAAAATGGCAATCTTTCTGACTTTGTGGGTCCCATCCAGATTAGATTCTGGGTTGTCGGAAACGACAACCTTGGTTACCGTTCTCTGGCATTTTATAATTTTTTTTCAGGCGCAAAATGGCTCCGTTTTGCGCTTGGTTTGAGAGACCGGACAGTGAGGGCCGGTTGTCAAAAAACGGTAACCTTGATTGCTGTTTTCTGATAAAAATTTATTTTTTTTAATATATCTAAAAGGCTGCAGCGCACAGTAACAACTGTGCGCTGCAGCCACAGTAAAATTTGCCTGTGCCTTGCAGAGGGCGTGAGTCTGTTTGCTGTTTTATTTTTATTTTTTTTTTCAATTTTGCCCTTAAATAGGCACTTCTCCCTTATGAGTTCTCTCTTATTTGCTTGCAACATCTTTGTTCTTCAGTCCTGCAATTTCGTAAGTGCACCCTTCTTCAATTTATTCTATCATTGAATAATTTATTTAAGTATTCTACTCTAAATTATTATATAAATTAGTCAATAAGTCCTTATTGTATTCAAGGCAAAAGTAAATGTTCTGATATGTTAATATAGTCAAAAGCAAATTTTATTTTATGAATAATATGATTTTTATTAGACATGTCAAAATTAACCCAAACCCAACAACTCACTCAAATTCACAAAAAAAAATTGACCCAAACCCAACCGAATTAAAAAATTGACCCATTTAAATCCACCCAAAATCTACCCACATAAAATACAACCCATTTGGGTCATTCTTCCTAGACCCAATAGGTGTTTGTTTTTTTCTTCTTTTTTTTTTCATTATTTCTTTAATATCAAAAACTTTTGTCTTAATGAATAAGATTTTTTGCTTAAACTGTCCCGCTGTATTATTATTGTGTAATGTGTATGCATATTTTGTTGGTTAGATTTGTAATGTTATCGGGTTAGTCGTGAATAGTATTTTTCAACTGTAAATAGTGCACTGGAGACAAAAATTACACCCGAAAGTAAAAAATATTTTATTTGACTATCAAAAAATACTAGTCACAAAGAGTCCGAGGGTAAAATGTGGAGAAATACTAGTCCTAATTAAGTGCTGCTTACTATTATATATATATATATATATATATATATATATATATATATATATATATATATATATATGTAGCCCAGCCAGTTCTGAAATTTTGCTCCATGGTGTGTGTGTATATATATATATATATAATTTTAGTTTATTTGGTTCGGTTTGTTCGGTTTTGAACCAAAAAATATTTTGGCCAATTCGATTCAGTTCTTAAAATTGTAAAATAAAAAAAAAACTGAACCGATCGAATTTTGTTAAACTCAACGTTTTGCGGTTTTTGGTTTGTTCGGTTTTGAACCAAATATATATATATATATATATATATACACACACACACATATAATTTTAGTCTGTTTAGTTTGGTTTGTCCGATTTTGAACCGAAAAATATTTCGGTTAATTCAGTTCGGTTCTTAAAATTGTAAAACTGAAAGAACATACCGAATTTTTTTAAACTCACCGTTTTGCGGTTTTCGGTGTGTTTGATTTTGAACTGAACAAATATTTCGGTTAATTCGGTTCGATTCTTGAAATTGTAAAATTGAAAGAACCGACCTGACCCGACCGAATTTTGTTAAACTCACCGTTTTGCTTATATATATATATATATAAAATGGTGATTTTAACAAAATTCGGTCGGTGCAGTTCTTTAGGTTTTATAATTTAAATAACCAAACCAAATTAACTAGGAATATTTTTTCGGTTCAAAACTGAACAAATCGATAACCAGACAAACAGAACCCAAAAAACTAAAATTTATTCGGTTCGGTTTTGCACACCCTACATGGCTTTTAAACTCAAATTAAAAATAAAATAATACTAATATAAAATTCTAAACTTAAACCTTTGTGTAACTGTAGATCTGTCAATTGGATTCGATTAAGTCACACCAATCTCAAATTATTTTTGGAAGTCAATCCATCTTTTTTTTTTTTTACAGCATCATACTTGTTAATTGATTTTCAACTTATTGAATCACCTTTTAATTTCATATTTTTTTTTTAAACATCAATCTATTTTAACTACTTTTAAATTTGAATAATAATTTATACAAATTTTCAAAAAAAATAATTTTATGAAAAGAATATTATGAATATTTATTATAAAAAGACTTAATTAAAATATCATTTTATATTAACTAATTTGTCCAAATATATTTAATAAGAAAAATAATTTATTATATGTATGTATGTAAGTATATACATGCAAATAATAAATATGGATGTGTGTTTTCATAATTATAATTTTAATTAATTAGTTATTTAGTCTTTTCTTTATTTGATGAACAAATCATTGTTTTCATTCTTTTGGAATTTTGTTTGTTCTCTTTTAAAACAAGGCACATTTCTTTCTAATTTGTAAGCCTATTTTCTAATTTAAAAAACTTAAAAAATTCAAATATTTTAGATAAAATAGAAAAAAAAAAACTTTCTATGGTAATATTACATTGTCTAATTAATAATAAAGAATTAATATATCCTTAAAATAAGCTGAAATTTAACTAGTGATCAGTGATGGAGGCAGGACCCTAGATTCAGGGGAGCAGACATTAATTAGAACTCTACAGTCAGAAAGAGTACACATTATAATTTTATATAAAAAATTAAAAATTAAAAATATATATAAATTATATTATAACAACATATTACATTTATAATTTAGTTAAAAAAAATTATGTAATTATTAATGGATTAAAATTTAAGAGATGAGACTTAAAATAAATTAAAGGGGCACTATTATAATTTAAATATATATTTAATAACTTTTTAAGAAGTGAGGGTGTGCACATACGTGGTTCCGCCACTGCTAATGATGGATAGTTTGATCCAGTGATTCGGATCAAATTTTAATACATCTAATAAAGCTTCGTTAACGGATTGATTAGAAAAAGAGATCAAATTTATTTATAATTATATTTATAATTTTAATAGATCAAATTTATTTTCAATTCTTCTATAAATAAATATATTTATAATTATCTCGATGATGTAGAGGTGTCAAAATTAACTCAAATTCAACAATTCACCCAAATTCACCAAAAAAAAATTGATCCAAATCCAACCCAACTAAAAAATTGACCCATTTAAATCCACCCAAAATTTATCCACATAAAATACAACCTATTTGGGCCATTCTTCCTAGACCCAATGGGTGTTTGTTCATTTCTTTTTTTTTTTTCATTATTTCTTGAATATTAAAAACTTTTGCTTTAATAAACAAGATCTTTTGCTTAGCATATCCCACTGTATTATTATTGTGTAATGTGTATGCGTATTTTGTTGGTTAGATTTATAATTGCCGAGTTATCGGATTAGTCGTGAATAGTATTTTTCGATGGTAAATAGTGCACTGAGAATAAAAATTACACTCGAACGTAAAAAATATTTTTAATAGTATATATAGACTTAGATTAATATTTAAAAATTTTTGACAGTGAAAAATTAATTTTTTGGTAACACTGAAAATTGTCGAAACGGACCGATTTAAATGTATCAGATCGAGAAACAGACTATTTTTGAGCTGAAATTTTGCAGGGTGACTAATTTATATATTTTAAGAATTATAAAATTATTTTTGGGAGAAATTGAGTTTAAAAAATGGGTGAAATAATTTAAAATTACATAATTGGCTTAAAAATGGAAAAATGGCCATTTGATTTATGAATTATTGTGTTGTTGTGCGCCTGTGTGTGACTGTGGATTGTTTGAATTGTAGGAAGGGTATGTTATATATATAACCGTTATACTGCCAAAATTTTTACCAAATGAACAGTAAATTGGACAGTTATAAGTCAACCGATATCTCGATCCGTTTGAATCTCCACCGACCCATTTGGGCTAACATTTTTATAATAATTTTTTTAGTATCCCGTTATTATATCGATAATTATTTTTCATTAAAAAAAATCAAATGGGTCGATCCAAACCCACCCAACCCATTTAGGTATTGACCCATTTATTTTTGACACATTTAGAACCCACCCATTTATGACCCAATCCATTTATGACCCAATCTAAAACCGTCCAACCCACCCATTTGCCACCTCTACTATGATGTGGTGGATATAAAAGTTTATTTGCAATAGGAATAATACTAGTGCAGTCTGGGTATACGCTCTCACATAGTTTCCATGAAGCTGTTGAATTTCCCTCGTGGTGCATGTATTCGACTAATTTTGGTGCTCTTTAATTCATTATTATTCTTCAACCACAATTTTTTATAAAAGTAAAATTTAGGAGATTTATTTATTTATTTATTTATTTTTGAGTGAAATTAATCTTTTTCTGCACTTGACCAAACTATCCATCTGATTAATTGAAAATCAAGAAAATAAATGCAAAATCGAGTATTTATTTATTTTAATTAATTAGCTAGTTATTTATTTTAATTAATAATTAATTAGTTGTTTATTTTAATTAATAGTAGATGTCTATAGCATCTAACAATTTTATCGAGTAGAAGAATTTGAATGCAAAATAAATAAATTGCAGTTATGAAAAAGGGGTTGATTTCACCGGGGTTTTTTTTAAAAGGGGGTTTAATTGTAAAATATTTGGAGAAAGGGGGCTACAGTAAATATTATTGGGAAAAAGGGGTGTCAGAAACCGGCAGAGGCAATGCCGGTATCCAACATGTGGGGCCACCCGGTTGAACCGGCTGATCATGTCAGAAACCGGCATAGATGGTGCCGGTTTCTGTGCAAAAGTACATGTCAGAAACCGGCACCACCAGTGCCGGTTTCTGGCATCTGGGACAGCCTCCTGGAAATTGTCGGAAACCGGCATATATGTGCCGGTTTTTGAAGAAAAAATACTTCTTCCGACAGAATTTCATTTATATTTTGGCACACTTCATCTTCTCTTTATTTCATATTGGTTTGACTTGTTTCATCTTCTCTTTCGTTCTAATATTTCATACGAGTTTCACTTGTTTGTTTATTCCATTTTGTTGTTTGTAAATGTTTGAGTTTATTTCATTTACAAAGGATTTAGCCAAGAATAAATTATAGGCAGGAGAATTATCTTTGAAGGTAATACTATGGTCATATAATTTTTTATTTTATTCAAAAAAAATTTATATTTATATTAATTTGATTTTAACATTTAACATGCAGGTACAAATATTTTGAAAAGGTATCAATTCCATCATTAAAGGTAAGTTATTATCTGTGTAGTATAAAAAATAGTATGAATTAAAGTAAATTACTTGTAGGATAAAATTAAAGAAATATTGAAAATATCAATAATATCTAGTTTTTACAAGAAAATAAAGTTGTGTTAATATGAAATCATATTTTGTAACAGATACATTATTGAAGTTGAAATTAAGTTTTTCATTTAAAACTGAATATGACAATAATATTTATGATATGTGTACATGTAATGTAGGAAAAAAATGTCGGTTCCTGTGACTTTTATAATTCACACCGGAGGACAGTCAACGTTCGGTATATCTGGCTTTAATTATGACGCTTCAAGTCCTTCAGCTAGATCTAGAAGATTGAAAATTAGAAACAAGCCGACTTTTGCGGAGCTTATTCATAAAATATCGGTTAAATTGGATTTGGGTGCAGCGGTTAGGATCTGTAGGGTGATATATAAGTGTCCAGTTTGCAACCAGGGGTCAATTTGCTGGGCGATGATGGATATAGTGGATGATGATGATGTTGATCAAATTTATGAGAATTTTAATATATTTCCTGGATACACGATTGTGGAGTTAATCGCTGTAACAGAAGAAATTATAATTGAAAATCGAGAAAATGTCTTGAATACTATAAATCAGTTTGCTAATGCTGGAGACTTAGGGTCTATACCGACTGGAGAAGAAGAGAACGAGTTTGGAGGTAGTTCGCGACATCAGTATGGGGCTCCAACTGAATTTGAAAATATGGAAGAAACAGAAACTGTAGATGCAAGTCCCCTCAGAGAGGTAAGAGTTCCAAATGAAATGAATTTGGAGTCATGTCATTCTGTTGAATGTGCAGATGTTCCGGGTGAGCATACATATACACATGGGTATATTTCTCCAAGTTGTGATCCAGAAGGTGATGATGAAGAAATAGACTTGACTGATGGTGAGCCAGAAAATTTGGTAGGAAGAGATGATGGATTAATTTCGTGTAATACGGCTCAGGTAACAGAGGGAATTCAAAATATGCACATGAATGAGAACATAGATCGACCCAGTGGACAATCCAATATATCGCAGTTTAATTTTTCGTCCGTGCACCACACATCTGTTGATTTTGCTGAAGCGGAAATTGATATGTATAATGATTTTCCAATGGTCAGATGGGATGGAGTGTCTGAGTTGTGCGAAGGATTGGCCTTTACATCGAAGGATGAAGTGAAGGCGTGTGTGAAAAAATTTTCTATTCAGAGTAATGTTTCATACAAAGTGGTAGAGTCCAAGCAATCATACTGGTCGGTGTGCTGCACACGTGCAGATATAGGTTGTCCATGGAGACTACGAGCGATGAAGAAAAGGACATCTCCGTATTGGAAAATTAGTGTTTATAAGGGACCTCATAACTGTAATGCCCAACTGGTATCACAACACCATAGGCAGTTAGATTCGCAGATTATTTGTGACTGCATATTGGAAATGGTTAGTGCTGCTCCGGATCTTAGAGTTAGTGTAATAATTGCCGATATCAGGAATCGTTTTAATTATGATATATCCTACAGCAAAGCCTGGTATGCGAAAACAAAGGCTTTGGAAGAGATATTTGGTAATTATGAGGTCTCTTATGGAAGGTTGCCTGGATATCTAAGAGCCATGGAGACATACAATCCTGGAACGGCCTATGAATTTATTGTTGAAGATAGTATGAAGCCTAATTGTAGACAATTCAAAAGGCTATTCTGGGTATTCAAGCCATGCATAGATGGTCTAGCTCACTGTAAGCCTGTTTTGCTCATTGATGGAACGTTCATGACAGGAAAGTTTTATCAAACTTTGTTAATTGCAAGTGCAGTAGATGGAAATAATTTCTTATTTCCAGTAGCGTTTGCTATTGTTGAAAATGAGAATAAGTCTAGCTGGAGTTGGTTCATGACATGCATTAGGCGTCATGTCACCAAGGAATCGGGGATAACTGTTATTTCTGACAGGCATGCCGGGATAATGGCCCTTTTTCGTGATGATAGCAGTGGCTGGAAGGAGCCATTAGCGTTCCACATATTTTGTCTCCGCCATTTCGTTAGCAACTACAACACTGCTCACCGAAACTCAGAAATTAAGAATATGTTATATAAAGCGGGTATGTTTAATATTTATTATTAGTTAGTATATAATTGTTGCATGTTAAGTAAATACTTACCGTTATTAATATATATCTATTTAATAAAAATTTTTTAGTGGGTGCAATAAATATTACAACATTTATTAATAAATATTTTAAAATTTATTAATTGTAGAAACAAATAAATAAGAAGCTATATATATATATATATATATATATATATATATATATATATATATATATATATATATATATATATATATATATATATATATATATATATATGTTTGTAGGAACACCTGATGGGTGTTCCTATATATATATGTAAATATATATGTAGGAACACCCATCAGGTGTTCCTACAAATATATTTGTAGGAACACCTGACGGGTGTTCCTACATATATATTTACTTATATATGTAGGAACATCCATCAGGTGTTCCTACAAACATATATATATATATATATATATATATATATATATATATATATATATATATATATATATATATATATATATATATATATATATATATATACACGTATTTATTTATTAATTTTATTAATCAATAAAATGTTTATATAACTAGGAGATCTGTTAATATTCCAACTTTTTATTAATATTTATCAACAGGTTTAATATTAAAAAAATTTATTAATATATGTGATTCTCCGGGTAGGTAATAATTTTCAATGCAGAAAATTTACTAGAAGGATGGATGAGATAAAAGAGCTGGATATCGACTCTTACAATTGGGCAATGCAAAACCCGCTAGACAGGTGGACTTTATCACATGACAATGGGCACAGATATAGACACGCTACAACCAACATTGCTGAGAGCGTAAATAGTGCTTTGAAGGGTGTAAGGATGATGCCAGTTTGTTGTGTTGTTGAGCATGTGTTTGCCAGACTTGTTAAATTTTTTGATGACAGAAGGTGCATGTATCAAGCGCAAATTTCAGCTGGCAATATATTCACCCAAAATTGTTTGGAAGAGATGGCGAAGCGCACTCAAAAAGCATGTGGACATAGGGTGGAGACATTTGATCGGCGTAGAGGAATTTTTACAATAAGAACCAAAAATCAAAAAAGTCGGAGAAAAGGTAATAACACTCAATCTGTTAACTTGGACTGCCGGCATTGTGAGTGTGGAAAATTTCAGGGAACGAAAATGCCGTGTTCACATGCTATTGCAGCGTGTATGCATGTTCGAGTTGACATGTGGACATACGTCGACAAGTGTTATAAACTTTCTGAAGCATTGAATTGCTACAGTACTTATTTTCAACCACTTGCACACCGCGATTACTGGCCTCCTTATATTGGTCCAACTCTTGTTCCAAATCCAGAGCTGATGAGGAAGAAAGGCAGGCCTAGGACTTCTCGGTATAGGAATGAAATGGATAGTAGAGAACGCACCAGGCCTAACCGATGTACATTATGTAGAAATGAAGGGCACAATAGGAAGACATGTCCGAACGTAGCTGGACCATCCAATTACACGGACTGACATGGAACATATGCATTTTGACTCTCTTTTGTAATCATGTAAACTATGTGTAATCAATTTCTAATTTGTGTTAAACGTATGTTATAAATATGCACATTGTAACTTGTTCATTTAAATAAATTATATTCAAATAATTAAATATGGCCATTGACAATATTTAGTTGAGTTCAATAAATTACACACAAATTACACCTGCATCAGGTGTGCCTACAAACTTACTTTTATATATATATATATATATATATATATATATATATATATATATATATATATATATATATATATATATATATATATATATATATATATATATATATATATATATTTGTTTGTAGGAACACCTGCGTCAGGTGTTCCTACAAACTTTGTTATATATATATATATATATATATATATGTTTGTAGGAACACCTGCGTCAGGTGTTCCTACAAACTTACTTATATATATATATATACACACCAATAATCAAATAAAATTTAGTTAGCAATTGACACTGTTTATATCAAATTGAATGTACATTTATTTATGTAATCATTGATGACGTTGAGAAAACAATTCGCAATAAATGCTACAATTAAGCATGTACATGAACACAAAAAATTTTGAAAGTTTTTAGCAAACATATTAATTTATCAAATGTGATCCTGTGCCACATCTAGTCGGTCTCCGAATACGACGTGGTCGCTCGACATCAGGTGCATCTCCTTCTTGCACATTACTCGGTCCGATATCACCACCTATTACCTTATTACAGAAATTTGTAAATGAAGGCCCAGCAGTACTTGATTCCGGATGAGGAATTTCTGGAGTCCCGAACAATTGCTGGATGAAGTCATTATCATTCTCATATTGTGATGATGTGGATTCAGTATTGAACGCAGGAACTGTGAAACCACCTGGTGTAACCTCAGTTGGACATGACATTGGTATGTGATGATATGAGCCGCTTGCCCCAGGTATATCAGCCGGCGTGTAACTGCTTCCACCCACTTCGTACTGATGAGATTGTTCCATGTCCTGGAAAGGCCATGGCATAGGTGGTGGAATTTGGTGGACATTGGGATCGTAATATACCGGCTCCACGTTTGATCTCCTCTCAAACATCCCCGTCTGATGTCGTCTCGTTCGGAAGTCTTGAAATTGATGTGACATGGGGGGAATATTAACCGGCTCAGGACAAGGTTGTCGTTGATAGTCACTTGAAGTTCTACCTTCATGCCCAACTGCTGTGAGGATACTTCCCAAAATTATATTACTGTCCACAGATTCAGGTTGTGCGTGATACACTCTTTCAACACCATCAGCCTAAAAAATTATAATTTCATATCAATACTTCTACTAAATCCTTACAAATACATCGAAGCAACATAAGATTAAAAAATAAAGAAAACTTACAGCTGCTCCGCGATGCGCACCAATAGGGGTTATCCATCTTCTTGTTCGCTGCATGTACCATTGCATGTATTCGGAGCGATAATGCAATGGTCGTCTTGGACGTTGGCCAACAATAACACGATCATGACGCATATGCCATTCATTTATGAACACGGAAAACTCTCGTGCCCAATTCAAGTCATGCTGGCCACGCATGTCTATGGTATGCAGATTGTCCCTTATAAGTGGCTGCGCTGGAATTGGCTGATCGAAACCAAATTGTCTCATAACCCGGTCCGGATGGTGCCACTCAATGATATGAAAACATATCAGTGGAATAACTGCCAACCAACTTTGCTGCCCATTTCTACAGCACTCGGGGAGCACTTCAATTACATTGTTGTACGGCTCCCACTCAAACTGAATTGCATAAATAAAAAAAAATTAATTTCAAATTAATAAAATTATATTATCATAATATTAATTATTACATAATTTTCATGAAATTAATTGAATTGCGTTAATTGAACTGCAAAAAGTACCTCTCCTAGTGCCTGCGCATCAAATCTCTCGCGGTATGTCCATATATCCCTTCTATATGCGACATTTCGCTCCAACGCTCCACTCCATCTAATCAAATAAGGTCATCATATATCAACTCGCATATTTCAAATAAATAACACTTCAAATTTAGTTACACTTCATAATCATAAATTTATGGCTTCAAAATTAATTACACTTTATAATCATAAAAATATTTGAACCTGATTCCATAAGGCAAAACTGTGTTTAAGGCTTGAGGCTGTAAATGTTCTGGCCTGCAATTTTGTATTCTCTCCCACGCCCACATTTGTAGAAGTTGTAGATATCCTGCAACTCTCTTAGCATTTGGACGCGTCGCCCTACATAATTCTCTATATAGCCAGCCTAAACATGCTGATCCCCAGCTATATTGCCCTACTGAATCCAAATCTTCCAACAAAGGAAGGAACATTAAGTGCACAGTACTGGATGATTGAGATGAGAATAACAAACCTCCAAGACACCGTAGTATCCAAGCACGAGCATGCTGCTGCAATAACTCATGTGTGGCATTTTCGGGTATTTCGCCAAACACTCTATCCAACCAAGTCATTTTAATTTTTCCCCCCCGTATATCGCTAGCTGGAGGAACTACTCCAAGTAAATTATGACATATTCTCTCCCAATCAAGATTACTTCTACCCGTTATAGGCCTACCCTCAATCGGTAATCCTGTCAACACTCCCACATCCTGAAGGGTTATTGTCGTCTCACCGCATGTGAGGTGAAATGTGTGAGTTTCTGGTCTCCACCTCTCAATAAGTGCAGTAATTAAATTCCAATCAATATTTATCGTCCTAATACAGGCAATTTCTAACAACCCTGCTGCTGTTATATAGGGTATAATTCTAGGATTAATTTGTCTGTAGTGCTGAACTACGCTTCCTCTTCTTGTCCTCAAAACATCTCTTTCAACCTTTGCATTAATTTCAAACATATACCACGTAATCAATAAAAAATGTTATCATTACTCTACACAATATATACAATATAAAAAATTACCGAATTATTCCATATGGCATCAGATCGATGCCTTCCTTGCAATGATAACAACTCCCCATTGATAGGACCAGGGTTTATTTGTGCAGCTCCTAAATGATATGCATCCATGACCAAACTTGCATTTAAAAAAAAAAAACAAATTAACCATTAACAAATATATATGCTGAATAATTTCATTTAAATATTTTCTTTCTCCATACGTTATACATCTAAGCTAATAAATTATATTTAATAACTATACATTTTTTCGATTACTATAATAAATTTGAAAATTAATCATTGCATACAACATTAAATTATTTACTTGCTAATAATCATTTTTTTTTCGAATCAAAGACAATTCAAATTGTGCTATAATTACATCCATTCAAATGAATTAAACATAATTCTTAAAACATTTAAAGTAGTATTATCTTACCTTTAAAGTGGGCAATAGACAATGTTCGAATTTTTTAAGACCTAAAAATAATATACAATCATATAATTAATATTAATATCAATAACAACATTATAAATTTTTTTTACTAAAATTAAATATTACAACAAATAATAATAACTTACCAATTATATAAGCTTTGAAACGGAAAATGTTGGATGCAAAGTTAACTCAAACAGATTAAGAGAGAAACAGGTACGATGACAAGGGATGAAGAGCAAGCAAAAAAACTAAATGAAAGCAAAGTGAAAGAAAAGGGTAAATGAAGAAGAAGCACAGGGTAAGTGAAAGAAAAGGGTAAGTGAACCCCAAAATTAATTCAAAATACTGCAGCCCCCTGCAGCTTCCACGTGAAGCTGCAGGGGGCTGCAGCTTTGCCGGATACCGGCACATGCAGTGCCGGTATCCAGCAAAGCTGCTGCCCACTGCAGCATTTGCAGTGGCCAGCAGCATTGCCAGATACCGGCACTGCATGTGCCGGTATATGGCACACCACCCGGGTAGACCGGGTGGCCCACACCTGTCGGAAACCGGCCACTGTAGTGCCGGTTTCCGACACCCCAAAACCCCATTTATGTTTCCTGTAGCCCCACTTCATTAAATTTTTTTGGATTCCACCCCGATTTTAAAAAAACCCCGATTTCACCCACGGTCACTCAACTTATCACTTATCGCGCAAAAATAACCGACTTTTTTTTTACTTAAATGTTACTGAATTTTTAACATTTTTGCAAAAAAGTGATGTTGACCAGAATCCGGCGAGGACACTCGCCGGATTGATGACATGGCATGCCATATCTGAAACTACATGTCGTTTAATAATATTTTTAACAAATGATACATTTAAATCAATTTCACCCACGGTCACTAAACTTATCATTTATCGCGCAAAAATAACAAACTTTATTTTTTTTCAACTTAAATGTTACGGAACTTCTAACATTTTTGCAAAAAAATCATGTATTTATTATTCGTCGTCACGTGTCATATGCCATGTCATCAATCCGGCAAGAGTCATTGCCGGATTCTGGTTTACATAATTTTTTTGTAAAAATATTAGAAGTTCAGTGACATTTAAGTAAGAAAAAAAAATCGGTTACTTTTGTTCGATAAGTCATAAGTTGGGTGACCATAAGTAAAATTGACCCTATGAAAAAGGATTTGTGTGCAAAACAAATTGCTATTTGCATATATAAATATGATAGATTATTAAGTTTTTATTGCCTTTTGTTTTGCATGCAGGTTTTTCTTTTTTCTTTAAGTTGTTTTTTTTCCTTCCTTTATTCATTTTTTATGGCAATTATCTATTTGATATATGATAACTCTTTAGGCCTGTTAAACTTTGCTCAAGTCCAAAAAATCCGTCCAAAAAAAAATTGAAGTGAAAGGTTTTGGTGATTTAAGTTCAAAAAATTTCAAAAGTTTTTCAATGATTTCTTTTTGAAGTTTTGAATCTTTACACTTGTTTTGTGATATCAAAAATTAATTCTTGATTTTTTGTCAAAATATTTATTAATTTTGAACTAGTACCCGACTCACTACTAGAGGAATCAAGGGCAGCTACTTCATCATTTTGAAAAAAATCTTCTGTTTCTGTCGATTCTGTCTGAAAATCACTCTCGGAAGTTTCAAAGATGATTGCTTCAATTTTTTGAATTGTTTATGTTGGCCCAAGGTCACACTCTAGTTTTGATGATTATCAAACCTTAAATAAACTCTATTAAGAATTCTATTCTAATCAAATTTATGCAGGAAAGTTTCTATGAGTTTATCTGAGGATCACATTTCTGAAGAATGCATGAATTCTAAGTTGTAATATTTATTTATTATGTTAGAATAGTAGGAAATTAGGGTATTAAAATGTAAGATCAAATTGAGGAAAAATATTCTCACTCATGCATGCATATTTCAGTTTTAAATTCACACAAAAATGATTTTAAGTTAGAAAATGAATTTGTGAGTAAAACTATTTTTTCGTCAGAAAATAATTCTTTAGAAAATGAATTTCTATTAGTTTTCTAAATGAATTTCTATCTACCAAATTTCTAACTGAATTTCTGCTCGTATCAGAATTCTGGGCAAAACTCAGAATCGCACAAAAAGACAAAATAACGGCTAGAAAACGGCTAGTTGGATTTTTACTTGTCTGTTTTGCCCTCCAACAGCTATAAACGGCTACTTTATGATTTAAACATCTCAAACTAACTTTTTGAGTATAAATAGATGATGTTTTACCCATTAGAAGGTTAGAAAAAGCTTGGAAAGAATTTCTACCTCTTAAGAGAAAAGCTTAAATCTGTTATTTCACTTTCCACATCTTTGGCACTTCATTCTTTATATATTCTCCTCAATCTGATTATAGCTTTTGTTGTAATTTAAGTGTGAGGAAATTATCTTGATAAAAATTGTGAGTTAGGTTGGCTAGAAACCTAAAGAAAGAATTTTTCTAGTAAGTGTTTTTAATCTTTTACTTTGGAAAAAAGATTGTGGGTAGATATACAAATTTAGGATTGTATATTGGCTTTTACTCTTGCCTTTAAAAGAGTTAAGATTGAAGAAAGGCTCAAGTAGTGAATCTTGGGGAGTGGATGTAGGCTTGTTGGCTGAACCACTATAAATTCTATGTGCAAGCTATTCTGATATCTCTTCTACTCTGTTTTTATATTCTGATTTGTAAAATCTGTTTTATTAGACAAATAGCCAGAAAATTTCGAGACATCCAATTCACCCCCCCTCTTGAGTGTCTTTGGGACCTACATTTGGTATCAGAGCAGAGTCTCAATTCTCCTAAGGTTTAACACCCTTGAGTGATCCTACAAATGGCTGACATTCCTGTTGCAACTCCATTCAAAGAAGGGCACTCTGTTCATCGTCCTCCTATGTTCAGCGGTGAAAATTATCCATTCTGGAAAGTTGTGATGAGGCACTTCATCCAATCGCAAGACATGGATTGCTGGGATATTATTGAAGACGGATATGAACCTCCAAGAAAACCAGCAACTGAAGCAGGAGCTTCTGGTGCCACTACTGTGTTAAAAACGAGAAAAGAATTTACTGAAGTAGAAAAGAAACTTGTGCAGCTGAACTCCAAAGCTATGAGTATTCTGTTTTGCTCATTGCAAACAAATGAGTTTAACAGAGTCTCTGGATGCGATACTGCCAAAGAGATATGGGACAAGCTGGAAGCAACGTATGAAGGTACAAATCAAGTTAAAGATACAAGATTGCATGTTCTGATGGTTGATTATGAAAGCTTTAAGATGAAGCCTGAGGAATCAATCTCTGAGGTAATAAACAGGTACGTAAAATTAACGAATGATATAAAAGCTCTTGGTAAAAAACTTGATGAATATGATAAAATTGCAAAGCTGGTAAGAGGTCTTACACCTAGATGGGAAGCTAAAGCTTCAATTTTATTAGATAAGGATCTCAGTACTCTCAATTTTGATAATGTTTGTGGATCTCTTATTTCACATGAGTTGTATATTAAGTCTCAAGATGCAGAGAAAGAAAAAGACAGGAAACTAAAGGCTATTGCTCTCAAGGCAGAGTTTGGAAGTGACTATTCAACAGGAGATGATGAAATGGCGTTGATCACCAAAAAATTCAAAAAGCTATACAGGAAAGGAAAGAAGTCCTATAAAAGACAGCACCAAAAATTCTCTCATCACAAGGCAGAGAATTCTTCAAAACCCACAGGAGATATTATCTGTTACGAATGCAACAAACCAGGTCACATAAAATCCAAATGCCCAAATTTAAAGAAAAAGGAGAAAAGATTCAAGAAGAAGGCTATGAAGGCCACGTGGAGTGACAGTGAAGAATCAAGCTCAAGCGAAGGAGAATCTGGAAATTCTGATGATATCGGGTTGATGGCAGTCTCTGATTGTGAAGAACGAAATTCATCTTCAGATGAAGAAGTAAATGAGACAGCTGGTAACTCTGAGAAATCAGAGGTCTGCCTAAGGAGCACCAAGACTGAAAAATGGTATATGGATAGTGGCTGCTCCAGGCATATGACGTGGGACAGAACCAAGTTCACAAAATTGGTAAAGTCTACTGGTGGTTCTGTTAGTTTCGGGGACAACCGGAAAGGAAAAATTATTGGAACTGGATCAATTGGGTCTAATCCAGTTATTGAAGATGTTTCTCTTGTTGAAGGACTGAAGTATAACTTATTAAGTATCAGTCAGTTGTGTGATAAGAAGAGGAGTAATCTTTGAAATTGATCATTGTAGAGTTGAAGATGTTGAATCTGGAAAAACTGTTTTAAAGGGACAAAGATCTGGAAATATCTACTTAGTCAATCTTGAAGACATCAAGAAAAGTGAAGTAAAATGTTTAATCTCAAAAGAAGACTTAAGTATTTTATGGCATAGAAAATTGGGTCATGTAAGCTTTCACGTAATTGAGAAGCTGATGAGAAAAGATTTGGTGAAGGGTATTCCGAAAATGAAAATTGATAAAGATTATTTGTGCAATGCGTGTCAGCTTGGGAAGCAAACTAGGAACTCTCATAAATCCAAGTCTGGCGTGTCTACTGAGAAAGCTTTAGAGCTGCTCCACATGGATTTATTTGGTCCAATTAATCCCTCAAGTATCGGTGGAAAGTCATATGTTTTAAATGTAGTGGATGACTATACAAGATACACGTGGGTACTATTTCTTGCTCATAAAGATGATGCTTTTGAAGCATTTAAGAAGCTAAGCAAGAAGATTCAGAATGAAAAAGGATATAAGATAACCAACATCAGAAGTGATCATGGTGGAGAATTTGAAAACAAGAAGTTTGAAGAATTCTGCAGTAATTCAGGTATCAATCACACCTTTTCAGCTCCAAGAACACCTCAGCAGAATGGTGTAGTAGAAAGGAAGAATCGAACTCTTCAGGAGATGGCCAGAACTATGCTAAATGAGAACAACTTACCAAAGTATTTCTGGGCTGAAGCAATTAATACAGCATGTTATATTTTAAATAGAGTTTTGATCAGGTCCGTGTTGGAAAAGACTCCATACGAACTATGGAAAGGAAGAAAACCCAACATCAATTATTTTCAACTATTTGGCTGTAAGTGTTTCATTTTTAATGATAAAAGTAATTTAGCTAAATTTGATGCAAGGTCAGATGAAGGAATATTTTTAGGATACTCTTTAAATTCAAAAGCTTACAGAGTGTTCAATAAAAGAACACGTAAAGTAGAAGAATCAATAAATATTAAATTTGTTTTTACTAACAAAATTTCTGGAGAAAGTAGTCTGTCTGATGATGAAACAGGTTTTGAAAAAGAAAAAGATAAAGAAGGACAAAGTGCTGAAACAGAGAAATCACAAGATCAGCAAGAAGATCAAAATGATAGAAGTATGGATCAACGTGATGAAACTGAAGATATTTCTGGAATACAGGAAGGAAGTGATCAAGAAATCCAGATAGAACAACAGTCTGAGCAATCAACTGAACTACCTAAAGATTGGAGATTTCACAAATACCATTCAAAAGACAATCTGTTGAGTGATCCATCTCAGAAAATGATGACCAGAAGAGCCTTACGTGAGTATTGTGGTAACGTTGCATTTGTCTCTCAACTTGAACCAAAAAATTATACTGATGCTCAAAATGATGAAAACTGGATCGTTGCTATGCAAGAAGAGCTAAGTCAGTTTGAAAGAAACAAAGTCTGGAATTTAGTTCCAAGGCCCTCAAATTGTTCTATTATTGGAACAAAATGGGTTTTTAGAAATAAGTTGAATGAGCAA
This sequence comes from Excoecaria cochinchinensis, assembly GCA_947683425.1. Classification (NCBI taxonomy): domain Eukaryota; kingdom Viridiplantae; phylum Streptophyta; class Magnoliopsida; order Malpighiales; family Euphorbiaceae; genus Excoecaria; species Excoecaria cochinchinensis. The sequence continues at coordinate 2,452,681 of CANTUQ010000069.1, forward strand.
GGTGATGTGGTAAGAAACAAAGCCAGATTGGTGGCCCAAGGTTATAATCAAGAGGAAGGTATAGACTTTGATGAAACTTTTGCACCTGTTGCTAGATTAGAAGCAATTAGAATTTTATGTGCATTTGCATGTTTTAAAAATTTCAGATTATATTAGATGGATGTTAAAAGTGCTTTTCTAAATGGTTTATTAAATGAAGAAGTCTACGTTGAACAACCTCCAGGTTTTGAAAATACTGATCATCCTAATTTTGTTTACAAACTTAAAAAGGCTTTATATGGTTTAAAACAAGCTCCTAGAGCCTGGTATGAAAGGTTAAGTTGTTTTTTACTTGCTCATGGTTTTAACAGAGGTAAAGTAGACACCACTCTTTTTATAAAGAATAAATCATCTCATATTTTAATTGTTCAAATTTATGTTGATGATATAGTTTTTGGTTCTACTAACGTTTCTTTGTGCAAAGAATTTGAAGCTCTAATGAAAAAGGAATTCGAAATGAGCATGATGGGTGAGTTAACCTTCTTCCTGGGTCTCCAAATCAAGCAATGTGCTGATGGTTTTTTCATAAGTCAATCAAAATACACTAAGCAATTGCTGAAAAAATTCAAGATGTCTGATGCAAAGATTGCCAGTACTCCTATGAGCTCAACAATAAAAATTGACAAGGATGAGAAAGGGAAAAGTGTAGAAGAAAAATTGTATCGGGGTATGATTGGATCTTTGTTATATTTAACTGCAAGTAGACCAGACATTCACTTTAGTGTCTGTCTCTGTGCACGTTTTCAATCAGCTCCAAAAGAATCACATTTATCAGCAGTCAAAAGAATTTTGAGATATCTTTGTGGAACACAGGAATTAGGTCTTTGGTATCCAAAGAACACTTCTTTTAATCTCATTGGGTACTCAGATGCTGACTACGCTGGATGTCGAATTGATAGAAAAAGTACTTCTGGTGCTTGCCATTTTCTGGGAAATTTGCTAATCACTTGGTCAAGCAGAAAGCAGAATTCTGTAGCATTATCTACTGCTGAAGCTGAGTACATAGCTGCTGGTGGATGTGTAGCTCAAATTCTATGGATTAGACAGCAACTAAAAGATTATGGGATAGAATTTGACAATATTCCAATATTCTGTGATAATACAAGTGCCATTAATCTGACAAAAAATCCCATCTTGCACTCAAGAACAAAGCATATTGAAATTAGACATCACTTTATACGTGATCATGTGCAAAGAGGAGATATTTTGTTAGAATTTGTCTCTACAGAAAATCAGATAGCTGACATCTTCACTAAGCCCCTCAAGGAAGATAGATTTTGTCAACTAAGAAGAAAGCTAGGAATGGGGAAGTCAGAATCGTAAAAAATTATGGTATGGTATAAATTCTAGACTTATTCTTGAACAAAACTATTTTAATCATTAAAAAGATACGTATTGATCTATTTCTCTTCATAAAGATATGGTTTGATTTTTATCCTGACAGTTATTAACGTGATTTGATAGATTGTGTATCACAGTGAAGAAGATAAGGGTGCAAAGTCCCTTTGATCCTATCTTTTATTATACTCATTTAAAATTTTAAGGTCAATTTGGTATTTTCACTCAAAATCCCTGTCTTCCCGCCTCTCGATAACTGCACAAATGCAGTTTCCCTATGAAAAGAGGTTGGACTGAGCACGATGTCCATCACGTCCTTTCATCTTCCATTCACGGTAAGTATTATTTTTCAAATTTCCTATTTATTTCTTACTAACTCTCTTCTTCTGTTTATCTTCTCTAAATTTCTCTCATCAAGAAGAAACCCTACCTATTTCTCAAATGGGGAGATCGAAATCCTTAGCCAAACGGCATCCCCGACGATCTCCGACACATACTGCCTCCATCACGTCAGAGCAAACTCCCGATGATGAAATCCCTAGCCTCGTTCCAAATCCACCTCCATCTGTCAAACCCATCAAAACTAAATCCTCTTTACCCACCAAATCCTTCTCCATAATGCCATTCAAAATCATAGTTTGGGATGATTTAGCGCACAACGCTCCCGATGTTGCTCACTATGTGGAGTCGCAATCTTGGAAGCGATTCTTCTCATTCCGACGGAGCTCATTTTTTCCAGACCTGGTCAAGGAGTTCTACGCCTCGCGTTTTGAGGTTAGAACAGAAAGCTTCAAGGTAATCATCAAAGGATCGACTTTCACAGTGACTCCGAATTTGATTGCCAAGGTATTTTCTATGAAATTTGGTGGATCTATATGTACTAGAACTGAGAGTAGAATACTTGATTTTGCTGAAATCAACAAAGAAACCTTTTTAGCCCAAATTTCTAGTGATGGCAGTAGAGCTGCCAAAAACCCCTTAGCCTCAAATCTTTTGCCTCATTATAAAGTCTTATATAAATGTATGAGCCAATACATAACTCCACGGGTTGGAAGCATGTCATACCTCTCTGATTGTGATATTGTGTTTCTGTGGCATTTTCATTCTAACAAGGACTTTAATTTGCCATGTTTGATATTTAATTATATGGCTACTCGATCTATTGATGAAAAGCAACCCTTTGGCATGATTCTTACTCGCCTGTTTGAACGCTGGAAGTTGGTAATTGACACCTCAATTGGAGAATCTTTTAAGCTTGAAAAAGTTAACTTTGTATTTTACAAAGAAGCTGGCAAAAAGGCTGGAAAGCGAAAATTGGATGTTCCATCTTCTCCTGTCACAACTAAAGGAAAGGAACTGGTAAAACTTGATGAGGCTATGCAATCCAAGTATCTGGAATTTCTATCTTGGATGAAAGCTTCTTCTGGTGTGGTTATCAAAGAACCCTCCCCTGCTTCAAAGCCTTCGGTGTCCAGTGCCTCCTCTTCAAGTAAGTCTCCTCATTCATCTAAATCATTTGATACTGAACATGTTGCTGAGCCTACAGAGAAATCAAGCAACAAAGGTTCTTCTGCGGAAGCGACTACTGTCTCTGAGTCTGGAAGCTCTTCTTCGAAAGATGCACTCTCAAATCCTCCTGCTGTGGCAGTTGAGAAATCCCCTAGCATCCAGTCTCATCCAGTTCCCACAGATCCCCCAGACACCTCTACAGTTTAGTATCTGGATGAAGCTCAGCTTAAAAAATTTGAAGAACAAATTGCTTCAGCCTCTGGCACTTTTCATAAATTGGGAGATATTTTTAGTCAGTTAGCCACCACCATCCCTTTGCTTATTTCCAGAAACCCTGAAAATCTTCCTCCCTCTCCATCGCAAATGCCAAAATCCCCTGTCTCTGTAGCAGCAGCAGCTGAAGTTTCTCTTCCTGATGAACCTGTGTTCACTCATCGCAAGTCAAATCGCACTCTCCTGAGGACTCGGAATCCACCCAAACCAGGGCAGTCTGGTAGCAGCCTCAATCCAATGGATGTTGATACTTGAGGTGATGATTGCTCCTGTTTATATTTTTTTTGGTTTTTGCTGCTTCCTCCTTTTGATGTTGACAAAAAGGGGGAGATGTTTATGTGGATATTGTGTCTATTTTCTGCTGTCTTCAAACATTAACAGCTGGGTTATTTTGTGGTTTGCTGATGATGAACATTGGTGTTAAATTACTGTTTATCCACAGTTGCTAATTTGTTGATCTATATAGAGATGAATTGTTGCTCTATATAGTGTTGCATTTGAAAGATTTTTGGTTATCAAAGGGTATAGTTATTCTGATAAGTTGATTATATTTTTGCACAGGAAACATATAAGTTTTTACATTTACCCCATGCACATATTCAGGGGGAGTTTTTTTACTAACCTAGATAGACTTCTAATTGGAGTTTATTAAGGTTTTGTCATCATCAAAAAGGGGGAGATTGTTGGCCCAAGGTCACACTCTAGTTTTGATGATTATCAAACCTTAAATAAACTCTATTAAGAATTCTATTCTAATCAAATTTCTGCAGGAAAGTTTCTATGAGTTTATCTGAGGATCACATTTCTGAAGAATGCATGAATTCTAAGTTGTAATATTTATTTATTATGTTAGAATAGTAGGAAATTAGGGTATTAAAATGTAAGATCAAATTGAGGAAAAATATTCTCACTCATGCATGCATATTTCAGTTTTAAATTCACACAAAAATGATTTTAAGTTAGAAAATGAATTTGTGAGTAAAACTGTTTTTTCGTCAGAAAATAATTCTTTAGAAAATGAATTTCTATTAGTTTTCTAAATGAATTTCTATCTACCAAATTTCTAACTGAATTTCTGCTCGTATCAGAATTCTGGGCAAAACTCAGAATCGCACAAAAAGACAAAATAACGGCTAGAAAACGGCTAGTTGGATTTTTACTTGTCTGTTTTGCCCTCCAACAGCTATAAACGGCTACTTTATGATTTAAACATCTCAAACTAACTTTTTGAGTATAAATAGATGATGTTTTACCCATTAGAAGGTTAGAAAAAGCTTGGAAAGAATTTCTACCTCTTAAGAGAAAAGCTTAAATCTGTTATTTCACTTTCCACATCTTTGGCACTTCATTCTTTATATATTCTCCTCAATCTGATTATAGCTTTTGTTGTAATTTAAGTATGAGGAAATTATCTTGATAAAAATTGTGAGTTAGGTTGGCTAGAAACCTAAAGAAAGAATTTTTCTAGTAAGTGTTTTTAATCTTTTACTTTGGAAAAAAGATTGTGGGTAGATATACAAATTTAGGATTGTATATTGGCTTTTACTCTTGCCTTTAAAAGAGTTAAGATTGAAGAAATGCTCAAGTAGTGAATCTTGGGGAGTGGATGCAGGCTTGTTGGCTGAACCACTATAAATTCTATGTGCAAGCTATTCTGATATCTCTTCTACTCTGTTTTTATATTCTGATTTGTAAAATCTGTTTTATTAGACAAATAGCCAAAAAATTTCGAGACACCCAATTCACCCCCCCCTCTTGAGTGTCTTTGGGACCTACAGTTTATTCCCTGACTTGTAACTCATGAAGTTTTTTTTATTAAGTTTACAATATTTGGAAGTATGACCAGGTTTGCCACACTTAAAACAAGTGACTTGTTTAAATGTTTGTGGTTTGAAGGATTTTTTGAAAGATCTTTGTTTTTTATAAGGCTTTTGAGGCTTAGATGTTTTGTAAAACTCTTCTTTATTAGGTTTCAAAGAAAACCATTTGTGAGGCTTTTTGTAGGTTTTGGAACAGGAACCTCCACAGGTTTTAGTTTGGTTTTTTGTGAAAACTTGGAACTGTTCGCAAAATAATCATAATTCTTGCCTAGTTTTCTTCATTTCCCATTTTAAATGTTTTTGAAGTTTTAAATCTTGGCAGATTTTTAAACTTTCCTTTTGGGTAAAACTAACTAATTCCTCATAAGTTAAATGGTTATAAGGAATTTGATTAATTCCCCAAGTTTCCTTAATTTTATTCCTAACTCTTTCCCCTAAAAGGGTAGGAAGGCATGCAAGAAATTTTTCTTTCCAACCCTCAGATGGTCATTTCAAAGATTTTCCCAAAAGGCTAGCTTTTTAAAATTTGAAATTTAACAAAACCCTAACCTTATTACAGAGTTATTTTGGAATTAACGGGTTCTATCTCCATAAAAGATAACCCTCAAACTGGCCAAATAAACTATTCAACGGCGAAAATCCTCAAAATCCTCTCTTCTCTCGAGTAGGGACAAAACCTCCATAAATCAAAACATTTTCCTGTTGATTTTAAAACTAAGTATAACCATTGTAGGACTTATACGTATTGGGATTACCAACAAGCCTAGTATAATACCTTCCTTTTTCAAAACACCAATTTTACCCATACTTGGTTAATTTATTTCAACCTTAAACATGAGTCATCTAAAATTTCCTTTTGGTTTGCTCATTGGTGGAAATTGTTCGGAATTTCTCATAAAATTCTTAAATCCAAAATTCAGGAAAGCTATCACCTTTTTAAAACTGCTTTCAAATCTTCTGGAAAAGAAAAATGTTTTCATCCCTTGATGTTTTTTGCTTCAAAATTCTTTTTACCTTGAGTAACCGCCCGGTATTTAGAATATTTTCAAACAAGAAGCTCAAATCATCCTCATCAGAAGATTCAAGGTCAAATGGTGGACAAAGTTTTCTGTTCTAGAATCCATCAAAACGCGGGAGTGTGTGTGTGTGTGTATATATATATATATATATATATATATATATATATATATATATATATATATATATATATATATTTAAAAACTTTTTAAAAGGAGGAGGGTGTGCACATACGTTGTTCGGCCACTGCTAGTGATGGATAGTTTGATCCAGTGATTCGGATCAAATTATGATAGATCTAACAAAGCTTCGTTAGCAGATTGATTAGAAAAAGAGAGATGGAAAGATTGGGGTGGCTTCATCATTACGATTATGACATTAGTACGTTAATTTAATTTAATTAATAATTCGGCCTACCACATGAATTTTGGTCATTCTAGTTAGCGCCAAGCTTAGACTAGTAGCAGTTGTCAATTTATCATTGGACCTGAGAATGAGATATAAATTAGTAAAATTACACGTGTTTAGTTTTCAATTTTTTTTATAAATAAATATATTTATAATTATCTATATGACGTGGTGGATATAAAAGTTTATTTGCAATAGCAATAATATTAGTGCAGTCTGGGTATGCTTTCTCCCGTAGTTTCCATGAAGCTGCTCAATTTCCCTCGTGGTGCATGTATTCGACTAATTTTGGTGCTCTTTAATTCATTATTATTCTTCAACCACAATTTTTTATAAAAGTAAAATTTAGGAGATTTATTTATTTATTTTTGAGTGAAATTAATCTTTTTCTGCACTTGACCAAACTATCCATCTGATTAATTGAAAATCAAGAAAATAAATGCAAAATCGAGTAGTTATTTATTTTAATTAATTAGTTAGTTATTTATTTTAATTAATAGTAGATGTCTATAGCATCTAAGAATTTTATGGAGTAGAAGAATTTGAATGCAAAATAAATAAATTGCAGTTATGAAAAAGAATTTGAATGCAAAACAAATTGCTATTTGCATATATAAATATGATATATTGTTAAGTTTTTATTGCCTTTTGTTTTGCATGTAGGTTTTTTTTTCTTCCTTTATTTATTTTTTATGGTAATTATCTATTTGATATATAATAACTCTTTAGGCCTGTTAAACTTTGCCCAAGCCCAAAAAATCTCGTCCAATCCGTCCAAAAAAAAAAATTTACCCAAATCCAACCCAACCCAATAGATGTCCAAGTGGGCCAACCTAAAAGCAACCCGGTTAAAATATCAACCCATTTAGGCATGTTTTTGTGCCCAACGGGTATGCTCCCCAAACTTCTTTTCTTTCTCCCTTGCCTCCCTTTACAATTTGCTCCTCTCACCCAGGACAATCACTAAATTTTACTGTTCCTATCTTCCGATTTCCTTCACCTAACAAATACCACCGACTTTTCCTTGGCTGGCCATCGATCAAAGTCTCCGCATGCATCGCCAACAAAGTAAAGACTGCGGAGCTCTCTTCATTTTGATCGATTCCATCCCAAGTTCCAGGTGACCCCTCTTCTTTTTCAGTGTTTTTATTTTATTTTATTTTATTTTATTTTAATTTTCTGTTCCTAATGTTAATTACTTTTGATTTCTTTGATTTATTTTGGTTTGCTTTCTGTTTTTATTTCTTCATTGATTTCTATTTATGTTGAACCCAATCTCTGTTTGAAATGTCAGATGTCGAGCTGAATTATTGAGTGTATTTGATTTTAGGTTGAAAGAAAAGGAAGAACTAATGTTATTTTTGCAGAACAAGAATTGATGTATTTGAAATATAAGCTGCAGTTATTGATTTACATACACTAGCAATGATTATACATAGTTAAAAACCACTTTCCATGGATTACTATCTTCAAAATTTTTGCAATAATTCCTTTTCCAAATCAGTGTGATCTATTAAAGTTGAAAACTTATGATCTAGTCAACTAAAGGGATAGGGAGGCAAAATGGTCTATGCAAGAAAAGGGAGAGCATAGGAAAGAGTAAATAGAATTTAAGTGCGAAAAAAGCATAGGGGTTATTACACTCTGGTCTGAAACAGCCAATGATGGCAAGCAGCCAATGTCTGCTATTGAGAATTATTTTTTATTAAAAAATGGATTAAATGAGTTTGTTCACATCTTGGCCCGTTTGGGCCACCGTATGACCCATTTGAACCTCTCAATCCATTTGCAACACCTGATCCATTTGAGCCAACATTTTTTATAGTTGTTTTTTTCGTATCTTTTTATTATATCGATAATTATTTTTTGTTAAAAAAATGGTCAAATGAGTCAATTCAAATCTCGGCTGGTTTGGGCTTCCATACGGCCTATTTGGGCTACCCGACCCATTTGGGCCAATACTTTTTATAGTAGTTTTTTTTATATTCCGTTATTATATCAATAATTATCAACCCATATCTCGGTCTGTTTGAACCTCCATACGATCCATTTGGACCACCCGACCCATTTGAGCCAACATTTTTTTTTATAGTATTCCTTTTAGTATCTTATTATTATATCAATAATTATTTTTTCTTTAAAAATGGGTTAAAAGGGTAGACCCACATCTCGGCCTGTTTGGGCCTTCATATAACCCGTTTGGGCCACTCGACCCATTTGGACCACCTGACGCATTTGGGCCCATATTTTTTATATTAGTATTTTTAGTATCCTGTTATTATATTAATAATTATTTTTCATTAAAAAATGATTCAAAAGGGTGGACCTACATCTTTGTCCGTTTGGACCCCTATACAACTCGTTTGGGCCACTCGATCCATTTGGCCCACCTGACTCATTTGGGCCAATATTTTTTTATACTAGTCGTTTTAGTATCTCATTATTATATCGATAATTAATTTTCGTTAAAAAATAGGTCAAATTAATTGATCCACATCTCGGCCCCTTTTGGGTTACCTGACTCATTTGGGCCAATATTTTTTATAGTAGTCTTTTTACTATTCCGTTATTATATCGATAAATATTTTTCGTTAAAAGCATAGGTTACATGGGTCGATCCCCCGTCCAACCCATTTGGACATTGGCTTATTTATGACCAATTTATGACCCGACCCAAATCCGTCCATTTTGCCACCTCTATCACTCTTTATTTTTTATGTGTAAATTATTATTGTCATGTCAATCAGAATTTGATATAGTTGTCTACTTTTTTTACTTAAGTTTTTGTTTAAGTTGTTTTCTATGTGTAGATTATTATTGTCGTTTCAAAATTTATTTTTAATTTGACGATTTATATTTTTCAAACCAAATTTATACGTTCTGCAGTCAAATAGAAAATAATGTTTCAATTTTATTTTTTGAGCGGGAAATTTTAGTTATCATCAATTTTAATAGGGCTAAAATTAAAATGACGTTATTTTTTTAAAAATTTCGATTTAATTAGAAAAATAGACTTTGAAACTCCTTTGTGATAAATCATTAAAATTGGAATGGTTACTGATATCCTTTCAAGATCTGAAATAAGTGTTTCCTTTTTTTATTTTATTTTTTTTATTGATTAGTCTATCTCCAAAAATTGGGGACAATTTTTAAATTAGTGTTTTTAAAAAATATATTTGTAAAATTGGGGTGTTTTGAATATTATTTGCCGTAGAGGTAGCAAGTTGGGCGGGTTTGGATTGGATCGAGTCATAAATGAGTCAAATGTCCAAATGAGTTGGGCGGATTGGGTCGACCAATGGGCTAAAAATTTTACCATTTTTTTTAATAAAAATATACACCCAAATGGGTCAAATGGCCTAAATGGGTCGTATGGAGGTTCAAATGGGCCAAGATGCGGGTCGATCCATTTAACCCATGTTTCGAATTTTTACTTTTGACTTTTCGTTCATGTTTTCTTTTTCAATTTTGCATACTAATTTTAAAATTAATGCTCATTTTCAACTTTTTAACACAACAAATTTTATCATTAATTCAATTAAAATTTAATAATTATTTACATGTGACAATTGCATATAACATTATTTTGATTCCTCCCTCTAGGTTGCTTTGCTTATAAAGACCATCTATATAAACATTGTAAGTATAAACACCAGGGATCAAGCCAAACACAAGCAATTCATCAAACACCTCATCAGCTTTAGGGTAAAACCCATTTGCAATAACTCCCTTTAAAACCATGGTATAGCAAATCTGATTTCATCTTATTCAAAACATCCAAAAAATTAACCAATAAAAATAATTGAGAAAATTAATTGATTGATTTACCAACATCTAATGCCATATCTAAGGAGAATAGGCTAACAAAATCTCCATTGTGATGGTCATCATAAGACTCGATAGAACAAAGAATTTAACCTATGTGCATCATTATAGAGAAATATAAACAAAACTTTTAAATAACCTCTTCGAAGTTTCTCAACATAATCCCTGCCACGTTGAAAATAATTAGCACTATAACTTGATGGGATGCTAAATAATCAGCATTATAACTTTATGTGAATTGGAACCTGACAGGTAGACTTTTGATGAGTCATATTACTGAATTGTTGACATTTGTCGCACTTCTGGACGAGCTCCTTAGCATCATTTTCCATACTAGGCCAATAATATCCCTATAGCAAAGCCTTCCGAGCTATCTCTTGTGCCCCTTCATGTGCACCACAGATGCCTTCATGTATTTCTTGTAGCATATAGTCACCATCTTCCATACTCAAACACCTTGCCCAAGGTGTTGAAATAGATCGCCTATATAGTTGGTCGTCCAAGATTACATAGCAACTAAATCGCTGAACAATTTTTCGAGCTTGAACCTGATACTCAAGAAGAGCTCCAGTGCTCAAATATTGGTAAATTGATAGTCGCCATCCATCCATTAGTTCTTGCAAATGAACCTTGTAGATCTCATGAGTTGGAACCGATAAGATTGACCAGATGATGTCCACCATAGATGCTTGGTTCTGGAGGCAAGCCTGCTTGGCCAGGGTATCCATTCCCTCATTCTCTACCCGAGGTATCTGCTAGATCGACCATGTGCATCCCAGTTTCTCTAATTGGGAGAGGAGTGCAGCTATCAACTCTTTATATCGAACCATCATTTGATCCTTGACCTCAAATTTCCCTAGCATCTAGCTGACAACCAGCCGTGAGTCTGAAAAAATAGCTAAAGAATCTAGTTTTACCTCAATAGCGAGCTGTAATTCGAAACTAAGAGCTTCATATTCTGTGACATTATTTGAGGTGAGAAATGCTATATGAGCCATTCCTCTGATTGTTATCTTCCCTGGCCTGATAAGGATTACCCCAACCTCAACGCATGTTGACGAAGATACTCCATCAACAAATAAACTCCAAGAATAAGTAACCGGCTCTGGTGGTGGAGCATGCAATTTGGCTACAAAGTCTGCAAGATCCTGAGCTTTTATCGAAAGGAGTACCTCATACCGAACATCAAATTCACCCAAATGTGCTGCCCATTCCGTAACCCTACCAGATGCTTTCGGCCTCTGAAGCACTTTTATAAGATTTGAGTTTGTTCGGACCACCACGGTGTGCCCTTAGAAGTATTGTCGGAGTTTTATGGCTGATGTGACTAGGGCTAAGGCTAGATGCTCTAATATGGGGTACCTCAGCTCAGCGCCCTTCATTACTTTGCTGGTGTAATAGATTGGGAACTACTGGCTATCCTCTTCTCTAATCAGAACCAAACCAATGGCCTCGGATGAAACCGCCAGATACGTGTACAGAGTTTTGCCTAACTGAGGCCGACTTAGCAATGGCGGTGTGCTGAGAAGCCGTTTCAATTCTTCGAACGCTTTCTGACAGTCTGGAGTCCACTCGAAATTTTTTACCCTTCTAAGAGCTTTGTAAATTGGAAGGCAGCATTTAGCCAAATAAGAAATAAATCTGCCAAGATCTATTACCTTCCCATTGAGTTTCTATACCTGACTAACTTTGGTGGTTCCACATCCAAGATGGCTTGAATTTTTTCTTGGTTGGCATCTATTCCCCTTTTTGAGATCATGAACCCCGCCTGTACTTTGAAAGCACATTTCTCTGAGTTGAGCCTTAGACCAAACTTTATGAGGGTTGTAAAAGTCTCCCTCAGCTCGGTTAGTACGCTCTCCGATGTCTTGCTCTTCATAATCTTGTCATCTACATAAATTTTCATATTTCTCTCGAGCTGGTTGGCAAACAACCTATTTATTAGTCTCTGATAAGTGGCACCGGCATTTTTGAGCCCAAACGGCATAACTCGATAGCAGTATATTGCTCGATGTGTGATAAATGCAATTTTCTCTTCATCACCCGGATCCATAGGTATCTGGTGATAGCAAGCAAAAGTATCTTAAAAGGCATATTCTTCAAATTCGACAGTGGAATCAACCAGAAGGTCTATATTGGGTAGCGGGTAACTATCCATGGGGCAGGCCTTATTAAGATCCGTGAAATCCACGTACATTCTCCATTTTTCGTTGGATTTCTTCACCAATACCATGTTTGACAGCCAGTCAAGGTATAAAACTTCCTTTATGAATCCATTCTTCAACAGGGTGTCCGTCTCTTCTGCCATCATTATCTGTCGCTTGGGAGCATAATTCCTCTTTTTCTGTTTAACAGGCTTGCAGCTAGGTTGGATGTTAAGTGAATGGCACATTACCTCATAAGATATGCCCTTGATATCCGAAGGCTGCCAAGCGAACACAACCATGAATTCCGAGAGTACCGTTACTAGCGCCTCTTTTTCTTTTCCCGTCTTGTTGGCGATTATTTTGATAATTTTTCCCGGTGCAAGCTCCACTTCCTAGAGTGAATCTAATAGCTTGACATTCCGAGCTGTTGGGGTATCCAGTAAATCCAATGGCAAAGCTTGATCAACCTCTTTTAGCATTGTGACATAGGTCTCTTGTGCTGCTTTTTAGTTTTCGCAAAGGATTGCAACACCTCCTGAAATAGGGATTTTTATCAGCAGCTTACGCATGGAAATGTATGCATCCACCCCCACCAGAAGAGGCCGCCTAAACATTACATTATAGGTGAGGGGTATGTCTACTACCATGAAACAACTCTTACAGTTGTAAACAGTTTCGTCGTCCCCGAGCAGTAGTGCTAACATGACTGACCCCTCTACTTTAATTGGTTGCCTTGATATTCAAATGAGTGGGACTGATATGGCTTGTAATGTATTGGTATACATTCCTAGTGCCCTATATGCTTGTAGGGTGATAAGATTGATTACGCTTCCTGTATCTACTAAAATTCTCTGAACCAAGTAATCTTGTATCAGTGCTTCAACCACCAGAGAATATGTGTGAACATGAGCTCCATCAACATCAGAGAACTTTACTTCATAGCCCCCTATTCTCGACCCAGCTCGCAAGGAGAATACTTCTTTTGCTTTCCAGTAGGGACTGAATGTAAGTGTCAGAAAGGGAATAGAATTATTTTTAAGTATTTAGCGACTAACACGACTTAGTCGCAAAATTAGTCACTATTTTTCGATTAAGAATCAGATTGCAAAAAACCTAAATCCCCAAATTTTATTTTCCACCCGAATTGAATAATGCAGAGGAATTTTCCCCAATTCCTCGCATCTGGTCTCGCTCCCTGTCATCGCCAGTGGTGTAATCAGCGATAGCAACTCTGGTTGCTTCTACTGTGTGAGAGGTAAGTTAAAAACATGGAATCCCCAACTAAATTTCAAAGTCCAATTTTTGAAAGTTGATCTAGATTTGGGTGTGTGTTGTTAATGTAAAATTTTTCTTCTTTTTTGAGGTTATTGGCGAGATTGGACAGCTGAAAGGTGGATGAAGAAGAAGGGATCCATTTTTCTGCCATTAGATCCAAATATAGCGAAGCTCCACACATAAAAAAAAGGTATGTTCCAGTTGATCCTCTATTTTTGTTATGCTTAGAACACAGTTGGTCCTCTATTTTTGTTATGTTCCCGTTGTGTGGAAAATTATTGATTTTTTAGGTTTAGGTTTGATTTAAAATCCAAGGTTTAATTAACTAAGAAGTGGTTTTTGTTTTTAACATGTTTAATTAATTGAGATTTGATATTAAATGTTTATTGAATAAGAAGTGATTCAAAATCTTTTAGGTTGGTTTTATTTTCTCAACAGATACCACTGATTATTGATTTGTATGTTTTTTTTATAAGACCACCTCTCTCCAAGGGAAAGGGTTTTTTAGCTCAAAATAGTCATAGAATCGATTTGCCACTAAAGACACTTTCTGGTCTGTTAGCTTGTGGGCCTTTGATAGATGTTCTAAAAGCTATTTTTGTCAACTTGGGCATAGAATGGATTCCCACTATTTCAGCTATAAAAAGAAGCCTATACCAGTTCTAGGGCCAGACTAGAGTTTAAGAATATTGCAATTTAGGGGTGGGCAAAAACCGAACCGACTCGAATAATTCGAACCGAAATATTAATTCGGGTAAGGTTATTTGGATAATTCGGTTCGGTTCGGGTTGGAAGATTTCTTAAATTTCGGGTTTGGGTCGGTTCGGGTGAAAATAAGATAAACCCGAACCACCCGATTCTGCAGCACCCTTAGAAGAAAAAAACCGGTTTGGCCATCATTATCCCTTTCCAGTTTCATTTCACGCACTAAATCCCTAGATTCCATTTCTTCTTTTACACTGCCACTCTTCTCCTCCACCACCGTCGCCGCTCAGCTCCTTCGTCGCTGTCGCTGTCGCCGCCGGTAGCCTCAACGAAATTAAGTTCTTCTTCTTCTTCTTCTTCTTCTTCTTCTTCTTCTTCTTCATCTTCTTCTTCATCTTCTGCTATCTTTATGCTTTGTTTCTTTATGTTTTGTTTTCGATCCCTGCACCTTGCATAAGTAGGATAGTTTTAATTGGTTAATTTGTAAGTTTTAGTTAACACCATTACAAGCTTGTTCTCTATTAGGTTAATTTGTAAGTTTCAATCAAGAGAAATTAACTTTCAGATTTCAGAACACTGCTCTTCTTCTTGAAAGGATATTTGGTATAGTTTTCTCGGTCAAAACATTGCTCTTCTTCTTGAAATATCGGCTGATGTCTGAAGTTTGGTTCAAATCTTCACTTTTTATATAAGAATCTTATGGACGAAACAAAATCCAAAAAGAACAGATACTTCCTTTTTCTATATACTTGTGAACGGGAATTATGTGGTCAATCTAAATTTATTTCAATAATCAGGATATATAATTAAGTTCTAATTAGTCATAAGTATAAATATGTTACTTTAAAATTTTCTTATTGTGCAATTAATTAGGTAGTTGGAAGTGGTAGATTTACATACCTGCACGATTCCTTCTATAAACAATTGCAATAACATTTAAAAAATAAAATAAGAGAAAAAGATGCAATAGCTTAATAATTTAATTTATATTTGAAACTTTATAGAGTGGGTTTGGTTTTGCTTATGCTTTGTACAGACACGAATCAAGCCAACATTATTAGATTATTTCATAGGAATTATGAGTTTATAAAATGGCAGACCATAAAGCAATTGTATTTAATCTTTATATACTAAGTTTTGTCGATGTCAACAATCAACATGTATTTAATCTGTATATCAAAGATCATAACATTAAAATTCACTTCTCTATCATGTTATTATATAATTTTTATGTAAAATATATTGAATAAATTAAAATGTCCTCTTAATTTAAATTATCATCCTTTGAAAAGTACAAATTAGATCATCATTTGAAAGGAATATATACTTTGCATCATCAGCCAATAGAAAATAATGAAGTATGCTTCACTTTGAAGTTGCCATATGAATATCAGTGAGTATATATTTGCCACTTTTTGGTTAATTTGTTCATTTAATTTACACCATTACAAGCTTGTTCTCTATTAGGTTGCAAAAATTTTATTTGCCATTATATTTATTTTTTTAGTTTAAGCATACTAAAATTTTATTTGCATGAACCTGTAGATGTCTTCATCAAATGAAATTGAATTAGAGGAAAAGATCGCATCAGTCGAACCATTTAAGGTTCCTGAACAGCCGGGCAATACGCGCGAGGTAGAAAGCACACCAGTAGCTAGCACTGCTGCAGCAGCCTCAAAAAAAAGAAAGGCAATGGCAAAGAGATCTGTTGTTTGGGAACATTTCACGCAGATTTATGATGTGCAAGGCGTCAGAAAAGGCAAGTGTATTCACTGTAGTAAAGAATTTTATTGTGATCCCAAAAAACATGGTACTACTTCACTTAAGAACCACATGAACAATTGTAAAATGCACCCACATAGTGTGGAAACAAAACAATCACAATTATCTTTACAACCAGCTTCTACTGTTGATGGTAGCTCTAGTGCATCACTAACTAATTGGAAATTTGATCAAGAACACAGTAGGAAATGTCTTGCTTTGATGATTTTTCTTGATGAACTTCCATTTAGTTTTGTCGAGGGGGAAGGATTTAGAAAGTTTGTTGCTAGTTTATGTCCTTGGTTCAAAATGCCATCTAGACGGACTGTGACACGTGATGTGGGTCAACTGTTTAGTGAAGAGAAAAAAATTTTGAAAGCATTTATTAGAGAGCATGCTCAGTCTGTTTGTATAACTACTGATACATGGACCTCAATTCAGAATATCAATTACATGTGTGTCACTGTTCATTTTCTTGATAATGATTGGAAGTTGCAGAAAAAAATTTTGAATTTTTGTCCAGTGGGTAGTCATAGGGGTGACATGCTTGCTCTAGATTTAGAAAAATGCTTGAAGGAGTGGGGGATTCATGATAAAGTATTTTGCATTACAGCTGATAATGCAAAAACAAATTATAAGATGATTACAACTTTAAAGAATAAATTCAATGCAAAAGGAGTTTCTATTGCAGAAGGGAAATACATTCATGTGAGATGCATTGCTCACATACTTAATATTGTTGTGCAAGATGGTTTGAAAGATATTGATATTGCTGTGAAAAGAGTCAGAAATGCATGTAAATTTATTAGATCATCGCCTGCTAGATTGAAAAGATTTAAGGAATGTAGTGTTGCTGAGGGAATTGAGATTTCAAAGTCATTGTTTTTAGATGTGGCAACAAGATGGAATTCTACATATTTGATGTTAAGCACTGCACTTCAATATGAAATTTTTTTTGATATTTATGAGACTGTGGATCCATTTTTTAAAATTGAATTGGACTCAAATTTGCATCCTGGTTTTGGTGGTGTACCAACATGGGTTGATTGACGAGTGGTAGAGAGAATTACAAACATGTTGAAACAATTTTATCTTGCTACTTTGTGCATTTCTGGTTCGCATTATGTCACATCTAACACATATTGGACTGAAATCAGTGATTTGTATGCTAAATTGTCTGATTGGAAATCAAGCACTGATGTTGAGTTAATGGAAATGGGGGTGAAAATGCAATGCAAATTTGACAAGTATTGGGGAGATTTTGATAAGATGAATAAGCTTATTTACATGGCTTCTGTACTTGATCCTAGAGAAAAATTTGAATATATACCAGATGTTTTTGTTTCAATTTATGGTGAGCAAAAGGGGAAGCATTTATTTGAAGGTGTCAAAATTGCATTGACTGAGTTGTTTGACGAATATAAGAAAAAAATGCAACCTAAGGGTAGTTCTGGAGTTGATAGTCGAGTAACCTCGATTTCAGTTAGATCCGACTCTGAGGAAAGAGACATTTTCAAACAAAGAATTAAGCGTACAAGAGTCGAAAGTGGAGTTTTAGGAGATAGAAAAAGTGAGTTGGACTTGTACTTAAATGAAGTCGTGATTGATGACGAAAAGGGAAATTTTGACTTGTTAAAATGGTGGAAGTTGAATTCTGAGCGATTTCCTATCCTTTCTCGCATGGCTAGAGATATTTTAGCGGTTCCAATTTCTACAGTCGCCTCAAAGTCTGCATTTAGCACTGGTGGGAGAGTGCTTGATCCATTTAGGACTTCATTAACTCCTAAAATTGTTGAAACTTTGATATGCACGCAAGATTGGCTTCGAGGATCTAATGAACCAATAAAGATCGAGGAAGATTTAGATGTCATTGAGAAACTTGAGGATGGTACGCAAATTATTTGCTTATATAATATCTTATATTAATGTAATTTTTTTTCATTTCATAATTGTTTATTCATTTTATAGAGTTGGAAAAATTTAATCAACGTGAAGTTCAAGCTAGTCAAGAAACTTCATCAACTGCAGAAACACCAAGAAATTTGGAGAGTATAAACATAGAAGATTGAGTACTTTATATTATGGTAAATTTAATTTAGTACAATTTAAATTTTATTTAATTATCTACTTGTCAATTTCATGTTTTGTTATTTCTCATTATTTATATAAAATAGGTGGTTCGTGGAGCAAGTACAGTGGTTTGTGGAGCAACTAAAGATCAAAGATGGTGGCATTTTGTGGACAATTTAATTTTAATGTTGTTGTTAATTAAACATTAAGAATGTTATTAATTTGTTGTAATTTTTAGACATTTTATGATGGTGAACAAGTTAATTAGGTATTTAATTAGTATTTTTCATATTATATGGTAATTAGGTATTGAATAGTTTTAATATTATTGTTTAATTAGTTTTAACTTTAAAAAAAAAAGGAATTGAAATACGGGTTATTCGGATTATTAGGTTCGGGACCCGAAATTTTTCGGGTTATTCGGTTCGGGACCCTATTATAATTTAGGGTCGGTTCGGGTCATAAAATATGCTATATTTCGGTTTTTGGGTTATTCGGGTTCGGGTCGGGTTGACCCCAACCTGACACTTGCCCACCCCTATTGCAATTAGAAAGACTAGCAGAACACAGACCACCTCATTTCAAATCTGCCAATCCAATTGAAAGAAAAACGAGAGAAATGTATGTTGCAGGAACCCTTGAGAGAGAGAGGGCGTAGGATATCAATGGGTTTTCTATAATGTGCTTTGGCTTTGCATATTTATATCTACCCTCTCTCTTTCTCACGGACTCATTCTCACAGATTCACAACGACAACTCAAATCAGTCCTTCACTATATATTCATTGGTATGGTCTTTTTTTTGTTTTCTTTAATCTTTTTCTGCTTTTCTGTTTTCTTGTTCTTGGTTCCTTGTGTTTCTCCCAATACCAATATTCGATACATAATACTATTGAGAAAAAGGTGAATAAATAAATAACTGCCAACATAAAAATGACACAAAAATTTACGTGAAAGACCCTCTTGTGATTATAGAGGAAAAAACCACGGGATAAACTACGAGAAATCTTCACTATGAAATATTGAGATTACAAATAATTTCTCAAGTTTTAGTAATAACTTGAGAAATACTCTCACAAAATTACACCCTCACAATTTTGTGGAATACTTATACTCACTCTTCAGCTCTCTCTCAACTGAAGGAATACAAATAATTGAGAAGGTTGAGCTTATAAACGAAGCTAAATCACTTTGCCTTTTATAGGCAGAGCAAGCAAAAATTTTTGACCTTTTTCATCGAATTTTTTGAAGCCATTTTCTATGATGAAACAGTAGCCATTTTATTTGACGAAACAGTAGCCATTTTCTTTGACCCCTTTTTTTCTTTGTTTTGCCATTTTCTTTGACTTTTCCTTTTGGTTGAAAAAACTTTATCAATTCTCCCTCTTTCCAACCAATCAGGGAAGAATAGTATAGCAAATCTTTTATTGCAAACTGATTCCAGCAAACTTGGAACATAACTCAAGTTTCGGACTAGAACTCACTTTTGTCAACATATCTGCTCCATTTTTGTCTGTATGAATCTTCTGAACCTGAAACAACTTCCTCTCAAGTGCTTCACAAATCCAATGATATGTGCTCAGATCAATTGCACTCTGGCTATCACAATGAATTACGTACCCTTCTTGCCTTAAACCCAAATCTTGGAGAAAATTTTTCATCCACATCATTTCTTTTCCTACTTCAGTGAGTGCTATATACTCAGCTTCGGTTGTAGATAGAGCAACACATTTTTTCAACTTGGACTGCCATGACACAGCTCCCCCTGCAAAAGTAAACAAGTATACAGATGTAGACTTTCTATCATTAAGATTATCGGTCATGTCTGCATCTGTAAATCCTTCCAAGACTGGTTTTCCCCTTCCAAAACTTAGGCACATTTTTGACGTTCCCCTTAGATATATGAAAATCCATTTAACAACTTCCCAATGCTCATTTCCTGTATTTGCTAGGAAATGTCTCACAACTCCTACTATATGAGCGACATCTGGCCTTGTGCATACCATCGCGTACATCAAGCTACCAACAACTGAAGAATATGGAGTAGACATTTTATTCTTCTCTTTTTTTGAAGAATGACACATCTCCTTGGTAAGTTTGAATTGCCCACCAAAAGGTGAAGAAACTGGCTTTGCTCCTTTCATATTGAACCTTTCAAGAATTCGTTCAATATATTTTTTCTTGTGACAGCCATAGCCTTCGAAACCTCCTATCTCGGGTAATTTCCATCCCCAAAATTTACTTTGCTGGACCCAAGTCTTTCATATCAAAGACTTCAGAAAGTTTTTTCTTTAACTGATTGATCATTCTAGCATGTTGACCAATTATTAACATATCATCAATATATAATAGTAGGACGACAAATTTCTCACCAGGAAATTGCTTGATGTAAACACAAGAGTCTGTTGTTGTTCTCTTGTACTCTCGATCCATCACAAATGAATCAAACTTCTTATACCAGTGTCGAGGAGCTTGTTTTAGTACATACAAGCTTTTTCTCAATCTGCATACTAGATTCTCTTTTCCTTTGACCTCGAACCCTTCAGGCTACTGCATATAAATTTTTTCTTCTAGATCTCCATGAAGAAATGCAGTCTTTACGTCCCAAGATTACTCTAATCGATGACATCTTCACCACCGGAGAAAAGATCTCATCAAAATCTATTCCTTTCTTCTGACCAAAACCTTTGACAACCAATCGTGCTTTATCATCGTTTATCCTGTACACCCATTTGTTTCTCAAGGCCTTTCTACCTTTTGGAAGTTTCATCAACTTATGGGTGTTGTTTTTCACGAGAGAATTCATCTCCTCTTGCATGGATTCCATCCACTTGTCTTTGTCTTTATGAGCCATTACTTCTTGAAAGCTTTATTGCTCCCCCTTCTCAGTAAGAAGGATATAATCTGACACTAGGTATTTTGTAGATGACATTCAATTTCTAGTTGATCGTCTTAACTGTTGTTCGTCATTCTCCGGCTGTTGGTAATGACCGTCCTGTACTGGTATATCTTCTTCAATGTCATCATTAGTAGGATGCAGCTCAACATCTTCATTTGCTTCTTGTGCTTCTTCTCCATCGAATAACTGTTGCTGTGGAGAGTTTAGCTCAACAACAGATTTTTCGAGCTCTTTCTCCTTTTTATCCAAACTTTCAATTGTTTGGTCCTCATGAAAGAACACATCTCTGCTTCTTATGACCTTTATCTTTATTAGATCCCAAAACCAGTAGCCAAAATCTTCATCTCCGTAGCCAATAAAGATACATGGAAGTGCCTTATCATCGAGCTTTGATCTTTGCTCCTTTGGTATATGCACAAAAGGTTTGCATCTAAACACCTTCATGAGAGTAGGAAATATTTTTTCCTGTCCATACTCTTTCTGGAATGTCAAATTCTAAAGGAACTGATGGAGATCTATTGATCAAGTAGCATGTGGTTTGCACTACTGCTCCCCAAAAAGACTTTGGCAGTTTTGATAATCTCAACATGCATCTGACCCTCTCTATGATGGTGCGATTCATTCGTTCTGCTACACCATTGTGTTGAGGAGTGCCAGGAACTGTCTTCTCATGATGAATCCCATGTTCAGAGCAATAATCTCTAAAACCATAAGAAGTGTACTCGCCTCCATTATCTGATCGGAGACATTTTAGTTGCTTCCCTGTTTCTCTTTCTACCATGGCATGGAATTGTTTGAAGACTCTAAGGACTTGATCTTTTATTTTTAATAAATAAATCCAAACTTTTCCAGAAGCATCATCAATAAAGGTTACAAAATATCTAGCTCCTCCTAAGGATTCAACTTCCACGAGGCCGCAAACATCAGAATATACGAATTCTAATGCTTCTTTTCTTTTTGCAGAGTTACTTTTAAATGATACTCTATGTTGCTTTCCAAACAGGCAGTAATCACAAGAATCTGACAACATACCTTTCTCTAAAGGAATATACTTTTTCTTTACAAGGAGTTGCAGCCCTTTTTCACTCATATAGCCAAGCCGTTTATGCCATAAATTTGGTGAAGCATCTATTGCTACATTTGCACTATCCATGCAAGCCTTTCTACTAGTCTTGTACAACTTGCAACAAAGTTTTTCCTTTGCAATAACCAATGATCTTTTGCGAAGTCTCCACTGCTTATTTCCAAAATAACTTTCGTACCCTTGCTCATTTAAGACATTCATGGAGATCAAATTGAGGCGTAACTCTGGAACATGCCTCACATTTTTCAATGTCAGTTAGAAGCCAACATTTGTTTGGATACTTACATCTCTAATGCCAGTAATTCTGGAGTATGTAGAATTTCCCATCTTCAAATTACCAAAGTCACCTGCTTTGTATGTGGTAAATATTTATCTGTTGGGAGTAATGTGGTAAGAAGCTCCTAAATCTACCACCCACTCATTCATGTTATTGCTGACATGTAAGCAATTTTTAGCAATTACTGTGGTTACTTCTTCTTCTACGGCTGCTGCTATGGTTGTGTTGTTATCGCCACCATTTTTCTTTTGGCTAGATTCCATCTATTCACGTTTCTAGATTCGATAATTTTTCTTTATGTGGCCTAGCTTCCCACAATAATAACAACCATCATTTCTGATTTTGGATTTTAATCTTCCTCTGGACTTACCGTTTTTGTTCCTCCCTCCTCGATTTTGAGCTCTTCCTCTATTCTCTGTAATAAGAGCTTGAGACTCTGAACCTCGTGCCTTGTTTTGTTTCTCAAAAGATACCAAGGATTCTGCTATAACTTCATACTCTAACTTATCTTTCCCATAAGTAAGAGTAGTGATGAGGTGATTATATGTGTAAGGGAGTGCAGCCATAATAAGTACAGCTTTCTCTTCATCGTTGAATTTGACATCAAACTTTAATAATTGAGAGATCATGCCATTAAAGTTACTCAAATTTTGCAACATATCTACATTGTTTGGCATCCGCATCCGCATCCGGTACAGCTCTTTCCATAAATGTAACTTGTTGGAAAGATTTTTTCACATGTACAATTTTTATAAACTCTCCCAAGTATCTTTGGCAGTCTTGCAATCTTTAGATTCGATATTTTGCAAAACAGTATCTGATAAATTTAGACGAATAGTGCTTGCTGCAATTTCATCCATCTCCTCCCAATCTTCATCCTTGACTCTACTAGACTTATTTTCTTTACCTAATAGAGTCTTGTGGACCTTTTGCTGAATAAGATGATCCTTCATCCTTCTTTGCTAGAGGGAAAAATTGCCGATGCCGTTAAACTTTTTGATCTCAATTTTCTGTCATGTCATGTTGCTGTTATGAATAGTGCCATATGAATAGTACCGTATGAATAGTACCTTGGATAGTAACTAACTACAGTACTTTGAACAGTACTTTTGGCCCACGTACAGTACTCTGAATAGTAACTTCAAACAAAAAAGCTACAGTACCATGCAAATTTTGAATGAAAAATTTGCACTTTGAATAGTACCACTATTCACCAAATTTCTCGTTTTATACCCATTTTTAAAACGGATCGTATCGAAAAATTTCTTATATTTTTCTCTTCCTAACAGTGTATTTATTTCAAAATTTGCTACTCCACCGGACAGCAGTCCTGATGCAGTGTGAAAAATAGTCGAACCAAGGCTCTGATACCACTTGTTGAAAAAAAGATGAATAAATAAATAACTGCCAAGATAAAAACGACACAAAAATTTACGTGAAAAATCCTCTTGTGATTATAGAGGGAAAAACCACGGGACAAACTCCGAGAAATCTTCACTATGAAATAATGAGATTACAAATAATCTCTCAAATTTTAGTAATAACTTGAGAAATACTCTGACAAATTTATACCTTCACAATTTTGTGGAACACTTATACTCACTTTTCAGCTCTCTCTCAACTGAAAGAATACAAAAAAATATTGAGATGGTTGAGCTTATAAAAAATTGAGATGGCAGAGCAAGTAAAATTTTTTGACCCTTTTCGCCGAATTCTTTGAAACCAATTTTTTTTTAAGAATCAGTAGCCATTTTATTTGCCGAAACAGTAGCAATTTTCTTTGACCCCTTTTTTTCTTTGTTTTGCCATTTTCTTTGACTTTTTCTTTTGGTTGAAAAAACTTTATCAAATACAACATGCTCTTCATGCCACAGTCATTTCTTTTGCTATTTTATCATCTTTATTATTACTATATGTCATGTTCTTCTGCTCAAGTACTTGTTCATATTCTCTTTCTTTTTTCTTTTCTTGATTTTTTTTTGAAATAGAGTAATCTTTTATTCTTTTCTTTTTGCTCAAGAACCGTAGTATTTTATAAAAGAGCAGTCTTTTCTTTTATTCTTTATGCTCAAGAACCATAATTAAGAATGAAGATTTTAATTCCCAGGAAGGAGTCAAACTAGAAATATGAAGTTAATGTGTATTCGAGTTTGGAAGAATTTGAATGTCAAGTCCAAAGCCATAAAAAATTTGTGATCTGTAAACTCTTAACAACTTTATAATAAAAATATGTGTCTCTTTCTATTTTGTACTTAATTTTAATATTAGCTGATGTATTATAAAAAATTTTGGATCTTCCAATTTCTTTAATTATGTTCCTCACCTCTTTTAAATGTATAAGAGCTTTTAAATTGGTTCTTTCTTCTAACTTTCGTAAATGATATGTATACCTAGAATTTTTATAATGCAGCTATTATTAATGAAAATACATAATTGTTGTGCAATCTTTCATAATTCTAATTTTGTTTTTTTTATACTAATATATAATTCTAATTGCTGATGCCTTTTGTATTTAACAAAATTAATAGTATGTATTTAATATCAGTTTACAATCATAACAATATAAATTACTAATGGGTTGATAAAACAGAAAAACAAAATCTAGGAACGAAATATTATTAGGATGTTATTAAGTAATTTAATTTTGATGGTAATTAAGCTCCTTAGTGGATTCCGTTGATTAACTTATTAATTACGGTCAAATCACTAAAGTATCATCCACCAAAGCAACACAACAAAAAGACGACGTAATTTAGTTTCTCTACTTCTTCCTAATTTTAGCACCCAAAATAAATTAATTAATCCAAAACGTACTCATTTATCTTAATTCTATGTAATTAACATTTCATTTAAAATCTTAAACCCCAGTTATCTTTTCTCTAAATACCCTCTCTCTCTTAATTAGAATATAGGTTTTTTAATTTATGAATATGACCCTTATTAAATTATTATTTAGACTTGCATATACTGACGATTACTTTTGTTTACTTTGCAGCCCACTGAGATAAGCACCCCAAGAGTGACCCTTGTTTGCTCAAGTTATCTTATGGATCTGCACAACCCTCTTTAGTTCCTTGTTCTCGTTTTTCAATTTGTATATAGATTTTTTCTTGTTCAAGATAAACTTTTTAATTTTATTTGTTTTAAAAAAAACTGATGATGTATACCATATATACAAGTAGATCTTGTAATTTTTATGTGCAAGTACAAGTAGATCTTGTGTTCCTTTGCAACATACAACTTAATTGATTTTGTTAGTAGATAGTAAAGAAATATATTCATATTGTGCAAAAAACTATATATATATATATATATATATATATATATATATATATATATATATATATATATATATAAACTTTTTAATTTTATTTGTTTTAAAAAAAACTGATGATGTATGCCATATATACAAGTAGATCTTGTAATTTTTATGTGCAAGTACAAGTAGATCTTGTGTTCCTTTGCAACATACAACTTAATTGATTTTGTTAGTAGATAGTAAAGAAATATATTCATATTGTGCAAAAAACTATATATATATATATATATATATATATATATATATATAATTACCTGAGAGAATAACCTATAAACATAAATAGTTGAGGAAGGAGATAGTACTAAACTTAATTTACGTGCAAGTGCTTGGCTATGTTCTTCTGTATAATGGGGAGACTAAACACTTGCTTTGTTCTTATTTTATTAAAATAAAAAAAAATTAGGTTAAATGGAATCTTTAGATCGAAGTTGGATATATAATCGATGGGATGCAAGTGGAAGGACTAATTCCTCATTCGTATATGGAGTATAGAATTTTGTTAAATTCGCCACTTCTCATCCTGACGAAATGAGTGGTGATCATATTAGGTGTCCCTGTAAAAATTGTGTGTAGCAGCCCGAATTGTACCCTAGTAGTAATTTGACATGATTAGGGTAATTGGGTAAAATTTATTTGAAGTTTGCTTAGTTATGGATTAAAGTGGAATAAATTGAGGACTTGATTGCATAAATAAAATAAGTGTTAGTGACCATATATCATTTTTGCATGATTAAAGTTTAAGTAAGTTAATTAGTGGCTAATAGGGATTAATTAATCTAAATAAGTCAGATTTTTATTAGTGAGAGTGAGTGGGAATCCGGGTGGCAGCCCCTCCAAGTGCCACACCAGCCTTTTGCAATGCATTGGTGAGTTTGGGTGGTGGAATCCAGGTGTCATTTATCCCTTGTGCCACTTCAGCAATTCCATGCATATTTAAGGATTAAGGAGAGAGAAATGGATCATTTTTCTGCATGTGTTTCCTTCTTTCTTCTCTCTTTTCCCTTCTTCCCGTTTTCTCTTCTCTTAAATACTATTCTGCTACATTTTATGGCTGGATTGAAGTTATAGAATGTTGCATGTGTAATTTTTACTAATCATCAAGGTAAGTAAATCTGGTTCTTCTCTTCTTATCCATCTTCTTTTGTGATGAGTTGCGATTGAAAAGCTATTAATTTTCTATGTACCCAATTCTGGAAATGTGATTGTGCATGTGTTAGTGGCTGTGAGAAAAGTGATGGGAAAGAAGAGAGTTCAGTAGAAAAGTGGCAAGTGAGCATATTGGAGCTAAGGAACTTGAGGCTTTGGAAAAATTGTGTATTTTTGTATTTTTAATGTCTAATTTCTTGTTTTGAAGTATAAATGGTAAGTTTGTGTTGAGTGGTTGTGATGGTTATGGTAGACTTGATAATTTGGGTATGTAGAGTTTCTAGGGGAAGCTCTGCTCACAAATTAATTGGACCTCCATTTATTGTTTTTTGTTATAAGTTAAGTTAATAAATTCCAAATTGAATGAAATTAGCTCCATTTGAAAGATAAGACACATACCTAAAAATGTTATAGAAACATCCAAGAGCAAATTCTGGCTTTAAGACCCTTAAAAGTGGCTTAATCATAGGTGTTTCTATTCTGGCGGGTTCATTGGAACAGTATAGGTTGTTTAGATCATATATGACGTTTTCGATGTCCAATTGACCTGAAATTTTTCACATTGTAAACTTGAAATCCTAGGGAACAAATGTTAATGAGGTAGTGTTTTCTATAAATGAGGTTTAGATATTGATATAGGCTTTTTAAAATTGGGTAGTAAAGCAATCTCGAGTTTTAGCTTCTGTTTTGTTAAATTTTGATATGTCACGGTGACAACCAAAGTCATTGCCACTGTGACCAATGCTTAGAGAAGGCAGAATGCGTGTTTTTGGACCTCACGGTCACAACAAAGTCATTGCCACTGTGATCCCTTCTGTTTTGACGATTTTATGTGTTTTTCTTCCCGAATTAAACCCGTATTGCACCGAAACTTTCTAGGATCTATCCGATGCATGTTTAGGACTATCAAATGAGTATAAAAATAGTTATTACTTGGAAAATACACATGAATAGGATTAAAATTAATAGCAAACTAATGAAGTAATGATGTGTAATTGTATGAAATAGAATAAAGTCAAGTTTAATGACATTATTGAGGATTATAATACCTTAATCTGTATGAGAATGTATAATATGAACAAGTATGCATAATTATGAATTGAGATTAAGTTATACGCACATGAAGGATATCAAATGAAATGAGTTTGCTTAATGTGAATATGTATGAATGTGATACGTTCAATGAATGTGTGATTGAAGTATTTGCCTAACATTATTATATGATGCATAAATTGAAATAGATGTTACTAGAATGTATTATTATGCAAGATATTTAAGGATGTTATATTGGTTCATGTGGATAAATGAGTGATTGTATATTATGATAATGATAAATGTGATTTAAGGTTTTGAGCTTATGAGTTTCTTATTATATGAAGACCAATAATGTGGCAAATCGGGTGAGTATGTGTGTATATATATACATATATAAACAATTGGTATGAATTGAATGATGAAATTGTGATTATATGTTCTTAGATGAAAGTTAAATGTGTTGTAATTGCTTTGGCCTGGAAGTTAATGAATGAGGACATAAAATTAGTTATGTGTGTAATGCTTATTATGATATATGAATTGGATTTGGAAGCCTTAAGCATTGATTGAGAACTTGAACAGTTGCACAACTGTCTTTTGGTAACGCACAGTTGTGTTTTAGCATTTTTGCATATGCCACGATGACAACCAAAGTGGTTGTGACCATGATATATGCAAGGGTTGCTTTCTGCCTTGTAGGGGATGGTATGTCACGGTGACAACCAAAAGGGTTGTGACCGTGAGATACCATGAATTCCTTTCTACCTATGATGAACTTGATATGTCACGGTGACAACCAAAATAGTTGTGACCGTGACGTACCAGGGCTTGCATTCTGTCTGGCTTATTTGTGTATGTCACGGTGACAACCAAAGTGGTTGTAACCGTGAGGTACCCTGTTTGCAACTGAATTCCAACTCCTTCATGATTGTTATGCAATTGTCTAAGCACTAATCAACTAAGTCTAGCATCATTTAATAAGGAATAATAAGTGCTAAATACTATAAACTAACATAGTGGGTGCATTTATATAATTAAGGAAGTTGTTCAATAACTTGCATGTTATTTTATGTTTGTTTTATAAGTTATCAGTGAATTAATAAGATGGTTGGTTAATACTGTATGAATGTGAGTTTATTCCTATAGCTCATAAGTATGTGTACTTGATGAAGCATGTTATTTTGCTCATGTGTAATACCATGTTGTTGGTATGAGAATAATTGAATAAATAATTGGACTTAATAATGTTTAGCTTGCAAGTTAAGTAGTGGATAGATAGGCATGCCTATAGGGTCTAAAGTGTTGCGGCCAAAAGCGATTGATTTCTGTTAATCGGCCCCATTTGGGTCAGGGATAATCCTGGAATAGGTTCCCCAAAAGCGAGTGATTGTGTATTTGATATTAAGGTATCTACGGATACTAATGCGGTTGATTATTTCTGTACCTACGGTTAATAATGCAATTGATTATTTCTATACCTACGGGTAATAATGCGATTGATTATTTCCGTACCTACGGGTAATAATGCGATTGAATAATTCTGTACTTACGGGTACTAATGCGATTGAGTATATCAGTATATATGGATACTAGATTAAAGGTATCTACTTATATCAAAGAGATAACCCGTTATCCACTACTATAGAAGTGCAGGCAAATTAGGAAGTAGCTTATAAGCTAGAGATTGATTGCTAACTTTGTGATTATAATTTTATGGGGATATGCATTATTTATATGATTGTTGATAATAATTAATGTTTGATGTGAATTAATGCATAATGGACATAGTATGTGGTATTAAGTAAGTTGTGTTATGACAGGCCAGAAAATATCTGTGAACCTTATATGAGTTACTACTGATGTTATATGAGTAATAAGATATATTCAATGTTAAGTACTAAAAGTAATAAGATGATGCGTGTTACGTGTTGGTCCCAAAGACACACAAGAGGGGGAGTGAATTAGGTGTCTCAAAATTTTCTGGCTGATTTCTATTGGAACAAATTTGATGAAAAAATACAGAATTCTGACTTTAAGAACAAAAATGCAGATTAAGCAAGGATCAGATTTTTGTAAATGCTTTTACAATTGAAAACTCAAGTGATAACTTCAGAAACGTGTATGCAAAAATTGTTGTGACAATTTCAGAATGTTTTATAAGAAATAACTTTGAAAACTCGTTTGATAGAATTTTAAAAACAGAGTTGTAGAAATGTAGAGAGTCAGAAAAGAGAGTAGAAAAGATGATACTCAGAATTTATAGTGGTTCGGCCAATCTTGCCTACATCCATTCCCCAAGATATAGATCTTGAGCTTTTCTCTCTACTCTTAACTCTTTTAAGGACAAGAGTCAAAGCCAATATACAATCCTAGATTTGTATATCTACCCACAATCTTTTTCCCAAAGTAAAAGATTAAAAACACTTACTAGAATTCTTCCTAGATTTCTAGCCAACCCAACTCACAATCTTTTACAATAAAATTTCCTCACATAAAAATTACAACAAAAAGCTATAACCAAATTGAGGAGAATGTTTAAAGTATGAAGTGCAAAGATGTGGAAAGTGAGATTTAAAAAATTAAGCTTTTCTCTTAAGAGTCAAAATTTCTTTCCAAACTTTCTCTAACCTTATAATGGGTAAAACATCATATATTTATACTCAAAAATTTAGGTTTGGATGCTTAAATAAAAAACTAGCCGTTTTTGGATGTTGGAGGGCAAAATAGACCAGTTAAAATGCAACTAGCCATTTTATGGCCGTTATTTTGTCTTTTTGTGCGATATTGGATTTTGCCCAGAATTCTGATACGAGCAGAAATTCAGTTAGCAATTGGTAGATAGAAATTTATTTAGAAATCTGAGACACAGAAATTTATTTTCAAAAACCAATTTCTGACGAAAAACCAGTTTTGATCAAAAGTTCATTTTTTAACTTAAAAACATTTTTGTGCAATTTTAAAATTAAAATGTGTATGCATAAGTGAGAATGTCTTGCCTCAATTTGATCTTACATTTTAATAACCTAATTTCTAGCAAACTAAGGCAATAAATAAATTTACAACTTAAATCCATACTTGTTGTAGCTTGATCTTCAGAAATGTGATACTTTCCATCAGACAAATATATAAAAAAGTTCCTGCAGAAATTTGCTTAGAAAAAAATTCTTAATAGAGTTTATTTAAGGTTTGATAATAATCAAAATCAGGATGTGACCTTGGGCCAACAATCTCCCCCTTTTTGATGATGACAAAACCTTAATAAACTCCAATTAGAAGTCTATCTAGGTTAGTCTAAAAATGCTCCCCCTGAATATGTGCATGGGGGTAAATATAGAAACTTATATATCCCATGTTCAAAATATAAACATATTAACAGTTCAACATTCAACCAATCAATAACCACAATTCATTCAACAGTTCAGCACTCAATAGCAACAATTCATCTATAGAAATTTCACACAGTTCAATGCTAAATAGAAAATAATAGCTAATAGCAACTTCTCCCCCTTTTTGTCATCAATCAAAAAGGAGGGAACCTGCACCAAAGCAAAAGCAGTCCACAATATCCAATAATCACAAAGATCCAACAATATCAAATAAAATTTCACTATCAGTTCTGCATAAAACACATCAAGTAATCCCAACATATCACATATCACATACTTTCAATATTGCAATTTTTCTCCAATAAAATTCAATTTCATCGTATCAGCTCTTTTTCAATCACAATAACATCTCAATAGATCCCAATGTTTTTTAAAAAAAAATTCAATCCACATATATCAGCTCAACACAGATATCGTATATATTTAGCCAATAAATCAACATATCCCAATTTTTCAAATTTTGACTTTGAACAAAAATCAACAGTTTGATTTTTAACAAAAATTAATCAACAGTATATCAACATATTCATCCGAACAAATTTAACCATTTTCTTATCAGCAAAATGGAAGAGAGAAGCAACCAATTTATAACAATAATATTCAATTAAAAAATATTTTCAAAGCAAATCCAGCAATAAAAATATTTTTCAAGTCACCGAGATATAATAAATAATACCTGAAGAGAGCAGATTCAGAGAGACTTAAATTTTCTTTTCGAATTTGAACGATGAACCTCATTTCGGTGATATTGCCCAAAAAACCCATAAAATGATTTTACCAAATTAGAGTAAAATTGCGTTACCTGAATATTCCAACAGCAATTTCCTTCATTCAGATTCCATCCATAAAATTGATTTCGCAATTGATTAGCTCGATCGAAGATTCCGGAGGAAATATGACAGATATAATTTTGGGTGTTGGTTTCGATTTGGGTTTGATTTTGATTTCCATGGGTTGCATTTCTTGGATTTGGGTTTGAAAGAGATGGGTTGTGATCAAAATCACCATACTTTTGTGTAAAATTTGAATTTGGGCAAATGGGTAAGAAATGAATAAGTTTTACAAAATTAAAAGGAAAGTGACGAGAGGATGGAGATGGAAAAGCTAAAACCACTTTCAAATAAAATATTAAAATGAAAGAGTATGAAACAAGTTTTGCATTAAATGAAAAGTAACTTGAGAAGATTTTGGAAAAAGATAGAAATCAAAAAGTAAATTTCATTTTCCAAGGAGAAAACCATTGACTTTAAACTCAAAAAATTAAATTGATCTCATTCTTTTGATAAACCCACAAGCTAAATTCAAAGAACTGATATTTGTTTCTAGGAAGAAGATCAAACGAATTTAATTTTTTTTTAAATAAAGAATAAAATGACTATTTTTTCTTTAATAAAAAATATGAGTTTTTTATCATTGAACACGAAAGAGAAAGTCACATTAACATATTTTTATATTTAAAACCAGTAAAATAAATAAGAAAAAATTGTATCACGCATTCCCACACTGATTTCAAAATTAATCAGCAGATTTTTTTTCAGAATTTCGTTAGAAAACGTACCTCAACAGAAAACTAAATTTCTGATGTACCCATTCCTAACTTTCTTCTTAATTGACAAAATTTGTCTTCCTTGAGAGGCTTTGTAAAAATATCAACTATCTGGCTTTCAGTAGGAATAAATTTTAACAAAATATCTCCTCTTTGCCCATGATCACGAATAAAATGGTGCCTAATCTCAATGTGCTTTGTTCTTAAATGTAGGATAGGGTTCTTTGTCAGATTAATAGCACTTGTATTATTACAGAATATTGGAATATTGTCAAATTTTATCCCATAATCTTTCAATTGCTGTCTAATCCATAGAATTTGAGCCACACATCCACCAGCTGCTATGTATTCTGCCTTTACTATAGATAATGCCACAAAATTTTGCTTTCTGCTTGACCAAGTTATTAGCGAATTTCTCAGGAAATGGCAAGCACCAGAAGTACTCTTTCTATCAATTCTACAACCAGCATAATCAGCATCTGAATATCCAATGAGATTGAATGAACTATTCTTTGGATACCAAAGTCCTAACTCTTGCGTTCCACAAAGATATCTCAAAATTCTTTTAACTGCTGATAAATGTGATTCCTTTGGAGCTGATTGAAATCTTGCACAGAGACAGATACTGAAGTGAATGTCTAGTCTACTTGCTGTTAAATATAGCAGAGACCCAATCATGCCTCGATATAATTTTTCTTCAACAATTTTTCCTTTCTCATCCTTATCAATCTTTATTGTTGAGCTCATAGGAGTACTGGCAATTTTTGTATCAGACATCTTAAATTTCTTCAGCAATTCCTTTGTATACTTTGATTGACTTATAAATATTCCATCAGCACTCTACTTGATTTGAAGTCCCAGAAAAAATGTTAACTCACCCATCATGCTCATCTCAAATTCCTTTTTCATAATTGCTTCAAATTCTTTGGACAAAAAAACGTTAGTAGAACCAAAAACTATATCATCAACATAAATTTGAACAATTAAAATATGAGATGATTTATGCTTTATAAAAAGAGTAGTGTCCACTTTACCTCTGTTAAAACCATGAGCAAGCAAAAAATAGCTTAATCTTTCATGCCAAGCTCTAGGAGCATGTTTCAAACCGTATAAAGCCTTTTTAAGTTTGTAAACGAAATCTGGATGTTCTGAATTTTCAAAACCTTCCTCTTGGTTGTAGCCTTGGGCCACCAATCTGGCTTTATTTCTGACAACATTACCTTGCTCATCCAACTTGTTTCTGAATACCCATTTTGTTCCAATACTAGAACAATTTGGAGGTCTAGGAACTAAATTCCAAACTTTGTTCCGTTCAAACTGACTTAGCTCACAATATTCACGCAAGGCTCTTCTTGTTATCATTTTCTGAGAGGGATCAGTCAATAAATTATCCTTTGGATGGTACTTATGGAATCTCCAATCTTTAGACAACTCAGATGATTGCTCAAGCTGTTGTTCTGTCTGGGTTTCTTGATCATTTTCCTTGTGAACTTCAGAATTATCTTCAGCTTCTTCACCTTGATCCCCATTTCTATCATTTTGATCCTCCTGCTGATCTTGTGATTTCTCTGTTCAATATGTAGCAAGCTGTGTTGATTGCCTCGGCCCAGAAGTACTTAGGTAGATTATTCTCGTTTCGCATAGTTCTGGCCATCTCTTGAAGAGTTCTATTCTTCCTTTCTACTACACCATTCTGCTGCGGTGTTCTTGGAGCAGAAAAAGTGTGGTTGATTCCAGAATTATTGTAAAAATCTTCAAATTTCTTGTTCTCAAATTCTCCACCGTGATCACTTCTGATACTTGTGATCTTATATCCCTTTTCATTCTGAATCTTCTTGCTTAACTTCTTAAATGCTTCAAAAGCATCATCTTTATGAGCAAGAAATAGCACCCACGTGTATCTCGTATAGTCATCCACCACATTTAAAATATATGACTTTTCACCAATACTAAAAGGGATAATTGGACCAAATAAATCAATGTGGAGCAGCTATAAAGCCTTCTCAGTAGATACGCCAGATTTAGATTTATGTGAATTTCTGGTTTGCTTCCCAAGCTGACACGCATTGCATAAATGATCTTTATCAATTTTTATCTTAGGCATACCTCTCACTAAGTCTTTTCTTATCAGCTTCTCAATCACGTGAAAACTGGTATGCCCCAACTTTCTGTGCCATAAGATAGTCACATCTTCTTTTGAGATCAAACATTTAGCTTCACTTTTCTTGATGTCTTCAAGACTGACTAAGTAGATATTTCCAGATCTCTGACCCTTTAAAACATATTTTCCAGTTTCAACATCTTCAACTCTACAATGATCAACTTTAAAAATTACTCTTCTCTTCTTGTCACACAATTGACTGATACTCAATAAATTATACTTCAGACCAATTTTGTGAACTTGGTTCTGTCCCATGTCATATGCCTGGAGCAGCCACTATCCATATACTATTTCTCAGTTTTGCTGCTCCTTAGGCAAACCTGCAATAAAATCAAGCATTTTTAGGTACCCAATTTTTCTTGGGTCCTAGAGGGTTAGCAGTAACTGTTCCAGAATTTTTAATCATCCATTTCTGCTTGATAAAATTAGCATTCTTCTTATAAAAATAGAACTTTGATATATGTCCCTTTTTACAGCAATAAAAGCATGTAACAGAAGAATTAGTTGCTAATTTATCATGAGATACAACTTTGCCAACCTTTTTCTTGTTGTAATTTTTCTTATAAAAATTCTTTGATGAACTTGCGTACGCAGATATCACATTCTCAACAACATTATTATTGCACACACAAATCTGTTTTCCTTTGAATTTCTCATGCAAAGATGCATATTTTCTTTCCAAATCAGAATAATCATTTTTCAATTTAGTTTCTGATTTACCGACATTTTTATGTTCCAATTTTAATGTATCATAATTGTTTTTCATCTCAACATGCGTCTTCTTAAGCAAACAATATTTATGATGCAGTTCTTCAAACAATCAAGCATCCTTTCATATTCATTACCATCAAAATCAGAGTCAAATTACTTACTTCAGATTTCTCTGAATTATTAGCTGAAGCTTTCAGCTCATCATCAGAAGATAAATTCTGCTCTTCATTATCAGAAATTGCCATCAGACCAATTTTATCAGAATTTATAGATTCTGTTTCACTGGTGCTTGATTCTTCACTGTCACTCTACGTAGCTTTCATAACTTTCTTCTTAAATCTTTTCTCCTTTTTCTTTAAATTTGGGCATTTGGATTTGATGTGACCTGGTTTGTTGCATTCATAACATATAACTTCACCAGCAGATTTAGAGGAATTTTCTCCCTTATGGTGTGGAAATTTTTGGTGTTATTTTCTATAGGATTTCTTTCCTTTTTTGTACAGCTTCTTGAATTTTTTGGTGATCAATGCCATCTCATCATCTCCTGTTGAATAATCACTCCCAAACTCTGCCTTGAGAGCAATAGCCTTCAATTTCATGTCTTTTTCTTTTTCTGCATCTTGAGACTTAATATACAGCTCATGTGAAATAAGGGATCCACATACATTATCAAAATTTAAAGTGCTAAGATCCTTATCCAATAAAATTGAAGCTTTTGCTTCCCATCTAGGTGTAAGACCTCTTACCAGCTTTGCAATTTTATCATGTTCATCCAATTTTTTACCTAAAGCTTTAATATCATTAGTCAATTTTACATACCTGTTTATTACCTCAGAGATAGATTCCTCAGGTTTCATCTTGAAGCTTTCATAATCAACCATCAGAACATGCAATCTTGTATCTTTAACTTGATTGGTACCTTCATATGTTGCTTCCAGCTTGTCCCATATTTCTTTGGCAGTATCGCATCCAGAGACTTTATTAAACTCATTTGTTTGTAATGAGCAAATAGAATACTCATAGCTTTGGAGTTCAGCTACGCTAGTTTCTTATCTGCTTCAGTGAATTCCTTTCTAGTCTTCAATATAGTAGCAGTAGAAGCACCTTCTGCAGTTACTACCTTTCTTGGAGGCTCATACCCATCTTCAATAATATCCCAGCAGTCCATATCTTGTGATTGAATGAAATGTCTCATCACAACTTTCCAAAAGGGATAATTCTCACCATTGAACATAGGAGGACGATGAACTGAGTGTCCTTCCTTAAAAGGTGTAGCAATTGGAGCGTCAGTCATTCTTAGGATCACTCAAGGATGTTAAGCCTTAAGAAGATTGAGAACCGCTCTGATACCAAATGTTGGTCCCAAAGACACACAAGAGGGGGGGTGAATTGGGTGTCTCAAAATTTTCTGGCTGATTTCTATTGGAACAGATTTGATGAAAAAATACAGAATTCTGACTTTAAGAACAGAAATGCAGATTAAGCAAGGATCAGATTTTTGTAAATGCTTTTACAATTGAAAACTCAAGTGATAACTTCAGAAACGTGTATGCAAAAATTGTTGTGACAATTTCAGAATGTTTTATAAGAAATAACTTTGAAATCTCGTTTGATAGAATTTCAAAACAGAGTTGTAGAAATGTAGAGAGTCAGAAAAGAGAGTAGAAAAGATGATACTCAGAATTTATAGTGGTTCGGCCAACCTTGCCTACATCCACTCCCCAAGATATAGATCTTGAGCTTTTCTCTCCACTCTTAACTCTTTTAAGGGCAAGAGTCAAAGCCAATATACAATCCTAGATTTGTATATCTACCCACAATCTTTTTCCCAAAGTAAAAGATTAAAAATACTTACTAGAATTCTTCCTAGGTTTCTAGCCAACCCAACTCACAATCTTTTACAATAAAATTTTCTCACATAAAAATTACAACAAAAAGCTATAACCAAATTGAGGAGAATGTTTAAAGTATGAAGTGCAAAGATGTGGAAAGTGAGATTTAAAAAATTAAGCTTTTCTCTTAAGAGTCAAAATTTCTTTCCAAACTTTCTCTAACCTTCTAATGGGTAAAACATCATATATTTATACTCAAAAATTTAGTTTTGGATGCTTAAATCAAAAACTAGCCGTTTTTGGACGTTGGAGGGCAAAATAGACCAGTTAAAATGCAACTAGCCGTTTTATGGCCGTTATTTTGTCTTTTTGTGCGATATTGGATTTTGCCCAGAATTCTAATACGAGCAGAAATTCAGTTAGAAATTGGTAGATAGAAATTCATTTAGAAATTATTTTAGAAATCTGAGACACAAATTTATTTTCAAAAATCAATTTCTGACGAAAAACCAGTTTTGATCAAAAGTTCATTTTTTAACTTAAAAATATTTTTGTGCAATTTTAAAACTAAAATGTGTATGCATGAGTGAGAATATCTTGCCTCAATTTGATCTTACATTTTAATAACCTAATTTCTAGCAAACTAAGGCAATAAATAAATTTACAACTTAAATCCATGCTTGTTGTAGCTTGATCTTCAGAAATGTGATACTTTCCATCAGACAAATATATAAAAAAGTTCCTGCAGAAATTTGCATAGAAAAGAATTCTTAATAGAGTTTATTTAAGGTTTGATAATCATCAAAATCAGGATGTGACCTTGGGCCAACATTATGTTGAAGCATGTACACAAACTTATATATGTTAATATGCAATAACTGTTATGAAACTGTACCTTGTATGGATTTATGCTTATGAGCTGATAATGATGTATATACATATACAAGTGCCAATGATTACTTTGCCATAAGTAAATTAATGTATATATATATATATATATATATATATATGCGAATTAAGGATCTGATGAAGGGGATTATAAGTAACATGGTAGTATGGATTCTTATTTGTGATTTAGTAATTGATGATAGCTTTATAGCCGATGTTTATTACATTATATATATAATATGTATGTTGCTTAAGCATGTGATTTGTATTGATGATCACTGTGAGTGTTCATCCATATTCTATTATTTTTTTCACTAAACATTATTGCTTAGCATGGATGTTTTATCCATGTAGGTATCTGAAGATAGCGTTTTGGAAGACAGTCTGGCATCGCCAACGGCCAACACATAAGAACCGCTGTTTATGTAGGTTATTTTGTAATAGTATGAAATATATAGTTTTAATTGGCACGTGTAATGGAATTAAGTTTGGTTTCAGAAAAGTTGTATTTTGTAAAGCAAAATTTGTTGTAAGACTGTAAGTGTTTTGTAATATAACGCATGGATTTTCTGAATAAATTGAGTGTTGTTTTAAAAGAAATTTGTTAATCCTGAACTTTGCATGAAATATTGATTTATGTGCATGTGATGTGTTGTGACACTCCATAGCCATCGTATTAAAAACTCTGCGGGTGGTTAGGGCGTGTTACAGTTAGTGGTATCAGAGTTTAGGTTTACTTGTTTCTTGGCTAGTATAGAATAGAAATGCGTATAATTTTATGTTGGTCTGATGCGAATGTCTTGCTTTTCTTAAAATGACGAGGGATTCTTCTTCGGAAGCGATGAAATAGATTTCTAAAAGCGGTAATCCTACACTACAGGAAAATTTGGAAATAGCAACGGAAAAATAGCAACGAAAATAATTCCGTTGCTATAGCAACGGAAATTATATTCCGTTGCTAAATAGCAACAAAAATTTTTTTCCGTTGCTAAATTTGGTTAAGTTTTGTGTATTTAATAATGGAAAATTTTTTGGTTATTTTCGGTCTCTAAAAGTGGAGGTAATTTTTAGCGCCAAAATTTAGTAACGGATATTAGCAACGAAATACTTATTCCGTTGCTAAATATGGTGCCAACATAACGCGGGATAATTTTGGAACGAAAAATAGCAACGGAAAATTATTTCGGTTGCTAATTAGCAACGGAATAATATTTCCGTTGCTAAATGGGCTCAAGAATAGCAACCGAATTATATTCGGTTGTAAATTTAGCAACGAAATTTTTATTCCGTTACTAAATAGCATGTATTAAATAATAGCAACCGAATATCTATTAGGTTGCTAATTTAGCAACGGAATAATAGTTTCGTTGCTAAATGAGCTCAGAAGAATAGCCACCGAATTATATTCGGTTGCAAATATAGCAACGGAATATTTATTCCGTTGCTAAATAGCATGCATTAAATATTTGGATTAAATAATAGCAACGGAATTATATTTTCGTTGCTAAATAGCATGCATTAAATATTTGGATTAAATAATAGCAACGGAATTATATTTTCGTTGCTAAATGGGCTTAATAATAGCAACTGAATTATATTCGGTTGTAAATATAGCAACTGAATTTTTATTCCGTTGCTAAATAGCATGTATTAAATAAATATTTGGGTTAAATAATAGCAACCGAATATTTATTCGGTTGCTAATTTAGCAACGGAATACTATTTTCGTTGCTAAATGGACTCAAGAATAGTAATATAATTATATTTGATTGCAAATATATCAACGAAATTTTTATTTCGTTGCTAAATAGTATGTATTAAATAAATATTTGGATTAAATAATAGCAACGAAATAACTTTTCCGTTATTAAATAGGTTTAAGAATACCATCAGTTGCAAATATACCAACGGAATATTTATTTCGATGCTAAATAGCAAGTGTTGTTGGGTTTTTAATTCATTTCTTTTTCTTCCTTTCTTTACCTAAACTTTGCTTCTTCCTGTACCCTGGCGCAGCGTCTTCCACGAGAGCCACCAGGCGCCAGATCCGGCGTTGCCCCCCCCATCCCGCTGCCGTTCGCTCCCTCGCCGCTGCTGGCCCCCACCCTGCCTTCACAGATCCAGTCTCGCAGCTGCCACTGCCTCGCGCCCCGTCTCCCTCTCCTGCTGTCAGTTTGCCGCCATCGCCGCTAGCCCCCTCTTCTCTTGCTCGCCGGCGACTCTGCCCTCTCTCTCACCGGTCAGTGTTCTCCATCTTTCTTTCTTAAATTTTTATTTATTTCTTGATTTCAGTCTTAGAATGGTAAATTTTTTACCTCTATTTAGAGATGATAATCGAGACTCGATAATTATAAAATTCCATCTTTCAGTGTAATAACAATGGACTATCATTCCATTATTTAGCTTGTATTATTAAAATATGCAGAAACAAGCAAGCAAGAATCATAGGATTTTGAGCACCTCTTCTGCTCTTCGCGAAGCTTCTTCTCCTTCGCCTTCTCTCGATGCCATTCTATTTACTCTTTTAATTTTCGATTCTTCTGATGTAGCTAGTAATTTTGATTTGTCAATAAACCTAATAATAATGGACTTGGAAATGTTTTAAGTGACTACGGAACAATGATTTTTGGGTATAATAGGATGAGATTTGATAGTCTTCAACTCAATACAGGGTGCTATCACGAAGAGAATGACTGCAATCGAAGAGATGGCAGGCATGGACGTGCTTACTGTTGACAAAAATCTCATTGAGGTTGGTTTCTCCAATAATACTATAATCGAATGGTCAATTTCCGTTCTTGTTGCTGAAATTCTTTTGATTTCATTCTATTTTTTGCTAATCTAATAATCAAAACTCTAAAGATAAAATAGGTATTTGTTAGGTGGTTGTTCTTTCTGGGTTCTGTTCTTGCTCTTGCAGGCTGCAGCTGGTTTTTGGATTTTCATATTTATTACTTCATCCTCCTTTACAGCTGCTAAAGGTTTGTTGCTTTTTCTCAGATCTCTTCAAAATGAGTTTGATTCCTTGGGTTTTGATTTCTGGGTTGGATGCTTGATCTATTTATATGATTTATTGGTATGGTATTATGTATCTTGCCAATGATCTGCAGCAAAAATGGCAATATCCTTCATTTGATTTTAGTTAGTTGATAATTTGTCAACCGATGGAATCAAATAAGAGTTGTAATTATGGTTTCATTTTTTTCTGATGCAAATATATGTTTAAATAGACTTCTTTCCAGAAAACGGACATGTTTGGAATTTAATTGTAACTAGAAAGGGGTACACAATACTTGAAACTTCATCTTAAAAATGTCTCATTTCCCCTGTAAGTTTGTAACATTATCTGATAAAGGAGATAGATATTGGCCTGGTTTACAGCGTCGATGTAAGTTTTTTTATACCTTTTGCTATCCAGTTCATGATAGTTTAATTATGTTTGGTTTACTCATTTATTTGTTTTAATAGCCTTCCGCCCTCTTGATTATTGTTATCTCAGTTGCTAATTTAAGAATTCTCTATCTTTCACTTGAAAGAATTAGCTATTAAATTTGTGATGAGCACAACATTTATCTTTCAACAGTGATTTATCTCTCTACTTAGCTGTATCTTTAGTAACTTTTGGCCTTTTGCTTTTATGTGCTTTCTATTTTACAATTTTGCTAAATTACAGCCTGCTGAGAGGCATGCCTACTTTCAAAGTGGTGATAATGTCTACTTAGATGCGTGTAACTTGCTTCTATACGTAAAGTAATTTCATCTCTTTCTGTTTTAAAGCACACATTTGTCGAGAATCTTCCACATCACACATAAAATCTTTATAAATACATCAATGAAGCTACAAAGCTCACTCCTGAAGTCATAAACCTTACATTTTTGGGCAGAAAAACATATAAGCATGGGTACAATTGAATCAAAACAGCTCTGGGAATGAGAAGTAGAGGAAAATTTTTGTTTTGTTTAGTTGTTGCAGCTTCATTACTGATTATACTAGCAGAATCAAGCCATTTACAAGAAGGTTCAGCTTTCAATCAGACTCATTCTCAACATGGAAAGAGAGTTCAATCAAGTTATAAACATGTTTGGCCTGTGAGTTTAGTTTCATTTAGCTATTTTTAGCTTGTAATTGCTCATTAAATAATATATCAAAAGCTGTTTACAGAAAATAAAATTTGAATACTCTGTTTAGTTTTAGTGGTAAGCTATGTATCTAATGCTTAATGCGGACAATCCATTGAGCTTAAAAGATAAAAATGGTGATAATGATAAGACTTAATTTGTTAGTTTTAGTATTATAAATTATAATATTTGAATTGTGATTTTTTAAAAACATATATAGATATTAGATTAATATTAAATTATTTATGAATATCAGTATTTTAAGAGTTTTATTATAAATATTATTATATGAAACATATATATATATATATATATATATATATATATATATATATATATATATATATATATATATATATAACAGTTCTGAAATTCCGGTGCCGGAGACCTGAAGATGTCACTTGAAATCAAAGAATTCCGACGGTTTTCTGTTTTAGGATATTCTGACGGTCAAGTTAATAATCAAGTTATTTTTTTTAGTAACAAAATATTGTAGATAAAAGAGATTCCTCTTCAAGGATTGGACATACCTTTTTATAGCTTTCTTCCTTCTACATAACTGTTGCCCTCTTAATGGGCTTTTATTAGGTAACGGCTGTCTTAATGATATGCTTTTATTGAGTAACGGACGCCCTTATGATGAGCCTTTAAGGAACAACGGCTACTTTAATAACACTGGCCGGGCTACCCTTCACTTCCGAGCTTCCCATAAGCCGAGCTTGCACTTAGGTACCGAACTTAGACACATAGGTGACCCGAACTTCAATGGGCGGGCGATAACCGAGTGGGGTTATGACGATAGCTCGGTTATCATAAGTCCCCCCTCCCTCCCCCCCGAGCATGACATTTATGTCATTTAGGTCAACTGACAACAGCAATCCAGAAAGCAACCGCCAGGCGCGTGAAGCACGAAAAGCGGAAGATAACGCTTCGTTCAGCGTGAAATGACAGCCAAATGCCAGCACGCCATCATTGTGACGCATTGATACCCGCGCTTGCCTTAATGACGCCTGACACTACCTCTCATCAACTGCCATCTGCCTTCTGTTTGTTGGTTTACTTCGCCTATAAATGGCCTTTAGCTTTTAGGGATTTCGCTCTTCTTCTGCATTTGAACATCCTAATTCTCCTTTTCATTTCTTCATTTTTTATCTGTCGACTTTTTGGCTAGAATTTTCTTTGCTACTTAAATTCAAGTACGTACCTTCCCAATCCTTCTATTCCTCGCCGGTTACCATTCTCTGATATCTGCTCCTCCAGATTCGCTGTCGGTGATATCTTCAGAATTTCTAGGTTTGTTTCTTCTCTCTTCTTCTCCAACATGAGTGCCTTTGAGAGTTCTACTGAGAGGGTGAGGGTAAAAGAAGGTCTCGCTGCCCAGAGCTCTTCCGATTCTCCTGGCCCCAGCCAACAGCCAACGGAAGAGAAGAAGGAGCCACGCCGATTCCCCAGAGTGGGCAGTATAAGTTCCAACCTGAAACCTGTTGATATGGCACCTCTGCGAGAAAGGCTCGGGATTCCCTACGAATATGAAGTTTGTGCTGCCGGTGCTTCTCTCAAGGCCAATGCCAAGTTACAGGGAAAGAAGACGATAATTGTTTATGAGGTGGACTTTGAGGCCGGGGTGAATCTTCCGCTGACGGCCTTCGAGTTAGAAGTCCTGAACTACTACTACATGACCATTGGTCAGCTCCACCCAAATGCTTGGCGCACTCTCTCCGCATTACAGATATGGTCTGCCGAGAATGATATAGATCTCACTCTTAAGACTCTTCCGGGCTACTCACAACGTTGGACTCCGAGCCAATGGAGAAGACCATAACTACATACAGTCCCGATCAGGCTATGGGGTGTTTGTTGGGAATCCGGAGTCATTGAAGAAGTGGAAAGATCGATTCTTTGTAATAAAGGGTGAAAAAAACTTCCCTTTCCGAACTCAATGGGGTTGATTCGTAAATCGAAATGACAATCCTTTGCTGCTTAGCGAGGATGAGGAACGAACTCTGGCTCGGTGGAGGGATTTAGCCAAGGAGAAAGTTGACATTAACTTGCAGCTCCAATGTGGCATACCTCTGATACCCCAAAGACTGAGCTCTAAAAGAAAGGGTAAACTTCACTTCTTTTCCTTGGATGCTGATCTGTCTCTTATTGTTTGCTTTTTTGCAGCTATGAAGAATTCAAATCCTAGTGTGGCCGAGCTAATTCGCGCCAAGAAGAAACAAAAGACTGGAGGCGCTGGAACCTCCGCGACCGCTCTGAGCACTACCCCGGGCGAAGACACTGCCTCTGCTAGGCCTAGTGAAGTTACTCCGGCAACTACTCCGAGCCCGAGCGATCCCACCTAGAGTCCCTTGCCTATGGCACCTCCAGCTTCACCTATAATTGT
This sequence comes from Excoecaria cochinchinensis, assembly GCA_947683425.1. Lineage (NCBI taxonomy): Eukaryota > Viridiplantae > Streptophyta > Magnoliopsida > Malpighiales > Euphorbiaceae > Excoecaria > Excoecaria cochinchinensis. The sequence continues at coordinate 2,497,656 of CANTUQ010000069.1, forward strand.
GTTCGATGCTACTCCCCCTTCCTCAACATCTGCCGGGCATCCTGGCACAGGCCAAGGGAGCACACCTGGTCCGGACCCAAAATCGTGGGTTGAAGAGTTGAAGGTTTTGTCTAATAATGCGTGGCAATTCTGGCAACGACAGGGGAGAGCTTGGTCGAAGGACAATCCAGATTTCAACACGTTGCTCATCTGATGTCTTGCATTCCTGTCGAGACGACCCCGCTACTACATCTCGGTGCTGTTCAGTTGAGCAATGTCATGAAGAGATATGAAGTAGAGGTAAACACTTAAAATGTCCGTGGATTAGAATTTGCAAGTCACGAGGCTAATTGCTGTTTTGTGCTCGCAGTGGAGCATGATAATGGGAGCCGCCATTGGCAAGATGAACGCGCTGATTAGCCTGCGCAATAAGGCTGAAAAGGAGAGTACTCGGGTCAAGCAGGAGCTCGGTTCGATAAAAGCAAAGCTGGACAGTGTTGAGAAGCGAGTGAAAGAGGCCGAGCTAAAAATGCTTTCCCAGTCTAAGGAGGTGACCGAGGCCTAGGATAGAGCTGCAACAGCTGAAGTTCTCCTAAACCAAGAGAAGGAGAAAAGATGTGCTGCCGAAGCTAGCTTGGCCGAGGTTCAGCAAGCTCGAGAGGCTTGGCAAAAAGAAAAAATCGAGTTGGAGCAGAAGTGTTATGACCTCTAATACCGAGTAGCCGACATGGCTGCAGATAAATGTATTGCTTTCGGGAGTAAATTGGTTCATTCAGTTATGGACCGGTATCCGAACATGGATTGGTCCTGGCTGGATGAAGTTTATCCCGATGATTGAAAAACCGAACTCTTTTTTTTTTTTTTTTGCAACCATATATAAAAAAGGAATTCTTCGATTTATATAATTGGATACTTGTATGTTCAGCCTTTTTAACCCCAATAGCATGTATGTAAATCGTGTTGTCAAATGTCTGAGGCTATGCTCGCCAAACCTCTTTATTGATGATGTAGCTGTACCCAGCTTATAGAAAAAATACATATGCTCGTGGGGACCATGCCGGGATGAGCTTACAAATAAAAATAAATAAATGCTCATGGCTATAATGCCGAAACGAGCTGAATTACTGAAAGTACCTTTTAAGATTGGAAATATTCCAAGAGTGGGGAAGCAATTTCCCCGAGAGGTCTTTTAGCCTATAGGCGGTTCCATGAACTTCATGCACCATATAGGGACCTTCCCAATTTGGACTGAGCTTTCCGACCCTGGTAACCGTTTGAGCTGCAACAACTTTTCTGAGAACCAACTGTCCGACCTTAAAGGATCGAGGCTTTAGGTGCCGATCATGATACGATGACATCTTCTGCTTATATATCACTGACTGCATCTGTGCGGATTCTCTGATTTCCTCCGACCGATCTAGGTGATACAGAAGAGAGGCTTCATTCTTGGCGTTATTATATGAAGAGATTCGAGTGCTGGGAAGTCCGACCTCGCATGGAATGACTGCCTCCGTCCCATACGTTAGTGAGAAAGGAGTGTGACCAGTAGCTGCTTTAGGGGAGGTTGTATGCTTAGAGTACATGAGGGAGTTCGTCAACTCAAAGGCCTTTCGCATCATTCAACCTCTTTTTTAGACTGGTAAGGAGAGTTCGATTTGTGACTTCGGTCATTCCATTTGACTGGGGATGATATACCGAGGTAAAACACAGCTGTATGTTGAGATCCGAGCAGTAATTTTTGGAGGAAGCACAATCAAACTGTTTGCCATTATCTGATATGAAAGTGTGTGGAATGCCAAACCTTGTTACTATAGCCTTTTGAACAAACTTAATGATATTTGTCAGAGTAATTGTAGCCAAGAGCTCAGCTTTCACCCATTTTGTAAAGTGATCCACTGCTCCGATCGATATAGGTGATACAGAAGAGAGGCTTCATTCTTGGCGTTATCATATGAAGAGATTCGAGTGCTAGGAAGTTCGACCTCGCATGGAATGACTGCCTCCGTCCCATACGTTAGTGAGAAAGGAGTGTGACCAGTAGTTGCTTTAGGGGAGGTTGTATGCTTAGAGTACATGAGGGAGTTCGTCAACCCAAAGGCCTTTTGCATCATTCAGCCTTTTTTTTAGACCGGTAAGGAGAGTTCGATTTGTGACTTCGGTCATTCCATTTGACTGGGGATGATATACCGAGGTAAAACACTGCTGTATGTTGAGATCCGAGCAGTAATTTTTGAAGGAAGCACAATCAAACTGCTTGCCATTATCTGATATAAAAGTGTGTGGAATGACGAACCTTGTTACTATAGCCTTCTGAACAAACTTAATGATATTTGCCAGAGTAATTGTAGCCAAGGGCTCGGCTTCCACCCATTTTGTAAAGTGATCAACTGCTACTACCAAGAACTTTCGTTGGCCAATGGCCAGTGGAAAAGGGCCGAGGATATCTATTCCCCACTGTGCAAATGGCCAAGGGCTGTGAATGGGCACGTTTGGGGCCGCTTGCCGATGTAGCAAATTACCTAACCGTTGGCATTTATCACACTTCTGGACCAGACCTTTGGCATCTTTCTCCATCGTGGGCCAATAGTACCCTTGTAACAAAGCTTTTCGAGCAATTGTTTGTACACCCTCATGTGCGCCACAAATGCCCTCATGAATCTCCCGTAGTACATAATCGCCTTCCTCAGTGCTCAAGCATAGATTCCATGGATGCGAAAATGTCCGCTTGTATAATTTATCTTCCAAGATGGCATACATGTTGGACCGCCTGACTATTTTTCGAGCCTCTACCGGATCATCTGGTAACGATCCCGAGGCCAAGTATTGATATATCGGCAAACGCCAACCCTCTATCAGCTCGCTCAACTGTACTTTGTAGGTTTTATATGCTAGGGAAGTCATTACCGTCCATACTATGTCTGCTGAAGTCACCCTGCCGAAATTAGAGGCCTGTTTAGCCAAAGAGTCTGCCCCCTGATTCTCAATTCGAGGAATCTGCTCTATTGACCATGCACAGCCTTTCTTCTCTAATTGGGATAACAGCAGAGCAACTAACTCCTTGTACCGAACCATGGTGCTTTCCTTAGCCTCGAACTTGCCAAGCAACTGGCTCACCACCAACTGTGAATCGAAAAAAATGACCAAGGAATCATGCCTTACCTCCATAGCGAGCTGTAATGCAAAACACAGAGCCTCGTACTCAGCTACATTGTTAGAAGCTGGGAACGCTATGTGAGCCATTCCTTTAATGCTTAGCCTCTCGGGTCTTACTAGCACCACCCCGATGCCTGCTCCTTCTGATGAGGAAGCCCCATCAACGAACAACTTCCAACATCGGATAACTGGTTCTGGAGGTGGAGCATGAAGCTCAGCTATAAAATCTGCCAGGACTTGGGCTTTCATGGCCTGGCGAGATTCATACCGAACATCCAACTCACCCAATCGAGATGCCCACTCCGTGAGCCGGCCGGATGCTTCTGGCCTCTGAAGTATCTTCCTAAGATTAGTGTTGGTCAGAACTACCATTGTGTGCGCTTGAAAATAAGGCCGCAGTTTTATTGCCGTGACGATCAATGAGAACGCCAATTGCTCCAGGATAGGATAGTTGAGTTCGGAACCTCTCAACACTTTGCTGACATAATAAATGGGGAACTGTTGGGTGCCTTCTTCTCTGATGAGCACCGAGCCTACAGCCCCTGGGGTGACTGCCATTTATAAATAGAGGTCCTCACCCGGTTGGGGCCTACTCAACAATGGGGGCATGCTCAGGAACTGTTTTAACTCCTCAAAAGCTTGCTGGCATTCCGAGCCCCACTCAAATTTCTTCAAATTCTTGAGCGCCCTGTGGAAGGGGAGACAACGCTTAGCCGAACAGGAGATGAACCTACCCAAGGCCGTTACTTTGCCATTGAGCTTCTGGACGTCTCTAATGGATCTCGGAGGTTCCATATGTGAAATGGCTTGAATCTTGGCTGGATTAGCTTCTTTGCCCCTTTTTGAAATCATGAACCCCAAAAACTTGCCAGACTGCACGCCAAAGGCACACTTTTCCGGATTGAGCTTTAGGCCGAACTTCCTTAGAGTTTTGAAGGTTTCTACAAGTTCGGTTGGAAGATTTTGAGAGGACTTCCCCTTGACGATCATGTCATCTATATACACCTCCATGTTTCTCTTTAGCTGATTAGCAAACAATTTGTTCATTAATCTCTGATATGTAGCGCCTGCGTTTTTCAATCCGAATAGCATTACTCGGTAACAATACGTGGCCTGATGGGTGATGAATGCTGTCTTTTCCTCGTCCTCCGGGTTCATTGGTACCTGGTGATACCTAGACGAGGCATCCAAGAAGGCATACTCCTCAAATCCTGCCGTTGAATCAACCAGGAGGTCGATATTTGGCAAAGGGTAGCTGTCCTTAGGGCAAGTCTTGTTGAGGTGTATGAAATCTGCACACATCCGCCATTTGTCATTAGCCTTTTTTACCAAGACAACATTGGAAAGCTAGTCCGGATATAAAACCTCTCGGATGAATTCATTCCTGAGCAGTACATCCGTTTCCTGCTTCATTGCTATCTGCCTTTCTGGGGCATGGTTCCGTTTCTTCTGCTTGATGGGCTTGCTATCCGGTTTTATATTCAATGAGTGGCACATAACATCGACAGAAATCCCCTTGATGTCTGAAGGCTCCCAAGCGAACACGTCTACATACTCTTGTAGGATTGCAATGAGTGCACGTACTTCCTCCTCTGTCTTACTTGTCTCAATCTTCATTTTCCGACCTGGGACTATTTTAACTTCTACTAACAAATCGACTGGCTCCGCTCTCCTCTCTTCTCCAATAGAAACATCCAGAGAATCTAACGGCAAGGCCTAATTGGCCTCCTTCAACATCGTAACATACGTTTCACGGGTTGCTCTCTGACTTCCTCGTAGCATTGCCACACCCCTAGAGGTAGGAACCTTGAGTAACAGCTTTCGCATAGAGATGTATGCGTCAACCCCTGTCAATATGGTCTCCTGAAGGTGACATTGTATGCCAATGGGATATCCACAACCATGAAACAGCTGCTGCAAGTCTGGGTTACCTTATCATCTCCGAATTCCAGTGACAATTTAACCGACCCTTCTACCTTTACCGGCTGATCCGATATCCCGATCAGCGGTGCAGACACTGGTTCTAAGATGTTATCTGACATTTTCAAGGCCTTGAATGCCTGTAGAGTAATGAGATTGACCGCACTACCCGTGTTCACAAGAATACGCTGGACCAGGTAATCCTGGATTATCGCCTCCACCACCAAAGAATCTGTGTGTGGTTGCTTGACATGACCATCATTCGAGCTGGAAAACTTCACCTCATAACCTGCTGGTGGTGGTTTAGAGTCTAGAGAGAACACTTCCTTTGCCTTCCTTTTCCTAGAATCCTCAAAGATGTCATAATGCTTCCCTCCTGCAATAACATGTATGACTCCAGCTGGGGTTTTTCTGCTAGTGCTTGCCCGGTTATCTTGACGACGAGGAGATCGGGATCTATTTCTATCTCGTTCTTCCTTTACGAACTGAGCGAGCTTTCCTTTTCTGAGCAAAAACTCTATCTCCCTCTTGAGCTGATTGCAATCATTTGTTTCATGGCCCTTGTTCCTATGAAATGCGCAATAGAGGTCCTGATTCCTACCCGAACCCTCCCTCATGGGCCTAGGCCAGTTCACCTTGTCATGCACTTTCAGCCACTTCAGAATCTGCGTCCTAGAGGCATTCAACGGTGTCCACTTGTCTTCTCTCCGTTCTGTGGGCCTCGACGAAACTACATAAGCCCAATGTGAACTTCCCGAACCACGGCCTCGTGCGTCACTCCTCCCTGTGCTCCGGTCATGTGCCGATCTGTGCAAATCTCGGCTCGTATCATTATACAGTGAGCTGTTTCGGAGCCGTCTGGCTTCATCCATCCGGATATACTTATGAGCTCGGGACATTAGCTCAGTAAAGTCACCCTGGGGTTTTTTGCTGAGAGAATCGCTGAAATCTTAGCATCGAGTGTTCCGTATCAGAGCGTTATTGGCCACCTCCAGGTTTAAGTCTTGAATGTCCATTGCTCCTGAATTAAACCTCTCAACGTAGGCCTGCAAAGTCTCCCCTTTGTCCTGTCGAACCAAATTGAGATCCGCAGAAACTTTAGTGGGTCGGATAGCAGGCACAAACTTGGCAATAAACATGTCGCTGAACTGGGCAAAACTCGCAATAGAATGCTCGGGCAAGTTTTTAAACCAAATTTGAGCCGATTCTGTGAGTGTTTGAGGGAAAATCTTGCACATGGCTGCATCATCCGTGGTGTGGACGAGCATTGTGTGGTGAAATTGGTCAAGGTGAGCCCTGGGATCAAAGCTACCATTGTATCTAGGCAAGTTCGGTAGCCGTATGTTCGGGAACGGGGCAGACAGAATCTCTCTTGCCAATGGTGATCGAAAATTGCTCTGATACTGAAGAGGGGCAGCAGTGTTTAAATCAGGAAAGAGATTCATTGAAAATCTGTCAGGGTCCACGCTCACCGCTCCAAATGATAACGGCTCTAAAATTTCGGCATCGGAGACCTGAAGATGTCACCTGAAATCAAAGCATTCCGATGGGTTTTCGTTCTAGGATACTCCGACGGTCAAGTTAATAATCAAGTTTTTTTCAGTAAGAAAATATTGTAGATAAAAGAGAATCCTCTTCAAGGATTGGACATACCTTTTTATAGCCTTCTTCCTTCTATATAACTGTTGCCCTCTTAAGAGGCCTTTATTTGGTAACGGCTGTCTTAATGGTATGCTTTTATTGAGTAACGGGCGCCCTTATGATGTGCCTTTAAGGAGCAATGACTACTTTAATAACACTGGCCGGGCTACCCTTCACTTCCGAGCTTCCCATAAGCCGAGCTTGCACTTAGGTACCGAACTTAGAAACATAGGTGACCTGAACTTCAATGGGCGGGCAATAACCGAGTAGGGTGATGACGATAGCTCGGTATATATATATATATATATATATATATATATATATATATATCGAAATATTATATTTCAATTGATTTAATTTTGATATTATTCCAATTAGATCTCTTTTTTTTTTTTCAGATTCCAATTAGATATCTCAATTTCAAATTTCTTCTATCTTCATTGATTTTTGATGGATATGATTTTGAAAATGGAAAAATAGTAGGGAAAAAATGGAAATAGGAGATTTTATGTGGACGAAAACATACACGAAGTAGAATCAGAAATGAATACAAATTAATGGGTCCACATATTAGATTAAAATGCTATGGTCATTTATGCTAGTTGGATTTGATGATGTCTGTTTCATGTGCATATTAATGTTATTATTTGCTTTATCTGTCAGTAAAGTGTAGGTCGAGTCAATATATTTTATAGATTACTTTTTTCTATTTACTTTATATGCTGAAAATGGGGATAAAAGCTTTTGGTTTAACAAACATTGAGAGAATATGTTTATATTTGAACAGGTCCTCGAATAATTGGATCAGTGTCTATCACTGCTGTGGAACTCATCGCTGCGAGCTTAACTGCATGCTTGTAGAAGAATGCAAATATTTGTAATTATGATTAATCCTTTTGGGCGGTGAAGAGAGTGTCTAAAGTTACTTTTTTATTCTTTTAAACCAAATGAATATTTATATATGTATATTTTTGGTACAATTGTAATTGACATTTATCTATTTATGAAATGCTAAGTTATATATTGTTCCGGTTATATTATTAATACAAAAATTTTCTTTAATTGCATTATGAATTTGGATTATATTTATTTATAAATAAAAAATTTGATTGAAATCTTACAATTTCTGATGTTAAAAATAGCAACGGAAGAGATATTTCGTTGCTATTTTTAGCAACGAAAAAAGAATTTAGCAACGGAATTTAAATTTCGTTGCTATTTTTAACAACAGAAGATAAATTCGGTTGCTATATAGAATTTCCTTGCTAAATTTAGCAACGAAATTCTATTTCCGTAGCTAAATTTAGCAACCGTCAAAATTGCAACCGAATTTTCCGTTGCTATTTTCGGTTGCTAATTTTGATTAGCAACGGAAATTCAACAAATTCGGTTGCTAATTTCGGTTGTTATTTGATAATTTTCTTGTAGTGCTAGAAATTCAGAATCGCCAGTTCTTGGTCCCCTTGAGCCACTGAGTGATGTTAGTGTTGTCCCAGTTGCACTACACTACAAGAAAATTAGTAAATAGCAACGGAATTTGTTTTCCGTTGCTGAAAATAGCAACGGACTTCTTATTCCGTTGCTAAAAATAGCAACGGAATACTTATTCCGTTGCTATTTTTCGTATTTTATATAATTATAATTCACGTAACAACGAAAAAACATTTTCGTTGCTATTTTTAGCAACATTCTTTTCCGTTGTTATTTTTAACAGTATAAGAATTATATTTTTAAATAAATATAATGCAATTAGCAACGGAATAAGAATTTCGTTGCTAAAAATAGCAACAGAATAAAAATTTCGTTGCTATTTTTAGCAACGGAAAAATTATTTTTTAAATTAATATAATTCAAATCCTGTATATATTAATAATGTATGCTTATCGATAATATAATCTCATATAAAAATTGTAATACACAATAATTAAAATCCTGAAAATATATTATAATATTATAAAATAAAAATCCGAAAAAACATCACAAAAGTAAATTCAGTATAACATCACTGTAAAGTAAAAACTAGTGAAACTGTAACAAACATAATATAAATTCAATACAAATGACATATTACGAATGCTACATAGGTAGGGGTGAGCAAAAAAACCGATGGACTTGGTTAACCGAAAAAAAAAATTCGAAACCGAACCGATGGACTGGTTAACCGATTGTAATGGACTGGTTAATGGTTAGTGTTTTGAAAAAACCGATATTAATGGACTGGTTAATGGTTTTTGACTCATGTGACCGGTTAACCGAACCGAAACCGAATTTTTAGTTAATTTATTAATTTTTTAATAATTTATAAAAATTTATCCTAATTAAAGGTGATAATTTACTTTTTTTTCATTATACTAATTATTTTAAAGTTTTTAAATTTTTTTAATTGGCTATTAGTAAGTATAACAATTTATCTAATTAAAAGTGATTATACACCGATTAATATATTTACTTATTAAATATTAATTTTTTAAAACAAATTTGCTTATATCCACCAAATATTTTTATTTTAACAACAATAATGTTATATTATAGTGAAAAAATTTTAATTTTTAAGTATATTGAACATTTTAATTTTATTTATGAATATATTTATAATTATAATGGTTAACCGAAAAATATTGGGTAACCGAACCGAAAATCCGAAACCGATGGACTGGTTAACCGATGGTAATGGACTGGTTAATGGACTGTAATTTCAAAAAACCGATATTAATGGACTGGTTAATGGATTGGGGCTAATGGACCGGTTAACCGACCATGCTCACCCCTATACATAGGTGGAGGTGAAGGAGGCCGATCTGACTGCGGAGCACGATGTGTTTCCAAATCTTCAACTCGATTCTTTAACTGCGTTAAAGTTAACATCTGATCATACGCCATAAAACTAGACAACAAAACTGCAAACAATCTTAACAAAAAATCAAGATATCATAGAAGGGAAAATACAAATTAAAAGCAAAATGAAGCTAGTTTAACTTGGTTCAATATCCAGAGTTCACATCATGACTTTTGAGTTAAACATCAATGAAGTTATTCAAAATCTATCACAGTTCAAAAAACCATACAAATAAATTTCACATCTAAGCAATTGATCACACATTAACGGATGGCATGGTGGATGGATACAGGGAATTTGACAGCACCTGGCCAATCTACTTAAATATGTGTATGACAATTATGATATATTATATATTTATGTAATGGGAGTATGTTACTAAATTAGTTAAATGTTATTAATGTGAAAATGGTGTGAAGATTAAAAACTAGGAGCAAATATGTATATTTTTGCATGTATAGATATGTGAACGGATGTAAGTAAATTATGTAAGTGGTAAAATGTGAATGGTGTGCATGAAAGTATGCAATATAAGCCTTGACCATTTGGTAATAAATAAATGATATCAAACATGCGAAATGGGTTAAAAAAAAAAAGGTTAGAGAGGCCACAGAAAGACATGTCTTGTTTTATTTTTGATTAAGAACTTCTAAAGTGTAAGATTCCAAATTATGTATTTAAAAATGACATGATTATTAAAAATAAATAGAGGAAAGTGAATTTTATGTTTATGTTAAAATACGGTTGATAAAGCTTTTCATTACCGGGTTTGGATATTCTTGTGCCATTGATGAATATCTTGGCTGTCGGTTGAACATAATAAATTGTAAGCATTACTTATAGGTTCTCCTTTAATTAGTAGTCATGTACTTTACAAATTCTTCACGAAATTCTGAATTTGGCTACTGCATGTATGGTTTAAGCTTTATGGTAAGGTGAAAAATCTGTAGTGCTATATTGTTAGTGAGTATCAGTTTTAGGTCGATAAGATTAGGACGGTTACTGGAATTTTACATCCTTACATCCTTTTTAAACATGACAAGCCAACTAACAAGCTGACATAAACTGACCGACAAAAATAAGGTTTAATTAATTCAACCTCTTTTAAATCACTAAAGCCAAGCCAATTTCTTCATTTTATGTTTTAATCGCATGTTTAAGTAGTCATTCAAAGCATTCAGCCAATTTCTAAGTTCCTCACTTATGTTACACGATATACTACCCAATTCTATTATTTTAATTCAATTGAATTGTATGTCACGGTTTTCATCCCCTTTCGTAAGCCTAAGCAAACAAATCTAGTTAAAACAACTCAAATAATTGATCAAATTTAATTTAATTAAACCAATTACTCAATTAACACAACCAATTTATCAATCAATTCCATAAACCATAACACACACACTGTGACTATAAAATCACACATTAATAAATTTAATTCTTGTAAAAATTACTTGAAAAAGTGAGTTTGGTGGCCACTTACCAGTTTTTCGGAAGTTTTGGCCCCGTTTACCGTCGCCGGAGCCGGAGCTCCACCTGAGGCACCCAGACCATCGGAAGGAAGCTCGACGCCTCGGGGTTCCATTTTCGGTGATCACGCGCCCATCCGTGGCGCCGTTTAGCTGGAATCGCCGTCTGAAGCTTCGGTCTTCTCCTCCTCCGATCTGGTCGTTGCCGGCGATTGAGGGAGATCCACAGACACCGCGATGTTCGTCCGTCTGCCGTGAGTCCCCCGGTGCCGTTCGCATCCTCATCCGCCACCGGAGCTGGCCGGGAAACACAAGAGGAGCTTACGGGTTCCTCTCGTTTCGCTGGAATAGCGACGCCGTTACGACAGAGGAACCGCCGTGATCAGCAACGGCGAGAAGTCCGTTGCTCGCCATCGACGCCGCCGACAGCTCGCCCCATCGCCGCTCCGCCGTCTCTCTCTCTCGGTCTCTCTTTCCCGATCTCCCCTCTTCTTGACTTTCTCGATCTTCCTGTTCCTTCTTTCCCCCTCTTACTCTTTCTTTTATTGTTTTTTCTACTCCTCACATTTCCCACATAATTTTGCTAAATCTCCATCACCTATATAATTTTAGACTTATAACTAAAAATATAGCAACGAAATAAATTTTCCGTTGCTAAATAGCAACGAAATTATTTTTCCGTTGCTATTTTAGGACCTAATTTTTATCTTTTCACATTGATAGCAACGGAGTCAAAATTTCATTGCTAAATAGCAACGGAAACATTTTTCCATTGCAATTTAGGAGCCATTTTTTCTATTATGAAAACTATAGCAACGGAAAAATAATTCTGTTGCTATTTAGCAACGGAATTATTTTTCCGTTGCAATTTAGGACCCATTTTTTCTATTATGAAAAATATAGCAACGGAATAAATTTTCCGTTACTAAATAGCAATGGAAAAAAATTCCGTTGCTAAATAGCAGCGGAATTATTTTTCCGTTGCAATTTAGGACCCATTTTTTCTATTATGAAAAATATAGCAATGGAATAAATTTTTCGTTGCTAAATAGCAACGGAAAAAAAATTCCGTTGCTATTTAGGACCCATTTTTTCTATTATGAAAAATATAGCAACGGAATAAATTTTTCGTTGCTAAATAGCAACGGAAAAAAAATTTCCGTTGCTATTTAGGACCCATTTTTTCTATTATGAAAAATATAGCAACGAAATAAATTTTCCGTTGCTAAATAGCAACGGAAAAAAAATTTTGTTGCTAAATAGCAACGGAATTATTTTTCCGTTGCAATTTAGAACCCATTTTTTCTATTATGAAAAATATAGCAATGGAATAAATTTTCCGTTCCTAAATAGAAACGGAAAAAAAATTTCGTTGCTATTTAGGACCCATTTTTTCTATTATGAAAAATATAGCAACGGAATAAATTTTCCGTTGCTAAATAGCAACGAAAAAAAAATTCCGTTGCTATTTAGGACCCATTTTTTCTATTTTAAAAAATATAGCAACGGAATAAATTTTTTGTTGCTAAATAGCAACGGAAAAAAAATTCCATTGCTATTTATTTTTCCGTTGTTATTTTAGGACCCAATTTTTTCTCTTTCCACATTGACAGCAACGGAGTCAAAATTCCATTGCTAAATAGCAACGGCAAAAAATTCCGTTGCTAAATATCAACAGAAATATTTTTCCGTTGCAATTTAGGACCCATTTTTTCTATTATGAAAAATATAGCAACGGAAAAAAATTCCGTTGCAATTTAGGACCCGATTTTTTTCGACTCATTATTTAGAAATTGATAGCAACGGAATCCAATTTCCGTTGTTAAATAGCAACGGTAATTTTATCCGTTGCTACTTTTCTCCATTTAGCAACGGAATTATTAACCGTTGCTAAATTAGCAACGGAACCAAATTTTCGTTGCTAAATTAGCAACGAAAAAATATTTTTGTTGCTAAATTAGCAACGGAAAAATGTTTTTGTTGCTAATTTAGCAACGGAAACACATTTCCGTTGCTATTTTTCGTTCCAAATATCTCTCCATTTCGTTCGCGCGATATTTAGCAACGATATTTACATTCCGTTGCTAATAACCGTTGCAAAATTTACGCGCCAAACTTTCCCTCCTCTTTTAGCGACCGAAAATATCGAAAAAAATTTCCATTGTTATATGTGTGAAACATAACCGAAAATAGCAACGGAATAATTTTTTCGTTGCTAGGAATTCCGTTGCTATTTAGCAATGGAAAATTTCCGTTGCTATTTTTCCGTTGTTATTTCACAAAATTCTTTTAGTGTTAGAGGCTTCGCTTAAAATATCACCAGAAATGGTAAAAGCATTGGATCAAATGATTGCATCTAGAGCTCCAATGGAATTGAGAAGCAATCTTCCTCCCTGAAAAAGGTCTAGAGACATACAAGAGATCCCTTAAGATAGGTTTAGAAGAGGACCTACCGTTAGGGGTAGACAACAAGGATTCTTTATTGTATCCGGATCTAGTCGAGGTTTAACTTTTAAGGAGAAGGGTATTGCCTCGAAATGCATTTATTGCGGTAAGCATCATAGAAGCGAATGCAGATGGCTAACTGGTGGGTGCTTTCGTTGTGGAAGCACTGTGCATATTTTAGCAAATTGCCCTAAGGCTTATGAATTGTGTCGAGGTCTCCAAGGAGTGGGTAGGAATGGATCTAATGCATCTACCATGAGCAATGGTAGAAGAAGCAGTCGAGGCAGAGGTTATCAATTCAGAAGTGGAACAGTACTAAGATTAGCTGACAGTCCTATAATGGTTCAAGTACGGGATCTTGTTGGGGAGGCGAATGAGGACCAAGATAAATCGAAAGTGATACCTGGTACTTTTCTACTCTCTAAAGAGTTGTGTTAAAGTGCGTGATGAATATTTTGATTATGATGCGTATGTGATTCCTCCTTCGGGACATAATGTAAATGTGTATAGTACGTATGAGAATTGTTTCTAAGTGATTCGAAGTAAAGAGTTGTTTATTAATTTGACTGAAGTGCTATCCCATGAATTTGAATAAGTTATGGGTATGGATGATTATGAAATTAAGAAGAATGTGGAATGCAAAGGAAAGTGGTAACACTTTGTACGCTTGTCAGCTATCTCGTTGAAATCATTTGAACATGTGCATATTGAAACATGGGGATGGAAAAAGTGCATTAACATTGCATAAACTGTATTTCTGCATCATTTCGCTTACATATATCATCATAAATACATTTGCATCCCTTGATCATGTGTGCAAAACATATGTGTATGTGTCTCATTCGAATAGAAAGCTGACAGGATATACATATAGTGTTTGGTGTTATAAAAAGGACTATTAAGGAGAGTGAAGTGTTTTTTAATGAACTATAAAGTATGAGTAATTAAAGTTAAGAGTAGAAGTTATTCATGAAGTTTATATAAGAACATGAGAATAAATTTTTGAATGAAGAATGGGTGATATGAGTGAAAGAAGTAACAGGTGTATTCAGTAAAATTAATTTGTTAAGGATTGTGCAATAAGAGAATAAAAAGTAGAAGTGTCTGAATATGAAGTGTAGGCATTTGGGGTTATGAATAGTGATAAAGTTTTCTGGAAGAGCTTCGATAGAGGAAGTTAAGTAACCTCTATTATTGAATTGGGATTTAAATTTCGCGGATTAAATTCTTTAAAGGAGAGGAGAGTTGTAACAGCCCGAATTGTACCCTAGTAGTAATTTGACATGATTAAGGTAATTGGGTAAAATTTATTTGAAGTGCTTAATTCTGGATTAAAGTGGAATAAATTGAGGACTTGATTGCATAAATAAAATAAGAGTTAGTGACCATATAGCATTTTTGCATGATTAAAGTTTAAGTGATTTAATTAGTGGCTAATGGGGATTAATTAATCTAAATAAGTCAGGTTTTTATTAGTGAGAGTGAGTGGGAATCTGGGTGGCAGCCTCTCTAAGTGCCACACCAGCCTTTTGCCATGTATTGGTGAGTTTGGGTGGTGGAATCCAGGTGTCATTTATCCCTCGTGCCACCTCAGCAATTCCATGCATATTTAAGGATTAAGGAGAGAGAAATGGGTCATTTTTCTGCATGTGTTTCCTTCTTTCTTCTCTCTTTTCCCTTCTTCCCGTTTTCTCTTCTCCTAAATAATATTCTGCTACATTTTATGGCTGGATTGAAGTTGTAGAATGTTGCATGTGTAATTTTTACTAATCATCAAGGTAAGTAAATCTGGTTCTTCTCCTTCTTCTCCATCTTCTTTTGTGATGAGTTGCGATTGAAAAGTTATTGATTTTCTATGTACCCAATTCTTGAAATGTGATTGTGCATGTGTTGGTGGCAGTGAGAAAAGTGATGGGAAAGAAGAGGGTTGAGTAGCAAAGTGGCAAGTGAGCATATTGGAGATAAGGAACTTGAGGTTTGGGAAAAAATTGTGTATTTTTGTATTTTAATGTTTAATTTCTTGTTTTGAAGTATAAATGGTAAGTTTGTGTTGAGTGGTTGTGATGGTTATGGTTAGACTTGATAATTTGGGTATGTAGAGTTTCTAGGGGAAACTCTGCTCACAAATTAATTGGACCTCCGTTTATTATTTTTGTCATAAGTTAAGTTAATAAGTTCCAAATTGAATGCAACCAGCTCCATTAGAAAGCTAAGAGACATACCTATAAATGTCATAGAAATAGCCAAGAGAAAATTCTGGCTTTAAGACCCTTAAAAGGGGCTAAATCATAGTTGTTTCTATTCTGTCAGGTTCATTGGAACAATATAGGTTGTTTATATCATATCTGACGTTTTCGATGTCCAATTGACCTGAAATTTTTCCCATTGTAAACTTAAAATCCTAGGGAACAAATTTTAATAAGGGAGTTTTTTCTAAAAATGAGGTTTAGACATTGATATAGGCTTTTCAAAATTGGGTAGTAAAGCAGTCTCGAGTTTTAGCTTCTATTTTGTTAAATTTTGGTATGTCATGGTGACAACCAAAGTCATTGCCACTGTGACCAATGCTTAGAGAAGGCAGAATGTGTATTTTTGGACCTCACGGTCACAACAAAGTCATTAACACCGTGACCCCTTCTGTTTTGACTATTTTATGTGTTTTTCTTCCCGATTTGAACCCGTATTGCACCGAAACTTTCTAGGATCTATCCAATGCATGTTTGGGACTATAAAATGAGTATAAGAATAGTTATCACCTAAAAAATACACATGAATAGGATTAAGATTAATAGCAAACTAATGAAGTAATGATGTGTAATTGTATGAAATAGAATCAAGTCAAGTTTAATGACATTATTGAGGATTATAATACCTTAATCTATAGAAGCATGTATAATATGAACAAGTATGCATAATTATGAATTGAGATTAAGTTATACACACATGAAGGGTATCAAATGAAATGAGTTTGCTTAATGTGAATATGTATAAATGTGATATGTTCAATGAATGTGTGATTGAAGTATTTGCCTAACATTATTATATGATGCATGAATTGAAATAGATGTTACTAGAACGTATTATTTTGCAAGATATTTAAGGATGTTATATTGGCTCATGTGAATAAATGAGTGATTGTACATTATGATAATGATAAATGTGATTTAAGGTTTTGAGCTTATGAGTTTCTTATTATATGAAGACCAATAATGTGGCAAATCGGGTGAGTATGTGTGTATATATATACATATATATACAATTGGTATGAATTGAATGATGAAATTGTGATTATATGTTCTTAGATGAAAGTTAAATATGTTGTAATTGCTTTGGCTGGGAAGTTAATGAATATGAGGACATAAAATTAGTTGTGTGTGTAATGTTTATTATGATATGTGAATTGGATTTGGAAGCCTTAAGCGTTGATTGAGAACTTGAGCAGTTGCACAGTTGTGTTTTGGTAAGGCACAACTGTGTTTTAGCATTTTTGCATATGCCACGGTGACAACCAAGTGGTTGTGACCGTGAGATATGCAAGGGTTGCTTTCTGCCTTATAGGGGATGGTATGTCACGGTGACAACTAAAAGGGTTGTGACCGTGAGATACCATGAATTCCTTTTTGCCTATGATGAACTTGATATGTCACTGTGACAACCAGAATGGTTGTGACCGTGACGTACTAGGGCTTGCATTCTGCCAGGCTTATTTGTGTATGTCACGGTGACAACCAAAGTGTACCCTGTTTGCAACTGAATTCCAAATACTTCATGATTGTTTTGCAATTGTCTAAGCAATGATCAACTAAGTCTAGCATCATTTAATAAGGAATAATAAGTGCTAAATACTATAAACTAACATAGTGGGTGCATTTATATAATTAAGGAAGTCGTTCAATAACTTGCATGTTATTTTATGTTTGTTTTATAAATTATCTTGTGAATTAATAAGATGGTTGGTTAATACTGTATGAATGTGAGTTTATTCCTAAAATTCATAAGTATGCATACTTGATGAAGCATGTTATTTTGCTCATGTGTAATACCATGTTGTTGGCATGAGAGTAATTGAATAAATAATTGGACTTAATAATGTTTAGCTTGCAAGTCAAGTAGTGGATAGATAGGTATGCCTATAGAGTCTAAAGTGCTGCAACCAAAAAGCGATTGATTTCTGTTAATCGACCTCGTTTGGGTCAGGGGTAATCCTAGAATAGGTTTCCCAAAAGCGAGTGATTGTGTATTTGATATTAAGGTATCTACGGATACTAATGCGATTGATTATTTCTGTACCTACAGGTAATAATGCGATTGAGTATATCAGTATTTATGGATACTAGATTAAAGGTATCTATTGATATCAAAGTGATAACCCGTTATCCACTACTACAGAAGTGCAGGCAAATTAGGGAGTAGCTTATAAGCTAGAGATTGATTGCTAACTTTGTGATTATAATTTGACGGGGATATGCATTATTTATATGATTGTTGATAATTGTTAATGTTTGATGTGAATTAATGCATAATGGACGTAGTATGTGGTATCAGGTAAGTAGTGTTATTACAGACCAGAGGGGTTTTTTTTTTAAAAAAAACAAATCGGGTAATTTTAAAAAAATTTAGAAAAATTGGACTATAGTAAAAATATTTGAAATTTTGGAGTATCAAAAACCGGCACATATATGTGCGGGTTTGTATGGCCCACCGGTTTCACCGGCTGGCCAGCCAGAAATAGGCACACAAGAGGGTGCCAGTTTCTCACTCTCTTGTGCCGGTTTCTTGTGCCGGTTTCAGGCACAGAATCTTCTGCAAGTAAATAAGAAGTTAATGCCGGTTTGCAATCAAATTTTATCCATTTGCAGTTAATCATGGCTTCACAGAGTACCATGTACAGATACGTTTTATATTCTTCACCGTGAAGCATACAAATTCACCTCATCTTATTAAGCAGATTACCACACAACTTCGTCGCCTTATCAGTTGATGTACCACCAAGAAACACTTGGGTCGCCCGATGAGCAGCTGCTTCTTAAGAATTCAATAGGAGCTATTCTATGTCCTCCCTACTTGGTGTAAATTTTGTATAAGCCCATTCAACACCAACCTCCCTTCATTTAATTCTAATATATGCAATATTGCTATGGTCTTCTTCTAGATTAACAAAGGCTGAATGCTATTCATATTTAAGCGTACAAAATACTTGTTACGAGGTACAACAAATTTAAGCATACAAAATATTTGTTACAGGGAACAACAAATTTGTGCAGAATTACATATCTTTTACCTTTTCCATGTTGCTTCAATCCTAAAAATCATTATTACAAACTTTTGACTCCAAAAGAGTATGGGAAGCGAACAATCCTATTTGTGCAGCTCAGGGATGAACTTATAACCAAATCTCTTCTGCGGATTTAACATCGTCTTTTGGTAACAATGAGAGCAAGGAAAATAATTGTCATGTTGACAGATACATAAACATCAATCAAATCGTTTGCTTTGTGAATGTAGACCATTAATAACATTTCTTGTAAAAGAAAACTGTATTTTCCTTAAAGTTCAAGAAAACCAACTCATTTGTCTAGGCATCTGATACAACCAACAACCACCAATAATCTATTCAATAGTAAAACTAAACAAAAAATAATGATTTCTGTGCTTTAAAGCATTTAGAAGTTAGCAAGATAAAGAAATTACATTCGACACTGATTAAGTGACATGCTACTTCTTTTCTTATTTCTTTTTCTTATTTACCTGTAGGGATGAATTTGGGGCAGAAGATTTTTTGCCAGAAACCAGCGCCCTCTTGTGCCGGTTTCTGGCAAGCCAGCTGGTCGAACCAGTGAATCTCACTCTGATATAAATTCACACATTATATTTCAGTTTTTGACCCCCAAAAATCAAAATATTTTTTATTGTACCTCCATTTTTAAATTTTTTTTAAATATTATTCCAATTTTAAAAAAATAAAATCCTGCTAAAAGTGGGCTAGTCCTAGTAAAAATAATTGGTGTTATCAGATGGGCTTGTGCATTGACTTCAACATGGTATTAATTATTATAGTATCACTTGAGATTTTTATGTCACAATAGACGAAGCATTCTTAATTGGGTTGTTTACATAATTATACAGGAAAAAAAATTAAATAACAAAAAAAACAACCCTTTTTAAAATGTTTCAAAAATATAACATTTTAAAGTTTTATTTTCATTTATACAATTTTTTTTTACAAAAATATCACTTTTCTTTTCTCATTTTCCTATTTTACTTTCCTATTTCCTTTGCCTCTCACTTCCTACCCATTTTCAGATCCAGAACCTCGATTCCAACTACCAGGTCGATTCAGATCAATTGAGGTAATCCAATGCGTTTTTCTTCTTCTTCTTATTTTTTCTTTAAGCCTTTGTAAGTTTTATTCTGTTATTAGTTTTTTTTAGAGCTGGATTTTGTTTTGATTTTTGAATTGGATAGATAGGGATTTGAAGAGTGAAGTGGAGGAGCTGGAGGAAATGAAGAATGAGAGGGACAGATTTTACGAGTCGATAGCAAATGAAATGAAGGAGTTCAGAGAAAATGTGAAGAAATTTGCTTTGGAAACTCAAACTCAAGTCGAACAATTGAGGAATCAAGTAAATGAGGTAATCAGAATATCGATGCATAATCCTTGTATTTAAATTATGTTAAAAAGATAATCTGTTGTTCTAAAATAGTTTTTTTTGGTTTATCTAGTGAAAGATCAAATGATCCTTTGCTGCTAAATTTGAACTTTCTTTTAGTTGAATTCAATCTTCACAAAACTTCAAGGCAACAATGGTTATTTGAGCAATTCTGAGATTGCTGCTTTGGACATAGTCCGACAAGGTGCAGATGTGATGCCAAGGAGCCAGCTGAACCGAGTTTTTGATTCTGAATTGGGATCTGACTGGTCAGCCAAATTAACTAGTTTTGATTATGAACCAATTGCTGCTGCAAGTATAGGCCAGGTCTACACTTTCTTAGTATTATTATTCACTGCTTACAGCATTCAATTTGCATCAAGCTTTTCAGTCTTTGTGAATTAAGTAACATAAATTCATGACGTAATTTGCATCTATTCTCTCGGGTCGTTTGAGGGTAATTTTTTTGCTTTCTCCTTTTCTGTTCTGTTAATTAGTTCATTAGTTTTTCAGTTATTGATAAACTTGTTCATATGTAAAGTTTGAAGCTTTTGTTTGTTTTGAGAGAACTAAATGTAAAAGAAAAGAAAATTCTTTGATTGCTAAGTGGAGAGGGAAATTACCCTTCTTTCTCCTTCTCTTTCGTTAATTATTTCATTAGTTTTGTTGTTATCGATAAACTTGTTCTTGTGTAAAGTTTGAGGATTTTGTTTGTTTTAAGAGAATCGAATGGAAAAGAAAAGAAAATTGTTTTATTACTTATTGGAGAGGGTAATTCCCCTAACGAATTTGTTTTTCTTTTTCCCTTTTAGGATTTTGACAGTTTAGGATTTTGTTTGAAGCTTGAAGTGGTAACTTTTGATTTTTCTTCCCTCTTTATTCTTATATTTTTTAAAATTTTTCTATAGTTCTCGCCTGGACCATACAATTGGCACTGTTAATTTGCTCTTTTAGTATTTGTGATGCTGGTGGTTATGGGACTTTTGGTTAATTTGTTATATTTTTTGGAATATCAAATTGTTAAATTTTTTGCTAATAGTTATTTTAAAAAAATATATGATTTTTTTTTTGTCTTTTAGTTTCACTATCAAGTTCTTTCGGTTTAATAATGCGATAAAGCTGATATTAGGAGAGACATGAATGGAAATAGACAAACCAGTTGGATGAATGAGCTACAAGGAGATTCCATTAGACTTTTTATTAGGTATATATTAGTTGTATATTAGGTATATATTGTGCGTATATTAGGTGTATATTAGATGTATATTATGTGTATACTAGATGTGTGTATTATTTCAAAACTACCATCTTTTAAATTTTTAGTTTCATTTCTACAGTTTTTTTTTTCAAAAATATCACTTTCATTACTTTTTTTTTATAATTGCGTGCACATTTTGTCAAAAAACAGAAAATTCAAAACGTGTTCTAGTATACATGCAATATACATCAAGTATACGTCTAGTATAAGTTTAATATATGTCTAGAATACGTATAATATAAATATAATATACGTCTAATATACATCTAAGATACATCTAGTATACGTCTAATATACATCTAGTGTATGTCTAATATATATTTAGAATACGTCTAATATAAGTCTAATATACGTATAGTATACATATAATATAAGTCTAACATACGTCTAGTATACATATAATATACATTTAATATACGTCTAATATAAATCTAATATACGTCTAATATACATATAATATAAGTCTAATATACATCTAGTATACGTTTAATATACGTTTAATATACGTCTAGTATATATCTAATATACGTCTAATATACATATAATATAAGTCTAATATACATCTAGTATACGTTTAATATACGTTTAATATACGTCTAGTATATATCTAATATACGTCTAGTATATGTCTAAATCTAATATGCGTCTAACATAAGTCTAATATACATCTAATATATATCTAATATACATGTATCATACGTCTAATATAAGCCTAATATACATCTAGTATACGTCTGATATAAGTCTAATATATGTCTAGTATACATCTAATATACATCAAGTATACATCTAATATACATATAAGTCTAACATACATATAAGTCTAACATTCATGCTATCATGGTATCTAGTATACTATATGTATATTAGACTTATATTAGATGTATACTAGACGTATGCTAGACGTATGTATATTGTGCGTATATTAGATGTGTACTAGATGTTTATTGTGTGTATACTAGATGTGTAGTAGATGTATATAGTGCATATATTAGATGTGTACTAAATGTATATAGTGCATATATTAAATGTGTACTAGATGTATATTGTGTGTATACTAGATGTATATTATGCGTATAGTAAATATATATTGTGCGTATACTAGACGTATATTAGACGTATACTTGATGTATACTAGACGTATAGTAGACTTGTATTAGACGTATACTAGACGTATAGTTGACATATACTAGACGTATACTAGTCTTATACTAGATGTATATTAAACGTATACTAGACGTATACTATACTTATATTAGACGGATACTAGACGTATATTGTACGTATATTAGATATGTACTAAATATATATTGTTCGTAGTGTGTACTAGTATATATTAAGTATACATCTAGTATACACATAAAATACTACCTCATATCTAAAATAGTCTGCTTCCCCAGTCATTAAAAACAAAATTGCAAACAACAAGGTTTTTGCCCACATAAATGCATCATAATACATAGGTTTAATGGTTAAAGTAAATTTGAATATGCAAAAGAAATCCCCCTTCCTTAAGTATTGCACCGTCTAGATCATTTTGCAAGTCTGCCAAAATAATAATAATAATAATAATAATGAATAATGCATAATGAATAATCTTTCCAAAAGTTTCATTACATGACTGCATTTTTGCCGTATCACCGATGATATAATGGTTTACAAGACCTTCCTTGGCAGCAGAGTATAATAAAGGAATTAAAGATATTAAGTTCTATCTCATTAGCTCTCTGCGCATTCCATTTATGCTAGAAGTCCCATTACTATTCCCTGCTTTTCCAGCTACAACAGTTTTTTTCACATTGCCCACCTGATACAGTGATGCAATCCTTTAGAGAATCCATAAAAATCAAAATCAAAACCCAGATCGCACCTCGTGTTAAAATTTAAGAAATTAAAACATAGTTAACAGTACATGTTGGATTAACAAGTCAAGCGAGACAGAGAAAACTTTTTATGCCAATTTGGCCTACAAATATTAGTGAACAGCTCTTCCCAGAAGATATAAAGAAATGAGAGAGAGAATGAGAGAGAGAATGAAAGAGAGAGATGCATTCATATGCCAAAATGGAAAAAATCTAATAACATATAATATGATAATTACCTGAGCGCGAGCAGTGCTGGTCCACCGTCTTCGCTTTTCAAGCTCTACATCATTAATGCCATACCAAGCAGGATCTTTTGCTGCTACAGCAATTGCTTTGTCTAGTTCATCCACCTTCTTATCATGAAGCAAGTTTTCAGCATTTGCAGATAGCCAGAGTTGTTCAATTGAAAACAAATGGCCATAAAAGCACATGCCAATGATGTGGAGAACTTAATACTCGTGAGGCAACTGATCTGGTTAACTAAATATCAAGGCAACAGAGCATCCCATAAAATTGGATTAGACAATGTCACAATATATCTACAAGATTCTTAGAAAATTTTAAACACGTTTATATGTACAATTTGTAACTCTTTCGTTTACGCATCACATGATGGGAAAGATGATAAATTTTTAACAATCATAAACAAGAGATGAGCAGATTGTTTCACATTTAATAATCCTTGTTCTAATAATGAAAGGTGCAGCGCCAATTTTCGCATCATTAATCAAATAAAAAAACAAAACAAAAGAAAAACTTGATCCATATAAGCATCAAAATCCAATCAATTTGGCTAATAAACCGTTAACGAATAGATCTAATTCAATTTTCAAAGGAAATTCTATCCTTACAAAACACGAAACAGATGTATGTAAAAAATAGTATAATTAATTAAGGGGGAAAAGAGAGAGAGAGAGATAGAGAGAAAGAAAACGCGACTAATACAATTAGAGATCCAATTAATTCTAGCTAAATTAACTGATGACAAACTTACAGATTCTTGAATCTCCTCTTTTACGATATAAAATGGATCTTGAGCCGAAGACATCCCCGCAAATAGAAGCTATTAGCTTCCTGTAGACAACAAAATCAGCATCAACAAGAACGAAATGTCCATCGTATCACATTCTGACTGATACATAGAATAGGAACTACCCTTACAGATCAACCGAAAGTCACAGAGAAGATCAACTCGTTTCGGGACTCAGAGTTTGAATGAGAAAGATGCCGATAAGATGCAAGGATAAAGAGAACGCCGGATCAGAAAACAGAAGATGCTGGTAAGATGAACGAAGAAAAGGAACGGCGAAGGAGCAGGTGAAAAGGAATGACAGAGAGAGGGAGAGGAAGAAGTGAAGAGAAAAAAATGGTATTTCTGAAAACAAAAATTTAAAAAATGATATTTATGAAAACTACCAAAAAAAAAGGTTGTATTATTGAAAACAAAGTTAAAAATGTGATATTCCATGTAATTTCCTCTTCTTAATTCTGTGAACGGATGGTTTGTAATCATTTATCAAGCAAAATTTATTTATTCTTAGTTTGACAATTTATATTTTTGAGACCAAATTTATAAGTTCTGCAGTCAAATAGAAATTAATGTTTTCAATTTTATTTTCTGAGTGGAAAATTTTAGTTGTCATCAATTTTAAAATTGCCAAAATTAAGGGGTTGTTTTTAGAAAATAACATTATTTTTTTAAAAAACTTCAATTTATGGTACTATACTAAACTTAATTAGAAAAATAGACTTTGGAACTCTTTTTGTAAAAATTGATTAAAATTGGAGATGTTACGGGTATCCTTTTTAAGACTCGAAATAAGTATTCCCCTTTTCCATATATATATTTTTCATTGATTAGACTATCTCCAACAATTGCACTAGCTGCTCAAATAACCGTCTATTAGATGTGGGCCCATCATGTTACATGTCTCTCCTTCTGTGGGATAGAAAATGTTTCTCTAACTAGAGATGGATCTCTTATTAGAAATGACCACTCCCAAAGAGAAATGTGGCGAGAATTAAAAAACTATAAGTATAAATTAATTCACATTTACTAATTTTTCATATAAATTTGTATTTCTAAATTCTTTAAACTCGTCTATATTTTTATTATGCAACAAAAAAAAAAAATGGATACAAATTAACTTAATTCTAACAAATGGATACAAATCAATTTAATCTCAAAATCTCGGATTTTATATGCTAACTTCAAACTTTTTTCAAAATCAAAATTTTCAAAATTCACAAATATCAAACTTTAAAACACCAAATCCTAACTAATGTTAATTATTATTAATTTATATTATTTAAATATAAAATTAATTAATATTTATTTAATTATTTTTAATGGTATGAGAGATTAAAAAAGACACAACTACAAAAGTGAGAGATTTCTCTTTTACTCTCTAAATATAGCGCTCATCTGAACGATAGGAGCTCATATCAAAAATTTGGATGAGTATCTTTTGCTGGAGATGGTTTAACCTCTCTCCATTTACTTATGGATCCATAAAATTGTATGATTATTAGTATTTTGCATGTTGTTGATGACATATGTGTTGAAACATCTGTGTTATTTGAATATTTCTTCTTTTGTTTTCTTTTATGTTTTTTTTTGGCTTTGCTTTTTATTTTCTTTTTAATTTATTTTATTTTTATTTGTTTTCTGCTTTTTTTTTATCATTATTTTTTTGTGTATTTTATTTTGTATTGTTACTGTTTTTGTACTATTATTTTTTTACTTTCTTTTTTCTACCACCTATCTTACTCCTGGTAAAAAGATCTTCCATTTCTAATTTTTTTTATTCATTTCTAAATTGCAGGTACTGTTAAGTTTGTAATATAATTTCAATTAATATTTTAAAAAGCAATTTATTATTATTATTTTTAAAATAGATTTAGTTTAAGCTAACATAATTATTTTGCTCATGTTATTTTTATGGTTTATTCAGATAAATTATAATCATTAGTATTTGTAGAGCAATTAGTTGTTAGAATTTAATTATATTATTTTACTTTTATATTGTCATTTTCTGATATTTAGGAATATATGAAACTATATTGATATGTAAATTTATTATATATAGTTTTTACAAGTTAATTAAAATTAAAATTTAGAAGTCAATTAAGATATAAATTTAGAAGATTAAAAGAGTAATCAGTTTAAAAAGGTGAAATATTTATCAAGATATGTATATGTAGTCCATATATATAATATTATGTTATATTAAAAAAAGTATTGTAAATCTGAAAGAAAAATAAATTTCAGGAGTTAATAAGTGAATTAAAATTTTAATTTGAAGAGTTAGTGGACTAATTAGGACAAAATATTTATATAATTTTTTTTTTGTTAACGGAATAAAAATTTTTAAAAATAGTTGCGTACAATATTAAATTTATCAATGAGTTTATAATTTATGGATAGTTTTTAAATTCTGAAAATAGTATGATGCATTAATTATAAAATATGTACATATAATGTAGAAATTACAAATTATTGATTTCAACAATATTTATAATTCATACCGGAGAACAATTAATGTGGAGTATAGCTGGTTAGCAATATGATACTTCAAGTTTTTCATGAAGATCGAGAAGATTGAAGCTCAAAAGCAAACCGACATTTGCATAACTTGTTCAAATATATCAATTAAATTGGATTTATCTGTGGATGTGAGAGTTAGTAGAGTGATATATAAGTGTCCTATTAACAATCATGGATGTAATTAATGACGATGACATTGATCAAATTTAATGATGATGATATTGATCAAATTTATGAAAATTTTATTACATTTCCTAGATATACTGTTGCAGAGCTAATTGTTGATACTGAAAAAATTGTAATTGGAAACAAATAAAATGTGTTGAATAATGTTGATCAGTTGAATACCAATGTTGACGGAAATTCCATACCGACTGTTGATGAAAAAATGTAATTGGTGATAATCTATATTTTATAGGAGGAAGTCAGTCCGATTTTGGTACACAGATTGAAGATCCACCACAATGTGAAGGGGTTGATGATTTGAAAACTATAGAAGCAAGTCCTATAAGAGAGTTTAGGGGGCAAAACGAAATGAATTTTACCTTAAGTTTTAGGGTTGGATGTAGCGACATTGCATGTCATGATGAGGATATTGCCAATAATGGGTATATTTCTCCAAATTTTGATCCAGATGAGGATGATGAAGAGATAGACTTGAATGATGATGTTGAGGAAATTGCTATTGAAAGAGACGATCACTTTGTTCCTATTAGTTCAACCCATATGACAGAAGGCCTTAAGAATTTGAACATGCATGATGTTAGAGATGATGTGGGTGGATAGTTTAATATTTCATAATTTTACTTTCCATCAGTGCACCACACAAATGTTAATTTTGCAGAAGCTGAGATTAAGATGTCTAATGATTCACCAATGCTAAGATAGGATGGTGTTTTTGAATTATGTGAAGGCTTGGCATTCACATCAAAGGATGAAGTTAAGGCATGTGTAAAGAAATTTTTGATTTAGAATAATATTTCGTATAAAGTTATTAAATTGAAGCCCTCATATTAGGTTGTGTGTTGCTCGCGAGCTGATGATATAGGTTGTCCATAGAGACTAAAAGCCGTGAAAAAAGGGCATCTCCTTACTATATTATCAGTGTATATAAGGAATTCCACAACTGTACTGCATCACTGGTATCTCAAGAGCATAGACAATTAGATACACAAATCATTTGTGATTGCATCTTAGAGATGGTTAGTGCCGCTCCTGATCTAAAAGTTAGTGTTATAATGGCTGGCATCAGGAGTCATTTCAACTATAACGTATCGCACAACAAGGCTTGGTATGCAAAGACTAAGGTGTTGGAGGAGATATTTGGCAACTATGAGGCTTCGTATGGAAAGTTACTAGGTTATTTGAAAGCTATGGAGAAATAAAATCCAGGATTTTGCTGCGAATTCATTATTAACGACAGTGTATAACAAAATTATAGCAATTCAGGAGGCTCTTTTTGGTGTTTAAGCTAAGTGTAGACAGAGTACCACACTGCAAGCCAGTATTGCTAATTGATGATACGTTCATGACAGGGCTTTTTTATTAGACTCTTTTGATTGCAAGTGCTATTGATGGTAATAATTACTTGTACCCATTAGCTTTTGCTATGGTTGAAGGTGAAAATAAGTCAAGTTAGGATTGGTTCAAGACATGCATCAGGTGGAATGTGACAAAGCAATCGAATATAACTGTTATTTTCGACCGGTATGCGGGTATTATGGCATTATTTTGTGATGATTACAATGGTTAGAAGGACCCATTAGCTTATCATCGTTACTATCTGTACCACTTTGTCAGTAACTACAATACCGCATATAGAAATTCCAAAATTAAAGACATGTTATATAAGGCTAATATGTCACTTATAACTATTTTATAATAATTACATACTAGTTTATATGTTGAAGTATGAAAACTTTATTAATATCCATTAACCCTATTTGAAAGGAAACAACTTCAAACCCTGAATGTTTACAAAACAAATAGAAGAGATAAAGGAACATGATGTTGACTCATTCAATTGGGAAATGCAAAATAATTTGGAAAAATGGACACTGTTGCATGGTAATGGGCACAGATATGGCAACGCTACAACAAACGTTGCTGAGAGTGTAAAAGGTGTAAGGATGATTCGTATTTGTAATGTAGTTAAGCACGTATTTGCACGGCTGGTTAAATTTTTTGATGACAGAAGGTGGATCTATCGAGCTTAGATAGCAGCAGGTAACACTTGCACTAAAAAATGTATGAAAGAGATGGCCAAGCGTGCTCAAAAGGCTACTGGTCATATAGTTGAAAGTTTTGATCGATATATTAGATTGCTCATGATAAGGATGAAAAATCAAAAAAGCAAGAGAAAAGACAATAACACACAAGCTGTTAATTTGGATTGCCGCTATTATGAATGTGGAAAGTTCCAAGGAACCAAAATGCCATGTTCACACGCTATAGTAGCCTGTATGCATGTACATATTGACATGTGAACATACATCGACAAGTGCTATAAACTATTTGAGGCCTTGAGCTATTACCCGTCTTTTTTCCAGCCACTTGCATGCCGTGATTATTGAGAGGCATATATTGGTCCGACTTTAATTCCAAACCCGGATCTTATAAAGAAAAAGAGCCGACCGCGAACCTCTAGATATCAAAATGAAATGGATAGAAGAGATCGTAGCGGGCCTAACCGATGTACACTATTTTGAAATGAGAGCCATAACAAAAAGACATGCCCAAGCTTGGCGGGATCGTCAGAGTATACATCAAGCTATCCATTAATTATGCAGTTTCACATACTTGTAATAAACAAATTAGTTGTCTGAATTTAGTTATATTATTTGACTTTTATTTTGACATATTATGATATTTAGTAATATCATAATTTAGTTATATTATTTTAATTTTATTTTGACATATTATGATATTTAGTAATATATGAAACTATATTGATATGCAAAATTAAATTGTACAAGTCAATTAAGATATAAATTTAGAAGATTAAAACAGTAATCAGTTTAAGAAGTTGAAATAGTTATGAAGATATGTATATGTAGTCCATACATATAATATTATTTTATATTAAAAAAGTATTGTAAATCTGGAAAAAAAAGTATAAATTCCAGGAGTTAAGATGTGAATTAAAATTTTAATGACGAGAGTTAGTGGACTAATTATTACAAAATATTTGTATAAATTTTGAATTGTTAAAGAAATAAAAATTTAAACTCATGATGGCTAATGAAATAAATGTGATCTTGTACCACATTTAGTGGGCCTTCTATCTTGACCAGGAGACCTTTTGTGCGGTTGATCAACTTGTGTAGCACTCGTTCCTTTACCACTTAACTCAGGGTCAATCCCAGTTCGAGCATCAACTGAACCAGCTTGGGCTGACCGTCCCTCACTCGATCTTGAATCACCACTAGTTATATCACTGTAGAAATTAGAAAAAAATGGTGATTGCCCATCGTTTCCTTGTATGTTTGATTCTTGATGTGTACCAAACATATTTTGGAAAAAATCATGTTGATGCACACCTAGTGATACTTTCTAATATTCTTCTGTTGGTTAATGCATCACCTTTAGCATGGACTATTTTTTTTAACACCATCAGCCTAAAATAATTAAATTTATAATTAAACCCAAAAATATGTCATATAATGTAAAATAATCTAAATGAAATACTTACAGTTGCTGCACGGGACGCTTCACTTGAGGTTATCTAATGTCTAGTGCATTGCACATACCACTGCATGTATTCAGATCATTTATGTAATTGCTGCCTAAGCTCTTGGCCAAAACAACCCGAGTGTGATGGTTATTCCACTCATTTATGAATACAGCAAATTTAGAAACCCAATCCAACTGATTTTGGCCCCGCAAGTCTATTATATGTAAGTTATCTTATATAAAGGGTGGAGAATGAATTGGCCAGTTAAAACCAAATTGTCTCAT
Organism: Excoecaria cochinchinensis; assembly: GCA_947683425.1. Taxonomy (NCBI): domain Eukaryota; kingdom Viridiplantae; phylum Streptophyta; class Magnoliopsida; order Malpighiales; family Euphorbiaceae; genus Excoecaria; species Excoecaria cochinchinensis. The sequence continues at coordinate 2,528,376 of CANTUQ010000069.1, forward strand.
GACTCTATTTGGATAGTGCCACTCAATGATATGGAAGCAGATTAGTGGAACAATAGACATCTAGTATGACTGACCACTTTTACAATAATCTGGGAGCTTATAGATTATGTTGTTGTAAGGCTTCCTGTAACACCCCTATTTACCTTAAGAGTAACTAGGCGTGCTACTCTATGCTCTTAACTATCATACAATAAATTCAACTACTTATTATTAACCATTTTATCCAAAACTTATCTGACAAATTCATAATCATTCATCCACTTATGTTTCTTTACATACTTTTCTCATTATTAGTATGCAAGATTCTAGTCATGTTATTAATGTGATAGCTAATTTAATTTTGTCTATCTTTCACTTGCTTACAATATTCAATAACAAAATAGCTTAACATGAAAATTATACATATTTATAATAAGACATTAAATCAAGTTACATTCTTATTGCTATTAAAATTTCTTGTACACCTATTAGTTTTTAATGATTTAGTTCAGACTTAAAACTGTGTTCCAAGCTTCCGACGTATCCCAATAAATTTGGAAATTATAACGACGTAGTTCTACATGCATTAATTTATTAGACATGAATAATGACATACATTTAAATTAACACTTAACATAATATCAATAATATAAGCATAAAATTCAAACATGTACTTGATAAAAATTATTTAATTTTGATATGCATACCTATATTATAAAATCAATAATTTACATATTAACAAGTCTATTTAACCACTTCAGTAACATATTCTATAATCGCCTGAATTCTCATTAGAGTGCATAATGGGAGCACTGGATACCACTAGGCTATCAAACACTTGATACTGAGTAAACAGTATCAATCATTAGAGACATGATGGTCTCAATACACTAGATACAAAATCGGTATCAAACACTAGACACCATGCGGTGTCATTACTAACAGCTGCAATCACTATCTCTTATAGGCATTGTTATCTATCCACGACTGTGCATAATTTAGGCATAACATAGAGTTTTCACTAACTATTTCATTTTACAATATACTCGTTTATGTATCCTTTCAAATCACCGCACAATCAACTATAATCATGTGTACAATTATTCCTTTATAACATATACACTACAAGAAAATCATCAATTACTAACAGAAAAATAGCGACAGGGATTGGATTTTCATCGCTAAAAAAGGAAGCAAAATTTCCCTCCTTTTTTACAGAAGGATTTTAGCGACGAAAAATTCTAACTGTCGATAAATATGGCGTGTATAAAATGTGGGAATTAATTGCTACGAAAATTAGCGACATAATTTATAAGCTATCGCTAATATTTAACAACAGAAGTTCTTTCCTGTCGCTAAAAGAGGAGGAAAGCTTCCCTCTTTTTATTTTCAAAGAAATTAGCAACGAAAGGTTAATTTCTCGTACATTACAATCACATAACATATAATGGTTAATTTTTTATTGGCCTAAATTGCCTAAACCTTTGCTCTGATACCACCAAATGTAATACCCCTATGTACCCTAGGAGGAACTAGGCATACTACTCTATGCTTTTAACTATCATGTGATAAATTCATCTACTTATTATTAACCATTTTATCCAAAACTTATCTTACAAATTCATAATCATTCATCCACTTATGTTTCTTTACATACTTTTCTCGTTATTACTCTGCAAGATTCCAGTCATGTTATTAATGTGATATTTAATTTTATTTTATCTATCTTTCACTTGCTTATGATAGTCAATAACAAAATAGCTTAACATGAAAATTATACATATTTATAATAAGACATTAAATCAAGTTACATTCTTTTTACTATTCAATTTTTTTGTATACCTATTAGTTTTCAATTATCTGGTTCAGACTTAGAACTGTGTTCCAAGCTTCCTACGTATCTCAATAAATTTGGAAATTCAAACCACGTAGTTCTATATGCATTAATTCATTATACGTGATCAATGACATACATTTAAATTAACACTTAACATAATATCAATAATATAAGCATAAAATTCAAACATGTACTTCATAAACATTATTTTATTTTGATATGCATACCTATATTATCAAATCATTAATTCTCATATTAATAAGTCACTACTATTTAATCACTTCAGTAACATATTCTATAATTGCCTGAATTCTCATTAGAGTGGACAACGGAAGCACTGGATACCACTAGGGTATTAAATATTGGATACCGAGTAAACAATATCAATCATTAGAGACACGATGGTCTCAATACACTAGATACAAAATAGTTATCAAACACTAGACACCATACAGTGTCATCATTAGCAACTGCAATCACTATCCCTTATGGGCATGCCTATCTATTTCATTTAACACTATACTCATTTATGCATAACATAGAGTTTTCACTAACTATTTCATTTGACACTATACTCATTTATGCATCCTTTAAAATCACTATGCAATCAATTATAATCATGTGTACAATTATTCCCTTATAACATATATATTTATATCAGTTACATCAGTACAATAATTTATTTAACATGCTCATATTCATTTAACATGTTCAAATAATATACATTAAACTTACACAATTTATTAAAGTATAGCATTTACATAAACAATTCTAACGCATTTCATTATATTCACCTTACTGTTCTATGTAAATTCATGTAGCATAATTCTCTCTATTAATTTCTTATCATTTAATGCTATTAAACAAGTTTCATTATCCTTTAGCTCAAATTGGAATTCATTTGATCAGTAATATTCACTTTTTAAAACTCTATTTAATGTAATTTAATCACATATCCTCATTGCTTAATCATTAAATAAGTAGCATTTAAATTTTAGGCACTTCTAAACACTTTGGAGCTAAATCGGAGGTACGAGATTGGTTCTAGGATGCATTGGTGAAGAGGGCATAATTTACTCTAAAACACAGCCATGTTTCATTGAAACACAGCCTTGCTTTCCAACCAAATTGTTAGGCTTATTTACTAAAAACACAGCTGTAGTTTATTAAAAGCACAGTTGTGTTTTCTGGCCAGCCAGACACCAAAGGCTACTGTAATCAAAGAATTTCACTAGGTAAATGACATTTTTTACAAAAATTTCTTCTAGACAATTGTTATACTATGTCTTGTGCTCTTTTTGATACAAATATCATCCAATTTGGATATCGGACCAAAGAGTTATACTAAAAAGAACACAGGTTGCTCTAATAGTATTTCTGGACAATTTTACATACTCGACAGATTCTCAAGGCTACTGTAATTATGGGATTCCACTAAGAAAATGACACTTTTGGGCAACAAGTTCTCCTAACAAATGTTCTGCTATATCTCATGGTTATTATGGCACAAATATCATTCAATTTGTACAAGTCATCAAAGAGTTATGCTCAATTGAATACAAACTGTTCCAACAGTAGGGGTAGAATTCAACTTAGATATTTAATTGCATTTTCACATATCTTAGAGACAAAATCAGATTTTCATCTCTTCTAGACAATTAAAGATACATGTCTTAAGGATCTTTAGCCATAGAATTAAGTCATTTAGAGCTCTACAGCTCAAATTATAAGAAAAATACCAGAACTGCTCAAAGGAACCCAAAAACAGAGTTTCAACCAAACAAATTCAAAGGCTCACCCAACTTTCAATCTGACCAAATATTCATCAAACCAGTATTTTCTCATCAATTTCATACTCATTAAAAACTACAAATCAATTCGAAACCAATATGCAAACACTCAAGCACATGTGATTAAAATCCCAAACCTGTTTTGAACCAAACTCTTTTAAAACTTGTTTCCCGATGCTACCTTTTCCTTTCCCTTGTCATTCTTTGATTTTCTTCAACAATCTAATTTGAGTTTACAGCTACAAATCAATTCCCATCAATTTCTTGGCTGGTATTTCGTGTGAATGAGGAGGAAAGAATATGGAGATTTCCAGCAATTCTTGTGATCTCAATTCCACTGAGAAAATAGTCAAATGACTTGCTAAAAAGTTACTAGGTGTCTATCTCTTATTTTGAAAGTTAGTTTTTAAAGTCTTAATATAATTTCCCTTTTATCACCTCTTAATTTACTTACTTACATGCATATCATATGGTTTTAATTTAATTGGCACAAATATAATTTCATTTAAACATATTACACATCATTTGACATTTTTACAAATTTACCTCATCTTTTAAAATTAATTCCAATTACTTCATTTATGACATGACAATAACATAATCATGCAAATTTTGTCGTCCTGAGTATGCGTAATGCTACTAGAGTACATTTTGGGGACTTACATTTCCCTCCCCCTTAAAAGAATTTTGTCATCGAAATTCAACAACATTGTACACTCATATGTCATTTACCATACTATCTGTCATTTCTATAACTTAGTACTATACAGTCACATAACATATAATGGTTAATTTTCGATTGGTCAAAATTGCCTAAACTTTTGCTCTGATACCACCAAATATAATACCCCTATGTACCCTAGGAGGAACTGGGCATGCTACTCTATGCTCTTAACTATCATGCGATAAATTCAACTACTTATTATTAACCATTTTATCCAAAACTTATATTACAAATTCATAATCATTCATCCACTTATGTTTCTTTACATGCTTTTCTCATTATTACTATGCAAGATTCCCGTCATGTTATTAATGTGATATCTAATTTAATTTTGTCTATCTTTCGCTTGTTTACAGTATTCAATAACAAAATAGCTTAACATGAAAATTATACATATTTATAATAAGACATTAAATCAAGTTACATTCTTATTGCTATTAAAATTTCTTGTACACCTATTAGTTTTCAATGATTTGGTTCGGATTTAAAATTGTGTTCCAAGCTTCCTACGTATTCCAATAAATTTGGGAATCAGAACCATGTAGTTCTACATGCATTAATTCATTATACATGATCAATGACATACATTTAAATTAACACTTAACATAATATCAATAATATAAGCATAAAATTCAAACATGTACTTTATAAAATTATTTCATTTTGATATGCATACCTATATTATTAAATCAATAATTCACATATTAATAGGTCACTACTATTTAACCACTTTAGTAACATATTCTATAATCGCCTGAATTCTCATTAGAGTGGATAACGGAGACACTGGATACCACTAGGGTATCAAACACACGATACCGAGAAAACAATATTAATCATTAGAGACACGATGGTCTCAATACATTAGATATGAAACAGGTATAAACCACTAGACACCATGCAGTGTCATTACTAGCAGCTCAATCACTATCTCTTATAGGCATGCATATCTATCCACGATTATGTACAATTTAGGCATAACATATAGTTTTCACTAACTATTTCATTTTACACTATACTCTTTTATGTATCCTTTCAAATCATTGCACAATCAACTATAATCATGTGTACAATTATTCATTTATAACAAATACACTACAAGAAAATCATCAATTACCGAAAGAAAAATAGCAACAGGGATTGGATTTTTGTCGCTAAAAAAGGAAGCAAAATTTCCCTTCTTTTTTACAGAAGGATTTTAGCGACAAAAAATTATAACTGTCAGTAAATATGATGCCTAGAAAATGTGGGAATTAATCGCTACGGAAATTAGCGACAAAATTTATATTCCATCGCTAATATTTAGCGACCGAAGTTCTTTTATGTCGCTAAAAGAGGAGGGAAACTTCCCTCCTTTTATTTTCAAAGAAATTAGTGACGGAAGGTAACTTTTGTCGTTAATTGTCGATGGAATGAATGCTCTGTCGATAATTAGCAACCGATGTTAGAAACCTTCGTTAATTATTCTTTCCGTCGCTAAAATAGATATTCTTAGGAATTTAGCGATGGAACGCTGTCTTTATATATATAGCCCTTTTTTTTTTCTTTTCTCTCCTCTCTCTCCCTCTCTCCCTCATAGATCTGGCTTCCCACTCGGCTCCACCATGGCAGTCCTTCCCCGGTGCCATTCAGCCCTCCCCTTTTCCCCCCGGTGCCGATCCGCAGCTATCCTCCCCTCCCCAATTTACCCCCACTCTCCTTCCCCTTCCTGCTTTCCACCCCTCCCCCTTTCGTGCTGCTCCGCCCCCAGCTTGCTGATCGATGCTGCCGCTCCGACCACCTGCTCATCTGGATCTCTCCGCTCGCCTGGATCTCCTCCCTAATGAGTTAAGTTTTTCTGTTTTTATTTTTTTATTTCAATATTAATATTAATATTAATATTTTTATTATTTTGATTATTGTGATTATTATTATTATTATTATTAGGATTAGGATTATTATGATTATTAGTATTATTATTTTGATTTTGATTATTATTGTTATTATTGTTATTATTATTATTATTATTATTATTATTATTATTATTATTATTATTATTATTATTATTATTATTATTAACATACAATAATAAACCAAATGATTTTTTTAAGTTTCTTATTATTATTATTTTGATGATTATAATTAAGATTATTATGATTATTAGTATTATTATTTTGATTATTATAATTATAATTATTATGATTATTATTATTTTGATTATTATGATTACCCTCAATTAGTAAACCTGTTAAAATTTTAACATCTTGAAGGGTAATTGTAGTTTCACCACATGTCAGATGCAATGTGTGGGTTTCTGGTTGCCACCTTTCAACAAGCGATGTGATTAAATGTCAATTTTAATATGTCACACCAATTTTGGCTATTCCTAGCAAACAGGCTGTGCCTATATAAGGTAAAATTTTTGGGTCAATAGATGTATAGTGTTTATCCATGCTACTTTTTCTTGTCCTCAACAAATCCCTCTCAACTTTAGTATAAACAAAACAAGTCAAACCATAAGTAAAAATAAATAAATAAATAAATAAATTCTTATGTAATATATATTTATAATTAAATAATTACTGAATTATTCTATATTATATCAGATCGGTGTCTTTCTTGAAGTATTAGCAATTCCCGATTAATAAGACTCGAATTTATTTGCGCAGCTCCTATAAGTCGATCCATGTCAAAACCTGAATCAATTTTTATATCATACATGTTCAATGCGTCATTGAGATTTATTTATTTATTTATCTTATAATTGTTCTTCTAATTTTATTTGTTGTTGTAATTATTTTGAATTATTTTATATATACATTATCAATAAATTATTATCTAATTTTCGAGTAGATATTATATTTTATTTCATAAATTATTATGTAATTATAAAAATAAAAAAATATGACATAATTTTGTTAAATAATTAACATTGATAATTAGTAAAAACAGTTAAAACGACAATGAAATGTAAATTTTAACATCATTGACATTTTCATTCATAAATGCCTAATTTTATTTTATTTCATAATAAACATAATATTTACGCCATTTATTATTATTATCATACCACATATAATAAGTTTTTTGAGATACTGGCATTATATTTTTATTTTTTTTAAAAAAAAAGTTCACAAATTTCAATAACATCTTTCACAAAAATGAGTACTAATTTGTCATATTTTGTTAAATAAGTTATATTCCAAATTTTCATGATAAACTTTTTTATAAGTTATTGGTAGTGTCATCCAAATAGCCTCAATCATCTTTACCTCTATCATAGGATATCATCTCATAATAATATCTTATAATTTTTTTACTTATTTTAATAATATGATTGCATATTGTCATTCACTTTTCAATTCAGCTGTTGATTAAATTATCCCATTTTTTATTGACAATTTTCTTTGCAATATCACTTATCATTGCACTTGGATGCTAAATACATGTACACCATCTATAATATGAAATTTATATAAATAAATGTTATATAAAAATTATTTTTTTTATATTTAGCTTTTATTTATATTTTTATATTCACAATTTAAAATAAAATATATTATTTCATGTAATTAACTATTTTCATACTGATGTATTGTAAAATAATTGAAATACATGCATCAACTGTAAATATAAAATTTCTTAATATCAATATAAAAACCAACATAATAATAGAAAACCGATTATTAATTTCATATAAAATTTATAAAAATAAATGTCATATAACAGCAAATTTTTTTAATATTTAGTTTTTGTAAAAAATTATATAGGATGCAGTTAAAATAAATTATATTCTTTTATGAACTTAATGTTTATCATATTATTGTTTCGTTACTTGTTGGAGTCTGGATACGCTCATGACTTCCGATATTGACCCGAATCCATATCTATATGGGAATTACACGTGTATGTAAAATATTCCATATTAGGTCCTTTAATTAAGGGTTTGTCCTTTAGTTAAATGTATTAAGTAAGGGAGGTTACATATTAATTCCTTAATTAATAGTTGTAACTGCCCATTTAATTCCCATTAATTTTGTAAATGCAATTTCTTATTAATTACCTTAATTAATAGCCCTCCTAATTATAGAGCATAATGCTTTCTATAAATAGGGCTAAGGTAAAGATAAGAAAATAAAAAGAAAAAGTTCTTATACTGAAACTCTGCTGGATTCTCCCCTCACTTTCTTTTCACTCCAAGTGGCTTTTAGACTGTGATTTAGTTGCTGTTATCCCGTTCGTGGATATCAGGCAGACCAATGATGCCAGAAAGGATCATTGTTAATGCTTCTGCTTTATATCTGCACTACAAGAGGTACGTAGCATATAACTCGATTTTGCTACCTTCGTATGTGCATATGGCATGTTCTTTTCCCTTCATTGGTATTAAAGCCAACGTTTTTAGCGCCCTGACATGTGGCTAAAATTGGATCTAAAATTTTATGTGTAAAATTGATAGATTTAGGATGCATGAACACGATATATATTTATTTTGTGTTAAAATATATATTTGCACATATTTTTCGATGTATATATTTTTTGGGTCTAAAATCGTGTATGTGTATCATAAATTGAGGGCATGAATATGGGTATTCAAAACGCTAGACTAGAAATTGAAATTTGTAAAATTTGACCATACCATTGAGATCATAGGCCCCGAAAACCCCCCATCGGTCGAAATTCGGAGCTCAGAATCCATCAAAAAGGCAGTGCGTGGCTTGCATGCATGCCAGACGTTGGCCGCATGCGCATGGGAATGGCCCACACGCATGCAAATGCGAGTCCACAGTGACTCGTCACTGTGGACACGTGGCCCAATCGAATTCTGCCATATAGCTGACCCAGATCATGCCGTGTGGCGATGACGTGTCCACGAGGTGCCACGTGGACCAGTCAGGGGGTGACACGTGGACAAATAAATTCATGTCACATGTCGGGCCATGTCAGCACAGTGACATGTCACTGCTGCCACGTGGCCCAATCGGTTGTTGCCATGTGTTCGACAGGTATCGGGCAACATGGCGATGACGTGTCTCCTGCTGCCATGTTGGCGACATGTGGACCAACTATAGTCCGAAACGTGGCACAGTAGGGTTGTGACACATGGCAGGACAAGTGGGAGATGCGTGTGGTGCGCGTGATGGTGCGTGGGAGCGTTATCCCTCCCTCTGGCGGTGCTTGAGGCCGTCTTCGACCAGCAAATCAACTCCAATTTTTTATAGAATAATTTTTTAAAATATTTCTAATTTTTTTGTTATTTTTCTAAAATTTTTTGATGATCAGAAAATAAATTCTTATTTTTAAATTATTAAAAAATATTATAAAAATTATGGAAAATGTATTTTCTGTCTTTAATTAATTTTGAAAAATATTTTTTTGAAAAATTTTGAGGATATGTCCTTATTGTTGATTGGAATGTGTTTTAATCATATATGTTTATATATGAGTGTATTAACTATATTTTATTTCTGTGATGTGTTACAGAAATGGTGATGATAAGGACTCTTATGGTTCCTCGCACTCCATTTGAGATTGCTTTAAAAAATGCAAAAGTGTGTTTAGTAAGCAACATAAGAATGCGAAGGAAGATCCGAGCTGATGACATTAATGCAATAGTTCATCACATAATGTTTATGCATGAAGAAATGCAGGAGTGCATTTGGTTAGGTGGTTTATGTATGAGAAAGGATTATATAGTCCTTATTAAAGCATTAACTGACTCATTTGTATATCATCAAGAACTCAGGGAGTTATTGGAAACTACCTGGTACATTAGAGATAGAATTTATAGAAATTCTATCATCCACTTTTCAGCTAGAGTTACTAAAAGATGAGCGCTGAGGAGCAACACTATATCTGTGATGAAATTGAGAAGTGGACGTAGTGTGCATCATATATGGCTTCATCAATGAACTTATGAGTTACTTGATGAATTAATGAAGATGGGCAATGAATTAGTCCCAGTCTCAAGAAAGATTTTGCGAAAATCTAGACTTCTAGATTAGATGATATGAGTATCAATCTTGGTTAGCTTTAATTTTATTAAATAAGATTTATGTTTCGTATTGTTATTTTGACATGAGTGTCATATTTTGGATTATTGGATTTTATCTATTGGTTGAATGAATACGTTTATTTATTATGATGGCCTTTAACTTTATAATAAATGTGTTTGTTTGACTGTTAATTGCCTTTCAATATTTTATAAGTAAAATTATGGCATGTTTATTAAGTAGAGGCTTAATAAATTTAAACCAATATGATTCCCCTCTTAAGTTCGAGAACTTAATAATTCAATAATTCAGATTGACTATGCATGAAATTTTAACTTGTAAGGTTGGACATTAGGACTTAGAGGGTAATTGGATACTATTAGTAGCCTTTTCGAATTGATGCCTGATAGAAAACTTTACTGGGTCAATATTTCAGATGCATAGTAAATAGCATGTATTGCCCTATCTCCTTTAAAACTGTGCAATATTGTTCCATTTGAGATCAGAAGATCCTAATGGAAATTGCTTCCAAGTCAAATGTTGCTAAATTTAACAAAGATATTATGATGAATGGTGATAATTGCGAAATCTGGAGTATGAGAATCCAATATGTGCTTGAAAAGCTAGAGGCTCTTGAACCCTTAAGTTCGATTATGGATAAACTTGAGAATGGTACTATATCTCAGTATAGGCGGGATCAAAATGTCTATGTGGCACGGAAAAGAGAATTCCACTGCTCATATCATCTTGCTAAGTACAATGGAAGATGATATTACTAATCAATTCCGCAAGTATCAAAATGCAATGGATCAGTGGATCGCTTTGTGGGAGAAGTTAAGAGATGTGTCTCCGACTAAGCTCTGATCATTAGTGATTGAATTTGATACTAATTAGAAAAAGTCTGATCATTCGATACAAATATATCTATGAGAGATAAAAATGATAAGTGAGCTTAGTGAAGTTGGTCATAAGTTGACTGACGAGTAGTAGGTCCAAGCTGTTAACCATTCTTTACCCAAGAGTTGGGAGCATACAAAGATGAAATTAACTCAAGTGGACAAGTATTGAGACATTTAAGGATGCCACTTGTCATTTGGAGCTTCAAAAGGACTAACTGACCGCAATTAAGGTCAATGTTGAAGTGCATATAGCATAGTCCCATTCTGATAGAATGAGTTCTAATTAGAACAATAAAAGAAGCTTCAAAAGTGTTAAGTGCTTAATGTTGCATATTTTAACATGTTTTTCATCACTTTATTGCACTTTATTTTAGCTTAAATTAGTACTTTTCACTTGTTTTGTGATTTTGGTCATTGTAAGGTCAAAGTGGTGGAAAGGAAGTAAATTGAAGCTAAATAGAGTGAATCTCGGACAGCCATGGAAATTCAATGAATTTAGAATCAGAGAATTGATTTTGGGCTTAGCCTTGCCCAAGACTAAGGGGCAAGGGTAAGGAGCTGCCTTGCCTAAGGCCAACAGTCAAGGCACGATAGCAGATGCAGTTTTTATATTTTTAATTCGAAGTTGCCCTAGCCGTCAGCTTTTCTTAGTCAGATTTTTAGGTATTATTATGCTGTAATTAAGGGGATATTAGGCAGTATTTTTAGTAGGATAATATTCTATTTTATATTTGTAATTTATTTTCAAAGTTTGGATAGGAATTAATCACCTTCCTAACTTATTTAGGTTTTATTCCTATTTAGCTTGGGAAAAACGTGAATAGTGACATCTTCTCTATTTCTTTTTCATCTAGGTTTTTCTCAAGGCTATAACAGGGAGTTTATTTTCTTAATTTAATTTAATTTAATTTTGTTTTTGTTTTCAATTTTGTGTGGATAATTGATAGGAGCTTAAGTGAGGTATAATTTAGTATTTATTTTGTATGAGTTCATGTAATTAATCATGAAATTGTGTGTAAATTTGATGTGATATGTTAGTTTATGTTTATTTGTATTAGTTGAGTGTTTATTGTGTTTATTGGTGTTTTTAGGTGAAAAATGAAGCGAAGAAGCTAATGGAAGGAGAGGATCACGAGAGAGGAGCAGGTCACGTCTCACACAAGCGGTCATGCGACGTGAGCGGAGGTAACGCGGCGTGATTGGATCAAGAAGAAAGGGAAGAAGAAGAGGAGGAAAAGAAGAGAAGGAGCTGCGAGAGAAGGGTCACGAGTCGTGAGCGGAGGTGGCGACTCGTGATGACACAGAGAGGCCAGGAAAGAAAGGGAAAGAAAAAAAGAAGAGAAGAGAAAGGGGAGAGGAGGCGAGACGTGAGCGCAAGTCACGCCACACACAGCCAGCCACGCCACGTGATGGGGAGTAGCATCTCGTGACTGGCCAGAGAAGGAAGAGAAAACCGAGAGAAAGAAAGAAAGAAGAAAACAAGCAGCGTGTTCTGTCGCGATCGCGACACCGTTGCGAGCGCGACAGAGGCGACCGTTGGGGCAGTTTTGAACCAAAAGTCACTTGAAAAGCCACCTATTTTCACCAAAAGTTGCAACTATTCTCAAGGGACATTTTCAAGAGACACAACTCTCAAATCAACATCTATAAATATGTAGTTTAACTGTAGTTTTAAGATATAGAGAGACAATATAGATGATATGAAAATTTTAGTTAATTAATTTTCTATATTCTGTAGACAGTTTTCTTTAGTTGTATTTTCTTACTTAGTTCTTATGATTTGAAGAAGAAGATCAAGGAGAAGAAAATCTATTTCAAGAGATTGAGAAAAGGGTTGAAAGGCTTCTATCTTGTTCTCTTATTTTTAATTCTTCTCCATCATTTCAATGAATTTGCATGTTATAATTCTTTCTATTTCCTTCTACTTTCATAGTCTTTCAATGTAGATTCGCTATTAGTATATTTTGCATGATCTTTATAAGTTAAAGTAATTCGAGAGTTTGCTTTATCTGACATCTAATAGAGTTTCATTATCAAGGTATATTTTGAGAAATCGGTATATTGAGATAATTGCTATAGGTTAGTGTTTATTCTTAAAATATGTAATTAGAAACCTCTAATTCATTAATGAAAATTGTGAGTTAGAATTTTAATTGTATGTTTTAGGCATTTTAATTCATGTCGAGAGAGTGAGTTAAAAATTTATTCTAACTTGGCTTGCATAAAAAGATGAAAGATGTTAATAAATTGATGGAATCAAGTTCATTGTCTTTAATTCTTCATGATTTATTTCATCTTCTTTTGACTATCATTAACTAGGTATATTTAGTTTACATGTTAGATTAGATTAAAATCAACTCTACCATTAATTAATCATTGTAAACAAGATTAAAATCAATTATTAATAGTGTGTAAAAACGTTACTCGTGGGATCAACATCTTAAGTACTATTGCGGTACACCGTATACTTGCGATATAATTAGCATCTATAGAAAATGCTCAACAAGTTTTTGGCGCCGTTGCCGGGGAACGGTTGTTTGCCATTATGAAAATTGATTTATGATTTTGGATTACAATATTTTGTTTGTTTTAATTTGTTTGTGTGTTTAATTTAACTTTATGTTTTGTTTTTGATTTACAGAATTTGAAAGTTCATGACTAGTACAAGGAGTTTTTTAGAAGAGTTTGAACCCTTAAATCCTGAAATTAAAAGATTCTAAATTTGTTTATATAGTTTTATTTATGGTATTATTGATTTTCATGCTACTAACACAGTTGTTTTTATTTTACAGCTAATTTAGTAAGATTAGAGTTGTTCAATTAAAAAAAAAATAATAATAACAAAATAACAAAATCAAATAAAAAAAATAAATAATAATAATAATAATTTTGCAGACGTTGTATTCTGTCGCGATCGCGGCAAGTATCGCGATCGCAACAGCAAGCGATTTTTGCAGGGCGTGCGTCTCGTGATGCGACTTCACGCGACGTGACGGTCTGAGGAGATGGACTTCGCCCAGGTAAGTGAAGAGCATCACGAGTCGTGACGTTGTCTCACGACTCGTGACACGTGATGTGCTACATCAGGTAAGCTTTAAATTTTCTTTTCTTTTCTTTTATTTTCTGATTTTACTTATTTTTCTATTATTTAGTTTTATTTTCTTTTCTTTTCTGATTTAGATGATTTAATTTCAATTATATTAACTTAATTTTACCGTTTAAGCCTTGAAACACAGGATAAAAGAATTAAAAGGGGAAATTTAATTTCAAAACCCTAACGTCGTGACGTTTCAAATTTTTCTTTTCCTTGTCTACCTTATTTCACTTGACTCTTCATTTTTCTCTGTTAGTTTTATTTTCCCCATCGTGGGTCACGAGTAGAATATCCTCCATAGCCATTTTATTTTTTTTTTCATTTCTTCTTCCTCCACAAAGCTTCTTCACGCTTTTATGCCATGTTTTTTCTTTCATTATTTTCTTTCTTCATATCAGCATTTTGTTACTTTTATATATCTTCCATTTTCTTAGGGTTTAGGTGATTTTTAATTTTCGTGCTTCTCTGTTTCCATTTTCCATAGGAGTTCTATTCCTTGCATATTTTCATTTCATCTTTGTTCTTACGTCATATCTGTTTACATTCCTTTTTCTTCTATCTATTCGGTTTTTCTTTCGTGCGTTTGGATTTGTTAATTTCTTCCATTGTATTAGAGATCTGTATTTGGTTCTTTCCTTTTCATTTTCTTTGTTCTTTGTTGATTTCGACAGTTCTTTTTACTCTCTTTTTCAATCTCTATTTCACTAATCATCAATGGTTAGAACCAAAAACCCATCATCTTCAAGGGTTTAGCAGGAAGCTGAGGAGGTGAATATTGCTGCTCATTATGGTGCTCTATTTCCTATATTTTCTGTAGATGAAGGCAATAGGTATTTAACTCTTCGTGGTAGGCATTTGATGCAATGTAAGTATTTTCCCGATTCCTTGCTTATTCAAATTGGCATGTTAGATGTAGTTAATGACATGTTAAGAGTCTGTGGATTGTTGAAATTTGCATCTATGCATGAAGAAGTTCGTCCTGATTTAGTTTTAGAATTTTACACCACATTGAAAAAGAATGATGATAATGAGAATTGGTTAGATTTTAGGATGGCTGGTAAACCTTATACTTTGACCTATTTTATGATGAATAGGATGTTTCGATTTTCTCAAACTGGTTTAACTGATCCACCTAAATCTTTTAAGCCACATGAAATTTGGACGTTTTTAACTGATTTGCAAACACCTTATAGGGCTAGGGATGCTAAATCCATGTTTATTAAAGATTTGAGATATTGGATTTTGCATAGGGTTTTAGCTTCTCTGGTTTTTAATAGGTCTGAATTCAATAGAGTTTCATATAATGAGTTGTTTTTGATGTGGTGTGTACATAGACGTAAGGATGTATGTTGACCTTTTTGGATAGTTAGTCAATTGTTGCAATGTGTTAATAAGCATGATTCACCTTTAACTCATGGGCATGTTATTTCTAGTAGTGCAAGCAATTTGAATGTGGATCTTGATGCTTATTATCACATTTTTCCTTGCCTTTATTTTAATAAGAATGTGTTAGTTCGTGGAGAAGTTGTTGGTAATAATTTTCAGGAAATTCCACCTCGTGCTCAATCATATTGGAGGGATATTGCTGGAACTTCTGAGCCATAAGTAGAAGCGCAAGAAGAAGAAGGTGGTGAGGAGGGAGCAAGTGAAGATGAAGTGATGCCCGATATTCCAGCTGTTGTGGCTGCTGCTCCTGAGGTTGGCTCATCTAGCCATAATATTCCAATGATGTTATCTGATATGCAAGAACAACTTTCTTCCATTGAGCAACGTCAAAGGAGGCTGGAGTACAAGTTTGATAATTTCATGATACAAGCTGGTTTTGTGGTTCCATCACCTCCACCTTCACCATGATAGGGGAGTTTTCTTTCTTTTTATTTTATTTATTTCTTTTACTTATTTTTGTGTGTCATTCCTACACATTGAGGACAATGTTGGTTCTAAGTGTGGGGGAGTGAGTTAGTTTGTTTGATTATTGTTTTATATGTTTATGTATGTGTTGTTTATATGTTTGTTGTGTGTTTTTATATTTCAATTAGGTTTTTAGTAAGCTTTATTATGAGGCATTATTTATTCGGTATATTATATAGGTTGTTAAGTCCATTATCTTTTATGCTCATTTTTATCAGTTTTTCAAAATTTTTTTAGTATGTGTTTTAAGTTTTTCAAGTTATTTTGTTTTACTTATTTCAACATTATAGATTATTTAGTCTTTTTAACTAACCATGTTTTTAAAGTTAGAATTTACTCATTTAGTTTATAATTTTCAGTTTCTAGTTGTTTAAGGAAACTATAGCCATAATACTTACCTTTTATCTTTTCAATAATGGATGAGAACTCAAAAATAAAAGAAAAATAAAGATAAGTGGGATGGAGCATAAAATGCACCCATTTAAGTCATAAAAAGAAAAAGAAAGCAAGATATACATAAAAAATTGCAAAAATATGGGATGGAGCATAAAACGCACCCATATAACTTTCTCTTGCTAGAAAACAAAAAGAAAAATCAAAAGAAAAGAAAAACAAGCAAAGTCTAAAAATGCCATGAGATTGGATTAAGGGTAAGTGTTGTCAAAATGTCCTAAGTGCAGCTAGTTGCTTGAGAATTTGAACTTTATGGTTAATTTTCTTTCTTTTAAGTCATGTTTAGTTTTGATAGACTTCATACTCTTTATGTTGGAATTAGTAAAGTTAAGTAATTTGTTGAATTTGGGATGCATACTTTAAAATTTTGACTTACTGATCTTTTTTTGAGTATATGAGATATTTGGTTCTTTTCAATTCTATTACATATGCTAAATGAACAGTATTTTATAATGATGTTTACTGGCTATTGAATTTGCTTATTTCTTTTCTCTTGCTTGGGGACAAGCAAGGGTTAAGTGTGGGGAAATTTGATAGGAGCTTAAGTGAGGTATAATTTAGTATTTATTTTATATGAGTTCATGTAATTAATCATGAAATTGTGTGTAAATTTGATGTGATATGTTAGTTTATGTTTATTTGTATTAGTTGAGTGTTTATTGTGTTTATTGGTGTTTTTAGGTGAAAAATGAAGCGAAGAAGCTAATGGAAGGAGAGGATCATGAGAGAGGAGCAGGTCACGTCTCACACAAGCGGTCACACGACGTGAGCGGAGGTAACACGACGTGATTGGATCAAGAAGAAAGGGAAGAAGAAGAGGAGGAAAAGAAGAGAAGGAGCTGCGAGAGAAGGGTCACGAGTCGTGAGCGGAGGTGGCGACTCGTGATGACACAGAGAGGCCAGGAAAGAAAGGGAAAGAACAAAAGAAGAGAAGAGAAAGGGGAGAGGAGGCGAGATGTGAGCGCAAGTCACGCCACACATAGCCAGTCACGCCACGTGATGGGGAGTAGCGTCTCGTGACTGGCCAGAGAAGGAAGAGAAAACCGAGAGAAAGAAAGAAATAAGAAAACAAGCAGCGTGTTCTATCGCGATCGCGACACCGTTGTGAGCGCGACAGAGGCGACCGTTGGGGCAGTTTTGAACCAAAAGTCACTTGAAAAGCCACCTATTTTCACCAAAAGTTGCAACTATTCTCAAGGGACATTTTCAAGAGACACAACTCTCAAATCAGCATCTATAAATATGTAGTTTAACTATAGTTTTAAGATATAGAGAGACAATATAGATGATATGAAAATTTTAGTTAATTAATTTTCTGTATTCTGTAGACAGTTTTCTTTAGTTGTATTTTCTTACTTAGTTCTTATGATTTGAAGAAGAAGATCAAGGAGAAGAAAATCTATTTCAAGAGATTGAGAAAAGGGTTGAAAGGCTTCTATCTTATTCTCTTATTTTTAATTCTTCTCCATTATTTCAATGAATATCATTTCAATGAATTTGCATGTTATAATTCTTTCTATTTCCATCTACTTTCATAGTCTTTCAATGTAGATTCGCTATTAGTATATTTTGCATGATCTTTATAAGTTAAAGTAATTCGAGAGTTTGCTTTATCTGACATCTAATAGAGTTTCATTATCAAGGTATATTTTGAGAAATCGGTATATTGAGATAATTGCTATAGGTTAGTGTTTATTCTTAAAATATGTAATTAGAAACCTCTAATTCATTAATGAAAATTGTGAGTTAGAATTTTAATTGTATGTTTTAGGCATTTTAATTCATGTCGAGAGAGTGAGTTAAAAATTGATTCTAACTTGGCTTGCATAAAAAGATGAAAGATGTTAATAAATTGATGGAATCAAGTTCATTGTCTTTAATTCTTCATGATTTATTTTATCTTCTTTTGACTATCATTAACTAGGTATATTTAGTTTACATGTTAGATTAGATTAAAATCAACTCTACTATTAATTAATCATTGTAAACAAGATTAAAATCAATTAGTAATAGTGTGTAAAAATGTTCCTCGTGGGATCGACATCTTAAGTACTATTGCGGTACACCGTATACTTGCGGTATAATTAGCATCTATAGAAAATGCTCAACAATAAATACTTTTATTCTAGTTAAGGATTAATTCAAAGCCAGGTTTTATTCATCATGAGATTGTTGTGATTATTTATTGTTCTTAATTTCATATAATGTTCTTGTTATCTACTGAAGTTTAGAGAAACCATATCTCGATTGTTATTTATTTTATGTTCAATGAGGCGCCGTTGTTCATTTAATTAAATAACATATTGCTAGTTAAATTTGCTAAATCCGTAATTGTTTAGTAGAGTTAACAACAAGTGGAAATCATTGTAGCTTCCTTACAAGGGCTGTTGTAGTGAGTAGATGCATGATTTGGTCTAAATCGATCTCGCGTGAGGTTGGTTTGCTTAGGTCAGGTCTTTTTATTTTTTCAATGCTGTCAATAAATTAAATCCTTGCACGTGTTTAGGATTATTTATTGGTTAGGAATTAATTATAGTCTTACTTGATTAATTCATTAATACGGAAAGATTAGGTCGAGAGCGAGAAGCCGACGGCTATAACTGGCCCATTAAATGATTTTTAGATTTATTCTTTCGTCAATGATCGGTTGAATTAATCATGTGCTGCGAATATCTTTAACTGGAATTTACCATCTATTGAATTTCTTTTGATTAATTTACTGCTTGTTATTTATTTATTTAAATTCAGCATTTGTTAGCTTTTATTTTATGAAAATCCCCCCTTTTTATATTTTTATTGTTAAAATTTTGGTTATTAAAATTAATTCAGTACTAGTCTCTGTGGATTCGACCCTTTCTTACCCTATTTACAATTTAATTAATAGGTTAATTTAGGTATTTATTTTTGGTGGCTTTGATACCCATCAAAAATTGGGCATAAGGAAAAGGCTCGGGAGACTAAAAAAAAAGGAAAAAGTAAAATAGGATCACGATAGGTCCGAAGGAAAATAAAAAAAAAAAGATAAACTTTTTAAGAGTGAAATGTTTCAAATTGCCTACAAAAAGGACACTATGCAAAAGGCTGTACTGTTCCCAAACAGATACACTATTTTGACTCATAAGTGAGTGAAATTTGTGTATCCAGCTCAGAATTTTATCCTTTGTGGGTGATAGATTCAGGAGCAAAGGACCATGTAATATACCTTTATTAAGAGTTCTATTTCTGTTCTTGCTTTATTGAAATTTATTTTCAATTTATATTTTGAGGATAACAGTACATGCTTATGCTTAAATGATGATTATTATGGTTCTAGTAAAGTGCTGAATGATTTTATTGTTATGGATATGTACCATGACTGTTTGAAGAAAATAAGTTTTTTCTTTAATTCCTTTCTCTTCACATAGTTATGAGAACAATGTAAAATTATGGCATGCTAAATTAAACCATATTGAATAAAACCGAATGAATCGGTTAGTCAAAGTAGGTTTAATAGGCGATTTAAATAAGGTTGAATTGCTTACATACAAGCATTGCCTAAAAAAGGAAAATAGTTAGAAAATTGTTCGAAAAAGGAACTAGAGCCAAATTTCCATTACAGTTAGTTCATTCTGACGAATGTGGTTAAATGAATGTGAGGGCAAGGCATGGAGCCTACTATTTCATCACATTTATAGATGACTATACTAGGTATGGTCATGTTAATTTGATTTCTCACTAGTCAGAAGCATTGTGTTACTTCAAGTTTTTTATGAATTTTGTTAAAAATCAATTAGACAAAAGGATTAAAGTTTTGAGAACTAACCGAGATCGGGAATGATTTTCAGATGAATTTAAAGTTTTATGTGATGAAAAAGGGATTGAGTATCGGTTGTCCTTTCCCAGAACTTCACAATAAAGTGGTGTTACGGAAAGGAGAAATAAGACTCTCCTGGATATGGTTAGATCTATGATGGTAGAGGCAGTTTTGCCAATCTCCTATCGGAGAGATAATTTATTAACTGCCACATATGTTTTAAACCAAGTGCCCTCCATATCTATCACTTCTATAACTTATGAGTTGTGGACTGGTCGACAAGCTGACCTAAGCCATTTACAACCTTAGGATTGTGTAGCTTATGTCCATAATACCTTATGTAAAATTGGTTAATTGGGACCAAGAGGTGAAAAGAGTATCTATGTGACATATTCTGAAGTATCAAAAGGATACATTTTCATGGGTGAGCAAGAAAATGGCAATATGACAGAATTCAGATCACGAGATGTCATATTCTTAGAGAATGAATTTTCAAAGTTGGGCAACGTGAATTAAAATTTCACTTTCTATTAATATCAGGAAGAGGAACTATCAGGATCACTCCATCCGAGTGGGAGGGAATTGGAGGAAAAAGGTCAAGGCCCTCATCCTCCAAACGATCCGGATGTTCGAGATCCTGATTTAAATGGGTGTATTCTTGACTCTAGTGGGAGTAAAGAATATGGCATTCCTAACTCTAGTGGGAGTAAAGGAACATGGTCCCAGTGGAAGCATTTTGAATTACAATGAATATATGAGATATGTTTATCAAGATTTAGAGCTGCAAAAATCTAAAAGGAAAAGTGTTATACGCCGACGATTTGAGATCGAATGCTCGAACGAAGCCCTTTTGGTTACCCCACAAGACGAGGAAAAGCCTAAAAATTTTCAAGGGGCTCTTTTATGTCCATCTAAGGAAAATGGATTAAAGCAATGGAAGAATAAATGGCATCCATGAGATCAAACCATGTTTGAGAACTAGTTGATCTACTGGAAGGACATAAATTGACAACAAATGGATTCTCAAAGTGAAGCGATAATCTGAAAGAAGTATCAAAAGATACAAGGCTCGACTAGTCACTAAGGGTTTTACACAATAGGAAGGGATTGACTTTGATGAGACTTTCTCACCTGTTGCAAGATTTACTTCCATAAGGTTAATTTTGGCCATTGTGGCAAGTTTAGACCTAGAGCTACATCAAATGGATGTAAAGACTTCTTTTCTCAATGGAGAATTGTATGAAGAAATCTACATGGATCAACCTATAGGTTTCATTGAAATAGGCAGCGAACATAAGATTTGCTGATTGATGAGTTCAATATGTAGCCTTAAATAGTCTTCAAAATAATGGTACTTGAGACTTTATCATACAATCATGACGAATGTGTTCAACATGATTGATGAAGGTTATTGTGTTTATAGTAAAAGCTCTGAAAGTGAATTTGTCATTTTGGCATTGTATGTAGATGACATACTTAAAAGCTGAAAATGATAAATGGTACGTAAATGAAATCAAAGATTGGTTTTTTTCCAACTTTGAGATAAAGGATGTGGGTCAAGCATATTATATTCTTGAAGTAAAGATTTCAAGAGATCGTTCGAGAAGATTGTTGTTTGTTTCTCGAGAGAAATATATGAACAAAGACCTTAATTGATTTAATATACAAAGCCGCAAACCCATACATAACCCCTATTGCTAAAAATCAGTTTCTCAACAAAGAGATGTGTCCTAAGATGCTGAAAGAGATGGAACATATGAAGAACGTTCCATATGCTAATGCCATGGGTAGTCTTATGTATGCAATATTGGATACAAGATATGACATATGCTGTGCTGCGGGCATGGTAAGTAGATATCAATCTAACCTAGGCGAAGCACATTGAAAAGCAGTTGAAAGGATACTTAAATACATCAAAGGTACAATAGATTATTTTCTATGTTCTTAAGGCAATGATCTGCAATTGAGAGAATACAGAGATGTTAATTGAGCAAGAGATGTGGATGAGAGAAAATCCACTTCAGGTTTTTTATTCTTGCTTAGCAAGGGTGCCATTTAATGGAGTAACAAGAAACAAACTTGTATAGCCCTATCAACAATGGAAGCTGAATTTGTTGCTTAAGTTACTGTAGAACATGAGACAGTTTGGCTAAAATGGTTTGTGAGACATTTAAGAGTAACTGCCTCAGAGGTAACAGTGACAGTCTATAGTGATAGTCAGTCATAGATAGCTTATAGTAGAGGTAAGCATAACGACATTAAGTATCAATATACAAGAGATATTGTTGCACGAGGAGAAATGAACTTACAGTATGTTTCTACGCATGCAGATCCATTGTGTAAACCTGTAACGAGAGATATGTTTTGAAAAACAAATTAGATCCCGAGATTTGCGTAGAATTTAATTACTGCTATTATATTTTATATAATCCCTTAACGTTATTATTTGTGAATAATAACCAAAGTTCATTGTTGGCAATACATGAGTGTGAATGTTTATGTGTAAACATTTACTATTATTTGTATGTGATCGAGCATATCGGACAGAAAAGTAGCCCACTCATAAGGGTGTTTACCTTAATTTTGTCATTGAGTTGGCAAAGATTAAATGAGGCAAATTTTGAACATATGAGAATGCTTGAGAGCCTATTCAAAATAAAAGTGGCATCTAGCAGAAATTACAAGATGAGTCTTATTAAGGTGCAAGATAAAGACATACATAAGATTGTATGATTTGGATTGAGATCTAAATAAGGATTGAATTTAATCCCATGGTGAGTTAAATGTAACTACCATATTCTGTCTAAAAGCCAAAAGTAATCCTTAAGTAAGTGGACTAAAGTTAGATGCTTCGGTGCATCACAACCTTATGCTTCTGTATGGTGTTATATATATACATTTTAAATTTAAGACATGCGCTCCTTTAAGGGAAGGAATGAATACCATAACACATGTTTTATACCATGTGTGCTTAGGTGACCAAGGGATGGGAAGTTAATATTATTGATCTCAACTTTCCCTATTGTGAGATCCTACTATTTTTCGATCCTTAGAACCCTTAACTTATTCCTAAAGTATGGTTCAGTGTGGCTAGCTTAGTTAGTCTCCAAGAGGCCATGGGATAATTTGGGCCTGGCGGAACTAGCTAGAAAAGCAAGCTGAATCTTGATGAATGGCATATAGTAAGAGGGGAAGATAGCCTTTAGATCACATTCAATTGTTTCGTGATTCACCAACATGCCTATTGTAGTTTCTATGAGCAGAGACATAATAGTGAACACGAAAATTATTTTATGAGATTATGAGTTAAAACAATAAATGTGAGAAGGCAATTTAGGGTTTGGCATACGTGTGTAAGAGGATCTCATCTTTTCGAGAAGCTATGTATCTCTAACAGGTGTATAACACTAGTGCTCTCGATGTATGCTGGTCACACAGTCTATCTGCCTGCATAACTAGAGAACTCGACTGGAAATCGTTCCGTCATGTACCAGTGGGAGATGTTGGAGTCTGGATACACCCATAACTTCCGATATGGACCTGAATCCATATTTATATGGGAATTACATGGGTATGGAAAATGTTCCATATTAGGTCCTTTAATTAAGGGTTTGCTCCTTAATTAAATGGATTAAATAAGGGAGGTTACATATTAATTCCTTAATTAATAGTTGTAACTGCCCATTTAATTCCCATTAATTTTGTAAATGCAATTTCTTATTAATTATCTTAATTAATAGCCCTCCTAATTATAGAGCATAAGGCTCTCTATAAATAGGGTTAAGGTAAAGATAAGAAAAAAAAAAGAAAAAGTTCTTGTACTGAAACTCTGCTTGATTCTCCCCTCACTTTCTTTTCACTCCAAGTGGCTTTTAGACTGTGATTTAGTTGCCGTTATCCCGTTCATGAATATTAGCCAGACCAGTGATGCCAGAAAAGATCCTTGTTAACGCTTCCGCTTTATATCTACGCTACAAAAGGTAGGTAGCATATAACTCGATTTTGTTACCTCCATATGTGCATATGGCACGTTCTTTTCCCTTCGTTACTAAATTATAATTCATGAATCAAATGTATATACAAAATATAAACAAAAAAAATATACAAAAAAAAAAAAATTGTTGATAGTGTAATCAAATGGTCATAACATATATGCCGATATCTAATAATATTTTTCTCTTTAAACTTTATATATTTTACCTTTTCAGACAAATTAAATGGTTCACAGTGTAAAAATATTTAAATAATCAGTTAAATAAAGCCACATGAGCAAAATAATTATCTTATAAAAAAATAAATAATAATAACTTGCCTTTTAAAATATTGATCGAAATTATATTGCAAACTTAACAGCACCTGCAATTTGAAAATGAAAATAAAGTTAGTCATACATTAAAATTTCATTAACACAATCAATTTATACTTTATTCACATAATATTACCCCTTTTTTTAACCCTCAACAAAATCTTATACAATAATCTCAATAAAAATTTTTCACCACTATTTACTTAGTGAAATGGAAAATTTGATATGAGATAAAAAAAATATTGAAAGTGAAAGAATAAAAAAAAGAAGAGGGAAGAAATAATTAAGTGAAAATTGAAAGTTAAGGGAAGTGAAGTGAAGGTGAGAAGTGGGGTTAATTTCACCTATGGTCACTGAACTTATACTCAAATAATACTAATATAATGAAAGAATTTTTGTTTTCATAAAAATCATCGAACTTAGATCATGTTTACAGAAAAATCGCTTTAATCGTTTTCTGACGATTGTTTCGCCGAAAAATCCAGTCGACGCAAACACTCAGTACCTCCATGCACACGTGGCTTGACACGTAGCATGACTTGTGAAAAAAATGACATCTAAGTATGCCACACGGCAAACTGACTTGTCGAAATGTCAATGCGGCATGCCATATGGCATGATCACATGTCATTTTTTCCATGTGGTATGCCATGTGTCAAGTCATGTATGCTTAGGTGTGCTAAATGTATGCGCTGGCTGGACTTTTCGGCGAAAGAATCGTCAAAAAACGATTAAAGTGATTTTTTTTGTAAATATGTTCTAAGTTCGATGATTTTTATGAAAACAAAAATTCTTTCATTATATTAGTGTTATTTGAGTATAAGTTCAGTGATCATACGTGAAATTAACCCTGAGAAATTGGAAGAAAAGTGGGTGGATTTGGGTTTTTTTTTATATGCTGGTTTTAAAATAAATAAATAAATTATAATTTTATTCTAGTAGGCACGGGATTTACTATGCTGCCGGTGCACAATAAATCTCGTGCATCTATAGACTTTAAATTAAAAAAAATGACAGAAAATAGCAACTTGGGTTTCTGTTTTTTGTCAGTCTGGGTCCCATCCAGACAGACATCAATCAAGGCGCAATACGGTGACCTTTTGCACCTTGGAAAATGGTAACTAAGGTTGTCATTTTTAAGTTTACAAACTGCATCTTGTCCCATCACCATCTCAAATCCTGGAGGCAAGTTCATAAACACCTCTTCTTCTAAATCCCCATTCAAGAATGCATTTTTGACATCTAACTGGTGTAATGGCCAGTCATAATTAGCAGCTAATGACAATAATACCCGAATGGAATTGATTTTAGCAACATGAGCGAAGGTTTCCTGATAATCAATCCCGTATGTTTGAGTAAAACCTTTAGCAACTAATCTTGCCTTGTATCTCTCAATACTCCCATCTGCCTTACACTTCACTGTAAATATCCACTTGCACCCAATGATTTTCTGGTCTTTGGGTAAATCAACAACTTCCCATGTCCCACTTCTCTATAGAGCATTAATTTCTTCCATAACTGCTAATTTCCAGTCAGGATCATCTAGTGCTTCTTGTATGTTTCTCGGGATAAGCAAGTTAGACAGTTTTGATATAAAGGCATTATGGTTCCTTGAGAGTTTAGCATAATAAAGATATCGGGATGTAGGATGATAGGTACGTTTAGCTTTCCTAATAGCTATAGGAATATCTAGATCACTAGGCTCAATATTACGAACAGAATAAGGAATAGGATCAACATTTGAATCATTAGGCACAAAAGAAGTATGAGAAGGGGAAATATTAGGAATACCTGGAGTAGTTTCAAGTTCTGTCCTCGGAGCAGCTGATTGAACTGGTGCTAAAGGAACCATGGCCTTCTTGTTTTTTTGATGATCTTTCTTCCTTAAATAAGTTAGGAGCTCTTTACCATGTTCTGTAGGAACAATGGGCAGTATTTCTCCCCCTGTCGAGGATCCAGAAATATTTGGCAAAATAGATTTAAGATCACTTGTTTCCTCAGTAGAATCAATAGTTTTACGTAAAGGAATAGTAGAAATATCAAAAACATTTCCTTCTTCTCCTATCTCCCCCTGAAGAGAAATTTTTTGAAAGAAAGGTTGATTTTCAAGGAATATAACATCCATAGAGACAAAAGTTTTTTTAGTTTGGGGATTAAAAACCTTGTATCCTTTTTTATTTGGAGCATAACCAATAAAAATACATTTTTCTGCCCTCAGATCAAGTTTCGACCTTCCTTTACTATTTATGTGAACATATGCTGTGCATCAAAATATTTTAAGAGGAAGATTTGAAGGTATCCGAGATTCAGGAAAAATTTTTTTTAAACAATCAAGAGGAGTAATATAGTTAAGAACACGAGTAGGCATTCTATTAATAAGATAAGAAGCAGTTAAGACAGCTTCTCCCCATAAATATTTTGGAACATTCATTGAAAACATAATTGCTCAAGAAACTTCAAGAAGATGTTTATTTTTTCGTTCAGCAATACCATTTTGCTGAGTAGTATCGACACAAGTGGTTTGATGATAAATCCCTTTCTCGGAAAAAAATTTTCAAGAATTCCTTTAAAATATTCAGTTCCATTATCTGTGTGAAAAATCCCAATTTTGGCTTCAAAAAGGTTTTCAATCATTGAGTAGAACATTTTAAATATTTTTTCAACCTCATATTTTTTTTTTCATCAAATAAACCCAACATAAACGAGTATGATCATCAATAAACGTTACAAACCATTTTTTATTTGAGGGTGTATTGATTCTTGATGGACCCCAAATATCACTATGGATTAAGTAAAAAGGTTTTGAAGCTTGATAAGGTTTAGGATGATAAATAGTCCTATGACTTTTAGATAGAATGCAGTTTTCACAATAAAAATTAGAACAATCCAATCCTTTAAATAAACTAGGAAACAATTTTTTAAGATAAGGAAAACTAGGATGCCCTAGTCTATAATGCCAAAGCATCATTTGATCCTTAACAGGAGTAGAACTGATACTACTCAAACCTTGTGCTTTATTATTTTTTGAATCTTGATCTTCAAAATAATAGAGACCATTGATTAATTTAGCACTGCCAATCATCTTCCCCGAGTTCAGTTCCTGGAAAACACAATAAGATTCAAAGAAAGTAATACTACAGTTAGCATCTCTGCATAATTTGCTAACCGATAGAAGATTACAAGCAAGTTTACGAACATGTAAAACTTTCTTTAAGGAAATATTTTGTGAAAGATTGACCAAACCTTTGCCAGCTATAGAAGAATAAGATCCATCTGCTATACGAATTTTTTCATGGCCAGAACAAGGATAGTAAGAATGAAAAAAATTAGATAGATTTGTCATATGATCAAAGGCCCCCGAATCTATGATAAAATTATTACCTGCTTGTACCACAGAAGCATTAGGAGCACTAGATGAACCCAA
The DNA here is from genome assembly GCA_947683425.1 of Excoecaria cochinchinensis. Classification (NCBI taxonomy): domain Eukaryota; kingdom Viridiplantae; phylum Streptophyta; class Magnoliopsida; order Malpighiales; family Euphorbiaceae; genus Excoecaria; species Excoecaria cochinchinensis. The sequence goes on from CANTUQ010000069.1 coordinate 2,556,558, forward strand.
GTTGGATTTCATCAATTTTAGAATTTGATCAATTTGCTCTTTGTTGAGAGGGGATGAATCTGCCTCATGTACGATAGGGGTCTTATTAAACCGTCCTTCATGAGAGCCCTTCCAGTTTGCCGGTTTTCCACAAAGTTTCCAACATGTCTCACGTGTATGACATGGTTTATTACAATAATCACACCAAACACGAGGTTTATCATTGGATTTTTTATAATTATTTTGGCTAGCATTCACCCCAGCAGCAAGAGCAGAATTTTCAATAGAGCTGATAGGATTTTTCTTACCGAGCATAACAAGACGGCGACTCTCCTCACGGCGGACTTCAGAGAACACTTCACAAATCGAAGGAAGCGGTTGCCTACCGATGATCATGCCTTTAACTTCATCAAATTCCATATTAAGTCCAATGAGAAATTTAAATATACGATTATCCTCCACCATTTTTTTATATTGGTTACAATTATGAGTACATTTCCATTCATAATCAGTGAAGAGATCCAAGTCTTTGCCAAAGACGTTTCAATGAATTAAAATACCTAGTGACAGTATCCTCACCTTGGCGGATTTCTTTTAATTTCAAAATTAACTCATATACCTGAGATTGATTTCCCAAATCTGAATACATTTGGTTGACATTGTCCCGAAGCTCCTTAGCTGTATGATGGCACATATAGTTGGAGCTGATGTCTTCTTCCATCGAGTTCACCAACCATGTCATCACCATAGAGTTCTCCGCATCCCATTTAGTATAGCTAGGATCACCACGAGCAGGTTCCTCCTTTTCTCCAGTTAAATATCCCATCTTGCCCCTGCCGCGGATATACATGCGCACGGATTGGGACCAGCGTAAGAAATTCTCTCCATTCAGTTTGATTGTGGTAATTTGAATAGAGTGGGATTCTGAGGTGGGAACGTGGGTGGTAGTAGTGGATGTAGGCAAGTCTGCAGTAATAGTTGTCTCTGAAATTTCAGACATGATGATGAAGAAACAGAGGAGAGGAAGAAGGTGGGCTAATACAGATGAAGGCTAGGATTTTTGAAAAAATTCTAGCTCTGATACCATGTGAACTTGTATGGTAAAATCATATATTCCTTGTATTGAATTGATACAGTTATATAGCTATACAAAAGACTGAAAAAGGAAAGAATAATAGAAAATATTTGACAGCACTGTACATAGCCTAATACAGGAAACTAAAAATTAAATCACATTAATTTAGCAAATTAAATCCCGTGATTCTTGCAACAATAATTTTTATATTAATGATGAATTTATTATTTAAAAATTAAAAAAATAAATAAAAACAATAAAAATTTCATAAATTTAGTGATGGAAATTTTAATTCCGAAATTTAATTTTCGTGGGTAAAAACACCGACCAAATGATGTTTTCCGTCGATATTTTTAACGACAGAAAATCTAAATCTGTTGGCAAATTTTTCGACGGAAAAAAAACTTTTTGTCACTATTTTTACAGACGGAAAGTAAAAATCCGTCGGCAAAAATTGCCGACAACGGTTTTTTCGACAGAATTATCCTAGGGGAAAAGCATTTGCCGATGAAAATTGTGGCTTTTCCGTTTGTAAATTCCATCAAGAAAGCCTTATTTTCTTGTAGTGAAGCAACATGAATATCTACCTTTGCGTGCATGTTGTAGCATTGTGCGTGGACTAGATTACCAAACATCCATGCCTTTTAAACTCAAATTAAAAATAAAATAATAATCATAATAATAATATAAAATTCTAAACTTAAACCATTGTGTGATAGTAGAGTTGTCAAATGTATCGGATCAAGTCGAACCAATTTCAAATCATTTTTGGATCCTCATGTCTATCCATCTTTTTTTTTTTATAGCATCATACTAAATTGATTTTCAACTTATTGAATCAACTTTTAATCTCATTTTTTTAAAATATCAATATATTTCTACTACTTTTAAATTTTAATAATAATTCATACAAATTTCTCAAAAGTCAATTTTATTAAAATAATATTATGAATATTTATTATAAAAAGACTTAATTAAAATACCATTTTTATATTAGATAATTTGTTCAAATACATCTAATAATAAAAATAATTTATCATAACTATGTATATATATGTATGCATGTACGTACGCATATACATGCGAACATATATATATGTATGTGTGTAATAATGTATGTATGTACCCAAGATAACCTTGTTTTACAAAATAATGTTAGTTCAGTTTTGAGTGCAGCACATCAAGATCATATAATTGATAGAATGTGATTTTATAGCATTTTTAGTATATTTTTTTTTTCTTAAGTTAAGTGTTATTTTGATGATTTAAGGTAGGTTTTTCTTATTTTTTTGTATTTATTTGAATTATTTATTCTCTTTTGTCAATTTTGTATTTTTGTGATAGATTCAGCAAATTTAGAAGGAATCTTTGTGATGGAATTTTCTTAAGGAGACAACAGTTTACCAAAGCTGGAACCAAAGTTGGAACTAAAGGAAAGTCCAGCTCTTGTAGGAAACAATACTTAAGGATAAAATTTAGTGATGGATAGTAGTTTACCAAAGTTGGAATCAAAGATAGATCAAAGCAAAATCTAGCTTTGGTAGAGAGGTAGTAGTTTATCAAAGTTGTGACCAAAGCAAGACTCAGTTTTGTTGTCAACTTTGGTCCGAGGCACAAATTGGAATTTTCTTTCCTATTTTGGGAAGGCTCTTTTTTTGGGAAGGATTGTTGAGAGTAATATAAAAGGAGACGGCTGTATTGGTATATATTGAATTAGATTTTATTTTTGCAGTGTGGCACCCAAGCGATCGATAGTGGCGAGATCAACCATCTCTTTAGTGGGTTCCCATTTTGGCTAAGCAATTCACAAAAGATCACAAGGTATCTATTTTCAATTTGCTTTTGCTTTTCTTATTTGTTGAAGGTGTTAAAGTTGCAAAGTCACTGTTTTGATTGCGAAATAAATTTCTGATTCCATTTTTCTCTTATTCTTTTGTTATATCTTTCACTAAATTTTGTTTATAATTATTACTCGACTATTGTTGTAGTATTGAACTTGAATTTATTTTGTAGTATGGCACATAAACGATAGTGGCGAGATCAGCCATCTATTCTCATGGCCACAGTCAAACGTATCATTGATGTACACCAAAAAGATTTAGAACTTAGTGACTTTTTTTAAAAATTTACTATTTGTATTACGTTTAATTTATAATACATTATTGTTATGTTTTTTATTTTAATAAATATATTTTCAATTATATTATTTTTGTCAATCATAATTTTTATATTATTGATGATTCTATCATTTAAAAATTAAAATAAAAAAAATAAATAAATAAATTCCATAAATTTTGCGACGGAAACTGAATTATATATATTGGCGACAGAAATAAATTTTTCATTGCTATTCCCGACGGAATTTGTTTTTCCTAACGGAATTTATTTTCCATCGGAATTTAAATTCCGTCGGCTTTTTTGCCTACGGCCGAAATACTAACGGAATTGACCGTCGGCAATTTATGTCTGGAAATTCATTTTCCGACCGAAATTTCTAACTTTTCGTTGGGAGACACCAAATTTCTTGTTGTGATTCCTACGCCAATATTAAATGAGTTAAGTCCTTACACCAAATTATTCAATTGTGGATCCTTCTTATACCAATTTTAAAATTTTAGGTTGTAATGTTTTTCCCCTGCTTCGTGCCTACAATAAAAATAAATTCAATTTTCGAACTACCCTTTGTGTCAATCTTGGCTATTCCATTTCTCCTGCAGGACATAGGTGTTATGATCCTCACACAAAAAAAATCTATATTGCTAGGCACCTACGTTTTGATGAACATAATGTTTTCTACCGAAGTTCATGTCCATTAACACCAACTGCATCTCCCTCATTTGATTCTATATCTCTTTGGCTGACAATTACTCATTGAAACCATGTTCACTTGGATCCTTCAGCAATATCAAGTCAGTCCCCATCTTTCTCTTCTACTCCACAGCAGTCCCATTTATCTCCCTTAAATTCAACAACTTTAGCCTTACCACCTGTTCAAAATTCTTCCATGTCCTCCACTGCTCTCACATCTTCATCATGTGACCAGTCCCAAAACTGTGACCCACCAATCAACTTTATTGTTGACCTCAGTAAATATTCATCTCCCAAACCTGATCGCACTCACTCTATGATTTTACATACCTCCGCTATGGAAAAATGCTAGCTCAATGCGGTCACCAAACATCCATTGCCCACTGCTCATACATGTTTTCTTAACACTGAGCCTATGACCTTTTCTCAAGCGAAACCATATCCCCAATGGCTAGCAGCCATTACTGCTAAATTACATGCTCTTCATTCTAATAACACCAGACTCTAGTACCCAAACCTGCCAACACCAATATTATAGGTTGTAAATGAATTTATCACAAAAAGTGGCTACCCGATGGCATAATTGATCAGTATACGGCCAGGCTGGTTGCTAAAGCGTATAATAAAAACGAAGGCATTGACTATATCATGATATATATTTTTAGTCCAATTGTATAGGCTACCACCATATGAGTCATTTTTAGCTTGGCAGTTCATTATGATTAGCCTTTAAGGCAATTGGATGTTTCAAATGCTTTTTTACATGGTTCAATTTCAGAAGCTATTTTCATGCAGCAACCAGTTGGTTTCAACGACTCTCAATATCCTGACTTTGTTTGCAAATTAAACAAGTCGTTGTATGGTTTAAAACAAGCACCTCGTGCTTGGTTCCAAAGGCTCGCTTCCTATTTATTCACTCTTGGTTTCAAGGCTTTGAGAGCATATTCCTTATTATTTATTTTATCCATTAACACTGTTAAACTTTTTGTTTTGGTTTATGTGGATGACATTGTAGTCACAGGTTCTTGCTCATCATGTATTGATAATTTTGTCACCAATTTGCAACGTGAATTTCCAATCTGTGACTTGGGTCCATTGTCTTTCTTCCTTGGTATTGAAGTTCACCTAACAACAAAAGGAATTATTTTTTCCTAGCAGAAATATATTCATGATCTCCTTGTCAAGACTAGAATGGATGGTGCCAAGCTTTGTCGTACTCCTATTGTTGTAACTCCTTTGCTTTCCAAGTCTTGTGGTGTTCCTCTGGCTGATGGTACAACTTATCGCCAAGCAATTGGCGCTCTACAATATGTCACTTTCACAAGACCAGATATTGCCTTTTCAGTGAATAAATTATGTGAATTCATGCACTGTCCCGGACAGTTGAACATTGGAAGTCTATTAAAAGGCTTTTGCACTACTTGAAACACACTAGTTCGCATGGTCTATTATTTTCTAAGAACTCTGCTTTTGGTCTTCATTGCTATGCTGACAGTGATTGGGGGAGTTGTGTTGATGATCAGAGATCCACAAGCGGTTTTGCTTTTTTTCTTGGTGGCAACTTGGTGTCCTGGTGCTCGAAAAAGCAAGCAACTATTCGCGACAGAGAGTGAATATAAATCTATGGCAAATCCTAATGCAAAACTTATTTGGTTAAGTTCTTTGCTTGCTGAACTTAAAATTTGTTGCTCTCATCCTGCTGTTTTATGGTGTGACAACATGGGAGCTATCTATTTGTCTGCCAATCCAGTTTTCCATACCCGGACCAGGCATATTGAATTAGATTTTCACTTTGTCCATGAACAGGTTGCATCAGGATCCATTCTAGTTCAATTTATTTCAACTGGTGATCAAATTGCAGATATCATGACTAAGCCATTGCCTTATCCTCTTTTTCATTGTCATGCTTCCCTTCTTATCATATTGTTGTAACAGCCTTATTTTGTATCTTCTTATTATATGTCATCTATTCATGTATATATGCTGATTAAATGTCATCTATTCATGTATATATGCTGATTAAAGTATATCATCAGATATATGAGAAATTCGTCTTTTACGTCTGCAACCTTATAAATCTAACATGGCACACCAACTAAGTTCCAAACCTTCTAGTGATGCGTGATAATATACATTAGTTGAGAGTCATGTAATGAAAGTGATGTGGTAAGGAATTGCTTTCATTGTTTGTTTTTAAATTTCTTTTTAATGATTATAAAGTATATAAATTGTCTATTTAAAGATAATTTACATTAATACACATATAATGAAGCCTATAAATACACATATAAAGAAAAGTATTTGACGTATAAGGAGAAGTAGGGAAGAATTTTCCACGTGTACAGTTCAACTTAGACCTGAATTATTGAACTTACTCTTGATTTTAGACCTCTCATTCACTAATTTCAAAATATCTCGACAAGGTTCAATTAATTATTAAATGCAACTTCAACGATAATTTACTGCAAAAATGGAGCCTCACATCTTTTGGAAGTTCTAGAGCATATGTGGCATGCCATTTTGGACTTTTGATAGGATTTGAAGCGTTTCAACTAAAATGATTTTTCATGTAAAGGTTAATTTAAGTAATCTTTTTTCATTATTTTCTGATAATTAAGGTATAAGTCCAGTAACATCCATCGTAATCAATGCAAAAAAAACTTGAATAAATATTCCATGTTATCATTACAAAATTTTCTCCGAAGTGATTACAACTTTAACTAACTTTTGACATATATAATAGTAAGCAGCACTTAATTAGGAAGCCAGACAATGGTGTCACTATTTAGGATGTGACAAACCGGAGGTCCTCCAGGCTTAACTTTGAGAACTTGGAAAGCAAAATGCTGGGGATTCCAAGCTGATGTATCTAAATGACAAGCAACCACTGCTTTAGCTTTAGAGCCATCAACACCTATCATTGGAACCATATAAATATTTGTATGATTGATTGTATGACAATAATACACAGCATACGCATATCTCTGTTTATGGCATACTATACTATTTTCTCCCATCTTTTGTATGCCTTTCTGGATCACATACTCTTGTTTCTTATTCTCTTTCTCTGCTTCATTAGATAGCGTTTTGACTTTCTTTCCAAACTTTGCAACCACAAAATCAACCAAGGATTCTAAAGAAGTAGCACAATGTTTATGTTCTCCCTTAATGCCAGGTGCCTCACATTCTTCAATGGTTTGTTTCATAATTTGGGCTTCCTTTGATTGGGATTTTATTGAAGTATAGTTTAATATTTCTGGTAATTTAGAGCTTGAAAAGGGTATGGATTGGGCAACTTTAAGTGGCAAGAAATTGGAGCCATTAGTGGATTTAGTGAAGAAAAGAGTCATTGTTTTGTAAGGACGAAGATTGCCTAGTAAGAAAAATATAGTGGTTGTATTAAATATATGGTTTTTATTAAATGTTTTGGATTCTGCCCAGTACCCTAATAGAGGGGGTATATATCCTCCTCTTCGAGCAACTGCAGAACTACTTCTCGTTCTTGCATCTGATGAATTGCAAATCAAGAAAAATAAATGATTTTAGAATATCATGTAGAAAGGTGTGTAATTCAGTGCGCATGCATACTCTTCAGAAAGCAAAAAGAAACTAAATTCCATTATTGAAAAGTCTAACTGAGAAGGAAAAAAAGAGTATATAGAAAATTAAGTAACCAGTAGTTAAAAGTTCTTGCAAAGCTTTGGGCAATGGAGTGTTTGGTAACATGGATTTCCAATATACTTCTGCAGGCAGTACAGAAGCATTACTTTCTCTTAGTGTAAGCTGCAACAAAATGTCGAAAAACAATATTAATGATATAATTAAGCTCACAATAAAAATGTTATTAAAGCAAAGAAAATTAATTCTCACACAGAGTAAAGCGATTAGGAGTGGAAGGAAATAAAACTCCATTTTGAGTACAAACTACAAATCTGTTAGAATTTGGAGTATCAGACCAAATATTTGTACTCATAAAGCCAATAAGCTATTTATTGTCAAGCTGGACTAATTGTCAAGGAAGTCGGCTTAGGTTTCCAAATAAAACAAAAGAAAGACTTAATCATTGACTTACTTTTACTTTTTTTTTTTCACCGTTTACTCCATTTGTGAATTATATTTTTCGTCCATCACGAAATTTTTTTTAATCATAAAACTGAATTTTAAAGTAAAAACCAACAAAAAAAAATTCAAATAAAAACTTAAAAAATTCAAATATTTTAGATAAAATTAAAAAAAAAAACTTAATATAGTAATATTACATTGTCTAATTAATAATAAAGAATTAATATATCCTTAAAATAAGCTGAAACTTAACTAGTGATATGTGGTGGAGGCAGGACCCTAGGATCATAAAGAGGACATTTTAGAACCCTACGGTTAGAAAGAACACATATTATAATTTTATATAAAAAAAATAAAAATTGAAAACATACATATAAATTAAATATCATAACAACAAATTGATTTTATAATTTAGTTAACAAGGCTGATTATTAGTGGATTAAAATTATAAGAGATAAGACTTAAAATAAATTAATTAAGAGGGTATTATTATAATTTAAATATATATATATATATATAAACTTTTTAAAAGGTGAGGGTGTGCACATACGTTGTGCGGCCACTGCTAGTGATGGATAGTTTGATCCAGTGATTCGGATCAAATTATGATAGATCTAATAAAGCTTCGTTAGCAGATTGATTAGAAAAAGAGAGATGGAGAGATTGGGGTGGCTTCATCATTCCGATTATGACATTAGTACGTAATTTAATTTAATTAATAATTTGGCCTACCACATGAATTTTGGTCATTCTAGTTAGCGCTAAGCTTAGACTAGTAGCAGTTGTCAATTTGTCATTGGACCTGAGAATGAAATATAAATTACACGTGTTTAGTTTTAAATTTTTTTTTATAAATAAATAAATTTATAATTATCTATATGACGTGGTGGATATAAAAGTTTATTTGCAATAGCAATAATATTAGTGCAGTCTGCGTATGCTTTCTCCCATAGTTTCCATGAAGCTCCTCAATTTCCCTCGTGGTGCATGTATTTGACTAATGTTGGTGCTCTTCATTATCATTCTTCAACCACAATTTTTTTATAAGTAAAATTTAGGAGATTTATTTATTTATTTTGAGCGAAATCTTTTATGATTTGATCTTTCCCTGCACTTGACCAAACTGTCCATATGATGAATAGCAAATCAAGAAAAATAAATGCTTTTAAAAATTTACCTAGAATGGGACGTGATTTGGTGCAGATGCGTACTTTCAAAAAGCCAAAAAGAAACCAAATTCTATTATTGAACAATCTAAATGGAAAGAAAAAAGAGGATGTAGAAAATTAAGTAACCAGTGGTTAAAAGTTGTTGCAAAGCTTTGGGCAATGGACTGTTTGGTTGATAAAATTTTTTCAACCAAAGGCAAAAGTAAGAGGAAAAGTCAAAGAAAACGAAAAACAAAGAAAAAAAGAGGGGTCAAAGAAAATGGTTACTGTTTCGTCAAATTAAATGGCTACTGTTTGTAAAAAAAATGTCTTCAAAATATTCAGCGAAAAATATCAAAAATTTTTGCTTGTTTTGCCTATAAAAGGCAGAGTGATTTAGCATTATAAACAATCTCACTTTCTCAATTTTCTTTGTATTCTTTCAGTTGAGAGAGAGCTGAAAAGTAGGATAAGTATTCCATAAAATTGTGAGGGTGTAATTTTGTGAGAGTATTCCTCAAGTTATTACTAAAACTTGAGAGATTATTTGTAATCTCATTATTTCATAGTGAAGATTTTTTGGAATTTATCTCGTGGTTTTTTCCTCTATAATCACAAGAGTGTTTTTCACGTAAATTTTTGTATCGTTTTTATCTTGGCAGTATTTATTCTCCTTTTTCTCAACAAGTGGTATCAGAGACAGGTTCGGCTATTTTTTTAACACTGCATCAGGACTGTTGTCTGGTGGAGTAGCAAATTTTGAAGAAATAAATATACTGCCAGAAAGAGAAAAATATAAGAAATTATTCGGTACAATCCGTTTCGAAAACGGGTGTAAAACGAGAAATTTGATGAATAGTGGTACTATTCAAAGTGCAAATTTTTCATTCAAAATTTGCATCGAACTGTAGCTTTTTTGTTCGAAGTACTGTGCCAAAAGTACTGTAGCTGGGTACTATTCATACGGCACTATTCATATGGCACTATTCACATGGTACTATTCACACGATACTATTCATACGGTACTATTCACAGCAGCAACATGACAGGATAGAAAATTGAGATCGAAAAGTTTAACGGCATTGGCAATTTTTCTCTCTGGCAAAGAAGGATGAATGATTTTCTTATTCAGCAAAAGGTCCACAAGACTCTATTAGGCAAAGAAAATAAACTTAGTGCAGTCAAGATGAAGATTGGGAGGAGATGGATGAAATTGCAGCAAGCACTATTCGTCTAAATTTATCAGATACCGTTTTGCAAAATATCGAATCCAAAGATTGCAAGACTGCCAAAGATACTTGGGAGACTTTAGAAAAATTGTACATGTCAAAAAATCTTTTCAACAAGTTCCATTTATGGAAAGAGCTGTACCGGATGCGGATGCCGGACAATGTGGATATGTTGCAACATTTGAGTAACTTTAATGGCATGATCTCTCAATTATTAAAGTTTGATGTCAAGTTCAACGATGAAGAGAAAGCCGTACTCATTATGGCTACACTCCCCTCCACATATGATCACCTCATCACTACTCTTACTTATGGGAAAGATAAGTTAGAGTATGAAGTTATAGTAGAATCCTTGGTGTCTTTTGAGAAACAAAACAAGGCACGAGGTTCAGAGTCTCAAGCTCTTATTACAGAGAATAGAGGAAGAGCTCAAAATCGAAGAGGGAGGAACAAAAATGACAAGTCCTGGGGAAGATCAAAATCCAAAATCAGAAATGATGGTTGTTATCATTGTGGAAAGCTAGGCCACATAAAGAAAAATTGTCGAATCTGGAAACATGAACAGATGTAATATAGCCAAAAGAAAAATGGTGGCGATAATAACACAACCACAGCAGCAGCCGTAAAAGAAGAAGTAACCACAGTAATTGCTGAAGATTGCTTACATGTCAGCAATAACATGAACGAGTGGGCGGTAGATTCGGGAGCTTCTTATCATATTACTCCCAACAGAAAAATATTTACCACATACAAAGCAGGTGACTTTGGTAATGTGAAGATGGGAAATTCTGCATACTCCAGAATTGTTGGCATTGGAGATGTAAGTATCCAAACAAATGTTGGCTTCCAACTGACATTGAAAAATGTGAGGCATGTTCCAGAGTTACGCCTCAATTTAATTTCCGTGAATGTCTTAGATGAGCAAGGATACGAAAGCTATTTTGGAAATAAGCAGTGGAGACTTCGCAAAGGATCGATGATTATTGCAAAGGGAAAACTTTGTTGCAAGCTGTACAAGACAAGTGGAAAGGCTTGCATGGATAGTGCAAATGTAGCAATAGATGCTTCACCAAATTTATGGCATAAACGGCTTGGCCATATGAGTGAAAAAGGGCTGCAACTCCTTGTAAAGAAAAAGTATATTCCTTTAGAGAAAGGTATGTTGTCAGATCCTTGTGATTACTGCCTGTTTGGAAAGCAACATAGAGTATCATTTAAAAATAACTCTGCAACAAGAAAAGAAGCATTAGAACGTGTATTTTCTGATGTTTGCGGCCCCATGGAAGTTGAATCCCTAGGAGGAGCTAGATATTTTGTAACCTTTATTGATGATGCTTCTAGAAAAGTTTGGGTTTATTTGTTAAAAACAAAAGATCAAGTCCTTGGAGTTTTCAAACAATTCCATACCATGGTGGAAAGAGAAATAGGGAAGCAGCTAAAATGTCTCTGATCAGACAATGGAGGCGAGTACACTTCCTATGATTTTAGAGATTATTGCTCTAAACATGGGATTCGGCATGAGAAGACAGTTCCTGGCACTCCTCAACACAATTGTGTAGCAGAACGAATGAATCGCACCATCATAGAGAGGGTCAGATGCATGTTGAGATCATCAAAACTGCCAAAGTCTTTTTGGGGAGCAGCAGTGCAAATCGCATGCTACTTGATCAATAGATCTCCATCAGTTCCTTTAGAATTTGACATTCCTGAAAGAGTATGGACAGGAAAAAATATTTCATACTCTCATTTGAAGGTGTTCGGATGCAAAGCTTTTGTGCATATACCAAAGGAGCAAAGATCAAAGCTTGATGATAAGGCACTTCCATGTATCTTTATTGGCTATGGAGATGAAGATTTTGGCTACAGGTGTAACACCCCCATACCCCCGGTAAGGAATATCGGGGCATCACGCGGGCACATACGTATACATATACATATACATACACTAGCGGAAGCGATAACAATAAATAATTAGAATATCTTTAGGGCCAAACAAAACACACTTCTCTTTAACATATATAAATGGTACATATTACAAAAGCTTTATACTTATTACATGTTCCTTTTCGATTCATATACAAATACTTTTAATATTTACATGTAACAACTATACTCTTTATTACATAATGATGTTACTCAAAACATCACGGACTCTATTTCTATCATGTACAAAAAGGGATCACAACAGAACTCCTAGTGGCCTTGACTTGCAGATGCCTTCTCACTGGGTCAAACCTGTAAACCTACATGAAAGCAAACATCCGTGCTAAGTGATAACGCTTAGTGGGGATGAAAATAATACAAAGGACTTCTTTTACGAAGTCACAAATAAATCACTCATTTCATAAAAAGTACAATCAAATATCTCATGCATATAATCTTTCACAGTTGCATAGATCATGTGCTCAAATACAACAATAACCATGTGTCCATATCCATGTAAACATATACTTGTATATAAAACTGTAAACATGTACAGAACTGTAATGTACTTAAACATTACTCTCATGTACTATAACATTTATTCAGAAGAATACTTTTAAATCAGCTCATATTCACTATACAATAACAACAATAAGAACAATAAGCCTAAATTCCTTTCATGGTGGATATGGATAACTCTGGATACTGTTTACAGTATCTTACATATGGAGAATTAACTCAAACTCTATGGAATACACGAGGTATTCCGAACTCTGGGCATAATTAAGGCCAACTCTAGCAGCTACACTCTAGGCCTTTATAAGGATGCTTATCTATCCACTATAACGGTAATCAGGCTCAAAAGAGAACAACTCATTTATACGCTACTCTGATGCCAAAGCATAGGTTATAACTCAAGTGCACTCATCAACTTCAGAGACATTTAATTCATGTACAACTTTATTAATCATGTACATTTAATTATTACTAATCATGCAAGAGGTTTAAAAGATAATTTTTAAACCAAACACAGACCAAGTGGTAACATGAAAAACTCATATAAACCTATAACAACTCAAAACAGGAGCGAAACAGAAGCAGAAGATCAAAACAGGACAAACAGAGAAGAAAAGGCAGGAGCACGACTCGTGCTCCTTGAGCACGACTCATGCTCACTCTCTCACACAACTAGAGCACATCTCGTGCTCCCACATTTCTCTCTTGGCCAGCACGACTCGTGCTCCTTGAGCACGACTCGTGCTCACTCCTTCTTTTCCCTGGAGCACATTATATGCTCTCACTTTCTTCTCTCTGTGAGCACGACTCGTGCTCCTTAGCACGACTCGTGCTCTCTCTTCCTTTTCTCTCTGAGTCACACTACACAACACGACTAGGACAACATCCCACATGCTGAAGAATGTGTTTCTATTGCGATCGCGACCACTGTCGCGCTCTCAACAGAAGGCTCCGTCAGGAACCTTCAGGAGACTGCTTTTCACCTCTAACTTATATTGTCTAAACCGACATATAAACATCATTTTCAGGCAACACGTTCTTCTTAACAAATGTTTCCTAGGATGTTAACTTTCAAATGGGACAAATCTCAGGTCAATTGGACATCTATAACTCCAAATATAAGCTAAACAACCTATACTGTTCAATTAACCCGAGCTTTAACAAATTTTCAGGGTCTTAGAGCAAGAATTTGCTCAAGGTCATTTCTGAGACTTTTATAGGTATAGAAGTTGTGGTTCTTTGGGCTCTAGAATCACTCAATTCAGAGGTCTATAACTATACTTATGATAAAAATATTACACAGAGGTCAAATGACAAATAAGCAGAATTTGCCAAATCAAACTCTATCATTTACACACACACTCTTTTGATCAATTCACATACTTATAAGCATATACACACATATCATAAGCACCACAAGCAATCAAAATGATATTCGCACACGATCCCTACCTCTAGGAAGCTTGACTCTGCTCTCTAATCAACTCCGATCCTTTTCTTTGCCCTTATTCAGTCTCTTGTCCACAGCTTAAACCAAAACCCATGCAAAACACTTAGAGTTACTCTTCTCTTTACTTTAAATCAAAAACAGAAACCAAGTAGTAGAAGAAGACCAATGCTATCATAATAGTACTACTTACCTCTTCTCAAAAAAATCCACTCTTTTCATCCCAAACCAAATGATTCTCTCTTAAGGAGCAAACGAAAGAAAGAACAAAAAGAAAGACAACAGGAAGCCCAAAGAAAGAAAGAAAAACACAAGGCCAAAGCCAAGGAAATCCAATGTGAGAAGGAAAAAAAAAGGAAGCAGATGGTCCAAGCTTATCCAACATTTACTACTCAAATTAATGCTATTACTTTTAATTAATGCATACATATCCCCACTTTGACTCTTAATCCTCTTTTAATATTATTTAGTCTTGCCACATGTCACTCCCCTACAAAGCCACTTATCATGCTCCTATGCCGCCACGTATCCGATATACATCAAATAATCAAACTATAATAGGCTTTCCGTGAAGCATTATGTCGCGCCCGCGATACTGTCACACTCGCAACAGAACCCACACCAAGCCACTTACTCAAATACACTCTCTTATACACACAAACTCTTAAATTTTCGAACAAAATTCCAAAATTCTACTAGAGCCAAATCGGGTTATTACAACAGGTTCTGGGATTCAATAAAGAAAAAGGTTATAAGAAGCAGAGATGTGGTCTTTCATGAGGACCAAACAATTGAAAGTTTGGATGAAAAAGAGAAAGAGCTCGAAAAATCCATTGTGGAGCTAAAATCTCCACAACAACAGTTATTCGATGGAGAAGAAGCACAAGAAGTAAATGAAGATATTGAGCTGCATCCTATTGATGATGATATTGAAGAAGATGTAGCAGCACAGGAGGGTCATTACCAACAGCAGGAGAATGATGAACAACAGTTGAGACGGTCAACCAGAAATTGAATGTCATCCATAAAATACCCAGCATCAGATTATATCCTTCTTACTGAGAAGGGGGAGCCAGAAAGCTTTCAAGAAGTAATGGCTCATAAAGACAAAGACAAGAGGATGAAATCCATGCAAGAGGAGATGAATTGTCTCATGAAAAATAACACCTATGAATTGATGAAACTTCCAAAAGGCAGGAAGGCCTTGAGAAATAATTGGGTGTATCGGATAAAAGATGATGGACGAGAAAATCTGGTGAAATACAAAGCACGATTGGTCGTCAAAGGTTTTGGTCAGAAGAAAGGAATAGATTTTGATGAGATCTTTTCTCCGGTGGTGAAGATGTCATCAATCAGAGTAATCTTGGGACTAGCAGCCAGTCTAGATCTTGAGATTGAGCAGATGGACGTAAAGACTGCATTTTTTCATAGAGATCTAGAAGAAGAAATTTATATACAGCAGCCTGAAGGGTTCGAGGTCAAAGGAAAAGAGAATCTAGTATGCAAATTGAGAAAAAGCTTGTATGGACTAAAACAAGCTCCTCGATAATGGTACAAGAAGTTTGATTCATTTATGATGGATCGAGAGTACAAGAGAACAACAGTAGACTCCTGTGTTTACATCAAGCAATTTTCTGGTGAGAAATTTGTCATCCTACTATTATGTGTTGATGATATATTAATAATTGGTCAAGATGCTAGAATGATCAATCAATTAAAGAAAGAACTTTGTGAAGTCTTTGATATGAAAGACTTGGGTCCAGCAAAGAAAATTTTGGGGATGGAAATTACCCGAGATAGGAGGTCTCGAAGGCTATGGCTGTCATAAGAAAAATATATTGAACGAATTCTTGAAAGGTTCAATATGAAAGGAGCAAAGCCAGTTTTTTCACCTCTTGGTGGGCAATTCAAACTTACCAAGGAGATGTGTCATTCTTCAGAAAAAGAGAAGAAGAAAATGTCGACTACTCCATATTCTTTAGCAGTTGGTAGCTTGATGTATGCGATGGTATGCACAAGGCCAGATATCGCTCATGCAGTAGGAGTTGTGAGCCGTTTCCTAGCAAATCCAGGAAAGGAGCATTGGGAAGCTGTTAAATAGATTTTCAGATATCTAAGGGGAACGTCAGAAATGTGCCTAAGTTTTGGAAGGGGAAAACCAGTCTTGGAAGGATTTACAGATGCAGACATGGCCGGTGATCTTAATGATAGAAAGTCTACTTCTAGATACTTGTTTACTTTTGTAGGGGGAGCTGTGTCATGGCAGTCCAAGTTGCAAAAATGTGTTGCTCTATCTACAACTGAAGCTGAGTATATAGCACTCACTGAAGCAGGAAAAGAAATGATGTGGATGAAAAAATTTCTCCAAGATTTGGGTTTAAAGCAAGAAAGATACGTAATCCATTGTGATAGTCAGAGTGCAATTGATCTGAGCAAAAATACTACTTACCATTACAGAACAAAGCATATCGATGTCAGATATCACTAGATTCGTGAAGCACTTGAAAGGAAGTTATTTCAGGTTCAGAAGATTCACACAGACAGAAATGGAGTAGATATGTTGACAAAAGTGATTTCTAGGCAGAAGCTTGAGTTGTGTTCCAATCTTGCTGGAATGAGTTTGCAATAAAATGCAGTACTATTCTTCCCTGATTGGTTGAAAAGGGGGAGAATTGATAAAGTTTTTTCAACCAAAGGCAAAAGTAAGAGGAAAAGTCAAAGAAAACGGAAAAACAAAGAAAAAAAGAGGGGTCAAAGAAAATGCCTACTGTTTTGTCAAATAAAATGGCCACTATTTGTCAAAGAAAATGTCTTCAAAATTTTCGGCGAAAATGTCAAAAATTTTTGCTTGCTTTGCCTATAAAAGGCAGAGTGATTTAGCATTTTAAACAATCTCACTTTCTCAATTTTCTTCGTATTCCTTCAGTTGTGAGAGAGCTGAAGAGTAGGATAAGTGTTCCACAAAATTGTGAGGATGTAATTTTGTGAGAGTATTCCTTAAGTTATTACTAAAACTTGAGAGATTATTTATAATCTCATTATTTCATAGTGAAAATTTTTCGGAGTTTGTCCCGTGATTTTTTCCTCTATAATCACAAGAGGGTTTTTCACGTAAATTTTTGTGTCGTTTTTATCTTGATAGTTATTTATTTATTCTCCTTTTTCTCAACATTGGTAACATGGATTTGCAATATACTTCTGCAGGCAGTACATAATTAAAGCATTACTTTCTCTTAGTATAAGCTGCATCAAGATGTTGAAAAACAATACTAATGATATAATTAAGCTCACAATAAAAGAAAATCCACAAAATTTGATATATGATGTTGTAAAAATATATCCTTTATTTATTTATTATGGCAATTATCTATTTGATACATGATAACTCTTTAATTTTTTATGTGTAGATTATTGTTGTCATGTCAATCAGAATTTGATAAGTTGTCTACCGTTTTTTAATCAAGTTTTGTTTAAGTTGTTTTTATTGTCGTTTCAAAAAAATTGAAAAGTTGTCTTCTTTCTTTCTTTTTTTTTTTTACTTAAACATTTTTTAAGCTGTTTTTTTTCTTCCATTATTTATTCGTGAATTTACTTATAAAGCATTTTTTTCAGCAAAAACAATCCAAATATTAAAAATCAAAAAGTTTTTTAGGGTTTAATACGGAAGAAGAGAAACTTTTTCCAAATTGAAATTTCTATATTTTATTCATATTGCAACAAAAATAATTATATTTCATTTTATTATTATCATACTCTTTTGTAAATTAAGGATCTTTTGATTAGTTCTACAATTTTTTACATATAGAATTTATAATTTATATAACAACATTTATCATATCTCTACTATTTTTTTTAGCAAATATAACCTCTTGTATTTTAATATTATTGACAAAATTAACCTGTTGTAAAACATAAAAATAACTAATCTAATAACTAAAGTAGAGGTGGCAAATTGGGTAGGCGGGTTAGAGGGTTGGGTCATAAATGAACGGATCATAAATGAATGGATCATAAATGGGTCAAAAGTATGGGTTATAAATGGACTAATACTCAAACGGATTGATTGGATTTAGGTCGACCTATAGATTTACTACATGTTGGCCAAATGGGTGGCAACCCATTTGATCCATTTTTTTAATGACAATAATTTTCAATATGATAACGAGATACTAAAATAAATATTATAA
Organism: Excoecaria cochinchinensis; assembly: GCA_947683425.1. Classification (NCBI taxonomy): domain Eukaryota; kingdom Viridiplantae; phylum Streptophyta; class Magnoliopsida; order Malpighiales; family Euphorbiaceae; genus Excoecaria; species Excoecaria cochinchinensis. The sequence continues at coordinate 2,574,932 of CANTUQ010000069.1, forward strand.
AAAATATTAGACCAAATAGGTAGGACAAATGACTAAGCAGGCCAAGATGTGGGTCAACCCATCTGGCCCATTTTAAATGAAAAATAATTGTCGATATAATAATATGATACTAAACAGACTGCAATAAAAAAAATGACCCAAATGGGTCGGATGATATCCCAAATTGGCCAAGATATGGATCAATCAATTTGATCTATTTTTTAATGAAAATAAATCTTTATATAATATCGTGATGTTAAAATAGTTCGGATGGTGGCCAATTTGATCATTTGGCTTTTTGTTCATGTTTTATTTTTCAATTTTGCATCTCAAGTTTAAATTAGTGAGTCATATATATGACTCTCACAGGCGAAATATAGAAAATGCTCAATTACAACTTTTTAACACAATAAGTTTTAACTTTAATTCAATTAATATTTAATAATTATTTACATGTGACAACTGTATATAACATTATTTTTAAAGAATGATAAGTTTGAATTTGTGCAAGCAATCCAACAACCAAATCACAAAAGTTAAAAGTTTTATATGAAAGTTTTGATCTGCATATATTCTGTAGAAGTGGAGGCAATGTACTATTGTATTCCATTTAAGAAAATATATATACATGTGTACAATTAAGGCAATATCAGTAAATTAGAGAATTAACAACATAATTATAGAGCCAAATATGGTAAGACAATATTTGACTATCACCCTCCCTCAAGTTGAGCAAGGGCATAATAAATGCTCAACTTGCACTGAAAATGAAAGAAGCGATCCTTGGATAATGGCTTAGTGAGGACATCAACTACTTGCTCTTGCGTGGGACACCCAAAGAAGGCCCTTGGACACCCAACCACCAACGAAATGGAAATCCACCTCTAAATATTTACTTAGCTGATGATAAATAGGAGTCAATGTCAAATAAGTGGCCGAGAGATTATCACACTGAAGCTGAGATGATCGTGGAATTTTGTAACCAATTTCATGGAATAAGATCTATAACCAACCAATTTTAGATGCACCTGTGGCCAAAGCACGATATTTAGCCTCGATAGACGATCGGGCAATAGAATATTGCTTCTTGGAACTCTAAGAGCCAGATTACGTCCCAAATAAATAGCAAAACTAGTGGTTAATTTTCTATCATCAAGGCCGCCCACCAAATCAACATCAGTCACTACAAGAAAAAATAAGTTTTCCAACGAAAAATAGGGTAAAACCGTCAGGAAACCAAATTGCCGACGAAAAAATATTCCGTCGGCATATGAAGCATAGGTAAAAGTCCCGACAAAAAGTTTTCCATCGGGACTTTTGCCGACAGGAATAAATGACTGTCGGTATTTTTCCCGACAGAATTTTACTTTCCGTCGGGAAAAATTTCGACGAAAATCTTCTTGCCGTCAGAAAAATTCCCGACGGAAAGAATAATTCCGTCGGGAATTTGTCGACGAAATATGGAAGTTCCGTCAGCAATTTTCTCGACGAAAATAATCTTACCATCGGGAATTTTTTGATGAAAATTTTATTTCCGTAAGTAAAATAATGATTTTTTAAATTAATAATTTTTTTAATTAATTCTTAAAACCTATAAATTTAACGTGTAATATTAATATTCGAATAATAAAAAAATTAATATAATATCTAAATTTTAATATCAGAAAATAAAATAATATAATAATTGTACTTATCACAAAGTTAATAATTATTTAACGATGTTATAATATTAGAAAATCCTAACTAAGCTGATGGCGACAGAGGAGGCAGTGGCTGACGTGAACAATCAGACTGTTGCGATGATGACTCGACCATAACCTTCAAATTAGCCATCTCGTTGCGTAGCTGAGATATGAAGTCGAGTGATTGTTCCCACCAAGTTTCTGATTCTTGCCACCGAGCTTGTGATTCTTGCAATTCTAATCTCAGGTCACATACAGCATTCTGAAGTTCATTTACTTCATGGGAGGCAAAATGTCTAAGCCGCTGTACTTGAGTTGAAAGAATGCGAGTAACAGGTTTTTACGAAAGAACTTAAGCTAAAGACCCGTCCTCGCTGGTCTCTACCACCAACCATGTCATAATAAATTTGATTCTCATCAATATTATCTGAATTCTGTGAACGTTGTTGAATTGACTCTTACACTTGTTCTTATCGTAAAACAAATGCTTTATATTATTTAATTATTAATAATAACTAATATTAAATATTAGTAAAATATAATAATTTGAACATATGTGTAAATGCATGGCTCGTGAATTAACGAATGTTTGACCATCATGATTTTTGGTGTGAGTGTGTACAAAGACCTCAACTAATGTAGGCGGTCGACCCATCGATGCTTCCTGTAAACAAATAAAGAATTATAATTAAATTGTAATTTATTGACTATTCCTACAAGATTTTACTAAAATTTCGGCAGAGTTTTCCCTAAATTTTAACCAAACTTCCTTTAGACAAAGACAGAAAAACACTTTTATTTTTTTTTATACTGTCATCCAATATCAATACAAACACCTAACTCAATTTTGTCTTTCCCATCCACCTTGATTGTAATGAAAGAAGTCTTAAAAAGTAACATTAATGTTTTGTAATAGTTATAAGTCTTTTTGCATGCTCCTGATGGGACAATGATCCTCCAGTATGCAAGCATGAATTGACTCCCTTAGGTCCTCCCCGTCTATTATTAGTATTCTGCTCTGAAATTGAAAGGGCCTCGGGTGTCGTCCAATATTGTTGACAATGTGCCCATATATCTTCAGTTAGGTAATGAGATTAACACCACTAGTGTGTAATAGGCACACTAAGTCTCTGTAACGCGCTCGAGCCCGAGTCTCCCATACTTCATACATGATGTTGTCAAACACCGAGTCCCAGTAAAATTTTTTCGTATGAGAATGAACCATAAAATATATTGTAAGCAAGTGTAAATTACAATTTGTTATATAATTAATATTATCATAATTTATTTCCTTGAATTCTTCAAAATAAAAATTCTTTGTTTATTGTGACACTTTTTTCTTGACATAACCATTGTACTCTATTATGTTCTTGAATGTAGTCATCATTGAGCGTGAGCACTGTTCTGAAGGATTCAAACTAATATACAACAACTTTCATAAAGTCAGTAAAAGTATTAAATATCGTTTAAATCAATACAACTGAAATATTAATCACTTACTCCCTAGCTATAATAGTCATGTAGATTCTTCCATCAACTCCAACTGAGCTAGGCATAGGCTATTCCGCTGCATCGATTCTTGATAGCTGAGATGACATAGCTTCAGTGGTGGCCATAAGAGTAGATTCAGTAGAAGGAGTGGTAGATGGGGTAGTAGTGGGGATGGTCGGTGATGCAACAGCCTAACTGCTAATATTGATACAGTGATGCGGTTGATCCCCCAGCCGCAGTGTAACCCCCATCATGTACCTTGAGCCTTGGAGGAGGAATCATATTACTCTTCTTTCGCTTAAATATTTTTCGAAACTGACATTATAAAAAATTGATTAGTCAACCAATAAAAAATTATCAACTGTCAAGAACATATATAGCTCATTCATACACATCTATGGAGGCAAATTATAAGAAGTAATTATGATTGGCCATGACAAATATTATTGGCCTGATTGACCAAAAGGTTAAAATCCATCAGTACTCAAATACAGCTGAACATTTTGAGGTTCAGTAGTAAAATCAGAATGGGTATTATTGAAATATTTTCATACGACTGCATCTAATGGATGGCTCATTATTCCATCTGTATTTTCATGCTCATCATGCCATCTCATATGAGGTGCAGTAATATAGTCTTTGAAGCCTTAGGGTTAGTGGAAAAAAATACAAATGTTTCCAAGGTACCGATTTCTACTTCTTATGTATAATTTCTGGATTTGTACCTAGGTTGACTACAAAATTTGTACTCTTGTAAATCCACGTCATCTCTCCAAAACAACATACATCCCAACCTGCAATAGTCAATTTTCTCAACAGGAAAACTTAGACCTCTAATCAGTTTCTTCATATTGTACAAATTATCAACCATTTTATAGTCAGGAGGCAATAATTAATTGTATCAAGAAAGAATTTTATCAAAACTTCGATCGAAAATATGACTTTCAGATTTTATTTTCAATATTCGAGCGACCAAAGATAAATGAGTCATGTTATCACAGCCTGGCCATAATTCTTGATTGGCTGAATTTAGTAAATCATAAAATGTTATCACATTTGCGTTGGGTTCTTCTACAAGAGGTGTATTTTCCCTAAAATCACGGCCAGCTGCATTATAACCATTTGGACGTACGGATTGTCAATTATCCCTACATCATATGTCATAAATTCCCCCTGTCCTTCAACTTGACCCACATTTACTGACATGTTACTCGCATTACCCATCGAGGTGTTACAAATTAATAGTTCCCCATGTTGTGTCCACTCAAAATAATGTAGAACAAATTATTTTCTTAACAAATGGAAATACACTTCATCAACTAGAAGATAACTAAGGTGTTTTCACTTTTTACATGGACATCTTATTTTTTGCCCGTCCACGTATGCAAGTTGAGAACTTGCATATTTAATAAAAAAAATGAACCCCATCCACAAATTCAGGATTAATATAACCATCGGGTGTTTTTCTTCTATACATCCAAGATCTATTTACGTTACTCATAATTATTGCAAAACTGTTATATGAACAAAGTGACTTCGTAGTTAGAATTAAATATATCTATTTACAAAAAAAAAAACTAAATATAAAAGTTAATCAAACTAGAAATTTGAAAGAGAACTATTATTACAAAATTATTTGAGACAATTGGTGGCCATTTTAACTTTGATTATGCTATTTATTATGCTAAATAAAAAGAACGACAAAAATTTGTCGTATAATAATCATCATCATTACAACAACAACAACAACATCAACAATATTAACAACAATTAAGAATATTAATAAACAACTTAATTTCTCAAATATTCAGATTTTATTATTGATTAATAGTAATAATAATACTAATAATATTCTTAAATGAATTATTAAGATTATTATTTTTTAATAATACTAACAATAATAAATTTATTATTTCATTATTTAAAAATAATCGAACAAATAATAATAATAATAATAATAATAATAATAATAATAATAATAATAATAATAATAATAATAATAATAATAATAATATAACTTACAAAAATTATTCATATTATTATTTAATAATAATGATAATAATAATTAACATAATTAAATAATAATAATAACAACAATAATAACAATAACAATAATAAATTATTCAAATTTTTATTTAATAATAATAACATTTTAAATAATAATAATAATAATAATAAACAAATAAATTAATTAATTAACAAATGAATTAAAACATAAAAAAAAATAAACCAAATTCTGCTCTAATCCGGTCCTTATTTTTCATAACATTCACCATCCTTATCCTTCCGGATCTTATTCCATGTAGTGTACATCTTGGCAAATCTAGCAACTAACAGCAAGAGATCAGAGTCAATGTGCAAGCAAGAATCGTCCATTTAAATTCATATGCATAAATAAAAATCGATGAAGAAAGTACAGATCACATATATTCTTTTTGTTTAATTATCCAACATTAATCAACATAATTTTACAATGCTAACAAAATGCAGTTGAATTTTACATACCTAAACTTTGACAAGCAGATTTCAAACAAAGTGACGATGAAAGCAGAGATAATAAGCTCAAGTTCTGCTCCAATGGTAGCGAAGAAAAGAAAACAGGATAGCAACAAAGCGAAGAAAAGAAAACAGGAGGCGATCAACTTTGACGGAGAGGCAGAGGAGAGGCAACACCGAAGGCAGAAACGAAGAGGAGAGGCACGATTTACTGATTTAGACAGTCGCAAGACCAGATTCCACGATAGCGGGGTGAGGGCGAGCAATGGCAGGGTGGGGGGCGATGCCGGATCTAGCACCTGGTGGCTCGTGAAGGAGGGCGTGGCGTGAGGGAGAGGCGTAGAGAGTTGAAGAAAAATGTATTTTGTGATTTTAGGTTAGTTTTGGAGGTAAATGGTTTGGATAGTTTTGGAGGTAAACGATTTGCCCACTATTTTCTTTTAAGTCAATAACGACGGGATTTTAAGTTTTTTAACGACCAAAATTAAACTCTTCGTTAAATAATAATAAAATTTAAATTTTTATGACCGGATTAAATTCCCTTCGTTGCTTGTATTTTTTTACAACCGGATTTTTATCGCTTCGCTAAATTTTGGTCGTTAAAACTCAATGTTCTTGTAGTGTTTAAAAATTAAGTATTGTAATTGTCTTGAAAATTAAATATTATAATTCTTATAAATTTTAGTACAGTTCGATTCGGCTTTTCGGTTATTTCATTATAAAACAATACAATACAATACAATCATGTACTTCAGACAATTTAATGTTTTTAAAAATTTGCAAAATAAATATAAGTATAATTAAAATATCTCAATTATTACAATTAAAATTTAAGTTAAAAGTAAGAAATTTAAAAATTAACACTCAACACTCTTTTTCTGCATTATGCTTGCACAAATTTGAGAATCTTGAGTAATATTTATAAACAATAACAATGAAATTAAATAATTAGATAAAAAAATATAAACATTAAATACACAATTTAAAAATATACCCAATTATAATAATTACCTGATTCAAACACTACAAGAAATTTGACTTTTTGTGATAAATTTTTTATTGACGAATAAAATTTCGTCACTAATAATAACTTACAACGACAAATTTTTTAAAACGTTACCATACTATTTATTACTGTGACGAAATTATTTTACATCATTATATATTTTAATTATTGTCACTAAAAGATTAATTTTGTGACGAAAAAATATATTTCGTCATGATTGATTTAGGAAAAATAATTTCCCACCATTTTTTTGGAGGGGAAAAAATTTAGTGACAAAATAATAATTTATTGTAACGTATAAAATTGTCACAAAATATTTATTTTTCGTGATGAATTATTTTTGTCATAATTAAATAAATTAGTGACAATAAAATATTTTTGTCACAAATAATATATCGGTATAAAAAAATATTACATTTATGACAAATAAATATATTACAAAAAATAAATATACTGTGATGAGGTAAAATTTCGTCACCTTTAATATGAAAAAAAAAATCCAACCTTATTCTTTCTGAGGAAAAAAATATAATGAAAAAATTTACTATTTGCGACATATAAATTCGTCATAAAATAATTATCTTTTTGTGACATTAATTATTTTTGTCACAGTTTAATGAATTAGTGACGATAATATTATTTCGTCACAATAATATTATTTATGATAAATAAATATGTTACAAAATTAGTTTGTCTTCCATACTTTGACAAAAATAACTAAATTATATATAAAAGTTAATTAATTAATAATACAATAATAATTTAAAATAAAATAAATTATTTATTAAAATAACATTTTTATGTGAAATCTTGGCCAGGAAACGCCGTCGTTTCCTGTTGGTTTCTCATATCAGTGCAAAACTGAAGAATGGAAACAAGGTAACGAAGGAAACCAGGGATTTTTTGTGACAAAAAACTTTCGAAAATCACGGAAAATATTGGTGGGAAAGGGTTGTTTTTTGGCGAAAATTTTCGGTTTCCTTCTCTTACTCAATCTCTCAATCCCTTATCAATTCCCAATTCTTCTCAATACAATTCTACAACCCTAAGGAATTTGACGAAATTTTGGTTCTTCTGTGTTAAAGGTATGTTGATCTTTCTTTTTGATTTTTTTTTAAATCATCAAATTGTCACGGTTGGGTTTTAGTTCTGCTATTTTTGCAAGATGAATTTGATTTCTTATGTTTTAAACTCACTGATTTGATAGATATAAGCTTGAGTTCCGAGATAGATTTCAAAATTGAGCAACCGAGGCAAATACAGGACTTCCAGGTATTTAACTTCTCAAACGTGAACCTGAAATTTATTCTTTTTTGTCTTGCTATTTTTTAACAATTTCTGTTTCTTTTTTCCCTTTATCTTCCCTTTCTCTTCTGTTTCATATGTGGATTTTGTTTAAATTTCAGTATGCATACACATAAGTTTGTTCTATTTTTGCAATAGATTTTACATTTATGTTCATGGTGAAGCAAACTCTATTTTGCTTGAGATTAATTCTTGTAATTGATTGTGAAATCCCGTCCAATTTGAATATGATTTTTTTTTTAGTAAAGATTTTGGTTGATGTGTTAAGACGTCTTTTTCAAGCATGGTTCGTAATTGGTTGTGAGCCCCCAAATACAGCTGTTATAGTTTGTATTCTTAAGGAATTATAATGGCTACTCTCATGAAAATATGATGATTATCTATTTGTTTCATTAAATATCAATGTTTCTTAATAACCTGCCCATGATGTCTTATCATCAATACAGCAAGACATTGATGCTTGCTTCAATTTTTAAAATTTTGTTGCATTTCAAGCATGAGATAGCCTTGTTGCTTGAAAAGTTATTTTAGGGATTTTTCATACTTAAATGTCTCATATATGCAAAAGGTTTATTTGTGTTTAATCTACAGGAATTAACAATTTGTATATTTGTCCGAATATGGTTAAATTGAACTTTTTCTCTCAGTGTATTTCATTGTTGAAACATTCAAATAGTCATCCCCTCTGTGCAAAGTTGTCTTCTTTAATGTTTGGTGGGAGACTGTCATATCAAGTAATATGTGCATTGTGTTGTAGATGGAATGCATTACAGTAATATAGTATCAACCAATCGCTAGAAGTTAGATTGTGTGTTCAATTCTAAATTTGACATCTGGACCTCCTTATTTTGTTTTTAGAGGCAGCATAAAATTTGTCTAACTAATATATATATATATATATATATATATATATATATATATATATATATATATATATATATTAGATTGTGTGTTCAATTCTAAATTTGACATCTGGACCTCCTTATTTTGTTTTTAGAGGCAGCATAAAACTTGTCTAACTAATATATATATATATATATATATATATATATATATATATATATATATATATAATCCATCCAATATTTAAAATTTATTTGATCCGATTAATTTGAATTCATACGGGATAGAGTGGCAAAGAGAGCAAAATATATTTTTTTAAAAATATTTAAAAATTTTAGATATTCAATACTGAATTCAAAATTCTCTAATTAAGAAAGAGGATATGCTTAGTGGATACTTAGAAGGTGCTATATTTTAAGAGTTGTCTTCTCGTGTATCTAAATTTTGAAATTCTTAAGGCAGTAGGAATAAGGAGTACATACAAGTTGTATGAACTTATATATTAGAAGTCAAAAAACAGTTGAGGATCATTGATTGGTTTAAGGGATAGATAAATGTTATCAGATATGGTTTTATCATGGAGAAACATCTAATCCCATTGAGGATGGTGATTACCAAGAAGAGTGTGATATGTCTAATGAGAATTTAGATTAAGAAGATGATTGGATTTTTGACTTGCTACATGAATTGGGTGAAAAATATTACCAAAAAGATAAAACCGATGAGCAAAATGAAGAACATAACACTTATTCATGTGTCCTACCTGATTATCTTGAATCTATTATGAGGGATGCTAATACAAAATTATATGCTGGATGTAAGAAATTTTCAAAGTTTTCTTTTATTATTAAGTTGCTCCATTTAAAAGTATATAACAAGATAAGTAACAAAGCAATATATCCAGCCTTTCGCCACTTGGATGTAAATAAAAATATTAATCTCTATAAGGCATTATTATTTGTCTTACTTTTCTTCCATATTTAAGATATAACATTTGAATAAATGCAGATGTACATGGATGTGAATATGGATGATCCAGGTGTGAAAGATTGCTTGATAGAAAGGTTCAAAAGTAGTACTCGACAAGAGCGTTATAGGTTGCACCAGTATTTCAAAAAATTTAGTTCTGTAGAAGAGGCTAAGATGAACAAGCCTGAGAAGTATGCTGATACTGAAAAATGGAAAGAACTTTGTAATCATTTTGCATCAAAGAAATTCAAGGTATATATTTTTAAGTTAGTTTTATTGTCTTGAAATATAAATATGAGATGGTGTATATGCAGTAGAATGAAGAAGTAAATATAAATTTTGACAATTTTTTTTATTTCTCTCGACAAATTCTCATATTTTCATAATTTTATAAGGTCAAAAGTGTGAAAAATTCTTCAAACAGAAATAAGGTTAAAGCTCCTCATATATCTGGTAGAAAGCCTCTTACTGTTCGCAGACATGAAATTGTAAGTATTTTGTTAACTTATTTTTGCAAATTTCACCTTAATTGAATTAATTATTATTCTAATTATTATGTTTTTTTTTTCTTTTGAATAGTCTCAATATGAATTAAATGGAGAACCATGTGGTAGGATTGATCTTTAATTATAAGCAAACTCATTATTCAATTCGAAAAGGTTGGTCATCTCAACAAGCATCCGAAAATTGGGTAAGTAATTAATATACAAGTTTTATAATGTAATTAGTTTGTTTTGAGACTTACATAAATTTTATTTTCTTTTAATTCCTTGTGATAGAATTTAATGATAGAAAAGCGAAACAAATATAATGAGCAAGATATTCAAAAGACTAAAGATGAAATTGTTCAAGAAATCCTTGGCCTTGGTACTGGTTATATAAAAGGCCTTGGATATGGTCCAAAACCTCCTTCAAGACGTTTATCATCGGACTACATTGCTACACAAAAGCTTCAAAATGAACTTTCTAATACTCAATAAAAGTTAAGCGAGTCTCAGTCAGAAGTGAACATACTTAAGAATCAGGTGACTGATTGTGAGACAAAAGTAAGCGAGTTGAATTCTATTATCCATAAACTGCTTCACATTTTAAAGGCAAACGGGATGAATGTCGATTGAATTCTCCAATGTAAGCTTTATATACTTGTGCTTTTATTTTTGCTATGTTTAATGACATGAAAATAGTTAAAAACATTTGAAAATATTTGAAAGTGGATGATATAAGTATATTATAATATATGGTATATGTGAGATTGGACCTAAATTGGAGGATGGACAAACTTGTGTTGGAGTTTGAATTGAAGCGAGATGAATGAACATATGATTATTTGAAGTGTAAACATTTTATTGTTTACAGGGGGATAGGCAATATTATAGAGGAAACTTTGCCGAAATTTCGGTAGAATTAAGTGACATATTTGCATTTTAATTGAATGAATAGTAAAACTAAATAGTTATATATAGGGCAGATGGGTATAGTGAAAGGATAAAAAAAATAATTATCCGGATTTCGCAACAATTTTAGAGTAGTTTAAGACAATCAAGTAATCGTGCAGTATCGTTGGAACCATAGTATGTGTATAGATTAAGAGTGTTACATGATTGAGTTTTTTTTTATCTAATATATGATTTTTTTTGTAGGAACCGGATGCAAATTTTGAAGTTTCAACATATTTTAGTTCTGGATTAGGATGCAAATTTAATTTTTTACATTAGATAGTATGTTTTTATTTAATTAACCTTTTATTTGAATAAATACATTATATTAGATTTTCTATTTAAATTTAATTGATTGTATGACAGTAAATTTAAAATGTCATTTTTAATACAACGCATGTATGACAAGTATATTTGTCATATATTTGTCATAATTTGTCAATTTGTTAGTTCATAAATGACGATATAATGTTTACAATTACGATATTAATATTGTAATAAAAAATATAATTTAATGACAATAAAAAATTGTCACTAAAACCATTTTTTGTGACAATTATTTTTGTCCGTATTTATGTCATTAATTTGTAATGTAATATGACGATTTATATTCATCATTAATATACATTAATTCAATGACAAAATTATTTTTCGTCACTTAAAGTATTAGATTTAATGATGATATTAAATATTTTATGACAAAAATTATATTTATTTATGACGAAAATTACGTCACCGATACTTAATGGTTTTAACTAGAAGCAGAGTTTCGTCATTAAAAGTATTTAATTTCGTGACGAATTTCAAATTTGTCATAAAAAATGTCAATATTTTGTGACGATAAACAATATAATGTGACGAAATATAATTTTATTTATGACATAATTTTTGTCATGAAAAGTAAGAACTAAAGATGACGAAAATTATTTTCGTCACAAAAAATGATACTTACGGTGACAAAAAAGTAAATTGTCACAAAAATTTTTATATTACGCGCCTACCGTTACGTTCTCCGTGACGATAAAAATTCGTCACCTTATCTTTTCAGCGACGAAATATAAATTTTTCATTACAATTTTTTCCGTCATAAAAGGTGTAATTTATTGTAGTGAAACTTTTCAAGTTCTTCAGTTGATGCCTCTGAAACTGAAAGTGTAGCCGATCTTCATAAAATTTGGCAACAAATAAGAAACTCGGTGATAATCGGAGTTAAAGAATTTCTAAATTTGTCCAAAGTTCTCCCTCTAGTGCTAAAAGTTAATTCAAAGCTACAGTCGAGCACTGAATAGCTATGAAATTTCTAGCATTACTATAAGAAATAACACATTTTATGATGTAAGAAATCGTCATAAAAGTTCCATTTTCGTAGCTGAAATAATAAGAAAACGAATTTTCATCGTTATAGAGAACATAATGGTAGCTGCATAATATAAAATTTTACTTGACAATTTGGTTATTTGTCATTGTAAGTATCATTTTTTATGACGAAAATAATTATCATCACCTTTGTTCCATACTTTTCATAACAAAAATTATGTCATAAATAAAATTATATTTTGTCACATGATATTGTTTATCATCACAAAATATTGACATTTTTTATGACAAATTTAAAATTAGTCACTAAATTAAGTATTTTTTATGACAAAAATCTGCTTATAATTAAAACCATTAAATATTAGCAACGTAATTGTCGTCACAAATAAATATAATTTTCGTTATAAAATAATCATATCGTTACTAAATCTAATACTTTAAGTGACGATAAATAATTTCATCATTAAATTAATACATATTAATGATGAATATAAATCGTCATATTATTTTACAAATTAGTGATATAAATATGAATAAAAATAATTGTCACAAAAAGATAATTTTAGCGACAATTTTTTATTGTTATTAAATATCACTTTTTTATGACAATATTAATATCGTAATTGCGAACACTCTATCGTCATTTATGAACTAACAAGTAGACAAATTGTGACAAATATACTTATCATATATGCATTGCACTAAAAATGACACATTTTAAATGAAATATTATACAACTAATTAACTTTGTAAAGGAAATGACCAATCAAGTAATATAAAGTATTTATTTAATCATAAGTAAATCCACCAGTACAAAACTAACAAGATAATAAAAAAGCAAAAGAAAAGCTACTCTGCTTTATACTACATGTAAAGCCTTGTATATGGTCACTAACAAAAAAAAGGAAATTAGCTACGGCAATTTCCGTCGCTAATTGGGCAATTTCCGTCGCTAATTGATTTTAGCATTGCGATGACTAATCGTCACAAATAATTAGCGACATGATGACTAACCATCGCAAATAGCTCCGTCCCAAGGAATTTTGCAACTAAAACATAAAATTGTCGCTAAAAATAGTGTCGGATAAAACAGTCACTAAAAATAAAAATTTAGTCGCTAAATAACCCCTAAAACTAGTAGCTGGAAAAATTAAAAAAATATTATCCGTCGCTATTTCATCGCTAAAAATATTAAATTTGAATTTTCAATTTAAATTATTATTATTATTATTATTATTATTATTATTATTATTATTATTATTATTACATCAAAAATTTAATTTATGCAAATAATAATTATGCAATGTTATTAACAATACTATTAATTTAAAAAATATAATATCATAGTAGTACATTAAATTATACAATACTTAAAAATTATTTAAAAAAAATACTAATTCAAACTAAATAGTGCTACTCAATATCACCACTAAATAGTGTTTCACAACATAGGCGGAGCTACACAATTAAAAGACAAAAAAATCAAGCAATCAAACCAACTAAAGCAAATAGATTTCCACTTCTGCCAATAGCATTGAGAAGTATCCATCGACCCAAACATCTGATCATTGTAGCATTTAGTCGTTAAATTTATTTTTATTATTAGCAACTAAATTGCGACTATTTTTTGTCACAAACTGTTAGCGACTGAATTTTTCTGTCGCTATTTTTCGATTATGTAACAGACTGAAATAACCAAAATCTCCAAATCAAAACGCAAAAAGAAACAGAGAGTTGAATGCCGTCGAGAGAGAACCCAGCACCGGAGGAGTTTCGGTTCCCCTTGCCACCGGTGACGCTGCGTGTTAGCTCCGGCGGTGAGAATGGCGATCGGCATTAAGTTTTTTTCCTGTATTTGAGAGGTATGTTTCACGAAAAGACAGCCAAAAGTTGGAATTCGTTTTCAATTTTCTTAAAATTGAAGTGTGTAGTTTTAGTTGTGTGAAATTTCTTCTCTGTGCTTAGGGTTCTTGAGAGATTGAAGTGCAAAAAAGGAGGAGGAAGAGTCACTGACCGGTGTTACTGCGATTGAAAACAGAAGCTAAGGGGAGAAATCCGGGTATGTTCCATAGTGCTCTTGTTTACTTGCTTTTCTTGCTCATATTAATTATGAAAAATTAAAAAAGTAGCAAAGGATTTGATTTGATTCTTGTTGATGAAAAAAAAAAGATCTTGTTACTAACCTAGACTGAACATGGCCATGCCAAGTCCTGCATCTGACAGAATGGAGATGGACTTTGCTATGATTGCAGGCATTTCTAAGTGCCACCTACAAGAAAATCACAACTGTTTTAAAATTAAAGAAAAACCCAGAAATCAAAATAGATTTTTTTGTTAGAGAATATGATGAAGTTTTACCTGAAGGAAACTAGAGATCAAGTGAGGCCAATTAAGCTTGAGTAGGTGTTTGGATTTCTATTCAGTTTTCTCCAAACCATGATTAGTATAAGCCTTGTCATTACACTTGTTGGAGGCATAGCTTTTGGTTTTCCATTATCACTTGCCATTATCACTTGCCATTTTCTTGAGGTCTCTCGAATGGCACTTTGGTTTATACTTAGGATTCCTCACTTTAAACTCCATTTTGTTTACCTTTAAGAAAATTATATATGATATTATGATGGCAAGGACTCCATGTTGGCACTTAAATTAATAAGTGCACTAGGTAGGCAGAAGGCTATAACAAAGCAAGGATTAATTAGTTTTCGATCTCTTATATTTATTTTATATGAAAAGTACTTGACATAGCATTGGATTCATCATTAACATTAATTAAGCTTATATTAGCGAGTACAACCTTTGAAATTCTAATATTCAATAACCGAATAAGATAGTCATTGGCTATAATTAATTTAGGTTATGACTTTTCTAATAGGATAAACGATATGCATGTTAATAAACCATTTAATCTAATTTCTATTACGAAACTAAAATAAGACTATGTCTTTCAAGGGGCAATGGATCCCTTACTTTCTTCTGAGTAAGGGTGATAATAATCGTTTGTTTTTTTTCTTATTTTGCTAAAATAGAAATATTTAGGTTAAATGGAATCCTTTGATCGTAGTTGGATGTATAATCGACGGGACTCAAGTGGGAGAACTAATGCATCATTCGTATATGGTGTCGAGAATTTTATTAAATTCGCTACTTCTCATCCGGAAGAAATGAGTGGTGATCTTATTAGGTGTCCGTGCAAAAATTGAGTGAACCGAAAGTTCATGACGTGGATACTGTTATGAATCACCTCTTCCGTAAGGGATTCATTCAGGATTATTTGGTTTGGAATTATCACGGGGAGACACACATCACCCCTAATGAGCAAAATTGGAATCCAATAGCTAATGAATCAATGGAAGTTGTAGGGGTTACAAATCCATATCAGCAAATGTTGATTGATGTAGTGGGGCCTAATATGTTTCCCGACACCCAGTGGCAACAATTTATTTCGGAGGCTCAAACTACTAATAATTATGAACAAGGCGTTATGTCTACTCCCGATGAACCTGGACCTTCAAATTGTGGTGCAAATTCTATGGATTAGCCACCAAATCCACAATGCCAAGAATTTTATAACCTTATTGAATCTGGTAATGCACAGTTGTATCTCAGATGTAAGAACCATTCACAGCTTTCTGTATTTGCTAGGATGTTGAATGCGAAATCTGAATATAATCTGCCGGAGAGATTTTATGATGCAAACGTGCAACTCTTTAAGGAAGCTTTGCCTGAAGGTAACACTTTGACAGAAAATTTTTACCAAACTAAAAGTCTTGTTAGAAGCTCAGGATTGCCAGTTCAGAAAATTGACTGTTGCAATGAGGGATGCATGTTGTTTTGGCGTGATGATGAAAACCTGACACATTATAAGTTTTGCAATCATCCACGATTTAAAATTCGTGGTGGGTCTCGTCAAAATAGTCAGAAATCATATAAGAAGATGTATTACTTTCCATTAATACCTAGGCTTCAACGGTTATATCAATCAAAAGCAATAGCATTACATATGCAATGGCATTATAATCATGTCCAAGAGGATGGGGTGATGCAGCATCCTTCTGACTCACTATCTTGGAAATATTTCAATGAAACTTATCCTTATTTTGCTGCTGAGACTAGAAATGTAAGGTTGGGGTTATGTACAGACGGTTTTCAACCATTCGGACAATATGGTAGAATATATTCATCTTGGCCTGTAATTATCACGCCTTACAACCTGCCACCTTGGATGTGTATGAAGGAAGTTTATATGTTTCTGACAGTTATTGTACCTGGCCCTAAAAATCCAAAGCAAAAAATTGATGTATTCCTACAACCATTGATTCATGAGTTAAACGAATTGTGGAATATTGGAGTCCCAACATATGATGTGTGACTCCAGATGTTAGCAATGGGACTGCTACAATAAATGCTAATGCATTTCAAGTTGATGAAGTTACAGTGCATGATATAACAGTGGATACTGGTAACGATGACGATATTGACTTGCGTGATCCTTCGGGAGTTGTCATTGAACTTGATAATGTTCGTGAGGTGGATCCAGTACTTGAAGTGGATGATGATGAAGAAGAATTTGATGACTATAATAGCAATGAGGACGACGATGAGGTATTTTAAAATTCATCAGATAGTTGCTAAGTGATTATATGTAATTTTTATAGTATCGTGTGTTAAATTGTATAAATTTTAAATTATATATATGAGTTGTGGATTACGATTGCCATTTTATATTATAAATGTTAAACACATACATGTAAAGTTTACCATTTTGCAAGTATGGGTCGTGGCAGAGGAAGAGGATTTACAGGTCGGGGTCGATGGGGAGGACGATATGGCGGGGATTCAACAACTCCACCCTTTGGAGACATGCCACATATCCCGGGATGGTACTGTTATATTTTATATAATTCCTTAAAGTTATTATTTGCGAATAATAACTAAAGTTCATTGATGGCAATACATGAGTGTGAATGTTTATGTGTAAACATTTACTGTTATTGATATGAGATTGAGCATGTCGGACAGAGAAGTAGCCCACTCACAAGGGTGTTTACCTTAGTCTTGTCAATGAGTTGGCAAAGACTAAGATGAGCCGATTTTTGAACATATGAGAATGCTTGAGAGCCTGTTCAAAATAAAAGTGCCGTCTTGCATAAATTACAAGATAAGTCTTGTTAAGGTGCGAGATAAAGACATACATAAAGTTGTATGCTTTGGATTGAGATCCAAATAAGGATTGTACAAAATCCAATGGTAAGCTAAATGTAACTACCATATTCTATCTAAAAAGCCAGAAGTAGTCCTTAAGTAAGCGGACTAAAGTTGGGTGTTTCGGTGCATCGCAACCTTACGCTCCTGTATGGTGTTTTGATATACACATTATTGAAATGTGAGACATGCGCTCCTTTAAGGGAAGGAAAGAACACCATAACACATGTTTTATACCGTGTGTGCTTATGTGACCACAGGGATGGGAATTTAATAATATTATTGATCTCAACTTTCCCTATTATGAGACCCTATTTATATTTCGACCCTTAGAACCCTTAACTTATCCCTGAAGTATGGTTCAATGTGGCTAGCTTAGTTAGTTTCCAAGAGGTCTGGGAAAAATTTAGGCCTGGCGGATCTAACTAGAAAAGCGAGTTGAATCATGATGGATGGTATACAGTAAGAGGGGAAGATAGCCTTCTGATCACTTTCATAAAGTTTCGTGGCTCACTGGCCGGCCTATTATAGTTTCTATGAGTAGAAACATAATAGTGAACACGAAAATTATTTTATGAGATAATGAGTTAGAAGGCAATCTAGGGTTAGGCATACGTGAAAAGAGGATCTCGTTTTACGAGACGCTATATATATATCCCCAACAGGTGTATAGCACTAGTGCTCTCGAGGTATACTGGTCACACAATCTATTAGCCAGTATAACTGAAGATTAAGACTGGAATGTGTTCCGTCATGTGCGAGTGGGAGATGATAGAGTTGGGATACGCCCATGACTCTATAATGGATTGAGTTCCAATCCAGATTAAATTAAGTTATTTAATCTGATTAGAATTACTCGGAAAGAGTCTGAGTTAAACTAGAGATAGGTCTCTAGCTTTTAGGATCTCTATAAATAGGGGTGAGATCCTCATTATTTGGTAACGAGAAAACGTACATGCCGTAAGGCTGCTCGTTCCCACTCATGCTTGTTTTCTGTCTTAATTTTTCAAGGGCTTTTAGATTGTGGAATAGTTACAATTATCCCACACGTGGATAAAAGCCAGACCAGTGACCAAAAACAAATGAGATCCTTGTAAACGCTTTCGCAACGAGATTCTGTCGTATAAGAGGTAGGTACCATTCTTAATGTTACCTCTACTAAATTATATTTGTTATAATTTCCCATCAATTATAATAAAGCAATTTATGTTATAACTAATGTACCTCGTAAAGCCACTCCGCCCTAATTACATCATCCCCAGTGATAGCAGACACGAAGTCCATAGAACAACCCCAATCGTTAGTAAACATGAAATCCATTCAACAACTCAAATAAAAAATAACTAAATTTGCCCATTTTAATGAAAATAAATTATTGAAAACAAAATAGTAAAAATTATCTTTTAACAAAAACCAATAGCAAATTCTTCTAGATATTATCTTTTTAATTCATATCTTCAAGGAAAAAGAAAACAATTAACTCAAAAACTTAGCAAATCTAACACCCATCAAACAACCCACTTCTAATTACAATGAAAATTTATCTAACACAATCCACACAAAGATTAACCAAATATACTACAGTAAATTATAAAAAGAAGAACTTACAAAGAGAGAAGCCGAGTCATGATTCTATAAAAGAGTAGAGTTACAGAAATTGAGTTGCAAATGGCCAAGCACATTATCTACTTTAGTTGAAAAAATACTAACATCAACCAACAGAAAATGAAAAAAATAATAGTTACAGAACAAAAACTTTTGCCAATCTGACCTTTAAATGAGTGTTAAAGAGGCACTGGATCGAGCACAAGAAACACAAATCAACGGCTCTAACAAGAACAATTATTCAAACAAGAAATCACTCGATACCCAACAAAGGAAAGAAAATAATTAAATCGATTAACAAACAGAGAGAGGTACATCCTGATCAAAGAATGGGCAATTGATACTGAAAGAGAGGAGTGCGGTGGAGATTGGAAGTGAGAGAGATAGGGGTGCAGCGGAGACGACGATTAAGATAGAGCAAACTGCGGCAGAGACGAGGAAGTCACCAAGAGAGGACCGCGGTGAAGAGGGGGAGTCACCGAGCGACGAAGGCAGCGGACACAGATCGATTTTGTGAGAGAGAGGAGTTAGGGGGAAAATTTTATTCTTGAATTTAGGGTTACAATTTTTACAATTTTGTAATTTACATTAAATTATTTTATTTTAATAAATAATTTATTTTATTTTAAATTATTATTATATTATTAATTAATTAACTTTCATATATAATTTAGTTATTTTTGTCAAAAAGTAGATGACAAACTGTTTTGGTAATTCAAAATTTTATTGGGGACATTTTTATTTATAACATAAAATAAATTATTTATAACATAATTTATTTGTAATATATTTTTATTGCAATCGATTGTGAATAAATATTATGATCATACAAACTGGTTGTATTAGTAATGAATTTATAGTTTATCACAATATATTCATTTTTTTTACATATTTGTTTGTCATAAATTCAATTATATTTTATGATAAAATTTATTTGTCATATATTAACATTACAACAAATTGTGATAGAATATTATTATTTTCATAAATTTATTGTACTGGTGATAAAATTATATTTCGTCATAGTATATTATATTTATTTGTTATAAATAAAATTATTGTGACGATATAATTTTTTCGTCACTAATTCATTAAATTGTGATAAAAATTATTCATGTCACAAAAAAAAGTATTTCATGACGAATTTATGTGTCGCAAATAGTTATTTTTTCATTAAATTTTTACCTCCATCTCAAAGGTGACGAAATTGTACTTGGTTACGATACATTCATTTTTTATTACACATTTATTTGTCATAAATAAAATTATTTTTGGAACTAAAATTTTTCGAAAAAAATAATTAGAATTTTTTTTTATCTTGATATCTTATTAGTGATGAAATGATTTTATCGTCACTAATTTATTTAATTATGACAAAATAATTTGTTACGAAAAATAAATATTTTGTGACGAATTCACACATTGCAATAAGTTAATTTTTTGTCATTAAATCTTCTCCCTAAAAAGAAAGGTGGAAAATTTTTCTTCCTAAAAAAACCATGATGAAATATATTTTTCGTCACAAAATTAATCTATTAGTGACGAAAATGAAGACATAAAATGACACAAAACAATTTTGTCACAATAATAAATAGTATGGTGATGTTTTAAAAAAAATTTCGTTGTAAGTTATAATTAATGACGAAATTTTATGCGTCATTAAAAATTTTGTCACAAAGAGTAAAATTTCTTGTAGTGCAACTTTGGGCAAAATTGAATAATTTGGCTCATTAATTTTCCACTAACTCAAAATGTCAAAATCAGGAGAATTTTTTACTAATTTATCAGTCAAGTAAGTATTTAAATCTCCTTGAGATATAACTTGCTATTTATCCTAATTTTTCAAAAACCACGCATCAACATCATCAAACTTAGGTGTTGGGGCTACAATTTGATTAATATTTACTTCTTCCATTTTTTTATGTTCTTCTATCAGTCAATTCAAAGCAGTTGTCACTTTAGAAACTAATTTTTCTGACTCACACTCACCATAAAAAGCTGTGTACTTTGAAACTATAAATTTCATTTTAAATCTAGGATCCAAGAGAAACAACTATGAAAAGAATGATATTTATCTTGTTAATAGAACCCCAATACTTGTCAAATTTCAACTGCATTTGTTTTTCCATTTCCATTAAATAATCAACACCACTAGTTTGAGAAGATTGCAAAAAATTCAAAATACGCACAATCTCTAGAAAATACAAGTTTGAAGTTGAATATAATAACCCAGATAATTTGCAAGTCACGTCATAAAATCTTTTTAGAAATTTCATGAGAGTTGTGACTTGTTTCCAATTAGTCTCAGTCAAATAAATAGGACCAAACTCGGTGAAATATTTGCTATCTATATCCTCCAACTTATTAGAAGTCTTTTGATATCCCAAAGCAATGTCTAACATCAAATATGTTGAATTTCACCTACACTACAAAAAAAAAAAAAATTAGTGACTGTACAATTTCAGTCGCTGATTAGCAACTGATTTAAAAATTGATTGTGAAAATTCATTTTTCATTTTTTGCGACTAAATTAGCAACGGAAAAAAGAAACAGTCGCTAAATTTTGGTGGCAATTTATTGGCGGCTTTTTTACGACTAATTTAGCGACTAAAAAATCAGTCGCTAAATTTTGCGATTAATTTAGTGACTAAAAAATTCGCCGCTAAAATAGCGACGACAATATTAATCGCTAAATTTAGAGGCAATTTTAGCGAATTTGTTTGCGACGGATTTAGCGACTAAACTTGTTGTCGCTAAACACACTTGAAATAGCGACTGAAATTTCTTTCGCTATAAAATTTTTAAATTTTTTAAATATGAAAATAATTTTCAAAAATTAAAGTGATACTTTAGCGACGGAATAATTCGTCGCTACTTTGTCGATAAAATTGATTATAATATTAATAAAAATATGCATATATGCTTATAGTTATTAATTATTTTTAATATTTTTTCTTTACACATGAATTTTAATTTGTCTAAAATAAATTTTTTATTATTCAATTATTTAAAAATTTAATAAAAGTATTAGATGGGTGAACTGAAATTAATATTAATAAAGAAATTTATTTAGGAATATTTGTTGATATTATTTTTTTGTTTTGAATTAATAACTTTGACAAAATGATTAAATTAAAATACATAAATTAATATATATATGTATATATTGCAATGCCCCGACAAATAAATAATTATATAAATTAATTTATTAAATTATAGGTTAACTTTGTTATTTTTTGAAAACTTAAGATTTTTTTTGAAAATTTTCAATGCTGTAAATAGTAATTCGATAGTTTAAAAATTTACCAAATGTCAATTTTGACGTAAATGATCCGAAATTTTTTGTTGAATCTACAAAATCAAATATATTTAATTATAGCTAAATAAGAAACTAAATATGAGTATGTGTGTGTGTATATATATAAAGAGCCAAATAACAAAAAATAATAATAAAATAATAAAAATAACTTAAGTTTAGATATATTTTGAGTTAATGACGAAGACTACAAGAAAGAAAAGGGAAAATGGGGAATACATACAGAGGAGGGAAGCGAGAGAGAGAGAGAGAGCGGCGATTTGCTCAGCCACCCCCTCCGTCATCGCCGTTCCGCTGCCGCTCGCCCAACACCCCGGCATCCCCTTCCCTCTCGCCGAGCACCAGATCTAGCCGCCTGCTCTGCCCCCTCTCACCACACACCAAATCTGTGAAGGCTCCTTCGCACGCTAGATGTGCTTCTTCCTTCGCTGCAAACTTCTATTGCCTGTCGCCGCTCCACCCTCGCCGATAGCCGCTCCTCCCTCGTCGGTCGCTGCTCCTGTGGACGTCATTGTTGTCTTGCACAGGTAAATCACCATTTTTATTTTTTTATTTACTTTTTTGATGTATTTTTATTTTTTATTTATTTGTTTTCATTTATGTTGTATATTTATTGTGTATTTTTTATATTTGTCATCAAAATTTAAGTTGATTGTAGTTTATTTGCTTCTCGTTCTTTCTCTGCAGTTTGGAACTCGTTCTTAATTTTTTCTTTATTGAAAAGTGTTGGTTGCATATTTGTTCGAATACTTTTATCTTTTTCACCTCGCTTGTTTTGAGTCAATGCCTCTTACTTTCTTTGTGTCAGTTTTTCTTAATCTAAAGGTCAGGTATTGAATAGGAGATAGAATGAGTTCACCTTCCTAATTTTCAAAATTTGATTTCAATTATTTTAGATTCTTGATATTATGTTGCCAAATTTTGATTGGATATTTTGCATTTTTTTCTTTCTCTTGCTCTCTGTCAAAAATGATGCTTCATTAGCCAATTTGTTCTTTTTTGGCATCAAATAACTTAATTTTTCATATCTCAAAGCTGAAACCTGTAATGGAATTTCTAAGGGTTTTGGAACCTGCCATTAATTAATCTATAGGGACCTCAACCCCTTGCACAATGTCATGGATCGAAATGATTACAAGGACAAGTACTATCAAAGCTTATTGCCTCTACGTCTCAAGTATGCAGGGTAATTGTAATGCTTAGCCTAATATACTATTTATATTCTAATTATTTATTTTAATTTAAAGTTAAGCATGATGACTAAACATAGATTTGATGCGGCTTTTTCCCTGGGGTGGAAAGCTGACAAGTGAATCTATGCAATTTTTCTCTCAATTGTCTTATGGACAAGATATACTTTAAGCCAATCCAGACAAGATGATTGGAATATATAAGTATCTTGTTAATTGCTTTGAACTTTTTTTTTTTCAGACATGATGATTAAATGACTATAACTATATTTAAAATACATAAGTATCTTGTTGCTTTGAACTTTTTTTTTTCAGTGTAGTGGTGATTATAAAGGCATTATATTGGCATCTGGTTAGGACATATTCAGCCAGAAGCTAATTCTGGATCCATCCTTAACAGTTTCATCATCTTTAGCTTCTTCACCGGGTTAGAACATATGCCATTCGTGCATGTAAGTTCATATGTTGTGCACTTGCCCCTACTTTTTGCTTCTTGCTTCTATGATTGTTTGGTTCAATTAAATATGCTGTATTAGTTAAATATGGTGTCTAAAAGTGGAGATGTGCTAGTTGACCATTCTGTTATTTCTAGTTAAATTGGTGTGTTAATAAAGAAATTAGTTATTAGTTAGTTGAATCATTGGTATGGGAATGAACGCAATGTAGATATTCAGTATAAGAAAACCCAAAATTAGCGACAGAATTTTAACGACGGAGTGGATACCGCCGCTATATAGCGACGAAATATATTTTTCGTCGCTATTTAGCGAGGAAATTTATTTTTCGTCGCTAAAAATGGTGCCAATAATTCCCACCACAATTACCGACTGAAATTCGCGATGGTTTAGAAAATCCATCGCTAAAAATAGCGACGGAATATTTATTTTGTCGGTAAAGAAATGTGAAAATTGTTTAATTTAATTTAGCGACGGAATCAAGTTTTCTTCACTAAATTTGGCAACGAAAAATTAATGTCGTCGCTACATATAGCGTTGGAATTAAATTTTCGTCGCAAAAAAAATTAATTTCATTTTAAAATTAATTTAGCGATGGATTATTATTCCATCGTAAAAAATAGGGACGAAATTTTTTTTTTCGTCGCTAAAAAAATTTATTTTTTAAATTTAGGGATGGATTATTATTCCATCGCTAATTTAGCAAAGGATTAAACAAAATGGCGACGGAACGAAATTCAGTCGCTAAAATCAATATAAATATATAAATTTTTCTCTCTCCTCTCCCCTCTCTCTTCTCCTCCCTCCTCTCTCTGCCTCGTCAACTTCCCTGTGGTTGTGCCGCCGTTGCCCCCCTCCTGGTCGCGAACCGAGCTCTCCCTCCCCCCCGGCACCGATCTCCCCTCCCCCTTCCCTCTAGCATCGATTTCCCCTTCCTCCCTCCCCGTTTCCTTCCTTTTTTCCTCAATCCCCTCCCCCGTTTTCCCTTCCCCCCGCCCCCGATCTCCCTCGCCGGCAAGCTTCGGTCGGTTGCCACCTGGATCTCCACCTGTCTTTTCCGTTCCGACGCCTGTAGTGCCTCCTGCTGTGCCGGCGGTGCCCTCCTGCGGTGAAGATCTGTGGTGCCTTCTTGCTTTTTTTTAAATTTAATTATTATTATTATTATTTAATGGGTATGTTAATTAGTATTATTATTATTATTAAATAATTATCATAATTATTATTATTATAATTTTTATTAAATAGTTGTGTTAATTATTATTATTATTATTATTATTATTATTATTATTATTGTTGTTGTTATTATTATTATTAGTATAATTATTATTATTTAATGGGTATGTTAATTAGTATTATTATTAGTATTATTAAATAATTATCTTTATTATTATTATTATTATTATTATTATTATTATTATTATTATTAAATAGTTGTTGTTGTTGTTGTTGTTGTTGTTGTTATTATTATTCTTCTTCTTATTATTATTTAATGGGTATGTTAATTAGTATTATTACTAGTATTATTAAATATTTATCTTAATTATTATTATGATTAGGGGTGAGCATGGTCGGTTAACCGGTCCATTAGCCTCAGTCCATTAACCAGTCCATTAATATCGGTTTTTTGAAATTCCAGTCCATTAACCAGTCCATTACCATCGGTTAACCAGTCCATCGATTTCGGATTTTCGGATCGGTTACCCAATATTTTTCGGTTAACCACTATAACTATAAATATATTCATAAATAAAATTAAAATGTTCAAGATATTTAAAAATTAAATTTTTTTTCACTATAATATAACATTATTATTATTAAAATAAAATTTTTTGGTGGATATAAGCAAATTTGTTTTTAAAAATTAATATTTAATAATTAAATATATTAACCGATTAATAATCACTTTTAATTAGATAAATTGTTATATTTACTAATAGCCAATTAAAAAAACTTAAAAACTTTAAAATAATTAGTATAATGAAAAAAATTACATGATCACCTTTAATTAGGATAAATTGTTATATAAATTATTATAAATTATTAATAAATTAATAAATTAACTAAAAATTCGGTTTCGGTTCGGTTAACCAGTCACATGAGTCAAAAACCATTAACCAGTCCATTAATATCGGTTTTTTCAAAACACTAACCATTAACCAGTCCATTACAATCGGTTAAACAGTCCATCGGTTTCGATTTCGGATTTTTTTTCGGTTAACCGAGTCCATCGATTTTTTTGCTCACCCCTAATTATGATTATTATAATTTTTATTAAATAGTTGTGTTAATTATTATTATTATTATTATTATTATTATTTAATGGGTATGTTAATTTGTGTTATTATTAGTATTATTCAATAATTATATTAATTATTATTATTATTATTATTATTATTAAATAGTTGTGTTAATTATTATTATTATTATTAAATAATTATTATTATTGAATAGTTATGTTAAAATTAATTATTTATTATTATTGTTATTATTATTATTACCAAATTGTTATGTCAACATTTAGTTGTTGTTATTATTATTATTATTATTATTATTATTATTATTATTATTATTATTATTATTATTATTAGTAGTAAATAGTTATGTTAATTATTATTATTATTATTATTATTAAATATTTAATTATTATTATTATTATTACTATTATTATTATTATTATTTTTAAATAGTTATGTTAAAATTTTTTATTTATTATAATAATAATAATAATAATAATAATAATAATAATAATAATAATAATAAGAATAATTATTATTATTATTATTATTATTAGTAAATAGTTATGTTAATTATTATTATTATTATTATTATTATTGGACAGAATGTAAATTACTAAATTAGTTTGTACCCATTTATGTATTATGTTAGGACTTTATAAGAGTCTGCCATTGTATCTTATATGTTGTTTTTTAATTTGTAAGTAGATATAGTTAATTCTAACTACGTAGTCACTTTGTCAGGTTTTTCTTTGCAATAATTATGAGTAACGTTGATAGATTTTGGATGTATAGAAGAAAAATACCCGATGGTTATATTAATACTGAATTTATGGAAGGGGTTCAGTTGTTTATAGAATATGCAAGTTCACAACCTGCATACATCGACGGGCAAAAAATAAGATATCCATGTAAAAAGTGCAAACACATTAGTTACCTTCCTGCTGATGAAGTGTATTTCCATTTGCTAAGAAAAGGATTTGTTTCAAATTATTTTGAGTTGACACGACATGGGGAACTATCAACCTATAGCACCTCGATGGGTTATGTGGGTAATGTGTCAGTAAATGTGGGTGAAGTTGAAGGAGGGGTGAATTTATGTCATATGATGTAGCTGATAATCCATACGTCCAAATGGTTTATAATGCAGCTAGCCCTAATTTTAGGGAAAGTATATCTCATGCCATGCAAATGCAAAAAAAATTTATGATTTACTAAATTTAGCCGATTAAGAATTATGGTCAGGCTGTGATAACATGACTTAGTTATTTTCGGTCGCTCGAATATTAAACATCAAATCTGAAGGGCATATTTTTTTATCAAAGTTTTGATAAAATTCTTGCTTGGTACAATGAGTCATTGCCTCCTGAACATAAAATTATTGATAATTTATACAATATGAAGAAACTGGTTAGAGGTCTAGGTTTGCCTGTTGAGAAAACTGGCTGTTGCAGGTTGGGATGTATGTTATTTTGGAGGGAGGATGTGGATTTACAAGAGTGAAAATTTTGTGGTCAACCTAGGTACAAATCAAGAAATTATACTAAGAAGCAGAAATTGGTACCTTGAAAATGTATGTATTATTTTCCTCTAACCCCTAGACTTCAAAGATTATATGCATCTGAAGTTACTGCACCTCACATGAGATGGCATGATCAGCATAAAAACACAGATGGAATAATGAGCCATCCATCAGATGTCGTCGCATGGAAATATTTTAATAACATCCATCCTGATTTTGCTGCTGAACCTCGAAATGCTCGGCTATGTTTGAGCACTGACGGGTTTCAACCTTTTGGTCAGTCAATCCAACAATATTCTTCATGGCCTGTCATCATTACTCCTTATAATTTGCCTCCATGGATGTGTATGAATGAGGCATATATGTTCTTGACGGTGATTGTTCCAGGGCCTAGGAATCTAAAACATAAAATTGATGTATATTTACAGCCATTGATATTTGAATTGCAATAGCTTTGGAATACTGGTGTTGAAACATATGATACATCTCTTAAATAGAATTTTTTGCTGAAAGCTGCATTAATGTGGATGGTCAGTGACTTTTCTACCTATGCTATGTTGTCTAGTTGGAGCACAGCTGGAAAATTAGCTTGTCCTTACTGTAGCGATAATTCAGATGCATTTTATATTTAACATGGTTGCAAAAATTCTTAGTTTGACAACCACAGGAAATTTCTTCCACCTAATCACCCATTCTGACGTAACAAGAAAAAGTTTATTAAAAATAAAGTAGTACAAGCTAGTCCTCCTGTTATCAAAAGTAGTGAGAAAATTTTGCAAGACATTAATGAATTGGGTTTGCTTAAAGTAATATAACTTGATACTGAAGAAGTTAATGGAAGAATCAACAAAAACTTTTGTTGGAGGAAAAGAAGCATTTTTTGGAATTTGCCGTATTGGAAGTCTAATTTGTTACGGCATAATCTAGATGTGATGCACATAGAAAAAAATATTTTTGATAATGTGTTCAATACAATTATGAATATAGAAGGAAAGACAAAGGATAATGCAAAATAACGAGCAGATTTAAAGTTGTTATATAGAAGGACTGAGTTAGATAAAGATTACGTAACCAGAAAATATCCCAAAGCATGCTACACTTCGAACAAAAAATAAAAGGTAGTCTTGTGAGAGTAGTTAAAAGGACTAAAGTTTTCGGATGGTTACGTATCGAACTTGGCAAGGTGCGTCAACGTGAGAAAGTACAAATTATTCGGTATAAAAAGTCATGATTGTCACGTTTTCATGCAAAGGCTACTCCCAATAGCATTTCGAGAGTTATTGCCGACTAAAGTGTAGGAAGCTATAACAAAGTTAAGTTTATTTTTTCAGATCTTTAACATCATGTGAGATAAATGCGGCAGACATGGCAAGATTGGAAATAGAAATTTATGTAATACTGTGCAAACTGGAATCAATTTTTCCTCTAAGCTTCTTTGATTGTATGGAGCATTTGTCCATGCATTTAGCACATGAGGCAAAACATGCTGGTCCTGTTTAATATCGTTGGATGTATCCATTTAAGCGGTAACTATTTATGATAAGCAATTGCAATTTTATTATAATTTGTTATGGTAATTAATGTCAATCAAAATGTTATATAGGTATTTGTTTCACTTGAAAAAAAATGTAAAAAATAAAACTAGAGTTGAAGGTTCAATATTTAATGTGTATTTGGTCGAGAAAGCAAATACATTTTGTTTGTATTATTTTGAGCCTCATGTACACACAAGACAGCGAAAAATACCCCGTAATGATGATGACGGGGAAACAAGTAACCAGGACGAAAACTTATCCATATTTACGTATTCTGGGCGTTTACATGGCCATTCAACATAGAGAATGCTAACAGAGGAAGAATTAACAGCTGCCCATAGTTATATTTTATTGAATTGCAAGGAAGTTCAACCTTTTATGCGGTAAGTTTAATATATACATAAAATTGCTAATTTGATTTACTATGCGAAGTGTGTAATAAAACGGTGTATATGGTCATTATAGATTATTTGAGGAATGGGTACAGAAGCTAATACCTAAAAGAAATCAAAATGAGGTGAACAAGGAAGTCGAAAAGCACTTTCATCATTAGTTCAAGACATATGTAAGTTGTGACTTCCAATATACAAATTTATTTATACAATTATGAAATATTCATTTAAATGACGTTAGAATATTTGAATATGTAGGCATCAACAAATTCAATTGAGAATAAGTTCATCATGGATCTTGCGAAAGGACCTTTGCGATATGTTAAATCGTATCCGGTATATTTCATGAATGGATACAAATTTCATACACAGAGTCATGGTCATAACAAGGCAACGGTAAACATTGGGGTTTGCATTCAAGGAGAGTTGATGGATTATTATGGGCAAATTATTGACATACTTGAATTGGAGTACTCAGTATTGCCAATAAAACGCTGTGTATTATATAAGTGCGAATGGTTTGATCCAACTATTAACGTTGGAACAAAAATGTATAGCATATACAATTTAGTTGATGTCAACCAGCGTAGAAGATTTAGTAACTTTGAACCTTTTGTATTGGCAATGCAAGTGATTCAGGTGTATTATCTCCCTTATCTAAGCTTAAAATGAGACAAATCGGAATGGTTAGTAGTTTGCAAAGTAAAACCAAGAGGCATTTTTGAAAGGAAAGCTGCTGGACAAAGTGAACGCTCTGAAACTAACGATGCATTTCAAGAGGAGCAATCGGAAGTTCATAGTTCACGAGAGGGGTTTAGAATAATTATAAAAAAAGAATTCTTATTAAAAAATATAGCACACTAATAAAATGCATAAAAACTTTCATTTTAATTGTGCACGACGAGTTTTTTTACAATCAAAGTCCTCAATAACTAGATTCATATTTATTTTTCTAGTCAAGTCCCTTTTGACAGAGAGAATCAAACTATCAGCTAAAAAATCATCTTTCATTTTGTTGCGAATCGCGATTTTTATATGCTTCATAGCTGAAAATGTTCGTTCTATGGTAGCTGTAGGAACAGGAAGAGTTAGCACTAACCGAATCAACCGAAAAATTAGTCGATAAGTTTTCACTCTATTTGTACGAACCAATGCTACAAATAAGTCAGAAAGCAAACTAATTTGTCGAAGGTTTGCATCAGTGGTGACATCTTTCTTATAATGTTGCAATTCAAGTTGGAGCGTATGAATTTCTTGATCACCAAAGTCCTGAGGATAAAATTTAGATGCAAGCCTACAAATATCCTCAATTTTAAATGAGCTAAATGAATTATCAGGATTTAAAGCTTGACTGAGTGCAAGAAGTTCCATTGTAGAATCATTGAATCTGGAATTTAACTCCACTATTTGACAATCTATCGCTTGGTTAAAAATGTCAAAATGATAATAATGCTCAATTGAGATATGTTGCTCACGCTGACGATATCGACCGATAGTATTTGATTTGCTCATGTCAGGAAAGTCAACATCGTTACGCACACAGAATAATTGAACTTCATATATGAACTTAGCCTATCCATCTTGTCTCAATTCATTAAGTATAGTCTTTGTGCTTGAGACTAATCGCATAGCTGTTAAAATATTTTGATCCTTGCATTGTAAAGACTGATAAAGTAAATCAACTATTCTAAAAATTGAGTCCATGAGATGCAAATGGAAAACAAAGTCAAAACTCTTGGCCACTGCATAAAGACCATCAGCCTCCTCATGTAATTTAGATTGTTGTCCATTTCAGCAAGATCAATAAGGACCTTACTTACTGCAGCATACATATCGATCATATTTCTCACAGTTTGATAGTGAGAACTCCAACGAGTTGTCCCCGGTCTGTGCAAAGAACCAATTTGGTTAGCCCCACTACCAGATTCGAGCTCAGCAATCTCTAACATCCCTGATGTTTCCTCCCTCTGTACAGCTTGAAGCTCAGATAGTCACTTGGGTGAAGATGTAATAAGATTCACAAGTGCAGTCAAATAAGAGAAAAATCGAGAAACTGAAAACATATCCTTAGCTGCAGCAACAAGTGTCAATTGCAGACGGTGAGCAAAGCAATGAATATAATAAGTTGATGGATACTCTTTAAGAAATAATGTTTGAAGCCCATTCCATACACCCCACATATTGCTAGCCCCATCATATCCTTGGCCTCGCATGTTATCTAACTGAATGTTGTATTGAAGAAGAGACCTTGAAATTTCTCTTTTTAAGGTAACAGTAGTAGTGTTTTCTACACTTCTAATATCAAAGAACCGCTCTAAAAGAATACCATCAAGAAAAATTGCCATTTGCTCTCGTTTTGCCTCATCTTGTACTTCATCAACAAGTATACAGAAATAGCCATCTCCAATTTCTTCACGAATCATCTGCCTAACTCTATTTGCCATAATGTTCAAGATCTCTTTTTAAATCATTGGAGATGTATATTTTGCATTTTTTGGAGCATTCTCCACAACATCAGCAATTTCTTCACTCACATCTGCTAACTCACTTATGAATTCAATGAAGTTTCCACGGTTTGATGAACTATAAGATTCATCGTGACCTCTAAAAGCACAACCTTGCATAGCTAACCAACGAGCAGTCCAAATCGATGTATGTAAGCGCAAACGATTTTTTCTAATCTCTTCACTCAATTGAGCATTCAACACCTTATCAATACTATGAGTTGAATTCTTCAAATTAGTCACATCTCTAACACAATTATTGTGATTGGAATTATTAGCACCAACATGGCGAAGAAATGCACATTTCTTTTTATCATTTACCTTCTTCCAATTGTTAAATCCCCCGTCAACCAAAGATGAGCAAGTCTTTTGATTATCTTTTGACTCAAAAATAAAACATGGATAGCAATAGGCCTTATCAGTTGTAGGTGAGTATTCCAACCACGAGAATCGCTTAAGCCAACAATACTGAAATTTACAAAATTGATTTCCAAATTTGGTCTTGGGATATTCAGTAAGTTTAGGTTGATATTAGCATGTCTAATTTCATCCTGTTGATTGACTGGGTACTCCCATATTTTCTTTCTTAAACTGGGATCCCTCTCAATCTCAATTGATGAAAGAGAAGAATCAGGATTAGAAACCACAACCACATTAGGTATAGAAACTGGTGAAGTAGGTGATGAATGTGGAGGTGGGGGTGGAGCTTCAGATGGTGGTTGAGGTGGAGAAAGGGGTGGAGATGGAGGTTGAGGAGGAGGTGGATGAGTAGCTGCATCATTCTTCTTTAAAAATGACAAAAGTGAACTTTGTTTTGATCTTTTTTTTGGACGATCTGACATTCTAGAAGAAAAAAAAAACATGTATATTCAGTTTATTAGAAGATCAATGCTAAGTGATAAATGTTCTGATCCAAGCCAACATCTCCAATTACATTGAAAGTGATAAACTCTTACTGAATTCTTTTAATTTCTACTCACAAATTATATTAAGCAATAAAAAAGGTTTGCCTTTAATCTAAATCCAATAATTTTGAAAATTCATTGAATTTATAAAATAATTAAATATAGAAAAAATAAAAAATAGCAGAAAAAATTATATAGAAATAAAAACTGACCTGTCCTTGTCAATGAAGTAGACGGCGGAAGAATAGAAGTAATTTTCCTTAGAAATAAATATATATCTTTCTAAAACTAAAACCCTAAAAACTAAGAATTATGGATTATGTTATTGTGTTAATAGCATTTTCCTTTTAATTAGGAAAAACTCAATCCGTGTAAATCCAAGAGTCTTCTCTATTTTCGTTTCTCTTTCCAACATATTAAATGCACAATTGTTTTTCTTTTGGACTCCTAATATATAATATTTGTATTTTTTCTACTTGTTTGGGGGGGGGGGGGGGGGGGGACTTCACCCCCTCAAAGTCCCCTCCTGTCTCCGCCATTGTACGTATGTTCATTCATATTATTATTTCATCATATGTTTCATGTTATTTTGAACATTTATTTCCTTATAATTTATTTATTTATTTTTATTGCATTACTAACTATATGTTTCCTTTTATTTTTTTGTCGATTTAATGAACCTACATGCATACGAGTGTTTTTCGCCGAATCGAGTTTTGGAGGCTAGAATACTTAGGTCACAAATGATCTTTTTGTACTTTATCTTTATTTTTTTAGCTTGCCTTCCTTTTATTTTTGTTTGGATTTGTAATAATAAATGGATTTTCAGTCCGCCAACATAAAAATTCACCTAAGGATTTTGTACAGATAAAAATGGAATTTATTCTTAATAAATAGGACCAATGTCCAATTGTTTTCCAAAACGACACATAAAGGAACAGTTCCTTTTTTATCATAATAGGATCACTCATCTCCTTTTCCTTAAAACTTATCTAAAAACTCTTTGTTTTTTTGTAAATATGCATGCGGGAACCAATATTCACACTTAAATGAATTTTCCATTTTATATTTGTTTTATTTTCCATCTTGAAGGATAATAATCTTTATTTTTCATGACTTTCTTTATTTTCTTCATTGCTTGTATTGTATTCTTTACTTATCCTTATGAATCGTGTGAGAGAAGATATAGGAAATTAGTCTTAAAAACTCATTTATGTAAAAATTAACCAATGTATAAGTAAGAGTAATGTCCTGAACCATCTCTGGTTTTTGCTTCATAAGGTTAGAAAAACTTTCTCAATATTTTATTGGACGGCGACTCCATAATACTTGCCTTGTGGTGCCCAATTGACGCCCTCGTAAGTTTATCATCAACAATGGAGTAGGGGTACCCTTATCTATTGTGAAATGATAAATCTTCATGAGTTTAATGAACCTTTTTCGGATCCTAAAAGTGGGCCTCCGGGGTTATCAGGGTTTAACGCTCATCACATCAGGACGTTATAGTTTGCTTTTAAAATATCAAATAGCTTATGGATAGTGGACTTCAACTTGCTTACTTTTGTCTCACAATCAGTCACCTGACTCCTAAGTATGTTAACTTCTGACTAAGATTAACTCAACTTTTCTTGAGTATCAGAAAGTTCATTTTGAAGTTTTTGTGTAGCAAAGTAGTCCAATGATTAAGGCCTTGAAGGAGGTTTGGGACCATATCTAAGGCCTTTTATATAACTAAAAACAAGGTCAAGGACTTCTTGAATAATTTTATCTTCAATCTTTTCAATATCTTGCTCATTATATTGGTTTCGCTTTTCTATCATTAAATTTTATCACATGGAATTAAAAGAAAATAAAGTTTATGTAAGACTCAAAAACAAATTAATTACATTGCACAACTTGTATACTAATATAATTACTTACCTAATATTCTTCTGCTTGTCGTTTTAACTGAGTTGACCCACCCATGTGATTAAACGATATGATTTCTAACGTTACTTGTGAGTAGATAATTGGCATGTAAAATATAATTTTTTAATTTACATTAAAATATTTTATTTTAATAAATAATTTATTTTAGGGTAATTACAAATTCGGGATTGAACTATTTGGTATTTTTCAATGTTTGGAACAAACTTTGGAAGCCTACAATGTCAGGCCTCATTTTTGAGTCCCCTTTCAATTGAGGGACTCCATTAATAAATCCATTAAGTACTAACAGATTTGCTGACGGAGCATTAACGTGGAATCCAGCTCTGCCCAATAGGATGCCATGTCACCCTCCTCCTTCTTTTTCTTTTTTTTTTTTTTTGCCCTTTTCTTGTTCTTCTTCTTCAGCCTCCTCTTTTCACTCCCAAAACTGCTTTTGTGTAATGGTGATACAAAGAAATCGAAGGTTGCTGGAGATATAAAAGCTGGCGAAAAACTACCCACAAGCCACTTCCTATGAAAATATCATTTTCCTAATTCCCATTCCCCATTTTAAAAGAAAACAATGGAAAAATATCTTCTACGTACAATTTCCAATTCCTGGGTTTTAAGGTTGAAATAGATTTTTGGCTTTTGGTCTTCATACTATTCAAAATTTTCATTATTTAATTTGGATTTGTTACTATTGTGATCATTATAATTAGATTATAGAAAAGCAGTATTATGGGCCAATGCATTTCTTCTCAAATCGAAACCCATCAAAATAGAGGAACTGAATTCTAGAGTTTATCATCATTGGCAGTGTCGACAATCAAAATCATCCACGAGGATGGCAAGCTACACGAGCTAAAGATGGCAATCAAAGCAAAGGACATATTATCCAAATGCCCAAATTACTTCCTCCTGGCAGAAGTAGAGGTGAACAATAATCAACCGTGGAAGAATAAGAAATAGAGTTGGGTTAAAGGAGGTTGATTTTCTAGCAAGTGTTGAAAAAGGTAAAGTCTACATTATCAGAGTTGCCAAGTGGAGGAGGATTATAATAATAGAATGGAAAATAAGGAAGTATTGGATTTGACAGTGGCATCATAGGATAAAGTTCACCTTAATTTTCAAGTAGAGGTGACGATGAGTAAATGCAGGAAGACACCGGTGGCGGCAATGAGTAGTAATACGAACCAGAATATGGAGTAGTAGGCAGTGGTAGACAGTCGAAGACAATAGTTGGTGGCGAAAGAGCTAGCGGTGGAGGCAATCGAAAACAGGATGTAGAGGCAACGGAGAAGGCAAGGGTTGGCATGGCTTATCACATTCAGAGCACATAGTGCTTGAATCTTTGGAGATAGAAACAATTATGGAAGAATTAGCTAATGAGAAATTGATAAGAAAAATGAGAAACAGAGAATCAAAGATTGGCACAGATAGTGGGGTTTCTCTGTTCAAACGATGTCCATGAGAGAGAAAGGAAGAGGTGGGTTATACAAAAGAGGGAAAACTGCAAAAATTAAAATGGCTGAGTTGGCATCCTATCGGAAAGAGGTGGGACCCATTTTAATGCTCTGTCAGTAAATCCATTAGTACTTAACGGATTTGTTGACGGAGTTCTTCAATTGAAAATGAACCTAAAGATGAGGCATGACATTGTAGGCTTCCCAATTTCGGTTCAAACATTGAAAAATAGCCTATAGTCGAGTTCCGAATTTGTAATTAACCCTTTATTATGTTTTAAATTATTATTATATTATTAATTAATTAACTTTTATATATAATTTAGTTATTTTTGTCAAAAAGTAGATGACAAACTATTTTTCGTCATTAAAAAATTTATTGAGGAGATTTTTATTTATAAAATAAAATAATGTATTTATAGCATAATTTAGTTGTAAGATATTTTTATTACAGTCGATTGTAACAAAATATTATGGTCGTACAAACAGATTGTATTAGTAATAAACTTATATTTCATCACAATATATTCATTTTTTTGTTACATATTTGTTTGTCATAAATTCAATAATTTTTTATGACATAATTTATTTGTCGTATATTAACATTACAACCAATTGTGACATAATATTATTATTATCACAAATTGATTATACTGGTGACGAAATTGTATTTTTTCATAATATATTTATTTTTGTAAGATATTTATTTGTCATAGATAAAATTATTTTGATGAATTAATTTTATCATCACTAATTCATTAAACTGTGGCAAAAAAAATTCAAGTCACAAAAAATTAAGTATTTCATGACAAATTTATGTGTCGTAAATAGTTATTTATTTTTTAAAATTTTTTTCTCTCCAAAAGAAAAAGGTAAGAAATTTTCCCTCCCTATTAAAGGTGACAAAATTATTTTTGGAACTAAACTTTTCAAAAAAAATAATTAGGTTTTTTTTTTTTATCTTGATATCTTATTTGTGATAAAATGATTTTATCTTCACTAATTTATTTAATTATGAAAAAAACAATTTGTCATGAAAATTAAACATTTTGTGATAAATTTATACGTTGCAATAACTTATTATTTTGTCATTAAATTTTTTCCCTCCAAAAAATGTGAAAAATTTTCCCTCCTAAATAAACCATGACGAAATATATTTTTTATCACAAAATTAATCTATTAGTGATGAAAATTAAAATATAAACTAACGCAAGATAATTTTGACACAGTAATAAATAGTATGGTGAAATTTTTAAAAAATTCATCGTTGGAAGTTATAATTAATAACGAAATTTTATGACTAAAAATTTATCACAAAAAGTAAAATTTCTTGCATCGCTATATGAGTAATTGAGTTGTAAGTTAATAATTTAATTATATATAATGAAATTTTACCAATTGAGCATCTAAATTAATGATATAACTATATACAATTATTATACGTAATGAAATTTACCAATTCATGTAATTATATGATTATATATTCAGCTTACTAATTAATTTCATTTACTTTTAATATCACTCAACTAGTACTTATCTATTTTGGCACAATACTTATATTAATAATATAGTTGTAAATTAATAATTTAATTATATATAATAGAATTTTACCAATTAATGTAATTATATGAGTATATAGTCATCTTACTAATTAATTTCATTTACTTTTAGTATCATTCAACTAGTACTTATATATTTTGGCACAATACTATGAGTAGTTGAGTTGTAAATTAATAACTGAAATATATATAATGAATTTTTACCAATTAATATAATTATATGAGTATATAATTACATTACTAAATAATTTCATTTACTCTTAGTATCACTCAACTAATACTCATCTATTTTTGGCACAATATCTATATAAGTAATTGAGCATATAAATTAATAATATAATTATATACAATTATTACATATAATGAAATTTACCAATTCATGTAATTATATGAATATATAATCACTTTACTAATTAATTTCATTTACTTTTAGTATCACTCAATTATTACTTATCTATTTTAGCACAAAACCTATATGTGTAATTGAGTTGTAAATTAATAATTTAATTATATATAATGCAATTTTATCAATTAATGTAATTATATGAGTATATAATCACATTATCAATTAATTTTATTTACATTTATTGTCACTCAAATAGACAAATAGTAATAATTAATTATTTTTAACTCAATACAGATATGAATATCTAAATTAATAATATAATTATTATACATAATGAAATTTTAGTTGTATATTTAAAAGAGTTAATTACAAATTGGGGTCAACAAATCCATTAAGTACTAACCGATTTACTAACCGAGCATTAATGTGGGCCCCAATTGCGCTTATTAAGCTACTACCTCAACCATCTCTTTCTTCTTTTCTTCTTTTTTTTTTCTTCTTCTTCTCCCTCTTCTTCTTCTTCTTCTTCTTCACTCCAGATCCGTCGTCGCCCTCGGACATACATTAGATTTGAGAAAATTACATATACATTTGCATAAAAAGACTAACAATACGGTTCTAAACCTTTAATTAATAGGAAACTTTTTTACAAACAGAATTTAGATTCAGCTTTCTAGCTACTGTGCTTCTTGGCTCCAACGACGTAGTTTCATTATGAAACCTAAACCCATTAATGAAGCAAAATATTCTTATTTACTTTCCATGAAAAACTCCTATTTTGTGCTTATTTGATAAAATAAATATTTGATTTAATTCATATTCAATCTTTTAGTAGGAATTCATGCTCAATGGGAAAAAGAAATCAAAAAGTAGGAATTTAAAGTCAAAAATTGGAGCTGATTGGAAGTCCAGAATTGAAGCTAAAAGTCAGAATACCATCAGGTCTATATTTTCAACATGAAATCCAACTTAAGCGTGCCCATGGTCACTTGTGCAGAAATTATGCAGTGCAGATTTTTCAAGAATTGCTGCTATTGGAAATCAATTTAGCCAGATCTTCTACCCGACTTTTGGCAGCAAAATTGGACCTCTGAAAAGTTCTTGAGAAAAATGATCAATTTCTTAGTCCAAGTTTTCTATAAATAGGATCTTGTGATGAAGGAAAGAGGGATATTGAACCTTGAAATAAACTTTTGAATTGCTGCTTTCTTTATTTTCTAGTTGATTGTTTTACAGCCATGAGTGGCTGAATTTTCTTTTCTAGTTAAGGATATTAAGGTATGATTCATGAATAAATTGTGAGAATTTGTTTTCATTGTTTTCTCTTCTCAAATATCTGAATATTTTCTATAATAAATGATATTTTGTTCAATTAAAATTATTGACGTCTGATTTTGATTGAATAAATATTGCTAGTCAAATTGGTAAATCCGTAATTGTTTATTTGATTTGGCGAAGTGGCAAATCTGTACACTCATTGAATTGAATCTTTGAGTTTAGTGTGGGTGAATTTATTTGGTCCAATTTAAATAATCGAGCTTGTGTATTATTGATTGGAATTGGTAGCTTTTCTAATTCTTAATGGTATTTCTCAATTAAATCCTAAGAGCTTGTTTAGTGGTTGTTGAGAAATAAGATTTACCAGCTGATCTTATCACTTTTAAATTAATATTAAGGAAGAGCAGAATACTAGAGCTTGTTAGTATTCATAACCAATTTATTTGAAGAAGTAGGAATTTATCCAATTGTATTCAATGATCAGTTTGAATGAATCATAACCAAGATATTCCTTTGACTAGAAGTTTTTAATATTTGATTTACTCTTTTTAATTTTCTGCTTCATGATTTATTTATTTTAATCTTATTTTTCATAAACAAAAACCCCCTTCATCTTTCTCTTATTTCATAAGTAAAAATCAGATTTAATAATTTGACCAATCTCTTGGGAGACAACTCTACTCATGCTTTGCTATAAATATTTATAGAGTAGAATTTTATTTTTGTTGGATTCGACACCCATCAAATTTTGGCGCCGTTGCCGGGGATTGGTGTTATTATTGATCTGAATTTTATTTTACTTTATTTTGCAATTTCTTTATGACTCGTACTTCTCGTGGAAGTGAATTAAATTTTGATTCAGAAATAGAGAAGACAGCCTGAAGATTGAGAAAGACAACTAAACAACAAAAAGCTTCCTCTTCCGGTTCATCACAAACGGAGACAATTGTTGATTTGTCAGAATTTTTCAAAGAACCTGAAATCATGGCTGAACCAGAACAAACTTTGAGAAGAATGGCTAATCCAGATGTCAACCAACAGCCCTTGTGCATTGAGCTCCCTAATGTAGAGGTAAATTTTGAATTAAAATATGGTTTGATTAACTTATTACCCACTTTTCGTGGCTTTGCAGGAGAAGACCCTCATAAACATCTCAAGGAATTCCATGTAGTATGTTCCAGCATGAAACCACAAGGAGTAACAGTTGACCAAATCAAAATGCGAGCCTTTTCTTTTTCTTTGACAGAAAAGGCTAAAGATTGGCTGTATTATCTTCCACCTGGATCAATAACAACATGGAATGAATTGAAAAGGCAATTCTTAGAAAAAATTTCCCTTGCCTCTCGAGCGACATCCATTAGAAAAGAGATTTGTGGGATTCGTCAACAAACTGGAGAAACTCTCTATGAATATTGGGAGAGGTTCAATCAATTGTGTGCAAGCTGCCCTCACCACCAAATTTCAGACCAGCTTCTAATACAATATTTTTATGAAGGAGTATTGTTGTCAGAACGCAACATGATTGATGCTGCAAGTGGTGGAGCTTTGGTAGACAAAACTCTCAATCAAGCTAAGGAATTAATTACCAAAGTAGCTGCCAATTCTCAGCAATTTGGCTCTAGACAAGATCATCCAATTAAGAGGGCTAATGAGGTGAGTATAAATTCCATTGAACAGAGACTTGATAATTTAACTTCTTTTATGCAGAAATTTATGGTGGGAAATCAGCAACAAGTGAAGTCGTGTGGCATTTGTTCAAATTCTGATCATCCTACGGATACATGTCCAACTCTTCAAAATGAAGAACATATAAATGCTATACAAGGACATAAAGGACAGCAATACCAAAGGAAATACGATCCCTTTTCTGCCACTTACAATCCCGGATGGAGAGACCACCCAAATCTGAGCTATGGAGCAAGATCCAACAACTATCATCAATACGGGTATCAACCGAGACAACCAGCCCCTGCTCCACCTCCACAGGGATTCCAAGGATTTAAATCTGATGCCCCTCCACCATCAAAACCAGGTATGTCTTTGGACAATATAGTTGCTGCTTTAGCTACTAACATGCAACAATTTCAATAGGAGACCAAGGCTAGCATGCTGAATTTGGAAAATCAGATGAGCCAACTCGCTACCACAGTGGGCAAATTAGAGAGCTAAAATTCTGGTCGCTTGCCATCTCAACCCGAAGTCAATCCTAAACAGAATGTGAGTGCCATGACATTAAGGAGTGGAAAAGAATTAAAAGAACCAGCAAAAAAGGCCACAAAATTCGTAAGTGAAGATGACATGGAGAAAGAGATGGAGCTGCCTCCACCAAATACCTTAGAAACATCTCAAATTAAATCACCTTTTATCATACCGCCTCCCTTCCCGAGTAGACTGGCCAAATCCAAGAAGGAACAACAAGAAAAAGAAATTTTTGATATGTTTCGAAAAATAGAGATCAATATTCCTCTTCTTGATGCCGTTAAACAAGTGCCAAGGTATGCAAAGTTCCTTAAAGAATTATGCACCAACAAAAGAAGGCTGAAAGGGGATGAAAAAATTCATATGGGAGAAAATGTGTCTGCTTTCTTTCAAAAGAAACTACCTCCCAAGTGTAAAGACCCAGGTATGTTCACCATTCCTTGTACAATAGGTAACTCAAAATTTGAAAAATCATTGATTGACTTAGGAGCATCTATAAATGTCATGCTGTAGACACCGGGTCCTGAGTCGGTCTAGATCAGAGATTGCCCGATGACGAAAACGATGCCCGTTTCTAAAAGAATGGATAGAGTTCGGGAATTTTGGCCCTTCACGCTCACGAGAAGCAAGGATTTTCATTCGCATTTTTTTTTAAAATATATATATATAATAAAATAAAATAAAATTTTTGGGGGAGTTTTTAACTTAAAATTTGGATGTTTGCTCCATAGACGGCCAGCCGTCGGTCACTCGAGGGGTAGTCTGCCCGTCGGTGACTCGAGCGATGGGCAGCCCATCGATGACTTTCGACGAGCGGGCAGCCCGTCGGTGGCTCGACGGGCGGGCAGCCCGTCGGTGGCTCGACGAGCGGGCAGCCCGTCACTCGATCGTGCCTATAAATAGGATTTCATTTCATTTGAAATGGGGGAGAGAGCAAAAGATTTGGGATTGAAAAATCTTAGGGGGGAAAAGAAAAAAAGTGCTCTCTCTAAAAAATATCTGATTTTTATTCCAAAAATTCCTTTTTTTTATCTTTTCAAGAGTTTTATTTATTAAAAATTTGCATTTTTGATATTTTGCCTTCTCGTGAAGCGCGTGGGGCCGAAGCATTTGAACATCCGGCCTAAAGTCAGTCAAATCTGAGGGTAAACATTCTAGACTCGATCTCTTGACTTAATTTTTATTTTTATCATTTTTCCTAATATTTAAATTAGTAAACATGTAGATCTACATATTTGTTGTTGATTTATTTATTTTATATCATTTTAGATGTAGATCTAACTTTTAATATTGTTCTTAGATGTAGATCTAACTTTTAATTTCGTTATTTGTTCCCATTTTCTTTTAATTGTTCATCCTTATTATCATTATTGGCATTGTTCATCATTATTTTCATTGTTATTATATATTATTGTTGTCTTATTATTATTATTATTATTATTATTATTATTATTATTATTATTATTATTATTATTATTATTATTATTATTATTATTATTATTATTATTATTATTATTATTATCATTATTATTATTATTTACCTATTTACTTATTTTTTGTTATCATCATCATTATATATGTCATTAGTATATTGTTATTAGTGTTATTTATTGTTACTATCATCGTTTATCGTTATTATTATCGTTATTATTGTTATTATTAGTTTTGTTGTTGTTGTTATTATTATTATTATTGCTTTATGTTTTAAATAGTTATCTATTAATTTGTTAATTTATTTTAATATGTCATTTAATTTATTTATCACATGATTTGCATGCTTCATTTAATTATTGCATTGTTATAAATGTCTAATTGATTTTCTTGTTTTGATTACTAACATTAAGTTTATTTGCGTTTGTTGTCGGTGTCAAATACTTGTGTTCCCCTGTTTGAGCACCCGTACGAATGAAGGAGGAGATCCAAGGAGTTGTTATTTCATTATAATTGTTATTTTTTCCTTTGTTTGTTTTATTGAGTTATTTGACATGTAATAATTAATTAAACCATTTATTTTATGCACGCTTAATCAAAAATCACACAAAAATATTTCTACAAATAAAATTGAGTTTTCTAATAAAACGGGACCAATGTCCTAGTTTTCCATCCAAAATAAATTATCACTTCAAAATGAATTTTTAATTATGCATGAGAGGACCAATGTCTTCAACATCAATAAATACCCCGTTTTATGTATGATTTATATTTTATTTACAATAGGGGTTGTATTCCGCCCCTAGTTTTATTATAATTTATTTTTATCTTTATTTTTATATTTATATTTATTTATCGTTTTATATGTGATTGATATGCGCTTTAATAAACTGCATTAATTGTGTGAGATGAAAAATGAAATTTTATAATTTAAAAACTCATTTATAATTAACCAAGGCACCAATAAGTGTGAAGTTCCGG
This sequence comes from Excoecaria cochinchinensis, assembly GCA_947683425.1. Classification (NCBI taxonomy): domain Eukaryota; kingdom Viridiplantae; phylum Streptophyta; class Magnoliopsida; order Malpighiales; family Euphorbiaceae; genus Excoecaria; species Excoecaria cochinchinensis. The sequence goes on from CANTUQ010000069.1 coordinate 2,619,487, forward strand.
ACACCATCTCTGGTTTAGACCGATAAGAGGTTAAACTTTCCCAATTTCTTGTAAATTGGGTGGCGACTCCAAAATACCTCAAAAGTGCCTAAAGGTGTTATGGCGATGGATGGTCCTTTTCAATGTTCTATTGTAAAAGGAGGTACCGAAAATATCTCATAACACCTAAGATCGGAAAAGACGCGAACCCATCCTTCGAATCCTAAAAGCGGATTCCCCGAAGAGGGCCTTGCTGGTTTCGGCGCGCGTCACAGTGGCGACTCCACTGGGGACTGTTTGTGACTTTGCTCTGAAAATGTCTTGGTTAAAATGTATAATTGGGTTTTTTAAAATTAAAATTTCATCTTTCATCTAAAATTGCATTGCATCTCATTAGAGCATTAGAATTATGCTAGTTTGGTCCCTTTCTTAACCCCGGTGCGTTCCTGAAGCACGACCTCATTTTCACTCAATTTGGGGAAGTGTTAGGGATAATCACCAGCTCAAGCCTCGTGCCATCAAATGGTATATCAAATGGTGACCCGATCGGTCGTTATGCTCGTGATGAGATAGACCCGTCGTGCAGGGACCATGCTTGGGTAGCCTTAAAGCAACACCACCTTGACCAAAACTCATGTAATGGCAATAGATACTTCCCCTAGGCGGTATGTACCTTAATACAGTACTTGCTACGTGGGTCATCGTGTATTAAACAAGATCAAACAAATTAAGTGGTCTTCTATGGAAAGCTTTAAAGCTTCGATAACCTCACCTTAATTTGGTTGAAGTGTCCAAATACACAATGGCCGAAAATCATACGTGTGCGCATCTTGAGAGACGTCATGCTCTAACACGCTCCTTGGGTTCCCCGTTGACCCATGGGTCAAGCCCACCTAGGAAGAGACTATTTGACCTCGTGTGCGGGAGTTATAAGGTTGGAAGGATCTATTTGCTTGCATGTGTTTGTCTATGTTGCATAACACACGACCATTCATTGTATACGTCATTCATGCATGTTTTTATGATAAAATTAAAATAAAAAATAATAATAAAAAAATGAAAAAATAAAAAAATGCATTTCATTTCGTGTGTGTATATCCTTTTGTCTGCATATCATTTTACGTATATTCTTTTCATGCACCACATTATATCACTGTAATTTATTGATCTTTCACTCATCCAGGACCACCTGCATAATTCACAATCATGCATTGTATATATATCATTCATGCACCATTTTAATAATTTAAATTTTTCAGCCATCATAGATTCGTCCAAGTGGATTAGGGGTCTTGACGGTCGGCTAGTAAGTATGGACTCGCCCTTTGGATCTCTAGAATTAGTGCTTAATTGGGATTCTGAATCACTCTCAACAACAAGTGAATCATCCTCCATGGCAGATGAGACTGGAACTTTGACCACTCAAGACCTTGCTAAGAGGTTAGAAGATTTTGAGCGAAGAATGTTAGAAATGATGGGAGCTATGGCCGAAAGAATTACTCACCCTCCAGTTCCACAAGCACCTGTTGCTCCGCAGCCGCCTGTTGCTCCACAAGCGCCGGTCGCCCCTCCTCGAGAGCAAGCCGAACCACTTGTTGGTGGGGAGGCTCCTCTCGTTGGAGCTGCTGCCCATTAACCTATCAACGAGCATAGAGCTGCCGCACCCATCGAACCAGAGGGGAGAGGATCCCCAATCCTAATGATGACTTTGTGATAAAGGAGGAAGATGAAGAGCTAATGATCCAACAAGCTATGAGGGGCAGAGCACCCAGGTTAGAGGATGAGACTCTGAGGGGGATGAGACAGCAGATTGAAGCTATCACTCGCATGCTATCAGCTGGAAAAGGGATTAACCCTGAAGACAGAGATCTGGGGGATGAAGAGCTGTTGCCCCAAAGGTTCAAGATGCCTGAGCTACCGAAATTCGATGGTACTTCTGACCCATCTGCACACATCAAGCAGTACACCCTAGTAATGAAAGGCACCGGGTTGAGCAAAAAGCAAAAGGTGGAATATTTTTGCCTTAGTCTGGTAGGTCCAGCAGTAGACTGGTACCACGGGCTGGATAGGAGATCCAAAGAGGACTGGGACCTTCTGACTGACGAATTCATGAAGCAATACGACTGCAGCACTAAGATGGAAGTCACCCTAAAGGACCTTGAGCTTTTACAACAGAGGAGTGATGAGTCATTTCACGAATACCTCACCAGATGGAGGAACAGGGTCATGGAGATGAAGCGAAAGCCTGACACTGCTGACCAGATTAGGCTATTTATCAGGAACTCCTGCCCTTACCTAAAAGATTTGCTCAGTTTTAAGGGGCTCAAAGACTGGGAATCGCTTAAGGATATTGCTGTAGAGGCTGAAGCTGCTTACCTAGCAAAGAAAGCAAGCCAAAATGACTTTGCTGGGAGGAACTTTGGGAACCAATCAGGGTACAGATCAAATGGCACCGGGAGCAGTAACGGCTAAAATGGCAAGTCAGTAGAAGTTACAGCAGCTTTAGTTGGGCAAGGCCAGAGGCACTACTCCAATTTAGGCCGCTCTTTGTCATAGGTATTGGAGAGATTGATGAAATTGCGCAAGCTACAGCCACTAGCACCCAAACCAGCCATGAATTAAGGGCAGCCAGGGCATAGAGATGATCAGTACTGCGCCTACCATCAACACACTGGGCACTCGACTGATTACTGCCGAACTTTGAGGAATAAGATCCAAGATCTTATTAACACCAAACAGATCTCGGACCCTGAGAAGAGCGAGAGGAAGAACAAGCCAGCCTACAATGCAGTCCCTCCACCAAATATGTGATCGGATCCGGTCTACTAGAATGGCATATCTTGCAGGAGCTACATGGATATGAATAAGTCGCTGACACTCGTCGGGAGAGTGGGAAAGAAGATCATGTTTTTTAGATGCCTTAATTCTCTTCATTTCAAGAACTACTTATGACAGTTTGGTTATTTTCAATAAATTGAACAAGTTTGCGTATTTGTATATTATTTCTAATGATTTCATTTCTTATGGTCATGATGCATTCATTTTGACACTAATTCAATTAATACGGCTCCATCTAGTCTCGGAACTTTGGGAAATCCAAACAAAATCTTGATAGCATCTGATATAACTCTTGAGGAGAGGATAATTTTGAGAGATAAAAAAATTAAAAAAAAAGCCTCTGCCTGGATCTGGTGTGACATGCTGAAAATTGACAAGGACGTTCTTGGGATCAGTACTACTTCCACGTGCCAACATGACGACGAACCGAATTTTGAAAGCCATTTCTTTGCATCCACAACATCTAAGTTGCGTATGGCGCTACCAAATAAGATCAAACTCCGAAATCTACATCAAAAGTTGAACGAATAAAACCCTGAACCTTTCACAAGAAATATGACCAAACCTTAAAATCCCTTTCACCCCAACCATTTGAGATGCGACCTCATAACCAATCAAGACCAACCTCTAATCATATGAGGCCAAAAACACCCATGTAACCGAACTCAGGAGGACAGTTCATTACCTCTCAAAAAAAAAAAAAAAGAGCAAAGAACAAAACAAAAAAAAGGGAGGAACTATAGTCCTGTCCTAAACCATAGTTTTATCCTATAACTCCATCCCAGCCATCAACGGTTACCTCAGGAATTAAACCACCCAAAACCAACAAATGGAAGATGTAGATATCTCAGCTGGTTTGCGCAAGGGCCAAGAACGAAACTTTGATGCTAAAAGAACCATCGCCAGAAGGAGCAGCCTCCCCGGCTAACGAAGATGAAAGCAAATTCAATCTACACCGACGAACTGAAGGAGGGTTCATGGCAAAGGCTAAATAAAGAATAAAAAAAAAGAGAGAAAATATTCGATCAAGAAAACCCGCAAGGGCTGATTGATAACAGGAGTTTGATGCTCTCAAGATCTATCCCGAGATTAGATGAGGTCTCATATTTTTCGAGTTAATGCCAAATAGTGATCATGTGTTATAAAATCAGATTGAAATATATGCATTTATGCAAAGATGTATTGGCATAACCAAGGCGGTTCATCTTGCACACTCAAAGTTGTCTGAGTCCGATATAAAACCAGCACATTATTATCATCTACCCTCAACCATTCTCGCTACTCAGGCACTTCAGCCAACTCATCTTGCTACCTACTGTAAAGCCAATCCTACAACACCTTCCCAATAAAAAACCAAGCTCATACAACCAATATCTGAGACATAAGCACATGCCAATCATATCCGAAAGACCTTTCGCAACAACTCCAACTTCTCACACTAAAAAAAAAAAAGGAGCCGTTAGAGATGAAAACCGTGACTGGCGCTCTAAGCAAAAGTTAGGCCAAAGGGCAGGGTGAAAACCTGGCAACAGGCAGTCTGCCCTACAAAAAAATGAATTAAATAAAAGCCGCTGGATTGGGTTGGGTCCGTTCCAGGCAAAAAATAAGGCACAGGGTTATGTGAAAATCCGACAAGGACGCATCTCCCGCTTAGAAAAGTTAGTGTGAAAATCCACGAGGGACGCACTACCTTCAAAGAGGACTACAGGTATCAGAAGAGAACCTTATAATCCCCAAAAGCATGAAATTCAAAAGCAATTCCAGAGGCGCCGATCCTACTGCAAATCACGACCAAATCAGCTGTCGCTTCCAAAATCCACTTAGACAAATTCTTATCCTGCATTCCTGCATACATATGCATCTCACGTGCATACTCATCACTTTTTCCTGCATATTTTGCCTTTTAAGTCTTGCAGAAAGAAAGAATCAAATGCCAACACCGATGAAAGGCAAGTGACAACATCAATCCAAACAAGCAATCAAAACAACGTTGATCCAGACGTCAGTTCAATCATCAAATCCAAGCGTCAATCAAAGCCCTCTCAAGAGGCAAATCACTAAAGTCCTCTGAGGAGGCAAATTCTCCAAGTCCTCTAAGGAGGTAAAATCTCAAAGTCCTCTGAGGAGGCAAAACCCCAAAGCCTTCTGAGGAGGCAAAATCTCAAGTCCTCTGAGGAGGCAAAATCTCAAGTCCTCTGAGGAGGCAAAATCTCAAAGTCCTCTGAGGAGGCAAAATTCTAAAGTCCTCTGAGGAGGCAAAATCTCAAAGCCCTCTGAGGAGGCAAAATTCGAAAGTCCTCTAAGGAGGCAAAATCTCAAGTCCTCTGAGGAGGCAAAATCTTAAAGTCCTCTGAGGAGGCAAAATCTCAAAGTCCTCTGAGGAGGCAAAACCCCAAAGCCCTCTGAGGAGGCAAAATCTTAAGTCCTCTGAGGAGGTAAAATCTCAAAGTCCTCTGAGGAGGCAAAACCCCAAAGCCCTCTGAGGAGGCAAAATCTCAAGTCCTCTGAGGAGGCAAAATCTCAAGTCCTCTGAGGAGGCAAAATCTGAAAGTCGTCTGAGGAGGTAAAATCTCAAAGTCCTCTGAGGAGGCAAAACCCCAAAGCCCTCGGAGGAGGCAAAATCTCAAGTCCTCTAAGGAGGCAAAATCTCAAAGTCCTCTGAGGAGGCAAAATCTCAAGTCCTCTGAGGAGGCAAAATCTGAAAGTCCTCTGAGGAGGCAAAATCTCAAAGTCCTCTGAGGAGGCAAAACCCCAAAGCCCTCTGAGGAGGCAAAATCTCAAGTCCTCTGAGGAGGCAAAATCTCAAGTCCTCTGAGGAGGTAAAATCTCAAAGTCCTCTGAGGAGGCAAAACCCCAAAGCCCTCTGAGGAGGCAAAATCTCAAGTCCTCTGAGGAGGCAAAATCTCAAAGCCCTCTGAGGAGGCAAATTCTCAAAGCCCTCTGAGGAGGCAAATTATCCAAATCCTCTGAGGAGGCAAAACCTCAAAGTCCTCTGAGGAGGCAAAACCTCAAAATCTCAAAGCCCCCTGAGGAGGCAAATTCTCAAAGCCCTCTGAGGAGGCAAAATCTCAAAGTCCTCTGAGGAGGCAAAACCTCAAAGCCCTCTGAGGAGGCAAAATGTCAAAGTCAAAAACAGAAGGGTTGGCACGACGTCGGCACACGGCCTCGGCACTACCACTTCAAATCAACAGAAGGGTTGGCACGACGTCGGCACACGGCCTCGGCACTACCACTTCAAATCACCAGAAGGGTCGGCACAACGTCGGTACACGGCCTCGGCACTACCACTTCAAATCACCAGAAGGGTCGGCACGGCGTCGGCACTACCACTTCAAATCACCAGAAGGGTTGGCACGATGTTGACACACGGCCTCGGCACTACCACTTCAAATCAACAGAAGGATTAGCATGACGTCGGCACACGGCCTCGGCACTACCACTTCAAATCACCAGAAGGGTTAGTGTGACGCGCGCCGGGTCCCCGCGGCCGCCCGTTCAGACCGCCCGCACGTGGGCGATCGGGGCAATTGTGGGTCCGTCAACAGCTTGCGATAAATCGCAAGTGCGTCTATGTTGGGCAACAAAGAGGTTTCATGGAGTCGCCACCCAATAGAACATTGGGAAAGTTTCTCTCGCCTCGGAGAGCCTAAGACTTGCGCATTTTATTCATATTGGGCCATGAGGCCTAGGATTAACGTCTAAGTCTCGTGACACAAGAGGTGTCTTGGAGGATAACCTCTAGCCTCTTGAGCCCAAAGTCTTTGGTTGATTGTGTGCCCCCTGAGAGGTCTTTGGTTGAGATCTGCCCCCTGAGAGGTCTTTGGTTGATTGTGTGCCCCCTGAGAGGTCTTTGGTTAAGATCTGCCCCCTGAGAGGTCTTTGGTTGAGATCTGCCCCCTGAGAGGTCTTTGGTTGATTGTGTGCCCCCTGAGAGGTCTTTGGTTGAGATCTGCCCCCTGAGAGGTCTTTGGTTGATTGTGTGCCCCCTGAGAGGTCTTTGGTTGAGATCTGCCCCCTGAGAGGTCTTGGGTTGATTGTGCCCCCTGAGAGGTCTTTGGTTGAGATCTGCCCCCTGAGAGGTCTTTGGTTGATTGTGTGCCCCCTGAGAGGTCTTTGGTTGAGATCTGCCCCCTGAGAGGTCTTTGGTTGAGAACTGCCCCTTGAGAGGTCTTGGATTTGAGAACTGCCCCCTGAGAGGTCTTGGATTTGATTATGATTGATGTTTGGAATGATGTCGTCACTCGGTTTCTGCCGGTGTCCGCATCGAGTCTCTTTTTCTGCAAGATTTAGAGAGGCAGATATACAGAAAAAATTGTGAGTATGCACATGAGATGCATGTGCATGCAGCAATGCAGTATAAAAATTCATCTAAGTGGATTTGGAGGCGACAGCCGATTTGATTGCAATTTGCAGTAAGATCAGTGCCTTCTGGAATTGCCTTTGAATTTCATGCTCTTTGGGGATCATGAGGTTCTTGTCTGAAACCTGTAGTCATTATTTTAAGGTAGTGCGTCCCTTGTGGATTTTCACACTAGCTTTTCTTGGCGGGAAATGCGTCCTTTCGGATTTTCACATGACCCTGTGCCTTATTTTTGCCTGAAATGGACCCAACCCAATCCAGCGGCTTTTCTTTTTTTTTTTCTTTTTTTGGGACAGACTGCCTGTTTTTAGGTTTTCACCCTGTCCTTTGGCCTAACTTTTGCTTAGAGCGCCAATTACGGTTTTCATCTCTAACGGCCTTTTTTCTTTTTTTTCTTATTTGTTTTTTTTTTTTTTTGTACATCAGATGAACTATTCTGGTTACATCAATACCATTGCATAAATGCACATATTTCAATTTGATTTCATAATATATGATCATTATTTGACATTAATCTCAAGATACAAAACCTCATCTAATCTCGGGATGGATCTTGAAAGCATCAAACTCCTGTTATCAATCAGCTCTCTTTTTGATTCTTATGATTGAATATTTTCTCTCTGCTCTTATTTTATTTTTTGAATGCGAATTCTAGAAGCAACGTCGGAGACGAGACTTAACTCGAATGCATGAATGCACTCATGGCTTCTCGCTTGAAGCTCAAGAAACACCATAGGCCTCTTCTTACGTACCAAACCTTATTAAAAGGTCATCTCCGCTAATTGGATAAGACTGAACCCAGAATCAAAAGGTCTTACTTTGGTTGTAATGTTAGGCTTGGGTAGATGGCTGTCAAAGAAAGATCAGGTCGCTAGAGAAAAATGGCCGCGATATTCACTCGGCTGATGGATGAACCGTTCTCAGCTCAGTTGTATATACAAAGGATTTTTTTTTTTGGACTCGATAACATTCTAGCTCCTTAAGATCAGAAAGGGCAATCATTGAAACTAGTCAAATGGTCACCATTTTGAGCTCTCTTTTTTATTCTTTTTTTTTTCTTTTCGTTTTCTTTGCTTTTTTTTTCTTTTTTTTTCATTTTTTCTTTTTGAATTTTTCATTTTTCTTTTTTTTCTTTTTGCTTTCGCTTCCTCTTTTTTTTTTTTTTGAGCTCATGCCTTTCATGCATGACTAAACCCTCTTTTCAAAGTCTGAACTTGCTGTTATTAAGGCAAAAATTTTTTTTAATAGTCCAAAGAATTGTTCAAATGTACATCCATCAGTTTTAGAGCGGCCACTCTTTTAAGGGGAAGCCAAAATCATTTTAGGCGAGGGGATAGTTTTAATGTGTATAACAACAAAATTGGTACGCATTCAGCATACCTGCAAAAAGGCTCAATGGGCTAGCAAGCGATTGTAGAATAATGGTATAAAATAGTCATTTAGAGAGCTATACAAAGAATGATGCCTAAATCATTTTCCAGGTTCTGTCTTATCCAGAGATCGCTTCGACGGGTAATCAGAAAGGTTCTAGTGCTCTTAGTGAGTTTTCATCCAATCTCCTAATTGCAACTAGTTTTTTCTTTCTTTCTTATTTTTATTTTCTCTAAATCTCTCTCTCTTCAGGAGTTATATTAGATGCCATCAAGATTTTATTTGGATTTTCCAAAGTTCCAAGATTAAATGCAGTAGTATTAATTGAATTAATGTCAAAATGAATGAATGTATAATGATCATAAGAAATGAAATCATTAGAAATAATATACAAGTACGCAAATTTGTTCATCATATTACATAACCAAAATGTCATAAAGAGTTTTCAAAATACAGAGACATATAACATAATATCTCCAGGTAGTTCTTGCAAAATATGCCGCTCCGGTGGACTGGATCCGATCACATATTCGGTGGAGGGACTGCGTTGTAGCCCGGCTTCTTCTCTTTCCCCCTCTTCTCAGGGTCTGCAATTTCTTTGTAGTCGATGAGATCTTGAATTCAGTCCCTCAGAATTTAGCATTGATCCGCTAACAGGCCAGCGTTGGTGGGCTACAATGTCCTCAATCTCATCTTCTTCCACAAAATCCTCCTCGGGATTATGAACTCTTGCCCTTTTTGGCTCAATAAGTGTCGCAGCTCCATGCTCATTGACAGTTTGACAGTAGCATTGCCAATAAAAAGAGCCTCTCCACCAGCAGGTGGTTCGGCTTGCCCCCAGCATGGACTATTGGTTGTCGTGGATCAACAGGTTGTTGTGGAATAGTGGATACTCGTGAATCATGAGGATGAGGTACTAGATGCTGAGAATGGCTCAAGATCCCAATCAAGCACTAATTCGAGCAATCCAAAGGGCGAATCTGTCCTTACTAATCGACCGTGAGGGCCTCTAATCCACTTAAATGAATCTACGATGGCTGAAAATTTAAATTGTTAGAATGATGCGTGTATGACAAAATACAATGCATGATCGTGGATTATTCAGATGGAGTGAAAAAATCAATAAATTGCAATTATGCGATGCAATGCATGAAAATAAATATACACGTGATTGTATATGTATGAAAAAAATAATATGTAGGCAAAAGGATATATACACAATATGAAATGTATTTTTTATTTTATTTTTTTTATATTTTATATATTTTTTTATTTATGATTGATTTTTTTTTTGAATGACATGTGATGTATGTGCATGTTATGCAGCATTCACAGCCACATGCAAGCAGGTAGAACCTTCCGGCCTTATTTCTCCCACACGAGGTCGTGCGGTATCTTTCCTAGGTGGGCTTTATCCAAGGGTTAACAGGGAACCCAATGGACGCGTATAGTGCACGGTGAGAAGCCGGCAGCATAACAACTCTTAATTTAAAGCACATGCGCATGGATGTTTGGCTATTATATATTTAAACAATTCGATTAAATCAAAATGAGCCCATCGAGGCATGAAAGCCTTTGATGAAAATCATCTGATTCAATTGATTTTGTTCAGTATATGACGACCCAAATAGCAAGCACGATATTATGGTACATATCACCTAGTGGAGATTTTTATTGCCATTACATGAGCTTTGGTCAAAAGGTGGTGTTACTTTGGGGCTACCCAAGCATGATCCCTGCCGACGGGTCTAGCTCATCACGAGCATAACGACCGATCGGGTCACCATTTGATATACCATTGAGGTACGTGGCTTGGGCTGGTGATTATCCTTAACACTTCCCCAAATTGAGTGAAAATGAGGTCGTGCTTCGGGAACGCACCGGGGCTGATAAAGGGACCAAACTAGCATATTCTAAAGCTCTAATGATATGCAATGCAATTTTGAGAAAAAGCGAATTTTATAAACTAAAACTCAATTGTAAATTTTAATCGAGGTACTTTCGAATCGAAGTCTCAAATACGTCCCCAGTGGAGTCGCCACTGTGACGCGCGCCGGGTCCCCGCGGCCGGCCGTTCGGACCGCCCGCACGTGGGCGATCGGGGCAATTGTGGGTCCGTCAACAGCTTGCGATAAATCGCAAGTGCGTCTATGTTGGGCAACAAAGAGGTTTCATGGAGTCGTCACCCAATAGAACATTGGGAAAGTTTCTCTCGCCTCGGAGAGCCTAAGACTTGCGCATTTTATCCATATTGGGCCATGAGGCCTAGGATTAACGTCTAAGTCTCGTGACACAAGAGGTGTCTTGGAGGATAACCTCTAGCCTCTTGAGCCCAAAGACCAGAGCAGGGTTCGGGACTTCTCATTTATTCGTACCTTGATTAAATTTACAATTGAGTTTTGAATTTATTAGTTCGCTCTCTCTCCACACAATGCAAGTTAAATTAAAGCGCATTCATCCATTTAAGAGCATAAGATAAAATAGCATTAAAGCATGAAATAAATTTACAATAATACTAAGGGCAGGATACAACCCTCATTTGTAAATGTGCGATACATGCATAAAACGGGTTATTCATTTATTTTGAGGACTTTGGTCCCGCATGTGTTCATTATGGAAAATAATTTTTTATGTGATAATTTTATTGGATAAAAATAGGACATTGGTCCAAGTTTTATTTAGCAGACATTCTATTCAGTAGACAACATTTATGTGGTGGTTCTTTTAAGCACGGTCGAAAAATCATTTATTATTACAAACCACAAATAAATAAAATGCAATAAAATAGTAATTACATATTTCTAAATAAATAAATAAATGAATATGTGAATAATTGCATAAATAAATAACAATAATAATAACAATAATCAATAATGATAATAATAATAAAATTAAATAATCACAAATCAATTAAATAACAACATCAACATAAAATTAGACAAATTAGACAACAATAATAATAATATCAATGATAATAATAATAATAATAATAATAATAATAATAATAATAATAATAATAATAATAATAATAATAATAATAATAATAATATTAAATAAATATAAATAATAACAATAATAAATAATAATAATAATAATAATAATAATAATAATAATAATATTAATATTAATAATAAATCAGAATAATGAATAAATATAATAATAATAATATAATGATAATAATAATAATAATAACAGAAATTAAATAAATAAATATAATAAAAACAGAAATTAAATAATAATAATAATAATAACAATAATAACAAAAATCAAATAATAATAATAATAATAATAATAATAATAATAATAATAATAATATTAATAAACAGAAATTAAATAAATATTAATAATAATAATAATAAATAAATAAATATTAATATTAATTAATAATATATTAAAATAAATTAATATAAAATAGGCTTACCGGATTTAGGTCGCCGGAGATTGGCCGGAGCGACGGTTGACGGCACTGCCAACACCGGACGGTAGATCGCCTCGTCGGGAGTCCAAATCCGGTGTCCACGCGCCGATCGGAGGTCCACCGTCGCCGGAAAACGCGATAAAGCGGTCCGGGTCCTTCTCCCTCACGCGCCGGTTGCCGGAGTCCGATGGAGAAGCGGCGGCGACGACTGGGTGCGCCCGGACGTGGCGGTTCTTCCAGTGGGGCGCGTGCCTGAATCCGGCGTCGGAGGTGGCCGGCGGAGGCGACGCCTTCTCCCTCTCTCCTTTCTCCTTTTTCTTCTCTCCGGTCCGGCGTTTGGTTGGCCTGGGTCTGCTCTTCCTCTCTTCTTTCCTTTCTTTTTCTTTCCTTTTTCTTTCTTTCTTTTGCTTCTCTTTCTTTTGATCTGCCGACCCCCTTAATTTTCTTCATCTTCTTCTTTTTATACACCCTCAAATTAGGGCTAAGGGCACAAGAGTCATTTCCTCAATTTCCCCCCTTTTTTTTTTCTTAATTTTAACTAATTTAACTTAATTCAAATAACACACACATTAATTAATTTAAACATTACATATTAATATATTTAATTAATTAAACATTACAATAATTAAACATTACATATTAATATAATTAATCTATATATATATTATATATATAATTTATCTAATTAATTAAACATTACACTTTAATTTTACATGCATTTTAATTAACACAATAATATTAACCACTTAATTAACTGACAACATCAACTAATTAATTACTTAATTTTACACACACATATTTATATATATATTTTTTTATATTATTAATTTTTTTTATTTTTTTGGAGGGAATAATCAAGGATCAAAAATCACCGTTTTCATTTTATGCCTGGGGTTCGGGACCCGGTGTCTACAGTTAGCATGACCACGGCGCTACCAATCTCACAACGGTTAGCACGATAGCTGCACTACCCAAGAGAGGTTAGCATGACCACGGCATTACCAACTACAATGAAGGACAACAATCGCTCCGACAATACCATCCATTCTGGCAAAGCGACCGCCTCAGGTATGTCTCTCTTTCCTGCTTTTCTTTGAGTTTAGGCTCACCTAGACACTGGTGTACTAGGTTTCCCTAAACTGGGGGCAACTGTAGACACCGGGTCCTGAGTCGGTCTAGATCAGAGATTGCCCGATGACGAAAACGATGCCCGTTTCTAAAAGAATGGATAGAGTTCGGGAATTTTGGCCCTTCACGCTCACGAGAAGCAAGGATTTTCATTCGCATTTTTTTTAAAATATATATATATAATAAAATAAAATAAAATTTTTGGGGGAGTTTTTAACTTAAAATTTGGATGTTTGCTCCAGAGACGGCCAGCCCGTCGGTCACTCGAGGGGTAGTCTGCCCGTCGGTGACTCGAGCGATGGGCAGCCCATCGATGACTTTCGACGAGCGGGCAGCCCGTCGGTGGCTCGACGGGCAGGCAGCCCGTCGGTGGCTCGACGAGCGGGCAGCCCGTCACTCGATCGTGCCTATAAATAGGATTTCATTTCATTTGAAATGGGGGAGAGAGCAAAAGATTTGGGATTGAAAAATCTTAGGGGGGAAAAGAAAAAAGAAAAAAAGTGCTCTCTCTAAAAAATATCTGATTTTTATTCCAAAAATTCCTTTTTTTTATCTTTTCAAGAGTTTTATTTATTAAAAATTTGCATTTTTGATATTTTGCCTTCTCGTGAAGCGCGTGGGGCCGAAGCATTTGAACATCCGGCCTAAAGTCAGTCAAATATGAGGGTAAACATTCTAAACTCGATCTCTTGACTTAATTTTTATTTTTATCATTTTTGCTAATATTTAAATTAGTAAACATGTAGATCTACATATTTGTTGTTGATTTATTTATTTTATGTCATTTTAGATGTAGATCTAACTTTTAATATTGTTCTTAGATGTAGATCTAACTTTTAATTTCGTTATTTGTTCCCATTTTCTTTTAATTGTTCATCCTTATTATCATTATTGTCATTGTTCATCATTATTTTCATTGTTATTATATATTATTGTTGTCTTATTATTATTATTATTATTATTATTATTATTATTATTATTATTATTATTATTATTATTATTATTATTATTATTATTATTATTATTATTATTATCATTATTATTATTATTTACCTATTTACTTATTTTTTGTTATCATCATCATTATATATGTCATTAGTATATTATTATTAGTGTTATTTATTGTTACTATCATCGTTTATCGTTATTATTATCGTTATTATTGTTATTATTAGTTTTGTTGTTGTTGTTATTGTTATTATTATTGCTTTATGTTTTAAATAGTTATCTATTAATTTGTTAATTTATTTTAATATGTCATTTAATTTATTTATCACATGATTTGCATGCTTCATTTAATTATTGCATTGTTATAAATGTCTAATTGATTTTCTTGTTTTGATTACTAACATTAAGTTTATTTGCGTTTGTTGTCGGTGTCAAATACTTGTGTTCCCCTGTTTGAGCACCCGTACGAATGAAGGAGGAGATCCAAGGAGTTGTTATTTCATTATAATTGTTATTTTTTCCTTTGTTTGTTTTATTGAGTTATTTGACATGTAATAATTAATTAAACCATTTATTTTATGCACGCTTAATCAAAAATCACACAAAAATATTTCTACAAATAAAATTGAGTTTTCTAATAAAACGGGACCAATGTCCTAGTTTTCCATCCAAAATAAATTATCACTTCAAAATGAATTTTTAATTATGCATGAGAGGACCAATGTCTTCAACATCAATAAATACCCCGTTTTATGTATGATTTATATTTTATTTACAATGGGGGTTGTATTCCGCCCCTAGTTTTATTGTAATTTATTTTTATCTTTATTTTTATATTTATATTTATTTATCGTTTTATATGTGATTGATATGCGCTTTAATAAACTGCATTAATTGTGTGAGATGAAAAATGAAATTTTATAATTTAAAAACTCATTTATAATTAACCAAGGCACCAATAAGTGTGAAGTTCCGGACACCATCTCTGGTTTAGACCGATAAGAGGTTAAACTTTCCCAATTTCTTGTAAATTGGGTGGCGACTCCAAAATACCTCAAAAGTGCCTAAAGGTGTTATGGCGATGGATGGTCCTTTTCAATGTTCTATTGTAAAAGGAGGTGCCGAAAATATCTCATAACACCTAAGATCGGAAAAGACGCGAACCCATCCTTCGAATCCTAAAAGCGGATTCCCCGAAGAGGGCCTTGCTGGTTCCGGTGCGCGTCACACATGCCTAGCTCTATTTATCATTCTTTAAATATGGGACCACTTAAAGGAACTAATGTTATTATTCAGTTAGCAGACAGGTCCATTGTTTATCCGGAAGGAATTTTGGAAGATATTTTAGTGCAGGTTGATGAGCTAGTATTTCCGGCTGATTTTTATGTGTTAGATATGGAAGAAGAACGTTCCTCAAAATCAGTTCCTATTTTGTTAGGAAGACCTTTTTTGAAAACAACCAGAACAAAGATAGATGTTGCAGAAGGAACATTATCTATGGAGTTTGATGGAGAGAAAATAAAATTTGATATTTATGCTGCCATGAGGTATCCTTCTGATGTTGATTGTGTTTATGGAATTGATACAATTGATTCATTGACACAGCAGGTTTTTGATTTAACTAGAGAGGATGAGTTGGAGTTAGTAATAACTAAGAGTTTTGATCCTAAGGAATTTAATTAGACAATTCGGAGGAAAAATTTGTTATACAAGAAGAGTTAAAAGACTCCATCTTTGAGCTAGAATCATTACGACCAATCAGGTATAATCCTTCCTACATTGATTTACCAGTATCTCACAACAAACTTCTTCCATCTATTTTGCAAGCCCCTACGTTGGAATTAAAGATTTTACCAAGTCATTTGAAGTATGTTTATCTAGGAGAAAATCAGACATTGCCAGTAATAATTTCCAACAAATTAACTCCCCTTGAAGAAGAGAAGCTGATTCGCATTCTCAAAGATTACAAAGAGGCCATAGGATGGACTATCGCAGACATAAAAGGTATCAACCCATCCACTTGTATGCATCGCATACTGTTAGAAGAAGACTATAAACCATTTAGAGAGGCTCAACGCAGACTTAATCCACCCATGATGGAAGTAGTCAAGAAGGACATCCTTAAATCACTTGATGCAGGTATGATCTTTCCAATTTCTGACAGCAAATGGGTAAGTCCAGTTCAGGTAGTGCCTAAAAAGACTGGTTTTACAGTTACAAAGAATGATAATGGTGAGTTAGTTCCAGTTCAAATGCAAAATGGCTGGCGAGTTTGCATAGATTATAGAAAATTAAACGCCTCCACCAGAAAAGACCATTTTTCATTACCTTTTATTGATCAAATGCTTGAAAGGCTGGCTGGACATTCTCACTATTGTTGTCTTGATGGATTTTCAGGTTTTAATCAGATCCCTGTAGCACCAGAAGATCAGGAAAAAACTACCTTCACATGTCCCTTTGGAACATTCGCTTACCGACGCATGCCATTTGGTTTATGTAATGCCCCAGCAACGTTTCAACGATGTATGGTCAGTATTTTCTCAGATTATGTGGAAAGAATTATTGAAGTGTTTATGGACGATTTTACTGTACATGGTGATTCATTTGATTGCTGTTTGGAAAATTTGACTAAAGTGCTTAACCGTTGCATTGAAACTAATCTTGTGCTCAATTATGAAAAATGTCATTTCATGGTCGATCAGGGTCTGATATTAGGACATATAATATCTTCCTGAGGAATAGAAGTTGATAAATCTAAGGTTAACCTGATTAAATGCTTACCTTACCCCACTTCGGTGAGGGAAGTAAGCTCTTTTCTTGGTCATGCAGGATTTTACCAAAGGTTTATTAAAGATTTTTTGAAGATTACCCAGCCTCTTTGCAAGTTGTTACAAAAAGACACTCCATTTGACTTTAGCACTGAATGCAAGGATATATTTGATCAATTAAAAGACAAGCTGACATCTGCACCAATTATCCAGCCCCCAAATTGGGAACTACCCTTTGAAATTATGTGTGATGCCAGCAACTATGCCGTTGGAGCTGTACTTGGTCAAAGAATTGGCAAGAGTGCACACGCTATTTACTACGCTTCAAAAACTCTTGATAATGCTCAGAGAAACTACTCTACTACAGAAAAGGAGTTGCTTGCAGTAGTTTTTGCTTTAGAAAAATTTAGATCATATTTATTGGGTACTAAAGTTATAATTTATTCTGATCATGCAGCTTTGAAATACTTGCTTGCCAAAAAAGAGTCCAAGCCAAGATTAATAAGATGGATACTGCTCTTACAAGAATTTAATTTGGAGATTTGTGATAAGAAAGGAATAGAAAATTCAGTGGCAGATAACTTGAGCAGATTGATCATGAATGAGGAACCTCAACCACTTCAAGATGCATTTTCAGATGAACATCTCTTTGAGATTGAATCTTCAATTCCATGGTATGCTGATATAGTAAATTATTTGGTAGCTAGAACATTGCCCAGTGAGTTGACTAGAGCACAAAAAGATAAAATTAAGAGTGAGTCTAAATATTATATCTGGGATGACCCTTATTTGTGGAAGCATTGTTCTGATCAATTAATTCGCAGGTGTGTTTCTAAGTGTGAAATTCCATCCATTCTAGCATTTTGCCATTCTTATGCCTGTGGTGGACATTTTGGTCCAAAAAGGACAGCATGAAAGGTGCTGGAGTGTGGGTTGTTCTGGCCTACTTTATTCCGTGATGCCTATTTATTTTGTAAATCATGTAGCACTTGTCAACGTACTAGTAATTTAGGACATAGAGATCAGATGCCTCTTACTCCTATTTTAGCTTGTGAAATTTTTGATATATGGGGAATTGACTTCATGGGTCCATTCCCATCTTCTTTTGGTAATTGTTACATTCTTTTAGTTGTGGACTACATTTCTAAGTGGGTGGAAGCAAAAGCCACCAGGACTAATGATTCTAAGATTGTCGTAGGTTTTGTAAAGAGTCATATTTTCAGCAGATATGGAGTACCGAGGGCAATCATCAGTGACAGAGGCACTCATTTTTGCAATCGTACGTTTGAAAGTCTGTTAAGAAAATATGGTGTGACTCACAGAATTTTGACAGCCTACCATCCACAGACAAGTGGTCAAGCAGAGGTATCCAATAGAGAAATCAAGTCTATTCTGGAAAAGACTGTCAATCCCACTCGCAAAGATTGGAGCATACGTCTAGAAGATGCTATATGGGCATACAGAACTGCATATAAAAATCCAATTGGTATGTCTCGATATCGCTTCTTGTTTGGTAAGTCTTGCCACCTTCCTGTTGAACTAGAACATAAAGCGTACTGGGCAATAAAACAGTGTAACATGAACATGGAAGAAGCAGGTGAACAGAGAAAGTTACAACTCCAAGAACTTGAGGAACTCAGACTTGATGCTTATGAGAATTCTAGAATTTACAAAGAGAAAATTAAACTTTTTCATGATAAAAATATTTCTAGAAAAAATTTTTAAATTGGTCAGAAAGTTCTCTTGTTTCATTCTAGACTGAAGCTTTTTCCAGGAAAATTAAGGTCACGTTGGACTGGACCTTTTATTGTTACTAATATATTTCCTCATGGTGCAGTAGAAATTCAAAGCCCCAGCACTGCCAAAACGTTTAAGGTCAATGGGCATCATTTAAAAACTTTTTATGAGGGATTTCAAGTGACAAATATTGAAACAATTCAATTGCAAGTTCCAAACTATGAAGAGTGATGCTACATTATGTCTGGCCTTCAGACAGAAAATAAGGGCGCTGGTTGGGAGGCAACCCAACATCTTTATTTTTAATTTTAATTTCTATTTTTTTTTCACCTTCAGCATTAACATAAAAAAATGAAAAAAAAAATAATAATAATAATAATAATAATAATAATAATAAAATAATTTTTAAAAAAAAAATATTTAATTTTTTTTAATTAAAAAAAAAAGAGAAAAAGCTAGTGTGTTCTTTTTAAATTCTGGGTAGAAGCGTGGTTTTAATGGTTAATGTGATTTAAAATAAGATATATGTTTACGTTTTCTTTTTATTCTCTTTGTTGTGTTTACTTTTTACTTTTTCCTTATCTATATTTTTTCTCTTTCCTTGTTACTTTTTAACAATTGTGTTTTGTCTTTTTATTATTTGTTCCTTTGGTTCACGATTTTTCATTCTCCACTCTTCACCTTTCTTTGTTACTTTTTAATAATTGTATTTCTACTTTATCTTTTTGTTGTTTATTTTTGTTTCTTTTAGTTCACGATTTTCATTCTTTTTCCACTTTTCATCTTTCCTTGTTACTTTTTCTTTTAAACAATTATTTTACTTGTTTATTTTATTCTTTGTTTTTATTACTTCCCTTTTCCTTACAATTATTTTTTTTTCTTCTTTTCAAACCCAGTCGACATCTTCTTCTAATTAATTCACCCATCCCCTGTTCTCACCATTCTTATTTTTCTTTCTTCTTGCCGCTACAGGAGAGACCAGCAGCCCACCTCTTTGCCGTTTCTCCTCCACCAGCAGCCCACCGATCACCATCTCCACCGAAGCTTGCACATGGGTTTGGTTAGTTTTGTTTTTGATTTGGTGGATTTGGATTAATTTGTGGTTAATCTATGGAGTTGATTTTTGAGTTAAATTGTGATTGATTTTGGTTTGAATTGGGATTGAATCTTTAATTGAGTTGTTTTCTTGGTTTTTAATTGTGGATTAATTCGGATTTGTTGGAAGTGTTGGGTATTTTGGGTGTTTCGTGACTTTGAGCTGCTGAAAATTCTGTTGAATTGTTGGGTAATTTGGGAATTTCAAAAAAAAAAATATTCAATTAAAATTGTTGGGTTGAATTTATTGGTGTACATTTAATTTGTGATTGATAAGCGCCAAGACCAATTAATTTTGCAGTATTTTATGGTAGATAATTCTTAGCAATGGCTAAAAAGAAGAGAAGGCATCTTTGCTTGGGTTTTTTTTTTAGTAACTTTTATTGCTATGCATTTGGGAGTTTTGGATCTAACCAATATTGATATGCATATTGCTTGTGAGGTTGGTCCACTGGACATTGATTGTTTGCACAGGATGGGAGAGGTGGAGAAATTATCCAATGGCCAATACAGAACAGCCCCTTCTGGCCCTGGTTTTTATACTCAGATTGTGCGCAATAAGCGAGCTCGCCTACACTTTTTGATCATTTCGGGTTACCCAAACCCCCTCTCTAGATCTTTTCAGGGCAGTATTTTCACCTCCCAATCGTGATTAATTTTTCTTTGTGATGTCTTTTGATCCTAGCTTTACATTGGGGACAATGTAAAGTTTAGGTGTGGGGGAGGGGAATACTAATTTTTGATATTATGTCTGTATTAAATCTAGCATTTATTCTGATATTTGTTTTCAGCTGCTATTTATTTTGATATTTTTATTTGCTTTGATGTTTTTAATTGCACCCCTTTGAGTGTTTTTTAGCAGAAAAATATGGAAATGTCCTTTGGCTAAGTCTATTCTCCTTTGAAAAATGGAAATACAGGTTCTCATGTCTCCAATTTTGATTTTTAAAGTTTTAATTAAGACATCATTTAAGTGTTCTGATTTGTATGATAAAGTTGCAAGATTTAAGCACCAATTTTAACCCTTAATATTTGTTGTGAGTTTTTGAGCCTAAATGAACATACATTATATGTGTTCTTATTTTTCTTACGAGTGTGTCCAATATAAATTGTGAATTCTAGAACTTGGCATGAGATTCATTTTGAGATCACATTCCTAATTTATTTCATTAAAGTGATAAGGGCATTTAGGATGATAACCATTTGTTTTAAACATTTTTCTTGTTAGCCTACCTTTTAATCCATTAGTTAACCATTTTGAGCCTATAACCATATTTTTGGAAATAACCCTTAAAATTGTTAGCCTGAGCCTGTTTATTGAAGCCATAATTTTGAGCCCCTTATTTGTTGAACTAATAGATAAATTGTTTTAAGAATATCTGCATATTTTTATTTTTGAAAAGGAGGATTCAAAAAGAAAAAAAAATAGTAATAAAAGCATTTGTGGCCGTTAAATTTGAAAATGAATAAAGGTCAAGTCAAAAGCCTTAAGGGAATTAATTTTCTCTTCTAAAAAAACAAATTAAAAAGCTTGGGCCGCTGTAATAAAAAAAAAAAAAGATCTATGTTTCTATCTTCCTCACATTGCAGAAATTCTTTCTAAATTCTTTAAAGGCATTTGTTTATTAAGTTCAACTTATTTAAGCCTAAATTTTCCCTTTTTCCATCCCTTTGACCTTAGCCCCATTACAAACCAATTGAAGACCCTTTGATTTTTGGATGAATTAATGGTTAATGGTGGAGATTTGATTGAATGGCAAGCCTATGGTAATTCCTTTTTATTTTTGTGACTTGGAGTGCTTTATTGTTAAATACTTAGCCTAAACACTTGAGTGATTTGAGTGATATCTTTTGTGAGGGTGTTAAGTCTTGCATCTTTGGATAACATTGAAAGATCATTTGAACTGATGAAAATTTTTATGAATTTATTTCTTTGAGACATGTTGAGTTTTGAAAAGAAATTTTGAAGGGGATAATATGGCAAGGTTATGGGGTGTGGAAATTGATTTGCTTGAGGATAAGCAAAGGTTTGGTGTGGGGGAATTTGATGAAGCAAAATATTCTTATTTATTTTCCATGAAAAACTCCTATTTTGTGCTTATTTGATAAAATAAATATTTGATTTAATTCCTATTCAATCTTTTAGTAGGAATTCATGCTCAATGGGAAAAAGAAATCAAAAAGTAGGAATTTAAAGTCAAAAATTAGAGCTGATTGGAAGTCAAGAATTGAAGCTGAAAGTCAGAATACCATCAGGTCTATATTTTCAACATGAAATCCAACTTAAGCGTGCCCATGGTCGCTTGCGCAGAAATTATGCAGTGCAGATTTTTCAAGAATTGCTGCTATTGGAAATCAATTTAGCCAGATCTTCTACCCGACTTTTGGCAGCAAAATTGGACCTCTGAAAAGTTCTTGAGAAAAATGATCAATTTCTTAGTCCAAGTTTTCTATAAATAGGATCTTGTGATGAAGGAAAGAGGGATATTGAACCTTGAAATAAACTTTTGAATTGTTGCTTTCTTTATTTTCTAGTTGATTGTTTTACAGCCATGAGTGGCTGAATTTTCTTTTCTAGTCAAGGATATTAAGGTATGATTCATGAATAAATTGTGAGAATTTGTTTTCATTGTTTTCTCTTCTCAAATATCTGAATATTTTCTATAATAAATGATATTTTATTCAATTAAAATTATTGATGTCTGATTTTGATTGAATAAATATTGCTAGTCAAATTGGTAAATCCGTAATTGTTTATTTGATTTGGCGAAGTGACAAATCTGTACACTCATTGAATTGAATCTTTGAGTTTAGTGTGGGTGAATTTATTTGGTCCAATTTAATCGAGCTTGTGTATTATTGATTGGAATTGGTAGCTTTTCTAATTCTTAATGCTATTTCTCAATTAAATCCTAAGAGCAGATTTAGTGGTTGCTGAGAAATAAGATTTACCAGCTGATCTTATCACTTTTAAATTAATATTAAGGAAGAGCAGAATACTAGAGCTTGTTAGTATTCATAACCAATTTATTTGAAGAAGTAGGAATTTATCCAATTGTATTCAATGATCAGTTTGAATGAATCATAACCAAGATATTCCTTTGACTAGAAGTTTTTAATATTTGATTTACTCTTTTTAATTTTCTGCTTCATGATTTATTTGTTTTAATCTTATTTTTCATAAACAAAAACCCCCTTCATCTTTCTCTTATTTCATAAGTAAAAATCAGATTTAATAATTTGACCAATCTCTTGGGAGACAACTCTACTCATGCTTTGCTATAAATATTTATAGAGTAGAATTTTATTTTTGTTGGATTCGACACCCATCACCCATATTGGCCCACCTTCTACTCACGGTCATCTGTCACCTTAGTTCTTTCAGCGATAACGCATAATCCTCACACGGTCGCTGTATGCTCTCTAGACAATTTGGGAACAAGATTTCATTTTTCTGCAGTACTTAGATTTACTTTAGATTGGTCTTTGCTTTCTTCCGTTAGTTAATAAGGTGAATCTCTCATAGTTCTGTTTTCCCTTTTGTTTGATGATTTTTCTTTTTATTTTGATTTTGTTAAATTTATTGATTCTGAATTTGAAGTTGCCTTTTAATGCATATCCTATTCGCAATAGCTAGATAAATGAATCTGAAATATATGTAAATTCACAAATGGATTAATCATTGTTAGATTATTGGTCTATTAGTTAGTTTTTTGTTAGATTGTTAATTCTAACTTTGAAGGGATGAAAAGCTTGATAATTGGTGTATTGAATGAAGGAGAAAATAACATAAGAAGAGTATATTTCTTCTAATCTCATCAATTACTTCATTTGGGTTACAAGTGTAAACAAAAATATTGTATTTGTTTATACATAAAACTTGGTTCAGGTGCAGAATATTAGGACAAAAATTCCTTAAGTGAAAAAAATATCCTACCTTCTTTACTAATTAACCGTAAAGTATAGCTTATTTCTGAAGAAAATTCAGTTAAACTGATTCAGGCTTTGCCTACTTGAGTTATGCAAGATAAATTTTCTTTAGACGGAGGAAAATGCATCGAAATGGTTGTGGAGAGGCAGTGACAGGTGAAGGGGATGATGCATCCGCGTGGGTAGAGGAAACGAGTTTGGGATTTGAAGTGAAGAAGAAGAAGAACAAGAAGAAGAAGAAGAAGAAGAAGAAGAAGAAGAGGAGAAGCATAAAGAGATGGCTAAATTGACAGCTTAATGGTCAAATGTTGGGCCCATATTAATGCTTTATCAACAAATTTGTTAGTAATTAACAAATTTGTTGACGGAGTCCCAAAATTGAAAGAAATTGAAAGATGAGGAATCAGATTTAAGCTTCCAAACAATGGTAAAAACATTGAAAAGCACCATATTGGTTAGGGCCAAATTTATAATTAGCCCTATTTAAAAATAATAAAAAATTAAAATGAAGAATAAAATTTGAAAATTGTTACTTGTTAGGAGGCAAATATTTTTTATTTTGAGTTTTTGGAGGGAATTAAAATTATTAGGGGAAACAAATTAGGTTTTGACTGAGTTCCCCTCGGTTTCTCTTGTTTTTTTGTTGCCCTTTTTACTGGCTACTACCATTCTCCTCTCGCCAAATCTAAGCTCGCAATTGCACTCTACCACTCGCCACTGTCATTCCCATCTCATTACTGCCATCCTTCTCTCGCCACCGCCTTCTTTCGTTCTCCTTGACTGGTGAACTGAGATTTTGCATCTTCCTCCTCTCTTTCTCTTTTCTTCAATGTCCTCTTCAATCGCTGCTACCATTCTCCTCTTGCTAAATCTGAGCTTGCAATTGTGCCCCGCCACTCACTACTGCCATCCACCTTTCGCCATCGCCCTCTTCCTCTCTCTTTGATTGGTGAGTCGCGGGTCAGTTGTTCTTATGTTATTTTTTTATTTTTTTAAATTTTAATTATGGTAAATCTGTTGATTCTTTAATTTTTTTTCCTTGTTAAAACAGCTCCCCCTCTATTTCTCTTTTTTTCCACTGCTCATCACTGTGTTCTTATTATCTCTTTACCGCTTTCCATTCACCATCGTTGAAATGCACAGGTTAGTTATTCTTCTGTTCACTTTTTTTAATATGTTGGTTCTCATTAGGCTCAAATAATCTGGTCCAAAACTTGAGCAGTTGCCCTTCTTTCATCTTAGAATGATTTTTGAAGTTTTTGAGTTTTCAGTAAAGAAAATCTTCTTATTGTAAAGATAACAGTTGCTGTATGAGAGATATTATAGATCAGAAAGTATGATGTATAATTTTTGTTCCTTAATTTTTTTAATTTCTCCTTTGGTTCTAGTATGAGTTTTAGCAAGAATTGGATGACGATATTCTTAGAACATATTATGGTAGATACTACCATCTTCAATATGCATGGATTAATCTCTTTACCTAGGAGGCAATTGTAAATATTGCTAATGAGTGATTTTTGGCTATAACTTTCTTTGAAATTTTGCTAGATATTCTATGAATTTAACAGGTTGCTTTGTTAAATGGATTAATCTGGATGGACTATTTTACATCATTCTGTAATGACTATATATACTAATCATATCTCCAATTTTATTTGCATATTAGTTTTTCATAGAACAATGATTGAAGGGGATCTGCCTGAGAACTTTCCACTTTCTTCTCAGTTATAAATTATTGAGTCTATTGTCCTATAGTTGCCTGAATAGATACTTGTTAATAAACTAAGACAACTTAAATTTTATTTAGTTCTATGATTATTTTCTTGTCATTGTACCTTTCAGATCATATATGATTCTAAAGAAAAGTTTACACGTATAACCCAATTCCTTCCTTCTTCTTTTCCTACTACTCTGCATGCTTTCTTTTTTCCTCCATGAAACTATCATTTTATATATGATCATTTACATACAACCCATTAGTTAATCTTATAGGAATGCTGATGGCTTTTGTTGCATGCAGAATTGGCTCATAGAAAATGAAGAAAATTTCTAGCTTTACCAACTCTTCTTTATAAAAAAAAAGGAAATGTTCATAACGATCGACTGATGAAATTATGGGTCCTCCGCCTTCTTTCCCACAAATCGAGTCTTCTGCAACTCCAAATTCAGCAAGTAATGCTAATTCTTTTAATCCGCCTGCAAGTAAAAAAGGTAGGTCTGGAGTTTGGGAGTATTTTGATAGATTGATTGATGCTAATGGTAATAAAATTGGGAGGATTGCATGTAAGTGGCGTGATAAAGATTATCAAGGGAAGAGTGAGTTATGCACTTTAGGATTATTGAAACATTTAAGGAAAAGTTGCAAAAAAATTCCAAATGAAAAAGAGTTAGCGACTGCATATAAAAGTAAGGATAAGTCACAGACAACTTTGGATTTTGTGGGGTTCGGTAATAGTACGTCGTTAATTAGTTGGAAATTTGATGAAGAGGCTTATACAAAAGCTTTAATTAGGATGATGTGCCCTCATTGAGCACACCTTATGGGGCTCGAGGGATCGGTTCGTGTTTTTATGATCTTGGGCATCATGAGTCATCTTGGATGCCTCCTTTTCAATAGAATATTGAAAAGGAGGATCTAGACCCGTAACGCCTTTAGGCACCTTTGATGTATTTTGGAGTCGCCACCCAGTTTACAAGAAACTGGGAAAAGTTTCTAACCTCTATTGGTCTAAACCAGAGAAGGTGTTCAGTGAAAGAGTTTGATCCTCAACTGAAGTTTTTGTATTGAAAACGTTGGAGTATAAAAAGAGAATTACATGACAGATGGTTACAACAGAATGATCTTTGAAGTACAATAAATCTTAGACCAATTCAAAAATAATATCTTCCTATTATTTTGCATAACAGAATCAGTCCCCTATCACTCCCCCTCAAGATGAAGGTGGGTAAACCAGCAGCTTGTCACGCAGATATAAGAACCGAGCCTTGGACAGTGGCTTCGTGAAGATATCAGCTGTTTGATCAATGGTGGGAATGTAACACACACGAAGATCCTTTTTAGCAACTTTGTCCCGAACAAAATGGAAATCTATTTCCAAGTGTTTTGAACGATCATGAAAGATTGGGTTTGCTGTTAAGTAAGTGGCTCCTAAATTATCACACCAGAGAATCGGTGGTTTGGTTGTGTTGTACCCAATTTCCTGCAACAACATTTTGAGCCAAAGTACCTCAGAAGCAAGGGAGGCAAGAGCACGGTACTCTGCCTCTGTGGAGGAGCGGGAAACAGTTCTCTGCTTCCGTGATCGCCAGGACACCAAATTTGGTCCAAGATATACAACAAAACCAGAAGTTAATTTACGATCATCAAGGTCGCCACCCCAGTCAGCATCCGAATATCCAAAAAAATCAAGAGATTGTCCAGGATGAAAAAGCAAGCCATGTGTAGGAGTGGATTTGAGATACCTGAGCACACGTTTGACAGCTTTCCAATGAGTAACTGTAGGTTGATGCATGAATTGGCTTACTTTGTTAACTAAAAAACTGATGTCCGGCCTGGTGATAGTTGCATATTGTAAGCCTCCTACAATGCTCCGATATAGACTTGGATCATCAAATGATTCTCCACTTTCTAGGCTTAACCGAGCTGAAGTACATGATGGGGTAGAGATTCCGTTGGCATCCGCCATTTGAGCACGTGCAAGGAGATCTTTTATGTATTTTTGCTGATTTAGAAGAAGAGTATTGGTTGTCCATGTCGCTTCCAGTCCAAGAAAATAAGATAATCGTCCCAGATCGCGAATTGCAAACCGTTGTTGAAGTTTACCCACAAGTTTTGTAATTGCATGAGCACTGGTGCCTGTGATAAGTATGTCGTCGACATATATTAGACAAAATAGCCGTACACCATCAGAACTGAAACAGTAAAGAGAGGAATCCGCTTTGGAGCCAACAAACCCGAACTCAACAAGTGCATCTGTTAAGCATCGATGCCACATGCGTGGTGATTGTTTAAGACCATACAAACTCTTATTTAAGCGACAAACATGATGAGGAAGTTGAGGATTAACGAATCCAGGGGGCTGTTGCATATAGACGGTTTCATCAAGAGTACCATGCAAGAACGCATTAGAAACATCTAGTTGTTTAACAATCCAGCCTTTTGAAATAGCAAGAGATAATAAAACCCGGATGGTTGTAGGCTTTATGACTGGGCTAAATGTTTGTTCAAACTCAAGACTAGGGCGTTGGTGATACCCTTTGGCAACTAAGCGTGCTTTATAGCGATTAACCGAGCCATCAGGATTTAACTTTGTACGAAAAACCCATCGACAACCAACAATATTGGAGACATTTTCTGATGAAACTAGCTCCCAAGTTCCATTATCAACCAATGCATTGTACTCAGTACGCATAGCCTCTCGCCACTGTGGATTTTTGTAAGCCTGTGTATAGCATGTAGGCATTCCATTTTGGATGGTTGCAATCATGGTGTGTGGTTTTAAATTTCCCGTTTGTGTTCTAGTGACCATTTTATGGGTTTTGGTGGGTACTGGTGCAGGTCGTGATGAGCAAGGTTTTAATGGTGTGGTTTGGTGAGGTGATTTGAAGGTAGTGGGCTGGCTGTGATTGGTGGGGTTTGTGGTGTATTGAGTGAGATCAACAGCTAGTGGAATTGTCGGCAAGGTAGTGGTTGATTGGGTAACTTGCTGTAAGAATTGATTCCTGGGCACATAGGGAATTATGG
Organism: Excoecaria cochinchinensis; assembly: GCA_947683425.1. NCBI lineage: Eukaryota > Viridiplantae > Streptophyta > Magnoliopsida > Malpighiales > Euphorbiaceae > Excoecaria > Excoecaria cochinchinensis. Next base: position 2,647,803 of record CANTUQ010000069.1, read on the forward strand.
AACGGGAACTGACAGTAGTTGTAGGATTAAATGATGGGTGAGATGAACCTGAATTTATAGGTGGCCCATTTGTGGGAACAGTAGGTGGAATGGCCATGAACGGTTCTTTGAAGGCTGGAAATGTGACTGTAACTGCTGAACTAGACTGACTGGTTGTTGTTGATTGGCAACATTCACGAGCTAACTCCGGATATGGAAAATCCTGTTCATTGAACACAACATGTCGTGAGATAAAGAGTTTATTAGTAAGTAAATCAAAACAACGATATCCTTTGTGAACTTTGCTATAACCAAGGAAAATACATTTTCGAGATCGAGGAAGCAATTTGTGTGAGTTATAAGGTTTTAGCCATGGATAGCATAAACAGCCGAATGGTCTAAACATATGATAATCAGGAGGTGAACCAAATAGCTTCTCATATGGAGTACAAAAATTAATAGTGGAGACGGGCAAACGATTGATAACATATATAGCACAGTCAAAAGCATAGGTCCAGAACAAGTTGGGTATTTTAGCATGATGAAGTAGTGAAAGACCTGTTTCAACAACATGACGGTGTTTTCTTTCTGCACACCCATTTTGTTCAGGTGTGTAAGGACAAGAGAGTCGGTGATTTATTCCGTTTGAGGACAAGTAACTTGTAAGAGCTTGAAATTCACCTCCCCAATCTGATTGGAAAGTTTTAATTGGTCTATTAAAATATTTCTCAACAAGTGTTCGGAATTTGATAAATACACTTAACACTTCAGATTTATACTTCACAAAATAAATCCAAGAAAATTTGCTATAGTGATCATAAAAGAGAACATAGAAGCGACAATTATCATGTGAAGTAATAGGCGCTGGACCCCATACATCTGAACAAACCAAATCTAATGGACCATTAGCAACAAAGTTTGATTGTGGAAAAGGAAGGCGATGGGCCTTGCTAACACAACAAGAGTCACAGAGAAGATTTGTTTGGTCATTGCGAAAAGAGATTTTATTCATGGATAATATTTTCTTAATTATTGGGAAATTGGCATGTCCCAAACGAGCATGCCACAAAGGAAGAGAAATATTAAAAGCTTTAACTTTAACTGGTGCTGATGATGAGAGGGACATGGTGTATAAGCCATTCTTATTCGTTCCTCGATAAATCTCCTTCTTTGTCTTCAAATCCTTCAAAACAAAGTGGTTAGCAAAAAATTCAACAGAAACAGGATTGGAACGGGTTAAAGATGATACAGATAACAAATTGTTAACTGTTTTGGGAACATGAAGAATATCACGAAACTGAACTATTGAATGAGAAAGTTGAATATTTGAATGACCAACATGAGATATAGGAATTGTGTTTCCATTACCTACTGTGACCTCTTCTGGACCGTTATATTCTGAATGAATTGCTAGATTTCCCAGGTCAGGAGTAAGGTGATGAGTCGCACCAGAATCAACAAGCCAGTCAGTCGAGCTAGAGTTGGATGTAGCAGCCACGTTGGAGGCTGGTTTGAAGTAATTTCTAGAGTTGCGGTTTAGTTTTGGAGATGGACACTGCTTTGCAATATGACCAGCTCCCTTGCAATTATGGCAAGTCAATGAACTGACATCGAGGGGAGCAGCAGCTGTGATGTTTGATCGATTGGAATGCGGACTGTGATAGCTGCCACGACCACGTCCTCTACCGCGAACATTACTGCGTGCTGAAAAATTCACAGATGGTGTGAATGATGAAACAGAGGATTCACGAGAAAGCTGTCTTTCCTCACTTAAGAGTAACCCAGTCAAGTCATCAAATGAAACAGACTCCAATCGAGCTTCAAGAGCACGTACAAATGGACGATATGCGGGACCAAGTCCGTCAAGTATTGCTTCTACCAAATCATCTTCAGAAACTGGATGTTGAAGAGCAGTGAGTTGGTCACTGATAAGTTTTGCAGATTGTAAATAAGTTGAGATACTGTCATTCTCTCGTCGTAAATTGTGTAAGCGATGCTTCAAATCTCTTATTTGAGATCGAGAACCAGTGGAATAGGCTTTGGCAAGCCGTTTCCATGCTGCACTTGCTGTTTCAGCTCCAACAATTTGAGGTAAAACGCCATCAGACAATGATGATATGATCCAGCTAAGGACCTGCTGGTCCTGTTGTTCCCACACTTCATAGGCCGGATTAACAGCTCCGGATGGCAACTCCTTGGATGGAGGAGGGACAGTTGCATCAACATGATGTGCCAACCTTTGACCTTTCAAGAGAGGCATTAGCTGCGTTTTCCACAGCAGGTAATTAGTTGAGGTGAGCTTATGAGAAATTTGATGAGTGATGGGATGAACTGAATTGAGAGTAGGAGCAGTGGTGTTTTCGGTTCTTGGGTTGTTGCCATTGGTGGTCATTTTTGAGAAAAGAAGAAAAATGCAATGAGGAAGTTCAGGGTTATTAGACCTCTAATGGCTCTGATACCATGAAAGAGTTTGATCCTCAACTGAAGTTTTTGTATTGAAAACGTTGGAGTATAAAAAGAGAATTACATGACAGATGGTTACAACAGAATGATCTTTGAAGTACAATAAATCTTAGACCAATTCAAAAATAATATCTTCCTATTATTTTGCATAACAGAATCAGTCCTCTATCATTCAAAACTCTACTTTTATTAATGACTTAGGTTTATAAGTGAGTTTTTAAGGAATCAAAATTCCATCTCTCATCTCACGCGATTATGCATTAAATAAAAATGCATTCATTTACATTAAAAAGCGATAAATAAAGCGGTAAATGAATAAATAAATTACAAAATAGAAAATGGGACAGAATAATCCCCTAATAAATAATAAATAAATAAAAATGGGACAGAACAATCCCCCAACATAAATAAAAATATAAGCGAAATAAATAAACACGTAAAAGGAATTAAAATAAAACATACATATATCGGGCTATTCATTTAGGAATATTGGTTCCTTTCTATTATTAAAAATTGGAGAACTATTTTTTAGGGCATTGATTGGAGGAAAACCGGGATGAGTGATCCCATTTTAAGAAAACTTAATTCTCCGTTTGAAAGTGAGATTTTATTGGCTAAAATAGGACATTGTTCCAATTTATTAGGAAAAATCCCAAATCATTAATTATATAAAAAGCATGATTTTCTTTAGATCGGCTAATTAAAATATATATTTTGTAGATAAGATAATAACAACATAATAAAAAGAAAATAAAATGAAGTAGAAGAAACTAATATGCAAACTCTAACGCCGGATGGTCTTGAATTCTCCCAATCTCCCGATCCCGAGCGTGAATATAACTCGCACAAATAATAATTTTTGATGCAACCAAGAAAGGAAAGATGAAATAAGTGTTAGTGAGGCGAAATAATAATCTGATTAAGTAAACTAATATAAATAATTAAATCAAGACCAAATAATTCAACAATAGCATTAATGATCATTAACAGACAAAGCAGAATAAGACATAAATGAACTAAAAGAAATCATGCATTTTACACTGGACGAGAGTACACTAAAACATGCAATAAGATCCGACCGGGAGGTCAGGATCTGATCTGGGAAATTTCGGGGGCACAATCCGATCGGATTGTACACACGATACAAACAAAAGGGGGAGACAAGATCTGATCGGACAAAGATCAGGATCCGATCGGAGAAAGCAAGAACACGACTCGAACAGCCTAGTTACGACTCATACAAAACAAATATAGAAACAGACGAGCAAACAAAACAGGGGCGAATAGAGGATCAACAATAGACCAACGAAAATGCCAAAATAACATCAAAACATGCATAACACGTCCTCTAACTTGCTTACATACTCATAATGGTAATAAACATGCGATCAACCAATTAAAAAGATCAAATGAAAACACATATGTACCATATATACAATATATACAAAGAACAAAACTTACTGGTTCAGTAAAACGAAGAAAGGAAATAAAGACAAAGAAAGCAAAAGAGAAAGAAAGAAATATGTCTATTCAGTATTTACCCTCAGAATAATCCTTGATTTGCAGGTGGTGAAGTTTCTGGTTTTCCTCTCTTTTTTTTTTTTTGATAATCCAAAACTTTTATTAAAGAAAAAAGAGAACAGAGTGGCAAAAACTGCCAAGCTAGTTACAATTACAACAACCCAGCAGGCACCACATAAAAAACCCCATACCAAAAAGGACAAACTCCACTGCATAATATTTGATCGTCCAAACCAATTCATTAACCTTGAGAGGTCATCCCCCCAACCAATGCTAACCAGCAGACAGCCATACACTACAAGAAAATCAACAATTACCGACGGAAATTTAGCGACGGAATATTTACCGTCGCTATTTAGCGACGGAAAAGATATATCCGTCGCTAATTAGCGACGGAAAATAATTCCGTCGCTAATTAGCGACGGAAAAATATAACCGTCGCTAATTAGCGACGGAAAAATATAACCGTCGCTAAATTTGGCGCGTAAAATTCGCGGCAGAAATTGCTACGAAAATTAGCGACGGAAATCCAAATCCGTCGCTAATTAGCGACGGAATTGAATTTCCGTCGCTAAATAAAATTAAATATATTAATTAAAATAATTTTAGCGACGGATATTCAATTCCGTCGCTAATTACCGACGGATTTGGATTTTCGTCGCTAATTTTAGCGACGGAATTGGATATCCGTCGCTAAATGAAATTAAATATATTAATTAAAATAATTTTAGCGACGGGTATCAAATTTCCGTCGCTAATTCCCGTCGGACTTAGATTTTCGTCGCTAATTTTAGCGACGGATTTGTATTTCCGTCGCTAAATAAAATTAAATTTATTAATTAAAATATTTTTAGCGACGGATATCAAACCCGTCGCTAAAAGTTTTATATATAGAAAAATATTTTGCCCTTTTTTCCCCTCCTCTTTCTTTCTTTCTTTCTTCCCTCACCCCAGCCGCCCTCGCCCTCGCCCCCTCTCCCCAGCAGCCCGCCCCCTGTCCGCCGCCCTCGCCCTCGCCGCCCCTCCCCCCTACTCAGATCGCCCCCTCTCCGCCGCCCTCGCCCTCGCCGCTCCTCCCCCCTACTCAGATCGCCCCCTCTCCGCCGCCCTCGCCCTCGCCCTCGCCCCCTCTCCCCAGCAGCCCTCCCCCTCGCCCCCTCTCCGCCGCCCCTACCCCCTGCTCAGATCCACTCGCCCGGCCCCTTCGCGCGCGCCGCCCCTCCTCACCGCTCAGATCCGCTCGCCTGGCCCCTTTCGAGCGCGCTGCCCCTCCTCCTCGGTTGGATCTGCAGGTTAGTTCTTTTTCTTTTTGTTTTTTAATTTATTTTTTTCATTTATTTATTAATGGGTGTATTAGTTCAAGAAGTAGAGAATTTGGGTTGTTGAGCATTTTCAGGTTCCGTTTCTCTTCTTTTTTTTTTTTTAATTTTTCTTTGAACTGTTGTTTTGCATTTGATGGTTAGCTTAATTATTATATGCCGGATTGTTGGAGGACTGTAAATTTGAAGGCTCCTGATGAGTTTGATTTCATGTTAATAAGTGCTGCAAATGTGTTCGATCTTCTTCTTACTCGTATCGTAGCTTAGCTTTACTTCGGCAGATCCACAGATTGGACTAAAAAGACCCTAAAGATATTTCACTAATATATAGTTTGGAATTTTTACTTTCGGAATCTCCTTTAGATGAGTCTTTTGCAGTTTGTTTTTTTAGTTGCTTTGGCTTCTGGCCTCTGTTTGATCCTCATTTACATCACCGGCGTCTCCAATCTGAGTATGCTTGTTTGTTTTCTACATAAGCTTGTATAATAATTGTTCTTACTGTTAATTTGATATTTTTGGATTCGTATATTTTTTTTTATAGATGCGATCCACCAGCTATCGCATGAAGATGTAGAATCGTTGGAATCTCTGCAGAACAATTTCCAGAAGTGCGTGGTAATTCTTTGGTCTGTTTTTTATTATTATATTCGATTTTCTTTATCTGTTGTCTTTACTTTCATTGTCCTTTCGTAAATTTTAAGTACATTCAGTTTAACAAATAATTCAAGTATTATTAGGATTGTTTTTAATTAACTGCAAATTGCATTACATCAATTGTTTGACTTGATCATTGCCCACTAAAAATCAAGAAAATCATAAAGGTGCTCCATCTAAAGGGTTGTATTATTCTACTCATGATAGTTCATTATAGCTTGAAGCTTATTATGATGCAGATTGGGCTGCCTGTGTGACAGTAGAAAATATTTGATAGACTAGCTATTGCATCTTCCTAGGCTTTTATCTTTTCTCTTGAAACATATATATATATATATATATATATTCACTATATTTCTTCTGCTTTTAGAAGTTTTATGGAGATTTAGCAAATCTCTTCAAAGAAAATTCGAAACAGTTAAAAGGAAATGTCCTGCACTTGTGAATGTGTGAAAGAATTGTGTATTTTCCTGCACTTGGTTAAATGGTGGATATGTCTGATACATTCTTGTAAATTAAGGCAAAAAGCAGTCTTAATTGTTCTGTCAACTACAAATCCATGAGTAGGTGTACTGTTATGCCTTGGTGCACTTTGAAATGATTGCATAATAATATATTATCAATAATGTATTATCATAATAATATATTTGGTCGATTAATTTTTTGGTTATTAATTTGTTGGATTGCATTAGGTGCAAGATGAGAATGATGAAAAAGAAATTGGTGGATGGAAGGCGAGTTGTGTTTATATATGAATTCGGGTGTCCTTTACCTTATCATGTACAAGCTTTGGATTGGGTATATGTTAAAAATGTAATTGTTGGATAGTAAGAGTACGATAATACATTTGTAATTAGTTAGAAATTTATAAACAATTTAATTTTTGTAATTATTTTTATGCTAATACATTATTGTTATATTTTTGCAAATATTATTTGCTATAATTAATATATTCTCAATTATATTATTTTTTGTTACTTATAATTTTTATATTTTTAGTAATTTTATCATTTAAAAACAAAAAAATAAATTAATATAAATAAGTAAAAATTTTATAAGAAAACTAGTGGAAAATGAGAAATGGGTATTTTTTTATTAGGTTTTTTAAATTACCGACGGAATACTGATGGAAAATTCCGTCGGTAAAAATAAAAAAAAAATTAAAAATTTCCCTACGGAATAGTAATTTCCGTCGGGAAATTACCGACGGAAATTACTATTCCGTCGGCAATATTTCTGACGGAATAGTAATTTCCGTCGGAAAATTAGCGACGGAATATTAAATTCCGTCGGTAATTTCCCGACGGAAATTACTATTCCGTCGGGAAATTTCCCGACGGAATAGTAATTTCCGTCGGGAAATTACCGACGGAAATTACTATTCCGTCGGCAATTTTAGCTACGGTCAACATGCCGACGGAATTGAATTCCGTCGGCAATTTAATTTCCCGACGGAAAATCCTGATTTTCCGTCGGGAATTTCCGTCGGGAAATCTTTAAATTCTTGTAGTGATATAACAGTGCCAAGATATATGAAAAGGAAAGCCAAGAAGATAGGCCTTATATAACCCCAAATTAACACGATGCCTCTGCCTCAAACTGCCCCGAAGGAAAAAAAGTGCCAAGCCTGTCAGCTGCTAACAGCTATACGTCACGCCCCCAATCAAATAAGCCATGCCACTAAATCATCCACACGATTAGCACCCTGTTTGGCAAGAGCATCTGCAAACTGATTACATTCCCTTCTTCTATGTACAAATTGAACTTCTTTTAGCTTGGCTGAGTTATTTTTGATGTCATTAATCACATGCCCTATCTTCCAAGGTCTATTTACTGCTTCAGCATTTAACCAAGAAACTGCATTCATAGAATCCAATTCAAAGCATACCCCCAAGTTCTGACATACAAGAAAGTCAGTTGAGATAAGGAGAGCTTTTTGGACTGCCATAACCTCTGCCACAGAGGAGATACTTATCCCAATTTTGCATGAGAACATACACATAATTTTACCAGATGAGTCCCTAAGAACACCTCCCATACCAGCTGGCCCTGGATTTCCGAATGACGACCCGTCGGTATTCCATTTCACATATCCTGAATTGGGAGGGGACCATTGGCATACACGCCTGGGAATACACCCAAATTGCAATTTTTTAATACCATCAGCAGCTAAGATAAGGTCTTGCCCTTTTAAACTACTCAAATCCTGATGTGAGCTGATCCAAAAGGAAGCTCGAGCTAAACTCAGGTGGAACAAAGAGGACGGGTTTATCGATTTACCAGAGAAAACCACTGCATTTCTCTCCAACCATATGGTCCAGATACAAGCTAAAAAAACAATGCTCCATACCTTTTGCTGAAGAGGCCCTTTCGCACAACAGGACCACTGTATTACCAAGTCGTTAAACCGTTCTGGTATGCAGAATTCATATCCCCACCATCTAATTATTTTATACCACAAGGCTGCTGATATTGGGCAAGAGACAAGGAGGTGGTTGGCATCCTCATTCATTTTTTTGCACATAGGGCAGATAATGTCATTTGGTTGCAAAATTCCCCTACTCACCAGGAAGCTTTTGGTGCTGATCTGATTAAGCAAGGATAACCAAAGGAAGAGTTCTACCTTAGGAGGCGCTAACTTTTTCCAGAGGATCGAAGAGTAAGGCTTCAAATTAACCGAGGGAGAGATCGAGTTGGCCAGGAGGAGACTTGCCGATTTTACAGAGAATACCCCGTTGGGGTCATGAACCCAAATTTTCCTGTCCAACTGCCCCAAAGAGAGGGAAAACGAATTAATCAGAGATTCTAATTCAGCTAGCCTCTCCCTTTCCCAAACCATGAGATCCCTCCTCCAAATTAGCTCCCATTGCCAAGTTCCTCTTGACCATTTGCCGCAATTCTTCACCAAAGCATCCCCCTGGAGTGAAATTTTGAACAATCGAGGGAACCTACATTTCAACGGTTCATCCACAATCCACCTGGCATGCCAAAAAAAACAGGCGTCTCCTTTACCCACATCTACAGCTAGGCAATTCAAGAAGGGGGAGGAGGACCTGATTTTATCAATGTCCCTCCATATCACAGAGGCTCTTGGAGTGGCGATAGAAGGAGGGATCAGACAATTTTTTATACCATATTTTTTGTAAATCAGCTTTTGCCAGGTTGCCTTGCTATTTGGTTGTAGCCTCCAGTACCATTTGAATAGAAGACTAAGATTTCTGTGAAAAATAGAGCCAATCCCTAAGCCCCCAAGGAGCTTGTGCAGTTCAATGGAACTCCATTTCATCTTACAAAGGGCTCTCTTACTGTCATTACCTCCCCAGAAGAAATTCCGCATTATGGAGTTTAGAGACTTGATGACTCCAACTGGCACCTTGAACAGAGACATATGATAGATCGGAAGACTCATCAAGGTAGCTTTAACTAGAGTGAGTCTACCAGCCATTGATAAATATCTTCCTTTCCATCCGGCCAGCTTGTCTTTGAATTTCTGAATCACCGGGATCCACGTCTCTCTCTTCCTTGGATTTGCACCTAAAGGAAGCCCAAGATACAAGCAGGGCAGATGTTGGATGTTACACTGCACCAACTTTGCACATCTCTCTAACCATTCCTGCCTAACATTTATTCCAATTAAGGAGCTTTTGTGGAAATTAACCATCAAACCTGAGATTGCTGCAAAAACCTTTAGGACTCTCTTCATCTGCTGGATACTCTCCATGTTTGATTCTAAGAAAATCGCTGTATCATCTGCATATTGGATGTGAGTGATGGCAAAATCCTGCGAAGAAGTTGGAAGTGGGTTTAAACCCCTGAGAAGGCTTGCCTCTTTTGCCTTATTTATGAGGACCGAAAGACCTTCAGCTGCTATAATGAAGAGGAACGGGGAGAGAGGATCTCCCTGTCTGAGACCTCGTGAGAGCTGGAATTCAGGGGTTGGGGAACCATTGACCAGGACTGACACCTTTGCAGAGCCTATGCAGGTCTGAATCCATGATCTCCACTTAGATCCGAAGTTCATGAGATCCATTACTGAACTAAGATAGTCCCAGTTCACAGAATCAAAAGCCTTGTGAAAATCTACTTTAAAGATGACCCCACTTCTATTATAGCATTTTAAGGAGTGGATAATCTCATTTGCTATCAGGACACCATCTAGAATTTGTCTGCCCTTGATGAACGCACACTGTTCTTCAGAAATAATTTCTCCCACCACCTTCTTTAATCGGTTAGCCAACATTTTTGCTATAATTTTGTACATACTACCGATTAAGCTAATTGGACGAAAATCTTTGAGTTTATCTGCCCCCACTACTTTGGGAATGAGAGTGAGAAATGAGGATGAGGCGCCACTTGGAAGAGATCCTTCATCATAGAATTTCGACACCATCTTAAAAATGTCAGTCTCAATAATGTCCCACGCTGCTTTAATGAAGGCAAAGTTGAAGCCATCCGGACCTGGAGCCTTAGAACTATCACAGCTCCAGACAGAAGCTTTGACCTCTTCAGGAGAAAAAGGCAACTCCAAGAAATTTTTAGATGATGAAGAGAGCTTCTTAAAAGCATTTTGCGGGAATGAGGGCCTGTCAGAGTTTTTTTCACTGTAAAGATCTTTATAAAAATCATAGATTTCCTGCTTAATTCCCATTGGACTTGTGATTGTCCCCTTTTCTGTTACTAATCTTCCAATTTTATTGTGACTCGCTCTAACTGAAGCAGCAAGGTGGAAAAATTTCGTATTTTGGTCTCCTTCATTTAACCATTTGATTCTAGATTTTTGCCTCCAAATGGATTCTCTTGCTTTTAATCTTTCCCATAATTCCTTAACAAGGAAATTTTTCTTGGAGTACATGAATCCCCTGATAGCCTCGTGTATGTCTTCATTCTCAAGATCTCGGTCTAGTTCTTCAATGTCTGCCTCAAGTTTAGAGATAGCTAGATCAACATTACCAAAGGATGCCCTGTTCCATATAACTATGGATTTTTTGAGCAGTTTCAATCTAGCCTGTATGTTACTTCCAGTTGAGCTCCTAGAAGATGACCACCACTCGTTGACTCTCTTCAAGAAGTCTGCATCCTTCAACCATGCATTTAAGAACTTAAAAGGTCTTGGCCCCCAGTTGACATGTAAGCAGGATAAAATAAGAGGGGAATGGTCTGAAATTTTCTTGGGGAGAGCAGTCTGGGTCATATCTTTCATGGTCAAGAGCCAATTTTTGTTAACTATAAAACGATCTATTCTGCTTTGGCTCACTGAGTTCCCCCAAGTATATTTCCTCCCAGTCAGAGGGACATCTATTAGGCCAGAGTTGGAGAAAAATTTCTGGAATTTCTTGTCCTTTCCATAAAACACCCCCCTCCAACGATCTGCAGGTCTAAGCACTGCATTGAAGTCACCTCCAATGAGGAAGGGAAGATCCTCATCAAGGAGATTAGCCAGTTGAATCCACAATTCATACTGTTTCTGATCTTCACAAGGTGCATAAACTGCAATTACCCAGCATATTAGATTGAATTCTACCAAAGTTCCTTTGACTGCTATCCAATGTGGACCCTTGATGTGACTGTGACTCTGAAAAGATCCCCGGTTCCATGTAATTAGAATGCCCCCACTGCTTCCTACCGCATCTATGGAGAGCCAATCGAAGTTCTTTTTTCCCCAAAGTTTCCTGACAATGATCGACTCCATCCCCTGCATTTTTGTCTCCTGTAGTAGCACCATATCCAGATTACTTTCCCTGATGTAGGAAGCCACGAGACCTCTTTTGATATTCGAGTTAAGACCCCTAATATTCCAAGACATGAAGATCATTTAACTGCACGGATTAGAAAATATCCCAAGCTGGACCTCACTATCTCAATTAGTGCCTTCATGATTCTACATGTGAGTTTCTCCAGATTTCTCTATCCCTTTCCTCTGATCTAATTAGAGATTCAAGGAAAGCAGCTTTGTTCTGAGGAGGAACAATACCCAACTGATCAGCAACCTCTAGAACTTTCAAAGCTTCTTCATAGGGCGATAGCTGTTCTACCGTGGTTTCTTTGAGAATCCTGCGATTGACATTAAGGAAGCATCCATCCGAGATGGACTCTCCAGCAGCATAAGCTGAGCCACCTTGGTCTTCTGTGTTTGCTTCATCAGTAGAAGGAACAACAACCACTCTTTTTTTCCCTTTTTTTTCCCTTCTTTTTCCTTAAATCAGGGGCTTGTCGAGAGGCTTTGGAGCTATCAAGCGAGTAGAAGGAACGGATCCTTTTCCCCTTTTTCTTTCTAGATTTAAGGTTAGAGAGCAATTTACCGTTAGAGGTAATTTGAACTGCCAGTTCATTCAGGTTGGGCTGCTGATACGGGTCCTCTTCAATTTCCATTAATTCCAACCCATTGGGAGTAAGGTCCTCAAGTGCTAATGGGCTGGGCTCGCCAACATTGCTGGATCGGCACTCTGTTAAGTTCAAAGGGGTTGGGGCCCAATAAGGAGATATCCCGGCAGAGGGCCGCAATTCACAGTTCTGTTTCTTTGGGGATTGGTCCCTACTACCATGCCTCTGAAATCTCTCTTCCAGAGATCCACTTCGTGACAAATGCGCAGCCAAGGAATTATTGTCCCCAATTATCGAGGAAGATAAGGAATTTTCAGAGGCCGGAGACTCTTCGCCTACCACCTTTTTCGATTGAATCTGCTCCTCCCTCACAACCCTCCCTGAAGTTTCCATTGTCTTCCATTTGAACAGATCGGGACAGAAAGAAGATGGCTCTTCAAAGACCCTAAAAGGGTATACTATCCCATCAATTCTGGTTTTTAAAATGTCATTTATCACTGTAGGTGATGAGGTTGCTATCATGAATCTGGCTACATCAAGACACTTTTTCTTTCTTGTACTATCATCCAAGGTAATGAAATTGCCATATAAACTCCCTATGGTCGAAAAGAAATCTTGATTCCAAGCATGGAGAGGGAAACCTTCACATCTAACCCAAGTGTATCTCTTTTTGCACACATCATTTGGTTCCCATGGTTTAATCATTTCAAACCATTCTCCAAGCCATTCCAGACCAGAGCTGAGCATGTGTTCTTTGTCTTCACCTGAAGGAAATGTCAGGAGGACAAGGTTGCCCCCCATAGGTCTACATTCACAATTCATATAGCCCTGAGCTAACATGGCTTCTTGAATACTGAAAACATTCTGTACATTGTGTAACCATCCAACTAAGCTCCTGTTCAGCCATTCCCTGTCTTCCGATTTAACCTTGTATTGGAAATTGACAGCACCTGCTTTCATATTCTTGTATGTATCCTGACGTTTCCCATCGTCGCTGACCATTTTTTCTTCCACCACTCTAGCATATGATCTTGTATCTCTCATACTCGGGTAATTTACCTCTTTTGGATTGTGAATAACCTCCTCTTTTCCTCTGTGAGGTGAACCTTCCTGTCTGGCTACGTTTACTTGTAGTTTTCTGTGGCCCAGGAATGCTCCATTTAACCTATTAACTACTGTATTAATATTCTTTGACGTACAGAGACTGACAAAGCCAAACTTGGTACCTTTTGCACTCAGTTTCTTTGGGATATAGACACTCTTCACATTTCCGAACCAGGAGAACAATTTCCTCAAACCATACCCTGGCCAACCTAGAGGCAAATTATCCACAAATAGCCTGAAGGTAGGGGATTCATCTTGTGGACGCTCAACCTTTGGGAAGGGAGCATCCCAGAATCCACCATCATTCCACCTTTTGGATTTCCAATCAAAAATCCGCGATGGAGCATGGTCCAATCTGGTCGGAAGAGCGGGGAAGTCGGAAGACATCGGAAGAGCAATCTTATAAAAGTTCCTCTTAACTTGAAACCTTTGGTTTTCCTCTCTTTTCCTTGAAGATGAAGTAAAACCGAGATTTGAAAAGCTACCAGTAAAAACAACAAAGGAGAATAACAAAACGATCAAACTATCTCACGTTAACACTCCTTTTTTTCAAAACAAACCCAGAATGTTCTTTTTCAGCTCTCACCTCTCTTTTTTTTTCTAAGTTCTTCCCTCTGTATTTTTTTTCGTTTTTTTCCTCTCTTTTCCAATAATGCTCTCCCCTTCTTTTTCTTTCGTTCCAGCCTCCCTCCTTTTTTTTGTTCAGCTCCCTCCTCTAATGATCTCCCTTGTCTTGTTTTTCCATTCTCATTAAATGTAACATGACAACCACTTACTTCCTTACCAAATCCATGCATAAAACTCTCTTTTTCAAACCCACTCTCCAGAAATCATGGGGAAGAGACTCATGAGAGAGAGGGCAGGCGAGTGAGGCTCCTCGCTCATGTGAGGCTGGGCCTCACGTTAGTGAGATGGGCCTCACTAACGTGAGGCCTTCATCTCACACAAGTGAGATTGGCCTCACTCCCTAGGCCAAAAACCATTTTTCAAATATTTTTTTTGAAAGAAAGAAACATGTTTTTAAATAAAAGAAATGGAAAATTATTTTTTTTTCGAGGAAACCGTCACTTTCATCTGCCTTTTACCCGTAAACAGGCACCAATTTCATCATCGGGTAACTTTGGACTGAGCTGTCTCAGGATCCAGTGTCTATAGATGATCATTAGGGATAAATTACCATTTAATTTTGTTAAACGTGAGGGTTTTAGAAAATTTATTGAAGCAATTTGTCCTAAATTTAAAATTTCATCTAAAGTGACTATTACTAGAAGATGTTATTCTCTTTTTATGAAGAAGAGAGATAACTGAAATATTTTCTTAAGATTGAATGCAAAATAGTTTTTATGACAACTGATACTTTGGACTAAAATTTAAAATATATCATATTTGTGCTTGACTGCTCATTTTATTGATTCAAATTGGAAGATGCATAAAAGAATCTTGAATTTTTTTGTATTAAAAGTCATAAAGGAAGTAATGTTGGGGTTGTTGTTGATAATTGTATGGATGATTGGGGTTTGACCAAAGTGATGTGTATACTACTGATAATGCAACATCTAATGATACTACAATTCAATAGTTGAAAAATAAATTAAGAGAGATGCATTTGTTTTGGGTGGTGAAACTTTTCACATGAGATGTTGTGCTCACATCCTAAACCTTACTGTAAAAGATGGGCTTAAATATGTTAAAATAGTCCATTCAATTTAGAGTCTATTAAAATGTTAGAGATGTTATCAAGCATGTTACAAGCAGTCCTCAAAAGTTAGATTGTTTCAAAATATCTTGTGAGATAGTAAAAATTAATTATGCAAAGAGTTTTATCATAGATTGCCTAACTAGCACTACAAAAAACAGCAAATTAGCGATTGAGTTTTTCGTCTCTAAAATAACATTTTCAGTCGCTAATTACCTTTAGCGACGCCACGACTAATCCGTCGCTATTTGCTCTATCGCAAGGAATTTGCGACTAAAACATATAACAATCGCTAAACATAAAATTTTTGTCACTAAATAACCTCTTAAATTAGTCATCATAAATATTAAAAAATTTTAGCAACGAAAAATCCATCGCTATTCCGTCGCTAAAAATATTATTTTTTTTATTATTTTGAATTTAATTTTTTATTATTATTATTAGATCTAAAATTTAATTTATGTAAATAATAATTATACAATATTATTAACAATACTATTAATTTAAAAAATATAATATCAGACTCAAAATACCCAAATTTTTTTAATAAAATGAAATAAAAAATTAATTTACATATAATTAAAACCATATTAAATAATAGACTCGTGCTTACAATCATAAAATATTTAAAAATTACAAAAAAAATATTATAAAATCTTGAAACATCCATGGAATACTACCATTTTTAATCTTTAATTACTTCACAAACCACTTAATTTATTTATAAATTATGAGAAAAAGTAAAATTAAAGTTAGCAACAAATAGCAAATAAAATAAAATTAAAGCAATAAATCAAATTTAATAGTAATAATAGGTAATGCTATCTAAGAAGTTGCTAATAAGTCCCAGAGATGTTGAGGAGCTCTAGTACATCTAATAAGTATCCAACCAAGTATTGAGCCAATGATAAAGACGATAAGTTGCCAATGATAAATCACTACAAGGAAAAAAGATTTTTCAACGGAAAATAAGGAATTTTCGTCGGGAAACCAAATTACCGATGGAAATTTATTCCGTCGGCATATTAATAGTAGGCAAAATTTTCGACGGAACTATTTTCGTCGGCAATTTTGTCGATGGAAATTCAATTTCTGTCCGAAAAATCCCCGACGAATTTTTGTCGGGATTTTTGCCGACGAAAATTTTATTTCTGTGGGGAAAATTACCGATGAAAATTTCATCGAAAAAATTCCCTATGAAAATAGAACTTTCGTCGTCAAAAATCTCAAATTTTAGTTAGGAAAATTAACGATGGAAATTCTATTTTCGTCGGCGGCGACGGCTGACGTGAAAGATCAGACTGCTGCGATGATGACGCGACCATACCCTTCAAATTAGCTATCTCATTGCGTAGCTTAGATATGAAGTCAAAAGATTGTTGCCACTGAGCTTCTGAGTCTTGACACTGAGTTTGTGATTGTTGCAATTCAGATCTCAGCTCGTATATAGTATTTTGAAGTTCAAGTACTTCCCTGGAGGCAGACCGTCAATTAGATGCAGTTGTACTTGAGCTTGAAGAATGCGAGTAACAGGATTTGGCCAATGAACTTAAGCCAAAGACCCATCCCCGTTGGTTTCTACCACCAACCACATCATAATAAATCCGATTCGCATCAACATTATCGAAATTCTGTGAACGTTGCTGAATTGTCTCTTGCACTTGTTCCTGTCATAAAATAAATGCTTCATATTAATTAACGATTAATAATAAATAATATTAAATATTAGTAAAATATTACAATTTTGACATACACGTAAATGCCTAGATCGAGAATTGACGAATGTTTGACCATCATGATTTTTGGTGTGGGTGTGTAAAAAGACCTCACCTAGCATAGGCGGTCTACCCATCGAGGCTTCCTGCAAACAAATAAAGAATTATAGTTGAACTATAATTTATTGACTATTCGTACAAGTTTTTACTAAAATTTTGGCTGAGTTTCCCATAAATTTTAACCATACCTCCTGTACACAAAGACAAAAAACCACTTCATATTTGTTGTTATACTTACATCCAACATCCAACAACAATGCAAACTCATCACACAATTTTGTCATTCTCATCCACCTCTATAGTAATGAGATAAATCTTAAACAGTAATAACATTAATTACAATAATAATAAGAATATTTTATAATACTTACAAGTCTACCTACATGTTCTCGATGGGACATTGATCCTCCAGTATGCAAGAATGAACTGACTCCCTCAGGTCCTCCCTGTCTATTATTAGAATTTTGCTCTGAAATGGAAAGTGCCTCGGACGTCGTCTAATACCGTTCCCAGTGTGCCCATATATCTTCGGTTATATAACGAGGTCGTACACCATCAGTATGTAACCCACACACTAAGTCTCTGTAATATGCTCGAGCACGACTCTCCCATGCAGGATATATGATGTTGTCAAACTCCGAGTTCCAGTAAAATTGTTTCTTATGAGAATGAACAAAAAACATAATGTAAGTAAGTGTAAACTATAATTTGTTATATAATAAATGTTATCATAATTTATTATCGTGAATTCTTCAAAATAAAAATTCTTTGTTTCTTGTGACACCCTCTTTCCAGACATAACCATCGTAATCTATTTTATTCTTGAACGTGGTTGTCATTGAGCGTGAGCACTTTCCTGAACGATTCAAACTAATATACAACAATCTTAATAAAGTCAATAAAAGTAACAACTCTCATTAAAATCAATACAAAGTGAAATATTAATCACTTACTCCCCAGCTGTAATAGTGATATAGATTATTCCATCAACTCCAACTGAGCCAGGTATAGGCTGTTTCGTTGGTTCTATTCTTGATACCTGGGATGACATAGCTTCAGTGTTGGCTATAAGAGTAGATTCAGTAGAAGAAGTCGTAGATAGGGTAGCAGTAGGGATGGTCGGTGATGCGTCAGCCTGAGTGCTAGCATTGAACCTAGGCGATGGGCTTGATCCATCACTAATAATATCACCTCCATCATGTACCCTGAGCCGTGGAGGAATCATATTACTCTTCTTTCACTTAAATATTTTTTGAACCTGACATTATGAAAAAATTGCATATTGTCAGATAATAGAAAATTATCACTGTATAATAAACATATCAAATAAAAAAAATAAGTTAGTTTAATATTAATTGTTCTCACATGATATAAAATTATGTAAACAAATTATTCACTATCCTCACTGAGCTATAACTCGTAATCACAATCATCCTCATTTTTCGATGAACAAGAATCAAATTCAGGTTCATCATCACATCCCTCGATAACCAAAGTTTCCTCATCATCCTCACAGAAAATGTCAACATATTCATTGTCTGCATAGTTCATTATTTCATTATCGTCATAAGTGTAAATGATAGCGAAAAAAATAATAGATCATACAATATATAACATATATAGTATCTTATATTTTAGAAATAAAACACGAAAGCATAAAATAAGGAACAAAAGATAGGAACAAAAATAATTATCTTGCATAAGATGATGGGCATCATAATATTAATATTAATAATAAAATAAAAATAATACACAAGTAGAAAATAGAATGAATTACATAAAATGCATTAATATGACACATAAATAATACACATGCAAAATGAATAAAAGAAAATGAAATGAGGAGATACAGCATGTGTGAACCAAACAAAATGAAAGAATAGAAATAAGTGCATAAAAAACTGAATACTGGCCCACATAATGCATGCATGCATGCAGAACAAGACGTGATAGTGGCCAAACATGGAAAATGCATGCACGACGTACAAAATAAAAGAAGCAGTGATGAACGATGGGCAGTACACATAAGAGCAACAGGCGGAGGCTGGGACGGGATGCCTGCCGGAAGGAGGAGGCAGCAAGAGATGGGCAAGGCCAGGCAAG
Organism: Excoecaria cochinchinensis; assembly: GCA_947683425.1. NCBI lineage: Eukaryota > Viridiplantae > Streptophyta > Magnoliopsida > Malpighiales > Euphorbiaceae > Excoecaria > Excoecaria cochinchinensis. Next base: position 2,666,738 of record CANTUQ010000069.1, read on the forward strand.
ACGGGCGATGACTGATGGTCATCGGTCACTGTCTACCCATAGGTAATGCCTGAAAATAGCTCTGCCTCCAGCAAGCCAACAATCCCACAAAATTGGAATTTAAGCCAAAAATCACTATATAAAGCAAGAATCATGCACAAAATCACTTAAAACTAACCATCCAATAGGAAAGAACAAGAATTAATGCATAAAACACAAAATCATGAAATCAAGAAATGTGAAAATGCAAGAATGGAGGAAGGAAAGAGAGTGAATAGTGAAATTTCAAATATGCATAAAATCATCAATTTTGCATGATTTAAATGGATTTGTATGTGTTGATGAACAAAATAATCACAAAGATGAAGAAACAAATCAATTTACAAGCTAAAAACAAAAATATCTAAGAATTGAAAAAAAAAAAGAAAATTAGGAAAAATAAATGAAGTTTACTGTAACATAAAATCAATATCAATTTAAGAGGTTTTGAGAGGCTAATGGATATTACCCTCAGTTTTTAGTACCAAAACCTAGGGAATCAAGCATTTAAGTCCTCTTCTCCTTGCTCTTTCTCTCGGTTTCTTGTTGGAAAACAGAAAAGCTATTCTTTTTTTTTTTTTTTTGCTATTTGGCTCTGTGTGTGTAGTTTACTGTGTGTTTCTCTTTCTTGCTCTCCTCTAGGTCTCTCTCTTCCGTGCTCTCTGCCTCCTCCTCACTCTCTTGCTCAAGATCCTGCCTCTCTACTTTTTCCCTAGGGTTTTCCTTTTTATATTTCCTGTTCTCTCTTTTTTGTGCCCTTTTTTATTGCCTTATTTTTCTCTCTTTTTTTTTTTGCCTCTTCTTATCCTCTTATATTAATTTATTTTTGGTTTATTTTAATTTTCTTTCATAATTATGCTATAACATTACATATATTTTTATTAGTTAATTAATCCCTCTTTTTTTTCTTCTCTTCTTTTTCCTTTTTTCTCTCTCTTTTTTTTTTTTAATAATTGTAATTTTTTATTTAATATATATTTTTAATTTTGGAAAATGAAATCCCCAAGAAAGGACCCCTTTTTTAAGGCATCGAAAACTCCAAAGAAGAGCAGTTAAAAATAAGATTTTTTTGAAATCAATTTTCCTTTTTAAAACACAAAACCCATAAAGAGAGCCTCGTGCTTCTATTCTCTGACTATTTTGGAGCCAGTTAATTTTTATCGAGTAACCCTAATTAGAAGCCTCCTCAGGACCCAATATCTACAGTTGCCCTCAAGGTTAGGAAAGCTAGTGCACTAGTGCCTATGTTAGACAAAATTCAGAGTAGATAGGTAGAGGCACGTACTAGGGGGTGTACATACGGTTCTGGATCTTTCTGTACCGAACCGAAGTACCGAAAAAAATATTTAGAACCGAATTGTACCGTTGATTTTTTTTACTAGAACTGAATCGAATTGTACTGTTGACTTTTTGACTAGAACCGAATCGAATTGTACTAGAACCGAATCAAGAACCTTATTAAACTTTACTGAACTGTTCTGAACTAAATTAGACCGAAAAAATCGATATTTATTAATTATTATATATAATATTAGTAATTTATATATAAATATTATTTATAATTTCTATTATATAATTATTATATAAATTTAACTTTATAATTATTTGTATTAAATATTTTAATGCACGAAATTAATATAATAAATAGTTAATAATTTAAAATAAATATTTTGATTATTAATAAGATAAATTTAATTATCATATCTATATGAATATGCAACTAAAATAATTTGTATTTAATTTCATTTACGTTTAGTGTCACTCAATTACTACATAATTTTTTATTTATACAAATATTTATATACACACAAATTTACGTTTAGTGTCACTCAATTACTACATAATTTTTTATTTATACAAATATTTATATACACACACAAATATAATTATTATATCAATGAAATGAAATTTTACTAATTAATGTAATTATATGAGTATATAATCACCTTACCAATTAATTTCATTTACTTTTAATATCACTTAACTAGTATTTATCTATTTTTATACAATACCTATATAAGTAATTGAGTTATAAGTTAATAATTTAATTATATATAATTAAATTTTACTAATTAATATAACTATATAAGTATATAATCACCTTATTAATTAACTTCATTTATAGTAGTATTTATACCCCGTAATGAGTCTGTCTTTTAACATGCGTTTGTATTGCTCTGTAGCAAGTTTTTTTTTTGAGTTTTTATTGCAACCATGAGTGAACAGGAGTATGAAAGGGATGTTACTAGGCATGTTGCTCAATTCACTACAAGAAAATGTGAAAATAACAACGGAAAAATAGCAACGGAATTAATTCCGTTGCTAAATTAGCAATGGAAACTTATTTCCGTTGCTAAATAGTAACAGAAATCAGCTTCCGTTGCTAAAATTGGTTGAATGTTAAAAATTTAGCAACAGAAATATAATTGGTAATATTCCGTCGCTAAAAGTGTATTGAATTTTTAGCGGTAAAATTTAGCAATGAACATTAGCAACGGAATATATTTTCCGTTTCTAAATAATGCGCTAACACATGGGGCGAAAATTTTGGAACAAAAAATAGCAACGGAATATTGTTTCCGTTGGTAATTTAGCAACGGAAAAATAATTCTGTAGCTATTTAGCAACGGAATCTATTTTTCGTTGCTATTTAGCAACAAAAATTAAATTTCGTTGCTATTATTTTCTAAATATTCAGGCAGTAAAAAACGGGTTCTAAAATAGCAACGAAAATTTTATGCCGTTGTTATTTAGCAACGGCGTAAATTTTCCGTTGCTATCAATTTCTAAATATTCAGGCTGGAAAGATCGGGTTCTAAAATAGCAACGAAAAATTTATTCCGTTGGCAACGGAAAATATATTCGTTTGGCAACGGAACGATTTCTAAATATTCAGGCTAAAAAATCGGGTTCTAAAATAGTAACGGAAATTAAATTCCGTTGCTATCATTTTCTAAATATTCAGGCAGTAAAAATCGGGTTCTAAAATAGCAACGGAATATATTTTTCGTTGCTATCAATTTCTAAATATTCAGGCTGGAAAAATCGGGTTCTAAAATAGCAACGGAAAATAGATTCCGTTGCTATCGATTTCTAAATAATCAGGCTGAAAAATCGGGTTCTAAAATAGCAACGGAAAATTTATTCCGTTGCTAAATATATTTTTCGTTGCTATTTAGCAATGAAAATTAGATTCCGTTGCTATCAATTTCTAAATATTCAGTTTGAGAAATCGGGTTCTAAATAGCAACGGAATAAATTTTCCATTGCCATTTAGCAATGGAAATTAGATTCCGTTGCTATCGATTTCTAAATATTAAGACTGAAAAATCGGGTTCTAAAATAGCAACGGAATATTTATTCCGTTGCTATCGATTTCTAAATATTCAGGCTGAAAATTCAAATTCTAAAATAGCAACGGAAAATTAATTCCGTTGCTAAATAGCAACGGAAATTAGATTCTGTTGCTATCAATTTCTAAATACTGAGACTGGAAAAATCGGATTCTAAAATAGCAACGGAAATTAGATTCCGTTGCTATCGATTTCTAAATATTAAGGCTGAAAAATCGAATTCTAAAATAGCAACGAAAAATTTATTACATTGCTATTTGGCAACGGAAAATATGTTCCGTTACTATTTGTCTTGCCCTATGTATAAATACTCCCCGTTAATTCTCCCTCTGCCTCGCCCTCTCCGTCTCTCTGTCCCTCTCCCTTCAAATGCCCAGCGGGCAAGCTTTATTACCCCCCACATGCTTTATTCCACTCGCCAAACCCCACAAACCCAAGAATCCGCCTTTGATGAATAGAATCAGCAGCAAACTCACGAGCTCGCCTCAATGGAAGCTCTATGGTCTATACCGGTGGATTCACTGCGTAAGTCTCCTTCTTTTTACCTTATATATCTTTGGTTCTTTAAACTTATACTTTATATATCCAAAGAGTAATTGGGGAAAATGATTAGCTTGGACTGGCTTCTTGAACCCTCGTATGCTGTTGGTAGTTATCGAGATTTAGTTAATGGTTATACATTAGCAATTTTTCAAGTATATAAGGTTGATTATGCTTTGGTCTTTACTGATTAGTTGACTATTGTTGCTTTGCCATCGGGGAGGATATAGTGATCTGGACTAGGAAAATTCGAGGTATGTATAGTTACTTGTTTTTCGTTTTTCTTTTTTCTTTTTTTTTTTCAATTTGCTTAAGGATTTGGAAAACCCGATCTTGAAATTTGGAGTTTAACTGGTACTAGTCTCTGCCTTAGTATTAGTTTCCATTAATGCAAACTCTTTCCCTCTCACAAATTTGAGATTGACGCTCCTTCCTGTTCTGCTTTTTGATCCTCAATGTTGCTTCATGTTCTTCTTTTTTGTCTTCCATCTTCAATCTCCAGATCATATTCTTTTAACATTCAGATTCGTGAGTAGTTGATTGCCTTTGGATTTAACATTCAGAAAGTTTTTTGGACTCAAATACAGATCAAACACCATTAATTGTAAGTAATTCAAACCAGATGTCTGATTAATTGCAAATTTCATATTATTTTAATTTTTGCTTATCAAATTTCAGGGGTTGATTTCACCTATGGTCACTCAACTTATCATTTATCGCGCAAAAGTAACCGACTTTTTTTTTCTTACTTAAATGTCACTGAACTTTTAACATTATTGCACAAAAGTCATGTTGACCGGAATCCGGCGACGACTCTTGCCGGATTGATAAGTTCAACAAATGCTACATTTAAATTAATTTCACTCACGGTCACTAGACTTATAATTTATCTCGCAAAAGTAATTAAATTTTTTTTTTCAACTTAAATGTTACTGAACTTTTAACATTTTTGCAAAAAAGTCATCAATCCGGCAAGGGTCGTCGCCGGATTCCGGTCAACATGACTTTTGTGCAATAATGTTAAAAGTTCAGTGACATTTAAGTAAGAAAAAAAAAGTCGGTTACTTTTGCGCGATAAGTGATAAGTTGAGTGACCATGAGTGAAATTGACCCCAAATTTCAGTATCCCAAAATTTCATATTGTTAAGTTTGATGAACTCTGAGAATTGCTGATATGAAAATATGATAACAGTAAATAAATTTCCCAGAATCGTTGATATCAAATTGTAACTAAAACCTGTTGTTTTATTTGTTGTATACAAAGTGTTTTTGAAAATATCCCTATGAACTTTTTGACATGAGAATTGATATTTGAGTTGATATACTTTTACATATTTATTTTAAATCATATGTATATTTATAGTGTTTGATTAATTTTGAAATTTTGATAATTAAACTTGATGATTTGTTGTGGAGGTGTTGTCTTTTAGCTTAATTATGAGATCAAATTAGCTGCTGTTATAGAAGATTTTATGATGTTGTGAATTCATTGAGCAGGTTTTGACACATTGATCAGGTTCAGCTGCTATGCTTTCACTTGATGAAGGTGAGTTCATATTGATTTTGTTTTCCTTTTGCATAAATAGTTCTAGAATTTAATTGATAGGGATTTGGTAAAATATAGACTCCACTTGCTTAATTATGGTGAAATCGATTGGATAAACGTGGTTTCTTTGTGGCATAGCTGATTAATTATCCTCCTGGCAGTTAATTCGTATTTATTGGATTCAAGGATGAATATTGTTTTTCACCGAATTTGTGCATGGAGGAAAAAACAATCACTACGAGTGGAATATTTATTTTTTTAGCACTAATTGAATTCGTAGTTAAGTGTTGATCATCAAAATATCATTTGGTTTCAAGTATATATTCAGGTTATATAATTTTTAGCACAAATTTAATTTATGATTAAGTGTTTATTGTGAAGATTTCATTCAGTTTTAATGCCCTTTCTAACTGCTTTCATATTTGACATAGACACTGCAACTTAATATATATTGCTTATTCTTAGAATGCTAAAATGTAAAACATATAGTAGGAATTTGTTGAAGAATCTGGGGTGGCATGATAAGAAATGAACAAAAAGATGTATGATTTAGTTTCACGTCAATTAAGTTTTGGCATTTAATGTCTCTTGAATTTATTTTATGTGCAGAAACTATTTCAGTTATCACCAATGATGGCCGCAATATAGTGGTATGCGTATTTGCATGACTAATATTTGATTTTGCTACATTGATTTATATCTTTTATGTTATTGTATTTATTGTTAATGGCTTTCTAAATCAGGGAATCTTGAAAGGCTTTGATCAGTCATTGACCATGCATTTAGTAGTGGAAAGATATGTTTGTGCATTGTTTCCAGCTGCATATTATTGGTCCTTTTATTGTTTGTCATGTAAAAGCATAGAATTGGAATCGTCATCTGGCTAGGTCATGTTGTTACTAACAAATTTTAACACTGCATTTTAGCTCTTTAATTATTTACTGATAAAAGAGATTATGTCTATTGCAGTAAATTGGTTGCTATTGGACATGGAGTTAGTAGTTATCCTTTGGTAGGCAACTAAGGACTAAGGTAGATTCTTTAGTTGAAAGCTTAAGTAGCCAATAATTAACGTTTCACTTGTAATTAAATGATTTAACAATGAATTTGAATAAAAGAGCAACAAACTATTATAAGATACGTACACACTCAATTTTAAATGCAATACATTAATTAATTTATGATAAACTTAGGCACAAAATTTACCAATCAATTAACCAATGAAATTTCATTTTCTAGAGCAGTATAATTTATAGTTAAAGATTATTACCATACTATATATCAGATAATTTTATATGATTATAATAATGATCATAGAGTGGGATATATATTTGAGCTATTACACTAATTGAGGGGCAAATTTAACCTTTAATCAAATAGAAAAAAGAAATTGATATTGCTCATTCACCAAACACTTTATAATAGTGATTGGAAAATCTGTCCCATAAAACCCAATTATTTAATTTCACCCGTGGCATGCAGTTAGACACCGCACTCACCTTGTTGATGGATACTGTAATCCAGTTAAAGAATCGGGTAGAAGATTTGGAAACCAAGGGTGCTCAACAACCAAATCGTCCTCCTTCATCTCCAGCTATATAACATAAATTTGTAATTTTTCGTTATTTAAACTGAATTTATGTTGTTTTGTGATAGTTTACATGGATTTTTACTTTACAATGTTATTTATACTAAATTTATGTTGTTTTTGTGATAGTTTTTATGAATTTTTATTTTATAATTATATAATATATTTTTAGGATTTTAATTATTGTGCATTATAATTTTTATATTATATTATTAATAAGCATATTTTTTTCAGGATTTGAATGATATTTATTTATGAACAAAAAATTTTATAAAAATTAAAAATAGCAACGGAATCCGAAATCCGTTGCTATATTTAGCAACAGAAACATTATTCCGTTGCTATATTTAGCAACGGATAAGAATTTCCGTTGCTATTTTTAGCAACGGAAAAAGTATTCCGTTGCTAAAAATTGCATCGGAATACTTTTTCCGTTGCTAAACTTCTCCAACGCGGTTACTATAAACACTATATTTAGCAACGGAAACGAGTTCCATTGCTATGTTTAGTAACGGAACAAATATTCCGTTGCTATTTATAGCAACGGAAAAAGTATTCCGTTGCTAAAAATATAGCAACGGAATACTTTTTCCGTTGCTAAACTTCTCCAAGGCGGTTACTATAAACACTATATTTAGCAACGGAAACGAGTTCCATTGCTATATTTAGTAACAGAACAAATATTCCGTTGCTATTTATAGCAACGGAAATTGTTTCCGTTGCTAAATTTAGCAATGGAATATATTTCGGTTGCTAATATTGACCAATTCACCAAAATAAATGTTGGTTAAATTTAGCAACGGAATAAATTTTCTGTTGCTAAATTTAGCAACGGAACTAGAATTCCGTTGCTAAATTTAGCAACGAAAATGAATTCGGTTGCTAAAAATTATCCACCGCCAAATTTTCAACCGTTTTTTCCGTTGCTATTTTCGATTAGCAACGGAAAATCAACAAATTCGGTTGCTAATTTTCGTTGCTATTTTCAGATTTTCTTGTAGAGATTAACAGTCAATGATGATGAACTTGAGGGCATTGTTATTAAAGAGGATGAAGTGCAAGACCAAGGTGTGGATCTGAGATGGAGTCTGGTGGGGAGTTTTCTTACTAAGAAAGTCATCAATAATAATGCAATGAAACAAACGTTAGCTGCATTATAGAGGCCAGGCATGGGTGTTTTTATCAAAGATTTAAGTCCAAATCTGTTTATCTTCCAGTTCTTCCATGGGATAGATCTTCAGAGGGTTATTGACAATGGTCCCTGGACTTTTAATAACCAACTTTTGCTGGTTAACAGGATTCAAGAGAATGTTCTGCATAAAAATGTTCCCTTGAACTAGATGGGTATCTGGGTGCAGGTTTACAACCTGATCCCAAGTGGTTTTGTCTCTCAAAGTGGCTGGAAATATTGGTAATCACATTGGCAAATTTATCAATGCAGATCCTAAAAACTTTATGGGGACATGGCGAAATTATATGCGTGTTTGGGTTTCCATTAATGTTACAAAGCCTGTTAAGCATGAGATGAAGATTAAGAAGGCTGGTGGAGTTTGGATCAAACTTGACTTTAAGTATGAACGCTTGCCAATAATATGTTTTTTTTGTGTTTTGTTGAGTCATTCAGAAATAAATTGTTCTAGTTTGTATTTTAAACCGATGTATGAGTTGTCTAGAAGATTTGATGAGTGTATTAGGGCCAACAACAGGCGTTCAGCAGCTTCCTTTGATAATCCTTGGCTATAGGAATCTCCACCCATGAAGCAGCAGGAGCAGTTTGAGAAATCATCTTTTGGCGAGGCCATGGCAGTTGATCAAGTTGGTTATGGTAAGTACAACTGTTTGGGCATAATGATAGGTGCTAATTTGAGAATCTCCACCCATGAAGCAGCAGGAGCAGTTTGAGAAATCGTCTTTTGGCGAGGCCATGGCAGTTGATCAAGTTGGTTATGGTAAGTACAACTGTTTGGGCATAATGATAGGTGCTAATTTGGGTATTAGCAAGGAGATCTTAGCTGAAAAATAGGCGTTTATTAAGGATAGTAGAAAGAGGAAAGAAACCGTGGGCAATCAAGTACAAAGATATGATGAGGATCATGAAGATATGGAGCAAAATGATGAGGTCATTATTATAGATTCCAAGAGGAGGAGGTGGGAGAGTCAACACAAGGAGGGTTCTAGTGGGTCTGGGCCTGGTGCAAGCCCAAGTGCAGCAGTTGAATTGGACCAAAAAAACTCAACAGAGGCAGGACCTGGGGATCAGGCCCGCCTATCAAAATGAGTTGCCTCAGCTGGAAAATTATCGTGGGCTCGGCAATCTACAGGCAATTTGTCTCTTAAAGGATCTTGTTCAATCCAAAAAGCCCATGTTTTTGTTTCTTATTGAAACTTTTTGTAAAAGGGATAAATTGGAGAAAATAAGGCTCTTGTTGGGTTTTGAAGGTTGCTTTGGTGTTGATGTCATGGGCCGGAGTGGAGGTATAGCTTTGCTTTGGAAAAATAAGAGGGAAGCCAGCCTTATTGGGTTCTCTAGAAACCATATTGATGTGGAAGTCCATATTCAAAATCAAAGCAAATGTAGGTTGACAAGTTATTATAGGGTAGCTAATAAGAACAAAAGAGCAAAGTCATAGAATCTCATCCGTGCTCTGGCTAAGAAGTCTTCTCTCCCATGGTGTATGTTAGGGGATTTTAATGATATTTTGGCTCAACATGAGAAGAGTGGAGGCAATATTCAGATAAGTTATCTAGTTGAAGGTTTTCGGTGTGCAGTAGAGGATGCTCAGTTGCTGGATTTACGGATGAGAGGGCATGTTTTCACGTGGGCTAGGGGCAATTTTGATGACGGTTTTATTGAGGAAAAACTAGATCAGGTGTTAGCTAATGCTGATTGGGTTTTGAAATTTCCCCAGTATTTGGTCTATAATATAGATCGGACTTCTTCAGACCATAATCCCATTTTCCTCAACCCTTTTTGTTCTCACTCCACCAACAATGGATGTAGATTTAGGTTCAAAAATGCTTGGATTTGGGAATCTAATCTGCTAGAGGTAATGCATAATGCATGGAATCCCACTGCCAATATTCCCTTATCAACCAAAATTAGGTGTTGTGAAGAAGCTTTGGCAAAATGGGGGCAGACTATTACAGGTAACTTTAAGGATAAGTTAAAAGATCTAAAAAGAAAGATGAAAGAAGCTCGTGTAAGTATGCAACATGGGATCTTTAGTGATTTGCAGAAGCAGTATTTAGATACGTTGTATCAATAGGAAATTTTTTGGAGACAGAGAGCTAAGATCCTCTGGCTCAAGGCTGGGGATTCCAACTCCAAATACTTCCATGCTGTTGCTTCTAAGAGAAAGAGGAAAAATAGAATTTATGAATTAAAAGATCCCACTGGTCGGATTTATCACTGGAATGATGGGTTAAAAGAGCTAATCACCTCTTACTTTCACGATATTTTTACTGCCACTCATAACAACACTGGATTTACAGCCTCTTTACTCAGCAACAGACTGTCGGTAGAACATAACGAGATGCTTTCAAAAGATTTTATAGCAGGGGAGGTTAAGAAGGCTATGTTCAGTTTGAACCTGGATAAAGCTCCAGGACTTGATGGCATGAATGCAGCTTTCTATCAGAGATGTTGGAGTGTAGTAGGAGAGGATGTTACAAAAGAGTGCCTGAATATTGTAAGGAATTGTAGTATGTAGGCTCATTTACAAGAAATAGCTATTGTCCTTATTCCAAAGAAGCAAATTGTGGAAACTATATCGGACCTCAGACCCATAGCTCTTTGCAATGTGCTTTATAAGGTGGTTGCCAAGATGCTAACAAATAGGTTGAAATCTATTCTTACTGCTATTATGTCCTTGAATCAAAGGGCATTTGTGCCGAATAGACTTATCACTAACAATTTTATTGTCGCTTATGAAGTCATGCACAGGTTAAAAAGGAAAACCCAAGGAAAAGAGGGGTTTGAGGCGCTCAAGCTAGACATGAGTAAGGCTTATGATCGTATGGAGTGGCATTTCGTGGAGGAGGTCTTAAACTGGATGGGGTTCAATTGTTATTGGGTAAAACTGATTAAAATGTGTGTTGAATCAGTTAACTATGTGGTTTCCTGTGATGATAAGTTAATGGGTCCAATCTCCCCTTCTAGAGGTTTATGGTAGGGCAATCCTTTGTCTCCTTACCTCTTTATTTTGTGTGCAGAAGGGCTCATTGCCTTATTTAATCACTATGAAAGTCAGGGGCTGATTCATGGTTGCAGAGTAGCCAATGGAGCTCCAAGGGTCTCTCACTTATTCTTTGCAGATGACAGTTTCATCTTCTTTAAAGCAAAGCTTCAGGAGGCTAGTGCCATCAAACAGATTTTGGAGGCTTACTTGTTGGTCTCAAGTAAGTTAATAAATTATAGTAAGTCCTCTCTAAAGTTTAGCCCTAACACCTCAAGTTCTACCCAAGAAGCTATTTGTTCGTTTTTATCTATTAATCCTGGTGCTTCTCATGAATTGTATCTTGGGTTGCCAGCTATGATTAGGAGGAATAAATAGGCCATTCTTGATTTTATAAGCTAAAAAATTCGAAAGAGAATCAGTGGTTAGAACCGTACTTTTCTATCATGAGCCGGGAAGGAAGTTCTTTTGAAGTCCATTGCCCAATCCATTCCAACTTATATGATGAGTGTGTTCTTTCTTCCATTAGGATTGTGTAATAAATTGGAAAAATCTCTCAATTCCTTTTGGTGGGGCTCTAATTCGGCAACAGGTTGTGGTATTAACTGGATGCCTTAGAGTAAATTGTGTTGGCCAAAAGTTCATGGGGGTATGGGTTTCCGGTCCCTTAGGGACTTTAATGTTGCTGTAGTGAGAAAGCAATGCTGGAGGCTTCTTACAAACTCTGATTCTTTGATGGTTAAGCTCCTAAAGGCTAAGTATTTTTCAAAGTGTAATTTTTGGGAAGCTTCTCTTGGAACAAATCTGAGCTTCACTTGGCACAGCATATTGAGTGTGCGGGATAAAATTAAACCTGGTTGCATGTGGCGGGTGGGCGATGGTAGGTATATCAATGTTTTATCAGACCCTTGGTTACCTGATTTTGACTATCCTTTTATTACTTCTCAGTTAGATGGATCGTGGGCAAATCTGAAAATTAGTGACTTACTAATCAATGAGGCACCTTGTTGGAATGCTACTCTTATTACCTCTCTATTTAACCAAAGGGATTGTGAATTGATTTTTAAGATTCCCACTAGTCTGTTTAAGTGTGCAGACAGATGGCAATGGAGGTTGGAGAAGACAGGTACCTATTCAGTTAAAAGTGCCTATAATTTTATCCACACTCTGGTCTTCCTCCCTTTGCAGATACCATCTGTAACGTGGATTGGAAAAGAGTTTGGGGCTTGTCTATTCCCTGGCGGGTGATCCATTTTTGCCTTCCTGTGCATTCTCTTCTGATTACTAAAGGTGTGAAAGTTGCTAGTTCTTGTCCTTTCTGTCATGTTATGGATGAAACTATTATTCACATTCTTTTGGATTTTTCCTTTGTTAAAGAAGTTTGGGGTAAATCTCTTTTGGGTTTTATTAGAGGAGCTGGTACTGATATGCTGTAGTGGTTTCGGTTGCTAGTTGGTTGTCTAGATCTGGAGCGGTGTGGTTTTGTGGTGGTGATTTATTGGGCCATCTAGAAGGCGAGGAATGATATAATCTAGAATAATGCGAAGCTTACCCCTTCAGCCATCCTCTCTCTTATGGATAATGTTTTGAAAGAATAGAAAGTAGATCACTCTCAAGCGGTGTGCTCTCAAGACAGGTTTTCTAGTTCTTATGTGCGGTGGTCTCGCCCTTCTTCTGATATTCTGAAAATCAATATAGATGCAGCATTATTTTCGGCTTCTTCACAAATAAGTTTGGCTTTTGTTGTGAGGAACAAACAAAACATTTTCATTGCAGCTGGTTGTAGAACAGTTCATGGCGTTCTTGATCCTCTTATTGCTGAAGCTCTTAGTGTTCGTAAGGGGCTTAGTTGGCTCAAGTAATCTAGGATCTCATCTGCTATGGTTGAAATAGATTCTCAACTTGTTTACAGGGCTTTAATTTCCAATTCCTCGGATTGTTCCAGTTTAGGTTTTATTATTATGGATTGTAAGCTTTTGTGTGTTTCTTTTGAAAACATCAAATTTGGATTTGTTAAGCAATCAGCGGATTGTGATTGTGATGCTCATGCTTTGGCTAGAGCTGCTCTTTCTATGCCAGGTTGAGTTACTTGAGACTTATCTCCATCCTTATGTATTGTTTCAGCTTTTTTGGTTGACTCTTTTTAATGAATTTTTCTTTGCTTTAAAAAAAATCATTTATTTTTAGAATCATTCAATTAGTACTCATATATTTTTTGCATAATACCTATATGAGTAATTGAGCATATAAATTAATAATATAATTATATATAATGAAATTTACCAATTCAATTCATGTAATTATATAAATATATAATCATCTTACCAATTAATTTTATTTGTTTTTAGTACCACTCAACTAGTATTTATCTATTTTAGCACAATATTTATATGAGTAATTGAGTTGTAAATTAATAATATAATTATATACAATTAAATTTTATTAATTCTTATTTAATTTAATTTAACTTTAATGTCACTGAACTACCACTTAATTTTCCTTTTTGTACAAATATTTATATACACAATCACTTTACCAATTAATTTTATTTACTTTTAGTGCTACTTTTACATTCACTCTTATAGCCATTGATTATAATATTAATTAATAATCTTTTAACTGTTAAATCAAATTCAGTGAAATTGAGTATAATAACTGATTCAAGATAATATATGTGGATGGATCCTAACCATATAATCAGCTGAAACTGTATATATAATTATCTTATCAATTAATTTTATTTATATTTAGTGTCACTCAATTATTACTTATCTATTTTTGGTACAATATCTATTTGAATAATTGATAATTTATTTTAATAATGTAATTGTATACACCTGAATAATTTATTATATAATCATTTTATCAATTAATTTCATTTGCTTTTAGTGTCACTTAATTAATACTCATTTATTTTTATTACAATACCTACATGAATATATAAATTAAAAATAAAATTTTATATAATTATTTATAATAAAATTTTAATTTCTTTTATTTTTAGCGTTACTCAACTAATACTCATATATATTTAGCACTAGGGGTGAGCATGGTCGGTTAACCGGTCCATAAATCCCAGTCCATTAATATCGGTGTTTTGAAATTTCAGTCCATTAATCAGTCCATTACCATTGGTTAACCAGTCCATCGGTTTCGGATTTTCGGATCGGTTACCCAATATTTTTCGGTTAACCACTATAATTATAAATATATTCATAAATAAAATTAAAATGTTCAAGGTACTTAAAAATTAAAATTTTTTAAATATAATATAGCATTATTGTTTTTAAAATAAAAATATTTGGTGGATATAAGCAAATTTGTTTTTAAAAATTAATATTTAATAAGTAAATATATTAACCGGTCCATAATAACTTTTAATTAGATAAATTGTTATACTTACTAATAGCCAATTAAAAAAACTTAAAAATTTTAAAATAATTAGTATAATGAAAAAAAGTACATGATCACTTTTAATTAGGATAAATTGTTATATATAATTAAAAAATTAATAAATTAACTAAAATTAACTAAAAATTTGGTTTCGGTCCAGTTAACCAGTCACATGAGTCAAAAACCATTAAGCAGTTCATTAATATCGATTTTTTCAAAATACTAACCATTAATCAGTCTATTACAATCGGTTAAACAGTCAACTGATTCGGTTTCGAATTTTTTTTTTCGATTAACCGAGTCCATCAGTTTTTTTGCTCACCCCTATTTAGCACAATATTTATGTGAGCAATTGGAGATGTATTTTAATAATAAAATTATATACCATTATTATATTAATAAAATTTTATTAATTAATATATAATATAATTATATGGGTATATAATTATCTCATTAATTAATTTTTTTAGAGTGAATTAAGAATAAAATTTGAAAAATTTTAGTAGAAATATTTTTTATTTTAAGTTTTAGAGGGAATTGAAATATTTGGAGGGAATCGAAATATTTGGAGGGAATCCGACCAATTTAATATTTCATTATATATATATATATATATATATATATATATATATATATATATATATATATATATATATATATATATATATATATATATATATATATATATAAGAAAATAAAATAAAAAAACTACGTCGTGTCCGCCTCTTTCTTTTCTGTCTTGAAATTGTGTCCAGCCTCACAATTTTTCCTATCTTTCTCATTGGTTGCAGCCTACACTTGCGTTTCTTCCTTCATGTCACTGCCACTATCATCTCCGCCCCCTCCGACTATAGCTGCCGTTCATCGGCTCTTTCTTCATTCCTTCTTTCTTATTTTCCGCTGAGCTCGGTGTAGAGGGACAACAATCTGGTTGCATTTCCCTTCTTGGCAACTAGTCCACCATTGCCTCCTCTGTTAGCCATTGTTAGTCGCCAGAGTCTATCTCCTACTCCCGCTTCGCGCATGACAATAGCACATCAGTCCCCTTTTTTTTTCCTCTTATTTTAATTTATTTTTGGTTTATTTTAATTTCCCTTCATAATTATCCTATAACATTACATATATTTTTATTAGTTAATTAATCCCTCTTTTTTTCTTCTCTTTTTTTTCTTTTTTTTTTTCTCTTCTTTTTTTAATAGTTGTAATTTTTTAGTTAATATATATTTTTAATTTTGGAAAATGGAAGCCTTGAGAGAAGACCCCTTTTTTAATGCATCGAAAATTCCGAAGAAGAGTAGTCAAAAATGATATTTTTTGAAGCCAATTTTCCTTTTAAAAAGCCAAAACCTAGGGAGAGAGCCTTGTGCTTTTGTTCTCTGACTATTTTGGAGAAACATAATCTTTATAGGATAACCCTGATTAGAAGCCTTCTTACGACCCAGTGTCTACACACTACAAGAAATTACACTTTTTATGACGCAAAAAATTGTCATGAAAAATTCATTTTTCGTCACTGAAAAGATAAGGTGACGATTTTTTATCGTCACAGAGAACGTAACGGTAGGCGCGTAACATTAAAGTTTACGTGACGATTTACTTTTTTGTCACCGTAAGTATCATTTTTTGTGACAAAAATTATTATCGTCATCTTTAGTTCTTACTTTTCATGACAAAAATTATGTCATAAATAAAATTATATTTTGTCACATTATATTGTTTATCGTCACTAAAAATTGGTATTTTTTATGACAAATTTAAAATTCGTCACGAAATTAAATATTTTTAATGACGAAACTCTGCTTCTTGTTAAAACCATTAAGCATTGGTTACGTAATTATCGTCACAAATAAATATAATTTTTGTCATAAAATATTTAATTTCGTCACTAAATCTAATACTTTAAGTGATGAAAAATGATTTCGTCATTAAATTAATATATATTAACGATGAATATAAATCGTCATATTATGTTACACTTGTCATATATGCACTGCACTAAAAATGACATATTTTAAATTTAATGTTATACAATCAATTAAATTTCTAAAGAAAATTGTCAATCAATTAATAATATAAAGTATTTATTTAAACAAGTGGTTAATTAAATAAAAACATACTACCTAATGCAAAAAATTACAATATCCTAATCCGTAATTCAGAAATAAACTCCGTTCAAACTTCAAAATTTGCATCCTATTCCTACAAAAAAATATAATCATATATTAGATAAAAAAAACTCAACCACATGCAAAATATATTAGAACAAGAACAATATAATAGTATGACACAAGAATATCACATGTTCCAAATGCTTTGAACAATAAAATAAGAAAACATAAAAACCAATGGAAAAAAACTGCAACTATTTTCAAATATTTTCAACTATTTTCATATTATTGAACATAGTAAAAATAAATAAACAAGTACATATAATTTACATAGTAAAAAATAAATGAAAATTAGCATAGCAACAATTTGAATTATTACAGTTTGACTATATCACCTTGCCATTATAAGATAATTTTAACCTATGCAATACGTTGATGACCATTCAAGCTGTAGAATGGTGAGATAAATTTTAGAGAAGGCCATAACAGTGACACTTCCAACTTCCAAGTAACATATTGTCTGCCCCTCTTTCTTCTTCCTTCCTGTGATCTAAAAATATAGCCTTTTCAAGCTAATCTTTTTGTTAGTTACTTATTGGATGAACTTTATAGTGGTGAATTCTTTTTAGTAAAAGGCAACAATATAATTAAGACAGTAGCATCAATTGCTAAAGTAAACTGATGGAAAAGCATAAATGACATATAAGACCGACTGCAAATGTAACCCACCAAAAGCAATTAACACAAGATGCTGATTTCTTTTCTGAACTTTAAGAAAGTATCACTTACTTATGCTTGATCACTGCCATTTATTTGAATACTAGCAGCATGCATTTACTTGCTAGAATGCGTTGCTTGCTATGAAAAGATAAAAAAACATGTTTACCATAATCTGGTAAAGGTTCAATCAAGTCCTTGTCAAGCTCATCCCCCCATATGAGCTCTTTCACCTCAGTCTATCAGGCAGATCAGTGAGTGTAAATTGAGCACCTAAAAGAGCTGCAATGCAGCTGGAATATGAATAAACATGTTTGAGTCTAAAAATGAAACTATATTTAGCCAAAGAGATTTAACGTGTTTATTTACATGAAATCAGGCTACATAATCACATATCAATAGTAAATTACTTAAGAATTTGGATCTGCACAAGTTACTGGAGAAAAATGCCATATAATTGAAGCATAAGTACCCAGTCCCAATAAAACAACAGTTACCAAGTAGATATGTTTCGTCTATATATAATTCTATAGGATATGCAAAACAAATGAAGAAAAAAAAGATGTCAAAACCTTTTATATAACCAAACCATCCAATTTCAGTTACTTAAAAAATAGTAATTGTAATGTTTTTTGTCTAGTTATCAATGGGAATTTCTTCCATAGAGATTTCAAATGTTAATTACAGATGCATAATCATCAGCATGCAAACCTCAATGGTAAATGAATCTGGCCGAGAAAGATATTCTGTAAAAAATGGATTGAAGTTGAATAGAAACAAGAAGAACAAAGCTAAGGAAGGGATCAGAATTAGAGAGGGGAAATAATAGGCATCCGAAGAAAAAATAAATACAAATGAATTGATTCAATTCTACCCAATTTACATAAATAGAAAATATTCAGATACAATATTGTTTATTTGTTTTTACTTAAACAGATAATAACAGTCCGATAGGAAATATTGAAAAGAGATGAGATTGTAGCTAGCCGGCCCCTGTGGATCGTGAATAGAATCACATCAGAATCACTAATATACATATCCTTGCTCAAACCCACATCAGAATCACTAATATAAATATGGGCAGAGATACAAACACATGTAGAAACAGGACAAACTGATTGATTCATGAGTAAAATTCTAATAAAACAAAATCAAACAAATATACAAAATCAAAAGGAAAACTCATAATCCGAAAATAAAATTCAAACAAATCACAGTTCTAAATAGAAACTACAAATTTAAATACCGATGGTTAAAATACTCATAGACTTCGATGGCTCCAGTTTAACAATTCTGGCAAAGATAAGTTTAATGGAAGAATCATAACAGAAAGGGGAAAAGAAATCAAACCTGAAATTGGATGAAATCTGGTGGGCGTTGACCTCATGGAGGCGATGCAACGGCGTGAACACTCGACGGAGGCAAGCGAGATATCGGAGATCGACAGCTACTAATGTAGAGAGAAAAAAAATTGAGATAAGAAGAGATAGAGATACCGAGTCCTGTACATAATTTAGGGATAAATATTATGATCACACAAATTAATTGTATCTTATATTTTGTGACAATATATTATTTTTTGTGTGACATATTTATTTATCAAAAATTTAATTATTTTTTATGACATAATTTTTTTTATCGTATATTAATATTACAATTAATTGTGATAGAATATTATTATTATCATAAATTGATTATACTGGTGATGAAATTGTATTTTGTCATAATATATATATTTGTCGTGACATATTTATTTGTTATAAATAAAATTATTGTGACGAAATAATTTTATCATCATTAATTATTAAATTGTGACAAAAGTAATTGATGTCACAAAAAAATAAGTATTTCATGATGAATTTTTATGTTGTAAATAGTCATTTTTTTCGTTATTTTTTTTTCGTAAAAAAAAAAAAGAGGGTTAAAATTTTTTCTTCCATATCAAAAGTGACGAAATTGTAACTCGTTACAGTATATTCATTTTTTATGACACATTTATTTGTCATAAATAAAATTATTTTTTAAACTAAAATTTTTCAAAAAAATTAATTAGCAATTTTTTTAAAAATCAATATATTATTTGTGATGAAATAATTTTATTATCACTAATTTATTTAATTATGACAAAAATAATTCGTCACGAAAAATAAATATTTTGTGACGATTTTATACGTTGCAATAAGTTATTATTTTGTCATTAAAATTTTTTCCCTCCAAAAAAATGGTGGGAAATTATCTCTCCTAAATAAATCATGACGAAATATATTTTTTCGTCACCAAATTAATCTTTTAGTGACGATAATTAAAACATAAAATGACGCAAGATAATTTCGTCACAATAATAAATAGTATGGTGACGTTTTAAAAAATTCGTCGTTGTAAGTTACAATTAGTGACGAAATTTTATGTGTCATTAAAAAATTCGTCACAAAAAGTCAAATTTCTTGTAGTGACACATGAAATATTAATGGACCAAATAGTGTGAATAAGAACACAATAAATTGGATATGTTAATAAAAATTTATTAATTAATGAATACAAAAAGAAAAGAAATACTGTTTGAAATAATATGATATAATTACAAAAGAATTTAAATTGAAATGGGTACATAAAAAAATAGGGATTTAAGGTGAATTAAGGAGGGACTGGATGGGAAATTTTTGGGGCATTAAAATCTGCCTATACCAGCAAAGCTATGTCGTTTTCCCTATCTCTTTCTTTTCTTTCCTTTTCTTCTTTCTAATGTTCCAGCCCCACATTTTTCTCGATCTTTCCCATCGGTTTTAGCCTATAATTGTATTTCTTCCTTGGGACAAAGATATAAATGGGGTTTTTAGGAAACTTATTTTCCAATTTAGTGTGTTTTCAACAATATTTATGGGTTTGGGGTGAGTCAGAATGCAACTGATTGTTGCGATTTTGGACCGTGGGATCCATAGGAGTGAAAGCAATTTACATTGATACTGCAGCTTCTAAGTCTAAAATCGCAACTATCAGTTGCAGTTTCAAAAGTAGTTACCATAGCTCAAAGCGGCGGTATCAGTGTATGTCTGACATTTTTCAATATTCCCATGATTCAATGCATTGAAAAAAAAAAAAGAGAAACGCTATAAATTTAGTTATGCTCATCTAAATTTGTTATTAGAATTCAATAAATGAGAGCAAATATTTGAGTTGTTGAAGTTGCTATTGAAATAAAAGAAAAAGGCTGCAAAATTTTCCGTTGTTGAATTTAGGCATTTTATGAATTTTGTTATATTTATTTAATGCCATATAGGTTTAGACAATTGATAAAAAAATATGAATAAATATATTTTATTATTATAATGTATGAATATTGGCAATATTTAAATTTTATTACTTGCATTTTATGTAATATAAAAATTTAAATTATTATCAATGTGATAGATGGTGGGCATATATTTAGCTCCACGAGCTATGATGAGTGATATTGCAATGTAAATCGTCGCATAAAAAATGAAATGAATTGTATAGCTGTAGAGTTGCAAATGGCAAAACAATGTTCAATCATATTATTACAGTTAATAAAAATTATAAGAAATTATAATGAGATGACATCCAATGAAAGAAGTGAAGATGGTGGAAACTCTTTGCATGACAATACCAATATGTTATTTGCAGTCTGTAATGAAAATTTGGAATAATGAGCATGTAATGAAATACGAGTAATTAGTTTTGATACTTGTGAAAAAATGTAATAAAAGTTAGTGAATAAAATTATTTAAAAATTAGGGATACAATGTCAGTAAAAAAAAAAATATTGTAAGTGGTACAATTATGATAAATGGCCTAAATACTATGTTCATTAGAATTATATAGAAGTGTATAATAATAATAATAATAATAATAATAATAATAATAATTATAATAATAATAATAAATATCCAATTCTATTTTTAAATTTTAAAATACTATAAATCCATACAACTCAAAATTTAATATTTGGGCCTAACCTATAAGGTATTTTTTAATGTTTTTACTATCGGTTGAAAGTTTACAATCTAATTCCTCATCTTTCAATGCCTTTTAATTTTGAGACTCCATCAACAAATATGTTAAGTATTAACGGATTTGTTGATTCAATTTAAAAGTGGGTCCCATGTGTGCCTATTAGGCTGCCAACTCAGCTTAAATGCTGTCGCATATATGGTTATTACGCTGCCAACTCAGCCATCTCCTCTTTGTTCTTCTTTTTTCTCTTTTATCTCCTTATTCTTCATCTTCCTCTGCCAAATCCCAAATACAAACAAAAACTCACCAACCATAAAGCAGGGCTACTGACATTAAAAAGAAAAGAAAATCAATTAATCTATATATCCACTAAGCACAGAAAATCGGGAAATAAGTGCCTAATACTATTGAGGCCCATGGAGTTGCTACTGGAGCTAGAGGAGAGGATGGTGACAGCGGGTGAGGGGTCTATCAACTGAGGGAGTTTGTGGAACATCCGAGAGCAATGACGGCGGCAATCGGATGAGATAGAGTTAGGGATTCATTTTTGCGATTTGGGATTTTTAAGCACGTTGATTTTCTTCTTGCATTAGATCGTTTATGGATTCAGATTTCTGGATTTGCTTCAGATCTTTTAAACATGGAGATTTTTTTTTCTTTTTTATTGGTAGGTGGGTTTGCTTTGCTTTGCTTCTGTTGTTAATAAGCTTTATTTACCAAACTTGTTATCTTTTTCAGCTTTTATTTTGGTTTTTGGTTATATCTTAAAGAATCTGAATGAATAATTGATTGATAGGAAAATTCTTTCTTTTCTTTTTTAACAATTGACGGATCTCGAGTGAAGAAGAAGAGAAGAAGAAGAAGAAGAAGAAGAAGAAGAAGAGAAGAAAAAAGAAATGGCTGAGTTGGCAGCAAAATGGGCAAATGTGAGGCCCACATTAATGCTCTGTCAGTAAATCCGTTTGCACTTAACGAATTTATTGACGGAGTCCCAAAATTGAAAGGAATTGAAAGATGATGAATCAGATTGTAAGCTTCTAAATGATGGTAAAAATATTGAAAATCACCCTATAGGTCAGGCCCAAATATTAAATTTTGAAATTTATTTGAAATGCAACCAACATTTTGGAATTACTGAAAGTCTTAGTAAAATTTAATACATTTTAACTCGTGGAATTACTAGAGAACTTTATAAAATTTATTTTATGCATTTTAAATAGGGATTTCCACATAAATGCCACAAAAAAGTAAAAACTTTCATGTTTGCCCCCTCATTCCAGCATTTATAATTTGCCATTTTTTTTAAAAAAAAATTCTCTTTCATAATTGTCTTCTTAAATTTCACTTTTCAAAAATACCCCCTTTTACTTACCAATTCCAACTTAAACTCCATTTCCTCCCAAATATTTTTTTTCAATTTTTTTTTTCCATTCTTCAATTTCTCATTAGCTCTATTTTTGTTATTCTATAATTCTACCTTTCTACCATTCTCTATCTACAATTCTGTCACTCTACCGATTTAATTTTTTAAATCCATAAATTGCAAATCATTTAGTTAAAGATCTAATTAATCCATCTGCTATTTTTCATTCATTCCATATCATATCATTAATTTCTAAAGAGATTTATCAGGTTTTATTTTTATTTCTTCCCTAATCCATCTTTGATTATTAATTTCTGATGTCCGAGCTCTCTACCTAGTGGTTCGGCCCAATTGCTCTGAGCACAGCTTTCTTGCCGAACTATCAGCTTGTAAGGCCTGGTATCAGGGCTCGCCTGGACACAGGTCGCGATAACAGTCCGGCCTTCGATAACAGCTCGGTCATGCATTATGGTAAGCAATAATTAACGAATATTTGCCAGAAATGGTGCAGATCTTGACCTCCCAAAGATGGAAAATACCAAGAATCTCTCAACAAATCTGCCTAAATGGGGAATCAAGCATCAATCAAAGGATAAAGGTGATTTTCTCTTAAACAAGACCTTATTTCCTATTGGGAATAACTCTATATAAATGGAATCATCAGGTACATTACTCTGGCTAGATTAAAAGACAAGAAAAAACCTTCACTACAAGAAATTTGTGAAATAGCAACGGAAAAATAGCAACGGAAATAATTCCGTTGCTATTTAGCAACGGAATTTTTATTCCGTTGCTATTTAGCAAGGGAAAATTGATTCCCTTGCTATTTTCGGTTAAATGCCCAACATGTTGCAACGGAAATTTTTTCGGTCGCTAAAAGCGGAGGGAAAGTTTGGCGCGTAAATTTAGCAACGGTTATTAGCAACGGAATCAAAATACCGTTGCTAAATATCGCGCGAAATTAAACCGGGAGAGAATTTGGTGCGAAAAATAGCAACGGAATCTTATTTCCGTTGCTATTTAGCAACGGAATCTAATTTCCGTTGCTAAATAGCAACGGAATCTGATTTCCGTTGCTATTTAGCAACGGAAATATATTCCGTTGCTATAATTAGCAACGGAAATCAGATTCCGTTGCTATTTAGCAACGGAAATATATTCCGTTGCTATAATTAGCAACGGAAATAAGATTCCGTTGCTAAATAGCAACGGAAATCAGATTCCGTTGCTATAATTAGCAACGGAATATGATTTCCGTTGCTATTTAGCAACGGAAATATATTCCGTTGCTATAATGGTCCCTTGTCCTAAATTGCAACGGAATTAAATTCCGTTGCAAGGGACCTCAGATAGCAACGGAAATTATTTCCGTTGCTATGGACCTAATTTTGCAACGGAATTATCATTCCGTTGCTATAAATGCCCAAGTTGGGAGGGGCAAAATTGGTTCCTATATTGCAACGGAATTATTTTCCGTTGCAAGGTACATGAAATAGCAACGGAAACAAATTCCGTTGCTATATTGCAACGGAAATTTGTTTCCGTTGCTATAAATGTCACAGGAAGGGAATCCAAAGTCGGGTCCTAAATTGCAACGGTAATGTATTCCGTTGCAAGGAACAAAACTAGCAACGGAAAATTATTTCCGTTGCTACGTTGCTAGATTTTATAAAAGAATCGGGCCAGTTTTTACCCTCTTCTTCTCTTTCCAAGCCTACCCGAAAAGCTAACCTAAAATCGCTGCATCCAATCTCCGATCTCCCACTCGTTTGCGCCGCCTCCCTCGTCGCCGATCGGTCCCTGATCGCCGCTCGCTCCAACCCGCCGTAGCAGGTCAAGTGTCGCCGGTGTTGCTGCCTTTAGAGCCGTCTCCCTCGCTGAAAACATCGATCGCATTTCGTCGCCCCTCGCGTCTCGTCTCTCATCGCCGTCGCCGCTCGCAACCGCACCGCCGTTCACCCGACCCCGACGTAGCAGGGCAAGTCTCGCCACTGCTGCTGCATCTACATCCGTCTCCCTCGCGTGCTTTCAGAACGCTGTGGTCGCCCGTCGCGTCTCTACTCTTCTACTCTGATCGCCGTCGCCACTCGTCCTCATCGCCGTTGCCACTCGCCCTCCGGTCACCAGCAACCACGTTTAAGGTTAGTTTTATTCCCTAATTGCTTCAAAATTATACTGTTTAAGGTTAATGTGTATATGGTTTGTTGATTGTGATTTCATTGTCTGATTATGGTTCTTGAATTCCAAGTTCCTGTCTTATCCGTCTCCCTCGCGTGCTTTCAGAACGCTGTGGTCGCCCGTCGCGTCTCTACTCTTCTACTCTGATCGCCGTCGCCACTCGTCCTCATCGCCGTTGCCACTCGCCCTCCGGTCACCAGCAACCACGTTTAAGGTTAGTTTTATTCCCTAATTGCTTCAAAATTATACTGTTTAAGGTTAATGTGTATATGGTTTGTTGATTGTGATTTCATTGTCTGATTATGGTTCTTGAATTCCAAGTTCCTGTCTTCGTGAACAACACATTTCCATTCATTAGTGATGTTTTTGCTTGATATGGTGTGCATGCTGGAGGGTTGGGCAGGAGACCACTACAATTTCTTAATTTACAGAATACTGATTACAGAATGCTAGGATTTTTTAGAACATGTAGAGCATCAATCCAGTGATAGATTGAAATATGCAGATTTGAGCATGCTGCAAACAGAAACTGCTATTGGAAAATCTTAATCTTCTTCGAATTCACATTTCATTTTGCACCTTCAGTCGTTGTTCTTCTTGTTAAATGTTTGCTTTTAGTAAAGAGCTGAGTTTGTAATTTACAAATCTTTAATCTTGGTAAAACTCTGCCCCTTGTATATCGTAAATTCATCCCAAGTATGAAGCAATAGTAATATTTGTGAAAATTTAAAATCTATGGATCGATAAATTTGTAAATGTTGGGTTATAGTTATAGAAGATGACTTGTTTTGCCCTACAAACGTATCTTCCGCTTCTTTCCTTGTAAACATAAGTGCTCACATATTTTCATTTGTATATTCATAAATGGAATCTTTAACTGTAATGATGCTTGTTTTTGCTACGTGCTCAGGACATTGTAATTGCAACCCCTGGACGTTGATTAATGATGATTGTTTACACTATGTCAAATGAATTTATTTAAATGCTTATTTTTTATATTACAAGAACTTATTTAGATATTTGTTATTTATGTTTGAACAATTTAGTTGATTTTTATATTTACAAACTTTGTTGAATTTAGAATTACAATTTTTATATTGATTTTTGATAATCAATAGGTTATTTTAATGTATTTTTTATATGTTATATTTTTAATTTTTTATCAATAAATATATTTTTTAAAATAATAAAAACTCCGAGTCAATCCGGTCCAACCAATTGACTCCCGACTCTTTTTGCAAGCCGAGTCGATCTCCGGTCCGGTTATGAAAACATTGCTGATAAGTAGTAAGTAGCACATAACTTTTCGAAAACTAAAGATTTAAGGTTGGAAACTAAGAATGCCAAGTCAATAAGTATATGGTATTTATTCCAACATTAGAAGAGTAATACTCCTAGGTATGTAGCATCACCTCACTCAACTTTGTATGCTACAAATTGTAGTTAGTGATCTAACAGTACAACTATCATGGACCTTAACATGATTATGTGCTATTAATTAGTTAAAGAAGGCCCATTTTATTAGGGAGGTATTCATTCTGTATCAATACTAAGTAATATCAACCGTTAAATTAAAAAAAAATTATCTTTTCATTTCATGGTCAAGATTTACTGTTTGCTAATCAAACTAATTCGTCATCTTAGGTATTTATGTTAGGAGTATGCCTTGAAATCCATGTATATTATGAATATTTTCTGTATATATAAACTTATCATTAATTATGAGTAGGCACCATTTATATATTAATGCTATGTTGTGATTACCTCTCGCTTGGTTATATCTTATATTAATAAATGAGATAATTGGTAATAGAAACCAGTGCAAAAGCAATTATGAGATAGATTATGATGTAAGATGCCTATTGCATGCGTGAATAGCTAAATATTTCTAGTTATAATTTTGGTGGAAGTTGTTTTTGATTCTATCTCTACGTGGAGGGGATTTGGTGGAAGCTGGCATTTGTCATTGGATTTCAGTCGCTAAGGTCATGTATCTTTATCCATTTAATTCTACTATTGTATCTTATATCTGCCTGCTCTGATGTAACTTAGCTTGTACACATTGATAACTTGGCTGTTTTTTTGTTTTTGCCTCTTACTTTCGTATCTTATTCGATGAGGATATTTTAGCACAATTCTTGATTACTATATACACATTGATAACTTCCATATTTATTTTTGTTGCTTTTATCACTGTAGCTTGCATTTTGTTTGTGCCCCTGTTGTATGCCATGCTTTAGCATGATTTTATCTAAAGTATATCATGCTGAAAAATCTGACTTCTTTTGGTAAATTCAATTCACTGCAGTAGCAACAAAGAGGAGGAGGGTGCTGTGTTGAGTTTATTATTTTGTAGTTAAATTTCTCCTTATATTGGACCAATTCCTTTTTTGCATTCTGAAGGTAATTTGTTTGAGATGTCCTTTTAATTTAATATTTTTTGCATTATTGCCAAGTACACTATCTTTATATGTGATAATTAGTTGGCATTGTATATTAGATGATTAAAATAGCCAAATATTTCCTTTCTAATATACATGTATTTGTATACATGTTTACGTTGATAGACAATTTGCGTTTATTTAATCCATAAATCTAATTATGAAAATAATTTGTTCGAATAACAGTTTCGCAAGCATGAGTAATGTTGATAGATCTTGGATGTATAGGCGTTTAATGCCAGATGGGTTCATTAATCTCGAGTTTGCTGAGGGAGTTCAATCATTTATTGATTATGCAAGTTCGCAGCCTGCATATATGGATGGTCAAAAAATTAGATGTCCATGTAAAAAGTGCAAACACATCCGTTTTCTCCCGACTGATGAAGTCCATCTACATTTGTTGAAAAAAGGGTTTGTTCCGAACTACTTTGAATGGACACGACACGGGGAGCCAATAATTTGCAGCACGTCTAGGGGTAATCAAGTATATTCATCAGTAAATATAGATGGGCCTGAAGGGGGATCTGGAATTGGACAAAATAGCGTGGATGTGAACGAAAATCTTTATGCACAAATGGTTCATGATGCAGCTGGTCATTCCTTTCAAGAAAATATGCAGAATATTGAAGAGGAACCAAACCCAAATGCAAAAAGATTTTTTGACCTATTAGAGTCAGCTGACCAAGAATTATGGCCTAATTGTGAGAAAATGACTCAACTGTCTGCCATTGCTCGAATATTGAATATAAAGTCTGAAGGTCATATTTCTGAACGAAGTTTGGATAAAATTCTCACATGGTACAATGATTCATTGCCTCCTGATCATAAGATGGTTGGGAATTTTTATGAAATGAAGAAGCTTATTCGAGGTCTTGGTTTGCCCGTTGAACGAATAGATTGTTGCAGATTGGGATGTATGCTATTTTGGGGAGAGGACGTGGGATTATTAGAGTGCAAATACTGTGGTCAACCTAGGTTCAAACCGAGAAAACGAACTAGAACGCAGAAATTAGTTCCTTGGAAGCGGATGTATTATTTTCCACTAACTCCGAGACTCCAAAGACTGTATGCCTCTGATGTTACTGCATCTCACATGAGATGGCATAATGAACATGAACAGTATGATGGAAGCATGAGCCATCCATCAGATGCGATAGCATGGAAACATTTCAATGACATCCATACTGAGTTTGCATCGGAAAGTCGAAATGTCAGGCTGGGATTATCCACAGATGGGTTCCAACCTTTTGGTCAATCCGGCCAACAATATTCATCATGGCCAATCATAATTACTCCATATAATTTACCTCCGTGGATGTGTATGGATGAGGCATACATGTTCTTAACAGTGATTGTGCCAGGGCCTACAAATCCAAAGCATAAAATTGATGTATTCTTGCAACCATTGATATCTGAATTGAATCATCTTTGGGAATTTGGTGTTCAAACATATGATGTGTCCCTTAAACAAAATTTTCAGATGAAGGCAGCTTTGATGTGGACTGTCAGTGATTTTCCTGCATATGCTATGTTGTCTGGATGGAGCACAGCTGGGAAATTGGCTTGTCCTTATTGTGGCAATGATTCTGATGCATTTTATCTTCCCAACGGGGGCAAGACATCTTGGTTTGATAATCATAGAAAATTTCTTCCTCTAGACCACCCATTCAGGCGCAATAAACAAAAATTCATTAAGAATAGGGTGGTTCAAACACCTCCTCCTCCTAATAAATCTGGTGAAGATATATTACGGGAGATTGATCAGTTAGGGCTTCTGAAAGTTACAGAACTTGAAAGTGAAGAGGTTAATAGTAGCATAAGTCAAAATTTTGGTTGGCGAAAACGGAGTATATTTTGGGATTTGCCATACTGGAAGACACTGTTGATACGTCACAATCTAGATGTGATGCATATTGAGAAAAATATTTTTGACAATCTTTTCAACACAATTATGAACATTGAAGGGAGGACAAAAGACAATGCAAAATCAAGAGCTGATTTGAAAACTTTTTGTAGAAGAAGTGAGTTAGATCAAGATCCAAATACGGGGAAATATCCGAAAGCATGTTACACTCTGGACAAAAAGCAGAAGCAAGTTTTGTGTGAATGGTTGAAAAGTCTAAAGTTTCCAGATGGATATGTTTCGAACCTGGCAAGATGTGTTGACATGAGGAAGTACAAATTATTTGGAATGAAAAGTCATGATTGTCATGTGTTTATGCAGAGGTTAATCCCAATTGCATTCCGTGAGCTCTTACCGAATAATGTTTGGGAAGCTATCACAGAATTAAGTTTATTTTTCAAAAGTTTAACAGCATCTGAAATACACTTGTCTGATATGGAAAGGCTAGAAAGGGACATTCCAGTTATCTTGTGCAAATTAGAGGCTATTTTTCCACCTAGCTTTTTTGATTGCATGGAGCATCTACCAATACATTTAGTACATGAGGCTAGACTTGCTGGTCCAGTTCAATATCGATGGATGTATCCATTTGAGAGGTAATTTTAGTTCAAATTTAACTAGACTTTTTATAGATTTATACCAACTTCTCAAATATAATTATCCTAATTGTAATGTAGGAATTTGCATCACTTGAAGCAAAATGTCAAAAATAAGGCCAGGGTTGAAGGCTCCATATGCAATGCGTATTTAGTAGAGGAAGCAAGTACATTTTGTTCCCACTATTTTGAGCCGCATGTGATAACTCGAGAAAGGAAAGTTCCTCGTAATGACGATGGGGGTGTGAGGATTGATGATGATAACTTATCTATTTTCAAATATCCTGGCCGACCACATGGACACTCAACAAGAAGAATGTTAACAGAGAAAGAAATGGAGGCTGCCCATGGTTATATTTTATTGAATTGCCAAGAAATTCAATCTTTTTTACAGTAAGTTTAAGTTATATTCGAAATTGTCCAAGTTCTTTTTGTCATGAAATAGTGTTATGCTAAGATAATATGCAATTTTTGTAGTGAATACGAGGATTTGTTAAGGGAGCTAATGCCAGGAAAATCACAGGATGACATCAACAAAGAAGTGGATAAAAACTTTCCACGTTGGTTTGCAAACTACGTAAGCTAGCAAAGTGAAATAAATAGAATGCTTTAAGAAATTAATATAGAAAGGACATGTTATATGTATTGATTAAATTTTTCGTTTTATGATGTAGGCTTCTGAAAATAGAATACAAAACAGACTCATGTGTGATCTTGCAAAGGGGCCTTTGCGAACTGTTAAATCATATCCTGTCTACTTCGTGAATGGATACAAATTTCATACAGAAAATCATGGGCATAGCATGGCAACAGTAAATAGTGGGGTTTGCATACAGGGGGAATTGATGGATTATTTTGGCAAAATTATTGAGATCCTTGAAATTGAATATCCCGCATTACCGATAAAACGGTGTGTGCTGTTTAAGTGTGAGTGGTTTGATCCTACTCCTAGCGTCGGAACAAAAGTACATAGCCGATATAATCTTACCGAAATCAACCAGCGGAGAAGATTTAAACAATTTGAACCATTTGTGTTGGCAATGCAAGCGACTCAGGTGTATTATGTCCCTTATCCCAGCTTAAGAAGGGATAAGTCAGATTGGTTAGCAGTCGTCAAGGTAAAACAAAGAGGTGTTTTTCACAGACAGGCAAAGGGCGATAGCAAAACAAATGAAAGTGAAGCATTTCAGGAAGAAGAAGTGGATGTACATGAAATAAATGCATGTTTGGAGAATGAAGTTTTAAATTATCCAAATAATGATTTTGTGGAAATTTTATCTGGTGAGGAGGAAGAATCTGTAGATGGGCAGAATTCTGAAGATGAGACTGACTTTAATTCGGAATTCTCAGAAACAGAGGATGATTTTGATGTGCAATTAAGTGATGATAGCATTTAATTTGTGTACGTTATAATCTCATTTTCAAAATGTGTTATTGCATTTATGTAGTATTTTCATATATGCTTTAATTGTATTGTTCCATTTTAACAAATATGATAACAATTCTTTGATTTTCAGGTTAAGAAAATGCCACCTAAAAGAAAGAAGCCAATGCTGCCACCTAGGCTCAGATTATCATTGACTGATAGCGAAAATGTACAAGTGCACCCATCTCATGTTGTAGGGTCACATTCACATTCTCCCCAGCAGTGTGCAGCATCACCTTCACCAACATCCATCCCTGATGACACTCAAAATCTACGTAGCGGTTCAGCATCCAACAATCCAAATGTTTCAACCTCACAGGAAAATGCATCTACTCCAGCATCAGACAATGACTCTATGCCCACGCATTTACCCGGTTCTGATGTCGAGGATGATGATGGAGGTCTCCAGCCTGGGGCGAAGGGAGTTGATGGAAGAGTTTACATTAAGATCATCAATAACATGTAAGTTAAATTGTTAAAATTTTTGTATTATAAGATAATAACACGAGTACATATTGATCGTATGGTAATGTAATATCAAAATTGATTTTAAATTGTTCATGTTAACAGGTTTATACCATCAGGTGATTGTTCAAGAAAAATTACATCCAAATTCAAAGAGAAGATGGAAGTTGAGGGTTATGCATGGAAGAAGATCTCTATGCAGACAAAAGATTTTTATTATCAAGAGTTTGAGGTATACAAAATAAATTGAATTTTTTCTTTCAAAATAACTTAGTTCATACATTATAGAAAACATTTTTTTTTTTTACTTCACAATAATAATATTATGTTTTTTTCAGAAAGAATTTTTCTGGAATTCAAAATTTGATGCTATTATCTATGGAGTTTGGGAAAAGCGGGCCCGCCAACGATATGGACAATTTTTGTCTAATGTACGTTCTCAGAGTCAACGACCTACTTATATTTCTGAAGAAATTTGGAATCGTTGGCGGGAGTATTGGGCAACTCCTGATGCAATTGCAGCTTCTGAGAGAAATTCTTCGAACAGACGGGGAGGCTCAGATGGTGAGAGTTTAGCTGTGCACACTGGAGGCACTTTGAGCCATCACGAGCATGCAGAAAATTTAGTAAGTATTTCAATTTTATTCATCAAATGTATAATTTTTATGCATAATGATTGCTTTAATAAATGTTTGTTAAATGGATGGGTTTGTTATGAAGATAAATTTTTTGTTTAGCTCTCATTAGTTGTATTATTTATCAAGGAGGTACACATGTCAGTTGATGTCATGCATTTTGTCTTCACATTTTAATCACAATTTACAAGTAAAATAAGTATTGTATATTTTGTGGCTGTATGATGATCGGCGTTTGGAAAATGTATGGATATAGGATGAATATATTGCTGTGCCCTTGCCGGGGCTGTGGAAATTTCTATTTGCAGGTTTGGGTAGTACATTTTACAAGTCGTCGTAATGCCGAAATTTATACATAACAGTTTGACCTCTAAGAAAGAATATGAGATGATGCTACCATGTACATGGGCCAATATAATGTATCTTATTTTGTGTAGGTGGCAGATGAGTTTTTGTACAAAACTTACATTTATCATAATTTAATAAATGAAACAACATAGCAATCAGGAATTATTATTGGGTGCTTTCGTGATAAGTTTTTATAATGAAATAAGCATTTGCCACTTGCAGGATAGTAATGCCACTTCAATTAAATTATATAACCTCTAACAAAATTGACAATGACTTGCCTCTCTTCCATGGCTTTTTCTTAGATCCTCCAAAATGATATTAAATAACCATGTATGAGTTTTGGTTTGGGTGAGAGTGAAAGGCTAGATCTCTCTATAAGCTTAATTCCATATATCATGAAGCAGGAATATCTCTACTTCTTCTCCTCCTCCTCCTTGGTTGTTAGGTTGTATGGTTTGTAAATTTTCAAAATACTGTTAATTAATCAGTATTTGGAACACTTAATTTATACAAGGATTACATTTTTCATTTGTACTAGTTTGGTCTATTTGTTCAAATACTGATTAATAAGTATATTAGTTTCAGCCATACGCTTAATTGGAATCTTATGTGAATTTAGTTATATAATGTTGTGGCAGTATTAATTATGCGGAATATATTTCAATAATTGTTTTTAACATGCTCAGCCAACATGTTTCTTAAATTGCTTTTTATGCAGGCAAAGTCTTTGGGTAGGCAGCCTACATATCCTGAATTATTTATGCATACTCACACAAAGAAGCACGATGGGCAGACATTCATCAATACCCGTTGCAGACAACTCAATGTATGTAAATTTTATACATCAGTATTAATTATTTTAAAAAATTAGAGCTAATTAATTGTAATTATTGTAATGGCAGGATCAACTACAAGATACTCTCACTCAACAGCGGCAGAACTCTGAAAGTGTTGATGAGACTCGTATATATCTTGATGCAGTTGGTGGTAAGAATAATCGTGGGAGGATTTTTGGTTTAGGGTCAATTGCAAACACTTGCCATTCAAAGCCCTCTACATCATCCATTCCTGCATGTAGTAAGCGGTGTGAGTCTTCTCAAAGAGTTGTTCAGTTAGAGACCACAGTCGCTATGTTGATGGATTCTTTAACTGCATTAAAGAATCGGGTTGCAGATTTGGAAACAGATCGTGCTCCGCAGTCAGATCGGTCTCCTCCACCTCCACCTCCACCTATTTAGTATTTTTAATGTCATTTGTATTGAATTTATTTTTGTTTGTAACAGTTTTACTAGTTCTTTTTACTTTACAATGATACTATACTGAATTTAATTTTGTGATATATTTTTGGATTTTTATTTTATAATATTATAATATATTTTCAGGATTTTAATTATTGTGTATTACAATTTTTATATGAGATTATAAGCATACATAATATATACAGGATTTCAATTATATAAATTTTACAAATAATAATTTTTTTCACTCATAAATAGCAAGGGAAAGGTTTTTCCGTTGCTATTTTTAGCAACGGAATTTTATTTCCGTTGCTAAAAATAGCAAGGGATATGTGTTTCCCTTGCTATTTTTAGCAACGTATACTGTTGTAAATAGCAACGGAAACCTATTCCCTTGCTAAGAAATTATATTTATTATAAAATACGGAAAATACAGCAAGGGAAACTGGATTCCGTTGCTAAAAATAGCAAGGGAAATCAGTTTCCCTTGCTAAATATAGCAACGGAATTAAGTTTCCGTTGCTGAAATAGCAAGGGAAAATAATTCCGTTGCTACAGAAATAATATTTATTGTATAAAACGGAAACACAGCAAGTAAAAATAGCAAGGGAAATCGGTTTCCCTTGCTAAAAATAGCAACGGAATTGCAATTCCGTTGCTGAAATAGCAAGGGAAAACATATTCCGTTGCTATTTTTAGCAACGGAAATTATTTTCCCTTGCTAAAAATAGCAACGGAATTGAAATTCCGTTGCTATTTTTAGCAACGGAAAAAAATTCCCTTGCTATTTTTAGCAACGGAAATTATATTCCGTTGCTATTTTTAGCAACGGAAAAAATTTCCGTTGCTAAATTTAGCGTCGGCCGAATTTGCAACGGAATGTTCCGTTGCTAATTTCCGTTGCTAATTTTGATTAGCAACGGAAATTTATCAAATTCCGTTGCTATTTTCCGTTGCTATTTCTTAATTTTCTTGTAGTGCTTTACTCATTAAAAGACTGACTTGATCGTCGGAGTCTCCCCTGTCGGAACCCACGACGGTCCTTTGATTTCTTTTCAGGTAACTCAGGCGAAGAACAACCGGAGGACTTTCGCTTTGTTATCAATTTCTAACAATTACAAATATGCAATCTTCTTACAATTGATTTTTAATTGATATTTGATATTATGAATATTTATTATTATTTCAACTATATGCTGTTGAAACTTTTTAGGTTTCTTATCTTCATTGAAAACTAGTTGCATACCACTCGTTTGATGAAATACTCGTGTAAAACTAGTTGTATACTGCTTTAATACAGTGTATACGGGCTATACCTACATTATATACATATAGGGAGTACAGTATATATATAAAGGGTATACAATGTATATACACACGAGGTATACAATGTATATACATAAGGTATATAACGTATACATATAGTATATACGATGTATGCATATAGGAAATACATATACTATTTGTTTTAACCTTTTTTCCAAATTCGGCAATAACAAAATCAACTAAAGATTCTAAAGGAGTAGCATATTGCTTGTCTTCTCCTCTAATACTTGGTGCTTCACATTCTTCAATTGTTTGTTTCATGGTTTGAGCTATCTTAGTTTGGATTTAATTGAAAAATAGTTTAAAATTTCAGGTACCTTGTTGCTTGAAAAGAGAATAGATTCGACAACTCTACGTGGCAGGAAATTAGAGGCATTTGCAGATTTAGTAAAAATAATTTTCTTCTTTTTTATCAGCAATGAGATCATTATCTTTCACAGTCTCGTGGAACATAATTCTTCGGAAATAAAAAAGTCATTTAGAATTTGCCATCAACAAGGTGAAAATTAATTATGTAAATAAAAATCAACAATTTACGAATTAAATGCTTGTATAAATAAGTAGATGTGTATGATTATTTTTGTATCTCAAGAAATTCTCATCCTACTAGGAATATATATGCTAATTCAAATTACTTATCAACAAAGAGCATTACAAAGCCTAATTGACTTTTTATTGCATTTATGAACTCTGTAACCTTTGCATGAAAAGTCATTTTGAGTGGAAAAAAAAAAAAAAACTTCAAATCTTACTGTAAATCTAATATACATTAGTGGAGACTACGTTCCAGACCTTATAGTGACGCGTGACAATATACATTAGTGGAGACACATGTAATGAAACTGACATGGTAAGAAATTGCTTTCATTGCTCATTAATTTATTTTTAATTATTAAAAAGTATATAAATTGTCTATTTAAAGATAATTTACATTAATTCCTGCAAAAATGGACTCTCACATCTTTTGGAAGTTTGGAGCATATGTGGCATGCCATTTTTGGATTTTTGGTAGAATTTGAAGTGTTTCAACTAAAATGAATTTTCATGCAAATATTAGTTTAGGTAATAATTTTTTTTTCATTATTTTCTGGTAATTAAGGTATAAATTCAGCGACATCAATGTAATTAATGCAAAAAAAAAAAAAAAAAAAAAAAAAAAACTCAAATAAATATTCCATGTTATCATTACCATATTTTCTCCGATGTGATTACAACTTTAACTAACTTTTGCCATATTTAATAGTAAGCAGCACTTAATTAGGAAGTCAGACAACGGTGTCACTGTTTAGGAAGTGACAAATGGGAGGTCCTGGCTTTACTTTGAGGACTTGGAAAGCAAAATGCTGGGGATTCCAAGATGATGTATCTAAATGACAAGCAACCACTGCTTTAGCTTTAGAGCCATCAGCACCTATCATTGGAACCATATAAATATTTGTATGATTGATTGTATGACAATAATACACAGCATATGCATATCTCTGTTTATGGCATACTATACTATTTTCTCCCATCTTTTGTATGCTTTTCTTGATCACATACTCTTGTTTCTTATTCTCTTTCTCTGCTTCATTAGATATCGTTTTGACTTTCTTTCCAAAGCTTGCAACCACAAAATCAACCAAGGATTCTAAAGAAGTAGCACAATGTTTATGTTCTCCCTTAATGCCAGGTGCCTCACATTCTTCAATGGTTTGTTTCATAATTTGAGCTTCCTTTGATTGGGATTTTATTGAAGTATAGTTTAATATTTCTGGTAATTTAGAGCTTGAAAAGGGTATGGATTGGGCAACTTTAAGTGGCAAGAAATTGGAGCCATTAGTGGATTTAATGAAGATGAGAGTCATTGTTTTGTAAGGACGAAGATTGTCTAGTAAGAAAAATATAGTGGTTGTATTAAATATATGGTCTTTATCAAATATTTCGAATTCTGGCCAGTACGCTAATGCATAGGGTCCCCGACCTAAAGGATGACTTCCGATATCAAAACTACTACTGGTTCTCGCATCTGATTAATAGCGAATCAAGAAAAATAAATGCTTTTAGAAAATCACGTAGAATTGGCATGATTCGGTGCACATACATACTTAAAAAAAAAAATTAAATTCCATTATTGAACAATCTAAATGAGAAGAAAAATTAAGTAACCAGTGGTTAAAAGTTGTTGCAAAGCTTTCGGCAATGGAGTGTTTGGTAACTTGGATTTCCAATATACTTGTGCAGGCAGTACAGAAGCATTACTTTCTCTCAGTATAAGCTGCAACAAAATGTTGAAAAACAATATTAATGATATAATTAAGCTCACAATAAAAATGTTATTAAAGCAAAGAAAATTAATTCTCACACAGAGTAAAGAGATTAGGAGTGGAAGGAAATAAAACTCCATTTTGATGACAAACTACAAATTTGTTACAATTTGGAGCATCAGACCAAATATTTATACTCATAAAAGCAATAAACTATGTATTATTATATTGTATAAAATTACAAAATTCAAACTGGACTAATTGTGAAGGAAATCGGCTTAAGTTTCGAAATTAAAAAAAAAAATAAAAAATAAAAAGACTCGATCATTGACTTCTTTCAACCCCGCATATATAT
The DNA here is from genome assembly GCA_947683425.1 of Excoecaria cochinchinensis. Lineage (NCBI taxonomy): Eukaryota > Viridiplantae > Streptophyta > Magnoliopsida > Malpighiales > Euphorbiaceae > Excoecaria > Excoecaria cochinchinensis. Next base: position 2,704,671 of record CANTUQ010000069.1, read on the forward strand.
ATATATATATATATATATATATATATATATATATATATATAATGTACTGTACTTGAACTTTTATTTTAAAAACCGATTTAAATGAACTAAATTTGAAAAATAAGGAATCGAATTGTTAACCAATCTATATATATATATATATCTATATATGCAACTTTTTACAAAACTAGTGGAGGAATTTTCTTTTTTAAAAAACTCGTCTAAACAATCTTCAAAAAGGATTTCTACAACAAAATTCTTGTAAAACCCTGGGAAGAGGTATTTTCAAAACTCTCACAAGAGGAATTTTCATAAGTTATTTTGTCACAAATGAATCTCTGATTGTGTTATCACAATCTAAACTAAAATCAGAATATTTTATTAAAACAGATTTTCAATCTGTTTGGACCAAAGAGGAACACGGAGAAAAGATTTTATCAATAAAATCCTTATGGCCATTTCAAAAATTTTTCCACTCATCTAAACAATCTTTAAAAACTGTGGTGGGGGATTCCTGCAACAAAATTCTTGTAAAACCCTCTGGGAGAGGTATTTTCAAAACCATCGCAAGAGGAATTTGCACAAATTATTTTGTCACAAAATGATTCTCAGATTGTGTTATTACAATCTAAATTAAATCATAATATTTTATCAAAACATATTTTCAATATGTTTGGACCATGACGGAAGTATTTTATCAACAAAAATCTTGTATTGCCATTTCAAAAAAATTTCCAAAAAGTTGGCTTTTTAAACCTTAAGATTTAACAAAATTCAAGCCATATTATAGAGTAATTCTAGAATTGACGGGTTTTGTAACATTTCAAGATAACCCCAAAATTGGCTAGTTAATTATTCGACCGGAAAAATTCACAAAATCTTATCCCCTCTCGAGTGGGGCCAGAACCTTCATCAACCCAATCACTTCCCCGTTGATTTCAAAACAACTTATAAACATTACAGATCTTATACCTATTATGATTACCAACAGGCCTAGCATAATACATTTTTTTTTTCAAAATACAAATTTCACCCATACCTGTTTATTTTTCTTTAACCTCAACCAATAACCAACCAAATTTCCCTTTCGGTTTGTCCACTGGTGGAAATTGTATGGAGCAACTCTTGAGATTCTTAAACCCCACGTCCAAGAGAGTTACACTCTTTTCAAAACCTCTTACGAACCATCTAACAAAAAAATAAAAGTTTCATCCTTGATGATTTTTGCAATAAAATTCTTTCTACCATGAGTTACAACTTGGTATTTGGAATATCAACAGCAGGAAGTTCAAACAAATCTTATCAGAAGGTTTATATATATATATATATATATATATATATATATACACACACACACACACACACACTAAAAATTGATATAGAAATTATTTGGTGAATTTTGTAAATTTTTTGAATTTTTTTTAAATAGCCAAATTTTAAAGATAAATTAACTACATTTCATAAAAATAATTTGTCACCTGCAAGACACATGAACAGAAACTGGTAATTTAAAAATGGGAAAACACAAGCTTGATTATCTAAATTTTAACATTTTATTTATATTAAATTTCTATATTTTAAAAATTGGATCTAGTACTTTTTGAATTACTCATATTATATATATCCAATTTAGACCAAACTGATAGAATTGAAATGAGCATTATGTTAATCTTGCGCGAGATCAAATTAAGTTGTGAGACCCACTAAAACATAAAAAATTAAAGGGATCGGATAAGGTGTTTTTTTTTGCTCTCGAACTATTGGAAATGGAGTGAAAATGCCCTTAAACATTTTTTTGTCAGTTTTTTACCACTTAACTCAGTCTTATGGTTAGAATATACCCTCATAATAGACAGAAAGTCTAGTTGACAAACGGAATTAACGGCATCCAATTACGCATCGACATGTGTCAACTCTCTGTCCTAGTTATATTGCTGATTTGGACTCTATAAGTGATTTTTTGCCCTCAAACTATGGAAAATGGTGTGAAAATATCCTTAAACTTTGTTTTGATTGGTTTTTACCTCAAATCAAGAGTTGACACATGTCAACGCATGATTAACTGTCATTAACTCCGTTTGCTAATTGGACTTTTCGTTCAAAATAATGGCATTTTCCATCCATTTAAGTGATTTTAGAGATAAAAACTGACAAAAAAAAATTTAGTGCATTTTCTCTCCATTTCTAATAGTTTGATAGCAAAAATACACCTTATCCCAAAATTAAAAAAGAAGGTCAACTTATCACATTTTGCATGTTTTATTACTTGTATATATATATATTTTATGTTGTGGTGAGTCACATTCAGTGATAATAAGTTGACCTTACGCGAGATTAACAAATAGTACATTTTAATTTTATTAAAATTGGATTATAAGTGTTTTAGAAAGTAAAAAGATTTTAATATAAATTTTTAAATTTAGAAATTTAATGTAAAAAAAAACCATTAAACTTCCGTGGAATTTTTGCTTTAAAAATGTATGGACATTAAGATAAGAATTAAGAAGCCATAGAAGGGAAGAAAAACATATGCAATCACAAAATGATTTATTTCTTGTGGAATTCAGGTTGGATTGTCAAACAACGTGGCATTGACTTCAACATGGTATTAATTATTATATTATCATTACTTGATATTTTTATGTTCACAATTTTTAATTCTGTGATAGGATAGTTTGTAATCATTTGTCAAACAAATGTTTTGTTTAATTTGACAATTTATTTTTAAGATGGAGAAGGACAGGACTCGATTGTTAAAACTTCAAATTTTTTTAGTTCTCATTATTTAATTTTCCAAAAATTATCAATGCAAACGGCCTTGAATTCAACTATCAATGATCATGACAAACAACTGCATTCATAATGCCAACTATTTATATTCCATTACATTAATTTTGAAAACATTATTTTCAAAAGGTAATATAATATTTTTAAATATATTATTTTTATATTTAATATTAAAATTGGTAAGTTTAATATCTTTTTTTTTTTAATGTTGTGGTGTCTCACATATAGTAATAATAAGTTGACTTTACGCGAAATTAACAAAACATATTATAAGTGTTTTAGAAAGTAAAAGGATTTTAATATAAATTTTTAAATATAGAAATTTAATGTTAAAAAAAAAAGCATTAAACTTACATAGTGGAATTTTTGCTTTAAAAATGTATGGACATTAAGATAAGAATTAAGAAGCCATAGAAGGGAAGAAAAACATATGCAATCACAAAATCATTTATTTCTTGTGGAATTTAGTTCGGATTGTCAAAAAACGTTGCATTCACTTCAACATGATTATAACCTGAACGGGGTCAATTTCACTCATGGTCACTCAACTTATCACTTATCGCGCAAAAGTAACTGATTTTTTTTTTCTTACTTAAATGTCACTGAACTTTTAACATTATTGCACAAAAGTCATGTTGACCGGAATCCGGCGACGACCCTTGCCGGATTGATGACTTTTTTGCAAAAATGTTAAAAGTTCAGTAACATTTAAGTTGAAAAAAAAAAGCTAATTACTTTTGCGAGATAAATGATAAGTCTAGTGACCGTGAGTGAAATTAATTTAAATGTAGCATTTGTTGAACTTATCAATCCGGCAAGAGTCGTCGCCGGATTCCGGTCAACATGACTTTTGTGTAATAATGTTAAAAGTTCAGTGACATTTAAGTAAGAAAAAAAAAGTCGGTTACTTTTGCGCGATAAGTGATAAGTTGAGTGACCATGGGTGAAATCAACCCCCTGAACGGGCACCCTTTTTCTTCTTCTTTCATTACACTATCTCCAGCAATTGCTTTCAGCTGCTCCACCGTCTATTATTAGATGTGAGCCATCATCATACACGTCTCTTCTTATTGGAGATAAAATATTTTGAGAGACTGATCTCTCTAACTAGAGATGTATCTTTTATTAGAGATTACCAATCCCAAAATGACATGTGGCAAACATTAAAAAAATATATGCAGTCTAAAATTTTGCTACGGAAACAAATTAACGGGGATATTACAATGGTCAAATAAATAGCTATTTTTGGTCTTATTATTTCATCTTTTGTTTTCTTTTATATTCTTTTTTTTTTCTTTCCCCTTATCATTTTCTTATGCATCATCATCATCATCATTATGCAGCATCATCATCATCATTATGATTTTTTTTTAATTATTTTTTTTTACTTTCACTACTACTGCATCTGTTCACTGATTATTATTTCTTAATCATGGATTTAGTGGGCTTTTCTTCTTATTCAGGTGATGGATTGGGCTTCTAAACTGGGCCTCAGGAAACTAGAAACCATTTTCTCTTTTATTTTCTTAAAAAAAATCTATTTGTATAAATTTACTTAATGAAAACATTTTCAATTTAATTTAACTTTCTGTAATTGTTTGTGGGTTACTTAATTTTGTTTTATTTTATGTACTTTTGTTTATATTTTCTTGTATTCACTTTATTTAAAAATGAAAGAGAGAAGATGAATTGCTACTAGGTTATTTTCGTGTTTTTTTTTTTAAAAAAAGATTCTTATTTTTAATTTGTATTCAGATAGAAGAGTAATTTAATATAAATCTGTCAAATTTTGATCCAACCTTTATGATCCATATTTAAATCCAACGTAAATAATTTAAATACGACTAATCCATATAATCAAAAAAAAATTCATATTGAATGCAAATCAACCCATCTTGATCTATATATATGGATCGGGTCACGAATTCACCTGTGATTCTTTGCACTAGGAGTTGAAGGATTTTAACTCATGGAATTACTTGCCACCGCCTGACATTAATGTGCAAGTTAATTGTACATGCATAGATTAACATAATAGTAAAAAGGCACTACAAGAAATTAATCAATTACCGAGGAAAAAATAGTGACGAAAAATTGATTTCAGTCGGCAATTAGCGATGAAAATTCAATTTCGTCCCATCGCTAAAAAAGGAGGGAAACTTTTTCTCCCTTTTTAACGGCAGATTTTAGCGACGAAAAGTCTATTCCCTCGCTAATTAGCTGCAGAATTACATACCGCTAATTAGCGACGGAATAGACTTCCCGTCGCTAAATGATTTTGTATTTAAACCTCCTTTTTTCCTTTTCTCTCCTCTCTCTCTCTCTCTCCCTCCCTCCCTCCCTCCGTAGTTCCGGTCCTCCCCCACCCCGACGGTCCTCCCCCATTGCCGTTCAGCCCTCCCCCTTCCCCCACCGCCGATCCGGTGCCATCCTCCCCTTCCTATTTTCCCCCGCTTTCCTCCCTTCCCCGCTCCCCTTTGGAATTCCGTGGAGATCCACCCTGATTGACTGCCAACGCTGCTGGTCTACCTCCCTGGTCATCGGTTTCCACTAGTGCTCTATCCCCCTGCTCGTCTAGGAAAAAATAGTGACGAAAAATTGATTTCAGTCGGCAATTAGCAATGAAAATTCAATTTCGTCCCATCGCTAAAAAAGGAGGGAAACTTTTTCTCCTTTTTTAACGGCAGATTTTAGCGACGAAAAGTCTATTCCCTCGCTAATTAGCTGCAGAATTACATACCGCTAATTAGCGACGGAATAGACTTCCCGTCGCTAAATGATTTTGTATTTAAACCTCCTTTTTTCCTTTTCTCTCCTCTCTCTCTCTCTCTCCCTCCCTCCCTCCCTCCGCAGTTCCGGCTCTGCCCCACCCCGACGGTCCTCCCCCATTGCCGTTCAGCCCTCCCCCTTCCCCCACCGCCGATCCGGTGCCATCCTCCCCTTCCTATTTTTCCCCGCTTTCCTCCCTTCCCCGCTCCCCTTTGGAATTCCGTAGAGATCCACCCTGATTGACTGCCAACGCTGCTGGTCTACCTCCCTGGTCATCGGTTTCCACTAGTGCTCTATCCCCCTGCTCGCCTAGATCTGCTCGATGAGTTAAGTTGTGTTTATTATTATTATTATTATTATTATTATTATCTGAATAATTTTTTAACTATATTATTATTATTATTATTATTATTATTATTATTATTATTCAATAATAAAATCTGAAAATTTTCTTTTTAATTTTATTATTATTATTATTATTATTATTATTATTATTATTGTTATTATTATTATTATGATTCTAAATAATATTTGTAAATCAAATCTATTTGAAAGAATAAAAGTTAAAATAATAAAAAAATTGATGTGCCAAGTTTTATTTTACTTTAGATTTAGCAATATAAATAGCATGATTAAAGTTAAAATGGCAACCAATTGCCTCAAATAATTGTGGATTACATCTAGATATAAATAATAGTGTATTAAAAAAGAATTTTATATCTACATAAAAGAATGAATTAGTCATTAGCGGATAAAAAAAAAACTAAAAAATAGAACTTTTGAAACAACATGCTGATTAAAACAAAAGTTAGCTACTAGTAATTGTTTGTACAAAATTACAAAATACTTTTGAAGCAAGTGATTAGTATAAAAAGGCTATCAATTACTTTAAAAAATTAAATCAAACATTCCCTTAATGTGTTCAATAATCAATAAACATAATGATAACAAAATTAACTAAACTCGACCAATAATTTCGAGTCAATTGAGCTAATTATATGTTATTAATGCTCTAAGTAATATAGAGACATATTAAAAAATGTAGACATATTAAAAAATGTATTAATTTAATAACATTAACTAATTTTTTTAATGTGTTAAAACAACTATCATTTTGAAAAACAATTTGAATTCTCACGCACTTAAACCGTAGATGAATTCTTGTCCTCAATTTCTGCATGACCCATATATTTCACGTGCATGCCCACTATTTTTTTCGTATATTTGGTTTTTCAATTTTATAGTAAAAGAGATTCGATGCGGACACTGGCAAAAGGTGAGTGGCTACATCAATCCAAGCACCAGCTCAAAAATCTAACCAAATACCTTTCAGGGGGGAATAAACCAAATACTTCTCAGGGGGCACAATACCATCTCAGAAGGGTTAGCACGATGACGACACTACCACTTTACGGAGAGTTAGTATGATCACAACACTACCATTTCACGGAGGGTTAGCATGATCGCAGCACTACCATTTTAGAAGGGTTAGCACGATGACGGTACTACCACTTCACCAAATGTTAGCACGATGACGGCACTACCACTTTACGGATGGTTAGCGTGATCACGACACTATCACTTAAAATCTCAGAAGGGTTAGCACAAGAACGGCACTACCACTCCACGGAGGGTTAGCAAGATTACGGAACTACCACTTCAACAAGCGTTAGCACGATGACACCACAACCATTCCACAGAAGGTTACACTACAAGAAAATTAACTTTTAACGACCAAAATTTAACGAAGGGATAAAAATCCGGTCGTTAAAATATACAAATAACGAAGGAAAATTAATCCGGTAGTTAGTTCTTAAATTTTATTGTTATATAACGAGTGGATTAAATCCGGTCGTTAAAACAATAAAAATCCAGTCGTTAAAATATACAAATAACGAAGGGAAATTAATCCGGTCGTTAAAACTCAAATTTTATTATTATTTAACGATGAAATTATTTTCGGTCGTTAAAAGGCATAAAATCTGGTCGTAAAAATTTATCAGTAGCGAAGGGAAATAAAGTCGGTCGTTAATTTTTAAATTTTATTACCATTTAACGAAGGGTTTAAAATCCGGTCGTTGAAACATTATAAATTCGGTCGTTACTGGTCTAGGAAAATTGGCGGGACTTCTATAAAGCTTACCTCCAAAATCATTGCTCATTATTTCATTAAAAATATAACACAAAACTGCCTATCCCACACAAAACTAAACTTTTGATATTCATAAACTTTTACTATTCAAAACGTAGCTCAAAAAAAAGCAAACCCGGCAGATGAAAAAATAGCAAAAAAACGCAAAACCCTTTTCCTATCTTCCAACCTAAACTTCGATCTAGGGTTTAATTTGATCTACGATTACAGGTATCTTCCAAACTGAAAAAATTTCTTTCTCTTCTCCCTTGATACCATTATCATTCTATTTATTTCTAATCTTCTCTTCCTCTTGTCAAATAGGAAAATAGGGCATACCAACTCTGAGATGTTTTGAGGAATTACATTTCTACTAAGCTAATCGATCTGTGATAATATGTGAGTTCAATAAATTGGGTATTTTTGATATTCCGATTTTTTGATTTCAAAACCGTATTTGCTATTTTTCTGGGTTTTTCATAAATGTCTATTTCTTTTTCTTGTTTATGTTTTTGTTGGAAAAAGATTGATTTGATTTTGGTGATATGTGATTCTTGTTCTTTTTTATTCCTGTTTTGCTTTTGATTCCCGTTCTGCTTTTTATTCCCCTTCTACTTTTAATTCTCGTTCTTCTTTTGATTCTTGTTATGTTTTTGATTCCCGTTCTTCTTTTAATTATCAGTCTTCTTTTGATTCCTGTTCTTCTTTTGATTATCAGTATTCTTTTAATTCTCGTTCTTCTTTTGATTCCAGTTCTAAATGCTTTTGATTGATTCCCATTCTGCTCTTGATTGATTCTCATTTTGCTGTTAAATGATTCTCAAATTTATATTTTTCTGATTGTTTTCAGGTTATTAGTCTTCAAGTCTTCAAATTTGCAAGGTAAAATTGGGATTTCTTCTTAAATTTTATTCTTTAACTCAATGTAATTGTTAATTTCCTTCTTTTCTGCTCAATTGTCATATTTTGGAAGCATTAATTTTCATGATGTTTATGCTTTATGTCTGTGGTTTATATGCTCAAACATTCACTTTAGTTTAAGTTTAAGTTTAAGCTGTTGCCATTTTTCTTTGGGTGTTCATACTGTGTTCATGTTGTCTGTGATTGTTTAAGCCATTGCCATATTTGACTGGATGCCCAAACATTCTCAGTATGTTCATGCTTTATATCTGTCTGCATATTTTTCATCTGATATCTATTAAAGTCTTTCACTTTTAACTTGAAATCCTTTTCACTTTTGCTCTTTCATCTGATGGTGGATGGTTATCTCATTTAGTGGCTTATATCTTTGTCATTTTGTTGATCAATGTGGTCCAATTAATGGTATAATTTAGTATACGAATTTATTTATTATCAATAACAATCTTGAAATATGATAAAGCCTCTAAGAATGTTATCTATATTAATTTCATTTTTAGGATGCATGCATTTTATTGATTTTATATAAACATCTATATATGTTAATATATGTACCTATAATAATTATAGTAGTGCTAGACTCTAATAGGCTTATATATGAGACAAAGTCAAAAGTCTCCTCCAAAACTGGGGAAAGAATAATTTATATGAAAAAATAATAAAATTATAATAATACCCCTAAACTTCAAACTTAAAAATAGAAGTCTAAACATTATTTTTGAGGCTCAAAATAGGCTGTTATGAAGGGCAAAGCCCCAGTAAAAGTCGATCGGCTTGGAATGAGCTTTCCGAAAACATATTATAATAAGCAATCGGACACTTGTAGCAAAAGTTATAGCAAAAACAATATGTACCGTAAAAACAAAAGATATTAATGATGATTGAGCCATTTACCTCGCTCCAAATATTGAAAACCCAACTAGTTTTCATCATAATTTTTGTACTAAACACTTTATTACCATAACCGCATTTAAACAATAAATCTGTTGAGTTTAGTGTGAGGGATTTGTTAGAGTAATAGAAAATTGGGTTTTGGTCTATGCTTGGGAATAAATCGTTGTTATATGAATGTATAGCTTTCGAAGAAGAGCTCAGCGTATGCTTTGCTTGAAGGAAATTGCTGAGAAATATAATATTATATAACTCATGAGCAGGATCAAATTCAGCTTTTTAATTGAATAATTAAAAATTAATTAGCTTGTTGGGTTAGTTATGTTGTGTGAGATAACTAAATTGAAGAAAACAAGTGGAGTATTATGGACAGCCATATACAATCAAAATATAAAAAGCTAATTCCATAATCTGATATGTGAGGGACTATAATTTTGGCTTGAAACTTAATAATAGAGCATTATAGATTGCTAAATGATCCTACTGGACTACCTTTGGCTTGGTACTCTATTTTTTTTTTCTCAATAGACAGAACTTAGTATCATTGTAAAATTTAAATTTTTAAAGTTACTTGATTTTGAGCCAGATTTAACCTTGGACAGAGGGATATGGTGGCAAAGAATCCTTATAGCTGACCCTATCTAGTATGGGATAAAAGCTTAATTTCTAGTAGAAAGTTTAGATGTGAATTTATTATCTCCTTTTTAATTGGTAATAAAAACAAGCTGGTGTTACACAGTGTTTCAACATTTGCGTGGGTAGATTTTATTACAAGAGGAGAAAAAACCAATATTGCATGAAGAAACTAGTGCAGGAATTTCAGAGCAGCTAAAGTTTATCTACTTGGTTAAATTAGGGCCTTGAGCCTTAAAGGGAATTTATTTTTATTTTTATTTTGTTGACTTGGCGGGTGTAGACACCGGATCCCGAGCTAAGTATAAAAGTGTCAATGATAATTTTGGATCCTTGATAATTCCCTCCGAAAAAATAATATATGTGATAATATATAAATATGCGTATGTGTAAAATTAATTAGTTAATGTTGTCTGTTAATTAATTAGTTAATTGGTTAGTTATTTAGTTAATATTATTGTATTAATTAAGATGCATGTAAAATTAAAGATTAATTAGTTAATTAATTAGTTAAAATGTAGAATGTTTAATTAATTAGATAAATTATATTAAGATGTAATTAATATGTAATGTTTAATTAAATTAGTATGTGTGGGTATTAGTTTTAATTAAGTTAGATTAATTAAGAAAAGAGAAAAGGAGGGAATTGAGTGGGAAATTATCCTTAGCCCTAATTTAGGGGTATAAAATGAAAATGATGAGGAAATTAGGGGAGGGGGTCGGCAGATCAAGAGATCAAGAAAGAAAAGAGACCAAGAAAAAGAAAAGAGAAGAGAGAAAGAAAAGGAAAGGAAAAGAAAAGAAAGAAAGAAAAGAGTGAGGGCCGGCCAAAGAAAAGAAAAGGAAAGGAAAAAGAGAGAAAAGAAAAGAAAGAGAGAAGAAAGGAGAGGAGCAGACCCAGACGCCGGATCGGAGAAGAAGGAAAAGAAGAAAAAAGGGGAAGGAGGAGGCGTCGCCTTCGCCGGCCAGCTCCGGCCACCGACCACCACACGCGCCCCGCCGGAGTGAAGAGGAGACCCAGGCGCACCGAACGGCAGCCTCCGATCGGCCATCGGCGCCGGCGTGAGGGAGATCGGAAGGGAAAACCGTGCGGCTTCCAAGATGTTTTCCGGCGACAGAGGGGTCCTTTCCGGCGCGTGACCGACGGCAGAGTGATCCCGGCGCTCCGATCTACCATCCGGTGTCGGCGGTGTCTCCAACGGCTACTCCGGCGACTCTCCGGCGAGGGAAATCCGGTGAGTCCATTTTTTATTTATTTATTTTAATATATTATTAATTAATATTAATTAATATTATTAATTAATTAATTATTTATTATTATTATTAATATTTATAAATTTATAATTCTGTTTTTATTGTTTTTATTATTTTTTTATATTATTATTATTATTATTATTATTATTATTATTATTATTATATATTTTCTGTTTTTTTATATTATTATTATTATTATTATTATTATTATATTTTTTATTATATGTTTTTATATTCATTATTATTATGTTAATATTATTGTGGTTATTGTCTAATTTGTGTTAATTTTAGGTTGATATTTAATTTTATTGATTTGTGATTATTTATTATTTAAATTTATGTTTTATTATTATTATTATCATTATTATTATTGTTATTATTATTATTATTATTATTTGTTTATGCAATTATTTATGTATTCATTTATTTATTTGTTTAGAAATATGTAATTATTATTGTATGTATTTGTGGTTTGTAATAATAAATGATTTTTCGACCGTGTTTAAAAGAACCACCACACAAATATTTTCTACTAAAAAGAATGTTTGCTAAATAAAACTTGGACCAATGTCCTATTTTTACCCAATAAAATCATCACATAAAAATTGTTTTCCATAATTAACGCATGCGGGGACCAAAGTCCTCAAAATAAATTAATAACCCGTTTTATGCATGTATAGTACATTTATAAATGGGAGTTGTATTCCGCTCCTAGTATTATTGTAAATTTATTTTATGCTTTAATGCTATTTTATTTTATGCTCTTGAATGAATAAATTGTACTTAAACCAAACTTGCATTGTGTGGAGAGAGAGCGAACTAATAAATTCAAAACTCAATTGTAAACTTAAGCAAGGTACGAATAAATGAGAAGTCCCGAACCCTGCTCTGGTCTTTGGGCTCAAGAGGCTAGAGGTTATCCTCCAAGACACCTCTTGTGTCACGAGACTTAGACGTTAATCCTAGGCCTCATGGCCCAATATGGATAAAATGCGCAAGTCTTAGGCTCTCCGAGGCGAGAGAAACTTTCCCAATGTTCTATTGGGTGGCGACTCCATGAAACCTCTTTGTTGCCCAACATAGACGCACTTGCGATTTATCGTAAGCTGTCGACGGACCCGCAATTGCCCGATCGCCCACGTGCGGGCGGTCCGAACGGGCGGCCGCGGGGACCCGGCGCGCGTCACAGCGGGCAAACCATCAACTATGTCCTTCTAAGTGATTCCCATCACCATGGTATAGGTTAACCTTTTTGATAAGTGCCAGACTCAATCCTCTTGTGAGCTTTATAGTAGGATGAATTTTGATGCTGGACATGACCAACATTGCATAGTGTTCTTGATATTTGTTTCAATTTATTTATTTATTTTTACATATATTATGAGGAATTTTTAGGAAAGAGAGTGATGTTGAATAGAGAGATATATGTATAGAGAATGCATGTCATTTCAATGAATTGGAGTTCAACTTTCTTATTTGTTTGGCAGCTATTAATGGACTGATTCTTAGTATTGGGCTAATGATATTACGATATTGAATTTGCTCATATTCAAGGATAATGTTTATTGATGTTTACTTTAGAATATAATAGTATTAGGTGTATGTGTTTTCATTAAAGAAACATTAATTGCAAATATTTTTTAACTATTGTCTACCAATAGTAATTTGATGATGGTTTTGTGACAATTTTATTGTTCACCCTTGCAGTGCAAGTACTGAATTCCAGAAGTGATACAAACAGAATAGCTTCAAGTAATTACCATAATCAAGGTTTTAATCTTTCCTCTTTTTTTTTTTCTCTTTTTTCCATGTCTTTGAATGAACTCCTATTGCAATGCTTACCATGACTGCTTTATGTTTCTTGAGGTAATTAATTAAAGTATCTTTATAACATATAGTAAATATGTTAAATTGTATCAAGAAAATTGTAACACTGCATTGCTATTTTCCATTAATTTGGACTGCTGCTTTTCAATTTTTTTTTCATTAATAGAATATTATGGAGAAGAGCAATCAAGCTAGAAAGTTTGCAATTTCTTGATGGATTCTATCATTATAATTCAATTTACTGTCATATTTTCAAAATTCAACTTTTAATGGTTAGTTGACTTAGGAGTTGCTCTTAGCATATGCTTAAGCTGATTTACAATTTCTGCATGAAAATTAATTAATACTTTTTTGCTCCTTTTGTTTTTATCCTAACATATTGACATTAGGAAGGTTATGGCACCTAATAAGCAATGGATGCAACTTGTTCATAATCGACTTGATGATGCTTATATATCTGGGGTGCAAAATTTTTTGGATTATGCTTTCACAAGAATAGGAGAAATGAACGAAATACCATGTCCATGCGTCAAATATTGCAACACATCTTTAGGGACACGTGATATGGTCAATTCACATTTGATAGCATATGGAATAATTGAAAATTGCACCTTTTGGTATTACCATGGGGAGCAGTTAGGTGAGCCACAGTTAGACAGCTTTGATGATATAGAAGAGGAAGAGGTTGAAGATGAGGATGAAATACAAGGGATTTTAAGAGATTTATATCCTAGTTTTGATGGAGATACTATGAACACAGGTGGTGATGAAGTTCTTGAGGAAGAACCCAATCTTGAAGCAAAAAAATTTTATAGGCTCTTAACTGATCTCGAGCAAACCTTATATCATATGTCAAAAAGCTCTAAGCTTTCTACTTTGATAAAATTGCTTCATATTAAAAGTCTTGGTCATTGGAGTAATGAGTCATTTACAATGTTATTGAAAATGTTGAAGGAAGAGTTATTGCTTGATGGGTCCAACTTGCCCGATTCATTTTATGAGGTAAAGAAGATAATTCGAGATCTTGGGCTTTCTTACAATAAGATTGATGCATGTAAGAATGATTGCATGTTGTATTGGAAGGAAGATAAGTTTCTCAATTCTTGCAAATTTTGTGGTGCATCTAGATGGAAGGAGGATAAACATAGCGGGGAAAGTAAAAGTAAAAAAGGAAAAAGAATACCATTCAAGATTTTACGTTACTTTCCCCTAAAGCCAAGACTTCAAAGGTTGTTTATGTCCACTAAAACATCTTCTCTAATGAGATGGCATCATGATAAAAGAGTTGATGATGGACTAATGAGGCACCCGGCTGATTTAATGGCATGGAAATCCTTTGATGAACTTCATCAATCTTTTTCCAATGAGCCTCGTAATGTTCGACTTGGTCTTGCTAGTGATGGTTTTCAACCATTTGGAAATTCAAAAACTCCATATAGCATTTGGCTAGTTGTACTTATTCCTTATAATTTACCACTTTGGTTGTGCATGAAGCAAGAAAATTTTATTTTATCAATGCTTATTCCTGGTCCAGAGAGTCCTGGAGATGCAATTGATGTTTATCTCCAACCTTTGATAGAGGAATTGAATGAATTATGGGGAAATGGGGTTGATACTTTTGATGCATCTACTAAACAGAATTTTAAGCTACATGCAGCTTTGTTATGGACGATTAATGACTTTCCAGCATATGGAAATTTATCTAGATGGAGTACCAAAGGAAAGATGGCTTGCCCATATTGTAACAAAGATACTTGCTCGATGAGGTTACACAATGGGAAGAAACAATGTTATATGGGCCATAGACGTTATCTTCCTCTTAATCACAGGTGGAGAAATGACAAAGAGTCATTTGATGGAACTAAGGAGCGGTGGATACCACCTAAGCCATTGTCTGGCTATGATATACTTGATCAAGTGGCTAATTTAAATGGATTGTTGCTAACCTAGGATCCAATGAAGAAGACTAAGATATCACATGCTAGTAGAGGTGACAATTGGAACAAGAAGAGCATTTTTTTTAATCTTCCATTTTGGAAAACACTATTGTTGCAACACAATTTAGATGTGATGCACATTGAGAAAAATATATGTGATAGTATTTTGGGGACAATATTAAATGTCAAAGGAAAAATAAAGGACAATATTAACACTCGGTTGGATTTGCATGCAATGAATATCAGGAAAGAATTACATCCAGTAAAAAGTGGTGATAAATATGAACTGCCCACTGCATGCTACACATTATCTGTTGAAGAGAAGAAAAAATTATGCAATTTTTTAAAGAATCTAAAAGTTCCAGATGGATTTTCATCTAATATTTCTTAGTGTGTCAACCTCAAAGATCGCAAATTATCAGGCTTAAAGAGTCATGATTGCCATGTTCTTCTACAACATTTACTCCCTCTTGCCATACGTGGCTTGCTTTCCAAATCTGTGTGTGAACCACTCATTGAATTATCTTTTTTTTTTTTAATGTGCTTGGAGCAAAATGTTTAAAAATAGATGAGTTGTATTTTTATAGACTCAAATTCAAGAAGTTGTGCAATCGGAACCTTCTCTTTCCAATATAGAGGTAGCAGAAAAAGTCTTTGGATCTCAATGGAAAGGTCATGTTGCGGGATTTGGTGGTGGCATAATTGTAAGGCATTTGAAAGGGACTAGTTCATCGAAAGAGGCATTGTTATCTAAGCTACACAAAACTGAAGAAGAAAACTAAGAATTGAAAAGAAAACTCGATGCATTTGAGGGTAAATTGGCATGACTCGAAGCTGTAATCTTGGTTCAGCAATCTAATGTCTATTATGAATCACCATCTTCAAGTGAATTCCCAACATAATGAAATATTTAACAGGTAAGTACGCAATTCACATTATGAAACATTTCATAATTTCTTATTTCATGATTGTAATTATGCTTTACAGTATTTTCTATATTTTATCTTTGTACATAATTTACAAGTATAGTTAGTGAACACTTAATATGAATTGTTGAGTATTTATGTGACCATAATATTGTTGAGAACAACTTTTTTATAGATTCAATGTAGAATTGCAAGATTTATCAATAATCTTGGAAAAAGAAGTTGCATTTGATGTGGATGTTGTTTGGCATGTTTCGAAGATGCTATTTTCAATTGGTTGTAAATTGGTTAGTCCCATATACTTGTTTTATGGTATTGAAAATTTTAAATTGAACTGCTATGGAGATATGGATGTCACTACATAAATAAATAGAATATTATTGTATCGAAAAGTTTGTATTAAATAATTATTTATAGTTGATAGTTGATGTATTATCATAGTATCCTTGTATTTTGTATAACTGATGTAAGTATTGAGTGGATGATATTTGTAAATTATTATATGAGTGTGAATGAACCTAAATTGGAGGATGGGCAATCTTGTGTTGGAGTATGATTTGGAGAAGGGTGAATAAAGATATACTTATTTGAAGTGTAAAGACTTTCTGTTTACAGGAGGATAGGCAATATTATAGAGGAAACTCTGCCGAAATTTCGGTAGAATTGGGTGGCATATTTGTGTTTTGAATAAATAAATAGTAAAGTTTAATAGTTGTAGGACAGTTGAAAAAAAAAACTTTACTCTGATTTTATCAATAATCTTAAGAGTAGTTTTAAGATCGAGTTATTGTACAGTGTCGTTGGAACCTTTGTGTGTGTATGTATAGTTTAAGGGTGTTACAAATTTAGTATCTGTAATTGGATTCGAAGTCAAATTTTTTGCTCATACATTTGTCTCCCCATTTTAATGTAAGTTGTATTCTATTTTTTATTATTATAATGACATTATACTTATGATTATTTTTTACATTTTTTTTGCAGCCCTTTTCATTTTTTGGATATTTTGAAGTGCATATACAATTACACTTGTTGGATTTTGGATATTTTGAAGTGTATATATAATTACACTTGTTGGGAGATTTTGAATATTTAAGGTAAATTATATTAAATTATTTGGCCTTTTGATTTATTGCTTTTATGCATGAATTTTAATTATAAATTTATGTTTTAAATTCTACAGGTTTTCAAAACAGTGGACAATGAAGATATAAGGTTCATTAATGAAGATATAAGGTTCATTATTCATTCTTTTAGAATTTTTATATTCTAAGGTCAATAGAAAATGATATAGATAGGGGCTATTTTTATATTTTATAGTATATGATACAATTTTGAAATATCGATATATTTGTATATGATATTTTGCAATCTATGACAAAACTATTTATTATAATTTTGGATTTATATATGTGTGTAAATGATGTGTACAGGTAATAGTCAAATAAAATATTTTATTTATTATGAAAATTATTAATTTCTGAATTTTCTTTGAATGATGAAAAATTCATGACTATCTTGAACTACCGAATATTTTTTTATTGATAGTGAATATAGCGAAAATAAAAACTTGTCGGTAAAAAGTATCCTCAACGACAAAAAACTTCTTCATTGAAAGCGAATAAAATGAGCAAAGGGAAAATACGATTAGTAAAACAATATTTGTAACGACATGAAAGGTTGAAAAGTGAATATAATTATCGAAATAAAAATCTAGTCTCTTTAACGAACTAAAATTCCTTCGTTGAAAGTGAATATAATTAACGAATGAAAAATTCGGTCGCTAAAACGTATCTTTCATGAACAAAAATCTCTTCGTTGAAAGTGAATATAATTAACGAAAGGAAAATTCGGCTTAGCGAAGGGAAAATTCGGTCGCTAAAAGGCATTTTTAACGACCGAAAATTCCTTCGTTGAAAGTGAATACAATTAGCGAAGGGAAAATCCGGTCGCTAAAAGGTATTTTTAACGACCGAAAATCGTTTCGTTAAAAGTGAATACAATTAGCGAAGGGAAACTTCGGTCGCTAAAAGGCATTTTTAATGACCGGAAATCCCTTCATTGAAAGTGAATACAATTAGCGAAAGGAAAATCCGGTCGCTAAAAGGCATTTTTAACGACCGAAAATCCCTTCGTTGAAAGTGAATACAATTAGCGAAGGGAAAATTCGGTTGCTAAAAGGCATTTTTAACGACCGAAAATCCCTTCGTTAAAAGTGAATATAATTAGCGGAGGGAAATTCCGGTCGTTAAAAATTACTTTTCAACGACCGGAAACGTTCCGGTCATTAAAGACATTAACGACCGGATGTAATATCCGGTCGTCTATACCTTTAACGAAGGGGCTTTTACCGACCGGATTTTTCGGTCGTTAAAGGTTTTTAACGACTGAATTTTAACTTTTAACGACCGGATTTCCCTTCGTTAAAGAGCATTTTTCTTGTAGTGTTAGCACGGCCATGACACTACCACTTGAACAAGAATTTACACGCTAATGGTAAATACCACTTCAACAAGAGTTTACACGATCATGGTAATTCACTTAAACAAAGGATAACGCGCTGACAAACTGGCATTAAGGACCATCTCTAAAAAATAATTAACTCGTCGACAACCTAACGATAACTGCCCCAACAACATCTTTCAGTCCGAAAAGATAGTTATCTCAGGTACATGTCCCTATCCTTCTTTCTCTTAATTTTGGCTAACTTAGGCACTAATGCACTAGCTTCCCTAAACTTGGGGGCAACTATAGACATTAGATCCTAAGCCAGTTTTGGTTAAAGTTACCTAATAAAGATAATATTTATTCAAAAATAGACAGAAAATGAAAGCAATTTGGCTTTCTATGGATTGGAGGTTTTAGCAAGGTCTCTTA
Organism: Excoecaria cochinchinensis; assembly: GCA_947683425.1. Classification (NCBI taxonomy): domain Eukaryota; kingdom Viridiplantae; phylum Streptophyta; class Magnoliopsida; order Malpighiales; family Euphorbiaceae; genus Excoecaria; species Excoecaria cochinchinensis. The sequence goes on from CANTUQ010000069.1 coordinate 2,723,597, forward strand.
GGAAAATTTTATTAAATTCTCAAAAAAATATAAAAAATATAAAATATAAAAAAATAAAGTAAAAAATAAAAAATAAAAAATTTAATTAAATTAAGATTAGATTATTTTTTTAGTATTGTAGGATAGTTAAGATTAACCAAACATAATTAAAAGAGAAGATAAGTAGAGGGATTAATTAATAAAATGTAATTATGGAGGGAATTCAAAATAAATTTAAAATAAGAGCAGAAAAAGGAAAGTTAAAAGATAAGAAAATAAATGGAGAAAAAGAGGGGCGGGAAATCTAGAGGGAAAATCAAGGAGATGACCTACCTAAAAATTAGGATATAAAAAGAAAAGAAAATAACCTATGAGGGAGGCAGCAGATTAAGAAAAGAAAACAACAGTGAGTGAGCAAGAAGGGGGCCGCCGAGAGAAAAAAAAAAGAAAGGAAGAAAGAAAAGAGAAAAAAAATAGACCGAAACCGAGAGAGCAAGAGAGCAGACTGAAAGCAGTCCCAAGAGAGCTAAAAGCATTTGGATTCTCATTATCTAGAGGCTACAAATCTGAAGGTAACATAAAGTGAAGCTTGTGTCTTAAAAGCACATAAAATGGATCACATTTTGAACTGTAAATTTCCATTGTTTTGCGTTTGTTAAGTTTGATTTCATTTACTTAGATTTTTAGATTATGATATTAGGTATTAATTACTTACTCCATTTTATCTTTGATCCACACAATATTTATGATAGTTTTCATGGCTTAAAAGATTAAAAACAACAAAAATGAAAAATGAAGTTCATCTTCTTCCCCACTCCCCTGTTTTAGATTCCTCGTTTTTTTTTCGATTTTGTGTTTTATATTTTAATTTTTGTTCTTTCTTGTTTGGTGATTATTTTTAAAATATTTTGTGCATGAATAAAGATTTTCCCTAATGTTTTTTGGCATAAAATCTTTTTTTTTTTTGATTTCTTTTGCTTTGCTGGTGGTGGAATTGTCTCTAGGCACTACTGACGGATAAATAGCGACCGACGGCCATTAGTTGCTGCTAGTCTCGACAGCCTAGCTCGTCGGTCTTTATCCTACCCCGAATGAAACAAACTAGTTAAATAAGTCATTTATGACTATCCAAACTAAACGGCTCTCCTGGCCTACTGGTGGACTGTCCTTTTAGATAAACACAACACAATTCATTCCATACCTTAGAGATAGACAACAGGATCCAAGAAAGATGAATAAGAATATTGTAATAAGAAGAGAAGAGAAGTTTAGAGATTCATATGGGAAAAACTTATTATTATTTTTTCCTCTTTTCAGCTTATCTTACAAAGAGTCTTTACACATATTTATAGGCCTTTCAAAGAAGTCTTACATCATTGCTCACATAAGCATTCACTAAGCTAAGATAAGATAAGAGGGAATCTTATCTTTTACAAAAGTGGCTTTTTACAAGATAAGATAAGGGAATCTGCTTTACTAAAGTAACTTTAACTAATGTGGCTTTTTACAAGATAAGATAAGGGAATCTGCTTTGCTAAAGTAACTTTAACTAAAGTGGCTTTAGTCTTTGTGATTGATAGGCTCATGAGAAGGTGACATATTCATGTCTTCTGGATCTGAATTAGTTGTGCGAAGCTGTGGGGTCCAGTCAAGTTCAGTGTTGTCTTTTTTCTTGTCTTTTTGCTCTGGCTGGTGGTCTGGTGTTGACAAGAAGTTTTGAGCCATGGATACAATATCTTCTTCAGGAAAGTTCATGGTGAAGAAAAGGTCCTGGGAATCCTGAAATAATGAGTCCAAATAGTTGGGATGGAGAGATAATTCAGCTGTATTATATGCCGGTGGATATAATGAGGATGGCTCAATATTATTGAGTTTACAGAGAGCACGATAAAGTGATGGTCTGAAAGAAGGATTCTTCAAATCATCAGGAGTTTCAAGTGTCTGCCAATAGAAAGCTTGAGGTTGAGTCCAAATAGAGTTTTGAGTTGGATTCCAAACATAAGGCCTGTTGAAGAAGTATACAGCAGAGAAGTTTTTTGCCTGTACTTTTGATTTTTGCCATAATTGATGAGCTTGGATTCTTCTAAAAAATTCATGATGCCACCAGGAAAGGGGAGCATACCATTCCAGAAATTGCTAATGGAATGAACCTTGCTTATCATAAATTTCCACGAGTGGAAATATAATAGCATGGGTGTATAAAATAGATAAGCACCAAAGAAACCAGAGTTCTTCATCATTGTAGGGTGAATCATGGTAAACCTTAAAAAGGATAGCCCATGGTTGATCAGTATGATAATAGTTCTCTATAGGTGAAATATCTCTTTTAATGGAGAAAAGGTGTAGGTAATAGAACAAATGACGGGTAGGAAATAACTTAATCTGAGCAAGTGAGGTAAGGGGGCAAGCAGCAGGGTTAGATTCTTTTCTTGTTGCTGGGAGGTATAGGAACAGACTTTGGTTTTTCCTGGGATTGGGATTTGTTTAAATATATCCATCATGTAGATTAATGGTAAGGTAGAAATGGTAGTAATGGGTTTTGGTCTTGGAGGTTGTCTAAAAAGATAATCTGGAATCAAGTTCTTATTGCCCTTTATATGCTCAACCTGAAAGTTGTACTTACTGAACCATTCAGCCCATCTGAGAAGTTGGTGATGTGGAATAGACTTTCCTTTGAAGGAAAGCATCTTTGGGAAAGATGAGCAGTCCATGACAACTGTAAAGTAGTGTCCAATCAGATGGAATTCGAATCTCTTTATGCCATACTTAACAGCTAAGACTTCTTTAAAGGTGGAGTGATAATGGTATTCAGATTCTTTGAACTGTCCACTTGCATATCCATGATATATCGGATATTGTCTCTTTCTTCCAAAATGATTGCACCCCAACATTCATCACTTGCATCTGTCTGACGATATCATTTCCCTGTAGAAGGAATATGAAGAGGTGGCAGGTTTTGAGTGATTGCTTTTATCTTTTGGATTGATTGGGAGTGAGTGGCCGACCAAGGAGGAGGCTTTTTTTTCAAAAGTTGGGTAAGTGGCTAAAATGGGGGATGAACTGGCGGATGTAATTAGCTATACTAAGAAACTGTTGAACTTGTTTTTGTGACAAATGATCATCAGGAAACTTGAGAAGTTCCTTGGCTAAATGAGGCTGTGGCTGATAAGTACCATTAATGAAGTGCATTCCCAAGAAATCTATTTCTTCTTTAGCAATGACCATTTTTGATGGAGATAACATGATCCATGATCTTTGGTTAGATTGATGAATTATTGAAGATGGATTTGATGTGTAGAAACATCTGGTTAAAAGATTAAAACATCATCAATATAAACCAAGGCAAAGGAAATGATAGGTCCATAAACACGAATCATGGTTTGCTGAAAGATAGAAGGTGCAGTTTTAAGTCCAAAAGGCATGACAGTCCATTGATAATGGAAATTGGGAATACAAAATGCAGTTTTAGGTCGGTCTGCTCATATAATACTAAGTTGCCAGAATCCTGCTTTGAGATCAAATTTAGAAAAAATGCGAGCATTATGAAGGAACGGGAATAGTGAGGAAATATTTGGCAAAGGGTATTTATTGTCTTTGAGAAAAGGGTTGAGAGGTGTATAGTCAATAACAAGTCTTTTCTTTCCACGAATCTGCTCTGAATGTTTAATTATATAGAAGGTCTGACAAGCCCAGTCTGACTGAGCAGGCTCAATGAGATTTTGAGCCATCAATTGTGCACATTCTTTTTGGGCTAAAGAAAAGTCTTCTGGAGTCATACTAGGATGGGTAGCTTTAGTGGGGTTGGTATCTTCGGACTTTTTGAAAAGTAAAGTAACAAAGAATTCAGGTCGTGTCCACAAAGGCTTTAGGTGTTTTGCTAGGAAATCTGTATGAGAGGTAGCACAACAGTGTGTTTCAAGCTGGGTTTGGATATCTTGGAATGGGTTTGGGCTTTGAATATTAAACAGGGTTGGTGTAGTGGTGTAAGGCTGGAAGTATCTTTTATGTTTAAGGCCGGTGGGTTGGATATGTAGGTGAGGTAACTGATAGATCGCATCAAAGCCAAGGACAAGGTCCTTACCAGGGAGTTCAGAACCAAGAACATGAACCCAAACTGAACAATCAGAGAATAATTGTATCTTTATGGGCTGCTTTGTTTTAAGTTTAATAGTAAGCACACCTTGATTTGCTGCTTGAAAATGCTTGGTGTAAGGTTTCCAAAATGATTCAGGAAGAACCTTTGGATTGAGAATGGTATTATGAGCACCAGTATTAACAAAAGCAATGACATTAATGGGTCTGACAACTTTATCTGAGAAAATCTTGACAGGAACCAAAGGAATGGGGTGTGAAAAAGAAATGGTTTTTTCAAGAGCTAACTCTGGGTGGAGAGGTAAAGGGTTAACAACAGCAATATCAGATAATGATTCTTCTTCAGAGTCCTCATCTAAAAAATCAGAATCGGAATCTTGAATTGTAAACAGAGTATAGGTATTTGTATCTTCATTAACTGAGAATACTGACTCAATATCATCATTTTGAAGATCAATGGTAGCTTGCTGCACATGTTGTATGAGCTTTTGGCACTTTCTTTTGTTAGGATAGGATTTTGCAAAATGTCCTTTTTTGCCACAAGCATAGCATTTGTCTCCTTTCTGTTTGAATCTTTTCCGTCTAAAGAATCGAGTTTTCTTCTGTTTTCTTGATGGATAAAATCTTCTGGACTTCTTAGGAAACATGGACTGTTTGTGAGTTTTACACAAGTAGTCTTTCCTTGGGAAACATTTAATCTCCAGATCTGGTCTCTTACAGGTTGCTTTAAGCTTTGGATCTTTTCCTTTTGTGAGTGTATCTTTAATCATCTTTTGAGAAAAACATAGACGATTAAGAGCCATGAGTACTTTTTGATAAATCTGGCCAAGTGAAAGAGAAATAAGCCGTACCCCTTGTTCCCAAAGGTAATACATAGTAGTGACAGCCAATTGTTCTGGAATCGAAGACAAAAATGCTTGCTTAAGATTTGGGTCATTAGCACCATTAAGTATGTAAAAGACTTTTGACATTCTTTTGTAGTGCTTGTCCAGATCCTTTCGCAAAAGTGAGCAACATTTCATTCGAAAGTAATCATCTCTAGCAGTTTCTTCAAAGTCAGTGACATTTCCAATGAACTCTGAATGTAACTTTTGCAAGACATGTGCTATGGATTCACACTGGAAAAACTGTAACTTTGAATATTCATCTAACCGTTTAAACCAATCTTGCAATATGCCACTAAAACGAGAAGAGAATTCAATGAATATTGGTTCAAGCTGTGTCATGTCAGGTCTTCTGGCTTAGAGCTCAAGCCAAGCAAACAATTCCTGAATTTGATCCCTCCATTTGTGCCAAGGGATATCTTCAAATTGAAACTAAGGCCCATTTATTGGCCTGAAAATTTGAATAGATGGACTGATTACTTCTTCCTCAGGTTCATCAGCATGATACGGATGAGTTGTTGTACTTTCATCAGGAGGATCAGCCATATAGATTGGAAAATGCTTTGGATCTGGTTCATCTTCTGAATAATTAGAATTCTGTTCAGTAGATTCTAAGAAATCAGAATCATCATCTTTTTCAAGAATGGCAGATAAAATAGCAGGGGTAGTCTGCAATGCTTTTTCCTTTAAGGAATCAATAAGGGGACTGTGTCCATATGGTTGGATCATATGGGTTGAGGGTGGTTCAGAAATTACAATTCCTTTTTGTTTATTGTCAGGAGTTGCAATAATCGGGATGGATGGTCAGAGGTTGAGGGAATAGACTGAGTGGAAGAAGAGGTAGTTATTATTGGATCAGGGGTTGTAGATCTTTTAGGCTGTTTGAGAAGCTGTTGTTGCATGAATAATTCATGAGAATAGCCTCAACTTTCAAGATTTGCTTGTGAGGGTTCAGAAAAGGGTGGAACTTGGATAAGAGGTTGGTGGGTAAAAGGGGTAAGGTTAGGATTATAAAAAGGGAAGGAAATAGTGGGAGGTGCTAGAGTTGTAGTTCTGGCTAAATCCCTTTTGATAGTTGCAATTTCTGCTTTTAACCGAGTAACTTCAGAAGCTTTTTCCTGGAAAGTGGAGTTATAAACTCGTTGAACAATAGCAGTCATAAGTTGTCTGTCTAGATCAGCAACTTGACTTTGCAACTTTGCAAGCAACTGATAAGTAGCAGCGTTCTGATTGGTGATCTGAGAATCTAAAGTTTCTACACGGAAAGAAACATAATCAACCTTAGTTTCTAACCTGGGAGGAACTTTATTCTGAGCTAGGGCATCCTCTCGCGCCTGCTTCCTTCCATTCACATTCCTGCATATTTTCCATTTTTGCAATGTATTTCTACTGTTCATTTCAAGCCAATGCTACAATATCCTTCTATTTTGCATGCATGGTTTTTTCTTCTTTCTTTTGTCACAGACGTGCACCCATGTGTTTACTTATTTTGTTTGTTTGCTACATGTCTCATTTTTGTTTGTTAACACTGTTAATTTTATTATTTCATTATAATTATAGTGTGATTAGTTTTTCCTCTGTCATTTATTTTTATTGTTATTATTAATATATTTATTACTTTTATTATTATTACTTTTATTATTATTATTATTATTATTATTATTATTATTATTATTATTATTATTATTGTCTCATTTTTTTGCATTGCTTTACATGTTCTAACCACTATTGCATGTCTATTTACTTTTCTTATTCATTTTATTTATTTGTTTATTTATTTAATTTTCTTTATCTATTTATTTTATCATTATTTTATATTGGTAAATTTCTTATCATTATCAGGTTGTTATTATTATTATTATTATTATTATTATTATTATTTCCCTTTTTTACATGTTTTGCATGGCTTTTTATACATGGGCCATTGTAGCATAATTGTGTGCATTTTCATTTGGTTTCTTCAAGTAACATGGCTTGAATGGTTTTGCATGGTAATTTATTTTGGCCATTGTTGACTTAATTTTCCTTCACTTAATGCACTGCACTCCATGTTTTCATTTTCACTCTTTCATTTTTCATTATGTGAATATAGTTCTTGTATGCCATGATTTATTATATTTTGTTTTTTATTTGTATAAGTGTCTCCTAATATTTTTTTCAGGTCAATTTTGGTTTATTATCATTGATATTTTTATTTAGTTTTGTCATTAGTATTGTTATTTATGTCCTTATGTGTGTTAATTTATTAAATTTTTAATTTTTTTATTAATTTATTTGTCATGTTATATTATTTATTTTGACCTCCAGTATGCATTGTATTTGTTTATTTTAGTTAGTTATTTGCTAACTTGTTTGCTTTTTTTTTTTTGGCTAAAACACCTCCACACTTGAGTGTTTTTCCACTGAATGAAGGTTTGGAGGCTAAGGAGATTTAGAAACTTTTCGATTTTATTTTATATTTCGTACATTTTGATTTTATTTTCTTTTAGTTTGTTTTGATTATTATTTTAGCTTGACTTGTAATAAAAGGGTTTATGCACGATTAATTTAAAATCACAAAAATACTTGTATTAACTAAAATTTTCTAGTAAAAATAGGACCAATGTCCTAATTTTCAGCCAATAAAATATCACTTCAAAAGGAGAGTTAAATTTTCTCAAAATAAGATCACTTATTCCTATTTATTCAATAATGCCTAAAAATAATTCTTCACTTTTTTAGTGTGCATGAAGGAACCAATGTTCGTACCCTGAATAAATGCTCCAATTTATATATATTATTTATTTAATTGATTTTGTTTATTTTATTTTCTATTTTGAGGGATTGTATTTTTGTCCCATTTATCTTGTAATTTATTTTGTAGTTTATTTTATTTTATTCATCATTTTTATTTATTGCTTTTCTCGATACTTAACGTGCACTTTAGTTTTGATACATCACCATATGAGATGAGAGATGAAAAATTAATTGTTAAAAACTCATTGATAACATTAATCAAGGCATTAATAAAAGTAAAGTTCTGAACTACTCTCTGATTTAAACTCCCCGAAATTAGATGAACTTTTTCAATTTTGTTTTAAATTGTGTGGTAACTCCAAAATACTTCCTTAATGTTCAATTAGTTAGGGATTTTAAAATATCTCATGTTATCCAAGATTTAGACGCGAACACACTTTCTTAATGCCATGATGTTCCTACAATACTTTCATGAAAGGAACTTGTTTATTCTTTAGTTACTTCACCTCTTTGGCCAAAATTGCCTTTGGCTTTTTATCATAGGAGAAATCCGGTTGAACTTGGATTTCCTGTATAGTAGCACATATAACTCGTCTGATCGATACCTTTGAAGCATAGACATGTGAAAAACATCATGTAGTTTGGCTAATTCTGAAGGAAGAGCCAATTTGTAAGCCACTGTTCCAATCCTCTCAAGGATTTCATATGAACTTATGACCCTTGGGCTAAACTTTCCTTTTTTCTGGAACTGCAACACCTTTCTCCAAGGCGAGACCTTTAGAAAAATTTTGTCTCTTACTTAATATTCGGTATCCTTGCTTTGAAGGTCAACATTGACTTCTGTCTATCACTTGCAACTTTCAGTCTCTGATGGATGGTTTTTACCTTTTCTTCCGTGTCTTTAACCATATTAGGCCCAATCACCTTGTTTTCATTTAACTCTATCGAACATACTGGAGTGCTGCATTTTTTGCCATATAGCCTTATACGGTGCCATGCCTATGTTGGATTGATAACTGTTGTTATAAGAAAATTCAATTAAAAGAATGTATACATCCTAATTGCCTGAAAATTCCATGACACAACCATAAAGCATATCTTCTAGTACTTGTATAAACCTCTTAGACTGTCTATCTGTTTGTGGGTAAAAAGCTGTGCTAAAGTTAAGTTGAGTACCTAAGGCTGTTTGTAAACTCTTTCAAAATCTAAATGTAAACTATGGTCCCAGATCGAATACAATAGATAATAGCACACCATGTAGTCGAACAACTTTAGCAATATATTAGGGCTATGCAAAACCGAAATCGAAAATCGAACCAAACCGAATAAATTTTGGTCCATTTGGTTCATTTTTTTGGTTTTCGGTTCTAAATCGAAATTAAATTTTGGGTATTACGATTCGGTTTGGTTCTTATGATTGTAAAACCGAAGGAACCGAACCGAACCGATCGAAGTTTGTTAAGCTCACTATTTTGCTTATATATATATATATAATCTAAACCTAAATATACACTATAGTTATTTTTATTTACATGTATGCTTTTTTAATTAAAGTACATTTAATGTATTATTAATAAAAATTTATGTTGTATTTATTTTTAATGTCTATTTTTTTAGTATAATTTTGCATAGTATTTATTAGGAAAATAATATGAAAAATTTATGTATGTTTTTTCCTTTTAACTATTTTAAATGGTTTTATTTTGTTGAATATAAGTTAATTTAATTTATGAATCCATATAAGTTAAAAATCTAAAAAGAAAGCCTATATTTGTGAAGAACTGATTGGACCGAACCAACCGAAATTATTTCGGTCCTAAAAATTTTGGTCTGCGGTCCGGTTCTAAAAATTTCTCAAGTTCGATTTTCGATTTATTCGGTTCGGTCCAAAATCGAATTGAACTGACCATTTGCACACCTCTACAATATATAACTCAGCTAACTGATCCATAGAGCAGTCAAGTTGGATCGATATAAAGTGAGTTGACTTGCTATTACCCAAATGCAATATGCTTCTTTTGTAAGGAAGGCCTGAAACAAAGTGCATGGTAATTTTGTCCCATTCCACTGTGGAATTGGAATGGGATTCAATAAATTAGAAGGGACTTAATGTTCAGCTTTAACTTGTTGACATGTTAGACATTTGGACACAAAGTCCACCATATCTCTTTTTATTCCTGGCCGTTAATAGAACTACTTCAAATCCTAATATATCTTGTTACCTCCATGATTCATGGTGAATACTGTATTACAAGCCTCATGGAGTAACTTCTTCTTTAACTCATCATTAGTCAGTACACATACTATGTTCTCGTAGCATATTTCCATCTTCTTTCACCACATAATTGATATGTTTCCTCTTTTATACTATTTGTACAATCTATTGCAATTTAGTATCATTTTACTATGCATTAACTATCATCCATTTCAAATCAAGCTGTGCTTTCAATTGAGCTATTAAAGCCCCATCTGTTGCAAAACTCCATCTATTATGTTGTAATTACAAGGCTAAAATTATCTTTTTGCTTATAGCATAAGTTACCACGTTGGCTTTCCCTGGGTGGTAGTCAACTATACAATCATAGTCTTTAAATAATACCAGCTAATGTCTTTGCCCTAAGTTAAGTTCCTTCTTTTTAAGTATATACTTGAGACTTTTATGATCTGTATATATCCTACATTTCTCGCTATATAAGTAGTGTTGCCGTATTCTTTACCGGAGTCAGCTGCTTCAAAGTTAGAGCTTCAGTGAGCATTTTCTTTAATTGCTCGAAGCTAGCTTGACGTCTATTGGTCCATTCAAATGTTGCACCTTTTCGAAGTAGCTTTGTGATTGGAAAAGCTATCATAGAGAATCCTTTCACAAAGTGTTGGTATTAACCAGCTAATCCCAAAAAAACTTCTTACTTCTGTCACATTTAATGCGATTTCCAATTAATAATTGTGTTTATTTTTGTAAGATCTACCCTAATACCTTATGAAGAAACAATATGCCCAAGGAAAGAAATTTCCTTAAGCCAAAAATGGTATTTACTCAGTTTGGCATATAACTGTTTCTCCCTCAAGGTCTGTAACATAATCCTCAAATATTGTGCATGTTCCTATTAATTCTTAGAGTACACCAATATATCATCAATGAATACTATAATAAACTGGTCCGAGTAGGGTCTAAACACCCTATTTATTAAATTAATAAATGCAACTGGTGCATTGGTTAGCCCAAAATATATCACTAAGAATTCATAGTGACCATATCGGGCCCTGAATGCAGTTTTTAGGACATCTACACCCTTTACCCATAATTGGTAATAACCCGACCACAAATCAATATTGGAAAATACTCTTGCACTTTTCAATTGATCAAAAAGGTCTTTTATCCTTGGTAAAGTATATTTATTCTTCATAGTCACCTTATTTAGTTATCTGTAGTCAATACACATCCGTAGGGTACCATCTTTTTTTTTTGACAAAAAGGACTAGTGCTCCTTAAGGTGACATATTAGGCTGAATAAATTATCTAGGAGTTCTTGTAATTGGATCTTCACTTCTTTTAATTCTGTGAGGACCATTCTATACAATGCCTTTGAAATAGGAGTTGTACCAGGCATAATCTCAATGGACAACTCCACATCTCTCTCTAGAGGTAAACCCAGTAGCTCTTCTAAAAACACATAAGGAAACTCATTGACTACTATTATATCTTTTAAATTCACCTTTTCTCTTTTTGAATCAAGAACCAAAGCCAAAAATGGCTTATAACAACTTCCTAAGTAGTCATCTAGCTTGCATAGTTGATATGACATTAGTTTATGGACTAGATCGAATACCATGCACCACCGTCTCTGAGTGATTAAGATTTTTGAGTACAACTATCTTTGAACAACAATCAACTATGACATGATGCTTAGATAACCAGTCCATACCCAAAATCCAATCTAATTCATAAAAGGCAACTCTATGAAGTCCATAACAAATTCATTCCCATGGATCACAATAGGGAACTATTTATATACTATTTTTACCAGCATGCTATCACCCAAAGGATTGGTCACATGTATATCATATTTTAACAGATCTACAGATGGCACATTAGTAGACAAACCCTCAGTGCATATGTATAAATATGTGGAACCCGGATCTATCAATGTATGCATATCAATACCAAAGAGAGAAAAGATACCAGCTATAATTTCTGAGGCACCTTTTCCTCCCAAGCTCTCATAGAATATGCTCATGCTAGATCCACTGATATAACATGATGGTCCACACTCTCTAATGCTATGCCCGAGTGAGACCTAGGTTAGCCTGACCCACTTTGGCTTGCCTTGTCCTCTGGGTACAGTGGGTGCATTAGATGTTCCTCTACTCCCCTGTAGTGCTCTGTCCTGTGTTGACCCCTACGGACAATTTACCATAAAATAGTCTGTACCCTCACATTAAAAGCAAACACCTATCAACAATGTACATGTGCCCTGATGATATTTAGCACAATATGGGCACTCTGGTAGTTCACCACTCTGTCCAGCTGAGGAGCCTTTGCCCACACTGGATGCCCCCTATCGTCTTCCTTTAGTGGCAAGACTATTTATTGACTTTGTTGGGAGTGCACCCGGTGAATCATGAGCTCTCTTTCCTAAAGATGAGCCACCTCTAGTAAAACCCCTTCTTTGTGCCCTCTCTCTCTCTCTTAGCGATTTCAAACTTCTCAGCTCTGATAACTACTTGAACTAACCGATAATAGCTCACTTATTGTAAAGAAGTGATTGCTATAAGATATTCTTTAATAGAATTATTCAACCCATATTCAAATTATCAGCATCTGAATCCCTCGATATGGATGGGTTCAAAATCATATTTACCGAGTCGAATGAATTCTTTCTTGTAGTCATCTATAGTCGAATTCCTCTATCTCATATTCAAGATCTGCTTCCATTTGGCCTCTTTGTAATCTTCAGTGATGTACTTCTTCTTAAATTCTTGGCTGATAAACTCCTAAGTCACTAGATTAGGTAGTTGAGGATGCTTTATTACCAGTTTTCACCATTCATAAGCTGCTCCTGGAAGAAGAGAGACAACATAGGTATCCATCTGGTTTGGTGGACATCCAACCTCATCTATTACCCCTTGAGTTCTTTTCAACCAATACTGTGCTCTATTCGATCTTCTAGGGTAGTTCCCAAGAATTATTCTACTCCATGCTTCCTTACAGCATCTATAGGAGCTCTCGTTATTGTCAATCTATTGAGGACCCTTGTCGTGTCATAAGAGATCTTGAGCAAAGTCTCTACAGGCATTGTTGGTATATTACCCCTAGATGAAATATAGGGACCTGAAGTAGATGGATCTTGCTCCATTGGATTAATACTCTCAACTGTTTCTCAATCAACTTTGTGGGATCCTTCCATATTTTAGTATCTATATAAAAAAAAAAGGGACATCTGCATTAAGCCCACATGAATTCTACTCACATATACTTATACACAAATTCTTAGGTTTCTATTGGCCAGAACTGACAAAACCTATGCTCTGATGCCACCAAATGTAACACCCCTTATACGGTATCTATACATCTTGCCATATACAATACAGGACTGCTAAAAGGGTAGGGTCACATAATTATATGCATTTATATATTTCATACATACTATTTTCGGTTGTATAAACCATATTCATACATATGCATATACATAAGGTACCAAAAATTTTCTTTCATTTCATGTCTTTCATACACATTTTAACATTTATAGTTCCATGTTATAATTACATATACATATTCCCCATTCAACCACATATTGTCCCATAAAACATATTAACTATTATATTTACATATTGTCTTATATTACAAAATAACTAATACATTTACGTATGATTTTTCATCAACAAAATGAACATACATTAAACTCTTTACTCTACACTTATGTTGGCCTTAACTTTTGCAAAATGTCCCGATGTACAATATTGTCACTTGAGCCTACATGGATAAACACCCGTGTTGAGCTTTCGGGCTTAGTGGGAAACACTTAATTTTGGACGACCACTCATAGCAGTCATCTGCCAAGCAAATAAGACAATACAAATCATGCATTCACACACACACACACACACATACACATATGTATGTATACATATATATTTGTTCATGTATTTCTATATCATTCATCTAATACTTTCCATTTATTTTCTGCTACAAGTATATTTGCATATATCAACATATAATTATGAATGGTAATCAAGTAATACATATCACACATATATTTTATATCATATCTTTCATATATCATGGATTATTCTTTTTCTATCATTAGCATGCACCTCTCTAAAGGAGTGGATAATGGAAAAACTGTAGGTACTAGAAGGTACATAACTATAGGTACCCTTAGATACAAATCATATGGATATTCGAAGGTATGTTGTACTATAAGTACTCGAAGGTACAAGGCTATAGGAGATATATAGTCTCAAATGAAATATTATAGGTGTCATACTATAGGCAGCTACATTTATAGCCCTATAAGTATGCGTATCTATCCACCACCTAGATAATAAGTAGGAAACTATAGTTGTTTTTCTTTTATTACAGTCTTTTCCATCATATAAATCTTTAACATGTCAATTAATAATCAAATATGATCATATAATCATTATATATGCTCATATGCTCATGCCATCTACCTGCATTTATTCAGAATGCACATAAATATATTATAGTCATGTATTTACTTTACTTGTGTTTGACTCAATTCATCATGACAACATTTAATTATATTACACACTAAACTCATTTAGTCTCCATTTAAGTGTTGGATAAGTACCAAAGACATTTGAGAAGGTTCGAGAAAGGCTCGAGGTCATTTTGGAGTGAAAAAACTAAACTTTAGGTCAAAAACAGGGGATATATAACGCTGTTCTAGACATGATAGATTTTTTGGTTATTTTTTCTCTATGTTTTTTACAATGTAAATGAACTTTTAAGGCCAAGGTGTCTTCTTAACATTTGTTCTTTATGTCTTAAGTTTCTAATAGATCAAAGATCAAGTCATTTGCACCTGTAAAATAAGAGATATAGACAAAACATTACTAACTACTCCTAGGTGACTTTTAAGGAAATAATTCTTGTTGTATGTTTGAAAAATTTCTGGGATTGGTCATACTTTATTCATGAAAGTTACTCCCCTATAAGTCTAGTTTCTGTAAAAATTTTATTCATTATATTTGAAGTTCTGTAGAGTGAGTTACACTCAGCACATTACAAACTGTTCCAGATTTAGAGGCAGATTTAGGTCTTGGTTTTCTAACTCAATTTCAAAGGCCTTAGATGAAAAAATAAGTTTAGGTATCTGCATAAAAATTATATTTCCATGTCTTAAAATTCATTTTTAACTAGAATCACTCAATTCCAAGTTCTGTAGGCCGAAATATGGCTAAAATACAGAGGAATGTTCAAATGGTTCCTATCACAATTTAAAGGCAATTTAACCAAAAATTCTCTAAAGATATCACCATACACAATTCAAGTAATTTAACTTTAATTCCATAATCATACATCTATTTTACATCGTTTTCAATATCTACTTCATTCCCAACCTTTCATACACATACAAGAAAAGTTAAGGATTCCTATACCTCAAATTAGCCAACTTTTCTCTTCTCAATCCCTTAATTTCTGCTTTCCTTTATTCTTGCTAGATTCTCCAACTACAACACAACCAAACACACATAAATTTCAATCCTACTTCAAAATTCCAACTTTCACAATTTATGTATGAAGAAGAAAAAAAGAGAAAAGACCTAAAATCTTACCTTTTATGCTTAATTTTGCACTAATTCTCAATATCCCCAAACTTGCATATGAAATGTGTGTGTAGAGAGGAAGAGGAAGTGGAATTTCTGCCCCTTTTTCCCTCTTGTGGCAGCCGGTCAAGTTCCTTAAATATGCATGAAAATTTCCATGCATTTCTAGAAATATGCATGGCCATTCTCTATTGGTATATCTTTTTAGATTTTTGTGCATTTACAATTTGACCCCAAATCTTCATCTAATCTCACATTTACCTACAACTAAGCTTTATTTAAACATTGGCCCATAATTTAACTTCATTTATGCATGTAATTCATAGTTTAAATAAATTATCGAATTGATCGTGTCTTATAAATTATTACCCATTATGTGTTTTATTATGTTTTAACTACTTAACTCTTATGATTTCCTTTGTGTTTCATCCTCAATATGGTATGTTATGACTAGGGTGTATTTCGGGGCCTTTCATATAGTTGTACATATAAGGTATATAGAGTATACATATATTGTATACATACAGAAAATACATAGTATACAATGTATACACACATGATATACAGTGTAAACATTTTATTTTGTTACTAGTATACTAAATCATTAATCATTTAGAAGTAAAAATTGATACTTTTTGATTGAAAACAACCAATGGACAACATAATAATATAAATCCAACATAAAGGAAATTAGGATGCAAAAAAATTTAATTATCCAAAAGTCTTTGTACATAATTTGTAAGGGTTATATGTTATAATTGTTTAATTAATATGAGTTGAGGAGAAAATCGCCACTGATCGTGCAAAGAAAACCAAGAACGTCAAAATCAATGTTACAAAAATCAGCATATAAATAGATGGTCTTCTCAATTTATGCAACTTCAATTCCCATTTCTTCTTCTATTTCTTTTTCTCCAACTCTAATCTTTGCTCATGCTCTTGAAAAATCAGTAAACTCTTTGTCTCTAGTTCTCCAATGTTTTTATTTTATCATCCATAGTAAAAATGCTTTCAATATTTAACAATTTAATAGCTAAGAATTAACCAAATTCACATATCAATAATACAATAAACGAATGCCCATTGAAAGGAAAAAATGAAACTTAGCAACATTTTTACTAGAAGGTATACAGTACATACATACATGGTATATATAGTGTATTTAGGGTATACATATAAAGTATACAGTGTATATATATATATATATATATATAACATATACCGGGGTTTTTTTTTAAATTTTGTGTTAAATTTTAAAAAATTTGAGAAAATGGTGCTACAGTAAAGAATATTGGGAAAATGGGGTGTTGAAAATTTGCACACTGTTGTGCCATTTTTTGTCCGATGTGGGCCACCCAAGTGTACCGACTGGTGTGCCAGAAACTGGCACTGTACAATGCTGATTTTTAGCACTGAAGGGACAGGCCACTACAGCTTCACGTGAAGCTGCAGTGGCAAAAATAAAATTATTTAAAATTTATTTTTTTC
Source organism: Excoecaria cochinchinensis (assembly GCA_947683425.1). Taxonomy (NCBI): domain Eukaryota; kingdom Viridiplantae; phylum Streptophyta; class Magnoliopsida; order Malpighiales; family Euphorbiaceae; genus Excoecaria; species Excoecaria cochinchinensis. Next base: position 2,740,567 of record CANTUQ010000069.1, read on the forward strand.
TTTTTTCATGCATACTTCTCTTACTTGTCCCCCTCCTTCATGCATTTTCATTTTCCTACCTTCACTTTCATTCCTTTCTTTTGTTTCTTTCTTTTTCTCTCTATCAATTCATTCATTTTATTTACAAAATTTGCATCCAATTTAATTTTTATGTAATACGCATATCATTAAAGGTAATGTTATTACTATTTAATATTTATTTTTATTAAACAAAACTTATATTTTTATTAATCTCATATTAATATTTAATTTGCAGGTGTTGATATTTTTGAAGGTTATCTAATAATTTCAACATTAAAGGTAAGCTGTTATTAATTTTTGTTTTATGAAAAATAGTTTGAGTTTAAGTCAATTAGTAGCAACATATATTTAATTAAATATGAAAATTAAAAACTAAAATAGTTATTTATAAGAAAATAATTTTATGTTATAAATAATTATTAATGTAAAAAAATAATGTCTAATAGATAAATTGCTCGAGTTTAAATTAAATATTTTGTTTAAAACTAAATATCCCAATAATATTTATGATATATGTGCATATAATATAGGAAAAAATGTCATTTCCAGTAATAATCGATGTTCAGCATATCTGGTTTTAATTATGACGCTTCAACCCCTTCAGCTAGATCAAGGAGATTGAAAATTAGGAACAAACTGATATTTGCCAAACTTATTCATAAAATATCAGTTAAATTGGAGTTAGCTGCAGCAGTGAGGATTTGTAAGGTGATGTATAAGTGTCCAGTTTACAATCATTGGTTAGTTTGCTGGGCGACAATGGATATAGTCGATGATGTTGATGATGATATTGATCAAATTTATGAAAATTTCAATATATTTCCTGGATACAGTACTGTAGAGCTAATGGTTGTAACAAAAGAAATTATAATTGAAGATTGAGAAAATGCCTTGAATACTATTAATCAGATGGCTAATACTGGAGAAACAGGGTCTATACCAATTGTGGATGAAGGAAATGCATTTGCTGATAATCCACATTATCCAAGATTTACTCAGTCCGAGTTTTGTACACAATTTGAGGCTCTAACAGAATGTGAAAATATTGAAGAAACAGAAATAATAGATGCAAGTTCGCTTAGAGAGTTAAGGATTCCAAATGACATAAATTTTGGGTCATGTGATTCTGTTGAATGTGCAGATATTGCAGGTGATGATACAAATAGACATGGAGTTAATGCTACGAATAATTGGTATATTTCCCCAAGTTGTGACCCAGATGATGATGATGAAGAAATAGACTTGAATGATGGTGAGCCAAAAAATTTGGTAGGAAGAGATGATCACTTTATTGACAGAAGGCCTTCAGAATCTGCACATGAATCAGGAAAAAGATCGACCCAGTGGACAATCTAATATTTCATGGTTTCAATTTGCATCTATGCACCACACATCTGTGAATTTTGTTGAAGTTGAGATTAATATGTATAATGATTTCCCAATGGTAAGATGGGATGGGGTTTCTAAGTTATGCAAAGGATTGGCCTTCACATCGAAGGATGAAGTGAAGGCATACGTGAAGAAATTTCAATTCTTAATAATGTCTCATATAAAGTTATAGAGTCAAAGCCATCGTACTGGTTGGTATGCTGCACACGTGCTGATATAGGTTGTCCATGTAGACTGCGAGCAATGACGAAAAGGACATCTCCTTATTGGATCATTAGTGTGTATAAGGAACCTCATAACTGTAATGCATTGCTGGTATCACAACACCATAGACAGTTAGATTTGCAAATTATTTGTGATTGCATATTGAAAATGGTTAGTGCTGCTCTCGATTTTAGAGTTAGTGTAATAATTGTCAATGTTAGGAATCATTTCAATTATGAGATATCCTACAATATGGCCTAGTATGCAAAGACTAAGGTTTTAGAGGAGATATTTGGTAATTATGAGGTTTCTTATGGAAAGTTGCCTGGATACCTAAAAGCCATGGAGACATATAATCCTAGAACTGTTTATGACTTCATTATTAAAGATAATATGAAGCCTCATTTCAAACAATTCAAAAGGCTCTTCTGGGTATTCAAGCCATGCATAGATGGACTACCTCACTGTAAGCCAGTTTTGCTTATCGACGGAACGTTTATAACAGGAAAGATCCATCAAAATTTGTTGATTGCAAGTGCTGTTGATAGTAATAATTTCTTGTATCCAGTAGAATTTGCTATTGTTGAAAGTGAGAATAAGTCTAGCTGGGGTTGGTTCATGACATGCATTAGGTGTTATGTCACTAAGCAATCGGGCATAACTGTTATTTCTGACCAGCATGCCGGTATCATGGCACTATTTTGTGATGATAGTAGTGGTTGGAATGAGCCATTAGCTTGCCATAGATTTTATCTCCATCATTTTGTAAGCAACTACAACACTGCTCACCGAAATTCAAAAATAAAGGACATGTTATATAAGGTGAGTATGTTTCCTACTTTCATTATTATATATTTATATTATTATGAATAAGTCAAATATTTTAAAAATTATTAATATTTGTGAACCTTCTTGGTAGGTAAAAATTTTCAACCACGAAAATTTACAAAAAAAATGGATGAGATAAAGGAGTTTGATATCGACTCTTACAATTGGGCAATGCAAAACTCTTTGGACTAGTGGACTTTATCTCATAAGAATGGGCATAGGTATGAGCATGCTACAACCCACATTGCTGAGAGCGTAAATAGTACTTTAAAGGGTGTAAGGATGATGCCAGTTTGTTGTGTTGTTGAGCATGTATTTGCCAGGCTTGTAAAATTTTTTGATGACAAAAGGTGCATGTATCGAGCTTAAATTGCAGCTAGTAATACATATACCTAAAATTGTTTGGATGAGATGGCAAATCTTGCTCAAAAAGCTTGTGGGCACAGGTTGAGAGTTTTCATAAGCGTAGAGGAATTTTCACAATAAGGACTAAAAATCAAAAAAGCAAGAGAAAAGATAATAACATGCAATCTGTTAATTTGGATTGCTATCAATGTGAATGTGGGAAATTCCAATGTACCAAAATGCCATGTTCACACGCTATAGCAGTGTGTATGCATGTTCGTGTGGACATGTGGACATACGTCGACAAGTGTTATAAACTTTTAGAGGCATTGAGTTGTTACAGTTCATATTTTCAACCACTTGCACACCATGTTTACTGGTCTCCATATGTTGGACCTACTCTTGTGCCTAATCTGGAGCTGATAAAAAAGAAAGACAGACTGAGGACTTCTCGATATCGAAATAAAATGGACAGTAGAGAATGCACCGGGCCTAACCGATGTATATTATGCAGAAATAAGGGACATAATAGGAAGACTTGTCCAAACTCAACTGGACCATCTAATTACAAAGAATAATATGAAAATAAAGTATTTTGACATACTTGTAATCATGTAAATTTTGTGTCAATTTAATATATATAAATATACACCGCTGATTGTAATAGATTACAATTAAATTATTAAATTTTCAAATTTAATAATTTTTATTTTATATATATATATAGAGAGAGAGAGATAAACACCGAACGTCCACTGCAGGTGTTCCTATATATATATATATATATATATATATATATATATATATATATATATATATATATATATAGAGAGAGAGAGAGAGAGAGAGAGAGAGAGAGAGAGAGAAAGAGAGAGATAAACACCAAACGTCCACTGCAGGTGTTCATATATATATATATATATATAGGAACATTACATCAAACGTGGACGTTTGGTGTTTATATATATATATATATCCAAAACATTTTAGTACAGTACCAATTGGATTCACAATATTGGTGGGACAACATTAGGTTAGATTCAGAAGCAACATTTATAAAAATATATACATATTAATATTTTGGGTTCACTCATTTTCAGTGTCAGTGGGAATGAGCTGATTTGTAGTGACAATTTTTTGCTAAGGAACTAACTTAATTATCACCAACTTGATAGTATGTACTAATATACCGAATCAGAACGCCAATGTATTTACTCCATTTAGCAGTTCTTATTTATTTATTTCAATTTTATTATTACATACATCGATAATATTCAATAGTTAAACACTTATTCTATTTAAACAAAATTTTAAGTTAGAATTTTGTAAATAAAATAAATAAATATTGAAAAAAGTTTATTCTCCTAATATAATAAAACCGACCAACCTACTGATATTGAATTAGTCGAAATTGAACTAAAAAAATGTTTTTAGCACGAAAAAATCAGTCACCATCTATTTGGAAATATGAAATTTGTGGGGACTTCTAAATAATAATAATCATTAAAAAAATATATATGCATATTAAAAAAAATTGTAAGATTGTGGCTGACATATTAATTAATAAAATGTGACCCTGTGCCGTATCTCGTGGGCCTTCAATTTCGTCTGTCATTGTCGATCGCCATGTGATGCATCACCTCTTGTACATAACTCGGTCCTACATCTCCACCCATAATTTCATTACAGAAATTAGTGAATGAATGTCCTTCAGAACTTGATTGAGGATTTGACTATTTCGGTGTTCCAAATATTTGCTAGAAGAAGTTATTTTCATTCCCATCCTGTGCTGATGTTGATTCAGTATTAAATGCAGGAACTGTGAACATACCTAGTGTTTGCTCATTCAGACTTGACATTGGTATCCCAAAATATGTGCTTCTTGACCCACCGATATCAGCCGGTGTATAACTGGTGCCCCCGAATTCAAACTGATGAGGTACTTTCGTTTCATGAAGGCCATGACATGGGTGGTGGAATTTGCATTAAATTTGGATCATAGTATATTTGATCCACATTTGATCACCTTTCAATCATTCCAGTCCTATGTCTTCGCGTACAGAAGTCTTTAAATTGATGTTCCATAGGTGCAACATTAATAGGATCGGGACACGGTTGTCGTTAATATTCATTTGAAGTTCTATCCTCATATCCAACTGCTGCGAGGATGCTTTCTAATAACCTATTATTATCCAAAGATTCGGACTGTTCATGGTACACTCTTTCAACACCATCAGCCTATAGTAGTTAATTTTGTGTCAATTTATTTCTAAAAATTACACATATTTTGAAGCATTAATATTTAATAAATTTGAACAATAAAGTAAACATAAATACTTATTGTTGCTCCACGTCTTGCACCAACTATGGTTATCTATCGTCTAGTTCGTTGCACGTACCAGTGTATGTGTTCAGATTGATTATGCAATGGCCGTTGGCCTACGACAACACGAGCATGGCAGATATTCCATTCATTTATGAACAAGACAAATTCTAGTGCCCAATTCAAGTGATTTTGGCCACGCATATCTATTGTACATAGATTATCTTGTATAAGTGGTTGCGATGGAATTGGCTAATCAAAACCAAATTGCCATATGACCCTATCAGGATGGTGTCATTCAATGATATAGAAACAAATCAATGGAACAACAGCCATCCAACTTTGTTGTCCACTTCTACAAAAATCAGGGAGCAATTGAATTATGTTGTTGTACAGCTCTCATTTAAACTGTATTGCAAAATACAAGAAAATTTTAATTTTTTTTATTAAAAATAATACATAATTATAATATTAATTAATAAAATATGTATATAAATTAATTGAATTTTTCTAAGTAGCTCTTCAAGTGCCTGCGTATCTAATATTTTTTGATATATTCATATATCCCTTCTATACATGATATTCCTATCCAATGCTTCAATCCATCTAAGCAGATAAGATGCTCAAATATCATATCGCATTATTCAAAACAAGATGACATAAAATTTAATTACATTTTATATTCATAAAATTAATTATACCTAATTTCGTAAGGCAATATTCTATTTAAAGTTTATGCCTATAAATGTTTTGGCCTAAATTGTGGAAGTCTCTCCCACGCTCATATTTGTAGGAGTTGTAAATATCCAGCAATTCTCTTAGTATCTGGACGCGTTGCCCTACATAATTCTCTATAAAGTCATGCTAGACATGCTGATCCCTAACTATATTGCCCAATGAATTTCAAATCCTTTAATAAAGGTAGGAACATTATGTGGACCATGCTAGATAATTGCGATGAAAATAACATGCAGTCCATCAAAATATCGTAATATCCATGCACGAGTATGCTGTCGCAATAACTCAGGTGTCACATCATTGGGAACATCACCAAACACATTATCTTACCAGGTCATCTTAATTTTACTACCACGCAGCGGAAGGAACTACTCCAAGTAAATTACCGACCTATCCTCAATCGGTAACCCTGTTATAATCCACACGTCCTGAAGTGTTACTGTCGTTTCACCACATGTGAGGTGAAATGTGTGTGTTTCTGGTCTTCACCTTTCAATAAGTGATGTAATTAAATTTCAGTCAATATTTATCATCCCAATTCGGGCAATTCCTATCAACCCTAATGATCTTATATATGGTAAAATTCTAGGATTAATTTGTCGGTAGTTCTCGTCTACGTTGCCTCTCCTTGTTCTCAATATATCTCTTTCAACCTTTGCATAATTTTTAAACAGATAAAATTAAATAAATAAAAAATTTCATCATTAATCTACAATATATGTATAATAAAAAAAATTATTAAATTATTCCATAGCGCATCGGATCGATATTTCCCTTGCATTGTTAATAACTCCCCATTAATAGGACCTGAATTGACTCTTATAGCTCCTAAATGATAAGAATTCATGTCCAAACTTGCATTTGAAAATAAAAAATTAAACATTAAAAAATATTTATGCTGAACAAATTTATTTAAATAAATTAATTCTTCATAACTTATAGATATAAGCTAATGAATTATATTTAATTATATTTTTTGTCATAAAAAAAATTATCAATTTGGACTCCAAAATTTATCTATTAAAAATTAAATTTTTAGATTAATCATTATTTACAACATGAAGTTATTTACTTGCAAATAATAATTTTTTTATTATCATATTCGATTGTATATATGCTACTGCTACAACTAATCAAATTAAATTCAAGCTATTTTTTTTTAAAAAAAAATAGCAATATCTTACCTTTAATGTTCAGAATCGATAATCTTCAAAAATTTCACCACCTATAAATTATATATAAATATAAAATTAATAATAATATAAACTCTGTTTAATAAAAATAAATATTAAAAAAAATAGCATTACCTTTAATCGGAAATGTATTACATAAAAAGGTGACCCTAGATGAAAATTTTACAAATATAATGAATAATTAGCAGAAGGTAAGAAAGAAAGAAAGGAAGGAAAGAAGGAAGAAGCGAAGTGAAGTAAATGTGATAAAATGAAAATGAAGGTAAGAAAACGAATGTAGAAGCATTTAGCAAGAAAAAAAATAAAAAATAAATACAGCCACTGCAGCTTCATGTGAAGGCTACAGTTGCCAGAAACTAGCACTGTATTGTGCCGGTTTCTGGCACACCAGCTAGCCAAGTAGGCTGGTCCACCACTGACAAAAACCGGCACAACATTGTGCCTGTTTTCAACACCCCAAAAGCTTAATTATCCTTACAAAATAACCCCAAAATTAAAAAAAACCCATGTATATCCATATGAATTTGACTTGAAATCACTATACTACATTCTTTGTCCTGATCTGATACTTATTAAGGCTATACATATGGGTATACAATGTATATCCCTATGTATACCTTATGAATGTCACTTGAAATAACAAGCTAATAGCACTCTACCCAAAAAATTTTAAGATGCAAAATAGATGAAACAAAGAGTTATACAAATGAAATAGTCTACAATTGTTTGATTCAACTGATTATGGCCAAAAGTCTTGCAATTCATGCCAAATAAGAAGCCACCAATTTCTCTCCTAAGCATTATATCGAACACTTAATGGGCATACATTCTCCTTAATTTGACTTCTCACCTCTAATCATGCAAACACCCAAATTCTCAAGCAGTTCTTTTAAATCACATCACAATATTGAAGCAAAAAAAAGAGTTATTAAAATGCAAAGATATTAGAAGAAGTTTGAAGAAATTGAATTTTACTAAGGATTTTTACATAACTGGTTTTTTAAAAAAAAAAGAATGAAAATTGAAGCATTTAAAAGAAGTAAAAGACCGAAATCTAGACGAAAGACAGGGTGAGAAAGAGGGTAAGAAACAGAGAAGAAAAGTGCAGTAAGAGAAGATGATTTTTGAGAGAGAATAAGATGTGATTGATGACACATCAATGAAGAAGAAGAAATGTTTTATGAGAAAGGTTTACGAAAAAGATGATATTTTTGATATATCAAAACCTGTAAAATTAAAAAGGGTGCATTTTTGAATTGTGAAAATGTACAAATGAAAGTAAGAATAAAATACAAGAACTTTTTGAAAAGACAATAGAAAAAAAGGGTAAATGGTGCCATTTCTGTTTGGAAGGATGCCGGAGCGTCACGCGCCCAACTCATATACAAACATACATATACCCAAAATAAATAAGAAACAAATACTTTTAATCAAAAGATAACAGACCCATATACATATAATCATATTTTTATATAACATTTTACAAAAGGGATCTGAAAATAAATACATATACAAAATAATCCTTTACAAAAAGTTACATTTTTCTAAAATCAGTTCCCAAGTACAAAAATTACAGCGGAAGAGACAAAATACTCCATCCCAAATAAAGACTTCTAGTGGCCGACCTACAGATGTCTGATTCCAAAAAGAACCTGCCACCTACATGGAAAAAGCGTCCGTGCTAAGCGATAACGCTTAGCGGGGAGGAACAACACATGCATATACATAGAAGTGAAACCAACATATACATAATAACAAAGGCATATAAACACATACTACTCATGCTTATAACAAGTAGTACATTTTATCATGTCATAACGCTTATACATATACATGTAACATGTATTCATATCATATATCTAATAGCTTCATATATCCAACTCATGATAATAACTTCAAGTAATAGCCTGATTACTCGCTAACTAGTGGATATGGGTACCAATGATACTGATAGGACATAGTATCCCAAGCACATGGAGACATGAGTCTCAAAACATTTTGTAATCATGTATACCCGGAGGTATACCGAAGACCGAGGCCTCATGCATCTTATATGACCCAAACGGGGCCCGCATGTAAGAAATAACATATAGCAGCTGTACTCACCTCTTGACCCTTGATAAGCGCTTATCTATCCACTAACTATGACTACCAGGCTCAAAAACAACTCAAACCTGATCTAATAATAATTATCATATAATAGAGAACAAATCAAGTATAACCATGTCATTTTATGAATACATAAGTATTTAATCAAGATGAAAACATATAAATTGCACACAAATATAATTAAGAATATATAATCTATTAATAATAGGCCAAATAAGACAAATTATATGTCGTGTAGTAAAAACCCATGTAAAAATATAGCTTAAACTCGGGTTGATTTCACCCATGGTCACTCAACTTATCACTTATCGCGCAAAAGTAACCGACTTTTTTTTCTTACTTAAATGTCACTGAAGTTTTAACATTATTGCACAAAAGTCATGTTGACCGGAATCCGGCGATGACTCTTGCCGAATTGATAAGTTCAACAAATGCTACATTTAAATTAATTTCACTCACGGTCACTAAACTTATCATTTATCTCGCAAAAGTAATTAGCTTTTTTTTTCAACTTAAATGTTACTGAACTTTTAACATTTTTGCAAAAAAGTCATCAATCCGGCAAGGGTCGTCGCCGGATTTCGGTCAACATGACTTTTGTGCAATAATGTTAAAAGTTCAGTGACATTTAAGTAAGAAAAAAAAAGTCGGTTACTTTTGCGCGATAAGTGATAAGTTGAGTGACCATGAGTGAAATTGACCCCTTAAACTCCTTTTTCTCAAAACAGGGCGGGAGAGGCCTCACTGTCGCGCTCGCGACAGTGAGGGGAAGAGAGGCCGGTCACAAGTTGCACAAGCTATTGCGACTCATGACGCTAGCATCTCCCACCTCACAAGAAGAAGGGACGGTCACGAGTCGTGATTCTTCCTCACGACTCGTGACGCCTTCACCCTGAAGGGAAAGGAGGTCACGAGTTGTGATTCTCCATCATGCCTCGTGACTTCCAAGAGCAGAGGGACACGAGTCGTGATCCTCAACCACGACTCGTGACCTTCCTCTCACAAACTTCTCTACCACTGCCGAGTGGAAACCACCGCGAGAAGGAGAAGAGCCGGTTCTGTCGCGCTCGCGACAGTGTTGATTCTCCTCTATCTCCAGAACGCAAAACAGAAATTGAAGTAAAATCAAAACCCAACTATTCCCAAACCCATTTTTCATGCTAAAACATGTAAAAGCATACCTTTTTGGCCTCCAAAGCACATTTATAACCATAATAACACAAATCAATCAATATTATTTCACATCCAATAGCATTTACAAAGATTTATCAAAAGCCCAAAAATTTCATCTCACATGTCCATGTTCCTAACTCACATTCTAACATGCATATCTTCATCATTCAGCACTACGATCACATATAGTCAAAATCTATTTTTACTCATGCATTTCCGTATCTTATAAATACACAATTAACATTTACACTTAACTCAAAAACAGGATCCAAAGAGATGAGCCAAAACTTCAAATAAACTCTCAAATATATAACTAAGTAAGCTCCCAAACCTGAAATGGAGCTCAAAACTTCACTTCCTTTAATCAACCAACTTCCCTTTCCCTTTATCTTTCCTCTTCTCTTCAAATTCTTGCAAGTAACCAACCAAAAACAAATCTTAATTAATCCATGCAATCAACCACATAACCCATAATAAGACCCGAAGAAGGAGAAGAAGAAGAAAATCAAAACCAATTACACAGCCACTTACCTCTTAGAATCCTTCTAAACTTAAAACCCTAGCTTAAAGCTTGAGGAAAATCCACATGCAAAGAAGGAGAAAGCAGAAAATGGAGATGAGAGAGTGAGAGAGAGAATGCGAGAAGGAAGAGGGCAAAACCCAAATGGCTTCTACTTCCTTTCCTCTTTCCAATCCTTTCAAATCCTCATTCAATGCTCCCACCAACCATTACACATGTCACTTTACTATAGGACCTTTTAATTCATCTTTTGACTAACAAACCAAAGCACCATACTTAATTCACACCATAAAATCTCTCATATAACACCTTTTTCATCCAAGTTACCATACACAATTACCACTAGATTATTCCATAGCTAAAAGTACCCTACATCCATACATTACTTGCGGGTTAATTACTTCGGTGGTCACTGAACTTTAAGGGTTGCAACGATTTGGTCACTAAACTTCAATTTGTAACAATAAAATAATACATCTATTATTTTGTAACGAAAAAATCAAAATGATCGAAAATTCGGTTTCGACGGCAAACGGGAGCTGCTTGAAGACAGTGAAAATTGATTCTTTTTAACCATAAAGCCACGTCGGATCCATGTCAGATCCGACGTGGCAAAAAATTTAACGTTTATTTTGCTAATAGGTCAGGTTCCGGTTGCCATTTTCGATCATTTTGATTTTTTGGTTACAAAATAATAGATGTATTATTTTATTGTTACAAATTGAAGTTTAGTGACCAAATCGTTGCAACCCTTAAAGTTCAGTGACCATCGAAGTAATTAACCCCATTACTTGCACACCATATTATTTCCTCCACTTAATTGAACTAATTAATTCCTTGCAATTAAATCCTTATTTTCCAAATTTCCTTTTACTAAAATTACCGATATACACTAAATATTCCGACCAACCATGCAGATTTCGACTAGGCCTATTTTGGGTTGTTACAAATCACTTCCCCTTAAGAAATTTCGTCCTCAAAATTTCCCCGCTAACCACTTATATCCAACAACCCAAAACTCAAAATCAAACTTAACAAAGGCTAATAGCACAACTTACCGGAAGGCCCTACAGCTTCCGGGGTATCCTCTCTGATTATTGCATATACTCTAGGTGGGGCATACTCTCCTGTAGTCCTTGGCCTATGCACTGTTTCTGATGGCGCCTAAGGAGCTCTGCTACGGTCTCGGTTGCCTCTAGTTGCATTGGACTTACCTCCACCCACTTTGCTCTCTTGTTGGCTCTTATTCTCTTGTCGATCGGGCCAATTAGCAAACCGATTCTCCATGCTTCCGCACTTAAAACATGCACCCGTGATCTTGCGGCAAGTACCCCAATGGTGTCTACGGCAGTGCTCACACTCTGGTTCTCTATTTCCTCTACTCGGGGGCGGTGTTGTACTTCCTACTTCAGAAGGCACTTGATCAGTCTCATTAGTTCCTTGTCCTATCGGAGCACCTTTCGACCTCTTGTTACTAGCAACACCACCCTTAGGTGCTCTCCTCTTCTGTTCTATTCTTTGCTTTGCCAACTCGGATTCTTCCAACTTAATCGCTGCAACCACTATCTGATAATATCCAACCGGATGCATAACCGCCATTGCTGACAATGGACCTCTAATGACTTCTCTTAATCCTCCCTGAAAATGCTGACACTTAAAGTCTTCCGTCAACAACGATTTGGACACATACTTAGTCAATCGGCTAAACTCTTTCTCGTACTCGATAACTGATAAATTCCTCTATTTCAAATTGATGAATTCATTCCATTTTGCTTCTCGGTAAGCCTTGGTCACATATTTCTGCTCAAACTCTTTCACGAAGAACTCCCATGTCAATTCAGCTGGTCTCTGGGGACTGAGGAGCATAAGGTTCCACCAATCATATGCTGATCCTTGCAATAGCGATACAACACAGGTAACTCGTTGTTGCAGAGGGCAAGCTATTTCTTATAAGATCCTATCTGTTCTCTTCAATAAAAATTCTGCCACATCTGATTCGTCCAAGGAGGTTCCATGGAATTCTTCGGCTCCCCTTTTCCTTATAAGCTCGGAAGGAGACTTAGGAGCAGTCAATCTGTCTACCACTTGTAGCAAACCTTGTACCAAAGCTGGATCGAAACCTTGGCCTTCGACTGGTGCATGCTCACGTGCAGGCCTATCTTGACCAACCTGATTACTCCCAACTGGATTCACACTTTCCCCCGTGCCCATATACTCACTTGGATCCGACTCCATGTAGACACTACACAAAATAACATCTGCATTAGGCCACAACTCTAGACAAACTCTCAATTAAAGACTCTGTACTCAAATAATCACATAGGATCAGAACTGACTAAACTGGTGCTCTGATACCACTAAATGTAACACCCCGATACCCCCATTGGAAGGACGCCGGAGCATCAAGCGCCCAACTCACATACAAACATACATATGCCCAAAATAAATAAGAAACAAATACTTTTAATAAAAAAATAACAGACCCATATACATATAATCATATTTTTATATAACATTTTACAAAAGGGATCTAAAAATAAATACATATACAAAATAATCCTTTACAAAAAGTTACATTTTTCTAAAATCAGTTCCCAAGTACAAAAATTACAGCGGAAGACACAAAATACACCATCCCAAATAAAGACTTCTAGTGGCCGACCTGCAGATGTCTGACTCCAAAAAGAACCTGCCACCTACACGGGAAAAGCGTCCGTGCTAAGCAATAACGCTTAGTGGGGAGGAACAACACATGCATATACATAGAAATGAAACCAACATATACATAATAACAAAGGCATATAAACACATACTACTCATGCTTATAACAAGTATTACATTTTATCATGTCATAACGCTTATACATATACATGTAACATGTATTCATATCATATATCTAATAGCTTCATATATCCAACTTGTGATAATAATTTCAAGTAATAGCCTGATTACTCGCTAATTAGTGGATACGGGTACCAATGATACTGATAGGACACAATATCCCAAGCATATGGAGACATGAGTCTCAAAATATTTTGTAATCATGTATACCCGGAGGTATACCGGAGACCGAGGCCTCATGCATCTTATATGACCCAAACGGGGCCCGTATGTAAGAAATAACATATAGCAGCTGCACTCACATCTTGACCCTTGATAAGCGCTTATCTATCCACTAACTATGACTACCAGGCTCAAAAATAACTCAAACCTGATCTAATAATAATTATCATATAATAGAGAACAAATCAAGTATAACCATGTCATTTTATGAATACATAAGTATTTAATCAAGATGAAAACATATAAATTGCACACAAATCTAATTAAGAACATATAATCTATTAAAAAATAGGCCAAATAAGACAAATCACATGTCGTGTAGTAAAAACCCATGTAAAAATATAGCTTAAACTCCTTTTTCTCAAAACAGGGCGGGAGAGGCTTCATTGTCGCGCTCGCGATAGTGAGGGGAAGAGAGGCCGATCACGAGTTGCACAAGCTATTACGACTCGTGACGCTAGCGTCTCCCGCCTCACAAGAAGAAGGGACGGTCACGAGTCATGATTCTTCCTCACGACTCGTGACGCCTTCACCCTGAAGGGAAAGGAGGTCACGAGTTGTGATTCTCCATCACGCCTCGTGACTTCCAAGAGTAGAGGGACACGAGTCGTGATCCTCAATCACGACTCGTGACCTTCCTCTCACAAACTTATCTATGACTGCCGAGTGAAAACCACCGCGAGAAGGAGAAGAGTCGGTTCTGTCGTGCTCGCGACAGTGTCGATTCTCCTCGATCTCCAGAAACACAAAACAGAAATTGAAGTAAAATCAAAACCCAACTATTCCCAAACCCATTTTTCATGCTAAAACATGTAAAAGCATACCTTTTTGGCCTCCAAAGCACATTTACAACCATAATAACACAAATCAATCAATATTATTTCACATCCAATAGCATTTACAGAGATTCATCAAAAGACCAGAAATTTCATCTCACATGTCCATGTTCCTAACTCACATTCTAACATGCATATCTTCATCATTCAGCACTACGATCACATATAGTCAAAATCTATTTTTACTAATGCATTTCCGTATCTTATAAATATATAATTAACATTTACACTTAACTCAAAAACAGGATCCAAAGAGATGAGCCAAACACTTCAAATAAACTCTCAAACATATAACTAAGTAAGCTCCCAAACCTGAAATGGAGCTCAAAACTTCACTTCCTTTAATCAACCAAATTCCCTTTCCCTTTATCTTTCCTCTTCTCTTCAAATTCTTGCAAGCAACCAACCAAAACCAAAACTTAATTAATCCATGCAATCAACCACATAACCCATAATCAAACCCGAAGAAGGAGAAGAAGAAGAAAATCAAAACCAATTACACAGCCACTTACCTCTTAGAATCCTTCTAAACTTAAAACCCTAGCTTAAAGCTTGAGGAAAATCCACATGCAAAGAAGGAGAAAGCAGAAAATGGAGATGAGAGAGTGAGAGAGAGAACGTGAGAAGGAAGAGGGCAAAACCCAAATGGCTTCTACGGGAAGCTACAATTCTTCCTTTCCTCTCTCTAATCCTTTCAAATCCTCATTTAATGCTCCCACCAACCATTACACATGTCACTTTACTATAGGACCTCTTAATTCATCTTTTGACTAACAAACCAAAGCACTATACTTAATTCACACCATAAAATCTCTCATATAACACCTTTTTCATCCAAGTTACCATACACAATTACCACTAGATTATTCCATAACCAAAAGTACCCTACATCCATACATTACTTGCACACCATATTATTTCCTCAACTTAATTGAACTAATTAATTCCTTGAAATTAAATCCTTATTGTCCAAATTTCCTTTTACTAAAATTACTGATATACACTAAATATTCCAACCAACCATGCAGATTCTGACTAGGCCTATTTTGGGTTGTTACAATTTCTTCTTTCAAATGAAAAACAGCTTGACCCATGATCCACATACGAACTAATCCGTTTATGACCCTTTTCAACCTAATCCATTTTTATTCAATTTTAACATAATGTTATTAATTTTTTTAGAAGAAATATTTATTGCTGTCTTTCATGTTAAATGATCTATTTGATTATTTATTTATTTATTTTGGGTATTGTATATTTTTAAAACATGTAAACTACAAATTTCAGATTTGCTAAATTAAAAGAAATAGAGGGAAGAATTGTAGTATTTAGGATATATAAGAGAGAGAACAATAAGAGAAATGAGAAAGTGTTTATAAAAAAAATGGAAAATGATGTGGAGTAGTTATTTTTTTTAATAGAAAGACGTGTTAGGACTGCCAAACACCACTTAACTCCACATTAGCATGATATTGTCCGCTTTGGGCCAAGTCCGCACGGATTTGTTTTTGGGCTCCTCCCAAAAGGCCTCATACTAATGGAGTTAGGTGAACTGTTTATATTCAAGGTGTTCCTCTCTTAATTTTCTGATGTGGGACTTGGGTTGTACCCCAACAATCCTCCCCTCAAACTAAGAACCACACAGCTTATATCCTCCTCTCGAGTGATAATTTATTTGATTCGTCAAATCATCTTGCACCGCAATTATCAACCAACGGGACACGCCGTTTGACCACCACAATATCAGGAAGACTTTCGATACAAGGCACCAAACACGAATCTCCAATTCGTCTTGCACGCCGTTATCAACCAACGGGACACGCCGCCGGACCACCACAATATCAGGAAGACTTTCGACACAAGGCACTAAATACGAATCTCCAATCTCGAGGTCGTACCGGGGGCCTCCCACACAACGCAGTCCACTATCCCGGATCGTCTCCAAATCACGACTCTGATACCACTTGTTAGGACTGCCAAACACCATTTAACTCCACATTAGCATGATATTGTCCGCTTTGGGCCATGCCCGCACGGATTTATTTTTGGGCTCCTCCCAAAAAGCCTCATACTAATGGAGTTAGGTGAACTCTTTATATTCAAGGTGTTTCTCTCTTAATTTTTATATGAGGGACTTAGGTTATACCTCAACAATAGGTAAACTAACAAATAGAGCAATTTCCAAAGAAAATACCACAGCAATAAGTTCTGAACTCTTTACCCACAATCAACACAAGAACACGCAAAATTTTTATTGGAAAACCTCCTCGATGTAAGGAGTAAAAACCACGGGACTCTTAGGCCACTTAAATCTTCCACTATTAAATAATGGGCAAATACAACATGTATTCTGTCTCTTACAGCAAATCTTCTCTATACTAAACTAGAGGAATATAATCATCATCATCGTCATCATCATAATCTTGGAATAAACATCAAGATATATGGAATAAATTAAAGACAAAAGCAAGAGAGCTAATAACCAGAAACTGAATTCTGTTCCAGCCACGAATTGACCTCCAGATGTTATAATCCAATCTCCACCGTTCAACATGAATAAAAAGATGTGAGTAAGATTATGTACAAAATACAGCTCAATCCAACGGTTAAATCTCTGGAAAATAAATAATTTGTGAGACTGGTCTGTTGTAGAAGAAAGTTCTGTTGTCTCCACCACGAAATAATCTTCCGAATTTATAATCTGATCTTCACCATTCAGAATTAAGATCGACGTGCTATTAATCTTTTCTCCAAATTTCAACTCGATCCAACGGTTAAATCTCTAGAAAACGGAAAATTCGTGGGACTGGTTTTGTGTAGAAAAACCAGATTTTTCTTCCTCTTTCTTCAACTCTCTCTCTCTCAATTTTTCTTACTTTCTTTCTTTCTTTCACACATATTTTTCAAATCACTCATCTGTAATATAAATGGTCAAATTGAACTCTCTTCTCATGTGACATAAAAATCCAACAAATCTCCCCCTTTCTGACTATGAGGAAGAGTCTGTCATCCCGGCGATAGAGCAACACACATTTAACTTCTCCTTAGCTAAAACTTTTATCAACATATCGTAACCATTATCGTCGGTATAAACCTTATCAAGTTCAAACAGCTTCTCTTCAAGAGCATCTCTAATCCAATGATACCTCATATCAATATGTTTTGTTTTCTTGTGGTAAGTCGTGTTTTTACCAAGATGAATCGCGCTTTGATTATCACAAAGCACTACATAGCGTTGTTGCTTAAAACCTAACTGTTGCACAAACCTCTTCAACCATAACATCTCCTTACCTACTTTCGTTGCTGCTATATACTCGGCCTCTGTAGTAGAAAGTGCAACACATTTTTGCAGTCTTGATTGCCATGACACAGCTCCCCTTGCAAGAGTCATCAAATATCCAGAAGTTGATTTGTGACTATGCTTATCTCCTGTCATATCAGAATCTGTATACCCAACTAGCACTGGCTTTCCATTTCCAAATATAAGATCTAATTTGGAAGTACCTCGAAAATATCTAAATATCCACTTAACTGCTTCCCAATGCTTCTTACCCGGATTTGACAGAAAACGACTAATAACACCTACTGTATGAGCTATATCAGGTCGTGTGCACACCATAGCATACATCAAACTTCCTATAGCTGAGGCATATGGAACTCTATCCATCTCTTCCTCAGTAGAAGGGCAATCTTTTTCAGTTAGCTTAAAGTTTGCTGTAAGAGGAGAACTAACCACTTTAGCTTTATCCATGCTGAATCTGCAAAGCACTTTTTCAATGTACTTTTCCTGTGACATATACAATTTCTTGGCAGTCATATCTCGAGTAATTTTAATACCAAGAATTTGTTTTGCTGACCCTAAGTCCTTTATAGCAAAAGACTTACTCAACTGTTGCTTCAACTGGGGCAATCCTTCTAGTATTCTATCCAACAATTAACATGTCATCAACATACAACAATAAAATGATAAAATTATCACTACCAAACCTTTGAACAAATACGCAGTGATCTGAAGTAGTCTTTCGGTAGCCTTGCTCCCTTATAACAGACTCAAACTTTTTGTACCACTGCCTTGGTGCTTGCTTCAAACCATATAGACTTTTCTGAAGTCTACACACATACCTCTCTTTGCCTTTCATCTGAAACCCTTCAAGTTGCTCCATGTAAATCTCCTTATCCAAGTCACCATGAAGAAAAATAGTCTTGACATCCATCTGCTCAACCTCCAAATCAAGGCTAGCTGTTAAACCGAGAACAATACGAATAGATGCCATTTTCACAACTGGAGAAAAGATCTCATCAAAATCAATACCTTTCTTCTGGCTAAATCCTTTGACTACCAATCTAGTTTTGTACCATGGTTGTGAAGAGTTCTCATCTTGCTTCACTTTGTACACCCACTTGTTCTTCAAAGCTCTTTTGCCTTTAGGTAACTCCACCAACTCAAAGGTGTTATTCTCATACAAGAACTTCATTTCATCTTGCATGGCATTAATCCACTTCTTCTTATGCTCATCGTCCATAGCTTCTGCATAACTTTCAGGTTCTCCCCCATCAGTCAACAATACATACTCATCAGTAGAATAACGTGTAGAAAAATGACGATCTCTAACAGACCGCCTAAGTGGAACAAATGGTGGTGCATCTGGTACTGGTAACTCCTCATGGGCAATCTCATCCATATCAACTTGTTGTGGAGCATCAACATCATCAGTACCTTGCTGGTCAACATTTTGATCATCATCTCCAGTCTGCATATCAGCATGCTGAGGAGGAACTGGATCCAAATCAATAATATCATCAGTACGCTAAGGTACTGTCTCTGCCTTCTCAATATCTTTCAAAGTCTGATCTTCCATAAAGATAACATCTAAGCTTCTCACAATTTTCTTCGTAATTGGATTATACAACTTGTAACCCATCTTATCTTGTCCATAGCCAATGAACACACATTGCCTAGTCTTCACATCAAGCTTAGATCTCTCATCTTTTGGAATATGCACAAAAGCCTTACATCCAAAGACGCGCAAGTGATCATATTCTAAACCCTGTCAGGAACATCAAAATGCAAAGGAACACAGGGTGTTAGATTTAAAACATGTACCACAGTACTCAAAGCCTCACCCCAAAATGATATAGGCAATCCTGCATGTGATAGCACACATTTGACTCGCTCAACCAATGTCCTGTTTGTCCTCTCTGCTAAACCATTCAGCTGCGGGGTCTTTGGAGGAGTCTTTTGGTGTCGAATACCTTGTTGTCTGCAATATGCATCAAAAGGGCCTATGTATTCCCCTCCATTATCGGTTCGGATACACTTGAGCTTCTTTCTAGTCTGTTTCTCAACTAGTGCTAGAAACTGCTTGAATGCATCTAATACTTGATCTTTAGATTTCAAGGTATAAATCCAAATCTTCCTTGAATAATCATCGATGAATGTAACAAAATAAAGAGAACCACCAAGTGTCCTTGTAGACATAGGACCACAAACATCGGAATGCACCAAATCAAGTATGTTCTCCTTCCTGAAAGGAGGATGGCTCTTAAAAGAAACTCTTGTCTGTTTACCTGTCAAGTAGTCAGAACATTTCTTCAAGTGAATATCCTACACACCAGATAGCAATTTCTTATTTGATAACATAGACATGCCCTTTTCACTCATATGGGCAAGTCTCTTATGTCATAAATCAATCACATTAGTATTCTCCACTACATCAACAAATTTTTTGGAGATCTTTGGATGCACTATGTACAACTTTGAATGTTTGCTACCTCTTGCCACAATCAAAGAACCTCGAGTGAGCTTTCATTGTCCATTACCAAGACCGCTGTAATAGCCATCATCATCAAGTAAGCCTGTAGAAATTAAATTCAATCTCATATCTGGGACATGTTTCACATTATGCAAAGCTAACTCCATCCTAGTGTCAAATTTCAAACAGACTTCTCCAATACCAATAGCCTTTGATATCCCATCATTACGCATCTGTACATCACCAAAGTCATCTGGAGTGTAAGATGAAAAATAATCCCTTCGTGATGTAACATGACACGTAGCACCACTGTCAATTACCCAACTCGACTCATCATGTGCAAGGCTAACAATATCACAATCACAACAAACAAGATAGTTATCAGTAGTAGTCACTACAAGAAAATTGATTTTTAACAACCAAAATTTAGCTAAGGGATAAAAATCCGGTCGTTAAAAGATACAAATAACAAACCGAATTTAATCAGGTCGTTAGAACTCAAATTTTATTATTATTTAACGAGAGGTTTAATTTCGGTCGTTAAAAGACTCAAAATCCGGTCATTATTTACTTAAAACAAAACGGAGGAACATGAACTTCCAAACCATTTACCTCCAAAAATGCCCTAAACTCACAAAAATGCATTTTCCCATCTACTGAACTTCTTCAACTCTCTACTCCTCTCCCTCGCGTCGTCCCCTCCATCGCGCGTCCTCTCCCTCGCGAGCCACCAGACGCCAGATCCGGCGTCGCCCCCCACCCCGCCGCCGCTCATCCCCACCCTGCCGTTGCAGATCCAATCTTGCCGTTGCCGCTGCCTCTCGCATCGCTGCCTCTCGCATCGCTGCCTCTCACACTGTCAGTTCGCCGCCGTGGCCCGTCGCCATCGCCGCTCGTTCCTCGTCTCTTACTCGCTAACGACTCCGCCCTCTCTCGCACCGGTTAGTGTTCGCCATTTTCTGTCTTAAATTTTTATTTATTTGTTTGTTTATTTTTGTTTTATTTCATCATCATTTAAAACATGGCCTTCTTCCTCCTCTTCTTTCTCAATAACCTTTCGGCGAATCAATAATTTGGCGAGTTAATCATTTTTTTTGTTGTGTTCCCTCCAAAAAAAGATAGAAGAAGAAAAAATGGGGCAGCTTCAACTGTAGAAATTATTAGTAACTTGATAGTGAATTGTATCAGTTTTTAAGGAGCTGATTGCTAAAGACTCAAACTTTGAAATTTCTCTTCGTTTATTTTCAATTTTGAAATTCTGAGTTTTTGGATTTTGAGTGCATCTGTTTTGAGGTTTGTGGGTCGGGTTTGATTTGGATTTGATATGGGTGGGTGTTTTCCTTATTTTGGATAATCAAACAAGGAGGGCAGTGGTGGAGGTGGTGGTGCCGTCAAAGAAGTGGCCAAGAAGGATTCGGTCAAAAAAGGTTTT
Organism: Excoecaria cochinchinensis; assembly: GCA_947683425.1. NCBI lineage: Eukaryota > Viridiplantae > Streptophyta > Magnoliopsida > Malpighiales > Euphorbiaceae > Excoecaria > Excoecaria cochinchinensis. The sequence goes on from CANTUQ010000069.1 coordinate 2,762,494, forward strand.
GTTGCTCAGTCTTACCATGTTAATAGAGTTAGCTCAGGTAAAAAAGTTTGTTCTTTAAGAAGTTTTTGGTGAATATGCTATGATGTTCCTTTCAAAGATTAAATTAGTTGTAATTGGAGTTGAATTATGAGTTTCTCAGTTTTAATAGAGTAGTGTTTCTGATAAAGCTCATTGCTGCTTTGATCTGTTTCGTTTATTGGTAGTTTACTTAATTGGAGGTTTCTTAAAGCTTTGTTGCTAGTTCTTTGATGGTTTGTATGTTTAAAATTGCCTACTGCTTGTGCTGTTTGAGGTTTATGCTAATGGAGTGCTGCTAGTGTTGTTTTAGAGATCTGCCCTTGGTTATGAGAACTGATGTTTTGGAATTTCTTATTATTAGGTCTTCTTTTCTATCATAATTGTCTAGTTAGAACCGGATGGTAGTACTTGGAAACTCTTTAATGCCCCTTTAAGTGGATGGTACAAATTGTTGATACTTTTTGTTCTTGTTTGAAAAATGTAGAGTATGAAAAACTTATGCTTTAATTAGCATTTTATTTAAGGTTATATTGTCACAGCCAATTTAATTTGGAGAAAAAGGCCATTTGCTTATTTACTTGATTGCAGATATGCATTTTTATATCCATTAGGTTATTTAAATATGTTTACAATAAGTTGCATCTCTATTTCGAATTGATGCATTTAGTCATACAGACAAATCGAAATCTCGAAATGGTTCTGATCATAAGAAGGAGCCATAGCTACTTGAATAATAAATAAATAAGTTCTTCTTCTTATTATTATTATAATTATTATTATATTCTATTGTGAAATATATATAAATATATTTATAAAAGAAAAGCCTACAGCCCCCGTACTTCCTTTGCCCTCTTACCTAAGCTAGCTAGCTACCTGCTTTTTTCTCTCTTTTATTTTCTTGATGCTTTCATGTTTTTTCTTGAAGTTCTTTGTTAATTATGAAGAAGAAGATAACTTCAAGTTTCAGCAGAAAATAACCTGTTATGTTCTTTGAATTTATATCCTCTGATCAGGTAATGTTTTTGATGATTAATTTGTTCTTTTGAATTCCTAATTAGATATTCTAAGATCTAACAAGAAAAAGGTTTTATGATTATTTATTGTTGTTACTGTGTTAACTAACTTAACCATAAATATTGGAATGAATACACGCACCTTCTCTGTTCATCACTTTCATTATCTTTTAATTTTGATTTACTATAGAAGTTTTGAAGAAAAAAGCTTAAAAATTTTGACAGATTTGGCACCAGTCCATTTGTGAATTTGAATTCTTTTCTTTGCTGATTTTTGAAGTTTTTTCTTTTCCTTTTCTTTTTCTACTGTTAACTGAATATTTCCTCATTTGGCAGTTAGAAGTCTTTTAAATGCAACTTTTGGTAATGCAACTGAATTGATATTATCAGTTTTTGCATTGAGAAGTGGCATGATACGTGTAGTTCAACAGTCATTGCTTGGATCAATATTGTCAAACATGTTGCTGGTACTTGGATGTGCATTCTTCAGTGGTGGTCTTGTGATTGCTAACAGGGAGCAAGTGTTTAATAAGGTATGCTCTCCTTTAATAATTAATAGGGAAAAGAAGCACTTATTCTTTACCTCACTCTTTTTTTTTTTTCCTAAATCTCTTACATCTTTCATAACTTCACTGCTAATTTGAATCTCATTCTTAGGGAACTGCTACAGTGAATTCCCATTTGCTGTTGATGGCAGTAATGGGCTTGCTATTCCCTGCCGTCCTCCACTCTACTCGAACAGAATTGCATTTTGGGAAGTCTGAGTTGGCTCTATCAAGGTTTAGTAGTTGCGTAATGCTCGTTGCCTATGCTGTGTTTCTCTATTTTCAGCTGAAGAGTCAGAAAAATATTTATTTCCCAGTAGATGAGGTTAGTCACTTTATTTTTCTGCAGAAAATAGTGAAATGGCTATTTTCTCTGACTTGTCGCAATTCCTCTAGTCTTCCAATATTGGATGGACTATCTCATACCTTTTCTACATGCGCGTAAACAGAATTCAGCTTTGACATAATTAAAAAAAAAGTGCAAACTTTGACCAAATATTAATTTAATAATTAATAATAATGAAATGACTTTAGTCCTTTGGTTAGATGTACAAGTGGAAGAGGACATTATAGTTAATCATCTCATCTCTCTTGACTCAATTTGCCATCCACTTGGAATGAAGCATGAACTTTTGCACTCTTGTTGTTTTACTAAATTTTCTTGGATCTGATAAATAATTGTGTTAACTAATGGCTTAAAATCAGCAGGACACTTCAACTTGTAGTGCAGATGAGGATGAAGCTCCCGAGATCTCAAAATGGGAATATCTCTTATAACCCTATGGATTTCAGTCCTCTCGGAATGTCTAGTTGATGCTATAGAGGTATATTTATTCCATATATGCCTTTCTTTGTTTGTGATTGATTTTTCTTTTTTTGGCACATTTGTTACTCGTGAATTCTATTTGATGTCTTGCCAAAACAATGCCACAAGCAACTTTTGAAAGTCCACATGCTTTTGTTCCCATTAAAGAATACCTCTTGTTATAATTTATTATTTTTGCTTTCACAACTCAAGCATAAAGGATTTTTGTTGAAAAATAAAGCTTCTATATATCTTATCAATGATTAAGGTGTTTCATGGATAAAACTTCTGCACATAATTGGCATTTTTTTCTCATATATTTGAAGGAACAAAGATCTATTGTTAGGGTTTTCAAAGGTTTATGTGTTGGGAGAATATCTTTTGTTTGGCCTTTCAATTTTTTGCCTTTATGTATGAATTTTAATTATAAATTTATGTTTTAAATTCGACAGGTCTTCAAAACAATGGACAATGAAGATATAAGGTTCATTATGCATTCTATTTTTTGGATATATAGATAGGGGCTATTTTTATATTTTATACTTGTATATGATACAATTTCAAACAATTTAGAAATATCGATATATTTTGTATCTGATATTTTGCAATCTATGGAAAAACTATTTATTATAATTTTGGATATATATATGTCTGTGAATGATGTGTACAGGTAATAGTCAAATCCGTTACTATCTTTAACTACCGAATATTTTTTCATTGATACTGAATACAGCGAAAGAAAAAACTTGTCGGTAAAAAGTATCTTCAACGACCAAAAATTTCTTCGTTAAAAGCGAATAAAATTAGCAAAGGGAAAATCCGATCGGTAAAATAGTATTTTTAACGATAAGAAAAGTTGAAAAGTGCATATAATTAACAAAAAGAAAATTCGGTCGCTACAAAATATTTTTAACGACTGGAAATTCTTTCGTTGAAAGTGAATATAATTAACGAAGGAAAAATTCGGTCGACAAAAGGTATGTTTAACGACCGAAAATTTTTTCGTTGAAAGTGAATATAATTAACGAAGGGAAAATCCGGTCGTTAAAAGGTATTTTTAACGATCGGAAATCCCTTTGTTGAAAGTGAATACAATTAGCGAAGGGAAAATTCGGTCGCTAAAATATATTTTTGACGACCGGAAATCCCTTCGTTAAAAGTGAATATCATTAGCGAAGGGAAAATCCGGTCGCTAAAAGTCACTATTCAACGACCGGAAACAGTCCGGTCGTTAAAGATATTAACGACCGGATTCTATCCGGTCGTCTATACCTTTAACGAAGGGGCTTTTACCGACCGGATTTTCCGGTCGTTAAGGGTTTTTAACGACCGGATTTTAACTTTTAACGACCGGATTTCCCCTCGTTAAAGAGCATTTTTCTTGTAGTGAGTATTAACCATAGCATTTTCATTACCACTGTCAGTATTTTTCTGATTGTTATCAGCCCGTTGTCTGTTATCAATAGGATATTTGTTCTTTGTCTTTAGCTTTCTGCAGAACCTTTTAGTGTGCCCCTTTTTACCACAATGAAAACACTCAATATCAGCAAGCTTACCCTTAGAACTGCTATGCTGATTTCCTCTATTCGGACCTCTACTCTTACTTCTCCCTCACCTTTTTGTGACTAAGACTTCTGAATGTGAGGAGGAACCTTGTGACTTTCTTCTAATCTCTTCATTCAAGACACTTCCCTTAGCCAAATCCATGGTAATAACCCCATCTGATGCAGAGTTAGATAATGACGTTCTAAACGTCTCCCAAAAGTCCGGTAAAGTACCAAGAACCAACAAAGCCTGTATCTCATCCTCAAACTTGATTCCCATTCCTTCAAGCTGATTTATAATTGCTTGGAAGGCATTCAAGTGATCTTCCATAGGAGTTCCATCTCGGTACTTTAAATTTATCATTTGCTTGATCAATAACAACTTGTTATTCCCTGTCTTTCGAGCATACAACTGCTCAAGTTTGTTCCATAACTTACGTGCATCTATCTCACCACTAATATGGTTCAAAACATTATCATCCACCCATTATCGTATATACCCACAAACCTGTCGATGCAAAATAGTCCATTCTACCTCTTTCTTATCACCAGGCATATTTTCCATAAACACCGGTAGATAATAATCTTTCACATAAAGAAGATCCTCCATTTTGCCTTTCCAGACATGGTAATTTGAACCATTTAAATTAACCATTCTACTTGTATTAGCTTCCATTATTCAAACAAGTCTAACAACAACAACAACAACCAAATGCTCTGATACCAATCTGATGGGAAAAATGATCAACAAGTTGGGTTTAAAGAAGAAAATTGAGAAAACAAAATATTAGCAACTTCCTAGTTAAGTCTGAGCCAAAAAAACCGGTTGAATTGGTTTATCAGAAAACCAGTCAGAAATTCAATCGATTTTTCGGTTTATGGTTAATAATATTTAGGTTTTTCAGTTTCGGTCTACGATTTGAAAAAACCAATAGTTTCGATTTAACCAATCGGTTTAATTATTTTTTCATATTTCAGTTTTGATTTTGTGATTTGAATACCGGTTAACTGTTAGTCACCGGTTATAAACCAGTTAACAGGTTCATATATATTATATTTTTATTTTTATGCCTTAAAACTTTTATTTATATTTTTTTCTAAAATTTGCATTGAGTAATATTTTAAAGTATATTTAAATTATATTTTTATTTTTATACCTTAAGTTTTTGTATTTTTCTATAAATTTTATATAATACTTTAAACTATATTTAAATTATCTTATTGTCTTTGATTAGATAGAGTAATATTTATATAAAATAAACTAATTAACTTTTATAACTTTTATATCAATTAGTATGTACTGATTAATTTTTTGACTTATAATCAGTTAACATGTTTATAATCACCCGTATTACTAGTTATTACCTTAGATGTAGTGTCTTTTTTTATCTTTCATTAGTTTGAAATAGGCGCTATAAAACCACTCTCTCTGAAACCGTCAACTCATATGCTTGTTTTTGTACAAAACTCGACTCTATCAGTAGAACCTACTGTATACTCTAACCAACAGTTTTACTATGATTTTTAACAATTCTATTTTTTTAATTAAATTCACTGTAAATGGAATTTTTTTTTAAAAAATATTATTTTTAAAAAACCCCCCAAAACTAAGCACTCGTGATTTTTTTTTTAAAAAAGAGATGTAGTGTCTCTTTTGTCTTATTTATTGCCCTCCCTATTACCTTTTGACCAAAGCACTTAGTTTTTATTTATTTATTTATTTATTTTTTATTTTTTTTGTGATCCATATGTTAAATTTGTGTGGACAGGAGAATTTGATTTAATAATAATATATTTATCGTTGCTTTAAAATAATTTAAGTAATTTTGAAAATAATTTTACTATACTTATGAGCCCTTAATATTTCGTATTAGTATTTTGAAAATAATTCGTATCTAATAATGGTAATTCCTTTCGAATATTTATTTTCGAGAACTTAATTCAAATCACAAATTTGGATGAAAAGATTGCCTAAAGGCCAATCCGTTGTCTTAAAAAGCTTTCTATCATGAAGTCAATAATGGAGGCGCAGAATTAATATAAGTTAAAAGACAAAATTTCATTCAAATAAATTATTCTTGTACACTTTACAATGCTCATCTCACTCTCATGGCAGCCTCACTGTTTTTCCACCTCATTTCCATGCTTTTATTTTCCAGTCAATTTCTTGCTATTGCTTTTGAAAATGAAGAACCAGTAGCAGAAGCAGATGCCTTACTGAAATGGAAAGCTAATCTTGATAATCAAAGCCAATCTTTCCTGTCTTCTTGGACTTCAGGCAGACCTTGCAATTGGTATGGGATTCACTGCAACGAAGCTGGAACCGTCACTAATATAAGCCTTCAAGAGTCTGGTCTCTCAGGTACTCTTCAAAGTTTCAGCTTCCCTTCATTTCCTAATCTTGTTCATTTTAATCTTAGTAACAACTCAATCTATGGCACCATTCCTTCTTATATTGCTAATCTATCCAACGTCAACATTCTTGAGTTGTCTTTCAATAATATCTCTGGTTCTATTCCCGATGAAATTGGAACCTTAACCTCGCTCACTTATGTTGATTTATCATACAATTTTCTTAACGGTTCTATTCCACCTTCTATTGCAAATTTGACACACTTGAACGTTCTTTACATTCATGAGAACCAGCTCTCCGGTCCGATATCTTCAGAAGTTGGAATGTTGAAATCTCTTACTATTCTTGCTCTGTCTGGAAATAGTTTCACTGGTAAAATCCCAACTTCCATTGGAAACCTTACAAAACTAAGGAACCTTTACCTTGATAACAACCAACTTTCTGGTTCCATACCTGAAGATATTGGAATGTTGACATCTCTTTTTGAACTTGCTTTATCACGGAATAACCTCACTGGTCCAATCCCAGCTTCTATAGGAAATTTGAAGTCATTGACTTCTCTTTATCTTACCGGCAATCAGCTTTCCAATTCAATACCTCGAGAAATCGGGTTTTTGACAGAGCTAAGTATGCTATTTCTTGATAACAATCAGTTTTCTGGACCTCTCCCTGTAGAAATGAACAACATCACTCTTCTACAAGGTTTTGTGATATATTCTAACAGATTCACTGGTCGTTTACCGGCCAATATATGCGTTGGTGGTCGCCTTATAGGCTTTGCTGTTAATGGAAATAATTTCACTGGTCCTGTCCCCAAAAGCCTGAAAAACTGTAGCAGCTTGATCAGAGTCCGTCTCGAAGAAAACCAACTCACAGGAAATATATCTGAAGATTTTGGGATATATCCACGGTTGAACTATTGGGATTTAAGTGATAACAAATTCTATGGAGAGCTTTCATGGAAATGGGAAAATTTTTCTGCTTTGTCAACCTTGAAAATTTCAAAGAATAATATCTCTGGCACAATCCCTGCAGCAATTGGAAATGCATCTCAATTGCATAGGCTCGATCTCTCATCGAATCAACTTGTAGGAAAGATTCCAAAAGAATTGGGGAAGTTAACATTGTTTGAGCTTTATCTTGAAGATAACAAGCTTTCAGGAACCATTCCTGCAGAAATAGGCATGTTATCTCAGCTGGAAACACTAAACATGGCAGCGAACAATCTAAGTGGACCGATTCCCACACAACTTGGAGACTGCTCAAAACTATTGTTCTTGAATATAAGCAAGAATAGATTTGCAGACAATATTCCTTTAGAGGTCAGCAAATTGGACTCTCTTCAAAGTCTTGATCTCAGTTACAATTCATTAACTGGTGAGATACCACAGCAGCTTGGAGGATTGCTAAGGTTGGAGACACTGAACGTTTCCCACAATTTTCTGTCAGGTTCCATCCCAACTGCTTTTGGTGATCTCTTTGGCTTGACTGCGGTGGATATATCCTACAATGAGTTGCAAGGCCAAATTCCCAACACTAAAGCCTTTCGCGAGGCTCCATTTGAAGCACTTCGAAATAACACAAACCTTTGTGGCAATAACACTAAACTAAAGGCATGTGTTTCTCCTGGAATCAATCAGGGCACCAGGAAAACGGAGAATAAAGTGAAACATTATGTTATTCTGATTATTGTCTTGGGTGTTCTGATTCTAATCATTTTCTTGGTTGGAGGTTTCTTAATCATCCGCCAAATGATTAACAGAAACAAGAAGCCTTGCTTAGAGGAAGGGGAGACTGATTCCAAAAGTGTTTATGCAGTATGGAGCCATGATAAGGATATCATTTATGAAAACATTATTGAGGCCACAGAGGATTTCAACTCCAACTATTGCATTGGGGTAGGAGGGTATGGAATTGTGTATAAAGCTGTGTTACCAACAGGTCGAGTTGTTGCTGTGAAGCAACTTCACCAGTCACAAAGCGAAGGAGTGGCTAATTTGAAAGCATTTGCAAGTGAGATTGATGTGCTGATGAACATTCGACATAGAAACATTGTCAAGTTACATGGTTTCTGTTCACATCCGAAACATTCTTTTCTGGTTTATGAATTCATAGAGCGAGGAAGTTTGAGAAATATTTTAAACAATCCAGAAGAGGCAATGGAGTTGGATTGGTTCAAGAGGCTGAATGTTGTTAAAGGAATAGCTAATGCAGTGGCCTACATGCACCATGACTGCTCTCCCCCGATCATTCATCGAGACATTTCCAGCAATAATGTTCTATTGGATTCAGAATTTGAGGCTCATATCTCCGATTTTGGCACAGCTAGACTCTTAATGCCTGATTCATCAAATTGGACCTCATTCGCAGGCACATTTGGATACACAGCACCAGGTACATAGACCTTACATGGAATTTTTCTTAATTATTTTCTCCATTGACTTTGGTTCTGATAATTTCTTGCAACCATATTTTTGCAGAGCTTGCTTACACAATGGCTGTCAATGAAAAATGTGATGTCTTCAGCTTTGGTGTGTTGACACTTGAAATACTAATGGGAAGGCATCCGGGTGATTTAATTTCATCTCTTTCGTCGTCATCTTCATTTTTGAATTCAAATGACCAGCAAATGCTATTTAAGAATGTGATCGATCAATGCCTCCAAACGCCGCAGAATAACGTAGCCGAAGGAATTGTATATGTTGCAAAACTCGCGCTTGCATGCTTGAGAGAGAATCCCCAATCTCGTCCAACCATGAGGCAACTTTCTTCACATCTAGCGGCTCAATGGCATCCATTGAGAAAGCCCTTCTCTGCAATAACATTAGGAGAAATTTTTGTTTAGTAAAATGTAGTATAAGCCTCCGCCTTTTCCTGTTCATGTTTGTACTTAATTTAGTCTTTATTGTACAGAAATAATGTAATATACTAATGTTATTGGCATTTTCTTTATTGTCAATTTACCAACTAGTTTGTTTCTAATTGAAGAGCGCTAGCTTTATATAATGTTTCCGACAAAGCTAACAAGTAGAATATATATCATTCTTGGAAGTTTCTGAAATTGAAAGTTTTCCATGTATGGTTATCATGGTATTACGTTCCTGTACAAATGGATTATAGAAAATCTTATAATTAGTTTCTTGAAATATAAAGAATAGCTATACCGATCCCATACTACAAGTTGGATATGTTGCTGTCAAAGAAGCAACAGAGACTGAATAGCTACTTGGTATTACTTTTCATAATGAGCAGATACTGTAAAGTTCATTTGGATCCTTGCTTTCTATTTTCACCTGCTCAAGCTTCCTGTTTTCATTTTCTAACACTATAATTTATCTCAGAGGTTTTAGAGGATTTGGCGAGGGAAGCGTTGCAGACTCTTCCAGGGAATTTGTGCCTGATTTAGTTGGTCAGAATTAAAATATTCCCATCAGAAGACATTTCAATTGTAATCAAATGGAGCCTCTTTCTTATCGTCAAACTCAGCAGTTTGAAGCAAATGACCCAGTGAACCAATAACATTAGCCGCTTCACAGCCTGTTAAGTTCCTTATACACTCATTTTTCAACTGAGTTTTTTTTTTTTTTTTTTTTTAAAAAAAATAGAAAAATCAGCGTTGATCATTGACTAATCATAGATTAAGACAATTTCACTAATTTCAAGTTTTAGATTTTAAAATTCACATTGAGTTTTCTAAGATCATGATAGTTATATTGTTTGGGTCCTTTTCTTTGTTTATGGCCTACCATATATGAAATTAAAAAAAAATAATAATCGTTTGACTTTAAAGGTGTAATTTATTAGTATTAGTTAGTACATCAAATAAAAATTCAAAATTTCACATTGAGGATGGAACTACCATTACAATATTTTGGCTAAAGTAATTACATGTTTTGACTTGGTAAGTAGTTTCCCTAGTTAGGAAGCCAAATAATAGTGTCACTTTTATGGAAATGACTAATTGGAGGTCCTCCAAGCTTAACTTTAAGGACTTTGAAAGCAATATGCTGGGATTCCAAGCTAATGCATCTAAATGACAAGCAACCACTGCTTTAGCTTTAGAGCCATCAACCCCTATCATTGGAACCATATAAATATTTGTATGATTGATTGTATGACAATAATACGCAGCATATCTCTGTTTATGGCATACTATACTATTTTCTCCCATCGTTTGTATAGCTTTCTGGATCACATACTCTTGTTTCTTATTCATTAGATAGTATTGTAACTTTCTAAACTTTGCAACCATAAAATCAACTAAGGATTCTAAAGAAGTAGCACTATTACAGAATTGATTGTAATTAGTGGTAGAATATGTAGTTTCCTTGTATAGCATAGCAAGATTATAGAAGCAGAATCATAAGTTAACAGATACTAGTTTCTTGAGTTAGCTTTAATCTTGTATAAATACCTAATTTTTCCTTCAATACAAATAAAGAAAACATAATTCCTCCATTCTTACATGGTATCAGAGCCTTAGACTCGTTTGGAAACATTTTTTTCTGGGTTTTCTTGTTCTAAGTTTGGGGATTTTGCAGATCCCATTACTGTTCTTCTGCTCACATCTTTCGATCACTATTTTGTCTCACCGTCGATAGAAGAAGGTGTACGAGGTCCTGATCACCCATTCCTCGGAGTATGATGACTGGATTCTTAGCATGTAAGGCTCATGTGCTGATTGAAGTTTCTGGGTGTTTTCCATGAGTTGGCAAGTGGAGGCGCATGTGGCGACGGTTGAAGCTCCGATCCTGTCTCCAACATCGCCTGGTCATTTTCGGTCAGATCCTGGTGTCCTCTTGAGGGAACAACAAACTCAAATAGAAAAAATGGCAGTTATGAGTTTTCTGGCTAGTTTTCCATTTGAATTTGAGATGGCCAAATCTCAAATTCTCACTGGTTCTGGAATTTTTACTCTGGAAGATGTGTTTAGTAGGTTATTGCGTGCAGATAATGCTTTATCCAGTCAGCCAAATAGTATTCTGGTTGTCAAAGAAGGAGGAAGTGATAATGGTAAGAAGAATGTGCATAGAGAAGGAAATAGATCCAATGACAACTGAAATAATGATATTGTCTGCTACTACTGCAAAGAGCAAAATCATACTAAGCATTACTATAATAAATTGTAGAATCGCAACCAGAGGGTACACATTGCTAGTGTCGTTACTTCTAGTTCATCATCAGAGTAGAATATCACAATTTTTGTGATGGCTTAAATATCGGGTTAGTTGTGTGCAATGTTTCATGAGTGTAAATAATATATTCTAGTGTGATTATACCAACATTAATGCACTGAATCCTATCTGAACTCCGAGGTTAAATATGCATAGGTGAGAGTAATTTTGGGATGGGTGACCCCTATGTATACCTGGAGGAGAAAAATATTTTATTAAATCATAGGAAAATACGAGTTATAAGGAGTCTAAGGATGTAATTTGGAGTGAAAACAAGATCAAATAGCTCCTTAAAAGTCAAAAATAAGAAAAGCATCTGGTTTGGTTCAAATAGTAATTAGGTTTGGCCTAATTTTTAAATATAGCAAATGACTTCTAAAAATTATTTTAAAGGCATAGATAAACTTAGAATAGTATTTAGAAATATTTGACAGTGAAAAATAAATTTTATGGTAACACTGAAAATTATCGAATCGAACCGAATTGAATGAACCGGATCAAAAACGGACTCCGGTTGGGCTAAAATTTTTATGGAGGCTAATTTATATATTTTAATAATTATGAAACTAATTTTGGAAGAAATTGAACTTGAAAAGTAAGATAAATAATTTTGGATTGTACAATGGGCTTAAAAACTTAAATGAGCTTAGGATTGGTTGGCCCAACTTGGTTGGACCAAAACCAACCCATCAAGCCAACTATAGATACCCCAAATATTAGATTTCTCTAGAGAAATCTTCCAAAAACTAGCATCTCCCCCTCCCTATTACCTTGGCCGAATTGTTCTTCTTGATTTCTCCATCAAATTTCTTCATTTCTCTTCACTAATCTCCCTAACTCCAAGCCTCCTAATTAAATTTTAGCTCCTTTACAATCTATTAGTGGTTATTATACTTCATTTGATGGGTTAGAAGTGAGGAAAATCAAGGATTGAAAGTTAGGGCACAAATTTGAGGTAAGAGAAATTGGTGTTTTTAATTTGATTCAAAGGTTCAAATAGATATTTTTGGATGTGTAGATTATATTTATGTAATTATATTGCAACAAGAAAGCAAAAATAATGATGATTTATATGATTATGTATGTGGCCACCATTAGGTAATCAAGGTGAGGAAGGTAAATCAAAGGGTAAAGACAAGGAAAGGGACATTTGAGAGGTCTAAAGCAAGGATTTGAGATTTGTGGTTACAAAATCCATCTTTTTCCATGATTAAAGTATGGTTTTAGTTTATATTTATGTATAAAGTATGTAATATATGCATGCTAAATTTAATCTAACCTTATAATCATGTTTAGAGAGGTTAAAAATAGTTATTTAAGTGATTAAAATGGAAAGAAAAATTTTGTGTATGGAATTTTAATGTAGGGCAAATGGTATGTTTGAATTTATAATTGTTTATTTTGTGATTTTATGCAATATAACTATATATCTAGGTTAAATAAGATGAGAACTAGCTAAATAAATGATAATGGAGTAAAAAATGAATTTATGGAGAAAAATTATGATGAGGCCGAATGGTATGAATGGACTTATTATGGTATAATTTGATGATTTTTTAAAATGTAAAGATATAAAATGAATATATAGTGATATTTAGGTGTATATTTTTTTTTTGAAAATGAAACCTTTCCTTAACTAGAATCAGCCAACAATACATCAGATAAAAAAGGAGGCGGACAGACCCACTCTCCACAAACAGACTTCGATCTAACTGCTTTAGCTAAACTATGAGCAGCCAAATTCGCTGTTCGACGAACAAAAGCAATAGAGTACTCCTCTAAAGCATTTAACAAAGACTTACAATCATCCACAATATCAGCAAAATAAGATAAATCATTAACAACCCCAAACATTGCTTTATAAACAGAAAGACAGTCAGTTTGAACCTGTACTCGACGCAGTTGCTTGTCTTTCAGCCAGCTAAGGGCTTCTCTAACAGCTAAGGCTTCAGCAACTTGAGGTGCATAACAGCCCTCAAATGCCCCATGACGAGCAGCAAGACAATCCCCTTTATCATTTCGAACAATAAAACCATAGGAACAATAACCTTCATCGTCAAAAACCCCTGCATCAACATTGCACGTTAAACAACCCGCTCTAGGCTTTTGCCATTTCCGCAAACTCTGATCGATGGCATTAACTTCAGCAGATTTTTGAGCCTGAGCCAACTGCCATTGAGAAAGGGACAATCTGGCTTGACTAAGCACCCTTTCTGGTTTATCTCTTTTATTGTCCCAAACCACTCTATTTCTATTTGACCATAAACTCCAAAGCATAAAGAAAATATCGATCAAAGAGTCACCCCGAGAAACTCTTAATAAAGCCTCCAACCAGTCAGGAAAACTAGGAATCTCCCCCATACAAGAGTCCCCATAAAACAGAAGCCAAAACTCTTGCGCGAACTGGCATTTAATAAACACATGAGTTTCATCCTCCCCTTGTTCATTGCAAACAGGGCACGACTGTGGGACAAGTGCTCCACGCCTACACAAATTGGTTAAAGTAGGGAGACAAGAAGATAGTGCTCTCCAAATACAATTTTTTAGCTTTGGGGGGACCTTCACTGCCCAAAGCTTATCCCAAATCCCTGTTGGACTTGTAAGGGAATGCCCAGAATAGACACCCAAAGCTGCAAAGTAGCCTGACTTGACCGAATAAACCCCTTTCTTATCTAAAGCCCACTGCCAACTGTCGGGAGACCCAATCCTTCTACGTGGAATAGAGAAAATTAGGCCTTGATCCCTATCATTAAACACTTCCTCAATCAAAGATCTGTTCCAATTACCCCTCGAGTCCATCAACTCATTTACCCAAGTTAACAATCTGTGGCCAGCTTCAACACTAGTCACATTCGGATTTGAGGGATCTGGTAGCCAAGGGCTGTGCCAGATTTTAATTGAATGTCCATCTCCAACCTTCCAAATCAGCCCCTTCTGTAAAATATCACGACCAGCAAGAATACTTCTCCACACAAAAGAAGGATTATGGCCCAGCTTAGCATTTAAAAAATCAGAATGGCGAAAGTACCTTGCTTTTAGAAGAGACGCTACAAGCGAACCAGGATTCTGAATAATGCGCCATCCTTGTTTTTCCAAGAGAGCTTGGTTAAAAAAATGCAAATTTCTAAAACCCATTCCGCCTAACTTCTTAGGTTTGCATAGTCTATCCCAGCTCTGCCAATAGATGCCCTTTGAGACCTCCCCATTTGAACGCCACCAAAATTTATTCAACAATCTATGCACATCATCACAAAATTGAGACGACATCTGAAACACCCCCATAATATATGTAGGAATAGACTGCAAAATTGATTTAATTAAAATCTCCTTACCTGCTCTTGACAAAAACTTCTCCTTCCAATCATTAATCTGACGCCAAATTCGATCCTTTAAATAGCTAAACACATGATTCTTATTTCTCCCTACTGCAATTGGGGCTCCCAAATAGAGGCCCAAATCAGTTCCCTTATCAATCCGAAGAATATCACAAACAGAAGCCATGTCTCTATTCTGCGTATTCTTGCTGAAGAATATTGAAGATTTTTGAAAATTAACACACTGTCCCGAGGCTGCTTCATAGTCCCTCAGACAATCATGAATGCAACCAGCTTCATCAGAGTTAGCTCGAAAGAACAGATAACTATCATCTGCAAAAAAGAGATGAGAGATGGTAGGTGCTGTTGGTGCTATACGACAACCATGAAGCATACCATGCTGTTCCTTCCAACGCAAAAGGGTAGAAAGCCCCTCGGCACAAATAATAAAGAGGTACGGAGATAGAGGATCTCCTTGTCTCAACCCTCTCTGTGAGCAAATTGGACCTAACTCCTTTCCTCCATGAGCTATCTTGTAAGTGACAGTTTCTACACATAACCTGATCCAATTAATCCAAACTGAATCAAAACCCAACCGCGCTAACATTTGTCTTAGGAAAGGCCACTCAATCCTATCATAAGCCTTACTCATGTCCAATTTAAGAGCTGTCATACCACTTCTGCCTTGCCTCTGACATCTCAATTTGTGAATGATCTCATACGCCACGATAATATTGTCATTTATGAGACGACCAGGGATAAAAGCACTTTGGGATTCTGAGATGATCTGTGGAAGGACTCGTTTCAACCTGTTAGTTAGCATTTTGGAGACTATCTTAAATAAAACATTGCACAAAGAAATCGGTCTCATGTCAGTAATCAGCTCGACATTATCTCGTTTTGGGATGAGGACAATGAGGGTATCATTCAACTTCTGGGGCAGCTCACAACCACTTAAAATTGATAGGCAAACTTTACACACATCAGCACCCACAATATCCCAGAATCTCTGGTAGAACGCCGGGTTCAATCCATCCGGACCTGGACTCTTATCTGGATGCATAGCAAAATAGGCATCTTTAACCTCTGCTTCACAAAAGTCTGATGTAAGGAGAGCATTTTGAGCCGCAGTTACTCTTGGTTGAACCTTAGAAAAAATATTATCCCCCCTACATCCATTACTCTTAAAAATCTCTTTAAAGTAATCCACAATCACATCCTCCAGCCCCGATCCCCATCCACACCATCTACCCAAATCATCTCTCAACTGCAATACATTATTCTTTTTTTTCCTAGCAGATGCATAAGAGTGAAAGTACCTGGTATTTGAGTCACCTCCCTGCAACCAAAATAACTTGGCCCTTTGCTTCCAAAAATCCTCCTGCTGTTTTAGAGCTATTACATATTCCTTTTCTGCTAAAGAAAATTGCTCCTGAGAAAAACCATCTCTTTTACCTCTAAATTTCTCCATTAAATCACGATACTTTTTTATGGACTTCTTAAAATCCCCTTCAAAAGACTTACTCCAAACTTGCAAAGCTGCTTGGCAAGCGGTAATCTTCTCTGCAATTGACAACGAATCAGACCTCATCCAAGAATGTCTCACTACCTGCGAGCATTGATTGTCCCGAAGCCATGCATTTTCAAACCGAAACCTTTTAACCGAAGGAGATCTCATCCAAATCTTCATCTCCAAAAACAGGGCAGAATGATCTGAGCTAGGAGTAAGGATATTATGCAGTACTGAATCATTAAAAGAGAGCTTCCAAGCCAAATTCACCAAAACTCTGTCTAAACGTTCTTCAATCCAGCGATTCGAACCTCTGCCTGTTTCCCATGTGAAAGGGTACCCTCTCAATTCAAGGTCTGTTAATCCACAATCAAATACAGCATCTTTAAAACCGTCCATAAGCCAGTTTGGTTGCTTATTCCCACCCCTCTTTTCATCAACCCTTAGGATGTCATTGAAATCACCTACACAACACCACGCATCTCCAGATCCATCTGCCAAAGATCGCAATAGATCCCATGATTGTCGTCTTCTTGATCTCTCCGGATAACCGTAGAACCCCGTCAACCTCCAGGATAGATTATGCTGCGTTGAGATTCTAGCATCTATATAGTTGATCGAAGAAGAAGAAATGTGAACTCTAAAATCATTTTTCCAGAAAAGAGCTATACCCCCACCATGACCACCACCATCCACTGCCCAACAACTATCAAAACCAACCTGTTTACACACTTTTTCAACTTTCTCTTTATTTATCATTGTTTCCATTAAGAAAACAAAATTGGGCCTACGAACAAGGATAACATCTTTTAGCACACTAACTGTTCGTGGGTTGCCCAGCCCACGACAGTTCCAGCTAAGGAGACTCATGGGCCTTGGCGGGCCTAGGCTCCAGGTCCCGCCACAAAGCAGTTTTTTTGAATATCTTCATGGCCCATTTGCACAAACTCCACCTCTGTGCGTGGCCTCTTTGGATCCATAATAATTCCCTCCTCATAGCCAACCGTCATCCCTAAATTTCCTCCTACTTTACCGCCACTTTCATGCATGCATATTCCTTTCTCAACATCACGTAAGGCTATCCTCTGTGATTCACGCCTTAATTCGTGGGATTGGCCCTCATTCTCCTCAACTTCCATATTTGCTAGCTTCCTCTCCTCCTGTGCTCTTCTGTCCTCCTCCACCGGATCACGCAGCCATGCTTTCCCAATTTGTGTATTTGGACGATTTACCATAGCTCGAAGAGAATTGCCATATGCACGATCCACTGGACGTTCCACTTGATCAAAAAGTAGACTGCAAAATTTATCCGAATGACCAATTATGCCACAAAAGAAACAGAATAAAGGTAACCTTTCATATCGGAAGTTAACCCAAAGCCAGTCTCCACCACTTCTTCGAATTTTTTGTCCTCGCTTAATCGGCTTTCGAACATCAATGGCCACTTTAATCCTCATGAAACTCCTACGAGCCCCCATAAAATTTCTTGGATCCGTCTCTAAATGTTGTCCAATTCGGTTCCCAATAACATTGCAAATTTCTTTTGTTTGGAAACCAAGTGGTAAATCACAAACTTGAACCCAAATAATGAGAGAATACAACTCCATCTGCGAAACTTGATCAGCACCTTCCACTCGCTTAATAATCAAAACATTATGATTGAAAGTCCAAGGACCATCATTTAACACTCGCTCCATATCAAGTTCATGATAGAATTGAAAGATATACCTACCCGTGCCATCCACTTCAGAAATCGTTACCCCTTTCACTGGCCTCCAGATAGAAGCCAATGTATTTCTCATCGAATCAAAATGCACCGGCTTATTGTTAAGAAAGCACCCAACCACAAAATAAGAAGTTTTTCCCCCTATATTATTGAATTGTTCATCTCCCAACTCCAAACCTTCCTCCTCTTCATCCACCAGCGATAAACGAGTACAAAGATCCACGACCTCCTTACCCTTTGAAAAAGACATCGTAATGACCAACGGAAAACAGGCCACAGCCAACTAAGGAAACAAAATTAGAACATGACAAGCACTAAACCCATCTCATAAGAGAAGACACAAAACACTCCATAAGGAGAGACCGAAGGTGTATATTAATTTAATTGAAATTATTGAAATTTATTTGAATATATTTTGATATATAATTGTATTATGTATGAAATGGATACCATGTAATATGCATTGTTTAAATGAGTTTAATGGCATGATAAGTGATAAAATTGATAAATGAATGGATTGGAAATGATTTAGTAGTGAAATAATTATTTGAGTGTGGAAATGATGTGCAAGCCGAATTATGTGCTATAATAATAAATATTGTAATATTAATTCTAATTATGTATCAAATGGAAAATGAATTGAATGAAGAATGTACATGCCCTTAGTAATGGTCTGGTAGTTAAATCTAGTTCGGGATATAGTTGGCTAGTCATAGGGACGACATAGTATACAGCGGTAGCGAGTCATGTCGACTCGCAATTGGAGACCAATGATGGTTTACCTATCGTGTCACAGTGTACGTACTGTTAAATGTTAAATGTTAAAATGTAAATGTATTATCGTAGGAGCGCAATTTGGCCCCTATATGGTTACTCTGACGCTAACGAAACACAATCTTGCCCCTATGTGGCCACTTTCGTAGGTTTAGGGTTTTAGAGACCGGTCCCGCATATCCAGTCTAGTGATTTCTACTGGATGATAATAGAAGCAAATTAAAGAAATGGATTAAAATGAGATTATTTGAGAAATATAGTGAAAAAGGGTAATAATGAAAAAATAAATAATTAAATGGTTATATAGGTAATTAAAAATGAGAGTTAATGTAAGTAATAGAGTGAAAAAGGATTTAATAGTTAGAATTTGATTTAGTGACAAACAATGTTAATTTAGTGATTAATAAGGTTAAATAAAAAAAATGAAATAAATGTGTAAAATAAGTAAATTGATTATTGTTTAAGGATTAAAATTTAATTTGATGAAAAAAACATTTAAATGACTAAATGGTAATTCGTAAGTCAAATAATGAATTAATTGTGGAAATAAGATTAACTAGTGACATTATGTAAATAAATAAGAAATGAAGGGTAATATTGTAATTTAGTGAATGTTTAGGGACTAAAATGCAAATTGACGTAAATAGTGTAAATTAAAGGATTTAAAATGTAATTGGTTAGTAAAATGAATACTATTTGTGTAATTAATTTATAATGAAGAACTAGTGAACAAATAAATAAATAGTAATAATATTAATAATAATGCATACGAAAATGTATAATAAATAATGTAAAGTTTATTGTATTTGTAGTACATATTTTACTGCAAATAATCACTAAGAAGAGAATTGAAGTGAAAATGAGCAATAAAAAAGTGAAATGAGAATTGAAGTGAAAATGGGTTTAAATGTAAAGATTTAAAAGAATTTGTAGTAAAATGATAGTTACGTAATCTATTACCAATTTAATCTAAATTGTAAATTGTTGATAATAATGTTAATTTAAGGATTAAAATGTAATTGAATAGCAATATAAGAATTAATTGTGAAATTAAGGGATAATTAGGGGTGTGTAGAACCGAACCGGATGGATTTTGATCTGTTTGGTTCGATTTTTTCAGTTCTTAATAGAAATTAAACTTCGGATAACTCGATTCAGTTCAATTCTCAAAATTGTAAAACCGAAAAAACCGAACCGACCAAACTATTTAACACTCACCGTTATATATATATATATATATATATATATATATATATATATATATATATTACCAAGCCAACAAAAAAAAAAACAAAAACTATCCAACAACACAAATCTATAAACATAACCATCCAACAACACAGATCTATAATCAAAACCATACATCTATATATATATTACCAAACCAACCAACAAGACAGACCTATAAATCCAACAACATATACATATATATATAACAAAACCAACACAGATTTAAAACAAAACAAACACAATAAAGAATTGAAAACAAAATACAACACAATAAATAAAATCCCGATTTATGGTAACGTAGGAGCAATGGACACCATGTGCAGGGATGGAAGGCAGCATGGGGCCAAGATCCGACGGGGGGGGGGGGGGGGGGGGCACTGGTAAGGACCAAATCTATCGAGAGAGAGGGAGGGAGGGAGAGAGGGAGAGAGAGAGAGAGAATGAGAGGGAGAAGGAGAGGCAGAGAGAGAGAGAAAAGGAGAGGGCGATGCGGTGGGGGTGAGCTCCGATCGGCAATCAAAAATGCAGAGGAGAGGAAGAAGAAGAGGAGAGAGAGAGGGAGGGACAGAGTGAAAATGAGAGAATGAGAAAAAATGAGTAATACCCTTTTATTACTCATTTGGCATAGGAACCGATTAGACCAAACCGAATCGACAAATATTATTTCGGTGTATTCGGTTTCGGTCCTAATAATTTCAGTCTGTGATTTGGTTATGAAAATTATTAAAGTTTGATTTTCGGTCTGTTTGGTTCGGTCCAAAATCGAACCGACCATTTGCACACCCCTATGGATAACGAATGATTAATTGAATAAATAAGGTTATTAATGAATTAATCTTGAAAATAAGACAAATTAATTATTTGTGGGATATTAACTAGTTAAATTATAGAATAAGCAATAAAATATTTGTAGTATGGAAAATGACTAATAATATATTTAATGACTTCAAATGTTTGAAATATGCATGTGTGTGTGTAGCATTAAGATAATGGAAATTTTTGAATTTGTAACCACCACTGAACATATTTAATAGTCAGCAGTTAGTTTTTATTGACTACGTGTAGGTACTCCATAGGATATTTGGAGCGAGCATACTTCATTTTTGGGAGCGGACTGGAGAAGAAGTAAATCAAAGAATATTTTGTATGTTAGTATTAATGGTATGTATATGTTTTTGGAAGGATTTATGGTTACGTATTATGGCATGTATGTGAACATATATATATTTGGGTGGTGAGACAATATTAATGGATGATATGTATTTTGGACTGTTTATAAATGTGTTATGATGTTATATGTTGTTATGCCCCTAAGTTGGGTTGAGTACTGTTCGGTTTGCAAGATGGGTAGCTTACGTATATAGCCGTTATGCTGCCGAAATTTTGACCAAATAAATAGTAATGTTAGACAGTTATAGGTATCAATTATATTCTCATGCATATTCCCTAAATAATATCATTTTAAATTTATATTTAAAATTATATGGTAACCTCATACAATAATCATGCATAATGTAAAAATTATACCATTTAATTCAATCACAATAATTGTTATATAAATATATACACACACACACATATATATATATTCCATATTAAATTACAATAATTATTACACACACACACACACATATAAATGTCATATGTAAACTTCCTTTTGTCTTACAATATTTATTTTATATATAAATTATTAATATCTTATAACTTGCTGTTTGTCTTATTTGTGTATTGGAAATGCACTTGTGTTCAATGGAAATGATATGGCATGCAAAACAAATAAAACAAAAAAGGGGGGCCAAAAGGGCTGTCATGGGTGACTACTCGTGATAGAGGCTTGTTGTGCCAAGTTAGCATAGGACATAAGCCTTTGGTGCCGAGTCGACACAACTAAGTCTGTATCTGGGAAGACTTTGACCCCCACATTGCGCATCAAAAATGAGCTAGAAAATGGAATTTTCGGCCAAAGTGATCTCTTAACAAATGATTTCCTAGATGTTAACTTTCTAATGGTACAAATTTCAAGTCATATGGACATCTAAAACTCCAGATATAACTCAAATAACCCAAACTGCTTCTATGACACGACTAAAGTAAAAACCCTTCTGTTTTGGCCCTTTTTGACACACTTAAAGCTAGAATTACCTCTAGGTTCCTTCTAGACAATTTAGATATATGTATTATATTTTCAACCCAACTAGAATCACATGATTTGGAGCTCTACAACTCCATTTATACCTAAAATAAGAAACAAAGGCCAGACTGAAATTTGAGTAGAGTTTCCCCTTAAAACTCAACATGCTCAAATTAGCTAATTCAATACTATAATCGCAACAATCTCAATTCAATTCAATCCAAATCAATCATACATACTTTAAACATAGCAATTTATCATTATACATACAAAAACATATTAATTTCTCAAACCTTTCTCCTTTGTTCTTCTCTAGCTTCAATTAGCTCCTCTTTAACCACCTCTCTTTAACTTTTGCTTTGACAGCCTCTACCTCGACAAACACATCACAAATTCATCAATAACACAATATACACAATTCTATCCTCTAAATCGATGGTGGAAAAAGAGAAGAAGAATTAGCCATTAACTTACATCTTTTAGCTTGCACAAACACTTGAATTTAATTTGTCTAATCTTGAAAACACTTGAGCACAATTTTATGGAGGATTAAGTGTATTTTTAAGGGAAGGAAATGGCTGGAAATTTGAGGAGAAGGGGCTAGATTTTTGGCTTCCAATTCCATTGACTTCATGGCATATAAAGCCATGAATTTCCCTTCCTTTTCCTCACCTAAACTACCCATTTGTCAATTTGTGATTGGTCCTCCTTTCAAATTCTACTTTTAGTCCTTTGACTCTTCTTAAATTATGCATTAGCCAATTAATTTAACTTAAGTCATGCATTGACATACATAAGTTCTTATTTTATTCAATTTAGTCCATAGGGGTTAAATGACAAATCAAACCCTAACTTTTCAAATAATACCGGTTATATCCCTAACACATATACTTGACCAAATGCACAACCTAAGCCACTTTCGTACCCCAATGGTCTTTAAAATGAGTACTAAGGTACAAGTCGGGGCCTCGCATAACACATGTCTTATCTCCTCTGCCAACAATTGGGTCATTGATTCTGGTGCCACAAATCAAATGACAGGTAATTCTAATGCTTCCTCTAGCTTTCAATCTCATAAAACTCCTTCACCTATTACTATAGATAATGGGACATCATACAACATTATAGGGTCTGGGACTGTTAAGCCAACCTTTTCTATTACTTTATCCTCTATTCTAAATATGCCTAACCTAGCCTTTAATTTGATAAATGTGAGTAAACTTACTAAAAACCTCTATTATTGTGTCTCATTTTTTCTTGATCATAGTTTTTTCAGGATCTTATGACGAAGTAGATTTTTAGTAAAGGACATGTATCTGGTGGTCTTTACATCTTTGATTCTTAGGTACCACGATCTGTTGCTTGTTCCAGTGTAGTTTCTCCTTTTGAAGCACATTTTCGGTTGGGGCATCCTTCTTTACCTATTTTGAAGAAGTTATATCCACAGTTTCATAATGTATCTTCTTTGGATAGTGAGTCTTGTCATTTTGCAAAACATTATCGTAGCTCATTCGGTCCTATAATTAATAAACGAGCTGAGTTTGCTTTTAAACTTGTTCATTCAAATGTTTGGGGTGTTTGTCTAATTATGTCGAAAACTGGGTGCATATAGTTTGTTACTTTTGTAGATGATTTTTCTCGTCTAACTTAGATTTATTTATGAAGAATCGTTCTGAATTTTTTCCCATTTTTCTACTTTTTGTGCCGAAGTTAAAATCCAGTTTAATGCTTCTATAAATATATGATGAAGTGATAATACTAAGGAATACATGTCAGATCCTTTTCAGAGGTACATGTCTCCATATGGTATTATTCACCAGTCCCCTTGTGTTGATACCCCTTCTCAAAATGGAGTTGCTGAGACAAAAAACATGCATTTACTTGAGACTGCTAGAGCTTTATTATTTCAAATGAATGTTCTTAAGCATTTATGTTGATGCTATTTCCACGGCTTTCTTTTTGATTAATCGGATGCCCTATTTGGTGTTAAATGGTGATGTGCCCTATAGTATTTTGTTTCTTAATAAACCACTATTTCCAGTTGAACCACAGATATTTGATAGAACTTGTTATGTTCATGTTACTAAACATGATCCTAAAGCATTGAAGTGTGTTTTCTTGGGATACTCGTGCTGTAGACATCGGGTCTCGAGATAAATCAGAATAGGATTACCTAGTGATGAAATTAACACTTGGTCACAAGCAAGTTGAAAGTGATAGTTTCCTTATTGAAATTGCTTTTTAAAAAAATATAATAATAAAAAAAGAAGGTTGCAAGTGATAGTGTTATTGTCCAAATCGCTTTAAAAAAATTTAGAGGCTTTCGACTGCCAGTATGCGAGGGCAGGAGCCCCTCACCTCTAGGCTGCTGAAAACGTGTTTTTCACCCAAAACTCAGAATTTTTGCGCAAAATTTGATTATTAATCTTTTTTTAGGGATTTTCAAGGTTTTTTTATTTAAAAATTTAAATAAGGAAGAATTTGATTTAAATGCAATTTTTTCTCCTAAATTAGCTCGGTTTTTTTTAAAGTCATATAATTAGAAAAAAAAAAGAAAGAGAAAGGGGAGGGATTATTTTGTTGCAATTTTTTTCTCTTTCAAGAAAATTATGCATTTTTTTTAATTTTTCTTCTTCAATAAAATTTCTTCTAAAAAATTTGAAACTGAATTTTCTGAATGAAAAATTGATTTTGAAACAGAAAATAATTCTTTTCTCTTGTGATCCAATCTTCTATTTGTTATTTTTCTTTAAACAAGCTTTTTGCAATTATTTTTATAGAGAGAAACTTTATATTTTTCTTATATTTTTTATTTAATTCTCGCGGATCTTGACAAGAAAATCGTTCACGTTCTTCCCTCCATTAAATCCAAATTCTGAGTGCAAATATTAGGGCTCGATTTTATATTTTATATTATTTTATTTATTTATAGTTAGTTAATCACAATGTAAATTTTTGGATCCATATTATATCTTTATTTGTTTTATGTGATTTTAGTCATAGATTTAACATTATGTAGCATTTTTTTTTACTTTGTTTATTATTTTATTTATTTACTTTATCGCTTATCCGTTATTATTATTATCATTATTATTATTATTATTTGTGTGTTAATTTATTAATCTGCTAATTTATTTATTTTATTATGACATTTAATTTATTTGTCATTCATTATGCATTTTATTTATTTTAATTCTTTTTTATTAAGTTATGTGTTTAATTGATTTTTTTGATTTAATTACTAATATTAATTTTATTTATGTTTGTTTTTAATTTCAATACTTATTTTTTTCCATGTCTAAGTACTCTTGCAAGCGAATGAAGGGATCCAAGAGATTTATTTTGTTTGATTTAGTATTTTTATTATTTTTTCTTAATTTTTAATTTTATTTATTTTGTAATGTAATTTGTAATAAAATTATTTATTTTATACACGTTAAAAAAAAATCACAAAAATATTTTTATTAATAAATTGGATTTTTCTAATAAAATGGGACTAATATTCTAATTTTAGCCATTAAAATCTCACTTTTAAAATGAGAGTTGATTTTCATAAAATAGAATCACTCATACCAGTTTTTTCAATAATGCCTAAAAATAACTCTTCAATTTTTAAGTTTGCATAAAGAAACCAATGTTCCTATTCTTAAATAAATGCTCCGATTTATGTATGTTATTTATTTAGTTGTTTTTATTTATTTAATTTTATATTTTGGGGGGTTCTATTTGTGTCCCAATTTTCATCTTGTAATTTATTTTATAGTTTATTTTTATTTTGTTTATTTATAGCTTTTTATTGCTTTTTTTTTTATGTTTGATGTACGGCTTAATTACATTGTATGCCGTGTTAGAGAGAGATGGAAATTTAATATTAAAAATTCATTTATAATTAACCAAGAAATTAATAAGAGTGAAGTTCCAAATCTTTATCAGGTTTAGACCTCAAAGGTTAGACAAACTTTCCTAATTTTAAATTAGGTAGCGACTCAAAAATATCTCAAAAGTGGCTAAAAGTTTTATGGGATTAAATGAATTTCACCAATGTTCTATTGGGTGGGGATTCCAAAATAACTCATGTTACCCAAGATCTAGATGTGAACCCTCTTGGACCCTAAAAGCCGGCCTCTCGGAAAATACGCGGGTTCGGTGCACATCACAGTGGTGACTCTACTGGTGACTCAAAGACTTTACTTCGAAAGTGTCTTGGTTAATATATATAATTGGGTTTTTTAAAATTAAAATTCTATTTCTTTTCTAAAATTACATTGCATCCATACTAGAGCCTTAGAACTAAACTAGATGGTCCCTTATTTGCCCCGATGCATTCCCAAAGTATGACCCTATATTCACTCAATGTAAAAAAGTGTTAAGTATAATCACCAGCCCAAACCTTATACATTTAGGTATATCAAATAGAGACCCAATTGGTCATTATGCTCCCGATGAGCTAGATCCGTTGGCATGAACCATGCTTGGCTATACCAAAAATATCATCACCTTTGACTAAAGCTCACGTAATAGCAATAGAAACTTTCACTAGGTGACATGTACCTTAATAATGTACTTACTATGTGGGCCACTATATATTGAGTAAAATCAACTAAATTAAATGGACATTCATCAAAGGTTTTATGCCTCAGTGAGCCTATCTTAATTTTATTGAAGTGCTCAAATACATAATAGCCAAAACTCATATGTATGCGCTTTAAATTAAGAGATGTTATACTATCGATTTTTCACCGTGCATCATACATGTTAGTTGGGTTCCCCGTTAACCCATGGATCAAGTCCACCTAGGAAAGAGACCGCACGACCTCCTATGTGGGAGCAATAAGATTAAAAGCATCTATCTGCTTGCACATGGTTATGGATGTTGCACAATATGCTCATGCATTGCGTGTTATTCATGCAAATAAATAAATAAATAAAATTAAAAAATTAATTTTCTTCGTGTGTGTACATCCCATTCTGTACATATCATTTCCACACATGCATGTCATCATATGCATAGTTTTTTTCCATGCATCACATGCATCATTCTAACCTTTTTGATTTTTTAGCCATTATAGATCTTTTACTTAGGTGGCTTAGGGGTCCCGCACTACAAGAAAATTGGTTTTTAACGACCAAAATTTAGTGAAGGGATGAAAATCCGGTCGTTAAAATATACAAGTAGCGAAGGGAAATTAATCCGGTCGTTAGTTCTTAAATTTTATTGTTATATAATGAGGGGTTTAAATCCGGTCGTTAAAACACTAATATTCCGGTCGTTATTGCTATGAAAAACATTGGCGGGACTTGTTGGTGGTTTACCTCTAAATAATGCTCCATTATTTGATAAAAATAAAACACAGAATTGCGAAGCCCACCCAAAAAAATAGCAAAAAATGGCAAACCCAGATGAGGGAGAAATAGCAAAAACACGAAAACCCTTTTCTATTTGCAAAAAACGCAAACCCTTTTCTATCTTCCAAAACTAAACTAATCTAAACCTTATAGAAATGGCCGTAGCAGAAGCATGGATTGCCCTCAACCTCGCTTGATTTATGTCATAGTTGCTTTAATTTTCTGATCTGCCTCCCTCGCTCTTCAACCTCCCCTGCTGCTACTGCTGCTCTCGCCGCTGCTCGTCGCTCCAGGCTCTTCGGTCGCCACTCATTCCTCGCCGTGGGCATCGCCGTTCCAGAATCGCCACCGTCTTGCCTCAACGGGTAAATCACAATTTTTCTTTATTTTTTTCCCTTTATTTATTTTTCATTTTTTCATTTTTGCTACTGTTGTTACTGCCGCCACTCGACGCTCCTCCCTCGTCGTGGATGTCGCCGATCCAGAATCACACCGTCTTGCCTCAGAGCTTATTCTAGCTTTATGTCTGGATCGCTCTCCATCAAGACGAATAGGTTTGTTCTTTCTTCTTAATCGATCGCTCTAATTTGCTTCAATTTACCTCCTCTATTAGCTCATAAGAAATCATATTTAGATCTGTTTTGTGGTCATACTAATTGAATTTCGATAATTTTATTGTTGGTTTTTTCTTCGTGTAATTGCTTTTTGCTTAGTTTTCCATTTCGAATAAAATTTCTAGATTCAATTTCTTTGTATAATTGCGGGGTACAGATTGTTTAATTTTAGTTGCGAAAAGCATGCATTTGAGAATTGAGTGCAAAGCACGTGCGTTCCCTTATTTTCGCCTGTATGTGATTCAGCAAAAGTTAAGTCCGTGATTAGTACTATAGATTAGTTTTCTTGTGTCTTGTATTAGATCAATTAGGAAGTGTGATTTCATTGGCAGGAGTTTTTAATTTGTTACAGCTGAGGTTGTGGCAGGATCAGCAACATGGCTTGGTCGTGGTCTATCTTGCGTGTGCGCACAAAGAAGAGAGAGTGATGCTCGTCCTTCATTTGATTCAACCCCTACCCAGGTGCTTTTTTGTTTAAAAAAAAAAGGATGTGATTTTGCTTCTCTTATGCTTTCCTTCATGTCCTTATTCTGTAAGATAAAGAACCTAGGTTTTTCCCCTCAGGATTGATTTCTGTAATTTCTGAAGCATCAACATATATCAAAAATTTCATCATTTGTGTTTTTTTTATGTGATCATCTATCATTTGCTGGTATCTTATCTCATTAGTCTCAATTTTTAACATCGTCAACTCTTTGTTCTGTCATGAATGTCAGGAGGAAAGCTTGCAGCATTTACAAAGTCGAATTGATGTTGCCTATGATAGTACAAACCCTGAGCATCAGGTACAATTATTCTTCAGTTATGATTAACATTTTGAAAGTTTTGATGAATAGCATCTGGTGACCAATAAACTGCCTGTTTGATAGATTGGTCATAATTCAATGTGGATTGTTTGTATTATTTTTAAATTATCATTTCTGAAAAGTTAAGGTCCTTTTCTTTTTTTTGTCATGTGTTATTGCTACATTTCCTTTAGGAAGCATTGAAAGCTTTATGGAATACTGCGTTTCCTGAAGAAGAACTTCGCAGTTTAATATCAGAGCAGTGGAAGGAAATGGGTTGGCAAGGAAAGGATCCATCAACAGATTTTAGGTGAATTGACCTGTGATTTTTTTTTTTATCCATACCATCTAGAGGGAACCAATTTTTGTTCATAACTGGTGTCGGGAGCTGTTCTATTGGATTTAACTATTCTTCTTCTGATTCAATCTTTGACTTTATAATTGCATTTATCTACATAAAGAGGAGATAAGGAGATACCATCGATTTTAAATACGAATTCTTGTTGGAAATAAAACAAATAGGTTTTATATTGTCTTATTCAGACATACTTGTTGCAGAAGGTATTGCATTCTAACCTATATAAGTGTTCAAAGATTTCTATGAGATGTTCTGACTGTTGTACCTTTCATCCAGGTCCTTTTGTGACCTTGATTTGTATCTATTTTATTATTTATTTCTTTTCTCTTTATTTTTCTTTTTAAATAGCTAATTTCTTTAGCTAAATCTATCACAAGGAGTAGGCGGCTATTTAATGTTTCGTGGCTTGCTGGTGGTCATCCTGTTTTAGATCCAGTTGCTCTCATATCAGATGCAGACAGGACACTTGGCATTATATTGGATTTTTTGCAGTCACCTGGCAGTCTTCCTCGTTCATTGATAATCACTGTTGTCAATTGGTGAGTTTCCACATTCCAGTATCTGAATTATATTGGTTGAATCAATGGAAAAATGTCAAAACGTATATTTTAGTTTTGTTAGAAAGAACAGGTAATGAAAATAATACTAGTGTTATATATAATAATATTAGTGTTATATATAATAATCCTTTTAGTCATATATAATAGTTGTTTCACTTTAATTCAGTGCACGGCTTACAAAGGCATACCAAACTGTTAATGTTCTGTTTAAGGTTTTGAAGGCTGTAATCATGAGGTGAAATCCTTTTATCTATAATATGATTTTGTTTCAAGCACTTGTCTTCAAATTGGCAAAGTAACTGGGATGCATAACTTTATTATATCCTTTGATTTACTGTCTTTGTGCATGAATATTAATTATAAATTATGTTTTAAATTCTACAGGTGTTTAATACAATGGACAACAATGAAGATATGAGATTCATTATACATTCTTCTACTATAAAGATTCTAGATGAATAGAAAATGGTATAGATAGGATTTTTTTTTTAATCAAACTTGTATATTACAAATAAAATGTAAAACAATTTCAAAATATTAATATATTTTGTAACTGGTATTTTACATTCTATGAAAAGACTATTTATTATAATTTTATATTTGTGTGTATGTGAATGATGTGTACAGTTAATATTCAAATGAAATATTTTATTTATCACTAAATGGAATCTTTAATTGTCAGAATTTACTTCTTTGAAAATGAAATACACACAACGAAGAAAAATCTGGTTGCTAAAAGATATTATAACGACCGGAAATTCGTTCGTTGAAAGTAAATACAATTAGCGAAAGGAAAATCCGGTTGCTAAAAGGTATTTTTAACGACCGGAAATCCTTTTGTTAAAAGTCAATATAATTAGCGAAGGGAAAATTCGGTCGTTAAAAGGTATCTTTAACGACCGAAAATCCCTTCGTTGAAAGTGAATTCAAGTAGCGAAGGGAAAATCCGGTCGCTAAAAATCATTATTCAACGACCGGAAACATTCCGGTCGTTAAAGACATTAACGACCGGATTCAATATCCGGTCGTCTATACCTTTAACGAAGGGGCTTTTACCGACCGGATTTTCCGGTCGTTATACATGTTTAACGACCGGATTTTGACTTTTAACGACCGGATTTCCCTTCGTTAAAAAGCATTTTTCTTGTAGTGCCGGTGGGTGAATAATCAGGAATTCATTTTTTGAATTACAGGAAAGATTAACTGATTGGGGTTTAGTACCGCTCTCGAAAAGTAGCGAGACATTGTCTTTGGAGTTTTTAGCAGAAACTAGCATGGTTAACCCACCAAGAGAAACTTATCCAACCCATGCTATCATTACCAATGCGATGAATAGAAGGTCGCAAGAAATGAAAAGGAGGTTTGAAGAGTTTGAAGCCCGAATGATGACAATGATAGGAAATCTCAAAACGACAATGACACTGCCCGTTAAACAACAATAACAACGGGCTCCCCTTATGGGATAAGGGGAATGAGAGCAAATTAGGAAAGATCCTCTGAAAGTGATACATCCACCAGCTATTGACCCTAGAGCTATGATGCTTGTAGGAGAAAGAAGAGGTAGAGCTCTTGGACCAAAAAAATGACTTTATAGAGGAAGAATATGAGGAACCAATAGTGGTGAAGGGAAAGTTACCTTAGACAAAAGAGGTAATATGGAGGAAAATGTAAGAAAAATTTGAGACAATGACCCGTATGCTGACTATGGGAAAGGGAATGAACCCACAATAGAAGAGTTCCTCATACAGTATGATTGCAGTACGAGGATAGAGGTAACTCTAAAAGATCTAGAACTGTTGCAATAGAAGTTAGGGGAATCATTCCATGAATACTTGACCAAATGGAAGAACATGGTCATGGAAATAAAGCGAAAGATTGATACTGTAGATCAAATTAGGTTATTTATCAGAAATGCAAACCCATATTTAAAGGAGGCACTCAAGTTAAGGGGATTAAAATATTGTGAATCCCTTAAAGATATAACATCGAGGAAGAAGGGGAGCATTTAGCAAAGAAGGCAATTCTTGCCAACTATGGTTATGGCGGTGTAAAGCTTAAAGGGGGTTCTAGCAATAATAATAGGAACGATGATGACAAAAGTGCTAAAGCTTTGGTCACTGAGACAGCTGTGGATTGTGATTCTAACTTAGGTAAACCAAAGAAGGAAAATTGCAAAAGTCTCCATTTACCGAGGGGTTTAAATTCAGTCGCTAAAAGTCTCTAAATCCGGTCATTGATGGGTTCAAACAAAATGACTGGACTTCCATTTACCTCCAAATATAACCTAAAATTACAAAATCCATTTTCCCACTACCTTCCTCAACTCTCCAAGCCTCTCTCTTACATCGCCCCCTCCATCGTGCCTCCCCTCCCTTGCGAGCCACCAGGCACTAGATCTGGCGTCACCCTCCACCCTACTACTGTTCACTCCTCACCCCGCCACTGTAGATCATGTCTCACCATTGCTGCAGCATCTAGAGCCATCTCCCTCGCATGCTGTTAGATTGTCGCTATTGCCTATTGCAGCTCACCTTTCGTCGCTATCACCACTCATCTCTCACCCTCATCGCTGCTCTTTCCTCGTCTATTACTGGCCGGAGACTCTACCCTATTCTTTACATTCCTGTTCCCAAGCCAGTTTAAGCTTAGAGGAGGTTTATGTCTAGATGTCCTAAAGATTTTTAATCTACAATTTTTTAGCTTGAAACCTTTCACTTTGCTTTAGAATGCAATGCAGCTTTAGTAATTTTTATTTTGGTAAACACTGTAGGTAATCAAAGCCAAGAATCAAAGACTCGCCAGTGCACAGAAGACAATAGGGGATTACTGTTTGTTAGTAGGATCACCTGTTGATGCCAATAATCACTGTTCCACTGCTTTAGAGCTAGCTAGATTGACTGTTGATTTCTTCTGGTATGCTGGGGCTTTGGAAAAACTATAATATTCAATCATGTAAACTTTTACCTCTTTTTGGCCTTTACTTGTATTAAGGCTTGAGAAACTTCAATTGGAACCGTGTATAGATTCATACAGAATGTTGCTCGACATACCATGGCAATAAAATTATCAGCATTAGTTGAGTTTGATCTTGTGAATTCTGTTTTATTATGTTTTGAGTTGTGTATTAAATGATTTTCATGGTTATCCTGAAAATAATTGGACCAATTTATGACCGCACATCTCTTTTGTTGGTTGGAATCTTATCATTCAAGATATGTGGAATATTTGCATAGAATTTTAACATGTATTCTTCAACAATGTCATTTAATTTTTATGTCAATCACCATAAAATTATTCAATTAGTTGTTGTATCATTTCTCTTGCTATCATATAGACCAAACGGGCCAAAAGGATGCAATATATCATGCCAAGGGCCTTTTAAGATTAGGGCTCTGCATTGATGGAAGAGTGGCTAAGACTATTTAAAAACCACAGTTGGCCTTCTTCATTGATGGTGTGGTTCATGTGCCAATGTACATGCGGCATATCAAGGTTGTGCTTTCTGTTTTTGGATGTTCCTTACTAGTCTTTTCAAAGTGGAACTTTCTCAGTATAGGAAAGTGGTAATAAATGGTCAGTATTCTTGAACATTGTTGTTATAGAAGGTCAGAGTGTTGCAATTGAAAATGTGATATGCTTTACATCTATGGAGTTGTGTTTATATGTTTGAACAGTTATACTATATTCTAGAAATACAAATCAAAGATGATGTACATTGCTTGAGCTGTTCATATTAAGCTCTACTATATGCAATATATGGATGTTAAAAACCAACTTTATGTGACAACAAGAAATTTATCTCATTGTTGCATCTACTTAAGACCAACTTTATGCAATATATGGCTTTATTTTCTATTTTTTCTTTTGGAATCTTACTATGCAGTTGTTATTATAGATTAGAGACATGCCAATTGATTTCTTGCAATTAATTTAGCTTTCCACAGGATGTGACGGTGCTCCCTTGCTACCTGTATTATTTGTTCTTGTAAACATGGCTTTTAATATCTCATTGCTGCATCTACTTAAGATCTCTTCAGCTGTTTTATCTTCTCTTGCTTCAACAATTTTAGGTATGCCATTTTACCCATCAAAAGAACTTCCCTGTAAAACCATTAAGTATATTAATTACTTACCTTATATGCCTCTGAAAGAAAGATTGCTTGAAATAATGGCCATTGCTGCATCTAGGTTCCTTGTGGGTGGCATATTTTATCAATTTACAGTTTAAACTTTTACCAAGTTTGAAATTGTCAATTCTGTTATCTTAATAAATGACCTTAGCAGGAATAAATATGATCTAAATGAAAATAATAAGATATGTGCCTTTTGTCAATATTACCTTTCCCTAGATTGTATTTTCTTATGAAAATGAGATAATGTTACATGTTGCATCCCTGATATGAACTGTTCTAGAAAGGGTTAGTGATGTCATTCATTGAAGCCTAATTCTTATTTAACACTTTATATCTTTATTTGAAGCACCTTAAGGATGCTTTTTATAATTATATACGTTAATTATTGTTGACCATTTTTGTAAATTTTAGGCTATTAGCTTCTTCCTTGATCTTGCACGAAAGGCAGAAAAAGTTCCCGGTGATCTGAATTTGGGAGCAAATAAGGGGAATATGCTAGGAGGACCTAAAGGTAATTAGATCTTATAATTATTATATTATAAGTTTATTCATAGTGAATTTGATTTGGATTTGTGGAACTAATTGCTAAAAGTCTAATTTCCATTTTATTGCATTTTCTTTCATTGCACACATACATCTTCTTGTAGCTTCATTCTCCTGTTTATTTTAAATTTTTTTGGTATGTAACAATTTTATCATTTGTTGTGTTTGGTTTAAAGTAAATGGTATTTTAGATTGAAAATATTAAATTATTTTTCCATTTGGTTTACTGAATTTGTGCATGAATATTAATTATAATTTTATGTTTTATATTCTATAAGTCTTCAAAACAATGGATAATGAATATATGAGAATCATTATACATTCTTCTAGAGATTTAAGGGAATAGAAAATGGTATTCATAGGGGCTGATTTTGTAAACAAATTTGTACGTGACAAATAAAATGTCAAACAATTACGAAATATTGATATATTTTGTAACTGTTATTTTGCAATCTATGAAAATACTATTTATTATAATTTTGGATATATATGTGTATGTAAATGATGTGTACAGGTAATATTCAAATAAAATATTTTATTTATTTTGAAAATTTATTATTAATGACCGAATTTCCTTTCAACGAAGAAAAGTTCAGTTGCTAAAATGACTCTTTAACAACTGGAATTCCCTTCCTTTTATTAAAAGTCAACATAATTACTGAAGGAAAAATCCGATCGCTAAAAGATATATATCTTCAATGACTGCAATTCTTTCAGTGAAAGTGAACACAATAAACGAAGGGAAAATCTGGTTGCAAAAAGATATTTTCAAAGACCAGAATTCCCTTCGTTAAAAGTTTGAACACAATCAGCGAAGGAAAAATCTGGTCGCTAAAAGATATCTTCAAAGACCGAAAATGTTCCGGTCATTAAAGATATTAACGACAGGATTCAAAATCCGGATGTCTATACCTTTAACGAATGGGCTTTTACCGACCGAATTATCTCGTCATTATTGGTGTTTAACGATCGAATTTTGACTTTTAATGAGCGAATTTTCTTTCGTTAAAGGCCATTTTTCTTATAGTGTAATTAGCACACATAGTATAAAATAGATTATTGCCATACTCTAAGAGAGTACATGCAGAAATGGATTGACACTGATCAAATTCTAGATCCAAGGAAGAAGAGAAAGAGGTAGACTAATTACAAGGCCACAACACTACCAATCTTGGGGGCACCATCCAAAGAAGGGGACCTGAAGTGTTAGAAGATATTTAAGAAATCTGAGTCAGCAGTAGAGAAAGATTAGACAGAAGCTTTTTTTTTTTTAATGATGTCACATATATGTCCATGAACTAATGCATTTTTTTCTCCAACCATGTTAATAATATGGGCTTTTTCTTATGCATACAATGTCTTATTATTGCATCATGTGTGGTCATAATCATGACTCATGAGACATTAATTCCATAAACATTACTTTATTTGATATGGAGGAATAAACATCTTGGTTGCATCCAATCTGACTCCTAAAGTGAGATAAATTTGAGAGATTAAAAGAAAACAGAAACAAAAAAATCTTAGCCTCAAAGGCATTGTCAGGACACGTTATTCCAATTTGGTGAGATAATTAGTTAGCCAATTCAAATAAAGCAATGGGCTTTTTCTTATAAATGCAATGTCTTATTATTATTATTATTATTATTATTATTATTATTATTATTATTATTATTATTATTATTATTATTATTATTATTATTATTATTATTATTATTATTATTATTATTATTATTATTATTATTATTATTATTATTATTATTATTATTATTATTATTATTATATCATGCATGGCCATAATCATGACTCATGAGACATTAATTCCATAAACATTGTTTTATTTGATGTCGAGGAACAAACATCAAAT
The DNA here is from genome assembly GCA_947683425.1 of Excoecaria cochinchinensis. Taxonomy (NCBI): domain Eukaryota; kingdom Viridiplantae; phylum Streptophyta; class Magnoliopsida; order Malpighiales; family Euphorbiaceae; genus Excoecaria; species Excoecaria cochinchinensis. The sequence continues at coordinate 2,798,837 of CANTUQ010000069.1, forward strand.
AAAGCAATGGGCTTTTTCTTATGTATGCAATGTCATATTATTATTGCATTATGCCTGGCCATAATCATGACTCACGAGACATTAATTCCATAAATATTGCTTTATTTGATGTTGAGGAATAAAAATCTTGGTTGCATTCAATCTGACTCCTGAAGTGAGATAAATTTGAGAGATTAAAAGGAAAAAGAAACAAAAAAAAAAATCTTAGCCTGGGCCTAAAATTGACAAAGGCATCTTTAGAACACGTTATTCTAGTTTGCTGAGATAATTAGTTGGCCAATTCAGATGGAGGATAAGATGAAGATTTCAAGTAACGAGCAACCATGGCTTCATAATATCCCAGATTACTTGGAAATGCCAAAATCTCCTAAAGATGCCATAAAAAAAAAGACCACAAGTTGACACCTCAAATGGAGCATTGTACAAGACAACAGATAAAACCTTAATCTTAACCATTCTTTTCTCCTAAAAAAAGAGAAATAAAAAAAACCCTATAATACAACCTATTAGAACCAAGTCTCAAAATTCCTTTCTTCCTATCCATTTGGGACAGTCGCTATAAAGGCCACCAAAAAAAAAGAAGAAAAAAACAACTAACCTTCAACCATCCTGAGCCAAAATGAGTAAGACGTGAACTCTTACAGTTAAAATTAGAAAGAGAGCTCATCACCTTAGCATAATTTATAAAAAGGAAGTTTGGCTTAATCTTTTAGAAGTAGATCAAGAGCCTTTGTTAGAAAGAAGGTAACCTAGCTTACAAATCAGATCAAATGCTATAGGTTATATAAGCTAAAGTCAAATCCTTTGTGCTAGAAACGTTGTTGATAGAAATGGTTGACATTCTTGTCAGCTACAATAGAACAGATTTAAGAAATCAAGCATTGCTAATGGACTAAAAAGTGTTTTATGACAAAAAAAAAAGGACCCCGCAGGTCAAAAATAAAAAAAAATGACCTTGCTAAATTGGGCACTCACTAGGTTGAAAATCGAAAAAAGGTGCCTTAGGCAAAAATTAGGAGTTTGAGTGAAAATATTCAATCAAGAAAACCAGAGAGGGCTAATTAATAACAGGAGTCAGATGCACACAGGACGTCACCCTTGAGATTGAATAAAACACATGTTGTTGCATTATATGTCTAATTATAATTATTGTTGTTGCATGATGTATATAGATAAGGAAGCATGCATAAGCTAGGCATGAACATATAATTACCATGTCAGGAGAAACCTATGGCATGCACAGAGACACATGCTGAAGCATGCTTTATTTCAAGGCTGTAATGATAACACCTCGTGCGACAATGTTTCTTCTACTATGGTTTTCGCCATGACGTTCTTACCAAAACATTGTGTTGATAGAAGTACTCTATGGGAAGCAGCATCTCTCAATGCCTAAAAGGTCAGTCCTAATGAAAAGGCCGTAAGTGGACTCTAGAAAACTCATAGAATAGAATTAGGGTGTTTCTGGTAAGTAAACAAATAAATGAATAAGAAAGGCCGTTAGAGATGAAAACTGTAACTGGCTCTCTAAGAAAAGTTAGGCCAAAAGATAGGGTGAAAACCTAAAAAATACAGTCTGTCTTAAAAAAACCGCTAGATTGGGTTGGGTTTATTCCAGGAAAAAATGAGGCACAGAGATATGTGAAAGTTCAAAAAGGATGCATTTCCCCCAAAGAAAAGTTAGTGTGAAAATTCACAAGGGACACACTACATGTAATGCATTTAGTTCTTTGTACATGTTTCACACGAATATAATTCTACACACATGCAATGGCATACACATAATTCACATACCTAATTCTTTGCGTGTGTTTCTTGTATATAGCTTTGTGCATATATTTCACACATACACATATAATCTCTTGTATATGTTCTTGTGCAAATAACTTTGCAGAAAATGTTTGAATAAACATAACATGCAAAAGTGGGCCAAAGGACAACTTCAGCTCAACATCGGTGCCTATCCATGCTAGACAATTAGATCAAGATGAAGTCCCCACAAAAAAGGAATCTCATTGATCCGCGCTAAAGAGAACATTTAAAAGAGCAAGCCTATTCATGCATACTATGCTGGGGGCAATCAGGTAAATTTCTCTATAATAAAATATAAAGGTTGGAAAATATACTTAAAATGTAAAATTCATCCAAATGCAAATTCAAGATCCACCCAAAATTGCAAAGATGAAGAATGCACCCGAGGTGTAAATTCACATGAAAAATAAATAATATATCACAATAGTTAAAAAATAAAATCCAAAGACCTCTTAAGAGGCAAAAAAAATAAACCTCAGAATTAAAATTCTCTTAAGAGACACTAAAAATTCTAAAATCTATCCACCTACAGGAAAGCATCGAAACACCAAATCTAATTTCCTCTGAGGAGGCTCAATTCTAATTTTCTCTGAGGATACTCAAATATAATTTCCTCTCAAGAGGCTCAAAATCTAAGTCTCTTAGTGAGCATCTAAGCCTCTCAATGAGCATAAATTTTCAAAGTCTCCCTACGAGCACAAAGCCCTCTTAAGAGGCACACAGGTCTTTTCAACAAGAAGGTGACACCAGATGGTTCTTCATCAACTCAATCAATGTGAGTTTGTAGAATGATTCAGTGGCATTAATGATGGCCATATCGACAGTAGTTTTCATTATGACTTAGTGGCATTAATGATAAGACATATCGACAGCAGTCTTCAGAATGACTCAGTGGCATTAATAATAAGCCATATTGACGGCGATCTTCAGAACAACTCAGTGGTGCTAATGATAAGGCACACAGATGGCGGTCTTTAGAATGACTCAGTAGCGTTAATGATAAGCCACATCGATTCCCCTAGTCTTGAAAGATAGCTGCCTTGGGTACGTGTCTCTTTCCTTTTTTCTCTGAGTTTTAGCATACCTAGGCACCCTTGCACTAGTTTTCCCAAAACCTGGGGCAACTGTAGACACCGGTCCCAATGCAACCCAGACCAGGGCTACCTAGTGATGAAATTTACTCCTATTCATAGGCAAAAAAGTTGAAACTGATGATTTCCTTATCAAAATTACTTTTTAAAAAATAAAAAATAAAAATAAAAAAGGTTGGAAGTGATAGCGTTCTTGTCAAAATTGCTCTAAAAAAATTCGGAGGCTTACGGCCGCCAGCGCGCTATGGCAGGAGCTAGGCGCTCGCTAGAGCAGGGGCAAGCACCCCCAGTGCTGCATGCAGCACGCAGTGCTCGCATGGACGCCCCTTACGCAGTGTGCACATAAGTAGCCTAGGCGCCCTCGTGCTCTAACGTGTTCCTAGGATGTCCCTCGCCTCCAGGTTACCAAAAATTCATTTTCCACAAAAAAATCGGGATTTTTGGGAAAATTTTAATTTTTAATCCATGTTTTTAAGAATTTTCAAAGTTTTTTTTATTTTTCAAATTTAAATAAGGAAGAATTTGATTTAAATACAATTTTTTCTCCTAAATTAGCTAGTTTTTTTTTTTTCTAATGGCATATATATAGAAAAATAAAGAAAGAGAAATGGGAGGGCTTTTTTTGGTTGCAATTTTTTCCTTACTTTTTCAAGAAAAATTCTGCAATTTTTTAATTCTTCTTCTTCAATAAAATTTCTTCTAAAAAATTTGAGATTGAATTTTCGTAATGAAAAATTGATTTTGAGACAAAAAAAAAAATAACTTTTTGCTCTTGAGATCCAATCTTTTATTTTTTATTTTTCATTAAACAAGCTTTTTGCAGTTATTTTTCTAAAGAGAAAGTTTAGATTTTTCTTATATTTTTTATTTAATTCTCGCAGATCTTGACAATAAAGTTGTTAATTTTCTTCCCTCCATCTGAGAGTAAATATTTTGGGCTCGATTTGATATTTGATATTTTTTTATTATTTTATTTATTTATAGTTAATTAATTACCACTTAGATCTTTGGATCCATAATGTATTTATTTATTTTATGTGATTTTTGTCATAGATTTAACATTATGTAGCATTTGTTTTACTTTGTTTTTTTATTCTATTTATTTACTTGATTGTTCATCCTTTTTTATTGTTGTTGTTGCTGGTGTTGTTGTTATTGTTGTTGTTGTTGTTGTTGTTGTTGTTGTTATTATTATTATTATTATTATTATTATTATTTATGTTCTTATGTGTGTTAATTTATTAATCTACTAATTTATTTGTTTTATTATTTCATTTAATTTATTTATCATTCGTAATGCATTTTATTTCATTTTCTTTATTTTAATTCATTTTTTTCTTAAGTTATGTGTTTAATTGATTTTTTTGATTTAATTACTAATATTAATTTTATTTATATTTATTTTTTGTTTCAATACTTGTTTTTTTTTTCATGTTTGAGCACTCTTGTAAGTGATGGAAGAGATCCAGAAGATTTATTTTGGTTGATTTAGTATTTTTATCATTTTTTCTTTATTTTGTTTTTTTTTTATTTATTTTGTAATGTAATTTATAGTAAAATTATTTATTTTATGCACATTAAAAAGAAAATCACAAAAATATTTTTATTAATAAATTGGATTTTTCTAATAAAATGGGACCAATGTCCTAATTTTACCCAATAAAATTTTATTTTTAAAAGGAGAGTTAATTTTCATAAAATGGGATCACTCATCCCGATTTTCTCATTAATGTCTAAAAATAACTCTTCAATTTTTTAAGTGTGCATATTAGAACCAATGTTCCTATTCCTAAATAAATGTCTCGATTTATGCATGTTATTTATTTAATTGATTTTTTTTATTTAATTTTATATTTTAGGGGATTGTATTTTTGTCCCAATTTTTATTTTGTAATTTATTTTATAGCTTATTTTATTTTGTTTATTTATAGCTTTTTATTGCTTTTTTCGATGCTTGATGTGCGTCTTAATTAAATTGCATGCGGTGTAAGAAAGAGATGGGAATTTAATATTAGAAACTCATTTATAATTAACCAAGGCATTATAAGAGTGAAGTTTCGAATCTTTCTCTAATTTAGACCCCATTGGGTAGATGAACTTTCTTAATTTTAAATTGGACGGCGACTGTGCCTAAAGGTTTCATGGGATTAGAAGAACTTTCCCAATGTTCTATTTGATGGGGTTTCCAAACTATCTCATATTGCCTAAGATCTAGACGCGGATCGAATCCTCTCAATCCCTAAAAGCAGGACTTTCGGGAAACACGCGGGTTCGGCTCGCATCACACGTTCATTCAAAATGGATATAGATACTATTCTCCTGATCTATAGTGATATTTGATTTTAGTTGATGTGGTATTCTCAGAAGATAAACCATTCTTTTCATCTCAATACACTCTTAAAAGTAAGGTAGAGGAAGATGAGTGGCTCATTTATACTGTGACATCTGCTCGAGAATTTATTGATGTGTCTCCTTCTTCTATTGAGTTGAGAATGACTAATGATCCTTTAATATTATCCAAACCATAGGTTGTTCAGGTTTACTCTAGAAGAAAAGACACCAATGATACATGTCCTGCACCAGCACCTTCGTTATCTGATTGTGCTCCAACTAATCCCAATCTTCCCATTGCTTTTCATAAAGGTAAATGCAATTGTAAATCCACTTATTCTATTGCTAATTTTGTTTTCTATGATCATCTATCTTCTTTGACATGCTCTTTATTTACATCTTTAGATTCTATATCTATTCCTAAGATAGTTAAAGAAACCTTGAGTCACCTTAGGTGGTATGCTGCCATGCTTGATGAGATAAATGCCTTGGATACAAATCACACTTGGGATTTGGTGAATTTACCAAAAGGGAGGAAGGTTATGGGTAACAAATGGGTCTTTACAGTCAAAGTTAATCTAGATGGTTCTATAGCTCAGTTTAAAGCACGACTTATTGTTAAATGATATGCTCAAACTTATGGGGTGGATTATTTTGATACTTTCTCCTCAGTCACCAAATTGAATTTTGTTCATTTATTCATATCTTTAGTAGCTTTTAAACATTGGCCCTTACATCAATTAGACATTAAAAATGCTTTCCTTTATAGTAATCTTCAGGAAGAAGTCTATATGGAGCAACCACCTGGTTTTATTGCTCAGGGAGAGTATGGAAAAGTTTGCCAGCTGAAGAAATCTCTATATGGATTAAAGCAGAGTCCCCGTGCATAGTTTGGTAAATTCAATAAGGCTGTTCAAGAGTTTGGGCTAAAGAAGATTTAGTGTGATCACTCAATTTTTTACAAACAATTAAAAGGTGGCATTATTCTTCTTATGGTTTATATCGATGATATTGTGATTACAAGAAGTGATTCTACAAGTATCTCTTCACTTAAGTCTTTCATGCATAGTAAATTTCACACTAAAGACTTGGGCCAAATATAATATTTCTTGGGAATGGAGGTTTGAAGAAGCAAAAAGGGGATTCTTCTATCCCAAAGAAAGTATGTTCTTGAGTTGCTTGCAGAAACTAGAAAATGAAGAGCTAAGCCTTGCAGTACTCCTATGGTTCCTAATGTACAACTTATAAAGGATGATAGTGATCCTTTTGATGATTTATGGAGATATAGGAGGTTAGTTGGAAAACTAAATTACCTCACAGTAACTCATCCAAATATTGTATTTGCAGTGAGTGTTGTTAGTCCATTTATGACTACTCCTAAAGTCAAGCACTGGAAAGCTCTAAAACATATCTTATGTTATTTGAAAAGTGCTCATATGCTTAGTATTTTGTACAGTGATGATAGGAATACTCACATTTAGTGCTTTGCTGATGTTAATTAGGCAGGTTCTAAGATTAATAGGAGGTCAACTATAGGCTATTATATTTTTATTGAAGAAAATTTAGTATCTTGGAGGAGCAAGAAGCAGACTGTGGTATCCAGGTCTAGCGTAAAATTTGAATATAGAGCTATGTTAGATTCTGCACATTAAATCTTATGGATTTGTCATTTACTTAATGAAACTGGTATAAATCAAAGCAAAACTTTGGTGTGATAATTAAGTTGCGCTTCATATTATCTCTAATTTAGTGTATCATGAACGGACCAAGCATAGTAAAGTTGGCTATCACTTTATTCGTGAAAAGATTCAGATTAATGTCATTTTAACAGGACATGTGAAGACAAAAGAACAGTTAGGTGATCTATTCACAAAAGTTTTAAATGGCCCTCGAGTGCAATATTTGTGTAACAAGATGGGCATGATTAATATCTATGCTCCAACAATTAAGGGAAATGTTAGATAATTGATTATAATTAGTTGTAAAATATTTAGTTTCCTTGTATAGCATGTAAAAGTTAAAAAGAAGAGTCATAGGGTAAAAGATACTACTTTCCTTAGTTACCTTTCTAATCTTGTATAAATACCTGATTTTTCCTTCAATACAAATACAGAAATATAATTCCTCCATTCTTACAAGCACAATATTTCTCTTCTCCCTTAATACCGGGTAACTCACATTCTTCTATGGTTTGTTTCATAATCTAAGATTTTTTTGATTGGGATTTTATAGAAGTACAATTTAGAATTTCTGGTAACTTGGAACTCATAAAAGATATAGATTTGGCAACTTTATGTGGCATGAAATTGGAGCTATTTGATAATTTAGTGAAAATTAGAGTCATCCTTTCATAAGGATGAAGATGGTCATGTAAAAATATATTGTAGTTTGTGTTATATATATAATTTTCAGCTAATGCTTTTGATAATTCAGACCAGTATCCAACTCCATATGTCTTCCTCGCTGTAATAAGCTCTTTTCTAAACTTACTACTTATTATTCTATTTATATTGCAAATTAAGAATATAATTTTGACACACATCGAACCACAGGAGGCCCCGAAGACTCGCTTTTAGGGCATTCTAAAGATGTTCATGAAACTTATAAGAGATTGCAAGAGAGTCTATTTTAGGCAACAAGGAGGTTTCTTAGAGTCGCTACCCAATAAAATATTGGAAAAGGTCGTCCAGCTTCAATGAGCTTAAGACAACGCATCTGTGTCTATTTTGGGTAAGCCAGAGATATTTTAGAGTTCCCACCCCAATAGGACATTGAGATGGTACTCTAACCTCATGGAGCTTAAGACAATGCAAATTGAGCCTATTTTGGATAACAAGAGTTGTTTTGGAGACCCCATCCCAATAAGATATTGAGATGGTCCTCTAACCTCGTTGAGCCTAAGACTAGAGATGGTTCGGGACTTTTCATTTATTCATACCTTGATTAAATTACAATTGAGTTTTGAATTTAAGATTTCATCCCTTTTCTCATCCATTTTTAATGTAATAATTAGAGCGCATATCAATCACATAATGAAAGCGGTAAATAAAATAATATTAAAATAAAATAAATAACAATATAATAAATTACAACAAAACTAGGGGCGGAATATAACCCCCATTGTAAATAAAATATAAATTATATATAAAATGTGATATTTATTAAGAATGAGGACATTGATCCTCGCATGCATACTTAAAAGGAAAAGTGTTAAAGGTGATAATTTATTTGGGTGGAAAAACTAGGACATTGGTCCTATTTTTATTAAAAAACTCAATTTATTAATAAAAATATTTTTGTGATTTTCTTTTAAACGTGCATAAAATAAATAATTTTATTAAAAATTATATAGCAAAAATAAATAAAAAGCCAAAATAGAGAAAATAACACAAATGATAAAAATAAAAGGTCAAACCAAACGAGCCTCCTAGATCTCTCCATTTGCTCGCAAGAATGCCCAAATAAGGAAAACAAGTATTGGAATAAAAAAAACATAAATAAAATAAAATAAAATAATGTTAGTATCTAAAAGATACTAGTTTCCTTAGTTAGCTTTCTAATCTTGTATAAATACCTGATTTTTCCTTTAATACAAATACATAAAACATAATTCCTCCGTTTTTACAAGCACAATATTTCTCTTCTCCCTTAATGTCGGGTGACTCTCATTCTTCTATGGTTTGTTTCATAATCTAAGCTTCTTTTGATTGGGATTTTATAGAAGTGTAATTTAGAATTTCTGGTAACTTGGAACTCATAAAAGGTATAGATTTGGAAATTTTATGTGGCAAGAAATTAGAGCCATTTGATGATTTAGTGAAAATTAGAGTCATCCTTTCATAAGGATGAAGATGGTCACGTAAAAATATATTGTAGTTGTATTATATATATAATTTTTGACTAATGCTTTTGATAATTCAGACCAGTATCCAACTCCATATGTCTTCCTCATTGTAATAAGCTCTTTCTCCAAACTTAGTACTTATTGTTGTATCTATTTATATTGCAAATTAAGAACATAATTGTGAAGCGCGTCGAACCCTAGGAGGCTTCGAAGACTCGCTTTTAGGGCATTCGAAAGAGGTTCATGAAACTTGCAAGTGATTGCAAGAGCATCTATTTTTGGCAACAAGGAGGTTTCTTAGAGTCGCCACCTAATAAAATATCGGGAAAGGTCGTTCAACTTCAATGAGCCTAAGACAACGCATCTGTGTCTATTTTGAGCAAGCCAGAGATATTTTTGAGTTTTCACCCTAATAGGACATTGAGATGGTACTCTAACCTCATGGAGCCTAAAATAATGTAAATTGGGTCTATTTTGGGCAACAAGAGATATTTTGGGGACCCCATCCCAATAAAACATTGAGATGGTCCTCTAACCTCGTTGAACCTAAGACTAGAGATGGTTCGGGACTTTTCATTTATTCATACCTTAATTAAATTACAATTGAGTTTTGAATTTAAGATTTCATCACTTTTTTCATTCATTTTTAATGCAATAATTAGAGTGCATGTCAATCACATAATGAAAGCGGTAAATAAAACAAGATTAAAATAAATTAAATAAGAATGTAATAAATTACAACAAAATTAGGGGCGAAATATAACCCCATTGTAAATAAAATATAAATCATACATAAAATGGGATATTTATTAAGGATGAGGACATTGGTTATCGCATGCATACTTATAGAAAAAAGTGTTAAAGGTGATAATTTGTTTGGGTGGAAAAACTAGGACATTGGTCCTATTTTTATGAAAAAAAACTCAATTTATTAATAAAATATTTTTGTGATTTTCTTTTAAACGTGCATAAAATAAATAATTTTATTAAAAATTACATGGCAATAATAAATAAAAAGCCAAAATAGAGAAAATAACACAAATGATAAAGATAAAAGGTCAAACCAAATGAGCCTCCTAAATCTCCCCATTTGCTTGCGAGAATGCCCAAATAAGGAAAACAAGTATTGGAATAAAAAAACAAACATAAATAAAATAAAATAATGTTAGTAACTAACAGATACTAGTTTCCTTAGTTAGCTTTCTAATATTGTATAAATACCTGATTTTTCCTTTAATACAAATGCAGCAAACATAATTCCTCCATTCTTACAAGCACAATATTTCTTTCTCCCTTATTGCCGAGTGACTCACATTCTTCTGTGGTTTGTTTCATAATCTAAGCTTCTTTTGATTGGGATTTTATAGAAGTGTAATTTAGAATTTCTGGTAGCGTGGAACACATAAAAGGTATAGATTTGGCAACTTTATATTGCAAGAAATTGGAGCCATTTGATGATTTAGTGAAAATTAGAGTTATCCTTTCATAAGGATGAAGATGGTCACGTAAAACTATATTGTAGTTGTATTATATATATAATTTTTGGCTAATGCTTTTGATAATTCAGACCAGCATCCAACTCCATATGTCTTCTTCGCTGTAATAACCTCTTCTCCAAACTTACTACTTATTATTGTATCTATTTATATTGCAAATTAAGAACATAATTATGACGCGCGTCGAACCCTAGGAGGCCCCAAAGATCCGCTTTTAAGGCATTCGAAAAGGTTTATGAAACTTGCAAGAGATTACAAGAGTGTCTATTTTGGGCAACAAGGAGGTTTTTTAGAGTCGCCACCCAATAAAACATTGGGAAAGATCGTCCAGCTTCAACGAGCCTAAGACAATGCATTTGTGTCTATTTTGGGCAAGGCAGAGATATTTTGGAGTTCCCCAATAGGACATTGAGATGGTACTCTAACCTCGTAGAGCCTAAGACAATACAAATTGGGCCTATTTTGGGCAACAAGAGATATTTAGAAGACCCCATCCCAATAAGACATTGAGATGGTCCTCTAACCTCGTTGAGCATAAGACTAGAGATAGTTCGGAACTTTCTATTTATTCATACCTTGATTAAATTACAATTGAGTTTTGAATTTAAGATTTCATCACTTTTTTCATTCATTTTTAATGCAATAATTAGAATGCATGTCAATCACATAATAAAAGCGATAAATAAAACAAGATTAAAATAAATTAAATAAGAATGTAACAAATTATAATAAAACTAAGGGCGGAATACAACCCCCATTGTAAATAAAATATAAATCATACATAAAACGGGATATTTATTAAGAATGAGGACATTGGTCCTCGCATGCATACTTAAAGGAAAAAGTGTTAAATGTGATGATTTGTTTGAGTGGAAAAACTAGGACATTGGTCCTATTTTTATTAAAAAAAACTCAATTTATTAATAAAAATATTTTTGTGATTTTCTTTTAAACGTGCATAAAATAAATAATTTTATTAAAAATTACATGGCAATAATAAATAAAAAGCCAAAATAGAGAAAATAACACAAATGATAAAGATAAAAGGTCAAACCAAACGTACCTCCTAGATCTCCCCATTTGCTCGCGAGAATGCCTAAACAATGAAAACAAGTATTGGAATAAAAAATAAACATAAAAAAATAATTTTCGTAACTAAATCAAGAAAATCAATTAAATATAAAAAATAATAAATAACAAATTAAAATAGATAAAAAAAAGCATTGCGAGTGATAAATAAATTAAATGACATATTAAAACAAATACATTAACATATTAATAGACCAATACATAATAATAATAATAATAATAATAATAATAATAATAATAATAATAATAATAATAATAATAATAATAATAATAATAATAATAATAATAATAATAGAAGAAGAAGAAGAAGAAGAAGAAGAAGAAGAAGAATAAACAATTAAATAAGATAAAGTAAAAAGAATATTAAAAATGTTAAATTTATATATGAATAAATAAATGATAAATTAAAAGATTTACATGATTGCTAATTAAAATAAGAACAAAAATAAATAAAATAAAATTAAGAGATCGAGCTTAAAATGTTTACCCTCAGATTTCGGACTTGATAAAATGAAAGAAGATGATTGATTTCTTGCTTTGATTCACAAAATATTAGATAAAAAATAATCTAAAAACTTTCAAAAAAAATAATTGTAAAAATCTTATTTTTACAAAATCAAAGAAAAATTGGATTTCAAGAACAAAAAATTATTGTCTTTATCTCAAAACCAATTTTCAACCAAAAAACAATGTAAGTCTTTGGAAGAAATCAATTGAAGAGGAAAAAATTAAAAAAAAAAACAAGTGAGAAAATTCAATTTTTAAAAACAAAGAATTATTTTTTTTGCCTTGAAATCAATTATTTTTCAATAAAATTAAATCTATAATATTTATAAGAAATTTTATTGAAGTAAAAGAAGAAAAAGAATTGAAAAAGAAGAAGAAGAATTGCAAAACTCAAGAAAAAGAAAAGAAAAAATCCGCAAAAGAAAATTTTTTTCCTTCCCATCATTTTCTATTTATATCAATAAAAATTAATTAAGGAAAAAAATTGAATTTTTATTAAAATTCCCTTAATTTGGGTTCAAAAATGAGAATTATCAATAAAAATCCTGAAAAATAAGATGAAAAGTAAAAAAAATAAAGAAAAAACGGAAAGGGGCAAAAATCGTGTTTGCGGCAAACTAGGGCCGATTGACACCCGTCGGTGCGTGTAGCAGCGCGGAGCGACGTCCCACGCGCGGCTCGTACGAGGGCGAGCGACGCTCCCCTCGCGCGCTTTGCACTGGCCCTTTTGCGCAAGAGGGCTGCCAGCCCTCACGCACGGGCTACGAAAAACATCAAAAACTTTTTTTTTTATCTAACAATTTTGATTACAATACTATAATTTTCAAACTCCATTTTTTAAATTTAATTTTTAATACATTTTTTATTATTTATTTTTTATTTTTTACTCTAAAATGCAAATTTGACAAGAAAATCATCACTTTCAACGTTTTTGCTTGTGAATAGGCATCTAATTATCATTGAATAACTTTGATCTGGATTGACTCAGGATCCGGTGTCTACAGTTGCCCCCAGTTTTGGAAAAACTAGTGCATAGGTGTTTAAGTGAGCCAAAACTCAGAGAAAAAGGAAAGAGACACGTACCTGAGGCTGCTATCTTTTCCAGACTGGACAATGTTATCGGGGTGGTTATTCGCCAGCTTGTTGGCATGTTATTCTTTGCTAAAGCGAGTTACCGTGATCGTGTAAATCCTCGTTGAAGTGGTATTTACCGTCAACATGTAAATCTTTGTTGGAGTGGTAATGCTGTGGTCGTGCTAACCTTCGGTGGAATGGTAGTACCGCCATCTTGCTACCCTTGTGAGATTTGAAGTGGTAGCACCGTGATAATGCTAACCCTCCATGGAGTGGTAGTGTCAATATCGTGCTAACCCTTTTGAAGCGGTAGTGCCGTGGTCGTGCGAACCTTCCGTAGAATGGTAGTGCTACCATCGTGCTAACCCTTCTGAGATATGAAGTGGCAGTACCGTGATCATACTAATCCTCCGTGGAATGGTAGTGCCATCATCGTGCTAACCCCTTTGAGAATTGAAGTGGTAGTGTTGTGATCATGCTAACCCCTCTGAGAATTGAAGTGGTAGTGTCGTGATCATGCTAACCCTTTGTAGAGTGATAGTGCTGTCATCATGCTGACCCTTTTGAAGTGGTAGTACTGTGGTCGTGCTAACCTCCCGTAGAATGGTAGTGACACCATCATACTAACCCTTCTGAGATTTGAAGTGGTAGTGCCATGATGTTGCTAACCTTAAGTAGAATAGTAGTGCCATCATTGTGCTAACCCTTCTAAAATGGTAGTGCTGTGGTCATGCTAACCTTCCGTAGAATGGTAGTGCCGCCATCATGCTAACCCTTTTGAGATGTGAAGTGGTAGTGCCATGATTGTGCTAACCCTTTATGGAGTGGTAGTGCCGTCATCGTGCTAACCCTTTTGAAGTGATAGTGCCGTGGTCATGCTAATCTTCCGTAAAATGGTAGTACCGCTATTGTGCTAACCCTTCTGAGATTTAAAGTGATAGTGCTGTGATTGTGCTAACCCTCTGTGGAGTGGTAGTATCGTCATCGTGCTAACCCTTCTGAAGTGGTGCTCCCTGAGAGCCCTTTGGTTGATTGCCCTCTGAGAGGTCTTTAGTTGATTGCCCCCTGAGAGGTCCTTGGCTGATTGTTTGGATTGATATTTGGACTGATATCATCACTCAGCTTTTTTCGGTGTCCGTATTGAATCTCTCTTACTGTAAAACATGGAAAACCAAATATGCAGAAAAAATAGTGAGCATGCACGTGAAATGTATGAGTCATGCAGAAATGCAAGATAAGAATTCATCTAAGTGAGTTTTGGAGGCAATAACCAGGCTGGGCTCAATTTGCGGTAGGATCGATGCCCTTTGGAATTGCTATTGGATTTTGTGCCTTTGGGGTTGCGAGATTCTCAACCGATACCTACAGTCATTTTTAAGGTAGTGCGTCCCTTGTAAATTTTCACAATAGCTTTTTGTGACGCGAGCCGAACCTGGCAAAGGCCCTCTTTGAACCCGTTTTTAGGATTCGAGGGATTGATTCGCGTCTTTTGATCTTGGACGCCATGAGTCATCTTGGATGCCCCCTTCCTAATAGAATATTGGGAAAGACCATCTAGCCTCACGATGCCTTTAGTCACCTTTGAGGTATTTTGGAGTCGCCACCCAATTTACAAGAAATTAGGAAAGGTCTCTAACCTCTTATTGGTCTAGACCAAAGATTGGTGTTCGGAACTTCACTCTTATTTATGTTTTGGCTAATTATAAATGAGTTCTTAACTTCCTAAAATTCTACCTCTTGTCTCACACGATTTATGCATTTAAGTAAAGCGCATTGCAAGTATCGAAAAAGCGATAAATAAAAGAATGTAAAGAAAGAAGTAAAATAAAGCGATAAAAGAAAATGGTAAACACGTCGAGCACACAATTACAAGAGAAATTGGGGCGGAATACAACCCCAAATAAAAGAAGATTGAAAATATAAATTGGGATGGAATACAATCTCAAATGAAAATAATATTGCTCCAAAAATTAATTACAAGGGCCCAAAATGTATGAACATAAATTTAAACAAACAAACAAGATCAAACATGAGAAAAACATACATAAATCGGGACATTCGTTTGGTTTAGGAACATTAGTTCCTTCATACTTGTTTGAAGGTTTAGGAACATTGGTTCCTTCGTACTTATTTGAAAAGGGGTCGAAGAGTTGTTTGACTGTTGGGTTGAAAATCGGGATGAGTGATCCCATTTTGGAGAAAAAGAAACTCTTCATTTTATTGTGATGTTTTACATTTCTTGGCTAAAATGCGGGACATTGGTCCCAATTTTATTAGTGAAAATTCCAATTTAATTATAAAAATATTTTTGTGACTTTTTATCTCACGCACGCATAAATAAAATAATTATTTGCAAACAGGCACAAACACAAGAGGTAGGGTAGGAAAGATCTCACCCAAAATGAAGTAGTCCCCTACGCGTCGTGACCCCTTCGCGTGGTCACGGAAACACTCAAGTGATGCAAGTTCACATTTAAATCTCAGACATAAAATAATATTAAAAATATTAGTAATAATTCTCAAAAAATTGATCAAGTAAGACAAAATAAATATAGGACATATTAGTTTAATACACAAATGATTTACATGCAAAGAAAATAAACTAAATCATGCAAAAACCTAAGGTTAATGATGAAAATGTAAAATGAATAACAATGACAATAAATATGGTAAAAAAATAATAACAATCAAAAATAATAATGGTAATCACAAAATGATAATAATGATGATGGCATGATAATGATAATAATGATAATAATAATAATAATAAAGTAACCATGACAATAATAATAATAATAATAATAATAATAATAATAATAATAATAATAATAATAATAATGTAAGATAATAATAACAAAATACAATAATAATAATAATAATAATAATAATAATAATAATAATGATAATGATATAAAAGTAGTGGCAGAATAATAATAATAATAATAATAATAATAATAATAATAATAATAATAATAAGCATGCAAAATGACAGTGACGAAAACAATAGGAAAACAAATACTAATGATAATGATGGTAAAGGCATTAATAATAATAATAATAATAATAATAATAATAATAAAGATAACCACATTTCTAGGCATATAAACAATGATAGCAATAAGGGGAGTAGCAGTAGAATGGCCAAACTAGCAAACCCATTCACAACAATAAGAATAATGATAATAACAAAAGTAAAGAGGATGAGGACGTGCACAGGGGTGAAAATAAGACTAAGAAAATTAACTTAAAATCTCATAACAAGCCAATGATAATAATCACATCAATAGTGCTAGAAATGAATTATAAACACACTGACGACAACCAAAATAAGAATATTGACGGTAATAAATAGTATACAAAAATAAATGAGGACGAGACCTAATAATATTACCCTCAAAAATTATAGGTCGAGAAAGGATGTCCGGATCCGTTCCCCTTTGTCGGTTTACAATGTTGAACGCAAAGAAATAACTTAAAAAATGATCTGAAATTTTTGAAGTTTCAAGAGGATGATTTTTAGATAAAAAAACCAGAGCACAAGAAATTAGTTTTCTTGATTTAAATCAAAACCGTGAGTAAATTTCTTTAGCAAAAAAAATCCCAGGTGAAAACGACCGCGCACGGGAGAGCGGGAGGCGCGGGGATGCCCGCAGGTGAGGGGCCGCGAGCTGCGGCCTCCTCGCGGGTGCCCGCGAGTGGGAGGCCGCGAGCTGTGGCCTCCTCGCAGGTGCCCGCGAGTGGAGGCTACGAGCTGCGGCCTCCCACGAAAGCCCACATGTGGGAGGCCACAAGCTGCAGCCTCCTCGCGGATGCCCGCAAGTGGAGGCCGCGAGCCGTGGCCTCCCGTGAAAGCTAGCATGTCGTGCGCGCGCGGCATGTGACCTGCGGGCTGGCGAGCGGCACGCCTCCAGCGCGCGCCTTGCGGCCTTTGCGCTGTGAGCCCAACGCACAAGCGCTATGCTCCTGACCCTGAAACTCCGAAACAAATAAAAAAAATAAAAAATAAAAATAAAAGTAAAAACAATGAAAACTAAAAATAAAGATTTTTTTCCAAATTAAATTTTTTTTTTTGAAAAGAAAGGAGATTCTCGACAAGGGGAACATCATTTTCGACACCTTTACTTGTGGCAAGTATTATTTTCATCATCGGGTAATCCTAATCTTGGACCGCCTTGGGACCCGTTGTCTACACTTTTCTTAGCGGGAAATGCATTTTTTGCGGATTTTGATATAACCCTGTGCATTATTTTCGCTTGGAATGGAACCAACCTAATCGAGCAGCTTTTTTTTTAAGGACAGACTGCCTGTTTCTAGGTTTTCACCTTATCTTTTTGCCTAGTTTTTACTTAGAGAGCCAATTACGGTTTTCATCTCTAACGGCTTTTTTTTTTGAGGTTGAAGCTGTTACCAAAGATCTTTCTAGTGTGTTCAGCATCACTACAAAAAAAATCCAAATTAGCGACGACAATTAGCGACTAAATATATTTAGTCGCTAATTAGCGACTATTTTGCGACTAAATTAAAATTAGTCGTAGAAAACCATTTTTTTTTAATTTTAGCGACGGAATAGCGACTGAATAAAGAATCCGTCGCTAAATTTTGGCGGCAACTCCTTGCGCCTTTTTTTGCGACTATTTAGCGACGAAAAAATCCGTCGCTAATTTTTGCGACTAATTTAGCGACTAAAAAATTAGTCGCTAAAATAGCGACTGCAATATCAGTCGCTAAATTTGGAGACGATTTTATTTGCGACGAATTTAGCGACTAAAATTGTTGTCGCTAAATTATTTTGAATTAGCGACTGAATAGAGACTGATAGTTCCGTCGCAAAAAAAATTCAAATTTATTACAATAATAATTTAGAAATTGAAGTGATATGTTAGCAACGGAATTATCCGTCGCTATTTTGTCGGTAAAATTGATTATACTTTTAATAAAAATATTTATTAATTATTTTTCATATTTTTGAATAATCAAACTATTTGAATAATTTTAGTCAAATAATTACACAAATAAATTAAATGTATTAATATTTTAATTGGATAAAGAAATAATAACAACAAATAACCCATGATAAGAAACTATAAAGTGAAAGGGGGAAATATGAGAAGTAGAAAAAATACAAAAAAAGAAAGAGGGGGGAGGAGGAAAACACGAAACAGGGGAATGGGGGAAAAGGGACCAAGAAACCGAGAGAGAGAGAGCGATGGGAGGCAGCGCCGGCGACCACCAAAGGCGATCGGACCGTCGCATCCCGCAGCGTCGTCCCCGTAGTGTTTTTCCCCGATTCGCGGCGTCGCTGCTCCAGGAGAGAGGGAGATAACCGAATCTTCTCATGCATTTTCCGGCCAGCTCCGGTGGCGGACGACGACACGAGTGGCACCGTGGGACTCACGGCGGACAGACGAATCTTCCGGTGTCCGTGGATCCTCTTCACTAGCCGGCGATGATGAGATCGGAGTTGGGTGAGCCAAAGCTCCCGACGGCGATTCCGGCAAAACGGCGCCACGGATGGGCGCGTGACCACCGGAAACGGGGCCCTGGCGCCTTGATCTGTCCTTCGATGGCGGTGGTGCATCTCCGGCGGAGCTCCGACAAGGCTTCGGCGAAGGGGCCAGATGGAAGAATAATGAAATTTTGTGGGAATTTTGATCCCAACTGGTATGTGACTGCCAAATTTACTTTTCTAGCATGATTTTTAATAAACTAAATTATTTTAAAGAAAGTTTAAGATCTGTGTTGTAGATGTTTAGTGTGATAATTCATATGGTTGGTTATTAATGCTTGATTATTGCTTGGATTGTTAGATTATGTGTAGAAGAGTAGGAATTCTTGAGTGTGGAATCTGTACAGATAGTTGATTAGGAAATCTCCTATATTGTGTTTTGTGTTATGTTCAATTAGTGGCTTTTAATTATTAATAGGGTATATGAAAATGGTGTTTAGGTATGTAGAAAATTATACGATGCAGAAGCTATGTAAAAGAGGACAGTAGGCGTGAGGGATTCTTTCGCATGGTCAAAGTTATCAACTGAGGTAAAGCATGGCAATCGAAATTTAGGTGGAAAAATATGATGTTTCTTCCAAGATCAGCAGGTTTTGTACTCTATGCAATAGAAAAGTATTGGTAATTTCTTGCTTTGTGCTATTAAAAGTTATGGATTGTAAGTTCAACTTATTTAAGCGTCTCTAAAGAGCTAATTGTACTTGGATTGTGTTGTAGAATGAATTTGTAAGTTGTATATATAGCATATAACATATTGGCAAATTGATTTTGTGTCCCTTTGCCTTGTTCTGAAACCGGATTATTGTGACTTCTGGAATTTATATTCTATGCTTTGGTATACTGTTATCATTGCTTCTTGATGTAGCCATGGGTAGGTTCCAGTCCAGAAGCAAGGTGGGAAGGGTGGGAAGGAACCACGATTCCCCATTTTTAAACTCAATTGTTGTTTCAAACCAAAACTGATGGTTCCAACCCATATATTTGTATATTTAATTTACTTCCAAATATGGGGCAAAGCTACAGTCCTCCGATTTTAACCATAAAATCGTGTAATAGCCACTAAATATGTGTTTGAAATGGTTGTTATATGAAATAAAATTTTCATTTAATTGTGTGCATATTTGCAACTATTTATGGGAAAAGTGCATTGGATGTAATTGCTTCCTTGGTATTCTGTTTGACTTTGCTGGAAATTTGCTTTTCATTACAAGGCAATTCATTAGAGTTCTAGTGCACAACTGACTGTCTGCATCTTGCCTCCGCTGCTCCTGTCGGCCATGATGTTCCTTCACTTCCTATAGTTGTTTATGTCTTTGATTAGTTTGTCATTTTGATCTCTGAAATTTATGAGAAATTGGCTATGAAGGGGGCTGTTAACTGGTTATAGTACTGAATAGTTGAACAAGAGTTGCAATTTCCTTTCCTGGCCTGCTTATTTCTGGTAAGCAGATATGCTCTGCCTGTTTATGTTTACGTTCCTTTTCTATAGTAATTGAAGCATATGCTTGAGGGACTATTTAAAAAGTATTCCTTTATCAAAATGTAGGTATAGAGTGCTTGAAGTATTCATTTGAAATGAAAGTTCAATGTATCAGATATTCCTTTATTTCTGTGCAATCCTTTGATTGTTTTACTTATATCAGCATTTATATGTTGTTGTACAATACATTGATATTGCAGAGTGAATTTAATTTAATTATAGTTAGTCAAGTTTAGCTGTTCAAGTTTCTCTAGCTGCGTGTGTAATTGTGTTCTCACTTTTTTCATTTGCTTTTAATTCTTAGGAGGACACAATCTGTTTGTTCTATTGAAACATGAACTATTGTATACGATTTTGTTTTTTGTTATTAATCTTTGGAGATTAATTCATTTGGATTTGCTTTGCAATTTACATATATTTGCTTTGCTTATTTTATAACTCTCCTTTTTTTTTCAGGCCTTTATTCTAGTTTTGACTCAATATCAGTTCGGGACCAATAAAGCACGAAATCTTAGGGAATATATAATGTAAATTGATGTATATTTATTTTTAATGTAATTTTGTTTAGTATTTATTAAGAAGATAATATAAAAACTCATGTATGTTTATTTTATTTAAATGGTTTTATTTTGTTTAATATACATTAGATTTTCGATCTATTCGGTTATGTTTCAAATTGAACCGAATTGACTATTTGTACGCATTTAATTGGTCAATTTAATATATTTTTATAATATTATATTTTTAAATTAATAGTATTGTTAATAATATTGCATAATTATTATTTATATAAATTAAATTTTTGATGTAATAATAATAATAATAATAATAATAATAATAATAATAATAATAATAATAATAATAATAAATGGAATTTAATAATAAAAAATTAATAATTTTGCGACGGAATATTTTGTCGCTAATATTTCTTCAATATTTACAACGACTAATTTAGGAGTTATTTAGGGACGGATTTTTTATTTTTTAGCGACGGAATTTTCTGTCGCTATTTTTAGCGACTGTTTATGTGTTGGTCGCAATTTTTTTGCGACGGCCGTAATAGCGACTGTTAGTCGTTTTGTCGCTAAAAGTAATTAGCGACTAAATTGATTAAATTAGCGACGGAAATGTCTGTCGCTAATTTCCTGTTTTTTTGTAGTGCATGTACTTATGCCCATATCACAGTTGTATGAGCTTGATTCTTCTCATGATGGTGCTCTAGAATTGGCTTCACAGTTGATAGCATAATGAGTTGGCTAAAGGACCCGAGTGGTGAAAGTAGCAGAGGGTAGACAGTAGATGACTTTGATCACGCAAAATAAACTGCTCTGATCACAACATATCATTGCATAAATGCATGCATTTCAATTTGATTTATTAAACATGATTGTTATTTGGCATTAATCTCAAAAAATATAAGACCTCATCTAATCTCGGGATTGATCCTGTGAGCATCAAACTGCTATTATCAATGATCCCTCTCGAGTTTTTATGATTGAAAATTTTCTCTCAGCTCTTAATTTTTGCCCAGGATGCCCCCTTTTATTTTTTACCCTGGCAGGGCGCCCAATTTTAGCAAGGTTGTTTATTTTTTTTTGGTTTTCAACCCGCAGGGCATTTATTCTTTATTTTTCTCTTCTTCTTTATTTTTTTCTTTTTTTTAACCTTTGCCACGGATCCTCTCTTAGTTTGGCAGCCTGTGACGCGCGCCGGATCCCCGCGGCCGCCCCTCTGACCGCCCGCTCGAGGGCGATCGGACAATTGTGGGTCCGTTGACAGCTTGCAATAAATCGCAAGTGCGTCTATTTTGGGCAACAAGGAGGTTTCATGGAGTCGCCACCCAATAGAACATTGGGAAAGTTTCTCTCGCCTCGGAAAGCCTAATACTGCACTTAGTATCCATTTTGGGCCAGCCAAAGGGGTCTTGGAAGGTAAACCTCTCGCCCTAAGGAGCCTAGGATTAACGCTAAAGTCTCGTGACCCAAGAGGTGTCTTGGAGGGTAACCTCTAGCCTCTCGAGCCCAAAGACCAGAGCTGGGTTCGGGATTTCTCATCTATTTCTACCTCGATTATTTTATGATCAAATTTTAATTATCATTGATTCGCTCTCTCTCCACACGATGCAATTTAAATTAAAGCGCATTCATCCATTTAAGAGCATAAAATAAAATAGCATTAAAGCATGAAATAAATTTACAATAAAACTAAGGGCAGAATACAACCCTCGCTTGTAAATGTGCGATACACGCATAAATCGGGATATTCATTTACTTTGAGGACTTTGGTCCTCACATGCATTCATTATGAAAAACGATTTTTATGTGATGATTTTATTTGGTAAAAATAGGACATTAGTCCAATTTTATTTAACAAACATTCTTTTTAGTAGAAAACATTTGTGTGTTGGTTCTTTTAAGAGCGGTCGAAAATCATTTTATTATTACAGATCACAAATACATAAAATGCAATAAAATAGTGATTACATATTTCTAAATAAATAAATAAATGAATACATAAATAATTGCATAAATAAATAACAATAATAATAACAATAATCAATAATGATAATAATAATAATAATAATAATAATAATAATAATAATAATAATAATAATAATAATAATAATAATAATAATAATAATAATAATAATAATAATAATAATAATAATAATAATAATAATAATAATAATATTAAAACATAAAATTAAATAATCACAAATCAATTAAATAATAACATCAACATAAAATTAACACAAATTAGACAATAATAATAATAATATTAATAATATTAACATAACACAAAATACTAATAATAAACAAATATAACAATTAATTAATATAACCATATAATAATAATAATAATAATAATAAATAAATATAAACATAATAAAATAATATTAAGACAGAATAATAAATAAAAATAATAATAATAATAATATTAAAATAGAAAATGAATAAATAATAATAATAATAATAATAATAATAATAATAATAATAATAATAATAATAATAATAATAAAATAGGGGGAAGGGGATTTACCTCGCCGGAGCTTCGCCGGAGAGGCAGTGGCCTACACCTCCACCGTCGCACTGTAGATCGTCGTCACAGGGTCTCACCGGCGGTGTCCACGCGCCGGAAGCCGGCGTTGATTAGCCGGAAATCGCGTGCGAAGCCGCTGCCTTTGTCTCCGGTTCTTCTCCCTCACGCGCCGTCTGCCGGAGTCCGATGGAAGAACGGTGGGCGTCGCCTGAATCGTCCGGACCTCCTCTCCACGACGGTGGGGCGCGTGCGACGATTGGTGGCCGGATCTGGCCGGCGGAGGCGACGCTTCCTCCCCTCCTCTTTCTTCTTTCTCTTCTCTCTCCGGCGTCCCTGTTTGGCCTGGGTCTGCTCCTCTCTTCTTTCCTTTGTTTTATTTCCTCTTTTCCTTATTCTTTCACACTCTCACTCTTTCTATTTTTCTTTTTCTTTTCTTTTATTTGGCTCTCACTTGCTCTCTGTGTTCTCACCTCTTGCTCTCGTTTTCTTTTTCTTTCTTTTTGCTCACAGCTCCTATGGCTTCCTCTTGCTCTCTCTTTCTTTTCTTTTTCTTTGGTTTTCCTTTGGCCGGCTCCCTCTTGCTCTCTCTTTCTTTTCTTTTTTTTTGTTTTCTTTTGCTTGTGTTTTCTTCTTTCTTGATCTGCCGAGCCCCTTAATTTTCTTCATCTTCTTCTTTTTATACCCCTTAAATTAGGGCTAAGGGGTTATGAAGTAATTTCCTCCTCCATAATTCCCTCCTTTTCTCTATTCTTAATTAATCTCACTTAATTCAAATTAACACACATATATATATACTAATTAATCAAACATTATATATCAATTACACATCACACATTAATACATCAATTAATCTACTTAATATATAATTTATCTAATTTAATTAAACATTTAAACTTTAATTATACATGCACTTTAATCACACAATAATATTAATTACTCAAGTAACTAACAACACTAACTAATTAATTTTTAATTTCACACACACATATTTATATATATTTTTTATTTTTATTTTTTTATTTTTTATATTTTATTTTTTCGGAGGGAATAATCAAGGACCCAAAAATCACAATTTTCATTTTATGCCGGACTCGGGACCCGGTGTCTACAGCAGCGTCGATTAGTTTCTTTGAATTCTCTTTCATCCTTATTAGCCGGGACGACTGCTCCTTTTAACAATGCCTTTTTTTTGCTTATCCAAGGCTTCATCTTGACCCTTGTACGAACTGGCTGAAACGATGAGTTCTTCATTTGGAACTTGAATGTGAAATCCCACATCTCACTTTTTTTGGTTTTGGTGGCTCAATTTTAGGAGTAGCTTTTAATGGTTGAGCTAGAGTTATACGTTGGCCTCATATAGTTTAGGATAAAACTATGGTTGTGATGCGCACCGAGCCCGATCGGTTCCCGGAGACCCGCTTTTAAGGTCCGAGAGGATTTGCGTCTATTGATCTTGGGCAATCATGAGATATTTTGGATACCTCATTCCAATAGAACACTGGAAAGCGGTAAAGTAAAGTAAGCCACAAAAAATAAAAGAAAGATAAAAATTGGGACAAAATACAATCCCGCAAATAAAATCAAACAAAATATAAATAAATAATAAACTTGAATAAAGAAATAAACATTCATAAATGGGGATATTATTTAAAATAGGAACATTGGTTCCTTCATGTTCACTTTATAAAATCGAAAAGTTATTTTGGTATACTTGAAAAAATCGGGATGAGTGATACCATTTTAAAAAAATTAACTCTTCCTTTTTAAAGTGAATTTTTATTGGTTAAAATTACAACATTGGTCTCATTTTATTAGAAAACCCCAATTTATTAATATAAACCTTTTTTTGTAATTTTTTAATTAATGTGCATAAAAAAATAATCTTATTACAAATTACATAATAAAAACCAATAAACCCAAAATAATGAAAAAATAATAAAAATGAAAAATTAAATCAAGATGGTGTCTTCAAATTTCCATGGGCTCCCACTTGCCATTGGAAAAGCTCACACATAAAAAATAAGTATTGAAAAAAAAAAAAAACACAAATAAAAGTGATATTAGTAATAAAAAATAAATTTAAACATGCAACATATGAAAATTAATTAAAATAAATAAAATACAATGTATCATGTATGACAAATCAATTAAATGACATAATAAAAATAAGTAACTTAGCATATTAACAATTCAACATGCATAAAAAGTATAAATGATAATAATAATAATAATGCTAACAATAATAGATTATAACAATAAAAAAATAATAATAAAAGTAATAATAATGATAATGGTAGTAGTAGTCTTGTCAAAAAAATAATGGTAGTAGTAGTAGTAGTAGTAGTAGTAGTAGTAGTAGTAGTAGTAGTAGTAGTAATAATAATAATAATGATAATAACAATAACAATAATAATAACAAACAATAACAATAAAAAAAGATGAACAATTAAGCAAGCAAAAATAACAATAAATAAAATAAACAAAACATGTTAAAGCATGTTAAATAATAATAATAATAATAATAATAATAATAATAATAATAATAATAATATATGAACAAAAATAATGATACTAAAAAATAAAAATAAAAATAACAACAAAAGATGAACAATCAAATAAATATGCAAGAATAAAATAAAATATGCTAAAAATATTAAATCACATAAACAATTTAAAAAAACAACAAAAGATTTAAAAATCTACATGATGACTAGTTAATTGTAACAAAAATTAAATTAAAAATTGAGCCTAAAATTTTTACTCTCAAAATTTGATTTGATAAATGAAGGTAGATAATCAATTTTCTTGTCTTAATTTTATAAGAATAAGATTAGAAAAATAAAATATTGAAGAGAAATTTTATCTCAAAAACAAAAAATTAGATTTTTTGTCTCAAGTAAAATAATTGTTAAATAAAAAGAAGAAAATTTCCAAGAATAAAAATTGTTCTTTTTGCCTTAAGAAGTAACTTAGGAAAATCCTTTAGAAAATTAGGATAATTTGCTCTTGAAGAAGATGAAGAATAATTTTCTTAAGAAAAATCCCCTAATTCTCTCTCTAAAATATCATTTATACCTCCCAACAAATCAGATTTTTAATGAAAAATATTAAAATAATTTACTTTCCATTAACAAAAAAAAAAAAAAACTGAAGAATTTGAAGGGCTAGAAAACAAAAGGTGTTAAAAATTAAATTCTATAAAAAAATGGAAGAAAAAACATAATTTTGGGTTAAAAACGCCCATAGGAGGCTGCAGGGGCATCGGGCGCGCGGCAGGGGCGAGCTGGGTGCTGCCGACGCTCGATTTTCGGCCAATTTTTTTTTAAAAATTTTTGCTAAAACACTATAATTTCAAAACTCACTTTTTTTATCTTAAAATAATTTTTTAAAATATTTTTAAAACACATTTTTATTTACTTTTAATAAATCAATTTTGACAAGAAAAACGTCACTTCCAACTTTCATTTTTGCCTATAAACATGCAAACTTAATTTTATCATTGGGTAATCCTGATCTGGGCAGGCTCGGGACCCGGTGTCTATAGTTGCCCCCAATTTTGGAAAGACTAGTGCATGGGTGCCTAGGTGAGCTAAAATTCAGAAAAGGGAAAGAAGCGCGTACCTGAGGCGGCCTCCTTCCAGCTGCTCCCTGGAGAACAGTGCTGTGATTTGAATCGTGAATGTTATCCTTCCGGATCGCACCGAGTTGCTGACAAGACTACGAAGTACAAACATTCTTGAATATCACCGAGCTGTTAAATAGGCTACAAATGATTGCACCAAGTCGCTGACAAGACTACAAAATGCGGGTGCCATCCTTAGATGATGATGCGCTAAGTCTGCTCAAGACTTACAAAACGCAAGAAGTGCTCTCTTGAGCTGCACTGAGTCTGCTACAGACTTACAAAGTGCGGGGTGCCATCCTCCAATGGCGATGCGATGAGTCCGCTCTGGACTTACAAAATGCGGGGTTGTTCTTCTGAACTACACCGAGTCTGCTCCAGACTTACAAAGTGGTTGGGTGCCATCCTCAAATGGCGATGGTTTTCACTTAAACATTTCCTGCAAAATTATGTGCACAGAAATATATACAAGAAATTGTGTGTGTATGTGTAAAAAAACAAAATGCCAATGCTTGCAAATGAATTGTATGACATGACATGTAGATGGTCGCAAAAATAGATAGACAATGTCATGGGTGGTCAAGGGTTTGATGAGGATACGGCTTGGCTGCTCGACCATGCCCCCAAGGATCCGAAAGAGTGTCATCTTGGCTTTAGGGACTCTGACCCAAAACCTTTTCTGAAAGACCCATCAGGTGTGCATCTTTGCCCATCGGTCAATGATCATATTCCTAGGATTCTTACTCATTTCCCTGCATCATACATTAACTGCCTGAAGAGAGATCATCCGAAGTAATGCCGCCTTATCGCTCCGGACATCGAAAGTCATTATTTTAAAGGTAGTGCATCCCTTGTGGATTTTCACACTAGCTTTTCTTTGTGGAAAATACGTCCCTTGGAGATTTTCACATAACCCTTTGCCTAATTTTTGCCTGAAGTGGACCCAACCCAATCCAGCGACTTTTATTTATTTATTTTTTTATAGGGCAGACTGCCTGCTTCTAGGTTTTCACCCTGCCATTTGTCCTAACATTTTCTTAGAGGGCCAGTCACGGTTTTTTTTATCTCTAATGGCCTTTTTTTTAAGTGCGGCTACAAAAGAAGCGAAGGCTATTATCAAAACCTCCCATAAGGGTCACCAGCACAATTTGCTTAGACACCTTTCAATGAAAATGATTAGAGCATAGTCATTAGATAAATAAAGGAGATACTTCTTTTTAAGGCAGGACTAAAATTCGATGAAAATGCAAATTGAATTCTTTTATTCATTGCAAAATTATGCACATTTCCGTATGATTTCACCATACATGATCCTTAATTGGCAATAATTCAAATGCACAAGACTACACCTTATCTCTGAATAGATCTTGTAAGCATCAAACTCCGGTTATCAATCGGCCCTCTCGGGTTTTCTCGATTGAACATTTTCTCTTGGCCCTTAATTTTTGCTCGGGATGCCTTTTTTCAGTTTTCACCCTAACAGGGCGCCCGATTTTAGTAAGGCCGCCTTTTTTTGATTTTCAACCCGCGGGACATTTATTCTCTTCTTTTAATTTTTGGTGTTTAGCCATGGAATCTTTTTAGTCTATCGACATTGACCGGGTCTTTAAACTCATTCCCATCGCTGTCTGCTAAAATCGCTACTCCCTTTATTAGTAACTTTTTCAGTACAAATGGACCTTCCCAGGTTGGCCTGAATTTTTCGTATTTGTCTAGCACTCTCGGCCTCATCATCTTAAAGACCAAATCCCCATCTTTCGATGGGTGCTTTCGTACCTTCTTGCCAAAAAACCGAGTTAGCCTCTCCTGATAAACCTGATTATGATAATAAGCTTGCAACCTATCTTCATCTAATATATTTAACTGTAATAACCGCTGTTAAGTCCATTCTGCCTCTGAAATCTCGACTTCCTTAAGTACCCTTAAAGGTTTCAGCTCGATTTTAACTGGCATAACTGCTTCAATTCCATATACTAGAGAGAATAGTATCGCTCCCATAGAGGTTTTTACTGTGGTTATAACCCCAGAGTGAAAAAGGTATCTTGGCCAATATTCTTTTAACATTCTTGTTCGCTGCTTCAACTGTGCCATTAGCCTGAGGTCGGTAAGGAGAAGAATTATGATGCCGGATTCCATATTTTTGAAGCATCTGTTTAGTTTTCAAGAATTGTACCCCATTATCAGACACAATGTGGTGTGGGAGGCCATATCTGCATATCAAATTCTGCTCGATGTACTTAGCCATGTCCCTAGCATCAACCTTTTTGAAAGATTCAGCTTTGACCCATTTAGTGAAGTAATCAATGGCAACTATGACAAACCTATGCCCATTAAAAGCTGTAGGACGTATCTCGCCTATGATATCTATTCCCCAAGCTGCAAATGGCCATAGAGACGTTAATTTATGTAGCTCTGAAACTGGCACATGCCTCAAATTCGCGTATTGCTAGCATAACTGGCATTTCCTCACATACTTTGAACAATCTGTATCCATCGTAAGCCAATAGAATCCTTGGCACATAATCTTCTTCGCTAAAGCTAAGCTATTCATGTGAGCTCCATAGACACCAGCATGAGCCTCTTCCATAACTCTTTCAGCTTCTTTCTTTGCCAAACATCTCAACTGGATACCATCAGCTTGCCTTTTATATAAAGTTTGGTCTACACTGATGAATTGAGTGGATAACTTTCTAATCATTCTTTGGTCTTTCTCGGTGGCTTCTTCTGGAAAAATTGACCGTTCAAAGTAATTCTGAATATCGTAGTACTAAGGGTTTCCATCGGCAACTTCAACCTCCATCGCCTACTCAGTTTCAGAACAAGGCTTTTCCACACTAAAGATCAGCACGAGTCTCATAGCAACCCCTATCGGATTATCCCACATGGACACTAATGTCGCAAGAGCATCGGCCAACTGATTTTCATCCCTGGGGACGAAGTGAAAGTTGCAAGTCTCAAATCGGCTACTCAATATTCTCAAGTACTTCACATAAGACAACAACCTCTCTTCCTTAACTGACCACTCCCCTCTAATCTGATGAATTACTAAGGACGAATCTCCGAAGACTTCTGCAATCTTTGCCCCTAGAGCAAGTAGTGCTTCCAATCTGAAGATGCAAGTTTCATATTCTGCTTCATTATTGGTCGCCTTGTACCTCAACTTCTTGGCTAATGGCAGCTTCTCACCATTCGGGGTCATAAGAATAATCCCTGCTCCTACCCTTTTGCTATTAACTGCCCCATCAAAAAACATATGCCACCCTTGTACTGCTATGGCCATAACATCTTCATTTGGGAAATTTTATTCAAACTGGTCTCCCTCAATAGGATATTTAGCTAAGAACTCAGCTACTGCTCTTCCTTTGATGGTTTTCCTGGTGATGTATTTGATGTCGAACTCCTGCAATAGTAATAACTATCTTCCCATTTTTTCTAGTAGAGAGGGTGCTTTTTGAAGGTAACTAAGCGGGTTATACTTGGCAACCGCCTGCACACTAAAAGAGTGAGTGTAGTGTCGCAACTTCTTAGAGGCCCAGATTACAGCTAAGAAAATCTTTTCTACTTTAACATATTTGGCTTTATATGGCAGGAATTTCTTGCTAAGGTAATAAACAGCAAACTCCACTCCAAATTCATCCTCCTGGGCCATCATAGCACCCACTGAATGGTCTTCTATTGCCAGATATAGGATTAGTGGCTTGGCACGATGTGGTGGTCTTAAGACTGGTGGATTTAGGAGATAATCCTTAATAGTATCAAAAGCCAATTGACAATCGTTATTTCACGCCACTGGTTGATTCTTTTTGAGAAGCTTGAAGATGGGCTTACACACCGAAGCTAGCTTGGCAATAAATCGGCTAATGTACTGAATTTTTCCCAGGAAAATTCTAACTTCCTTCTCTTTCTAGGGCACTGGCATCTTCCTAATTGCTTTGACCTTATTAGGATCTACTTTAATTCCTCTTTGACTTACCACATGGCCCAATAGCTTACCCAGGTAACTCCAAAGATGCACTTCTTAGGATCGAGGCGCAGATTATACTTATTGATCCTTTGAAAGAACTTTTCCAAAGTCTCGAAGTGACTTTCTCTGGTAGTTGACTTGATCGTCATGTCGTCAACATATACCTCTACTTCTTTATGGATCAAGTCATTGAGAACTCCGGTGGCCATTCTTTGATAGGTTCCTCCTGCATTCTTTAATCCGAAAGGCATAACCCGGTAGGCAAATATGCCCCATTCAGTGATGAAGGCTATCTTAATTTGATCCACGATCTTGTTGAGGATTTGATTGTACCCTGCTTACCCATCCATAAAACTGTACATCCTGCAAGTAGCAACACTATCTACCAGCACATTAATATGAGGTAAAGGGAAATTGTCTTTCGGGCAAGCTTTATTCAAGTCCCGATAATCCACACATACTCGAACCTTTCCATCCTTTTTAGCTACAGTAACTACATTAGCCAACCATGTCAGGTATTGAGCATCTATTAGAAACTTAGCCTCAATCTGCTTATGGATATCTTCTTTCACCTTTTGGGCCAATTCTAGTCTAAGTCTTCTAAGCTTTTGCTTGTCTGGTATAGACTCTAGGTAAGTTGGGATGGCATGTTTGGTGACGTCTCGATCGATTCCCGGCAAGTACTCATAGGTTCAGACAAATATTTTTTCATATTTTTTCAAAATTCTCTCAAATTTTTACCTCTCCTTAGGAGTTATGTCTGATTGTATCAAAATTTCCTTTAGGTTCTCCAAAGTTTCGAGATTAAATACAGTCGTGCTACTTGAGTTAATGTAAAAAATGAATGCATCATGTTTATGATCATGAGAAATAAAATCATCAGAAACATCACACAAGTAAGCAAAGTTGTTCATCTCATTAATATAATCAGAAACATTAACATTGTCATTATTGAAAAGTTATGGCATAAAAAGACTATCAAAATAACTATTGTCTTCATTCTCTGTCGACACCGATGTTGCAATGGACTGTTCTATGGCTTCTTAGCTTCATGGAGGCTTTTCAACTACCTCCGGTGAAATCTTCAGATCTTGAATCTTCAAATCTGGCTCTGCATCTTTTCTTTTCCCTTCAACCTGGTGGCTAATAGCTTGTCAATGATAATCTCCACGGGCCCATCCCTATCCTAGACACTGCATTGAGTCATAATTTCTTCAACCCATAAGTCCTTTGCAGATTTGCTAACTCCAACATCCCAGTCGAAGACATCATTGAAGATTTCAAAGTCTTCATTGAAGATTTTAAAACCTGATATGATCTTTCCATCTGCCCATTGAGGCTCTTCCTCTCCAATGTAAGCATAGACCGAGGATACGGGAACAAAACTCTCTAAAATGTGGGGGATCTTCTTTAATATTTTCTTCTTACCACATTCACCTTTATATCCCAAACCCTTTCAATCTTTCTGGCCTTGTATAGTGACAGTTGGCTGTAGCCCTTATGAATTTTTGCCTAAACTAGCACCTGGGAGGAAGTGCATCTTCTTCATTATGTTCACCACCTGAAGGTTATCTGCTAAATTTCACTCTTCTCCTATCACCGATATATGAAAGCCACTGAATGGCTTGTTAGAAATCCCCAAAGCAGACACTTGGTTTTCTCTTGCCGCTTTAATAGTCACCACCTCTCCTTCATGTGGTATCTTAATCATTTGGCGTAGGGTAGACGACACTCCTCCCAATTTATGGAACCATAGCCTTCTAAGTAGAGTAGAGAAATTTGCTGGGAAAGGCAAGACCACAAATTCTACCTCTGTTTCAATGGGCCCAGTCTTAACCAGAGCTCTAAATATTCTCGACGCTTGTTTTCGAGAATTGTCGTAGGCTGTGATGGTCAAATCAAACTTGCTCAGCATATTTTTATCTAGCTAGAAGCCTGAAGTGCCACTAAAGGGCAGACATTTATGGACGAGGCATCATCAACCATAACACAAGTAGTGTACTTGCCATTAATTTGTGCCTTAATGTACAGTGGCCGATTGTGATTGGGGCCTTCCGCTGGCAAGTCCGCATAAAAAAATACCAATCTCTCTCCTATCCCCCTTTAATAAGATCTACCAACTCGGATGGAGAAAACATGGTGGCCAAGGTAGATTCATTCAAAGCCTCCACCAACTTCTGCCTGTGGGAAGAGGACTGTCTTAAAAGGTCCCAAATAGATATTTGAGCCATGGTCTTTTTCAACTGCGTTATAGGATTCTCTTTTGGCTCCCTTTCTGCAAGTGCTTGCACTGGGTCCTATGATTTCTCAACCTCTAGGACTACTCTTCCACATCTTGTTACAGCCCCAACTTCTTTCCCTTCTCCATCTGAATTCCACAAATCCATAGACTTTCCTCCTTCCTCCTCTTCTTCATTTTCTTCCCCACTCTCGCTAGTGGACCAATAATCTATCGCCGCCATGGGCATCCCTTCTTCACTTGCCTCAAGGCGAGTGATAACAATGTATTCTTTACCATCATATCCTGCAAGATACACTTCTCAGGTAAACTTAACCCAATCATGAAAATAGGTGGTGGAATAGCATTATAATTGGACTTCTTCTTGATCCCTCTCCATTTATGATCAATGATATGCTTACTATTGATCAGATCCTGAATCTGGTGCCTCAGCCTTATGCAATTGCCTGTCATATGCCCAGTATGTTGGTGAAAGGCATAATATTCATTCTCTTTATACCTTGGTTATCCTTGGCTTCTTGCCAGCCTGGGTGGTAGGGGTTGTAGCTTCCCCTCCTTTACCAGTTTCTTTAATACCCATGACAAAGGCCGACTCAAATTTGAGAAGAACCTTTGATTCACTCCTATTGTCGATACCTCAGCTGTCTTCCCACTTCAGTTACCATTGATGGAGCTTGTTGACTTGGTTACACCTTGACGATTGTAGCCCTTCTTGGCATAAGCCTCATTACTTGCCCTCGTGGCCATGTATTCACCCTCTGCCTCTATGGTGATGTCCTTTAAAGACTCCCAATCCTTGAGCCCTTTCATTTTTAGTCAATCTCTTAGGTATGGGCTGGCATTCCGAATGAACAATCAGATCTGATCAGGAGTATTAGGTTTATGCTTCATCTCCATAACTTGATTCCTCCATCGAGTGAGGTACTCATGAAAAAACTCCCTAGACTTTTACTACAGTAACTCTAAATCCTTTAACGTGACTTCCATCCTGATACCACAATCATATCTCCTTAAGAACTCTTCGATCAATAAGTTTCAATCTCTTTTGGACCTTCTGTCCAACCTGTGGTAACAGTCAATGGCAGCCCCCGTGAGACTCAGGCAAAAGTACTCTATCTTCTGCTTCCTAGTCAGAGTTATCCCCTTCATGACCAGTGAATACTATTTGATGTGCATAGCAGGGTTAGAAGTGCCATTAAACTTAGGAATATCAGGCATCTTAAAGTTTTAAGGGATCAAATCATCACAGTCCAACTCCCGATCCTTAGGGTTCATTCCCCTTCCTACCGTCAACATCCTCGTCATGGCCTCAAACTTCTTCTCCATTTTCTTCCACATCACATCCTCTAGCTTGGACGACTTTCCCTTTATTACCATCGATTCCTCTTACTCCTCTTCCTATAAGTTAACCTCAGATTTAGGGCCTTCTCTGCACTCAACAGGTGCTGGTGCTCTTGGCTCAATCGCAGGTGGATCAACTACCACTGGGGGATCCTCTCTAGCAGCCCCTTGTTCATCTTGTCCCCTAATTGGAGCAGCAGCCTGTTGCCTAGCAAGTGGGGCTAGGGTAATAGCAAGATTGCCCATCATCGCCACATTCTGACCTCAAACTCTTCCATTCTCCTCCCCACTTCTTCGGCAATCATTGCCTGAGTTGCATCAAACCCACTTTATGGATTAGATATACTTATCTCAGCTGATGATTTGGAAGACAATATCTCACTACCCTCTGAAAGAGAATCTAAACTTTGATCTGAAACTAGCTTCGATAATCCAAAGAGTGGAATCCTCCTTAGCCGACCGTCGGGACCTCTAAACCACCTAGAAGAATCTATGATAGCTGTAGAATACACCTCATTAGGATGATGCATGATTAAAATGCAATGCATGGTCGTGCTGATGCAGCATAGACAAACACATACAAGCAAATAGATCCTTCCAATCTTATCTCTCCCACATACGAGGCAATATAGTCTCTTTCCTAGGTGGGCTTTATCCAAGGGTTAACAAGGAACCCATTGGATGCGTATGGTGCACGGTGGAAAACCGGCAGCATAACATCTCTTGCCTAATGCACATACGTATGGCCTTTTGACCATTATATATTTAAAAACTTCAATTGAATTAAAATGGGCCCATCGGGGCATAAAAGCCTTTGATGAAAGACCATTTAATTTAACTGATTTTGTCCAATATATGATAGCACATAGCAAGTACGGTATTATGGTACATTTCACCAACTGGAAGTATCTATTACCATTATATGAGCTTTGGTCAAAGGTAGTGATACTTTAGAGCTACCCAAGCATGGTCCCTGCTAACGAGTCTAGCTCATCACGAGCATGATAACCGATTGAATCTCCATTTGATATACCATAAGGTAGAGGCTTGGACTGGTGATTATCGCTAACACTTCCCCACATTGAGTGAACGTATGGTCATGCTTCAGGAATGCAACAGGGTTAAGAAAGGGACTAAACTATCATAATTCTAAGGCTCTAGTATGAGTGCAATGAAATTTTTCGAAAAGAGATGTAATTTTAATTTAAAAACCCCAATTATATTATTAACCAAAACAGTTTCAGAGCAAAATTTCAAAGTCCCCAGCAGAGTCGCCACTGTGATGCACACCAGTCCCGATCGATTCCCGAAGACCTACTTTTAAGGCCCGAGATGGTTTGCGTTTTTTGATCTTGGGTAGTCATGAGATATTTTGGACACCTCCTTCCAATAGAACACTGGAAAGATCATCTTTTTTATGAGTTTTTAATTAATGTGCATAAAAAAAATAATCTTATTACAAATTACATAATAAAAACCAATAAACCCAAAATAATGAAAAAATAATAAAAATGACAAATTAAATCAATATGGTGTCTTCAAATCTCCATGGGCTCCCACTTGCCATTGGAAAAGTTCACACATAAAAAATATGTATTGAAATAAAAAAAGACACAAATAAAAGTGATATTAGTAATAAAAAATGAATTTAAACATGAACATATGAAAAGAAATTAAAATAAATAAAATACAATGCATCATGTATGACAAATCAATTAAATGACATAATAAAAATAAGTAACTTAACATATTAACAATTCAACATACATAATAAGCATAAATGACAAAAATAATAATAATAATAACAATAACAATAACAGATTATAAAATAAACAAGAATAATAAAAGTAATAATAATGATAATGATAGTAGTAATAATAGATAACAATAATAAGAGTAAGAGTAGTAGTAGTAGTAGTAGTAGTAGTAGTAGTAGTAGTAGTAGTAATAATAATAATAATAATAATAATAATAATAATAATAATAATAATAATAACAATAAAAAAGATGAACAATCAAGCAAGCAAAAATAACAAGAAATAAAATAAACAAGACATGTTAAAGCATGTTAAATAATAATAATACTAATACTAATACTAATAATAATAATATATGAACAAAAATAATGATAATAACAATAACAATAAAAGATGAACAATCAAATAAATATGCATGAATAAAATAAAATATGGTAAAAATATTAAATCACATAACTAAATAACATAAACAATTTAAAAATACAATAAAATATTTAAAAATCTACATGATGACTAGTTAATTGTAAACAAAAATTAAATTAATAATTGAGCCTAAAATGCTTACCCTCAAAATTTGATTTAATAAATAAAGGTAGATGATCAATTTTCTTGTCTTAATTTATAAGAACAAGATTAGAAAAATAAAATAGCGAAGAGAAATTTTATCTCAAGAACAAAAAATTATCTTTTTTGTCTAAAATAAAAAAAATTATTAAATAAAAAGAAAAAAATTTTCAAGAACAAAAATTGTTCTTTTTGCCTTAAGAATTAACTTAAGAAAATCATTGGGTTAATTTCACTAACGGTCACTCAACTTATCACTTATCGCGCAAAAATAACCGACTTTTCTTTCGACTTAAATGTCACTGAACTTCTAAAATTTTTGCAAAAAAAGTCATGTAAACCGGAATCTGGTGAGGATCTTGCCAGATTGATGACATGGCATGCCATGTCAAAAACTATGTATCGTTTAACAGTATCTCCAACAAATGATACATCTAGGTCAATTTCACTTACAGTCACTCAACTTATTATTTATCGCGCAAAAGTAACCAACTTTTTTTTTCCAATTTAAATTTCACTGAACTTCTAATATTTTTGCAAAAAAGTCATCTATCGACTATTCGTCTCCACGTATCATATACCATATCATCAATCCGGCAAAGATCCTTGCCAGATTCCGGTTTACATGACTTTTTTTGCAAAAATGTTAGAAATTCAGTGATATTTAAGTCAGAAAAAAAAGTCGGTTACTTTTGCGCGATAAGTGATAAGTTGAGAGACCATGAGTGAAATTGACCTAAAAATCCTTTAGAAAATTAGGATAATTTGCTCTTGAAGAAGAAGAAAAAGATGAAGAATAAGTTTCTTAAAAAAAAAAATCTCCCTAATTCTATCTCTAAAAAAATCTTTTTTACATCCCAACAAATTAGATTTTTAATGAAAAAATTGAATAATTTAATTCCCATTAGCACAAAAAAACCGAAGAATTTGAATGGTTAGAAGACAAAAGGTGTTAAAAATTAAATTCTACAAAAACAAATGGAAGAAAAAACATAATTTTGGGTCCAAAACGCCCATAGGGGGCTGCAGGGGCGTCGGGCGTGCAGTAGGGGCGAGCGACGCCCGTCGGCTCGTTCGGTGGGCGTCATTGTGCGTAGTACGCTCGTAGACGCAGGCAACCCCCATTATCGCTCGCGTGCTGCATTGTGCGCGTCACCCAGAGCACAGGCGAGCGTGCCCCTCGCTGCCGACGCGCGATTTTCGTCCGATTTTTTTTTTAATTTTTGCTAAAATACTATAATTTCAAAACTCACTTTTTTTTTCTCTTGAAATAATTTTTTAAAATATTTTTAAAACACATTTTTATTTACTTTTAATAAATCAATTTTGACAAGAAACCATCACTTCCAACTTTCATTTTTGCCTATAAGCAGGCACACTTAATTTCATCATAATCTTGATCCGGGCTGCCTCGGGACCCAGTGTCTATAATTATTTTTTCTCTTTTTTTTCTTCTTTTTTCTTTTTTTTTTTATAAAGCTAAAGGTAATGAACTCTCCTTCCAAGTTTGGCTAGGGTTCAATGCTTTACTTATCTTGATCTCAGATGGTTAGAGGTCACTCTTGATTGACTTTGGAGTAAACATCTTGAATGGTTGAGAGGAAAAGAATTCTAAGGCTTAGTCATAATGAGCTATATATTTCTTGTGAAGGCCATTACCCGTCGTCATGTTGGCATCTTGAAGCAGCGTTGTCCCAACAATGCACTTGTCAATTTTTAGCATGTCATTCTTGGTCCAGGCAAAGGCTTTTTCTTTTTCTTTTCTTTTCTTTTATTATTTTTTTAATCTCTTAGAATCTTCCTCTTTTCAGAAGTTATATCAGATGCTATCAAGATTGTCTTTGGATTTTTCAAAGTTCCAAAATTAAATACAGTCGTATTAATGTCAAAAAATGAATGCATTGTGATCATGAGAAATGAAATCGCTAGAAACACCATACAAATAAGCAAAATTGTTCATCTTATTAAAACAATCAATATTGCAAATATTGTCATAAAAAAAGAAGGTTCTTAGAATAATAACAAAAACTGAAAAAAGAACATAATCTTTATTGTTTTCATTTCCTCCCTCATTAGTGGATTAACAATCTACTGTCGCCACGGGAATCCCTTCTCTACTTGTATCCCGACGGGTGATTGCGGTGTACTCTTCTCCATATAGCTCTTGCCAAATATGCCACTCAAGTGGACCAGACCCGATCATATACACGGTGAAGGGACTGTATTATAGCCTCCTTCTTCTTCTTGTCTCTCTTCTCAGGATCCATGATCTCCTTCGAGTCAATAAGATCTCGGATATTATTCCTCAAAGTACGACAATAATCTGTTTGGTGCCCAGTGTGCTGACGGTAGGCGCAGTATTGATCATCTCTAGACCCCAGCCATCCTTGATTCATAGCTGGCCTAGGGGTCAAAGGCCGCAGCTTGCCCTCCTTCATCAGTCTCTCCAATACCCAGGATAGGGAGCAGCATAAATTATAATAGTACCTCTGATCCTATCCAACCTCGGTAGCTAAAACCTCGGCCATCTTACCATTTTTGTTATTATTGCTTCCACATCGCCTGACCTGTACCCTGACTGGTTCCCAAAATTTTTTCCACCAAAGTTATTTTTGCATGCTCTCTTTACTATGTAAGCCCCCTCAACATCTACAGTAATGTCCTTAAGTGACTCCCAATCTCTAAGCCCTTTAAAGCTGAGCAAGTCTCTCAAGTAAGGGCAGGAGTTTCTGATAAATAGCATGATCTGGTCAGCAGTGTCAGGCTTTCGCTTTATCTCCATAACCCTATTCCTCCATCTAGTGAGATATTTATGGAATGACTCATCACTTCTTTACTGTAAGAGTTCAAGGTCTATTAAGGTGATCTCCATTTAGGTGCTGCAATCGTACTACTTCATAAACTCTTCAGTCAAAAGGTCCCAATCCTCCTTAGACCTCCTGTCCAACCCGTGGTACCAGTCTTTTTCTTGATCAACCCTTTGCCCTTCATCATTAGGATATACTGCTTAATGTGTGCAGATGGGTCCAAAGTACCATCAAACTTTGGCAGCTCAGGCATCTTGAACCTTTGGGCAATAGCTCTTTATCCCCCAAATCTCTATCCTCGGGGTTGATTCCCTTCCTAGCTGATAATAAGCGGGTGATCACCTCAATCTGTTGCCTTATCCCTCTTATTACTTCATCTTCTACCCTGGGTGCTCTGACCCTCACAGCTTGATGGACTATTGGCTCCTCATCTCCCTCATCTATCACGAAATCCTCATCGGGATTAGGGATCCTTGCCCTTCTTGGTTCTATGGGTGCAGTAGCTCTACACTCATTAACCGGTTGGCAGGCAGCATTACCAATGAGGGGAGCCTCCTCGCCAATAGGCGATTCAATATGCCCCCGAGGAGGGATTGCTAGTGGTTGTGGAGCGATAGATGATTGTGCTGCAGGAGGATGAGCAATCCTTTTAGCCATGGCTCCCATCATATCTAACATCCTTCATTCAAAGTCCTCTAATCTCCTAGCAAGGTCTTGAGTGGTCAATGCTCCAGTCTCTTTTGCCAATGATGATTATAAGGAATAGTCACTGGTTGTTGAGAATAACTCGGAATCCTAATCAGACACAAATTTCGATAACTCAAAGAGCAAGTTTGTTCTCACCAGCCGACTGTCGGAACCCCTAGTCCATTTAGATAAATCTATGATGGCTAAAAGATTCAAACTATTAGAATGATGCTTGAATGACATATACAATGAATGATCGTGTGTTATGCAATATTTATAACCACATACAAGCAAGTAGATTCTTCCAACATTATCACTCCCATAGATGAGGTAATGCAGTCTCTTTCGTAGGTGGGCTTGATCCATAGGTTAACAAAAAACCCAATGGATGCGTATGGTGATCGGTGGAAAGCCAACAGCTTAACATCTCTTACCTAATGTGAATACATATGAATTTTAGTCTTTATGTATTTAAACATTTTAACTAAATTAAGATGGGCTCACCGGGGCATGAAAGCCTTTGATAAAAGACCATTTATTTGGTTGATTTTGTTCAATATATAATGGCACATATAGCAAGCATCATATTAAGGTACATGTCACCTAGTGGAAGTATCTATTGCCATTATGTTAGTAGGTTTTACATAGGTTTTTATGGGTCATTTTAAGTAAATTTTAGGTTGGAATAGTTGTTTAGTAGCTAATTTTCATTATCTTTTAGTTATAATTTTTAATTCTTTTCTTTTGATTGCTAAGTTGGCTTAATTGTGTTAATTTTGGTGGTTTTAGGTTTAATTTTATTAATCTTCAATGATTAAAGAGTTAGGAGTTCATTTGAAGACAAAGAGAATTCATTGGAAGCTTTAGAGGTCCAAAAAGAGTGCTAAATGGTGAAAGAAAGCAACCAGAGAGTTTCACCACCCAAGGCTGTGAGGGTTAGATGGACAGACTGTCTCACCACCTGAGATGGTGACACTGGGCAAAAATCACCACCTGAGGGTGTGGTGACGGGAATAAGAACGAAAATGGAGTATTTTAATTGTTTTCCAATTCCAACTCTATTTTGTTTCTTCCAAAACAAGCCCTAGAGCTCTCCTATTCCAATTGGGACACTTTTTCCATAAAAAGAGGTCATTCTATCTCAAAAAGGAAGACGAAAACAAGAAGAAGAATCGAAGAACTCAAGATTTGGAATCAAAGTTTTAAGCACCAAGATTTTCATCTCTACTCAATTTCAAGTTTGCTTTAACTATGTTATTGAATTTGAATTGTTATTTTGGATTCTTGAACATGATTAACATGAGCTAAATTTTCTTTAGGGTTATCTTTGATGTAGCTTGAATTTTTTACTCTCTTTAATTATTTCAATTAGCTTTCTTTACTTTTGCAATTGTTTATAATTATGCTTAATGCTATCAGTTAACTGGCCATTAATTGATTGATCTATTTTCTTAAGATTAGTACGGAAGGAAAATTTTAAGATTGAATTTGGATTGTAAACAACACAAGAATATAGTTTGAATGGAAATAATATAACTTAACTTGTGGGAATTTATTGAGAATAATCATATTCGTAAATTCATTCATTAATCTCTGTTATAAAAGATTAATAGGCATTAGTGAATAAGTTTAGCTTAGCTTGGGAAAGCATGTTAAATATTTTAGGATTATTTTTCCTTGCTTAAGTAATTAAATTTGATTATTAATAGTTATATAGTGAACTCAAAGATACCCCTGCTTCTCATCTAGTGATTTCTTTCAATTTGTTAATTGTTTTTGTGGTTCTATTTTCATAATTACTATTTATTTTAATCAATTAAGTTTTGCTTGTCTAAATAATAGGAAATTAACATAGTTTGGTACTTGATCATCAGTCCTCGTGGGAACGATAACTCATTCACTCTTTATTACTAGAATCGATTTCGTATACTTGCGAAAAGCGACAACAAGTTTTTGGCGCCGTTGCAAGGGACTGATTAGATTAATATCAATACCAAATAATTTACTATTACTTTAGATTTTATTTTATTTTATTTTTAATTTCTCTTGATTTTTTTTGCAAGCGTATGAGAAGATCAAAAAGTTTTGAACTATTGCCATTTGATCCCGAAATTGAGCGCACCTTCAAAGCTAGATTAAGGGAACAAAGAGAAAAGAAAGAACCGAAAAAGGATATAGTAATGGGGGAGCCAGCCAGACGTGCATTGCGCGATTATTCGACCCCAACTGTTGAAGGAGCAACATCAAGCATTGTGCAACCTACTATTGAAGCTAACAACTTTGAGATTAAGTCATATGTACTGTCTGTGCTTCAAAATTCATGTCAATTTAGAGGGTTGACCACTGAAG
Organism: Excoecaria cochinchinensis; assembly: GCA_947683425.1. Lineage (NCBI taxonomy): Eukaryota > Viridiplantae > Streptophyta > Magnoliopsida > Malpighiales > Euphorbiaceae > Excoecaria > Excoecaria cochinchinensis. Next base: position 2,841,436 of record CANTUQ010000069.1, read on the forward strand.
ATCCAAATTTGCATATTTCAAGATTTTTGGCTATTTGTGGCACATTTAAGACTAACTGAGCTTATGATGAGGCAATTAGACTAAGACTCTTTCCTTTCACACTTAGAGACAAGGCTCAGAGTTGGTTGGAATCCCTACCAGCTAGGACAATTACTAATTTGAATGATCTAGCTAAGAGATTCTTAACAAAATTCTTTCTGCCAGCAAAGACAGCAAAGTTAAGGTCTGAAATTCATAACTTTGCACAACGAGAGTCTGAAGCTTTATATGATACTTGGTAGAGATTTCAAGATCTTTTGAGGAAGTGTCCACATCATGGAATAGCAGATTGGATGTTAGTGCAGAATTTTTACACTGGTCTACATCCCAATACTCGAATCTTAGTAGATGCAGCAGCAGGAGGAGCTTTTATGGGACTAGAAATGGATGATGCAATAAAAGCTTCTTGAGGAAATCGCAATGAACAACTATATGTACAACTCTTCCGACATAAGCACCCTCAAGAAACCCAATGGAGTTCTAGAAATTGATGCTATTTCTGCTCTTAATATTAAAATAGATGCTTTAGTTAGCAAAGTTGATAAATTAGGACTAAATGCTGTTCATTCTTATGTGCAGGTATGTAAAATGTGTGGTGCACAACATGGAACCAATGAGTGCCAAGAGGAGGTATCTTTTAATCAGCCAAATTTGGAGCAAGCTCATTATTTAGCTAATCAGGGCCGCCAACAGCACAACCCATATTCTAACACGTACAACCCTGGATGGCGAAATCACCCTAATTTCTCATGGACTAACCAGCAGAATGTGCAAAGAACTCCACCTGGATTTCAGCAGTAAGAGAAGAAAACTTCATTGGAAGATTTAGTTGCTAACCTCACCAAAGCAACCACAGATTTCATGGTCGATACAAAGACTACATTTCAAAATCAACAAGCCTCTATCAAGAATTTAGAGCTTCAAATTGGTCAATTGGCACAAGCCATGACAAATAGAACTCAAGGTAATTTACCGAGCAATACAGAGACAAATCCAAAGGAACAATTGAAGGCAGTTACATTGAGGAATGGTAGAGAGCTAGAAGAGCAAAAGAATAAGGAAGCTGATGTATCAAGAAAGGAAAAAACGGACAGCAATGACAAGAAGGAAGAAGAGGATATGAAAAAAAAGGAATCCGAGCAAGTCAAGGCTTTTGTTCCACCGGTTCCTTTTCCTCAACGACTTCAAAAGCATAAAGAAGATAAGAATTTCCTTAAATTTTTATATATCTTTAAAAAGCTGCACATTAACATTCCTTTTGCAGAGGCTTTAGCGGAAATGGCATCATATGCTAAATTTTTGAAGGAAATTCTTACCAAAAAGAGAAGGTTGGAAGAATATGAGACGGTGAAGTTGACAGCTGAATGCAGTGCCATTATTCAGAGAAAACTACCTCAAAAACTAAAAGATCCAGGGAGTTTTATTATTGATTGCAAAATAGGAAATAATGAGAGTAGTAAAGCTTTATGTGATCTTGGTGCTAGCATAAATCTAATGCCATTTTTTTTGTTTAAAAAATTAGGATTGGTGGAAGTCAAACCCACCACCGTGTCATTGCAGCTAGCAGATAGATCGATCAGACATCCTTTGGGTGTAATTGAAGACATTCTTGTAAAAATCAAAAAATTCATCTTTCCTGCTGATTTTATAATTCTTGACATGGAAGAGGAAGGAGAAGTACCACTGATTTTAGGAAGACCTTTTCTCCGCACTGGACGCGCCTTAATTGATGTAGAACAAGGTAAGTTGACATTGAGAGTGGGACAAGAAGAGGTAACTTTTAATGTTTTTAATGCTTCTAAATACCCCTCTGATTTTTCTGATTGTAATCGAGTTGATATTATTGATGAATGTGTGGAAGAAACTTTGAATCAACCCGAATTTTTGTGTTCTAATGAGTTGCTAGAGATTGATGAGGTACAGGTGGTAGGATCTAGAAAAAGTGGATCAAAGAAAGGTCTTGATAGGACTTATGCTGAAATGAAGCAAGTGTTTGAGAAACTTGAGAAGGAATCAACTTCTGCAGTACCTTACATTGTTATAGCTCCTACATTAGAGCTTAAGCAACTTCCAGCTCATCTAAGGTATGCCTTTTTAGGAGAGCTTTCTACTCTTCCTGTAATCATAGCTGCTGATTTGACTAAGGAACAAGAGAAAAAATTATTGCATGTCCTAAGATCACATAATAGAGCTATAAGTTGGACAATAGCTGACATTAAGGGGATTAGCCCTTCTTTGTGCATGCATAAAATTTTAATGGAAGAAAATCACAAACCTTCAATTGAACCTCAACGAAGATTAAATCCTAGTATGAAGGAAGTTGTGAAGAAGGAAGTCATCAAACTTTTAGATGTAGGAATTATATATCCTATCTCAAATAGCAATTGGGTTAGTCCTACACAAGTTGTGCCTAAGAAGGGGGGAATTACTATTGTAGCCAATGAAAATAATGAACTAATACCAACTAGAACAGTAACAGGTTGGCGTGTATGTATTGATTTCAGGAAACTTAACAATGCAACACGTAAAGACCATTTTCCCTTACCTTTTGTGGATCAAATGATTGAAAGACTTGCAGGATATAAATATTATTGCTTTCTAGATGGATATTTAGGTTATTTACAGATTCCAATTGCACCAGAGGACCAAGAGAAAACTACATTTACATGTCCATATGGTACGTTTGCTTATAGAAGGATGCCATTCGGCTTGTGTAACGCACCAGCGACTTTTCAAAGGTGTATGATGGCTATCTTTTCTGATATGATTGAGGATTTTATTGAAGTATTTATGGATGATTTTTCTGTTTTTGGTTCCTCTTTTGATCATTGTCTAACTAACCTTTCCCGAGTTTTACAAAGATGTGAAGAGACTAACTTAGTCTTAAATTGGGAAAAGTGTCATTTTATGGTGCAGGAAGGAATTGTTCTAGGTCATAAGATTTCAGAGCATGGCATTGAGGTGGATAAGGCGAAGATTGAAGTGATTGAAAAACTACCACCTCCAACCTCGGTTAAGGGAGTACGAAGCTTTCTTGGGCATGCGGGATTTTACCGCCGGTTCATTAAAGATTTCTCTAAAATCACCAAACCTCTTTGTAATTTGTTAGCCAAAGATATGCCTTTTGATTTTAACAAAGAGTGTTTAATTGCTTTTAATAGATTGAAAAATGAGCTTACATCGGCACCAATTATGGCATCACCAAATTGGGAGTTGCCATTTGAATTGATATGTGACGCGAGTGACGTCGCAGTGGGAGCGGTTCTTGGACAAAGAAAGGACAAAAAGTTGCATGTTATCTATTATGCTAGTCGGACTTTAAATGATGCGCAACTTAATTATGCAACCACTGAAAAGGAGCTTTTAGCTATTATTTTTTCTTTTGATAAATTTTGTTCTTATTTGATAGGAAATAAAACAATAGTCTTCACTGACCATTCAGCTATTAAGTATCTCCTTCAAAAGAAAGACGCCAAACCAAGACTAATTAGATGGGTGTTATTTTTGCAGGAATTTGATTTTGAAATTCGAGATAAGAAAGGTGCTGAGAATGTGGTAGCTGACCATCTCTCTAGACTGGAATTAGAGAGAACTGCTGATAATGAGTGCTCAATCAATGAATCATTTCCTGATGAACAACTGTACGCGGTGTTTGCAACTCAATTGCCATGGTACGCTGATATAGCCAACTATCTAGCTTGTGAAATAATTCCCTCAAATTTGACATATCAGCAAAAGAAGAAATTCTTTTCTGATGTTAAATATTATTATTGGGAAGACCCATACTTGTTTAGATTATGTACTGATCAGATTATTAGGCGATGTGTTCCTGAGCATGAAATGAATGATATTTTAAGACATTGTCATACTCTTGAATGTGGTGGTCATTTTGGACACTCTAAAACGGCAGCTAAGGTATTACAATGCGGTTTTTATTGGCCCAACTTGTTCAAAGATGCTTTTTATTTTGTTTCTACTTGTGATAAATGTCAAAGAACAGGTAACCTTTCCAAGAGAAATGAGATGCCACTACAAAATATTTTAGAAGTTGAGTTATTTGACGTATGGGGAATTGGCTTTATGGGTCCATTTCCAAAATCTGGCTCAAACCAGTATATCTTGATGGCAGTGGATTATGTGTCTAAATGGGTGGAAGCAGTGGCGTTGCCAAATAATGATGCTAAAAGCGTTATGAAGTTCCTACGGAAGAATATTTTTGCCCGTTTTGGAACCCCACGAGCTATTATCAGCGATGGAGGTAAACATTTTTGCAATCGTTATTTAGATTCCTTACTAATGAAATATGGTGTGACTCATCGTGTAGGAACACCGTATCATCCTCAAACCAGCGGACAAGTTGAAATATCTAACAAGGAAATCAAAAAGATTCTTGAGAAAATGGTGTGTTCTTCTAGGAAAGATTGGGCACGGAAACTCGATGACGCATTATGGGCATATAGAACAGCATTCAAGACTCCAATTGGGATGTCCCCGTATCGATTGGTATATGGAAAATCATGCCACTTGCCAGTGGAATTGGAACATAAAGCACATTGGGCAATGAGACTGTTAAATTTTGATGAAGGAGCTGCAGGAGAAAAAAGACTGTTACAACTCAATGAAATGGATGAGTTTCGCCTTCAAGCTTATGAGAATGCCAAAATTTATAAAGAACGGACCAAGAAGTGGCATGACAAACATATTGTAAGACACGAGTTTTATATTGGACAAAAGATTTTGCTATTTAACTCTCGTCTTAAGCTTTTTCCAGGTAAGCTTCGATCTCATTGGTCTGGTCCATTCACAATTTTAAGGATTTTCCCTCATGGAGCTATTGAAATTCAAAGTGAGGATCGCACTTTTAAAGTAAACGGGCACCGATTGAAACCTTATTTCGAGGGTGATAACATCTCATCCATCGAAGTCCTCCGACTTGAGTAAAAGGGAGTAACTTGGTCTAGCTATAGACATTAAATAAAGCGCTAATTGGGAGGCAACCCAATCATTAAAAAAAAAATTAGTTTAATTTATTTTATTTATTTATTTATTTATTTATTTTAAATTTAAGTAGATTTTTAGTAGCTTAATATTTATTTATATATTTTATTATTATTAATTAGTGAATTTTTTGAAATTTAAAATTATTTTTTTTCTTTTGCAGATTTAAATTGGCAAGTGAATGAATGAAAAAAAAAATTAAATAAATGGGCAAAAGTTCAAACGTGAAGGAGTGAGAAACCAAGGCTAAAGAAGACAAAATAATAAAATGGGAACAGTGGCTTTCACATGGCATTAGCGTGAAATGAAAAGGGAAATTGCCAAAATCAAACAAATTGGCATGTGACCAGTGGGTTCCAGGAGAGTAAAGTGTGAAATGGGAAATTGAAAAAAGGAAAAGTAAACTACACAATTGCATAAAGGCAGTAGCTTTCACGATTTCACCCCGTGAAATCATTTATAGCATCTCTTGGGTTCATATTATTTCAATATTTCATTTTTAAGTAAACCCTTTCACATGCCTGGCCCGTGAAGTACTTTCTTTTCCTTTAATTTAGGCACAGTAAAACCTCAAACCTCACTAGGTCCCATCGTGAACTGCATTCTCTCAAAGAACCCAAATTGGTTTGCTTTGCCCTCCCGATTTTGTCTTGATCATTCTTTCCTTCTTCTTCTCATTAGTCTTCATCTAAGCAGAGATTCTACCCATTTTGGTTTGTGTTTTAAATCCCTAGTTTTTTCTAATTTGGGATTTTAAAAATCAGACCCCATATCTCAACATTAGTTTCTTATTTCCCGACGCAACTTCCGACGAAGCAGCGCCACCGACCACGACGAGGGAGTTCTGCCACCATCACCGTCGCCTAGCCTCCAGTCTAGCTTCCGAAGTGTCGCACCTGTCTCCTGCCCCAACCAGCGCCGCCCCATATCTGCCGACATATATCTGCTCACCATTGCAACACCTCGAAGAACAGGGCAGTCTTTTTGAGACTTTATTTTATTTTCGTGTTTTTGTTTGTTTATTTATTTATTTATTTATTTATTTTATTTAGTCTGTTTTAACGAATTGTTGCAGTTAGAATTGCTTAATTAGTGGTTTGTGTTTTACATTTGTGACAATTTAATTTAGTGGTTTTGCTTGGTTGCTGCTACTTTGAGACTGAAATTGCTGCTACTTTGAGACTGAAATTGCTGTTAATTTTGAGTTTTGTAGCTAATTTGTACTGTTGAATTCTTACATATCCTCTGTTAGACTTACGAGTAGTTTGTTCAATCACTGGCTGATAGATTGAGTGTGTTTCTTTTTGAATTGTGATTCTTCGAGTAATCTATGGGTAGAGAAGGCATGAAAAGGAAGAGTGCAGATACTTCGAAAGGCAGAAAAACGACTGAAAGGCAGCAAAAACAGGAAAAACCATCTAAGAAGAAATCGAGACCAACGCCAGCCACCATCGAAGAGCAGGAAGTTATCGAACCTCAAAGATTAGGTGAGCCTAATTTTCAATTTGGTACACCATTCCAGGAAACCAGGTATGAACAAATTCGCAATACACACCATGGTGCTATGAAATTTTTTGATAAGAATATGCTTTAAACTTTGGGTTTGTTCAATGATGTTCATGCATTAATGAAAGGAATTGGTTGGGAATTGTTCATGAATTTTGAAAATCATAGTTATCATGATTTGACCTTAGAATTTTAAGCTCTTTTAAATGTGATATAAGCCCACACTATATGAATGATACTGATACATTCACATTTAGACTTAGAAATAGGAACTACAAACTCAATTTACCAACTCTGAATTCTATCTTTAAGTTGTCCAACCAAGGTCATCGTTCATATCCTAAGGATTTTAGTATGTCTGGTGCTTGGCGCATCCTTATTGATAGTAGTGACGAGTTTCACCCTGCTGTAAGTAAATCTTCTAAGTTGCTGCATGCATTTCGTTATATTCAAAGGGTGTTATCTCATACTTTTTGTAGTAGGGGTAATAGCCAAGGGTCTGTCACCAAATCTGAATTATTATTTTTTGTATTGCATGCATCAAGGTATCCTGGTTAATGGTGGTGTTTGGCTTTTGGACCACCTCAAAAAGGTGAGTGAGCAAGAGAAAGGAAAAATTGTTGTAGGAGGCTTTGTTATAGCCATAGCAAAACATTTTAGAATAGAAAACTTGTGTCCATTTTCAATACGATCCAGTTTTGTGGATTTTGAAACTCTTCAATCTATGGAATTTTGTAAATGGGATGCTAACCAATGGATGTTGTTAGATAGAAATGGCAATTCTATTCCTATTGAGAAACACCAGGTTCAGGATGTGAATGACAACCCAGAAGAGCCAACCGAGCATGAAGAGAGCCCGATTTTCTTACTCACTGAACCAATCTCCTCCAACACCACCTTCACTATTGAGCAATTGAAAGATCATATTGATGCTCGAATTGATGATGTGCAAGCGCAAATTTCCACCTTGCGGGATCGCGTGGAGTTCTTAATTGCGTCTCTCGTACCATATTTTCGTCTACCTCCGTAATCTCTCATGCCATGTCATCCTCACAATTTTAGGGAAGTGTTCTAATTTATCTTACTAATTATTTTATTTCTTTTTCTTTTCTTTCCCTGCTTATCATTTTTATGCTTTGAGGATAATGCATATTTTAAGTTTGGGGGTATTTTGTCTTTGAAAAAAAAATATTTTGAATTAATTTGAGCTTGAAATTTGCTTGGACCTTGGTTGGCATTTGCATCTTAATATATTTGAGCTCAATTTCGGATGATGGCATCTAATTAAAGACTAAGTTAAGCTAGAATATAGTTGACAGTGGTTAAGTTAGGTTGATCATTTTGCGCTTAAGTTTCAATCTGTCGATGAACAAACTTTCTAAATTATGACTTTCATATCTAGATTGATTTATTTTAATAAGCTAGCACAAATGGTTTTTTCTCATCTTTTTGCATCCAGCATAATTAATTTTAACTATGTTTCTCAAGAACAGGATGTATGAGTTCTAAGAAATTAAACTTGCTTGCAAGAGACACTGTTAATGCATTTGAAAACTTTATTTCAACCTTGCCTTGATATGCATAGACTTTTAATTTTTGAGCAATGAATTTAGAAATATGGGATGTCCAGAAAAAAAAAAAAACAAAAATAATAAATATCTATCTTTTCCTTTTTGAGAAGTGGTTTACCAACATTGATCGGTTCAAGTGGTACGGCACTTGTTCCCCTTAAACAAGGTTTTGGTAATGATCCTTGTGAATGGAAAAGGTTAATGCTGGGAGAGCTTTACCCCCGTAGGGGCCATTCATAGCTCAAAATTTGCCACGTAAAAAAAAATTGTTCACCATCGCTGGTTGATTCAGGTGGTTCGGACCTGTTTCTCTTAAGCAAAGTCTCGATAATGAGTTTTGTGTATGGAAAAAACTAGTGTTGGGAGAGTGTACCCCCGTAGGGGCCGATATAAGCTCGAACAAAGCCATTAAAAATGCCTCAAATAGGAAAAGTGAATAAAAAGAAAAAAAAAAAGAAAAAAAATTTTGGCTCCTGTATTCTCTAAGTTTATTTGCACGAATTTGTAAATTTTATTTATCTTGGCAGGTTGAGTACATGTTTTCCTATGTATTGGCTTAACTCTTATCGAAACTTAATTGTGTGGTCATGATTCTAAATTCTCTATATCTCATTCTTGAGAACTTGGTTGACATTTGTTATGTTTAATGTCGATTGATGAGAATTTATTGTGAAATGCTAGCTGCTTTTGATACGTCAATTTAGCTTTGAAAGTCATGGTTTATAGGAAGCTGTACTTCATTGGATTTGGACTTTAAAATAGAAAACAGACAATGTACTTGTGATAATTGGTAAACATTGCTTTTACTTATCTTGGTTAAGATTGGTTGCTATCATCTGAAAATCTGAGTTTGAATTGTTTAAAAGTATGGTTTATTCTTCTTTACTCGAGGACAAGCAAAGTTCAAGTTTGGGGGTATTTTGTTAGTAGGTTTTACATAGGTTTTTATGGGTCATTTTAAGTAAATTTTAGGTTGGAATAGTTGTTTAGTAGCTAATTTTCATTATCTTTTAGTTACAATTTTAAATTCTTTTCTTTTGATTGCTAAGTTGGCTTAATTGTGTTAATTTTGGTGGTTTTAGTTTTAATTTTATTAATCTTCAATGATTAAAGAGTTAGGAGTTCATTTGAAGACAAAGAGAATTCATTAGAAGCTTTAAAGGTCCAAAAAGAGTGCTAAATGGTGAAAGAAAGCAACCAGAGAGTTTCACCACCCAAGGTTGTGAGGGTTAGATGGACAGACTGTCTCACAACCTGAGGTGGTGACACTGGGCAAAAATCACCACCTGAGGGTGTGGTGACGGGAATAAGAACGAAAATGGAGTATTTTAATTGTTTTCCAATTCCAACTCTATTTTGTTTCTTCCAAAACAAGCCCTAGAGCTCTCCTATTCCAATTGGGACACTTTTTCCATAAAAGAGGTCATTCTATCTCAAAAAGGAAAACGAAAACAAGAAGAAGAATTGAAGAACTCAAGATTTGGAATCAAAGTTTCAAGCACCAAGATTTTCATCTCTACTCAATTTCAAGTTTGCTTTAACTATGTTATTGTATTTGAATTGTTATTTTGGATTCTTGAACATGATTAACATGAGCTAAATTTTCTTTAGGGTTATCTTTGATGTAGCTTGAATTTTTTACTCTCTTTAATTATTTCAATTAGCTTTCTTTACTTTTGCAATTATTTATAATTATGCTTAATGCTATCAGTTAACTGGCCATTAATTGATTGATCTATTTTCTTAAGATTAGTACGGAAGGAAAATTTTAAGATTGAATTTGGATTGTAAACAACACAAGAATATAGTTTGAATGGAAATAATATAACTTGACTTGTGGGAATTTATTGAGAATAATCATATTCGTAAATTCATTCATTAATCTCTGTTATAAAAGATTAATAGGCATTAGTGAATAAGTTTAGCTTAGCTTGGGAAAGCATGTTAAATATTTTAGGATTATTTTTCCTTGCTTAAGTAATTAAATTTGATTGTTAATAGTTATAATTGAAAAAGTAAATTCAAGTGAACTCAAAGATACCCCTGCTTCTCATCTAGTGATTTCTTTCAATTCCTTAATTGTTTTTGTGGTTCTATTTTCATAATTACTATTTATTTTAATCAATTAAGTTTTGCTTGTCTAAATAATAGGAAATTAACATAGTTTGGTACTTGATCATCAGTCCTCGTGGGAACGATAACTCATTCACTCTTTATTACTAGAATCGATTTCGTATACTTGCGAAAAGCGACAACACATTACATGAGCTTTAGTCAAAGGTGATGATATTTTAGGGCTACCCAAGCATGGTCCCTGCCAATGGGTCTAGCTCATCATGAGCATAACGACCTATCAGGTCTCCATTTGATATACCCTGATGGTACGAGGCTTAGGCTGGTGATTATCCTTAACACTTTCCTATATTGAGTGAAAGTAGGGTTGTGTTTCGGGAATGCACCGGGGTAAGAATAGGGACCAGAATAGCGTAGACATAAAGCTCTAATGAAATGCAATGCAATTTCAGAAATTGATGAAATTTTAAAATTAAAACTCAATTATATGTTTTAACCAAGGTACTTTCGAAGCAAAGTCTCTTATGTCTCCAGTGGAGTCACCATTGTGATGCGCATCGAACCCCAGGAGACCCCGAAAACCCGCTTTTACGGCATTCAGGAGAGGTTCATGAAACTTGCAAGAGATTGCAAGGGCATTTATTTTGGGCAACAAGGAGGTTTCTTGAAGTCACCACCTAATAAAATATTGGAAAAGATCATTTAGCCTCAATGACAATACATCTGTGTCTATTTTGGACAAGTCAGAGATATTTTGTAGTCCCCACCCCAATAGGACATTGAGATGGTACTCTAACCTCATGAAACCTAAGACAATGCAAATTTGGCCTACTTTGGGTAACAGGAGATATTTTGGAGACCCCATCCGAACAAGACATTGAGATATTTCTCTAACCTCATTGCGCCTAAGACTAGAGATAGTTTGGGACTTCCCATTTATTTATACCTTGATTAAATTACAATTAATTTTTGAATTTAAGATTTCATCCCTTTTCTCATTCATTTTTAATGCAATAATTAGAGCGCATGTCAATCACATAATAAAAGCGGTAAATAAAACAAGATTAAAATAAAGTATATAAGAATGTAATAAATTACAAAAAAAACTAGGGGCAGAATACAACCCCTATTGTAAATAAAATATAAATCATACATAAAACGGGATATTTATTAAAGATGAGGACATTGGTCCTCGCATGCATACTTAAAGGAAAAAGTATTAAAAGTAATGATTTGTTTGAGTGGAAAAACTAGGACATTGGTCCCATTTTTATTGAAAAACTCAATTTGTTAATAAAAATATTTTTGTAATTTTCTTTTAAACATGTATAAAATAAATAATTTTATTAAAAATTACATGGAAAAAATAAATAAATAACCAAAATAGAGAAAATAACACAAATGATAAAGATAAAAAGTCAAACCAAAATAGGCATTATGGGTGATAAATAAATTAAATGACATATTAAAATAAATAGATTAACATATTAATAGACCAATACATAATAATAATAATAATAATAATAATAATAATAATAATAATAATAATAATAATAATAATAATAATAATAATAATAATAATAATAATAATAATAATAATAATAATAATAATAATAATAATAATAATAATAAAGAAGAAGAAGAAGAACAAACAACTAAATAAGATAAAGAAAAAAGAATATTAAAAATGCTAAATATATATCTAAAATCACATAAAATAAATTAATAAATGATAAATTAAAAGATCTACATGATTGCTAATTAAAATATGAACAAAAATAAATAAAATAAAAATAAGAGATCGAGACTAAAATATTTACCCTCAAATTTCGGACTTGATAGAATGAGAAAAGATGATTGATTTCTTACTTTGATTCACAAAATATTAGATAAAAAATAATCTAAAAACTTTCAAACAAATAATTGTAAAAATCTTATTTTTACAAAATCAAAGAAAAAATTAGATTTCAAGAATAAAGAATTATTCTCTTTGTCTCAAAACCAAATTTTCACCCACAAAACAATTTAAGTCTTTGGAAGAAATCAATTGAAGAGGAAAAAACTTAAAAAAAGTAAGTGAGAAAATTGAATTTTGCTTTGTCTCAAAATCAAATATTCTTCAATAAAATTCAATCTAAAATGTTTAGAAAATTTTTTATTGAAGTACAAGAAGAAAAAGAATTGAAAAAGAAAAAGAAGAATTACAAAACTCAAGAAAAAGAAAAGAAAAAATCCCCAAAAGAATTTTTTTTTCATTCCCATAATTTTCTATTTATATCAATAAAAATGGAAAATATAATTAATTAAGGAAGAAAAATTGAAATTTTTATTAAAATCCCTTTAATTTTAAAAATGGGAATTATCATTAAAAATCTCGAAAAATATGATGAAAAGTCAAAAAAAATCAAGAAAGAACAGAAAAAGGGGCAAAAATTGCATTTGCAGCAAACCAGGGCCGACCAACGCCTATCGGTGCGCGCGACGGGCGTCGAGCTTGCGCGCTGGCAGCGCAGAGCAACTCCCCGCTTACGCTGACCCTTCCGCGTGCTGGCTGCCGAAAACGCTGAAAACTCTTTTTTTAAATAACAATTTTGACTACAACACTATAATTTTCAAACTGCATTTTTCAAATTTAATTTCTAATACATTTTTTATTATTTATTATTTTTTTATTTTTTACTCTAAATGCAAATTTGATAAGAAAATCATCACTTTCAATATTTTTGCCTGTCAATGGGAATCTAATCATTATTAGGTGACTCTGATCTGGGCTGACTCAGGACCCGGTGTCTACAGTAATGAATTCAAACAAAAAATAAATAAATAAATTCATAGACAAAGGTATTATAAATGACTATTTATAGGTTAATCTCATGTTTGTTGAACTTGCCAATTATCTCTTCAGTTTCTCTTCCTTGTACTTACCATAGTTGCTATAAAATAGTTTAGACAAAAACATTAGAACTAGCTATAACATGCATAAACTAGGCCATACCGTCTTAAGGAAATTTATCAAGCTATTTTCCCGTTATTTTTAGAGTACTGATCTTTATAAACTAATGGAATTTATTTAAGGAATTTCTTCAAATAACTTCTATGTATGCTTCTTAGCCTCACATGTAACTCCAGCAAAGAGCTAGCTGCAACTGCAATGCGTGGGGGTTAGGGACGACAAGGGCAACGAGGAGCACTTGGCTGGAGGGGGTGTACGAGGAGAGGGGTGACTTGTGAGAGAGAGTGGGAGGGAGAAAAAAAGATCTAATTTTTTAATATATATGTTAGATTTAGAGGCAAAAATACCATTTTTGTCGCTAAATTTTACACTTACGACGAAAGTTCATTTCCATCACTAAGAATGGACTATAGAGATGGAAAAAATTGCCATCCCTACATATGATTTTTTGCGGCAGACAGTAAATTTCGTCGCTAATTTTTCAATTTAGCAATGAAATTTACTTTCTGTTGCTAAATTTTAGAGAAAAAATAACTTCCATCTCTAATATCGGTAGATATCTCTACTATAAATATTTAGCGCCATATTTAGCAAAAGTTTAATTTTTTCGTCTGTATAAGCTAGCAAAAATATTTGCCTCATTTTTTAGCGACAAAACTTTTTTCAGCAGTGAAAATTTTTTCTATCATTAAATGTTTTTGTTATGTCCCTAAATAGTGATAGAAATCAATTCCATCGTTAAAACACAATTTTCTTGTAGTGATTGAGCGCAGGAGTTAAATGGTTATGAATGGGGGATCTTTGAGGTTCATCCTGTCCATTGGTAAATGTTGGTCTACTTTGATTGTTATTGGCATGATCATTTCTCTTTGATTTGGGGCATCTTATTCACCTTGAATCTGCCATGGTCTCTTGACGAAAGGCCCAAATGATAGGTCCTGAAATGCCAGAAATTTCAGTGAGTCCGAATGGCAGTTGCGAGCCAATTAGATCACCGAGGCATTATGACCTACAATGAGAAAAGCCCGGTCGGACTAGGCATGAGCACTCTAAAGTTTAGGTCAGTAATGCTTTTAGAGGGAGAATGTAATGAGAAAAGTTCTTAAAAATTCAAGTGTTACCTAGTTATATAAGTCCTAAGGGTATTTATAGAAGATTTGGAAAGCCACTTGAGTAACCTACTCCAGTGTCAGAGTAGGTAGGAGGCGATGTGGCATGGAGTAGGTAGAAGGATAAAGCGGTGGCATGCATCAGTGGACTAACAGTAGCATGCCCTGTCAGTCCGATCGTACATATGGCAAGCATTATCTCCTTGGTCCTGTGCATGTCTATTCGCCATGCGCCTTGGACTTCATTGCTCTAGGCTCTTGCCTCTTGTTGGGCCTTAGGTTGAGATTGTCTCAAGCCCAGTGATAAGTGATAATTGGTATTATCAAGACCAAATATTTATGCTCATATAAAAAAAGTATTTGACGTATCCAAACTCTAACTTAGACCTTAATTATTGAACTAACTCTTAATTTTAGACCTCTCATTTACTAATTTCAGAATATATGTTCAAGGCTCAATTATTTATTAAATGCAATGTTTTTGGACTTTGTGAATGGAAATTTCAATTCATACATTAGATTATTTTTATAATATTATGCCTTAATCAATTCCTTAAAATTATCATTAGCTATATATGACAAGTCTTTATTTTGACACTGAAAACACACTGATATCTGGCACAGTATTTGGTATCCATATCCAACTTGTATAATGGTAAAATAATCTAATTATATGATTTTTATATTTTCTATCAATACAGAAACTTAATTAATTCTATGATAAGCACATATTTTAGAAACTTCAAAGAAATCACTTATTCACATTGAAGTGTTAAGCACAACTTTGTTGGGCTTTCACTTTTTTTTCCTTTGTAAAACTGGTGTAATTTAATTAGAAACAAATTAATTGGTTAATTGACAATAAATAATTTTTTTATAACAAGAAAATAATCTTTATGGAAAGTTATTTTGAGTGAAAAATACTTTAAATTTTACTGTATATCTAACATGGCACACCAACTAATTTTTAGACCTTTTAGTAACATATGGTAATACATATTAGAAGAGAACTATGTAATGAAGCTGATGTGTTAAGTAATTGTTTTTTGATAATTTAGGGCTTGAAAAAAGTATAAATTGGGAAAATTTATGTGGCAAAAAATTGGATGCATTAGTGGATTTAGTGAAGATAAGAGTCATCCTTTTGTAAGGTCCAAGATTGTCTAGTAAGAAATATATAGTGGTTGTATTAAATACATGTCTTTATCAAATGTTTATGATACATGAAAAGAAGCGTAATTCTGTACGCATGCATACTTTTTAAAAAGCAAAAAATAAAAAATATTTATATGCATCACATCTAAAAAGGAGTTTCACAAATTTTTGGTAAAAATTCATATAACTATCTGAAGGAAAAATATCAATAAACATGGAGGTAACATTAATAATGGCACCTAACTCTTATAGTGCAAAAAATATTACAGAAGCTTCTACAAGGATCCCATTTGTTTTTTTTCACTAGCCACACTCTTACCCACGTGCAAGATAATAGTGGTTATTCCATAATCTAAAAGCCCCTAGAAGATTAAGACAAAAAGAGTGTGAGTGTGAACGAGTAGCCTTGTGGCATATATATTTTTTCGTTACCAAAATCTAAGATCTCCCATCTATTTATAGAGATCCTAAAAGCTAGAGACCTATCTCCAAAAGCTAGAGACCTATTCTGAGATAGGATTTTGGTATTCTTATTTAGATTGAATTATTCAATTCTATCTGGATTGAAACCTTATCCAAATTAGAGTCATGAGCGTACCCAAACTCTATCATCTCTAACTCGCATATGATGGAGTCATAATCTCCAATTATACAGGCTGATAGATTGTGTGACCAGCATACCTTGAGAGCACTAGTGCTATACACCTGTTAGGGATATAAAGAGTCTCGAAAAACAAGATCCTCCTTTTCATGTATACTCAAATTTAGATAGCCTTCTCACATTCACGGTTTTAACTCATGATCTCATAAAAGAATATTCATGTTCACTATTATGTCTCTACTTATAAAGACTACAATAGGCATCCTGATGAACCACGAACCAATTGAATGTGATCAAAAGGCTATCTTCCCCTATTGAATGTGATTATAACGCTATCTTCCCCTCTTACTATATGCCATCCATCATGATCAACTCACTTTTCTAGCTAGGTCCGCTAGGCCCAAATTATTCCATGATATCTTGGAGACTAACTAAGCTAGTCATACTGAACCATTCTTTAAGTATAAGTTAAGGGTTCTAAGGGTCGAAAAATTAGGTCTCACAATAGGGAAAGTTAAGATCAATTATATTAAATTCTCATCCTTTGGTCACATAAGCACACACGGTATAAAATATGTGTTATGGTGTTCTTTACTTCCTTTAAAGGAGTGCATATCACACATATAAAAATGTATACATAACACCATACAAAATTATAAGGTTGCGATGCATCGAAGCACCCAACTTTAGTCCGCTTACATAAGGATTACTTCTATCTTCTTATACAGAACATGGTACTTACATATAACTTACCATCGAATTCTAGACAATCCTTATTTAGATCTCAATCTAAAGCATACAACCTTATATATGTCTTTATCTCACACCTTAACAAAACTAATCTTGTAATTTCTGTAAGGCGACACTTTTATTTTGAATGGGCTTTCGAGTGATCTCATATGTTCAAAATTAGCCTCATCTTAGTTTTTGCCAACTCTTTAACAAAACTAAGGTAAACACCCTTGTGAGTGGGTTACTTCTCTGTCTGACATCCTCAATCTCATACAAATAATAGTAAATGTTTACACATAAATATTCACGCTCATATATTGCCAATAATGAACTTTGTTATTATTCATAAATAATAACATTAAAGGATTATATAAAATATAATAGTACCAATTAAATTCTATGTAAGCATCGAGATATAATGTGTCTCTTATGCTTAGCCTTATTATAAGCTATCGACGACTAACTATCACTATTGACTGCCCTTGGTTCTTTTAAGGGAGTTACTCTTAAATGGTTCACAAACCATTTTAGCCAAACTATCTCTTGTACTGCAATTAAGAAAGTAACAAATTCAGCTTCCATTGTTAATTGACCTACATAGGTTTGTGTCTTGTAATTCAATTAGATGGCACTCTTGCCAAGCAAGAATATGAAACATGAAGTGGATTTTCTCTCATCAATATTTTTGCCCAATCAACATCTATGTATTTTCTTAATTGCAAATCCTTGCTTTGATTATAGAGAGAAAATTCAATTGTACATTTGAGGTATCTAAGTATCCTTTTAACTGCTTTCCAATGTGCTTTGCTTGGGTTAAATTGATATCTACTTACCATGCCCACTACATAGCATATATCATGTCTTGTACACAACATTGCATACATAAGAGTACCCATGGCACTGGCATATGGAATGTTCCTTATATATTCCATTTCTTTTGGCATCTTAGGACATTTATCTTTGCTAAGAAACTAATTCTTTCTTTGTAGTGGGGTTATCTATGGGTTTGTAGCTTTGCATATTAAATTATTCAAGGACTTTATTGATATATTTCTCTTAAGAAAAAGATAACAACCTATTAAATGATCTCTTAAAATCTTAACTTCAAGAATGTACTATGCTTGATCCATATCCTTTATCTCAAAGTTGGAAGATAACCAATCTTTGATTTTATTTACGTACCCTTTGTCATTTTTAGCTTTAAGTATGTCATCTAAATACAATATCAAAAATGACAATTTTACTTTTAGAGCTTTTCCTATAAATACGATGATCTTAATTAATCATGTTGAATACATTCGACATGGTTATATGATGAAATCTTGAGTACCATTGTCTCGAAAACTGGTTAAGGCCATAAGTTGAACTCATTAATCTATAAACCTTATGTTTGTTGTCTTTTTCGATGAAACCTATAAGTGGTTCCATTTAATTCTCTATTGAGAAAAGCAGTCTTCACATCTATTTTATGTAGCTCTAGGTCCAAACTCACCATTATGGCAAGAAGTAACCTTATGGAAGTAAATCTTATAACAGGTGAGAAAGACTCCTAACAGTCAATCCTTTCCTATTATGTGAACCCTTTAGCGACTAGTTGAGCCTTATATCTTTCAATACTTCTTTGAGCCTTATATCTTTCAATACTTCTTTCAGCCTTTCACTTTACTTTGAGAATCAATTTATTCCCAATTGGATTTTGTTATTTCGATAGATCAACTAGTTCCCAAACTTGGTTTGATCTCATGGATGCCATTTCTCTTATTCCATTGCTTTAATCCATTTTTCCTTAGATGGGCATAAAAGAGCCCTTTGAATATTTTTAGGCTCTTTCTCATTTTGTGGGGTAACTAAAAAAGGGTTTTGTTCAAGCCTTTGATTTAAAATCATCGACATTGAACACTTATCCTTTTAGATTTTTGCAGTTTCAAATAAATATGTCTCATATATTCATCGTAATTCAGAATGCCCCCACTAGGATCATGTTCCATACTCCCACAGGAGTCAAGAATACCATATTCTTTAATCCCACTAGAGTTAAGAATATCTCACTCAAATCAGGGTCTCGAACATCCGGATGGTAGGGAGGATGAAGGTCTTGACCTTTTTCCTCTAAATCCCACCCACTCGGATGGAGTGATCCTGATAATTCATATTCCTAAGTTTAATAGAAAGTAAAATCTTGATTCACCTTGCCCAATGTTGGAAATTCATTCTTTAATAATATGACATCTTGTGATTCAAATTCTGTCATGGTGCCATTCTCTTGCTCACCCATAAAAAAGTATCCTTTTGATACTTTAAATAGATACTCGTTTACCTTTTAGTCTTTATTTACCAAATTTATTTGAGATATCATGGATGTAAGTATTATAATCCAAAGGTCGTAAATGGCTTAGGTCACATTGTCGATCAGTCCACAACTCATAAGGTGTGGTTGCGAGAGATTTGGAGGGCATTTGGTTTTGAACATATGTGAGAGTCAATAAAACATTTCCCTAATAGGAGATTGGAAAATCTGCGTTTGCCATCGAAGATCTAACCATATCTAAGAGAGTCTTATTTCTCTTTTTCGCAACACCATTTTGTTATGGAATTTTGGAAATAGATAACTGATGTTTAATCCTTTTTTCATCACATAAAGCTTTAAATTTATCTGAAAGATATTTTTGACTTCTATCGGCTCTTAAAGCTTTAATGTTTTTGTCTAATTGATGCTCAAATAAGTTGAGATGAGTCTTGAAGGAATTCAGTGCTTCTGATTTGTGAGAAATCAAATCAAATAGACATGACCATACCCATTATAGTCATTTATAAATATGATGAAGTAATAGGCCTTATGCCTGGCCCTCGTTCATTTGACCACATACGTCAAAATAAACTAACTGTAATAGAAATTTTGCTATAGTTCATTTTCTGAACAATTTTTTAACTAGTTTTCCTTTAAGGCAATCCTTGCAAGTAGGCAATTTTATTTGAATCACCTATTAAACCTACACTAGCTAACTAACTCATTCCAATATGGTTTAATTATAGCATGCTATATTTTCACATTATTCTCATAACTATGTGAAAAAAAGGAATTAATAGAAAAACTAGTTTTCTTCAAAAAATTATGATAAACATTCATAACAATAAAATCGTTTAGCATATAACCAGAACCATAATAAACATTATTTAAGCATAAGCGTACACTGTCATCATGAAAGTGTAAATTGAAAATAAATTTTGATAAAGCTATAACAGAACCTAAATTTCTTACAAAGGCATCTCAATCGCTTATTATATGGTGTATTGGTTAAAGGATGAACTTTAGAACTGCATACACAAATTTCACTCACTCTTAAGTCAGATAATGTATCTATTTGGACACAGTGCAACCTCTTGCATAGTGTCCTTTTTATAGGTAATTAAAACATTTCACTCTTGAAACTTCACCTCCTTTTTGCTTTGGACCTTTCATGATTTTGTTTTACCTTTTGCTTTTTAAGCTCGAGCCTTTTCCTTATCCCTTTTTTTCGAATCTTCTTTTCTTATTCTTATTAGAACTCATTTTATCAGAATGGGACTATGCCATATGCATTACGGTATTGACCTTTATCGCTACCAGACGGTCTCCTTCAAGCTCCAAATTGACAAGCGACATTCTCAAATGTCTTTATGTTGTCAATATGAGTTAGTTGTATCTTCATATTCTCCCAACTCTTAAGTAACGAATAAAAGCTTGGACCTGCTGCTCGTCAGTCAACTTATGACCAACTTCACTAAGCTCACTTATCCTTTTCATCTCTCATAGATGTTTTCGCATCAAATGATCAGACTTTTCTGATATGTATTAAATTTGATCATTAATGATTGAAACTTAGTCAGAGTCACATCTTTGAACTTCCTCTGCAAAATGATCCATAGATGCATTACATTTTGATACTTAAGGAACTGCTTAGTAAAGTCATCATCCATTACACTTAGCAAGATGATATGAGTAGTGAATTTTTTTGTTTTCATACCACATAGGCATTTCGATCTCGCCTATGTTGGGATGTAGTGCCATCCTCAAGTTCAGCCATAACTGAATTTAAGGGTTCAAGAGCCTTTTGCTCTTCAAGCACATACTGGATTCTAATATTCCAGATTTCATAAATGTCACTGTAGACACGGGGTCCCAAGTCAGTCCAAGATCAGAATTACCTGATGATGAAAGCGATACCAGCTCACAGGCAAAGGCATCGAAAATGATGTTCTCCTTGTTGAAAAATCCATTTGCTCCTCCAAAATTTGCAGTGCGAAAATTGGCATTTTTTCATTTTTTTTATTATTCCTTTTTATTATTATTATTTCTTTTTTTCTCTTTATTTATTTTTATTTTTATTTTTATTTTTATTTTCTTTTTTTCTTCATTCATTTTTTTTATTTATTTTATTTTTTTTGCGAGCCGCGTGTGGGCTGCGCCCGCAAAAGGACGGCATACGCCTGCGGGCGTGCGCCGCGAGGGCTGCGTGCGCCTGCGGGTGAGCTCACCGCGAGGGCTGCGTGCGCCTGCTGGTGAGCGCGTCACGAGTGCTACGCGTGCCTGCAGGCGCGTGCGCGGTGCCGCTAGCGGGCGCTCTGACTGCGCGAGGCACACGCGTCTCGCCTGCACGCACGCCCTACTGGGCACGCGCCCTTGGGGCGCTGCTTGCGCGAGGCACGAGCTGCCCGCACGAAGGGCGCGCCTTGCCTGCCTCCACACACGGGGATTTTCGCCTCGCGTCGCTTTCGGCCTGTCATTTTTTTTTTCAGTCTGATTTTTTTAGTTTCATGATTTAATGTTAATTTTGGGTAACGAAAATAAAAAGAGTCTTTGTCATTTTCCATTTTGGGACAAACACAGTAAATCAAATAGGGTTTTTGAAATTCATTTTGGGGGGCTGCCATTTTATTCAAAGGGGATAAAGCTCTTCTCTCAACAAAAGAAAGGCAGCCGAGGGTTTTAAAGAAAAAGAAAAATATTAAGACTTTAGAGTTTTTAGATTTTCCTTCTTTCTTTCTTTTCATTCGGGGGTTTGATTGCGCAAGGAAAATCAATTTCCTTTGTTTGGTTATACCCCAAAAATATTTTCTTGAGTTTTATTTATGTAAAACTTAGATTTTTCTCAAATATTTTCAAGTATTCGTCACCGTTAATTTCGACAAGGAGAACGGATCAAGACATCTTATTTTCCGATCTATAAATTCTGAGGGTAAACACTTGGAACCGTCCTCATTTATTTATTTTCTCTTGTATATTATTTATTGTTATTAATATTTTTGCCTTTTGCCATTAATATCATGTTTATAGTCTAATATTTTCCTTATGGTTTGCTACTGTTGACATTCTAGGTTTAGCTTTTTCTTGATCTGATTTCTTGTTGTTTCTAACTTGACTTTTATGAGTTTAACTTTTTATTAGATGTTGGCGCCAACCTCACTATTACCATCTTCATGTTATCATCATCATCTTATTTACCATTATTGAATATTCATCTATTTCATGTACATTATTATTATTATTATTATTATTATTGATCATTGTCATTATTATCATTAATGTTATTTATTATTATTAATATGTTGGCTGCATTATTACTATTGTTGTATTATTATTATTCTCATTATTATTATTATTATTATTATTATTGATCATTGTCATTATTATTATTAATGTTATTTATTATTATTAATATGTTGGCTGCATTATTACTATTGTTGTATTATTATTATTCTCATTATTATTATTATTATTATTATTATTATTATTATTATTATTATTATTATTATTATTATTATTATTATTATTATTATTATTATTATTATTATTATTATTATTGTCATAATTATTATCATTATTAGCATTATATATTTGTGTTCAACATTTACTTCATTTTTTATTCAATTAATTTTATTTAGAATTCTTACTGATGTTCTTAATATTATTTCTTCTGTCTGAGATTTATTTTGAGTTGCAAATGGGTCACCACGCGTAGGATACCGCTTCGCTTGGTGAGACCGTTCCTACTCCTTCTCTTTGTGTTGTGTCTATTTGTACAGTAAATATTTTATTTGTGCACGCGTGAGATAAAAAATTACAAAAATACTTGTACAATTAAATTGAAATTTTTACTAATAAAATTGGGATCAATGTCCCTCATTTTAGCCAAACAATAAAAAATATCACAATAAAACGAAGAGTTAGTTTTCTCCAAAAATGAGATCACTCATCCCGATTTTTTTCAAACTAGTAATCAAATAACTTTTCGAACCATCTTTAAATAAACGCGAAGGAACCAATGTTCCTTAACATTCAACCAAGTGGGAAGGAACCAATGTTCCTAAAATAAACGAATGTCCAGATTAATGTATGTTTTTTCTTATGTTTGATTTTATTTGACCGTTTTAAATTTATGTTCATTTTCTTTTGGGCCCTTGTAATTAATTTTGGGGCAACATTATTTAATTTTGGGATTGTATTCCATTCCAATTTACATTTTTAATCTTCTTTCAATGGGATTGTATTCCACCCCAATTTTCGTTGTAATTGTGTGCTTGATGTGTTTACGTACCGCTTCCCTTTATTGCTTTCATTTATCGCTTTCTTTTATCGCTTTTTGGGTGCTTACAATGCGCTTTTTATTTAAATGCATCAATCGTGTGAGAGGAGAGATAGAACTTTAGGAAGTTAAAAACTCATTTATAATTAACCAAAGCATAAATAAGAGTGAAGTTCTGAACACCATCTCTGGTTTAAACCGTAGAGGTTAGAGACCTTTTCCAATTCCTCGTAAATTGGGTGGCGACTCCATGATACCTCAAAGGTGCCTAAAGGCGTTGTGGGACTAGATATTCCTTTCCAATATTCTATTGGGGAGGAAGCATCCAAGATGTTCCATGGCGCCCACGATCAAAAGAAGCGAACCAATCTCTCGAATCCTAAAAGCGGGTTCCTAGAGGGCCCTTGCTGGGTTCGGCGCATGTCACAGTGGCGACTCTATTGGGGACTGTTTGTGACTTTACTCTGAAAGTGTTTTGGTTAAAATGTATAATTGAGTTTTTTATACTTAAAATTCTATCTCTTTTCGAAAATTGCATTGCATCATTTTAGGGCCTTAGAACTATGTTAGTTGGTCCCTTATCTTACCTCGGTGCGTTCCCGAAGCATGACCCTACTTTCACTCATTGTAGGGAAGTGTTAAGGATAATCACCAGCCCAAGCCTCGTACCATTAATGGTATATCAAATGGAGACCCGATCGGTCGTTATGCTAGCGATGAGCTAGACCCATTGGCAGGGACCATGCTTGGGTAGACCTAAAGTATCACCACCTCGACCATAGCTCATGAAATGCAAATAGAAACTTTCACTAGGCGAAATGCTCCTTAATACGGTGCTTGTGATGTGGGCTATTGCATATTAAACAAAGTCAAGCAAATTAGGTGGTCTTTTATCAAAGGTTTTCATGCCCCGATAGCTTCACCTTAATTTAATTGAAATGTCCAAATACGTAATGGCCAAAACCCATATGCATGTGCTTTAAATTAAGAGTGTTATGCTACCGATTTTTCACCGTGCATTATACACGCCCATTGGGTTCCCCGTTAACCCATGGGTTAACCCCACCTAGGAAAGAGACCGTACAACCTCGTGTGTGGGAGTGATAAGGTTGGAAGGATCTATCTGCTTGCATGTGGTTGTGGATACTGCACAGCATGCTTGTGCATCGCATGTTATTCATGCATGTCAATAAGACAAATATATGTATATATAAATAATAATATATTTTCTCTCATGCTATGTGTGTATATATCCTTTCGTCTGCATATTATTTTTTAACATGTACATATCATCCTACATATAATTTCTTCCATGCATCGCATCGTGTTGTGGTAATCTTTTGATATCACACTCATCGAAGACCATTTGCATGGCACGATTATGCATTGTATATGTCATACATGCATTATTCTAACAATCTGAGTTTTTCAGCCATCATAGATTCATTCAAGTGGACTAGAGGTTCTGACGGTCGACTAGTGAGGACAGACTCACCCTTTGGATTGCTAGAATTAGTGCCTGTTTGGGATTCTGAGTCACTCTCAACCACTAGTGAATTATCTTCCATAGTAGAATTACCGCAGGAGACTGGTGCTTTGACGGTGCAAGACCTAGATAAGAGGCTTGGAGATTTTGAAAGGAGAATGTTAGCCATGATGGAAAGTATCATTGCTCAGATAGCGCCAAATACCAAGCAGCCGCTTGTGGCCCCTGCTGTAGAACAAGTTGAATCGCCTATTAGGGAAGAGGTTCCTATGACAGTCGCTACCGTACAATAACTAGCCATTGAGCCCAGAGCAGCGACACCTGCTAAGCAAAAAAGAATCTTTGACCCGAAAGATGATCTCATGGTGGAGGAAGAGGATGAGCAAGTAACTCCTCGAACCGTGATGAATGAAGTCCCCAAGGGGGAGGATGACATGGTGAAGGAGATAAAAGGGAGAGTTGAAAAGTTTGAAGCTCAGGCGGCAATCATTAGGGAGAATTTAGTCACTGCCGTGGTGCCACCTGCCGGACAATAACCTACAGCTCCCACCATATTGCGAAGAGAGCGTGATCCGACTGAGGAAGTACACCTACCACCAACTAGACCTAGAGGGGAATCACCTATTACTCTGTCACCCGAGCGAAAAGGCAAGGGGCATGTTTCAGAGAATGGGCTTATCGTAGTGACACGGGGCCTGAAGAGAAGGATGGATGTCCTCGAAGAGGAAATTTCAAAGTCTAAACTTGCAATTACCCAGGCTGCTCGGGAGAAAGTCTTTATGAACTTAAAGAAGAGAGATCAACCGTATAAGTGTGACATCTGTATCGGCACTCAAGGGATAAAGGAAACATCAATGGTTAGAACAGTTCCAAAGTGTTATTTTGGCATGGACGGATCTTTTCCTCAAGCAGGGGAGGGGGACCTGCGCTCATGGTTAGCCAACCCATCCAGAAATCGAGGGCATAGGAGGTGTCGTCGACACGCTAGATATCTGAGGAGTGATGGCCAAACCCCAAAAGGCCAAGCACATGATCCTATTATTAGCAAGCAGCTGGTGGCCCTTGGAGGAGGGGACAATGCTATTGGGAGAGATAATCAGGAAAGCTTGAGTCTCGGCGATAATAGTGTGAGAGATATCGGAGCCACTAAGTTTTCAAACATTGGAACTACTCAAGATCACTATGCCATCTGGGATAAGCCTTTATCTGAGCACCTCTTTCATTTCATCAATAAGGGGAAGCTACAGTCGAAGCCTGCAAAACCCGCCAGGAGCCAAGGGCATCCCATCCACCGAGCATATATATATTGTGCCTACCATCAGCACACTGGGAATGAGACTGATTGGAGCTGAACTCTAAAGAAGCTTGTTCAAGGCCTCATTGATGAGGAGCTGAGAGGGCGAGAGGATGATTCTCGGGCATAATAGACCATCGATCACAGCATCTGTGTTGGCGAGAAAGGAGGATGTTAGCTATTTAGATGCTCTTTCTTATTTTGAACTATTTAAGGATGTTGGATATTTTAGCTCTAATTTTTATGAAGTGAAATGAATGTCTTTATTTATCTGTGTGATATTTTCTCGTGATTCATTATGCATGATCATGACACATTCATATTTAATAATGATTCAATTGATGCTATTACATTTAATCTCTGAACTTTTAAGAACCCAAAGAAAATCTTGATAGCAGTTGTTATGACTCCTGAAGAGAGATTAAAAAGAAAGAAAATAAAAAAAAATAAAAAAGTCTTTGCTTGGACCTATGAAGACATGCCAGGAGAGGATTATAAAGCCGCCAAACACTCTACGCCAGTGTATCCCAATCATAAACCAGCCAAGCAGAAGCTCAGAAGATTCAAACCAGGAGGGACAAGAAAGGTTATAAGGGGGAACTAACAAGCAGAACCAAAGCTAAATTTTTACTGAAGTGTAATACCCAACTAGGTAGATCAACGACATCCCTAATGGTTAAGAAGGGAAATGCGCGTATGTGCAAACTATCAGGATTTGGACAAAGCTTGTTGGGGAGAGAAAAAAAAATGTACAAAAACAAAAATAAAATAAAATAAAATAAAAAATAAAAAATGAAATAAAAAAAATGATCGTTGACAAGGGAAAGTTATCAGGGGGCAAGCTTTGTTCAGATCCCGTTGATCTACACATACTTGTATTATATCATTCTTCTTGGCCATTGGAAAAGAGCTAAAGACTGATTCACAAACTATCCGCCCAGTTCATCAGTGTAGAGAATATGCGGTATAAGAGGTAAGCTGATGGCATGCAGTTGAGATGCCAGACAAGAGGAATACCAAGAAGGTTATGGGGGAGACCCATGCTAGGATCTGCAATTGAAACCCTTACAAGAGTCACACTTCACTCCTTGATACATGGGGCAAAAGCACTACTGCCTGTTGAAACACTTCAAATATTTAAGGGCGGTCATGGAAGTAACGGCTACAACAACTAACACGAAACAGGTTGTGGGATTACTATCGCAATTAGATCTATCAGGAAGCACCTTGTTTGATCGTTTGGGAAGAAAGTCAGAAAGCACACACTGAAAGAGTGAGATTCGGTCTTCAAGCAGATAGGTCTGAGTGTTCCTGATGGACGAAGTAAATTCAGGCCGACATATGAAAACCTATTTGTCTTGAAAAGTTGTTATCCAAGGAAGCAACATTCCGACAGACAGTAAGGGAAATAAGTTCAAAGAACCAGTCAGCATCAACAGACCCAAAAAGGTCCATGGCTAATGACTAAAAATCAAAAGAAGAGAATAAATGCCCTATGGGTTGAAAACCAAAAAAAGACGGCCTTGCTAAAATTGGGCGCCTCGTCAGGATGAAAACCGAAAAAAGGTGTCCTGGTCAAAAATTATAGGCTTGAGAGAAAATATACAATCAAGAAAACTCGAGAGGGCTGATTGGAAATAGGAGTCTGATGCTTACGAGATCCACTCTGAGATTAGATGTAGTTTTGCATTCTGAATCTATGTTAAATAGTGATCATGTGTTATGAAATCAAGCTGAAATATATAAACTTATGCAATGATATATTAGTGTGACCAGAACATTTCATCTTGCATACTTAAAGTTATCTGGTTTTGGCATAGAATCAGTGCAACGGTACTATCTACCCTCCGATGCTCTGTCCACTCAAGCGCTTCAGTCAACTCATCCTGCTATCAACTGTGAAGTCAATTCTACAGCACCCTCATAATAGGAATCAAAATCATACAACCATAATCCGAGACATAAGTACATGCCAGTCATACTTGAAAGATCTTTGACGATAGCTCCAGCCTTCTTTACAACCTACCAAAAAAAAGGCCGTTAGAGATGAAAACCGTAATTGGCGCTCTAAGCAAAAGTTAGACTGAAGGGCAGGGTGAAAACCTGAAAACAGGCAGTCTGTCTTACAAAAAATAAAATGAACAAAAGCCACTGGATTGGGTTGGGTCCATTCCAGGTAAAAAATAAGGCACAGGGTTATGTGAAAATTCAAAAAGGACGCATTTCCCGCTAAGAAAAGCTAGTGTGAAAATCCACAAGGAACACACTACCTTCAAAACATGACTATAGGTATTAGATGAGAACCTCATAATCCCCAAAAGGCATGAAATTCAAAAGCAATTCCAAAGGGCACCGATCCTGCTGCAACTTACGACCAAACCGGCTATCGCCTCTGAATCCACTTAGATGAATTCTTATCCTGCATTGTTGCATACATACGCACCTCATGTGCATGCTCACCATTTTTTTTCCTGCATATTTGGCTTCCTAAGTCTTGCAAAAATAGAGAATCAATGCGCACGCCGACGAAAGGCGAATGACGACATCGATCAAAATACCAATCCAACAATCAACTAAAGATCTCTCAAGGAGCAACCAGCCAAATACCTCTCAGGGGGCAATCAACCAAAGGACTCTTAGGGAGCACCGCTTTAAAGCTCAAAAGGGTTAGCATGATGGCGGCAATATTGTTCTACGGAAGGTTAGCACGACCACAGCATTACCACTTTACCAGGGTTAGCACGATGGTGGCACTGCCATTATTTCTGATCTGGATCCCAGATTTACATCAAAGTCTTGGAAAGAGCTACAATTTGCATTAGGTACTCGATTGAATTTTAGCACAGCTTTTCATCCTCAGACTGATGGACAATCAAAAATGGTAATTTAGATTTTGGAGGATATACTTCGGGGTTGTGTATTGGATTTTTTGGGAAGTTAGCATAGGTGTGTTTATTTGATGGAGTTCGCATATAATAATAGTTATCAAAGAAGTATTAGGATGGCATCATATGAGGCTCTCTACGGTAGAAAGTGTCGGACCCTAGTTTGTTGGACAAGATTGAGTGAGCACTCCTTAGTGGGTCTAGACTTTGTTAGAGATACAGAAGAGAAGATTAAGCTAGTTCAGCAGAATTTGAAGGTAGCAAGAGATCGACAAAGATCTTGTGCAAATTTGAAGCAAAAAGATATCAAGTATACGATTAGTGATAAGGTTTTCCTGAAAGTGTCGCCTTGGAGAAAGGTTCTTCATTTTGGTAGAAAGGGGAAACTGAGTCTGAGGTTTATTTGGTCATATGAGATTTTAGAACGGGTCGGACCAATTGCTTATCGGTTGGCATTGCCATCGAAATTAGCTAAGTTGTATGATATGTTTCACGTGTCGATGCTTGGTAGGTATTGGTCAGATAAGTCTCATGTGTTATCGGTTCAGGAAGTGCAAGTTCAGCTAGATTATTCATATGATGAGGAACCTAAGGCTATTGTGGCTCAGGAAATAAGACAGCTTCGGAACAAGTAAATTCCTTTGGTTAAAGTGTTGCTCACAAGATCAAAAAGTGACTTGGGAACCTGAATCAGTTATGCAAGCTTAGTATCCTCAGTTGTTCAGTGCAGGTGAGAATTTCGAGTACGAAATTCCTTTAAGGATGAGAGAGTTGTAAGGCCCAAACTTTGACCATTGTAATTTTGAGTATTTATGTGTATATGTGTAAGACATGTTTGGTATTTTTGTAGAGGTCTTATTTAATACTATTATTTACCTTAGGAATGCAATTGCAAGTTTTAAAAAGTTTTTAAGGGTTTAATTGTTCATGATGAGTTTAATTGTGTGGTTTGAGAATAAAAGAAGGATTAGAAGTGGGATTTGTCAAATCTATCACAAGAAAATGACAAGTGGAGGGTGGAGATGAGGAAAGAGAATGAGAGGATAAGTATTGATTTATAGTCAAGAGAGAAAGAATGTGAGAGGGAAAGAGAGCAGATTTGCCTTCTTCTTCTCCCATTTTCCCTTTCCCGTTCCAGCCTCTCTTCTTTTCCTCCTTGCTCATCTTAATTCCCTAAGCTGCTATAATTTGCATGTTGGTTAGGCAAATTTCAAAATTTTTCGAGTAAGTGATAGTGTTTTTCTTCTTGTTCCCTTCTTCTCCTTGATTTAGTTGATGTCTGTGTGTTAGGTTTTGAGCTTTGGGTGTGATTTGGTTCGTTTGATCAGAAATTCCAACTAGAGAAGCTAAGGGGAAGGAAAAAGTAGGCAAAAGTGCTATCAATTGATATTGGAGGAGCTTGTGCATTTTGCCTCTGTCGTGGACACGACTATGGTCGTAAGCGCGACTCTCTTTTGTGTTTTGATTATTCCTTGTTGATGATACCATGTGTGGTTTTTCATTTATACTCTACATGGTTTTTCACTTATAACTATATATGATTCAATAGATGAGCTGTATATGTTATAATATGGCATTTATGAGTGGATTTATATTTTAGCCTGCAATAATCGGGTTATAGATAGATAGGCATCCTATAGGGTTATGTCTGCTGCAGCCTATGCGTTTCTTGGACTTTGATCAGGTCCCTATGCATTTGGATCCTCGCGATCCCTATGTGTTTGTATCTTGTTAAAGATCCTTATGCGTTTTTTTTTAAAAGGGAAAGAAAATATTTGTTTGTACCTATGAGTACCGATGTGTTCACCCGATATCCACCTCTTAGAGTTTGCAGGCATAATTATATGTGTATATGTATGTTATGAAATGATGTGAATTATTGAAAGGATATTACATGAAATGTATAAAGAAATGCTATTATTTTGAATAAATACATAATATGGTTTAAGCTTGTGATGCTTTATTTATATGTATGTGCCATGTGAATGTGAAGTGCATTAATGTCCAATGTGAGTGGTCGTTCATCTCTTATTTTTCCCACTAAGCCATTGGGATTAGCACGGGTGTTTCATCGTGCAAGTGTGGTAGCGGTAGGAGATTCCGGGAGGACTTATCCGCAGCAGCCAAGGCCAACACAATAGGATGGGCTTTGGTTTTAGTTTTAGCTTTTGTAATTTGTAAAGCTTTTGGTTTTATAATGTAATCAGTTATGTAAATTTGTAAGACTCGAATTTTGTATATATATTTATGTAAGGATTATTTTGTAACAATTCAGCTAGGTAAATATTTTTGTATATCAATGAATGAGCTTAGGCAATATTAGTTTGGGTTTAGATTGATTTTCTTCCGAATGAGATTATGCGATAGAGAAAGTTTTTGTTAACCCCGATTCATATCAATGTTTATGATGTATGTATAATTATGCTTCTATTATATCGATTGCATTTTGCTTGCTTGGTTCTATTGGTAGCAACCCTTGTCTATCGGGGCACTCACTCTTCTATATCGGGTAAGCTTCCCTATGTATAGGTAAGGGGCATTACAGTTGCTCTTGAATCTATTATCCATAAAGGATGAAATTCAGATAAACTATAGAACTAGATATATTAACTTCACTCACTCTTGAGTCAATATAGTGTACCTTTTTAGGCGTAGTGCATTCTTTAGCATAATGTCATTTCTGTTGGCAATTGAAACATTTCACTCTTGAAACATTCACCTTCTTCTTGCCTTTAGACCTTTTATTATTATGCTCCTCTTTTTGCTTTTTATTTTTTCTAGCTTGTTCTTTATCTTGACTTTTAAAGCATCTTTTCTTGTTCTGGTTAAAACTCATTCCACCAAAATGAGACTGTGCCATACTTACGTCGACATTGACCTTAATCACAACCAGATAGTGCTGTTCAAACTCTAAATGACGAGCGACATCCTAAAATGCCTTTATACTTTCCATATAAGTTAGTTGCATCTTCATATGCTTGCATCTTCATATGCTTCTAACTTTTGGGTATGGAACGAATAAAAGCTTGGACCAACTATTCGTTAATCAACTTATGACCATACTCACTAAGTCCACTTATCATATTTTCCATCTCTCTTAGATATTTTCGCATCAGATGATCAGACTTATTCTGATAAGTATCAAATTTGATTATTAATGACTAGAGCTTAGTCAGAGTCACACCTCCCAACTACTCCCACAAAGCGATCCACGGATCTATTACATTTTAATACTTACGGAATTAGTTAATGACATCATCATCTATTGCACTAAGCAAGATGATTCGAGCAGTGGAATTTTTATTTTTCCATGCCATATAGGTATCTTTGTCCCGCCTATGCTGGGCGATTATGCCATCTTTAGGTTCAGTCATAACCAAACTTAAGAGTTCTAGAGCCTCTTGCTTTTCAAGCACGTACTGGATCTTTACACTTCAGATTTTGTAATTTTTACCTTCAACTTCAAATCTTTGTTTAGCTTAGCGATAATTGATTTGAAAGTAGTTGCCATTTGGATCCTTTGATCTCTAATAGAACAAAGTTGCGTATTAAGATTAGGTGATATATGTTATTTGCTATGCATCTAATAAAGTTTTCTATTAGGCTCAAATTCCAAAAGGCTATTTATAGTATCCAATTACCCTCATAGTCCTAATATCTAACTTTATAGGTTAAAATTTTATACATAGTAAATCTGAATTATTGGATAAAAAATTTTCAAACTTAGGAGAGGAATGGAATAAGTATGATTCATTAAGTCTGAACTTAATAATCATGTATTCATCAAATATTGTAAGGCAATTAACAATTAAATAAACACAATTATCATAAAATTAAAAAGCCATCACAAATATATCATAAATTTCACATACATTTATTCATAAAAAAAAGAACCCAATAATTCATTGTTAAGACACTAATGTCTAAAATAGAAAATATAAATCCTTTCTAAGAAAAACAATAACTAAAATTAACACTTACGTCAACTATATTTATGCTAGAAGTCTAGATTTTTTGCAAAATCTTTCTTATTATAGAGATTGATTATTTGACCATGTTCTTTAACTCATTAGGCATCTCATAAGTTCATTTATTAAGCCATGGATGATGCACTCTACGTCCACTCCTCAATACCATCATAGATTTAGTGTTGTTTTTCAATATTCCCGTCTTGGTAACCCTGAAAATAAATTTTCTAAAAAATCTATCTTTTGTGAACTAATTACTTTTCATTAAATTCATTAGCTCTTGATGGTTTTCAAAGGAATCAGTTATTACTTTCAATAAGACTATATCTTTCCTTCCCATATTCTAACCACCAATCCAAATGCACTATTGCATCAATATCATCAGCTCATCGGATCTTCCTTTACATTTTTATGTTGCTTACTTCTTGCACTTTTGCATTTCTCAAAGCAACCCTATGCGGAGTTTTAGAGATAATGGGTGTCTTTATCATCATTTCTGCAACATGTTCCAAAAATTATGTTAATACACTCATATATAAATATGCAGGATTGAAACACCTTTCAATCAATAATTAAGGACAAAACTTCATTAAAAAAATTAAAATATTTTAAAAATATATCCAAAGGCTGAAAACACATTTTCTACAGTTTTTTAAATTTTTTTATTTTGGTTAAAAATAAAAATTTATTTTCTGGTCATAAAAATATTAAAAACAACAAAAAATTTGAAAAATTATGAACAATTTATCTGTAAAAAATTAAAGCTGATTTGGTGGCCGGAGACACCCTCACACACCCCACTCATCGGTGAACCTTTTATTTTTTTATTTGTTTGCCACATGGTGCGGCATTATTGGACCGAGTGTTCCCATATTACACCTCTTTTGTGACATGTGGCAAGTACAGGTTGGTCCACTTGGTGTCCATGTGGCTTGTCATATTAAATTAACTAATATGCGGAAGCAATTAACAAAGGATCCTAATAGAATAATCAAATCAACCAAAACATTTAATCATATGGCATAATTATAAAATTACAGGAATATAAAACTTACTTGATGATTCCATTATGCTAATAAAATATTCCAAACGCAGATAATAGTTAATGTTTTCCAATCCCAATATCGAATAATCTTCAATTCACCCTCTGATGATATAAGGACTTGTTTAATTCTTGATCATTGAATTAAACCCTTAGAGAAGAGTGTTTTTTTTTTAAAGGAAGGAAGCGTAAAAACCTATATCTGAAAAACTGTCTGTTGATGAATTAAAATACATCTTAATTCACAAAATACCAAAAGACCCTTATACTTTTACCATTATACAAAAATACCACTCAAACTTTTATTTTCACAATATGGGACGGAGGGATTTAAACCTGATAATTGCCTCTTCAATACTACACTAATCATCACAATGTGTACAACAATAGCAATTATCAATTACTTAAAATATATGAATCAACATTAGAAATTAAAATTTCTAACATTCTCCCACTTGATTCATATATGACAAGTATATAACATATTAACATAAATTTGAGCTCACTTAAATAATGCAACATACAAGTCACAACTTCATAAAAACTAAACCGACCGAATCATGGCAGTCACGGGCCTGACAAACGTCCCGATTCCTTCCATGTATCACAAGTCAATCCAATTCAAAAAGTCATAATTTGATAAGATAAACACCCGAAAATATCTTATCCCACAATGTCTTAAAACAAGACCCAACATCTATAATCATAACAAATTATGCATAGCTGAAACATGGTTCATAGATAAGCAAAATCTAAACAAACATCGATATCTAGAGTATCAAATAAACATAAATGTGCAATCCATAAATTCATACATGTATGACCAATCATCCGCTATATAAGGACTTTGCGACTACTCCCATTTCACTAACATGGCCAATAAATATCTTAGGAGCTAGCCCTTTAGTCAACGGATCCGCAATCATATCATTGGTGCCAATGTGCACTATTTGAACTCTTTGATTTTGCACCTCTTTTTTGACAGATAGATACTTTAAATCCATATGTTTGACACCCTTGGAGTATCTATCATTCTTAGAGAAAAACATTGCTGCTGCATTATCACAATAAATCCTCAATGGTTTAGCAATGGTACCAACGATGCTTAAACCACCAACAAAATTGCGCAGCCACAACAATTGAACCGTAGCTTCAAAGCATGCTACAAATTCAGCCTCTATAGTGGAAGTAGCAATGACAGACTGCTTGCCACTCTTCCATGAGATAGCTCCATCAGCTAGGAGGAACAAATAGCCAAATGTGGACTTTCGGGTATCCGAACATCCAGCATAGTCTGAGTCCGAGTAACCAACAACCTCAAGGTTATCAGTTCTTCTATATGTGAGCATGTGATCCTTAGTGCCTTGCAAGTACCTCAAAACTTTCTTTGCAGCTCTCCAATGTAATAGTCCGGGATTTGATTGATAACGACCCAACATACCAACCGCAAAGCTTATATCCGGTCTAGTACAGGTCTGAGCATACATCAAACTCCCGACTAAAGAAGCATAAGGGATATTATCCATTTCTTTACACTCCATATCATTCTTGGGACATTGAGATAGACTGAAATTGTCCCCTTTCTGGATGGGAACTGGACTAGGTGTGCATAATTCCATCTTAAACCTTTTTAGAACTTTGTTGATGTAAGCCTTTTGAGACAGTCCTAAAATTCCTTGTGATCTATCCCGAAATATTTCTATTCCGATCACATAGGAAGCCTCACCCATATCCTTCATCTCAAAGTTACTAGAAAGGTAATCCTTAACACCCACGATCATTAGCGGCAAGAAGAATATCATCTACATACAACACAAGGATTACAAACTTGCTTCCCACAACTTTTATGTAGATACACCGGTCAACGGTCATTTCTACAAACCCATATGACAATACAGTATCATTAAACTTCAAGTACCATTGTCGAGAAGCTTGTTCTAATCCATAGATTGATTTCTTCAACCTACATACCAAATTTCCTTCATTTGTAATCTCAAAACCTTGAGGAAGATCCATATATACCTCTTCTTTCAAATCTCCATTGAGAAAGGCTGTTTTAACGTCCATTTGGTGAAGCTCAAGATCAAAATGAGCCACCAAAGCCATTACAATCCTTAAAGAGTCCTTTCTATAAACCGGAGAGAAAGTCTCTTTGTAGTCAATGCCATCCTTTTGAGTGTAACCTTTGGCAACAAGTCTGGCTTTGTACCTCTCGACATTGCCCTTAGAGTCTCACTTGGTCTTAAAGACCCATTTACAGCCAACTCTTTTAGAATCCTTCGACAATTTCGTCATTTCCCAGACATTGTTGTCAGCCATAGATTTTAACTCTTCCTTCATGGCCATCAACCACTTGTCAGAATTTTCAATGCTCATGGCTTGGTCAAAAGAGACTGGGTCATTGTCAATGCTCAAGTCACTCTCATGCTCAAGTGCATAAACTATATACTCATTTGAAATAGCTGATCTTCTCTCTCGAGTAGATCTCCTCAATGCTATTTCTTCTTGAGGTTGCACTTGCTCATTAACTTGGGCATTTTCCTCCTCTTCTTGAACAATGGCATCCACAATTGGGTTTGGAGCATCCATTTATTGTTGTTCCATATTAATGCCTTGTGGCAATGCTACAATAATAGGAACATCAACTTGAGATGGATCACTTGATGGGTTTTGGTCCATCAATGACTCTCTTATCTCTACATTACGTGCTCCCACACTCCCACGGACTCTGCCATTTTCAATGAAGTGAGCATTCCCAGACTCTACAATTCTCGTACTATGGTTAGGACAATAGAATCTATACCCTTTTGACCTCTCCGGATATCCAATGAAATAACCACTAATGGTCCTGGAATCCAACTTTTTTTCATGTGGATTATATATCCTCACTTCGGCTTGGCAGCCCCACACGTGAAGATGTCTTAAACTAGGCTTCCTAGATGTCCACAGTTCATAAGGTGTCTTAGGAACTGCTTTACTAGGTACCCTATTCAATATGTATGCGGCTGTCCTCAATGCATACATCCACAATGAAACAAGTACAGAACTATCGTTCACCATACTCCTTACCATTTCCATCAATGTACGATTACGCCTTTCAGCTACACCATTTTGATGTGGCGATCCGGGCATTGTATACTGTGCATAAATGCCCTTAGACTCAAGGAGTTTCTTAAATGGACCTGGAATTTGTCCAACTTTCGATGTCTTTCCATAATATTCACCACCTCTATCGGAACGTATTACCTTAACCTTTTTATTTAACTGCCTCTCAACCTCTGTAATGAATGTCTCAAGGACATCAACCGATTGAGTTCTTTCATGCAGTAAATATAGTTAACAGTACCTAGAGTAATCATCAATAAAGGTGATAAAATACCTCTCACAGCCCCAAAACGGTACATCGAAAGGACCACAAATATCTGTATGTATTAAATCGAGTAATCCACTACTCCTTGTAGCAGCCTGTTTTGATACATGTTTGGTTTGCTTACCCTTAATGCAATCCACACAAGTATCATTCCAATCGGTAAAATCCAATTGAGACAAAACTTCACTTTTAATTAGTCTCAAAATCTTCTCTTTGGATATATGACCGAGTCTTTTATGCCACAAGTCAGCAAAAGACTCATTGAGTGCATTCCTTTTCATACCAACATCACATTCAACATCAACATTAAACAGGGAATTAACAAAAGTAGAATTTAGATTGAAACAATACAAAGTATCCGACAATAAACCAATACCACAAAGGTTTGTTCCACGATACAATGAAAAACAACCATGTCCAATCCTAAAATTAAATCCTAAAACATCCAACCTAGAAACAGAAATAAGATTTCTAGAGCAATCAGGAACATATAGACACTTCTCTAGATCAAGGCAATAGCCCGTATCTAACACAATTCTATATGTACCTACACCTTCAATTCTAGCTTTCATCCTGTTTCCCATAAATAGAAAGCTTTTACTTTTCAGCATTCGGTGGAAATTTAGGTAACCCTGCATAACATTAGAAACATGAGTGGTTGCACCAGTATCAAGCCACCAAGTATTAGAAGGTACTTCAATTAGATTCGATTCAAAGCATACTGAAATAAAATGTATACCTCTTTTCTCAAACCATGCTTTCCTCTTTAGGCAATCAGCCTTCTTGTGCCCAGGTTTGTTGCAAAAGAAACATTTCAGAATCTTTTCAACCTCTCCCTGCCTTTTACCAGGCTGTACCTTAAATGGCTACTTTCCCTTGTTCTTCCATTTCTTACTTGGAGTTTTTCCGCCACTTGAACCAGCGTTTGAATTACCATGATAGGCAAAGTTAGCTTGGGGATGTTTGACCTTAAGATCTTCCCTTTGCCTTGCCTCCTCTTGCATGAGCATGGCCTTAGTATCCGAAAGAGACCATTTTTCCTTGAGTTGGTTGTAAGTTCTCCGAAATTGCTTAAAATCATCACCCTTACGTGATTTCAGCATGAACTCAACCAACACCCTCTCACCAAGATCCACATCCAAACTTTTGAGCTGGTTGTAGGTATTCACCATGTGAGTAATGTGTTCATCCATTGACTGAGCTATAGTGTACTCTCTATTAGATAAATCATTAATTAGAGCAGCAACAACAGACTTATCCACAATGTCTGTTATAGTACACTTCTTAATCTCAGCCATAAATTCCCTCACATTTTCAGTCTTGGGCTGGGAAGGCTTAACATTAGGCGCTATGCTAAGCTTAAGAAAACTCATCATAAGCCTATTTGACCTCTCCCAGTTCTCCCACAGTTTCTTATCTCCCTCCGAACTAGTATCGGTCGGTTTAGTGGACTCATCCATAACTAGAGCTGAATCGAGTCCCAAAAGGCCAGCATTTAGCTTGACATATTCGATCCAATCATCATAGTTCTGCCCATTAAACTTGATACCATTGGCAGCCATATTTGACATAGTAGAGATCACTGCAAACATTTACATCTCACATATCAATTGCTTTGAATTCAAACAATAATTCAGACTATAACACACCAAAACATTGCATTTAAATTCACCTTTGGGCTAAATCTAAACACAACTAACAATCATCACACATGCATTATTCATATAACATATATAAGGTCAATCATTAAGTTTACATTAACATAGAAGTCATCTTTGGATGTACATTATATATTAATTAAACAAAATTTATAACCTACTTCAATTGTTATTGAACATGAGTAAGATCTACCTTTGGGTAACCGTATAACTACATGTTAATAACTATAAATTTTTATTATTTTTAAATGTCATTCATGATGCTATATCAAATAAACTTTTATAAACATAATTCAAACCATTTAACGAACTCCGAGTGGGCCACTTTGGTGACTAACGCACTCACTAAAATATTAAAGATTTAAATCATGTAAACTTAAATTATTAAGTTTAATAATATCATTATAATACTTAAATTAATGAATTATTAAACTAAGACTTTTATAAAAAAAATTGAAATGGTGGTTAACGTGCATAGTAAATTATATTCAGCCATGAAATATTGTATGCACAACATGAAAATTAATTTAATACATTAACAAATATATGTGAAACATTAGATGTTGATAGAAGTGGAAAGTTGGCCTTATAATTTTCCTCAATTGCAAGATTTCCCATCTTCAGATCAACGAGCTACTATTATGCTAATAGCAATATAAACACCCATTATAATATCAAATCCAAATGCCGATAAAATTTTAATATCAAATTTTAATGCTGATAGCAATATAACAACCATTTGAACGAAAATTTCAATCCAAAATTAAATACCCACAATTAATTACGCCATAAATAATTAATTTAAAATATTAATTAACTTTAATTGAGAAAATCCCCAAATTCTCATAAACCCTAAATTGGTAATTTAATTTCGATTAGGTTGCTCTAATACCAAATATTAAATTAACTAATATGCGGAAGCAATTAACAAAGAATCCTAATAGAATAATCAAATCAACCAAAACATTTAATCATATGGCATAATTATAAAATTACAGGAATAGAAAACTTACTTGATGATTCCATTAACGCAGATAATAGTTAATGTTTTCCAATCCCAATATCGAATAATCTTCAATTCGCCCTCTGATGATATAAGGACTTGTTTAATTGTTGATCATTGAATTAAACCCTTAGAGAAGAGTGTTTTTTTTTAAAGGAAGGAAGCGTAAAAGCGTATATCTGAAAAACTGTCTGTTGATGAATTAAAATACATCTTAATTCACAAAATACCAAAAGACCCTTATACTTTTACCATTATACAAAAATACCACTCAAATTTTTATTTTCACAATATGGGACGGAGGGATTTACACCCGATAATTGCCTCTTCAATACTACACTAATCATCACCGTGTGTACAACAATAGCAATTATCAATTACTTAAAATATATGAATCAACATTAGAAATTAAAATTTCTAACATGTCATTGCCAAGTGGCATGACCACTGTCATCCATGTGGCATCTTCCTGTTCAGCCATGTGTCAATAATGACACATCATTATCGACATGTGTCGTAGCAAGTGTAGGCCACTGTCCACGCAACGCGCCTTGCGTATGGCAGTGCGTGCATTCCACACGCCACCTTTCCGGTGGAATCGAGTTTCAGCTGGTAGGAGATATATTTTTAGGGTCTATGATTCAAATGGTGAAATAAAAAATGTCAAAGTCCAACTTGTAGTTTAACATTTATGAACACTTATATTCTTTCTCTCAAAACTGTGCATATGTATATACACACACACGTTTCTAAATTGTGCATATATGCACAATTTAGAAACGCGTGTGTGTGTGTGTATATATATATATATATATATATATATAACATTATTTAATTTTTATAATGTTTCATGCAATCTATATTATGTATCTTCTATTTTACATATAAAATTTAGATTTATTTTAGCCACATACCATAATGCTAAAATAAAAGCCCTAATACCAATAAAAGAAATTTAATGGCAAAATACAATATGATATTTATCTCTTGTAGCGCATAACTATTGCGGTGATATGCTTTTTGTGTCCTATCATCAAAGTCTTTATTTTTGCATCCTGATTTGTGGCTAAAATAGATCTAAATTTTATATAGAGAGAGAGAGAGAGTATCCTAATACTAAAGATCAATATCTAGTATAACTCAATTTTTTTTAAAGTAAAATTAGATAATTATGTTCAGATAAAGATATTATCTTTATATGATTATTCAAATTCAAATTATAATATTAATCTTATTTAATATCAAACTCTATACATATTTAGTGTCATGGACATATTCAAATTCTATCAATTTTTTTCTCTACTCTTATTATTTTTTTATGCATCATTATTATTATTATTATTATTTGTTGTGTTTAGTTTTTTTTTTTTTTTCTTTCACTACTACTGCATCTGCTCACTTATTCTTATTTCTTAATCATGGTTTAATGGGCTTTTCTTCTTATTCAGGTGATGGGCTAGGCTTCTGAACTGGCCTCAAGAAACTAGAAACCATTTTCTTTCTTTTCTTTAAAAAAAAAAATCTCTTTTGTATAAATTTACTTAATGAATAAATTTTCAATTTAACTTTCTGTAATTGTTGGTGGGTTACTTAATTTTGTTTTATTTTATGTACTTTTGTTTTTATTTTCTTGTGTTCACTTTATTTAGAAATGAAAGATGGATTGCTACTAGGTTTATTTTAGTGTTTTTTTAAAAATATTTCATATTTTTAATTTGTGATGAGACAGAAGAGTAATTTAATATATATCTGTCAAATTTTGATCCAATATGTATAATCCATATGCAAACTCGACCTCATCCGTAAATAATTCAAATACCACCAACTCCGTATGACCAGAAAAAGTTCGAATTAAATGCAGGTCAATCCATATTAATCTATATGGATATGGTCACAAATTGACCCGTGATTCTTTGCACGGGGAGCTGAAGGATTTTAACTCATGGAATTACTTTCCACCGCCTGTCATTAATGTGAAGGTTAATAGGAAATGCATAGATTAACATAATAGTAAAAATAAGCAATGAATTGAATTTTGAAAGTTAATTGAAATGCAACCAATATTTTGGAATTACTGAAAGTCTTAGTAAAATTTAATACATTTTAACTCATGGAATTACCAGAGATCTTTATGAAATTTATTTAATGCATTTCAAATAGAGATTTCTACATAAATGCCAAAAAAGAAAATTACATGTGTTTGCCCCCTCAGTTCTAGCTTTAATAATTGCATTTTTCAAAATTTTCTCGTTTTTATAATTGCCATTTCTTAAATTTCTTCTTAAAAAAATATCCCACCTTCTACTTACCAATTCCAACTTAAACTTGGTTTCTTTTCAAAAAAAAAATTATTTTTTTTTTAAAATTTCTCATTAGCTCTATTTCTACTATTATATAATTCTACCTTTCTACCATTCTCTATTTGCAATTCCATCATTCTGCCGATTTAATTTTTTAAATCCATAAATTGCAAATCTTTTAGTTCAAGATATAATTAATCCATCTGTGATTTTTAATCCATGCCATATTATATCATTTATTTCTAAAGAGATTTTAGCAGGTTTTATTTTTATTTCTTCTCCAATCCATCTTTGATCATTAATTTCTAACAATTACATATATGCAATCTTCTTACAATTGATTTTTAATTGATATTTGATGTTACGATTAATTATTATTATTATTATTTTAACTATATATGCTGTTGAAACTTTTTAGGTTTCTTATCTTCATTAAAAATTAGTTGCATATCACTAGTTTGATAAAATGTTTGTGTGAAACTAGTTGTGCATGTATTGCTTTAATACAGTATATACGGGGGGTTGATTTCACTCATGGTCACTCAACTTATCACTTATCGCGCAAAAGTAACCGACTTTTTTTTTCTTACTTAAATGTCACTGAACTTTTAACATTATTGCACAAAAGTCATGTTGACCGGAATCCGGCGACGACTCTTGCCGGATTGATAAGTTCAACAAATGCTACATTTAAATTAATTTCACTCACGGTCACTAAACTTATCATTTATCTCGCAAAAGTAATTAACTTTTATTTTTTTCAACTTAAATGTTACTGAACTTTTAATATTTTTGCAAAAAAATCATCAATCCGGCAAGGGTCGTCGCCGGATTCCGGTCAACATGACTTTTGTGCAATAATGTTAAAAGTTCAGTGTCATTTAAGTAAGAAAAAAAAAGTCAGTTACTTTTGCGCGATAAGTGATAAGTTGAGTGACCATGAGTGAAATTGACCCTATATACGGGCTATACCTACACTGTATACAATGTAAACATATAGGAAATACAATATATATATATATATATATATATATATATATATATATATATATATATATATATATATATATATATATAAA
This sequence comes from Excoecaria cochinchinensis, assembly GCA_947683425.1. Taxonomy (NCBI): domain Eukaryota; kingdom Viridiplantae; phylum Streptophyta; class Magnoliopsida; order Malpighiales; family Euphorbiaceae; genus Excoecaria; species Excoecaria cochinchinensis. The sequence continues at coordinate 2,884,821 of CANTUQ010000069.1, forward strand.
GGGCATATAGTGTATACACACAAGAGGTATACATTGTATACATATAAGGCATATATATAGCTTATAGATATAGCATATACAGTGCATGCATACAGGAAATACCGTGTATCCACACGGTATACAGTGTATACATATTATTTTTTTAATAGTATATTGAACCATTAATCATTTTGAAAAAAAAATTGATGCTTTTTGATTTAAAACAACCAATGCACAACATAATAATATTAATCCAACATAAAGCAAATTAGAATGTGGAAAATTTTTAATTACCAAAAGTCTTTCTACATAATTTGTAAGGATTACACGTTATAATTGTTTAAGTAATATGAGTTGAGGAGAAAATCGCCATTGATCGTCTAAACAAAACCAAAAACATCAAAATCAATATCACATAAATCAGCATATAAATTGATCGTATTCTCAATTTATGCAACTTCAATTCCAATTTTTTCTTTTGTTTCATTTTCTCCAACTCTAATCTTTGCTCGTATTCTAGAAAAATTTGTAAACTCTCTATCTCTGGTTCTCCAATGTTTCTATTTTAACATACATAGTAAAAATGCCTTCAACATTTAACAATTTAATAGCTAAAAATCAATAAAGTTCACATTCAGCAATAGGGGTGTATACAATACCGTACAATTCAGAAATTTGCAAATCTCCGTACCGTCTTCAAATTTTGGGTATTTTAAAAATTAAGTATTATTATTGTCTTTAAAATTCGAGACGATTCGGTATAGTTCTTATAAAATTTGGCACAGTTCGGTTTGGTTCTTTGGTTATTTTGGTATAATACAATACAATACAATCCGGTATTTCGGATAATTCAATATTTTTAAAAATTTATAAAATAAATATATACGATAATAAATACAAATACAATTAAAATATTTCAATAAGTACAATTAAAATTTAAGTCAAACTACAAAATTTAAAAATTAACAATCTTTTTCTACATTATGTTTGCACTGATTTGAGAACCTTGAGCAATATCTAAAAAAATAACAAAAAATAAATACACAATTTATGAATTGATGTGAATATAATAATTACCTAATTTAAACTTTTCAAGTACTTCAGTTGATGCCTCTAAAGTTAAAAGTGTAGCCGATTTCAACTGATTTTGGCAACAAATAAGAATTTCGGTGGGGTTAAAGAACTTTTTAAAACTATTAATTCCTTAAATTCAATTTTTATTTACCTCCTAAAACTCAAAATAAAAAATATTTCTACCTAAAAATTTTTAAACGAAATTAGTACTATTTGAGTGATACTAAATGTAAACGAAATTAATTGGTAATTTGATGATTATATACTTCATTATATATAATTACATTATTAATTTACAGTTCAATTACTCATATATGTATTGTGCTAAAATAGATAAGTACTAGTTGAATGATACTAAAAGAAAATGAAATTAATTGTTAAGGTGATTATTGTCATGGCTCGAGTATAAATTACCTAAATAATGTAGTTCATGCTAGCCTTACAAAACTACCAATTAAAACTACATAAATAATTCAATTCATATAAAGTCCTCAATAAGTAAACGAGTTAAGGTTCAAAGTCCAATCTTAAAGTTCCAAATACATATATGCCAACTCAAACATAATATTGACTAATTCAAATCCAATAACAATTAAAAATAAGGTCCTTGCCAATAAAAGAATAAAGGCATGAACTAGCTATGTAACACCCCCATGTACCCTAGGAGGAATTAGGTGTACTACTCAATGAATATACTGTTAACTAATCAATTGTCAAGTTTAATTAGTAATTATAACCATTTTATTTCAATCTTATTTTGAAATTATAAGATATCTTCTAACATTCACTTACAAGTCTTTCTAACATTACTATACAATATTTCATATTCAAATTATTTAACATAGGACAATATACAATTTGTTATACAGATTAAGTTGTGCTTCAATTTTCACTTATTCTACATATAGAGTTACTTACTTAATATCATATAAAAGAACATACTTAGCATTATTCCATTCAACTATACATAACGTTCTCATAATCAAAATCATGCATAATCTTATGTCAGGATTCATTCATATTGCTATCTGAATTATCTAAATTATCAATTCTTTATGACTTAGCTCAAATATATTCACTTATTGTTTAATGTAAAATTAAGTACACTATTAATTTCCAATGATTTGGTTTCGGACTTAGAATATAATTATAAACGTTATATGTATCTCAATAATTTTGGAAATCAGAACTACGTAGTTCTACATGCATTAATGCAATCAATAACATATATGATTATATTCAAATTAATATATAACATAATATCAATAATATAAACATAAAACTCTAACATGTACTTTATAAACAATATTACATTTTGATATGCATGCCTATATTGTCAAACCAATAATTCACATATTAACAAATCACTGCTACTTAACTACTTCATTGACATATGTTATAAACGTCTGAATTCACATTAGAGCGGATAACAAGAACACTAGATACCTCTATGGTATCAAACACTAGAGTCACAATAGTCTCGATACATTAGATACCAAACTAGCATCAACACTAGACACTAAGTGGTGTCATCACTAGCAGCTACAATCACTATCCCTTATAAGCATTCTAACTATCCATGACTATGTACAATTCAGGCTTAAAAAAAAGATTTCATACACTACTTCATTATTCATAACACTTAATCATATATCCTTTCACACACCACAAAAAAAAATCCAAATTAACAACTAAAATTAACGACGAATATATTTTCGTTACTAATTAGTGACTTTTTTCAGAATTAGTCATGCAAATTTATTTTTTTAATCTGGTGGCAACTTTAACGACGGAATAGCGATGGAAAAAAAATAATCGCTAAATTTTGGAGACAACTGATGGCGCCCTTTTTTTGCCACTAAATTAGCGACGGTATTATTTGTCACTAAAAACTATTCATTTTTCATATTCTAGAAAATAATTTTGCGACTGTATTGTAGTCACCAATTGATGTTTAAATTTAGCGACGAAATAGCAACGAAAATATTGGTCGCTAAATTTAGAGGCAATTTTTTGCATTTTTTTGCAACTGTTTTAGCGACTAATTTATGTTTTCGCTAAACACTACAAAAAAAAAAACTTGAATTAGCAACTAAATTTAGCTATGGCTTTTTTCCGTCACTAATTAGTGACTATTTTTCAAATTCATCGTGAAAATGTAAATTTTCAATTGGTGTAAAGTTTAGTGACAGATTATTTTTTCGCTAAAAAATAATTTTCAAAAATTGAAGTGATACCTTAGTGACGGAACAACGATGAAGAATCTGTCGCTATTGTTTTACCAGATAAATGGAAAATTTCCCCCAAGTTTTGGGGGATGGGGATTCTCTTTCCCCTTTGGCTGCATTCCAAGCAGGGCTATACATCGAGCGGGTTCAGGTCAAATCGACCCGAACTCGAATAACTCGAAACCCAAAAAAGGTCAGTATCCCCTACCCGAACCGACCCTAAATATATTTCAGATCCCTACCCGTAACAACCCAAATTTCACAATCAAAATCAACTCACAAATCCAACAAATTTGCCAAACAAATTTGCCATTAACAAAGAAAAATCCACAAATTATACACATAAAAAATTCAGATCTACCACAAATGAAACTTAAATATAAAGCAAGAAAAACACAAATCAAACACAAAAAGCCAAATAGATCCAAGCAGAGACAAATCGAGGGAGAAAAAGGAGGAAAAGAGGGGAAAAAGAGGGAGGAGGATGAGAAGCACAGAGGCAGAAGAAAAAAAGAAAAAAAATTGTAAGTTGTGTGTGAATGTGTAGATCGGAGGCCTGAGGATAAGGATGAAGAGAGAGGGAGGGAGAGGAAGCAAGAGGAAGAAGAAAGAGAGAGAGAGAGGGGGTGGGATTTTGATTTTTAGATATGGGTATGGGAGAAAGGAAAAACACAGAGAAAGAGAAAGGAGATGGGGCGTAGGAAATTGAAATAGGAAAGTAAAAGAGAGACAAGAGTTAAAAAGTAAAAAATTGGTTAAAAATATTGCATAGCCTAGGAATTGAACTCGGGTAAATAGCAAGGAAAGAGTAATGACTTCACCACTGAGCCACCTCCCACCAAGTTACATTCAATGCAATATATAATATATATAGGTTTTTTGGTCAGGTTCGAGTTTAGACAAGAATTCACCCGACCCAACCCGAAAAAATGCAAAACCCTACACCCGACCCGACCCTAACTACCCGAACAATCCTACCCGAATAAATATTTCGGGTCGATTTGCTCGGGTTATTCGGGTCGAGTCGGGTTTTGCACAGCCCTAGTTCCAAGAGGTAGAAACCTCTTTTTCCTTCTTTTTTTTCTTCTTCTCCCCTTCTCTTCATCACGTCCCACTCATCGTTACTGTCGTCGTCCGTCCTCCCACCGTTGAGTCTCATCTCCGCATGCAGCAGCCATTCAGGCATCAACCTCCTCCTCTCCGCCGCGCGGCAGCAGCAGCTCCTCCTCATTGTTGTCTCCTTTGGTGTTTCACCAAAATTTGCCCCCTCTGCTGCCATTTTTCCCCATTAAACCAAAGGTAAACTCTATTACTCCCTTTTATTAATGAATTATGGCATAAATTTAAGGAAAAATGAGAGAAAAGTCATAGTTAGGGATTTTGGAATTTGGGAAAAAAATTAAGATTCTGATTATTCTGTGTTAATTAAAATTTTGAGTGAATAATTACCTAAAACTGCTTTAATTCCTAAGTATTGCATATTTTAGCGAGATATTTATGTTGAATTATTGGATTTATGAAGATAAAGAAGGTGAAGAAAAAGAAGTTGTCAGTTCGCCGCCATCGTCCGTCATAACTCTCCTCTCGTTGTCGTCACCCCTCTTCTCTTGCTCACTTGCGACTCTGCCCTCTCTCTCTGTATAATGTTTTCTCGTGCACCTAATTTCTATTGTAGTGCGTTTACTCCATATTACTCAAAGATTGTTCTTTACAGCATAGCTGAACTTCAGAGGAAAAATGAGGATGGAATATCGATTTTGTCTTACCTCCAGAAGATATTTCCAGGTACTCTCTGTTTGATGTGTTATGCATGCTTCTAAGGTAATGTGATCCATGCATACATATACATCTCCTCTTTAGTCTTCTTTTCCCATCTACAATTACTTGCTTGCTTTCCTGCCTATGTGGTCGATGCTTATCCAAGAAAAATATATGAAAAGGGTGCTTAGTTAACCTTGGTTGTTTTTTTTTTCTTGTTTCAGTCTTTATTGTTCTGGGTTCCAATTTGGCTGTGGTTAGTTGGTGATTTATAAAATTAATTTGAGAAAGGCAGTATTTCTTCTAATTAATTTTCTAGTATTGTATTTTTGGGTATCTTAGCTATTGTAGAAGGGAATTTTGAATATCATTATTACATAACTTGATTCTTGTGTTCCATCTATAGTCTAATTTCCATATTGATTTGTTTACTGGGTTGGTTTTACACTACAAAAAAGGGAATTAGCGACGGCAATTTCATCGCTAATTTCGTCAATTCCGTCGCTAATTATTTTTAGCAACAAAACGACTAACAGTCGCTAATCCGTCCGTCGCAAGGAATTTTGTGACCAAAACATAAAATAGTCGCTAAAAATAGCGATAGAAAATTTTGTCGCTAAAAACAATAATTTCGTCTCTAATTAACCCCTAAAACTAGTCGCCAGAAATTTAAAAAATTTTTAGCAACATATGTTTTCGTCGCTAAATTCCATCATAAAATCTAATATTTCATTATTTTATTATTTTAAATTAACAAATTTTTTATTATTATTTTCAATTTAATTTTATTATATATATATATATACACACACACATACAAATACATATATATAACATCCAAAATCTAATGTGTAAATATCAATTTACTAGTACTATTAATTTAAAAAATATAATATATCATAAAAAATACACTAGTTCAAATTAAATAAAGTTTACTTAGAATATTAAAGTAAATGCTAGATGCACTATTGCACTTACAACCAAACAAGGGTCTAATATCCACATCTACAAGAAATTTTTTGCTACATAATATTTACAGCCAACAATGGTATGCCCTTTGGTTTGATTCTTCTATATCCATGCCCTTTCACATCTCCCTTTGATTTGGTTCTTCTATATCCATGCACTTTCACATCCGCCACTAGCATTGTTCATGCTTTTCTATTTTTCAGTGAAAAAGAAAACATAGTAATAAAGCATTATAATGCATGGAACAAAGCACGATAAAGAAGTCTAAGATATCATTCTAGTTTTCATTAACTTTAAAGTGGACATACATTTTCAGGGTTAAGAACCAATTTCTTATTTCCAAAGGCACTAATTGCTCTACAAACAACAGTTTGAATACAAACATTTTGATTAAAGTTTTCTACACAAAAATAGGTTCACACTTTGACCAAAAGCAAAAGACAAAAATCAGTATTCCTTAAAATGACAAATAGTTCTAAGAGTCAAATTAATTTCTATCACAAGACATTTAAAAGGCCAACCTCATGGCAAATATCTTGCAAGCATATAAGAATAACTAATCATGGTGTCGTTCAAGATCAGAAGTTGATACATGGTGACACCTAAAATATTACTAAAATAAAGTAGAGTTTAAACTAATATTTTTGCACTTTTTTCTCTTGTTCAATTAACTCATCAATAATTTGTAAATCATAAGGTTTTATAACATTACTCACATTTGTTAAAGTAAAAAAGATTAAACTTGATTATGAATTGAAAGATATTGATAATTATTTTAGAATTGTTCAAAGGCAAGACTTGGGCATAGCTGCTTGTTGTTAATAGAAAAGAAGAAAAATGCATAAATCTTGGTGGAAATGGGGATCTCTTATTATTCCACCACTTTCTACCTATAAGAACACCAAGAATTCAAGTTTGTAACTACTCATTGTTCTCTTTTATTACTATGTGTTTGTGCAGAAATAACATCCCCTTATATCCAAATTGTCAGATTTAATAGCATCTTAAAGAGGTAGAAAGGGTCATTTGCAAATCACATAGAGATCTTACTAAATCACAGTGAGTAGCTACTGGGTTTAGCTTAAAACAAATGCAGTATACACCCTTTATTATATGATTTGAAATTTAAAAAACATGTGAGCTTATATTCTAATGGATCTAAGCACCCTAATTCTCAATAGATTAGGATAAGAATGAGTAATCATTATCAGGAACACAAAAATAGAAAAAAATAAACTAAAAAGTAGAATTTCATATAACAAAATCAGGTGGGCATTCTTAAATATCAAATCAGCAAACAAATTGAACTCTATAAATCAAGAAAACTAGAAATTGAGCTAAATTACCTAAAAATAAAGACAATAAGACAGAGAGACTGAAATTGACATTTGAAAGGATAGAAGATAAAGGAGCCTACCAAACCACTGCCGATTTTGATAAATTGAGAGAGAGACAGTGCAGCGAGAAGGCGAGGCAAGGCTATAAGGTGAGGAGAGGCAAGGCTGCAGTTATTAAGTTCATCATCCACATTAAATTCAGAAAATAAAAGCTTAAAACACTTTTCTCTGCTTAATAATTTCAAAAACCAAAATCAAATTTAAAACAGTACAAGTAATAGATCAGCAATTTAAACAAAAAGGAACGAACTTTCATTTTATTCTTCTTTGCTTGGAGCTTCTCTTTCTTTTCTTTTTGTTCCTTCTCTTCTACAATAACCAGGAAGCAATAATGAAAATTATAAATATCTACAAGCTAAGCTGTAACAGATACAAACAAAATAGACAAATTTGAGTTTAAAAATAAAAACAATATTACTTTGAAGCTCAAATTCGTGTTGTCGCTTTCTTCGAGCTAAATTGTTCTAAGTTTTAAATACTAAATCCCTCAAATTGAATTTCAAAATCCCTATTTTGTTTCAATATGCCCCCTTACACATTTCTTTTAAAATCAAATTAGTAGCTACTGTAACTCACCCCGCAACCGAGATTTAAAGATGAGAGGGCTGGCGGCACTTCCGGTGGGCGGCAGTGATAGAAATGACCAAAAGAGGGGCAGATTCCGAAGCAAAAATGCAAAGGATGAGGGAAGCAAAGGGGCTATCATCATGCATAGAAGGGAAGAAAAGAGAGAAGAGGAGGCCGGCGGCTCACGTTGGACGGAGGGGTTGAGGGCTAGGTTGGGGTAAATTTGTGTGAAAATTTAGCAACTATATTAGAGACGGAATATTTAGTCGCTAAACCATCGCAAACTCTAAATTTAGCGACCGAACTTTTTGTCGCTAAATGTTTAGCGACTACAGTTCAGTTATAGACTTATTTTATATAATAGAAAAATTGAATAGTTTTTAGCAACAAAGAAAACCGTTGCTAATTTCGTCGTAAAAAAATGTACCATCAATTGCCGCCAAAATTTAGCGACGGTTTATTTTTTTTGTCGCTAAACTCGATGCCAAATTGAAAATATGCATTTTCATGATGGATTCAAAAAACAGTCGCTAATCCATCACTAATTAGAGATAAAAAATATGCCGTCGCTAAATTCTGTTGCTAATTCAATTTTTTTTGTACTGTTAGATCTATAAACTTTGATTAAAATATTAGATTTTTAATTTGAATACCTTGAATTATTGTCATTTTCGCTGCTAATCCTTGCTTGAAGCTGTTACTTGAGTTTGATTTGCTAATAATCTAGTAATTATTTTGTTCTTATGAGTTTAATCATTATAAAAGCTTCGTCTGAATTCTGGACACTGCATTTGAATATGTGAATCAAGTTTATAACTTCACAGCTTAACTTGAATTACTCTTTTATATTCCAATATCATATGTGTTTATAACACTATAAGAACTTTTCTTCTTGTTTTATTTTCAAGTGAATTAAATTAGTTTTTATGTCATTCATGGATTTTTTTAAACAAGGCAAGATGTCCTTACTTTGATGGGCGCTTAAATAGGCAACTCACTTCCCGCCCAACTTTATATGTCATTCTTTTTCAATGTTGAAGTTGCTAGAGGTGTATTACTGGGCACATCCTATTTTTTGGATATTTTATCACATAGGAGACATCTCTTGTTTGTTAGAACAATGACACTAAGAAAACTGAGATACATCAACTATTTATTTTAGAGAATATAGTTTTCTACAACACTTTATGAATCCCTTGGCTTATCAGTGATAATTATTTTGTTTATCAAAATAACACACTATAGCTTAATGTTTCAACTTGTTTATTCCTTTTTTTCTATGAACTTGATCACTTCTATGTACATCAGCCCTGAGATTGAACTGCGGATATTATCTGATGCTTGAAGGGCGCAAGCTGCCTTATGAATTTAGTTTCTTTAGGGGTAATTAGTTTTGAAGGGTGCAAGCTGCCTTTCACTAAAAGAAAAAATGGATTTCCCGATGAAAAATAAGGAATTTTCGTCAAGAAACCAAATTGCTGACAAAAAATTCTTTTGTCGGCAGATCAATCGTAGGCAAAAGTCCTGACAAAGTTTTTTCGTCGGGACTTTTTTCCAACGGAAATGTTATTTTCATCGTGAAGAATTCCATTGGTAATTTGGTGACGAAAATTAATTTTCCATCGATAAAATTTCTGATAAAATTGTCTTTTTCATCGGTATTTTTCCCTATAAAAATGTTAATTCCGTCGAAAATTAAGGGAAAAATTTTAAATTAATATTTTTAATTGTTTCTTAAAACCTATAAATTTAACCTGTAATATTAATATTCGAATAATGAAAAAATTAAGATAATATCTAAATTTTAATATTCGAACATAATGTAATATAATAATTGTACTAATTATAAAGTTAATAATTATTTAACGAGGTTATAATAGTAATATATGTTTGTTACAAAATCCTAACTAAGCTGATAGTGGCGACAGCGGTAGTGGCTGACATGAACGATCAGACTGCTGTGATGATGACTCGATTATACCCTTCAAATTAGCCATCTCATTACATAGCTCAAATATGAAGTCGAGTGATTGTTTCCACCGAGCTTCTGAGTCTTACCACCGAGCTTGTAATTCTTGCAATTCAGATCTCAGCTCACGTACAATATTCCGAAGTTCATGTACTTCGTTGGAGGTAGACCGTCTATTAAATGCCGCTATACTTGAGCTGGAGGAATGCGAGTAACAGGTTTTGGCCAAAGACCTCGTC